>OY856381.1:13262492-15691658 GCA_963693495.1 Malacosoma neustria
TAATACTAGGACTAGTAAATATATTTTGTTATTATTATTTTCTTTTTAAAGACCGTTTCCTATGCTATATGAAAACTTGTATCACAGATGTTTTTTGACAAAACAAACAATTTTAAACATACTGATTATTTTGTCCTTCGTAAGGATCGAACCCACATATGCGGTCGCCACTAACCCGTGTGTCAGATATTTAATTATTAAAAAATGTAGTATACGACAAGTCCTTTTTAATTTCTATTATAAGCTTACTAAGTAACCAAAAACTTGGATAGAATACTAGAAATATTTAATGATACCTTGAAAAACAAACCGTTCAATTGCTATAATTGCAATTGTTAAATAGCTAGTTTTAAAATACGAGTATATACCTATATAATAAGTAGATAAATATTTATGAGAATTTGTGCATTGGGTACCGTAAAATTCGGCTAAAGTTATTATTAGTAGCAACAATCAAAAATATTGTTATAAACAAAGAGTTCTGTTTGCGGTTAACAAATACGACTAATTTGTAAGATTATATGACGACGCTTAATGTCAAATTCAACATTTATTTTGGTATTATCATTGGAGCTAATTAACTATATAAAGTCACAACTTATGATGTAGGCATGACGATTATTGAAGTGAAACTTCTTTAGAATCGTTGTGATTTCAAACCGGATGCAACGAAAAAACGACAGGTAAGAGACACAAATACAAAAATGTGTAGGATGAAGCCAGCAAAGAATGAGACAGAAATATGTATATTTCGGTCTCTCCTATAGTCGCCTGTAATTAGTGAGCCAGAGCGAGAGAGTAAATGTCGGTGTGTATTTATTTTGAAGTATTTCGACATTGTGAGTACAGTTTCCGTGGTGTAGCGGTTATCACATCTGCCTAACACGCAGAAGGCCCCCGGTTCGATCCCGGGCGGAAACAATACTTTTTAAAAAAATCTTTAAATGTGAGTTTTTAATTATAATCGCCTGTAATTAGTGAGCCAGAGCGAGAGAGTAAATGTCGGTGTGTATTTAATACTTGCTTGTATTTTTGTCGATTTACTGAAGTTTCACTTCTATCGTGTGTGAATCGCACACATGTTTTTTTAATTTATATATCATAAATAAATATACTGTGACAATTCATACAACGCCACCTAATCCCGATAAGTAGCAGAGCGCTTGTGATATGAGTACTAGACAACTGATATACAAATGAAACTTATTTTGTAAATAAATACATAAACATCCAGACTAAAGATGTGAATCAAACCCATGAGCCCCGCAGGCGATCTGACTAGTGAAAAGCGTTACGTCCAGTACTTCGGAGATCAATTTGCAATATTTATTTATTTTATACTAACTACCTTTTTTTATTGCTGTAGGACAGCAGACAGGCTGACGGCCCGCTTAGAACTTAGCAGTTACCGTCGCCTATGGATGTTTGCAACGCCAGTGGCATCGCGAACACGCTGCTGTCCTATAAGGATACAGGAACTTGGGTCACTAATGCCAGAACACAACACAAGGTTATTATGGCGACATACTTAAGACCAAAGGTGGTCGCCATCCAGAGGGGCTTGAAGCCCTACTACGTAACTAGGGTGGGTTGTTTTGTCGCCTATTACGATAGGCCGACCCCGGCCGCAAAGGTTAGTATTCTTTCTCCGCCCCTGCACGGATAAATACCTACTACACTTAAGACTATACTACCTACTATAATTGGTCTCTTTTGAATAAAAACAATCATGGTATAAACGCCAGGCACTAATTTTAACCATGTGATCAAAATATGTATTACAGTAATGTATGTGGCATAAGTGCGTAACATACTAGTATACACAAAGCTGAAAAGCAGCTTTTTAGCTATACACTTTTTACACGTAATTAAATACAATCAATTGGAGCTCATTAAATATATGTGCCTACCTTCTAAAACAGTATTTTTAATATAATTTGAATATGTAATATAATTTAAATTATAAATCTAAAATAAGTAATAATACAAAATAAGTTTATATACAAAATAATAGAGACAGACAGTACATCCAAACTAGAGATTTGGAAATTTACACATATATGTTTCTTGAATTGCAACCTCAAAAAAAGGTGGTATAGACCCCAAGAATAACCATTATATTGTATACTTTGTGGTCGTTTGAATGTTCTACCAACAATAATAAAAGTCGAACATATGAAACTTTCTTTTTATTATAATATATCTTATTTACAATAATATATTTCTTAGTTAATTTATTTACAAACAGTTTTAAATAAGTTATTTTTTACAGTTACTCGATAACCCTTAACTGCCTATGGAACTAGTAGTTTATTTATGGAATACCACAGACATCCATCCGGTCAGTTGATAAATGGTGTAAGCTAAAAAATTATACTTTCAAAGATAATATTCAGTTGCTCCAAAATTATGTAATCAAGTTTTAATTCTTATTTTGGTCACATTTCATACTTACGTAATAAAATAATAGAACAGACAGTCGGATGTAATAAAATATAATAAACTTAACACTTACCCGCAATTTCATATCATGACAAAACACACACACACAAACACTTTGGTCACCACAATATTTATTACTGTATATCAATAAATACACGATGTTTATATGTTTGTATGTGAGCGCACAACGGAGCGAGGAGCGTGCGGGATGCGTCGAGCAGCAGGGTGAACCACGACTGATGCGCTTGCGCAGGTCTAGTGAAGAAAGTAATTGGCTGGCCCTAACGCAGCCCTCCCTCCGCTTACCCCACCAATAAATTTTAATACATTTTGATAAATGACCTTAGTATGTTGCTCTATTGGAACTCAATTTAAATAAGGATATAATAGTAAGGGCTCAAGATAGTTTTATGAAACATAACTGGGATACAAATGATAAAGCGCTATAAACAGATACGCACTCTCTCCATATTCTTATCATTCAGGGGTTAACGGTTTTCGCATGGAAAAGTACTAGTGCGATTACGCATGCCTGGGGCAAATGAAACAATGTCACATTTATCTATAAATATCGGGTCGTACGATGCAGGGCGGATGCGCGGCAGAGGCGGGCGGCGCGGAGGCGTGCGCATGCGAAGAAATTTGGCACAGGCTTTTTACATGAATCTAAAATTGACTGACACCAATTTACTGATAGCCACTATAAGCACATGTATGCACGCTGCAGAATCTTTGTAAGCAAAACATTGACGTCAACGCTTCAAAAGAAAACATCGTTTCGAGTATTTATATCAGTTGAATTTTAGAAGTTGATGTTTGATTGTGATCATCTATGTATTTAAGTTCTATTTAATATCGTAAAGTAAAAATAGTATTTTACACAATAATCTTATTACATTTTGTCGAAATTAGATCCGAAGTTTTAATTAGGCAGTAGCATATTTCTTTACATTATTACCTTTTATAACATGATGGAATTAATCAACTTAATCAACAAGAAAGTTTTGTCTCTAAAGGAGTTAGTTATAGGATATTAGTTATAGGATATCTATTAGTTCTCACTTATAAAGGTATATCTTATTAAACTGCTTATCCGTATAGATTTAATGATAATGATTACAGTAACATTATCGTACTGGTATACAACACACAACATGTATTTACGCCACACCTTCGAGAAAAGTGCAATTAGTAAAGCTACTTAAGTAGCCCTTAAGTTTATCTGAAATCCCCAGAAAATGTTTACAAGTGTAAAACATTTTTAAAATGTAAGAAATTATAATTATTATATACTTAACATTCTTAATACATACAGTTTTCACTCGGACGACCAAGTAAATGAATTGGTTTATCGAAATATGTACACATAATAATTAAAAGATTCCGCTATTTTTAAATAAATGTTTTTTTGCCAAGAGTTTTAGGATCTACAATTAGCTCACAGAGTGTTTTAAGCACGAAACGGCTGTTTATTACTAAATATCGGTATAGTCGGAAAGGTATTACAATGGATGAACAATGAGTATATAGGTAGGTGGTGTCAGCTATAAAGCAGTTTAAACTGAAAGGATCCTCAAGACTGCTGGGAAGTGACTGCATTTTAAAGATGAGTATACACATAGGAGGTTGAAGAAGTCTCCAGTTCAATATATCGAAAATCCGTGCTTATTGTTTCCAGATAAATTGTACAAGATTGCAGAGATACTGAAAATCTTATTTAAGGTTTTTAATCGCGGAGTCACTGCGCTGAAATCGTGAGACGAGAGCGTGATTTTTGCTTTTCAAAGAGACAAGACTCTCTTGAAGAAACATAGATCAATCTAGCTACTAAGCCATATCTATAAGATTCACTCTGTCTTTTTAAATGTTGCGGTATATTGCTAGACGTATTTCACTCATAATAAGGATGTATTTTCATTTTTAAAGGCTACATTAATGTAGATCATATCATATACATCGTTTCCGCCCGCTTCGCTGGTCGAATAACAGAAAAAAGTAAATATAAAAGTGCGAATAAATTTATTTTGTAATTAATACACTGACAAAAAAGTAAGCTGTAAGTGATTTGAGTGAAACTACACGGCGAAAGGAATATTCCTACCAAATTTCAAGTCTCTAAGCCTTATGGTTCCAGAGATATCGTGATGAGTCAATATATAGATGGAAATCTCTTAGATATAGATAAAAAAGATAAAATAAAGAGTTCAAAACTCAAACTCAAAGACTTCAGCTTCATATACTAGGAGTATTCGTAAAGATTCAACAGTCGATAAAGCATCTACAATAATCATTAAGACCCCAAGATCAGAGGATAGGAAGAATAGCAACCTAAGGAACTGGATGAGAAAGAAAAAAAAAGACATAAGGTACAAACTTGGGGATTGCTACATCCAGTAGGATGGACGACAAACGACAAGTAGATAGTAAAGCATACCACCATTAACACTGACGAGTTTAATCAATATTATATTTCCATCTCATATCGAGCGATGATACCATCGTTATTGCCAAAAAACTAAATATGCAAACAATTTTATTAAGAAATCAAATATCACAACTTTTTCTATGGAGGTGGTTTTTGTATTGACACCATTGAATAAATAGATGGGTAGAGATTTAAAGTTGTTCTTCATAACTCATGGAAATTCTACTTCTACTTCGACCCTCTTGCTTATGATTCTTATTACTATTGAGTAAACACGGCTAAACTTCTGCGAGCTTATTTAATACGCGGTAGACGTACACTTTTATTTTAGGAAAATATGGAGAATATATGTAGCTATGTTTAGTTTGTCAGACGACTATTTTCTACCAGCAGAAGTCCATAGTGGCTAAACGAAGGAAAACATTGCGAGGAAGCCTACCGAGATCACGGGTATCGGGCTATTATTTACAATTCACTGTGATAGTTACGGGATAATTCAATTCTGGCCAGGACGACCAATTAATAGCCGTTAAAAAGGACCTGCCTAACATACCAGTATCTTATTTTAACTGAAAAGGTATTAACATTTTTTCGGATTACGTAAAGCAGCTACAAAAATTTGCATTTTCTCTAATAAACCATCTTTAAATTTGAGGTCACAAAATATTAAACCGAAATTAAGATACTAAAAACCTTAAGTGTTATAAATGTACAAAACATTTCAAAGTTGTTAATGCAATTAAGCATATTTGCAGTAAACGTGATGTCTTGTGTACTGCTTAATAAACACAAGGATCGTTTGTCATTGACACAGGACGCTAATCCTGAGAATAAGCTTTCAGTTTCTATTTGACTTTGGAACACGACTTGCAAATATTGAGTTCTATTCAAACATTGACTCCGTTCACATACATCTCTAACTTTACCTAGCGAAACAACGATGGACAACTATCTTGATATTATTGTTTTTCAAATGTTATATCTAGAAAATACAATACCCATTGTAATAAATGTTAATAGTATGGTATGCATTTACACCCATGGAAGTAATAAGTACTAAAGGTATGTAACTCAGGATAGATTAACTCAAAAGATATATATCCCAAGTGAAGAGTTATTTTATCTCTATATCTCTTGTACTCTAACTGTATCTTTATATCTTTATGTTTACAGTACCTAATTCGATACATTTCATAACATATCTCACTTCACACTGAGTAGATCGAGAAGAAACGAGACAGAGGGATTAGCCGGGTGCAACGCGTATTTTTTTATAATAGAATGAGTTTGAATATAGTAGCAAGCCAAAATAAATCGTATTGCTATAATGTTGTCGTTTAATTTTGTTTGAATATACGTATATATCAAACACTGTTATAAAAATATTGTTTTAATACTTTTTTCGGTTTAGTTTTGAGCAGCTTCAGCTTAGCAAAGCATTACTTGTTTTTGCAATAGATAAATTATTGTAATTGTTTCGTATATTCTTAAAATTTGTATTTAGTTTACGACATTGGTCACGCCAGCCTAGTTCCAAAAGATTAATAAAAATAGATTTATGGACTTTTGTAACTAGGCTGACAGTCCTAAGCCTGTCAAGTATGAAGAAAAATCAGACCGCTGTTTCAGTTTTAATATTTAAATTAAAAAAGAAGTTAATATCACTAACTCATCTTGTCTGCAATTGATATTATTCACGGTAAAATAAAGAGTTAAAGATATAAAAGAATGATATATATCTCTATATCCAAAAGATATATATCTTTCTTTTCTCCTTGGTGAGTTATTTTGCTCAAGACTATTAAGTACTAGTAGTACTTATTATTTCCATGTTTACACCATACTTACGCTGTCTCGCGTGTCTATGTATAGTTGTCAAGATGTCACTGTCACTGTCAAGTCATAAGTCACACACACGAGCGTGTACAAGGTACATTGGTTAATGATATACGTGGACAATAGTGGACAATGTGGACATTGGCGAGTCAGTGACAGCCAGGAACTCTGAAAATATTTACTTTCCATCATTACTTTGACACAGGCGAAGTCATAAAGAAAACCAGTATAATATAATAAAGTTATTAATGTTTGCAGAAGGCTGCGATCTGATCTTGCAGTGCGGTCAACCGCATGGTCTCACACACGAACAAACCTCTACGAAATTTAATACCCTGATCAATAAGAACTGCCCGACTATTATTGTTATCTCACTATAAAGGAAACGCAACACTAATAAAGTTATATTTAGGAAATTACAAAAGAATGTAAAAATATTGAGTAATGATTTACTCAATAACTAATAATAAAAAAAATAGTTATTTACTTCTGATGAAGGCATTCTTGAACATATATTTCTGTTATTTTATTTTTTGTAAGCAATCAAAATATTTAATTAATTCAAAGCTGAAGAATTATTTCGTTTTCATTTTAATTTTCACAATTCTTATTTTTGACCTTAAAAGAACACAATCGCTATCATATTTGATACTCTTCTGTCGGTACATAGATATATTTCAATTGAAACGTCTGATATGTCTGAAACTGTATTAAAAATGCGTAAAGTTTAATTACCTATGGTTTAATTCAGTATAGAAAACAATATTATCTTCCTCGCTGAGCAAATCTATTAGAAAAATCTATCTCAAAACGTTTATTAATAAAAAGCACGATACTTCGTCGGGTCATACATATTTAAATTCGAACTAGACTAGGCTAAAACTAACTTGATTTAACTAACTTAAATTAAGTTTAAGTCTAGTCTAAGCTAGACTTGAAATTAATTTGTATTAATGTTTGTGACTATGTACCAGTACCTACCTACCTACCAAGTTAGTTTAAGTTGACCAGTTATGTTTATAAGACCATCATTGGGCATGTTTTTTTATATGACCGTAAAACATGGCCGATGCTAGAGAAGAATAACGGGTGACAAAGATAAACAGTGCTGATTGACAATGACCTGACCTGACCACGTTAGGAACTCACGCATTCGCGGCAGCTTTCATGTTCGTGACTTAATGTATAAATTGCAAGTGTCGCCTGCGATGGTATGGCAACCGGCAACTTACATGGGGAACAAATATCAAGCCATGCCACCTCCACCAAGCCACGGCAGACGGGGGGCTAAAAATACTGGCTTGACGTTGTAAAGGATGATTGATATGCGTGCCATGGACTCACTATTAAGGTCGCCAAAGACCGTACGAAGTGAAGAAAAAAGTCAGGAAGCGGACTTCGGGCACCGAAGCAGAAATTAGGTTGGATGACATAATATAATAATTAGACAATTGTTTGAATTATTATTTTCGTTCCATAAAATTCACACAAATTCAAGAAGAAGAAGATTCAAAAGATTTTACCAAATGCTAGTAAAAAGTAACTGATTTTAATAGAAAAGTAGTTTGTATTTAAGCTATCAATGATGGTATACATTGCCATCATCGATGATTTTATCGGTTAAGTGTGAATCGATAGAATAGTTTATTTAATTACACCATGATGACTATTTGCTGATAAGATTTACAGCGATTGTTTCTGTTAACACACAGTTTTTGCAAACACATACTGTCAGTATTATATCAAAAATTACTTGATTTGCCTAACTTTTAGTACTTAATTCTCTAATACCAACATTTAAAAATACTAGCCATTTAAAAACTATGAATTTATTTACTCTTATTCAAGATTGCTACAATCGCAGATATAGGCACATTTTATGTTAGTAACTATTCTTTCTTCCAACTGAGCTATATTAAAAGCTTGCTAGAAGATTTTTTTTAATTCATAATCATATTACTAATATTAGGGGTTTAAAGTATGAAATTGCCGATTTGTACTGAAAAATTGAAACTTGTTTTTTTTTCTAAGATGTAACATATTTATTTAATCAAAACCCTCATTATATAAACATTTATTTTCGACAAACTGATTTAAATTAAACGGATTTAAATTCGACAAACTGTGTGAAAGCATTTTATACAGCATCCTGGGAAGAAAATTTTTTATCACGTAGAAAAAGGTCCAAATCACGAAAAAAGGGTATGGCAAGTACGATGGATGACATATAGTTTCTATCTGTAGCTCCTGTAGAGCTACAACGGTTTCTCGTGCAATGAGTGAGGTCTTGCGTTATCATGGAGCAATAATGGTGAAGATCGATTTGAAATTCAGTACAGTAAACATATCCTGTTATTGACTGGACCTAAAAAAGCTATAGTGAATAAATAATATGAAGAGATCATCAAGAGACCAAACAGTTATCATTGCCTTTTTATTAAACTTTGCTTTAGGGCACTGTTTCGGCGTTTGACCTGGGCTCAGCTATTGCATTTTTCGCTTACGGTTATCGTAAAGAATTCACTTTTCGTTACATATCACAATTCGACTCAATTCCTTAATTTCTGTACCGATTCAACAAGGCAACACCAGTTTCAACAAGCATTTCTTTCTGCAGATCAGTCAAATCATGAGACACCCATTTTTCATATTTTTTTTATCTTATTTATTTGATGCAAATGAGTCAATATTGTAGGTAGGTTAACGTTAAATCACGCTGCTTATTCCTGGATAGTTTTTCTCGTATCTGCTTCCACGATTTCCTTCAATTCAGTGCTATTCACTTGTGTCCAAGTCGAAGTTTCCATTACGAAAGCGTTTCAACCAAAAATACACCGCACCGTGTGTCCATTAGCAGTCTTCTCTCCAAACGCAGCGTTGATATTCCGAGCCGTTTCTGTGCGTTAGTTCCGCATCGGAACTCGTATTCAAAAATGACTCGGATTTTCAAAGTCTACGTCTAAGCTGAATAAAAAAAAATTGAAACCCAAAAATCCAATGTTCATCCAACCAAATTTTTTAAAAGAAGAACCTCATAGGTATCATGTGAAATAAGTTTCACTGGAAAATCTCACACAATGAAGGTTTTATGTCAATTCAAAATATCTATTACTATACAACGGCAATTTCATACTTTAACTGCTATTATTATTAACCTCAATCGCGCAACGACTTTCGCACATCATAACTCCTGTGAGGGTCTCGGGTTAGGTTTGAGTACTTATACCTAGTCAGGTCATAAATTCTGTCACATGTTTAATGTAAAATAATTGTAACAAGTTTATTAATTATGTAACCATTCATATACCAAAATGAACTTAACAAAACATAGATTCTTATGACATTAAAGTTTATTCAAAATGACCTCCGTGATTTTGAATACAAGCCTTCAATCTGCGCGGCCAGTTGTCTATCGCAGCACGAACGAGGTCCATGTCAATATCGGCGGCTGCCTTAATCAAGGATGTCTTGAGTGACTCCAAATTGGGATGAGGCTTTGAGCACGCCTTTTCCTCCAAGTGTTGCCATATCTTGTAATCTAACGGATTCAAATCTGGACTGGAGGAAGGCCAGTCTTCGTGCCGGATGAAGTCGATTTCACGCGCCGCCAGCCAGTCTTGTGTGCTCTTCGCTCTATGAGCTGGCGCCGAATCTTGTTGGAATACCCAGTGCCTGTTATTGAACATGGTATGAGAAACAGGTTCCACAAGGTTCGTCAGGACTGTATTTTGATACACAACAGCATTCGTTTTTACACCTTTCTCACAAAAATGTACCTCTGTTAAGCCCCAATAAGAAACTCCCAACCATACCATGAGCGAGGATGGAAAATGACCTCGTTGGACACGCGGAATACGGTTGCTCGCTTCTTCACTACTGTGTGCGTACACCTTATCATTTTGTTTGTTGTAGCTCTCTTCTACGGTAAACATTTTTTCATCCGAAAAAAGAATTTCCCGATATTTTTTTCCCGTGTACCGCTTCAACAAAGCGCGGCATCTCTTCAGTCTCAGGTCCATTAGACGAGCATTCAAACGATGTCCTGTTTTTCTTCGATATGCCCGAAGCCCTAAGTCTTCATTTAACACCCTTTTCACCGTGGTTCTGCTTAACCCCATCTGAAGGGCCAACAGTTTCTGCTTACGTTTGGGATTTCTTTGAATTCGTGCCTTCACAGCTTTTATCACTGCTGGAGTCCTAACAGACCGAGGGCGACCACTTCTTGACCTGTCATCTACACTAGAGTCTTCATTGTATCGTTTGATGGTACGATAAACGAATCTTTTGGTAATATTCAAATTTTTCAGTATGTTAAAAATTTGAATTGGCGCGTAACCGCAACGATGCAACGGAATAACTGCAACACGGTCTTCTTTAAGCGTCCACTCCATATTTAAAAATGAGTACAATTCTAAAAGTTATACATTTTTATTTTCATGAACAATTCGAAATTCTAATTCAATAAACTTTTTTGTGGCCAGCATTCTAAAAGAAAAGTTTTTACTGTGTGACAATACTTATGACCTGACTAGGTATAATGCGTAAGTATATGTTTATTTACGAAGAAAAAGTATATCTATTGGCTAGTATCTATAACACAAGCGCTCTGCTGCTTACACAGGTACTACGAGTAGAGAGTGGTGTGTGAATTGTCACAGTATATCTATTATTTATTTAATCGGTTAAACATTATATGTAATTGAAACATATTTGTATATTTACTAAAGTTTATTAAAAAAAAAGTCATAACACCATTCACTTATTCTTATTTAATAAAAGTAATGTAGACCTGGATTGGAATCGTCTTTAAACTCAAGCTCAATTTGTTTATTCAAAATAAGTACGTCCCTACAACATTTTTGAAAGTTAGATATAACTATTACTTATAGTATGATCTAAAGTTACCACCGTGACGACGTGGACACCTTCAATCAAAGTCTAATCAAATATAGACCGTGGGTCTATATTTAAATATAGACCGTGGGGTGGGTGCAGGCGCAAGTAAATTATCTGAAGTGGATAATTATGTTTACTCGTCCGCCACTGCGGTGGTATCATACAATGTATTCGAACGCAATAACTCACTGGGGGATATACCTACAACTCAATATTTATAGCAGCTATTTGTCACGCTGCCACCAGAGGGCTTTCGACGTTGTGATAAAATTATTTCAATTTATTTATTTAATTTCATATAACATTATTTAATGTAAATTCATATCTGTTTAAAAATATATCAAATATACATTTTTTAACAGGTTATTTTTTTTAAACACGTATAAATTAATAAAATTAAAAATATAAAAAGCTGTAACTCGCTGCCGAAGCGGTAGTTAAAGCTCCACAGATAGCTTTCTCACAGGTGTGATACGTGCCGTTTAAATGAATCGCCTTATGTATTAGTTAGTATCCGACCGAAAGTTCGGTTTTGGTTTCGGTTGGCCGAATTTCGGCCAAAAATCAAGTTTGGGCGGCAGTTTCTATATATATATATATATATATATATATATATATATATATATATATATATATATATATATATATATATATATATATATATATATATATATATATATATATATATATACACACAATATAAATATATAGATGGTAGCTTTCCATTGTATTACTAAATACTCGCATACTTAGGAAATTATTATCACTTTAATCCCGATAGAGTAAATATCTCGAACAATAAATAACACGCGTTGAGAAATACGATTACATAATCATTTTGTAATGTCCATCCATTTTCCTACGTTATGTTTATTTGTTAATGTACGAGTAATTCAGAAAATTATAATGTACCAATCAGAAACTTTACCTGTGTTAACGGGGTCAGAGTTAAACTTAAAGATTTTTTATTTATTCATTTGATGACCTCTGTTGCGTAACGGATAACGCACTTCGGTACGCTTGCAGAGGTCACGGGTTCGATTCCCGTCTCGCGTCTGGGTGTTTATGTATAATATGTATTTATTTACAAAATAAAAGTATATAAATAGTATATAGTTGTCTAGTATCCATAACACAAGTGCTATGCTACTTAGTTTGGAACTAAATGGCGCTGTGTGAAGTGTCACAAAATATTTATTTATTATTATCATAAACTATCATCAAAAACTTTAAGCAAATCAAAGAAACGATATCAGTATTATTTAATTCCAACACTGAAACATTTTTTTTATTTTATTTTCATTAAGTAATCCTTATTTATTTATTCATTACTAATTTTACGTTCATTGGTTCGTCCTTATTGCGCCCTTCTATTAGACACAATTACTAACAAATAAATACAAGTACATATTCGTAACAAAATTAAAGTTTATTTTTACATATATTCTCTATGTAAATCCGTCAAAATTATAAAAGTTCTAGTGGAAATTTATAAAAAGAAGTAAAATCTAAATAAAAATGACGTGCTTTTACCCTGAAGACTGCGAGCAATTTGCAGTATGTCCGATGTTAATGGTCCCTTGTCCAACAACGTGCTGTGAAAATCCCCCTATGTGCTATCCCTGCTTGCCACGATGTCCTTCGCCGAAGGTTATGTATTGTTGTGAAAATAAGCCGCGAGTTTTTACTTGCCAAGAGGAAGAGAAGTCCTCGTGACGTAGTTGTCGAATGTGAATTGTGCACAGACCCCGTAAAAGTCGGCGACCCTGCAAAAGTGCACCCTACACACCCAAACCGACACTCAGATGTTGTTTACTCAAGATGAAATCAATAAAAGTGTCGCTTGAGGACATATTAGATGATTGACAACGAAACTTCGTATCCTACTTTAAATGTGAAACTAGAAAAATAATTTAAATAAAAAGGATGACAGATTTTTCCCCAAAAAGCGGTTAACGTCAGGCAGGCGGCCGGTTGTAAAAACTAAACCACAACTATTACAACATGTAACATGTTGTGCCGACTCCAAATAATGTGGGATAAGGGCAGGAGGAAGATATTCTCTATGTCTTATATAGTCTACCGTGACATCATATATATAAGTTCAAGCGGAAGATCGGCGCTAGCCTTATTGACCAGCAAATGCTGAGCTTGACCCTATTTTAGGACCAGCACATTTTGGGTCGCATATATTTTTATTGATTTTTTTCTTTATCCTAATTTCTTGTTGTTGTTTTTTTCTTAAGGGACTATATTTTTTTTCTTTCTTTCAGTGCAATTTTTTTCAAATAACTGGAGGAAATCGATCCCGTGATTTCTCCTTGTTCCTGAGGTCTCATTAGGGGTTGGTTTTCGAATGTAATACCACTTACAATCACATACGATAAACATTTTTGTAATATATTCATAATTGCAATTATGTGCATCTCTCCAGTTTTTATTTTTTTTATTTTAAACTGGAGGGATTATGTATATCTAATTTATATATAACTAGTTGACCCGGCAAACGTTTTTCTGCCGTATAAATTTAAAAAAGTACCCTATATTTTTTACCAAGGTCTATACCGAAATTCATTAAAATTGGTTCAGCGGTTTAAGCGTGAAAGCGTAACAAACAAACACACTCACATTTATAATATTAGTATGGATGGATTATACAGACATCTTTCTCCATAAAATGATAACAAATTACATATATTTCAATGATTTCATAATATAAAGTGTTAAATAAAGGAGCCCAAAAGACAAATCACTCAGACAACGCGAAACAAAGAACAAAAACATTGCAGACATAAATGTACGCATTAGCTCCGGAACGGTGGACATAGTTGGCAGGCTGAAGTAAATACAACGAAACAACTGCCAAAAACAACACTTCCTGATTTTCAAGGAGTAATCATATTAGGATGTATAACAATAACAGTCCCTAAAATGGACACGAATAATATAATTGCCACTGTGGTCCAAAGTAGATTAACGGGTTATACACGCCCGTAACATCGGTGTACAGATTATTCCACTTCACTATGTTTATTTACTATACTATATTTACCTTTAGTACGTGGCAATAATGTTATATAGACAATATGCGAGAAAAACTTTATAAGAAGATCATGGAATCGAAATCAAATCCATCGCTTATGACTTGAGTTTCGGATATGCTCCTTAAAATTATGGATCGATAATTATAAATGCGTGCCTTTATGATTCTAAACTGTCAATAAATTTTAGTTTATTTTATTTTATTTTTAAACATATTTTACAATATGAATAATTAATAAGAAATGTATGTCAGAGAAATTAAATTACATTGTGGGTATTTACTAAATAAATTTCCACGTTTCTATGTTATAATACACATTATTAATTAGTTGGTATTAATTAGTAATTGTTGACAACGTAATCTGCGTCTAGAGTTCTTCATAATTAATCGATAATTTAATTAACATGTACCTGAATAACTTATAAAATATTACGAACACGGAAACCTTCGTTAGTATGTCTAATTTTTTTTTATTAAGTATTTAGCTCTTTTTCACGACCAAATATCTCTTATTGGTCTGCCTGAATGTCATTACATTTTACCCTAAGAAAATGTATTTTATTTCTTCTGCTTGTACCAACCAAACAAACACGTTGTGAATTTGTGTTAATTTTAGTTCTTATTATAAATAATTAATAAATACCTTTTAAACTATTTTCCAAAATATTTCTTCTAAAACCTACTTTAAACCATTGTGGGCATGACGTTTTATTATAGACATTATTTTAAAAATTAAATAAACAGTATTTGGTTTATATTTTTTTATCTATCATAATCGTTGAGTTTATTTTTACTTATGTTAGGAAAACCCTTCGACAAAGCTACCGAAGAAGACAGAACATTCTTCATAGTCTTTTCTCACAAAATAATAATTTTATTTCGTTTTGCACATTCATATATGAATTATGCGTAAAATTTTCAACTGAACAACAAATCTTTTTAAAGAATTACTTTTTTATTTATACAGCAATATTTTATGTATGGTATACCGATACATATTTTTTGTTATCATCATTTTATCACTAGGCAGAGTCCAACAATATTGTATGTCTACCAGTGCAAAATATTTTCTCAAATAAAATTAACATAGAAAATGACAAGGAGAACGAGTGCCTGGTAATGTAGAAAAAAACTTACACTGGTAAAGAGGTAAAATATGCTTGCACTAACACGATTTACAAGTCATCAATAAAGGACGCGTGTAGGCAATAGGCCCTTTGACATTAGCACTGATTGGTCATGAACACCTATTAAGTTTTAATCGCATTATTAATTTAAGATGTATCCTTCAGGTCAGGTCTTTGTAGCTACACTGCTTAGGCAGTTTTCTCGCATATTATACATATTATAGCATAATTGCCATGTACCAACTGTGAAGGAAAACATCGTGAGGAGACCTGCATACTGAGATCACCGGTACGTGTAACCCGCCAATCCGCCTAGTACAAGCGTGATGGGTATACTGCCCTTTCCCTTTAGGGGATACCAGAGTCCAGTAGTGGGACGCCATGGGCTGTTATTATATATCCTTCAGGCCTAAAAGGGTAAATGATGTCATAAATTTCATATAAAAGTAATTAATGTTATCTGCCAATATATTGGCGATATACTTTTTTTTGTGTAATTGCTCCAAGTAAGCTTGTGTTCGAAATAGATTCACATGGCCCAGGACCTCTTGTCTGGGGTTGAAAATTAGCTACTAGACCACAGATGCTTTTTTACCGTTGTTCACCTGTCGCCTAATGAGACCACAGATGCTTTTTTTTTGTCTCTGGGAAAACCTCTTGACGGGTTCCCCCGGCCCGGGGGGACCGAGAGATATGTGGGACTCCGGAATTTTTCCGACTACCCACTAAAAATCCCCGCTTTTCTCTTATCGCCTATACCCGGGCCCACGGATATATGGCCCGCCGATCTAGTGGCCCGGCCCGACGCCGGTCCGCCCTTTATCTTAAGGCGGGCCCCTTCTAAAGTGTTGGCGCCAGGGGGTCAGGGTTTCATCCCTCCGGCGCTCTCCTGTAACAACTCTAGGAGTTGAGGGTGACCGCGGAACAGCACGCAGGCACGCCGCCAACGCAGGCACGCCAGGAGGGGAGTGTGATGGTCGACTCCCGCTACCGCTCCGCCGCCTCCTTTGCGGACATGACTGCCTCGCAGAAGGAGCCAACGGCCGTCCATCCGGGATCGCCCCCGACCATGGACAGAACCAGGGCCGGGAGCGACAGATCCGCGCCGATTTGGGCGACGAGGGCACTGCGCTTCTCGAGCCACGTAGGGCACACGGCGACAGTGTGGTCCACCGTGTCCACCTCTTCGCCCGCGCCACAGTGGTGGCACACTGACGTCATCTCCCGCCCTATGCGACACAGGTACCTCCCGAAGCAACCGTGCCCCGAGAGGACCTGCGTTAGGCGGAAGGTCAGGGCGCCGTGGCGCCTTTCCACCCATTCGGCCAGGACGGGCCTCACCGCTTCGATGGTGGCGAGGCCCGCGCTGGGGTGCACGAGGCGCTCCTTCCACTCCACCATAAGATCACAGATGCTTGGATTTATTCCGAAATAGCTATTAAAATCTAAGCCAATAAAACAGCACCTAAGATTTACTGAGCATATTTTTTCGCTACAATTACAATAACCATTGTCACTTATCTACTCTTGGACACATACCATATTTGGGCCCTTTTCCCGAGCTGAGAGCCACAAGAAAATAAACAAAACAGATAAATATAATTTTAACAGGAGTGCCTGTTGTCTATGATAGTTATAGATAATCGAGAATTGAGCATGTCTTATCAGTAAGATGTTTCGAAATGACTAGTTCTGACAAGTAGACTACAAATGAACACTCAATCTGGTGATAAGGTCAGGAATCTACTGCACAGCACGGTGTCAAACTGTTAGAAAATGAACTAAAAAGTGAATATTGTTTTGTATTCTCATGTAATAATAATACACAATACTCAAAAATAACTTTATGATTCAGTCATTGGTAAATCAGAAACGATGAAGTGGACTCGATGCCTTTTTGAACAGAACACAAACCAAATGGCCGCATTTAGAAATAACGTTAATTGATTCTATTAATATAATTATAAATACGTTTGTGAAGTATTATGTATACACATACACACATTGCATATATGCAATATGCAATACTAGCTGAACCGACAAACGTTATTCTGGCATATAAATTAATAAAAATACATTTTGGATAGGAATATCGTAAAAATCCGTTTTAATGAACGTCTACATCGCGAATTGAGTAACCGAGCTAAATTTCAAGTCAATCGGATGTATAGTTTTAAAGATCTCGTGATGTGTGTTGTATTTCGCTTATTTATATATAACAGTGCATTAATTTTTATTTTTAAAAGGATAGTAAATAACTACACACATCAAAAAAATCTAAGCAACATGTACTAATTTAAATTTTAGGATGGTGGATGAGCCGCTGTATGGATGAACTTCCTGAATGCACCTGAGTCTTTCAGTATTTCCGGGCCGACAGTACACTCGCACCCTTCTTGTATCAGGCTTAAACCCGAATCGCTACTCATCGGAAAACATAATTTTATCCCATTGTTCCTGGATCCATGTTCTGCGTTCTCTACACCATTCATTTCGACGAGCGCGATTCCCGTGACGTATCATCGGTGGGCACCTAATTGGGCGTCGAGCTCGTAGGCCGTACTCATGCAGTCGATTTCGCACAGTTTGAGGATTTACATCAACACCACTTGAATTTTGTAGCCTCAAACTTATCTCTCGAGCGGTTAACATCGGCTGGCGTCTTGCAGTCAGTTGTATGTACCGGTCTTGCCGAGTGGTTGTACTCCTTTTATGGCCTGGATGCTGTTCAGCGGGTTCCCTTGTATTATTGTAGCGCTGCCAAAGACGACAAATAACACTTCTATGAATGCCAAAATACCGAGATACCTGAGATTGATTACTTCCCGCTTGCAACATCCCTACAGCTCTTTGCATTTCATTTGCCGTCAAATGACGTTGCTCTATGACGTAAAGAATATCTAACAATTCAATTTTGTCGCTAACTTTATTTAAATGGTTGGTAAAATTATAAAATCAAGACTAAACGTAGCAATAAAAACGCACTTCAATTCAAACAAATTCCCTTTCATTTAATTTTATGAAAAAAACAAATCATAATCGAATTTTTTTTTTACAACCATCCAGTATGTCATCAATAGCAAAAAAGTTTACATACCTACGCACTTTGAGTGAGTAAAGACTTAGAAATTAATTCGTATAAATGGTAAATTTGTAATATCATGCATGTTGCTTAGACTTTTTTGATGTGTATATTTGATTTTCTTTAATTCTAATCCAATATTTTATATTGTTCTAATCCATCCGAAGGCCCGAAATCTCTTTTAGTGATAAGGTCGCCAATCATACAATATTTGTTGTTTCTTTTTCACCTGTTTGTGTTGTGCAATATATTCATTAATTCCTACTTAGCTTAATAGCTAAGTAGGAATTAATGAATATAAAAAATGTTATAGGATAGTTCCTATAACATTTTTTTAATCAAAAATGATCCACATATTTCTTTTGTATACTTGCGCCAATTAGTTGGGATTGGTCTTTTTAAATGTAATATATTTCTTAGCTGTCGTATTTCCATCTACTAATAAGTAATAAGGTGATGTTGCCACCACAGAACATATATGATAATAATAACCATTCATAAAGTTTATCATGTATTCAATATTGATCATGTTTTCAACTATTCTTAGTACATATTGTGACAAATAATACTAAGAATAAACATAAAATTACAAGCCGTATTATCAAACACGAATGTGAATTTAATTAATTTCAGTAAATGCAAAAATTCGATCACAATATTTGAGATTTTCTGAATAAATTTATAAAAACTGCAATAAACGTCCTATTATGGGACACAAAATGTGGGAGAGTCTAGACAGCTTGACGACGTTGCTTGGAGGACCTTCAAAAGGTCAATGGCTCATCATAAAATTGCAGCTTTTATAGTATAGTATTAATAGCGCAAAAGTTTCGTCGCACAACGCTGGTGACGTGTCAAAAAATATTAACGTGCTAAATTCCCAACCATACCTAGCGGTGTAACTTTAGAAATTAGAAATGTAACATTGTAATACAATGATTACTCGTATGTTGGTTGACAAGCAAGCATCGCGGAGAAGCGTCGCATATACGGCGATTCAGATGGATTGGTGACAATACTCAACTACAGAAACAAAAACTTGCATCCTAGACATGGAAATAGATGTTGCGGATTTTTATGATCTTTTCAAAAATATTGATATAGTACTTTTAATAAAAATAACTTTAAAATGATTTTTTTGTATTAATTTTTTATCGATAATTTCATTTTATTCTCGCCATATTCTATATTGTCATCGCGGTTACTAATGAATTGCAATGAGTGATAACACAAAACGGCTAAAAACAAGATTGTTGTTGTTGAAGTCCTTTTGGAGCGGTTGATAGTTTGACCGAGTGAATAAATAACGATAAAAAGAGCTGCACAAAATAGAAAAAAAAACGAATAATTCAGATGTTGATGTATCTACTTCAGTTAGGAAAAAAAGACAATTTTTTTGCAACTAATTGAAGTGCCAGAAAAATAACAATTTTTAAACTATAAATGTATTGGTGCTGATCACAAATTATGAGAACAAAAAGGGGTCGTGACAGCACAGGTCATAAATTATAATCAGTCTTGTGGGTACTTGTTGGAAATAACAAATGAATGAGACACTGGAGAGCTGACAATGTCGGCCGCAAATTTAAAATCAATCACAGTCACTTGTTCAATAATTTACTTTATATATATAAATATTTTTTATTGTTGTAGGATTAGAAATTTGTAGTTCCGTCGCCTATGGGTGTTTGCAACGCCAGTGGCATCGCGAATACGCTGCTGTCGCATAAGGATACAGGAACTTGGGTCACAATATTATGACGGCATACTTATGACCAATGGTGGTCGCCATCCAGACGGGCTTGAGGTCCTTGTACGTAGCTAGGGTGGGTAATTTTGCCGCCTTTTACGACAGGCCGACCCCGGCCGCAGATGTTAATATTCTTTCTCCGCCCCTGCACGTATATTTATAGCATTAATAGTTTTCTCCGTATAGGGACAGGGTAAGAATACTAACCCTTGTGGCCTGTCGTAAAAGGCGACAAAACAACCTTAGTTACGTGGTAGTGACCCGGCTTCCTGTATTCCTATGAGACAGCAGCGTGTTAACGAAGATAACTGCTTATAATAGTAAACAGTTACCTTCAGTTAGCACTTAATAAAGTGGGCTGTTAGCCTGTCTGCTGTTCCTCACCAATAAAAAAAGTATAAAAACACGCATTTATGTTGCTTAAGAGAAATGGCGCGATTGATGCCATTTGTTACCCTTGTTTAAAAACCCGGTTAGGTTAGAGGGTCCCTCTTTTGTATAGCCATAAAATATAGCTGTACCAGAATAACAGGAACATAATAGCAGCAACTGCGTATCACGGAGATGAATGTGCACATTCTCTAAATGTTGATGCACCTAAAGACCTGTACACCATTGCAGTACTAATTACGTTTTGGACAGTGAAAGCTCGATTAATCGCTAGATGAAATGACCAGTCGCCTTATACCAAACACCCTGACAAATATTCGGCCAAATCCCATATCTGTCGTCATTTAAACATTTGAAATTGAATTAAGATACCTGACCAACAACAACTTCTGTTTACATTCTTCATCAATCAAAATAATTTCTTTCAATATGAGATCTTGCAGATCACTTATCAAGAATGTACTAGTTTCCAACCCAAAACGCTGACTATAGAAGAAACAGTGAAACAAACTCCTTAGCGATTTTTTTTTAGTCTTGTCTTTTTTTCTGTACAGTTTTGATTATAAAATTAAATTACATTTGAAGAAAAAATTATGAGTTAAAAAATATGGAATGGATGAGCCATATTTAATTTATAGAAGCGATCACGGTCTTCAAGATCAAGATTGGTCGCCTTCCTTTGCTGCAGAACTAAGATTAAGGTTTGTCGCCCTTTATAAGGGACAATGGCGTTATGGCCATATTCTTCTCGATGAGCAGGATCACAACCAGCCAAGAAAAATCTAAATACTTTGGAAGATATCGCAATCCTTGAAAAATTACTAAAACCATTTAGTAAGTTTCAAAGCTACATTTTGAAGTCAGAACAATTTTTAAATTTATACAATTTGAGATATACTTTATTTATTTATTGTTAGAACTGTGTACATTATAATGTTGGTAAGAACATTTTGCATCAATAGTTTGCCTTTTTAGGGCGTACAATATTTATAAAGGTACTCCTATTTTTATGCTTCAAATAGTTAGAAAATAATAGTAACATATTAATTTTATTTTTATTATTATATTTTATTATATCTGATTGTTTTATTAATTAGAAACACGAAAAATATAGAATTAAATTAATTTTAACAAATCAGAAAAAAAATTTAGAAGTCACTTATTAAATTAATCAATTTATTTCTACTGAAAATTTGTAAATATTACTCGGCTAAATACAAGCTTACCCGTGTTTTGGTTAATGCCTCACAACAAAGATTTAAAATATCTTCACATATTTTATTTATATAAAAATTATAAATTTATGTAATAAAAGTGTAATAAGTTAGTTAGTCTGTTAGCCCTAGTCACAAATAACAATGAATTATAAAATGTTATTTTCCTTAAATTAAATAACTATGACGAGCAAAATTGAGTTTCCATATAACATTGTTTTTCCTGGACGTCGTGTAAGCTCCCGAATGCTTGCGTCACAGTACTTCCGGACATTGACCTGACCCAAGTTAAGGTCAAGGTCATTTCATTGAAATTCATAATAAACAAATTCACAGTCGTTCATCAGTTTTATTACACATAAAGGTAATCAGAACAATTTGAATCGTGAAGACTAGAGAGAGATTTATTCATATGTATACTGTTTATGAGCAATTACACACTGTAAACAAACCTGTTATCACGCCGTCGCCTTGAGAACTAATACCGCTTGCACATCACCTCAACACTTCACGCTCCAATTGTCAAATTTTGTTTACGTCAAAACAATGACACCGCGTAAAGTAAAAGTATATCAGATTATTTTCCTTTACTATTTACATGTACGGCGGCACGTCGTAAGCCGACGACTGGCGGTAAGGACGCGAGAAGGTCGCAAGCAAACTCTGCGCATGCGTCGTGATGTCCACAACGCCGCCAAAATTCTCGTCCTCTATTTAATATATTTAATAAAATATGTATGTGGCTTTGATTAAAAATATTCACAAATTCCAAATAAGGAAAAGTAAATTTCGAATTACTATTTCAAGCAGTGAGTTTTAAAGGAAACTACTCTTGGAATGGTTCATAAAATATATTATGAACAATGCACATATATTTCAGAAATATTTTACCAACTACATTATCAACCTTTTGTAAAATAGCATCATTTCTATGAAAAACAAAACCAAAAATACATTCAACTGAGATCAAAAAAAAAGTTTGTATATTCAGCCTGCATTTAGAGAATTTGGATACCAATCAGCTTCATAAACGTCATTGAAGTGTCCCCTTGCTGTATAGATTTCTTTTTTTGTTCATAATAACTATGGCATAATTGGTAATGCTAGCCAGTATGAAACATTTTCATTATTATGGATTCAAGCTGAAAACTAAACATCCACGATTTATAACTAAGAGAATACAAAAGAGGATAAAAAAATAGCATAAAATTATAAATTAATAACTATCATCGTTTTATTAAACAGTACAAGGAGTAGTAATACAGGGAGTCAATGCCATTAGGCACCGCATTAAATCAAAAGACAAGCAATAAATACTATTGCCCTACAATAACTCCCAATAACAGAGCACTGGCTCTGAAATAAAAGTTTAATTTACATCATCCAAGAGTTTAACATTTGATGATGAATGTCTATCATTTTCATATTTAATCTATATGGACATGTTTTTAAAGTCATTATCTTTAATCCATCCATAATTAGTTAAAATTAATTAACCTATCTAAACTAAAGTTTATCATAAATTGATATCAAAGCATAATTATATCACAACATGGAATGACTAGATTCATTTTAACTCTAATAATGGAAACTATCACATATTAATTCTTATGTCATTATCAAATGGTTTAATAACAAATGCAGTCTTTTTATGATATCTTTAGTGGCTGGTGATCTTGACAAACCAGTCTCTTCATTGGGATTTGCACATTTCTCCAAAACCTCCAATAAAGCCATTGGAGTATGTGGCCCGATGAGTAAACCAGGCACCATCAGTCTCCCTGAGAGCATCCAACCAAGAAAAATCTTCTCACAAACTATCTGCAGATTGTTATTAGTAACACCAAATTGACATCTGTTAGTTGCTAAATTACAATATGACCTACAGTCTTGATAATCACAGTCACTGTGTTGTTTACATGAAGATCCATCTGCGGTGATCCTATTAGCAACAGACGCAGGATGTACAGAATCTAGATCAAGGTACATAACTTTTCTCAAATCATTAGTCATACCAAAATGGCTCATTTTAACATCGCAAAGTAACAATGGCTCTGGGAATTTAGTCTCCAATTGCACAAGATATTCTAAAATCATAATTGATATTTTTACCCTCTTTTCCCACTCTTCTTGACTGTCACGCAAAGTCATCAGATGCCAAAATGCTGACAATGTATTAAGTTTTTGCACGGCATATAAAGAACCACAAGTTCCATATAATTTTGGGAATAGATTAAACTTCTCATATAATGTTAAAGCAATGTATTCATTATCCTGCAAAAGAAGCCATACATTCTCCAGTTCAGTTTGCCGTGTACCTTCATTCTGATCATATTGAATATATGACATCCGTTTAGCATCAACATCATTTAGTGTAATGTTGAACTTATATTTAACAGTATTTTTAATTAATTTAGTAAATTCATTTTCAGTTGAATAAATGGCTGGTAATGTATTTTCTGAGGACAGGAAATTATTCGTTTTGGACTTCTTTAGTGTCTTAAACACTACTGAATTATTCTTCCAGATGCCAGAGAAAACTGCACCTCTCTCCATATAAAGATTGAAACAATTCAACGATGATGACACTTGAGGCTGACATAAGCCATGACAGAGGCTTCCCACAGATTTCCCTGCAGCAAAACTTGAACACTGAAAAAAGATACGAAAATTTAATAGTTGGTTTTACTTTGCTAATCATAAGTTACAAATTTTAATGAAAATGTTATTTATATTTTAACCAGATAATTACCAAAGTACAAATTAATAATTTGGATAGAAACGGATATTTCATATAAGATAATATGAATAATTTTCTTTCGGTTTGTTGATTTATTATACGTTGATAAATGTACTAAAAATAAAATTACTGGACTTATGGATTTCATTAAAACTTAGCATAGATTCTTCAATTTCTATATGCTGCCTTTGCAAGCAAAGGGTACTATGCTAGTATTAGCATTATTAATACTATGCTAATAAAAAAATATTTAGTCTTCATCAACAGAATGAAAATTAATCATTTTTTTTTACTTACAATAGATTGCACTTGCAGCTGGGGTACAATTTTAATGCAAATAAGCCTCCATCTAGTAATAATAATTAACAACCCAGTGATACATAATATAAGAAACACTCGACGTTTCAAGATATTCCACAGTTTGGCAAGTATCCTTATAAAGAAATACTGGAGTCTATTCATTTTTCGATATCGAGTAATTCGACGGAGAATAACAATTTAATCTCATATGGTAATAAATGGTTTATCCATATACACTCGAAATAATGTTTGTTATAGTGTACACCTACACTGAAAATTTACTGAAATACCTTGCTGAAAAACTAAAACTTACGATAGCTAACCGGCCGGCTGAAGAGCAAAAGTCATTATTATCAGCAGACCTGAAAGTGAAATGTCAAGTTACTATCAATTCCGTCAATGTCAGCGATGACAGTAAGCTGTCATATTGACATTATTAATATTGAGCTTGGTGTCAAAGCTTTACTTCAAAAATTCAAAATGGAGCCATCCTTTATATGAAACAGGTTCATATTTAATCAGTTATGGCCGAATTTCGACCCCTGGGCGACCACTAATACATATTAATTGACCGCTTTCTTGGCTTTCGCCAGACCAACATACTCGCCGGTGGTGGGGGGCCTGCCTCTTCCCCTCTTCGCCGACTCCCCAGACGGCCCGGCCGACTCAACGTCACGCCACTCTTCGACGTCACTAGTCTCCTCGACGGGCCGTTTTAGTAGATATTATACATCAGGCTATTAGAGATTTCATTCAAAGTTTTCACTTCAGAGAACTACGACTGTGAATGTAGTAAGCGTCATTTAAGTTTAAAAAAAAAAAGAAACAAAATATAAACAGATATCCCTAAATACAGTACGCGGGAGCGGCAAGCGACTGATAAACCAATACGGCGCCGGCGCTGGCCATCTCACCCGTTGCACCCCTCCTCCCCCCGCCAAACAGACCCAAAGAATGACAACTGTGCATTCAAGGTCAGCGCTTGAAACTCGTGACGGTATGTATACTTACTTAAACCCTATAGATAGTATTTTAATGGCTACCCTCAATATTATTGTCATTTAGCAAAGAGCGAAAATGTCACTGAACCTTTAGCTAAAGTATTTTTAAGTTAGATATACGATAGTCATCATCATCATCCTAGCGTTAAGTCCCGGTTGCCACCCAAACTTTCGTTTCGGTGCCCGGGGTCCGCTTTCCAACTTTTTCTACTCTACTTCGCGCAATCTTCAGCATCCCTGGTAGTGAGCCCATTGGCACGCATATCACCCTTTACGACGTCAAGCCAGCACTTTTTGGGTCTACCCCTCCTGCCGGGGCCCGGCGGAGACGGCATAGCCAAACATTTGTTTCCCACGTAATCACCCGGTTGTCCTAAAACGTGGCCGTACCAACGGAGCCGACACTCTTTTTTTTTTTAATTGCTGTAGAACAGCAGACAGGCTGACGGCCCGCTTCGAATTCAGCAGTTACCGTCGCCTATGGATGTTTACAACGCCAGTGCATCGCGAACACGCTGTTGTCCCATTAGGGTACAGGAACTTGGGTCACTAATGCCGGAACCACATGGATCATAGTTGTTGTTAGATAGGGATCTAACAACAACTATGATCCATGTGGTTCCGGCATTAGTGACCCAACAGAAAGTACGCAAAGGCATTGCCGTTATACTGCTCCTGATATAGATGCAAGTCCTTGCGTCATTAGTTGGACAGTCAGAGAATTGTTCCCCCTGTCCCACCTAGGCCTTTCACAGTCCCCTTATATAAATAAGGTTCCTGTATCAAGGCAATGTCATACATATTCAGTTTTAATTGCCGAGCCAAAAGGGCAGTGGCAGCTCTGCAATGATGTAAATTTATCTGTACACACCTTAGTCCCTCCATCTTGAAGTCTTGGTGGGTTCACGTGGTTGTAGGAGGTCCTCAGTGTTTAGGGTCCTCCTTTAATGCCTGGCCCTCTTCAAGAGTGGCCGGCGAGCGTAGGCCCTCCTCCATGGAGGCCGGTGAGTCCTCCAGAATATCATCGGAGTCCGCCTCTGATTGCCTGGGCCCGTCCTCCGGTTCCTGCTCCACGCTTTGAGCCAGGTCTTCTTGCATGGCCACCCCATCTTGTGGTAATGGTCCATCCTCGGAGGGTGCCTTCCTCTGCTCCGCGTCAGGTCCCTTTCCCTTATCTTCTTCCAGGAGTTTGAACGAGTATTGTTCAATTCCTCTTGGAAGAGAATAGCCCGAGGCCTTGATTACCCCAGCCGATGCTCTGTCCATGAGGACGATACGCCGGATGCCGGATTGCTCGGTCAGCGTGTTCACGACTTTCCAGTCGTCCGTCCTCAAGTCCGGATTCAACCGCTAAAGCAGTCGAAGGGCTCGAGCACAATCTTTGAGGGCCAGGTTCCTGCTCTTCCATGCCATCTTCACTGGCTTTGGAAGGTCCCTGGCATCTATAACTTTGAGCTTCAGGTGCCCTAGTTCCACATTTTGGATGGCATCCCGAAGCCACTGGGCTGCATCAGAGTTGCCGCAGGAGACATGTACTGCACCCGCAACAACTCCGGGAGCAACCGTTAAAACAGGTAGAGGATCCGGGGCTTCCTCCAGTTTCTCAATTATGAGTTCCTGGATTGGCACCAGATCCTCCACCGTCAGGTACTCTTTCGGGTACTCGATGGTAACGATGGCTAGTTTCACAGCCGCCACCGCGTCCCTAAAGGATCCGGTTGAGGGTGATGGCCCTTGGGCCTTCACCCTCTTGGCAGTCATGTCCTCCCCGTCGCCACTGAGAGCAGCGCGCGGCCTTTTGGATGGTCCTATCGTTGGAGTCCCATCCAAGGCAGCCTGCTGCCTGAGCTTCTGGCGCTTCTTCCTCTGCGCCCCAGATCGCCAAGAGGTGCCGCCTCCACCGGGTGCTTGTTGCTCGATGGACTGTATTGCGCTCCCGTCTCTCAACGGCCCCGCAGCGGTCTCACCCTTTGATAGTTCTTTGACAGTCCCGCCATGTGACGGTCCCGCCGCATTCCTGTCTCGGGATGGTTCCGCTGCAGGCCCGCTTATTGACGGTCCCGCTATTGAGGGTGTGGTTCCGGCTTGCGCCTGTCCCACCTTGCGAGGTGCGGGCCCGGCTTTCACCGGTTCCGCTTTGTGGGGTGCGGTCCCGGCTTTCGCCGGTTCCGCCTTGCGGGGTGCGGGCCCAGCTTTCGCTGGTTTCACCTTACGTTGCGCGGTCCCAGCTTTCGCCAGTCCCACCTTGTGGTTAAAATTTTTTTTAATGTTCTCCATAAAGGATCCCGATTAATTGTTTCGTCTCTCAACTGCCCCACCCGCCATGGAGTGCTCAAACGGCGATGCTACGATAGCACCAAGGTTCCATTGAGAGATATAGCCCGCCTCTATCAGTTGCCCACGAGACCGCACAGCATCAACCGCACCGCTACCACTAGCAATATGAGCGAGCACTGCTGTCTGCAGGTCCCTGATAGAAGTGAGCTAGCCTGGGGTCGTCTGACCGTACCCCGCAGCCGATTGACTGTAGTCGGCTCAGCTACAGCCTCCCGTGTAAGAGGAAATCCAGACCAAAGTAGTGTGTTGCCTCAGAGACGTTAAACCGCCTACGCTCATCGGCTCAACCACCAGGACTCCTTCATCCCCCCGTACGGGTCCCCGCGCACGGCACAAACACGCGGGTGGTTGCTTCCTCCTCCTCACCTCCTCACCATCAGTCTTGATTGATGATGAGGCCGCACGTACCAACCACATAGTACATGCAGTTAATATATAATAGATAAATATATACTTTATATTAATATAAATACATAAAGAAATATAATAAATACATATAAATATACATAAACATAATAGAGTGGTCCTGAAAAGGACCGTTTTATTCCCTCCCCAGCCCAGTTCCATTCATCGCCCATCCAAGATGCTCAATGACTAGAACCGGACCCTTCCCCATTGGTTGAAATTAGCCGTTAACTCCAAATGCTCACCGCAAGCGATGAGCATTGGGGGTCACCGTTGCCCAGGGTGCGCCGCAAGGAGGCTTTCAACATACACCCCAACGCCGGTTTCAGTTACTATATCGATTAAAAAAGTATGTGACAAATCCCATCCAGTGTATCCCAAGTCCATCAACATCAATCCTAACAAGTCTCATCTTGATGACGAAAAGCCAGGAGATTGTAATTCAGCACTTTCACACACGGCCTTCCAGTGGCACGCCGTAACCACGTCGACAGCACAATAATTTTGAATCTTCTGTGGGCAGCTTTTTCCAAACAATGCGACAGTGTTATTTCGATGAAAAGTAACACATCCAGTCAGATGAAAAAAGTAATGTCAGCTAAATGTATTAAGAGAACCTTTTACAATCTTTATAAACAGCATCAGAAAAATGCTCATAAAAAAATAGAACATTATAAAAAAGAGTACAAAGAATTTTTTGCAATTCAGCATTTGGTTTCACAAGGCACAAATTATTCAAACTTAGCTCGAAACTTACATTTCGGATTTCGTTAATACTAGGCGAGAGCCATCTCGTAAAAAAACACAGTCAGACGGTGTTCATGGTGACAGAAGACTAGGCACATTGATATTTATGATATCATCATCATCATTTCAGCCGGAAGACGCCCACTGCTGGACAAAGGCCTCCCCCAAAGATCTCCACGATGATCGGTCCTGTGCTGCCCTCATCCAACCTCGGTCCATCTTGTGGGGGGCCTACCAACACTGCGTCTTCCGGTACGCGGTCGCCATTCGAGGACTTTTCTGCCCCAACGGCCATCAGTCCTTCGAGCTATGTGCCCAGCCCACTGTCACTTCAGTTTTGCAATCATCCGGGCTATGTCGGTTACTTTGGTTCTCCTGCGAATCTCCTCATTTCTGATTCGATCTCGCAGGGAAACTTCGAGCATAGCCCTCTCCATTGCCCTCTGAGCGACCATGAGCTTTCTCATAAGGCCCATAGTTAGCGACCACGTCTGCGTTCCGTATGTCATCACTGGCAACACACATTGGTTAAAAACCTTCGTCTTGAGACACTGCGGTATTTGGGACGAAAAGATTTCACGGAGCTTCCCGAACGCTGCCCATCCGAATTGGATTCGACGAGTGACCTCTTTCGCGAAATTGGACCTGCCTAACTGGATCGTTTGACCCAAGTAGACGTATTCGTCAACAATTTCGAGAGTACAGTTCCCAACTGTTACGGGGGTAGGTGCGACATGGACATTAGACATGATCTTCGTCTTGTCCATGTTCATTTTGAGACCTACTCCTTGGGAAGCTGTATTGAGGCCATCAAGCATATGGCTTAAGTCTTCCATGGTTTCAGCCATGATTACGATATCATCTGCGAATCTAAGGTGAGTGATGTACTCACCGTTAATGTTGATGCCCAGTCCGTTCCAGTCCAGAAGCTTGAAGACATCTTCCAACGCAGCGGTGAACAGCATCGGCGATATGACATCGCCTTGTCTGACTCCCCGCTGCAGTCGGATAGGCTTCGAGTTCTGATCCTGGAGACGGACTGACATGGTGGCGGTTTCATACAAACACTTCAACGCTTTGATGTATCGATAATCAATGTGGCACCTCTGGAGAGACTGAAGCACCGCCCAGGTCTCGATCGAATCAAAGGCTTTCTCATAGTCCACGAACGCCAAGCATAGTGGCTGGTTATACTCCTCCGTCTTCTGTATAACCTGCCGCAGCGTATGTATGTGGTCTATGGTGCTAAAACCTTTTCGGAATCCGGCTTGTTCGGGAGGCTGGAAGTCGTCAAATCTGCGCGCGAGACGATTCGTGATGACCCTTGAAAACAGCTTGTAAACATGGCTCAGAAGTGATATCGGTCTAAAGTTCTTCAAAAGGGTTTTGTCGCCCTTTTTGAAGAACAGCACCACTATACTTCCGTGCCAGGCCTGCGGCGTTTTGCCCTCGAGGATGACGGAATTAAATAGCTTCTGGAGGATTTTAAGCACAGGAGTACCACCAGCTCTCAGAAGCTCGGCTGTAATTCCATCATCACCCGGCGCCTTGTTGTTTTTAAGCTGTTTAAGGGCCACACTAATCTCGTACAGACTGACGTCTGGGATATCTACGGTGTAGTGTCGGGTTAATTTGGCTCTTGGGTCTTTAGCCTTGTTGTTAACAGGTGCCCGTGTGGTCGTGTATAGCTGTCCGTAGAACTTCTCGACTTCCCTCAAAAAGATATAATTATATTATATTATACATATTTATCCTGGGGGGTTAACCATGTTTTCGTCCAAAAGATGTATTGTATAAATTTGACAATGGGTGTGGCCTATTTGATTCCCGCCAAAATATATATGTCGCTATCGAATAAAAAATACTAAAGTTTACTACACATTATCTGAAGCATGGTGAAAGAATATTGATTGACTGATGAGATGAGGCCTCTGAGCTATTTACTACTAATAGTAATGTTACTATTAGTACTAGTTACTATTAGGCATGTGCCTATGACTATGTAATAGCATTGTAATGACACGGCTGGTTCAGTAGTAGTATCTTCTGGTACAGTCGTGTACGTGAGTTCGATCCTCACGAAGAACAAAATATTTATTTGATACAATTTTTTTTATTGCTTTGGGACAGCAGACCGACTGACGGCCCGCTTAGAATTTAGCAGTTACCGTCGCCTATGGGTGTTTGCAATGCCAGTGGCATCATGGCGAACACGCTGCTGTCCCATAAGGGTACAGCAACTTGGGTCACTAATGCCGGAACACAAGGTTATTATAGCGGCATACTTAAAACCAAAGGTGGTCGCCATCCAGACGGACTTGGGGCCCTACCACGTAGCTAGGGTGGGTTGTTTTGTCGCCTTTTACGACAGGTCGACCTCGGCCGCAGAGGTTAGTATTCTTTCTCCCGTGCACGGATAAAAATTCAATACACAATACATAACAATTTGTTCTGATCCGAGTTCGTATCCGTTATTTGATGTTTATAAAAAAATCTTACGGGACGAGTTTTCAAGCAGTGCATGGATCTGTGTTTAAAAAATTGTATCGTCGAGCTATTAGATTATTAATTTAGGTCTATAAGTAAGTGTTTATGATCAAGGATTAAAGTTTAAGTTGGTCATCACTTCTTTACAAACCAAAAATTTTCACCCAAAAAGTGCTCAACGCGCCTAAAGAAGTTTTCACTTCAAAAACTCAACTGTATTCCATTGTAATAAAGTCACAATTCGAATATATATGTATAAGTAATGCAATCATTTAAAAGTTCCTTTATAAAATAAACATTAAGTCATTATAAATAAGGTTGGTCTTGGTATTACTGGAGCTGGGAGGAGCAGCGCCGTGTCCTCACAAATGAAGTAGGAGGAAATCTGTCGCTGCCGGCCGTAGTGCAGAGGATGGTCGGTAGCGCAGAGTCGTGGGACGCAGTGGTGTCCTTCTGCGAGGACGTGATGTCGCAGAAGGAAACTGCGGAACGGGAGAGGGAGATCTCGACTCCCTTCCCCGGCCGCAGAAGGCGCACCGGGCGCAGGGGAAGGGCGGATAATGCCCTTTTCCGGCCCCCATGAATGGGTCCAGGGGCGAGGGACTTGGGGAAGTCCCCGCCCCCTATTCGATGGACCCGAGGCGGAGGCGCGTGCGGGTGTCGGCGCGCGCCTCTGAGGAGATGCACGGGGTAGTTAAACACCTCACTACCCCGTGCAGGAGACGAGGCCCGGACAGACCGGGCCAGCACTAGTGTGGGGCTGCGGAAGAATCTGGATTCCCGCGGCCCCGCGCGCACGTGTGAGGAGACACCGGGGTGGTGGTTTTAGCCGGTAGGAGTCCGGCATGCCCCTCCGCCTTTCCCCAGGCGGAGGTAGTCCATGAGGATTTCCCCACCCCGTAAAAAAAAAAAAAAAAAAAAAAATGGTATTACTGGAGCAAAACTCCCTCCGTCTTACGAATTTTCGATCAGGTCACGTGGCCTGACGCGCGTTTAACATTTTTTACCCATCACAAAAAAGTGCACAACGCCGTTAAATAAGTTTTCACTTCAAAAAAAATTCTGCACGATTTGTAATAACTACTGTGTAAGTTATAACAGTTATGTACACAGTGTTTTAACAAACAAATCAATAAGCATTATTGGAATGAACTGTGGGCAGTTGGGCAGGGTACCGTGACTCAATCTCATACAAGTTGTGAAGGTACCCTTCATCACAATACCAACTAGCTGTGTTGTTACAGGAATACACAAAATATTGGAAAGTACAGAAATAAAGCGATTATATTTAGTGATATATTTTATACCTAGGACCGTGCTATCATTTAACCAAAACATGTATTGATAAATAAATAATTTTAATATGCCACGGAAGTTGTATTTCTAGTGTATAAATGTTCCAGGCTGAAGCCGTTGGGGTTATGTACTCAGATTGATGAAAATAAAATTAAAACGAGCATAAATATGTTTAAAATTAAAAATTAATATTTTCTGAAGGTTCAGCGGTTGTTATTCGTTGGCATTTAGGTTACTTTTCAAAAAAAGTGATGTATCTATTTGATTTTATTAATGAATAAAATTGAAAATATAATACGCGACTTGAGGTGTCGCTACAGTAGTAAAAATGATCACGTGCATAAAATGATTATATTATTATACAATAAGAATTATAATTATATGTTGTTCCATTTCTGTATAAAAGGGGTCGTAATTTCATATCAACGAATAGCACCTAAATTTCTGATTGTCTGTCTTCTGTGACTGGAGTCAGCAACTTCTTTACAATGTTAGTTCCGGTTCAGCTCCGCCCCACTCGCGTAATTTAACACTGTTGTTGACAACAAATCCTTTCATTGTATTTTTATACATACCTAAGTTTACATTCCAGTCGTATTCATAAATCTTTCTAAATAATCAGAACTTTAAATTGAATATTTTTTATTACCCTGAAAGAAAATCCTTCGTGTAAAATCATATTGAAATAGAGATCTTGTTATAGATGGAAATGTTCAATAACTTTTTTCAGATAAAACTAGACTTTTAATGCGAGATTCACCGTTGAAATCATTAACACTGGCTATATGGCAAGAAACCAATATTAAATTATTAAGCATAACTATTCCAATTAATTATTACTACACATTAAAATCATTTTAATATCACCATTTGAATTTTAGTAATGAATAAAAGATTAAAAAACTGAAATTAAACCATTTCTTTGTCATTTCCATTTTGTATGACTGACCAATTTAATGCAGCCAGAAATCTTTGGACTTTGAGTAAGCTACACCAAGAAGAGTATCTCCATCAAGCAGCTGCGTAAAAACCAATTTATAATACCAGCCCGCAATTTCACACAAATAGGCTCGGGTTTTCCCTAGACAGAACGGACTAGGTACTCCAGCCACGCTTGTCCTTAACATATCTTTCATATCTCCAATTACCAACCATCCATTACCAATTGTGTAAAGGACGTTTAAAATCGATTAAGGTACGCGAAATATAATACGTGTATAATATATAATAGATCTAATTTTCATACGTTTTAGCATAAGTGAAAGCGTCGAATGCAACTGGGATAGTGTTAATTAAAAGCTGGGACGATAATGACGTGACTGTGAGAGCATTTTTCAAGAGCACTCCAATGAGGTATTAGATCTCTAATACGTCATTGGAGCTTCATATCTTTGTTTAATTACTTACCAACCAACGCGGTATATAACTTTCCCTTCAATAAACTACTTGACAGTAAGAATTAAACCACCCACGTCCGTTACTATGACGTATCCTAATAGGGGGTTAAGATTGTCTTCATTATTGTACCTTCGAATGATGAAATATGATTTTCTAGTTTGCTTCTTATAACGTGATTAAGATTGGCAAACTAAGCGACGAATTAGCATTAAATCCCGACACTTGGACGCTTCTGGTCCACTCATATTAATTACTGCTTGTTGTGATTCAGTGCGTGGTCTATAAATTTTTGTTTCTTTGATAGGAAAACCATTTCCATGTATGTTTTCCGACACCTGTACATTTTGGGTCTTCTCTTTTAGTCAATTACTAAAATTCAAAATAGATTTCTAATATAGTGGAAGTGACTCAGCAGATATACAAATTAGGATTTTTAGCTGCATAGATGAAACATTCGACAAGATAACACTGTCCTGGGATGTTTTAATTATAAATTGAACTAAACTCGTAGTTTAGGAAATATGATTTAAGGAAATATTTGTATTAATTTTAATATCATTCTCAATTATTATATTCCTTTTTATCATGTAATCATCACTGAATGTATTTACATTTTTTAAATCCATTAAATTAACTTGATAAAAGTGAACATAATAATTAAATCCCAGAAAGTAATTTAATATAACATTATCAAATTAAGACATCGCTTGAATATGATAAAATTCTGATAGCAACTTTTTTGTCATTTGCCAGTTTCTGACATGTTGGCTAAACCAGCATATTTAAAGTAAAATATATAATGCCATTTTGTGAGAGAGTAGGATTAGAACTACCTAACTCAGGAAGTAACTGGGTTTAAATGCTAAGAACATTGTGATGACAAAAAGATAGAATTGTTTATATATTTTTATTCATGTAAATTTTCAATTATAATTATTACAAATTATGGTCATGTAAATCGGGACTCCTTGACAAATAACTTAGTGGCCTTGAGGAATATAACCCTCACAGAATATCAGGCAACTCCCAGCTATTACTAATTTTAAATGATTCAATGAAATACAAAAAGGCAGTCTCGGAGGTGAGGCATTATAAATACTGTCTTACTTCTAGTTTACATAATGAGATTTTTATGATAGTGATAAAACACAAACTTATCTATGTGAACATTCTACTTGTATAGCTACAGTATTCACGCACACCTTCATTACATTGCACTCCTCTAAGTGACTCCATGTGCAGGGCTATAGTTATATCAACTAGTAAATTCCTAAGAGATTAATGTGACAAGACCTATATTGTCTACATGTCTGTACATCACAATTTTTCCTAAAGCTATCTGTACAGTTTGATTATTTAGGGATCTGACAAATATCATTATACATTTTGCTCAAATTACTATTAACGCAGGTTTGAGCAGCAAATGTATTATATACTTTGCTACTCTACTAGTACAGAAGACTTGTTTCTGATGCAATATGTTGCACACTATTCACTTGCCAGTTTATCAGGATAGCCAACAAAATCTAATTACAAATTAAAAATATGCACAATGAAATCCATAAATAATTTTTTATTAAAAATTATAAGACTGAAATACTTTGTTATGTTGACACTACTGATTTGATGAATGCAAGAACATTCATTTCAGAGAGCAATATATAAATTATTCTTCAGGCTGATCTTGTTCTATGATTGTTGATGTTTTCAACCATGGGTGCTGAAGGCACTCGTATGCAGTTGCACGTCGGTTTGGATCAAAGTCCAGCATTGGCTTGAGGAAATCTGCAAATTCCTCTGCATCATTCTGACTCCACTCATACTTTTCAGTGAGAACAGATACTAATCCCCAAGGTTTTAGGCCTGTTATGTTCCTTAATTCCCCCTTCTTGTTGAAGAATACTTTTGAGTATTTACCAGAAGCAGCAATCCTCTTAGGGATATCCCCAAGAAGTTCTATAATATGAGCCAAATGGTCTTCATCCCTACTGTAGCCATCTCCAGAATGGGGCTCGAATAAATAATCTCCTGTAGCCAATTCAAAAGCCATGCAAGCAGTACTCCATATATCAGCAGATGTTCCATAGCCAGCACTAAGCAGCACTTCTAGAGATCGGTATTGCCGAGTTTGAATATCCTCAGTGAAGTGTCGATGCACCCAACATGCATTACCCAAATCTGCAATTTTGACTTCTATATCACACACATCAAAAGCTGGATCAGGTGTTTTTTCCAGTACTTTCTCTTTAGTTGATTGGGAATTGAAAGATGGAGGAGTGTCAGTCATCTCCCCTTCTGACATGGGTGTACCTGCATCGTCCCCACAACCATATTGCTTGTTTCTCACCTGCACAGCTTCTGCGTCAGTGTCAAAAGCATCATCATCCTCCCTTATATCACTGCACCCATTCAAATTACTATCAATTTCAGAATTTGCTGTATCTATTACACTGGTTTCATCTGGAGTTCTGGGAGAGTCATCATTGTCCTGTGACATAGGCGCTGATTCACTATTATCAACTTTTTTCAGCTCCTCAATTTCTTCTATTTGTTCCATTTGTTTTTTGAGTAGCATGGATTGCCTTTTAGCTTTCTTTTTTAACTTTTTCTTTTTATTCCTACTCATCTTACCAGTAACAACCTGTTCTTGAAATTCTTTAGGAGCTGTACTAATTAATGAGTGGGGCAGTCTCAAGCCTAGGGAATGTAATTCAGTGGCCTCAGCTGCTAACTTGCGTATATAAGGTTCATCAACACAAACTAAGACATTTTCAGGTTTAATATCTGTATGAATTATCTTACATTTAGTGTGTAGGTAATCGAGACCTTCTAAAACTTGACGGATAATTGTTTTAACATTATCCCGAGGTATACCTCTATAGTTTGACTTGAGTATCAGCTTCAATAAGTGATGACCTAGGACCTCAAACACCATGCACACATGTGTACCATTTACACCAGTGATTTTAAAGTCATTAAGCAGCTGCACGGTTTTATTCCTTTTGGGATCAGTGGGATCGCTATCACGCACTGCTTTCAATATTTTTATTTCGTCGAGTGCGGTCTCCGTGAAGTGAGGTGCCGATTTCACTACTTTCAGAGCAACGAATCTTTTATCCGTGAGATCCCAGCACAGCCAAACGGTGGAGAAATGTCCCCAACCTAGTTTTCTTGTGACGTGGTAGCGATTCAGAAATAAATCCCCAATTTTGACAGGATGATATCCACCCTTGCAGTAGTCCGCACTGTCTTCTTGTTCCTCATCGTCACTGGCATATTGCTCATCATCGTCGTCTTCGATAGTCTCATTAGAAGAACTATGCGTTGGTTCTAAACGATTTTGGTTCTGGTTACGCAGCCCATTTCCTTGTCCACTAGGCCCGTGGTCCTCCTCGCGATTTTTCTTTTTACCTAGTTTATGTCGTTTCTTTTTCGCCTGGATGGCGAGTACTCTTCTATTTACATCTGATTTAGAACTCATTTAGTAAATTATAACACTTTCAACAATTGTCAATAAATATAAATTTATCTTTTCATCTCAAATCTTTTTGTTTGAGTATGGCGGCCGGTCGTAGAACAAAATGCGCTCGAAGAACACAAGAACACGACCACAGATCCTACAAATACAAAGCAACTATTACTATTAAAAGTAAAATAGACTTGTTTATGGGCAATATGAGTAACGACATGGAAAATTTATATTGATTGATATAATTATGATATAATATTTTTTTTATATTGATGCCCTATAAAATAGCTTACAATATTTGAAAGATTTTTAAAAATTTATTTCTAACTAATACTAATAATATTTCCAACATGAGAATCTTCTTTCGAGCCAGTTAACAAGTTATGCACTTACGTTACGTACACATGCGTTGAATATCAGGGAAAATGTTATATTCGCAATTTACGTCAGTGCGCTTTCAATACTTGTGAAAATATTCAAAAATATTGAATGGTTATTTAATTGGTACGATATAAGAAAAATATAAAATACTTACTGCCAATTAAATAATATTATAAAATTGTATTTGTAAAATCATATATACATATCAATATATTAAAAAAATTGTGAATGTAACACATAGATGAGTGAATTTTATTAACATAGTTGGTCCAGCAATGGCCAACGTCCCTTTATTTGACAATGATTTTCGGATACGACAACACTTGTTGTGATTTTCGGCACGAAGGCACCGTCTAATGGTTTAATTCTTTATGGTTTAAAATGTTGTCGTCGTTTTTGACTAGCATCAACTTTAGATTGTAGACCTAAGAAAACATCATTTATTGAAATAGAAGGAACAGAATAACCCGATTTAATTAAATTCACTGACAATTTGGTACAGAAATCGTTTTTTTTTCTCGTAATAAACGGAGTTTTACAGGGAGAAAATCGTATTAAGTAATATTATTTTTATTGCTGTAGGACAGCAGGCAGGCTGACGGCCAGCTTTGAATCTAACAGTTACCGTCTTTAAGTTGTTGTATTACAATATGTACTTACTCAACAACATATCTTTATTTCCGAAGTGCAATTGGAATAAAACATACTTCCATGACGCCAAGGCTATCACACAATGGAATTCAGAAGTCTGAATTTTTATGTATAGAAAGTATTTATTTACAGAAAAAAGCAAATCAGTTGTCTAGTACCCATAGAATACAATCGCTATGCTTTAGGACTAGATAGCTATATATGTGAATTTTATGTTTATTTTTTTATCACTATATATAAATACTTAAAAGAATAATAAAGTATAACTCGTCAACATTAAATATTGAAGGACAGTTAGTTGCACTATTTTTGCGAAATATTACAACTTTACAATTAAAATTGCAAAAATGTCACTAAATTCAAATTGAATCCTGTAGATCATTGGTTAACTTTTATTTCGTGGTTCTGGTTTATATCTCACAAATGAATAGTAATACTTTTTTTTCGATGATTCATAATATTATTTTGCTTATGACCCAAGTTTCTGTACCCATATGGGAAAGCAGCGTGTTTGCGATGCCACTGACGTTGCAAACACCCATACAAAACTAAATAGCCTCTATTTGCGGCACCTACCATTTTTTAACAAAACGCCACAAGAAATTAAATGAAAATTGTCTTATTGTGGAATGAAGCGGAAGGAGCGCGTTAGGAACGGTCTTCATGTCCGCGATATTGCGGATAAATTGCAGGAGTGTCGGCTCCGTTGGTACGGCCACGTTTTACGGCAACCGGATGCTTACGTGGGAAACAAATGTCTGGCCATGCCGCCTCCGCCGGGCCCCGGCAGGAGGGGTAGACCCAAAAAGTGCTGGCTTGACGTCGAAAAGGGTAATATGTGTGCCAATGGGCTCACTACCAGGTATGTTGAAGACCGTGCGAAGTGGAGAAGAAAAAGTCGGAAAGCGGACCCCGGGTGCCAAAGCGAGAGTTTGGGCTGCAACCGGGATTCAACGCTAAAATGATGATGATGTTTTATTTTACATAATCCCAACAAGTAATCCGAATAATCCTTCCTTTAATATCTACTAGCAAAAGAAGTAATTCATTAGCCATCAAATTTTATGAAAATAATTTAAATCATAATTAATAATATTTAAATATTACAGCTAAGATTAATTTTTTCGGGAATAAATAAAATACTGATTTTATGCTATTTTGTATTCATATGAATTTTGTAAATATTCACGATATGAAAGTAGATACAATTAAAAAAGTGTTCTTAACCTTATTATTTATATATCTAAATCAATTACGGTTTGAAGAACGGATTACTATTTCTTCTGGTGGTTTTATTTTAAAGTTTTTTAGGCATTTGTTTATCTTGACCTTTCTTATTTGTGCTTCCATGAGTTGGTACTACTCTGGTATTTTCTTTTTTAGCAATGCTTTCGATTGGCAACAAACAAAACCCACTAATTGTCATAAATATACCAGCTGTGTAAAAAGACATGGAGTATCCAAAATTGTTTTTTACTTCACTTGCCATTGGAGTGCTTATTAGACTACCAAGCCCTTGAAATAGAAGCATTACACCTGTCGCATTTGTCAACTTATCTAAACCATACAAATTAACTATTGTAAGACTCCTTAAGCAAGCTAAGCTAGCAGTAAAAAATCCAAATAAACAACAGTAAACATATTGATAACATAAACTAAACGAAAGATTTGACGTTATGGTACTAAATCCAGCCATTAATATACAAAAAGTAAATAATTTTGCTGGATTAATTTTGCAAGCAAGTGCACCTAGCACTGGTCTACCAATCGCATTCGCAAGTCCTATAGCGCTAACAAAATATGTACAATGCCATCGATCTACACCTTCACTTTCATTACGATTTTGTATATAAATATATGGTACTAAAAATCCTAAATATATCAAAAATCCACACAAGCATAGCAACAAAAATGACCGCTTTTTCAAAAGCGTCGGGTCCATCATAGTTGCTAATATCCTTCGAACTGCTATTGTGAACACTCCTCGTTTCTCTAATAAATCTGCTGTGGTAACTGCTCGAGATACAGCCATTTGATATTCAAGGCCTGTTCTTGTTTCTGCAGCAATATCTGCAACACTTTTTTGATAAACCGGAAGTTTTTCTACACGGCCTTCATAAAACGCGTCATCGCGGTACATTGGCCGAGATTGTGCGACGTGATCATCCCAATGAAATAATCTAGCCCAAAAACTACGCCTTTTAGGTTCTTCTACATTAATTGTTACTACCATGTTCTTTCTTGTTTTATCTTGTACGCTTGTTTTAGACATTATTGACTGTACTTGTTTCATTTGTAGAAGACTTACAGTGCCATTGGGATTTTGTGCTGTTAAAGTTAATTTAGAGACTGCTGGAACGGATGGACCTGGTTGATTATTTGCACCAATAACGCCTTGATCTAGCACTGCTGCTGCCGTTGGAAAATTGGTGTTTGTTATTGCATCGAACAGAAGTTCTGTAGCTTTAGGGATAAGCTCCTCATTTTTAGCAGTTTGTGATGGACTTTGTTTGATCACCGGTGTAGACAAGTTTGGTAAATAAGTGACAGTCCTAGTAGGGTCATCGGTGGTTTTTGTAACTGTAAGTGAAAGAAGAGGTCGAAATGCCATTGCCAAAAAATATACCATTCCAAACATACCAGAATGTAGAAGAGTAGTTGCACGCCATCCACCCAGATTCACTAAATATGTATTTACAGGGAACATAACCATAATTCCAAAGCTTGAGCCCATTGTAGCTATTGAAATTGCCAATGAACGTAATTTTTCAAAATAAAATCCTACAACTAGAATAGAAGACATATTAATAAGACAACATCCAAATCCAGTTAAGAATCCGTAACTTATACATAATAAAGTATAATTAGTCGTAAAGTATGAAATTAAAAGTCCGAACGAGCAAACGATTGATCCAGACATAGTACACGCCCGGAATCCAAACCGATTTATTAGAGCAGACGCTAGAGGTCCTGCTATGAAATATATAGCAACTGCTATTGAATTTATAAGTAACACTAAAGACTCGGTACTTTGTAGGTCTTTAGTAATATCTCCAAGAAGACTGCCAAACGTGAATGCAACTCCATCCATAATAAATATGCACCAAAATGAACAGAATACCACAAACCAACCCCAGCCACCTTCGGTAGGTATTGAAATCTGAGCAGCAATTTCTGTCTCTTCGCCACCTTGTAGCTCATCGGGTCTGGATACTACTCTGCTTGGTATAACTATTATACTTCTTTTTTCATTTTGTTTTGTCAAAGTCTTTCGTGGAAGCATCTTTTTCATATCATTTTATTAACTTGTATCATAAGTTTATCACATCAGTTTAATGTAAGCCTAAGGAAAGGACGCAATAAAACGTTGCTCTGCAACACATCATTTTTATTGAGTACTTCATCTTAATATTAGTCTGTGGAATACTGCCAACAGATAAAGATGTACACTCAAATCTACATACTCCTTCCTACTCTACTCTGAATTCTCCATAAGAGTATTGTAATCTGTACTCAATTGGATTGTTTTGATCAGTTTTTTAGACAAAAATATTGTAACAATTTTAAAACTTCTGAAATATTTACTTTATATTCCAATTTGCAACGTTTAGTTAGAATTTCAAAACAATAAAAACATTTAGCCAGTATCATTTAGTTAGTTTAGCCCTGACCAGACCATTAAATTTAACAGTTTAGTCAAATGTTTAACAGTTTAGTATGTCCGGATCTTTTTTATTCACGCTAACGATAAAATTTCTAACGATAAATATTCGATATAAATTCATTGCTTATAACTAATATTTTATTTATATATATGTTTCAAATGAAGAATTATCAGTAAATAATTGTACTCAAATATATTTTTGGACAACTTTAAAGCCACAAACACTAGGCTTGGAACTTGTAGTTCTGTAAAAAAAATAGCAGCATCAGCTGCATAATCTTGACGTTGGAATTTTGATATCAACAGTTGTCAGTTAAATGCATAGAGTTAGTAAACTCCATGTTAAATGACAGCAGACAGCTTACCTTTACGTGCATACTGATGACATCTGTCTAAGTGTCTATAGTGTTTCCAAGTCAGTGGATTTTCCACTAAATCTGGTAGTATAGACTTACCTTTTAGCGGACAAATTTCGATTTTAGTGGCTAGTGGTTTTTTCCAATGGCGAAGGTTGCTTCATTTAGTGGTTAGGTACGACGTTCACTCACTAGCAAGATTTACATATTTACAGTAAAGAACTCGAACGTTTATGTTACAAGTGTATTTTTTTAATGTGTAGGTAACACAACAAAACCAAGGTGGTTGTTATCGGGGATTCCCTGAGAATAGTTTGTCAATTTCTTGAATCATTTTGATTATGGACTTTATTCGAATGATGACTGGGTCAAGTTTGTTTTGAATTGGAAAGGTTTGTTTGTGTTTGTTTCTTTTGCATGCACAAAAATATAAATACAACGGGTAGTATAGTTCGCGTCAGTACGACGGATGTTTTACACATTTTACTTTATTAATTTTGTAAAAAGAATATGCCTAAACCACAGTACACCCAAAAGTTCGGAATGTTGGTTACGTGATTCAGAATTAAAGGACTGGTTACAAGTGGTGGAAAGTACTGCTGGTAAAGTTGCAAAGTGCAAATTATGTGACGAAATCATTATTGAGATTTAAAGAATCATGGATTATCCAAAAAGCACATGCAACTTGAAACTCGTGAAAAATATTTAAATAATCAGTGTAGATCAAGATCAATTGCGGACCTGATGTTGCATTTTAATAAAAAGCAAGAAGATGATGCGAAAGTTGACGAGCAGTGGCGTTAAATCCATTTACTCGGTTGGAAAAATACAATTTTGGTACGAGGTACTGAATTTCAAAGACGTGGCTGGAGAAAACAGATTTCAAAATTTAGCCTCATTTGCCAGTTCTTTATTAGTTTTAACCGCATTCTAATGCTGACGTAGAGTCAAAACACAGAAACCGAATGAAGCTAGATATGCTCTTTTCAATTCTTACAGTCCGTGCTGGTTTACAGTGTGAAGGAAAATGCTGCCATAACTACATATTACCAGATAGCGTAATAGAAAAAATTGGAAGTAAGGAAATTTATTCTTCAAAAACAGATATTGTAGAAGCCGATCCTTCGGAAGATGATTGTCTTCAATGTTTATTTTGTTGATTCTATTTAAGGTAAATTTTTTTTGGTACATTTTTCAACTACATACAATTTTATATTATAAATTACAATAATGTTGTTTTATTTTCAAACTAGCTGACCCGCGCGGCTCCGCCTGCGTTTTTTTATCCGATCGCAACCAAACCTTACAGGATCACCCGCTAAGCCGATCTGAAGATTGCCTAAAAATTTCATCGAAATTGATCCAGCCGTTTCCGAGTCCGTAACGAACATACATATACACAGAATATTCATGTAATGTCTGTCTGGCATAATATATTAGTGGCTTTCTAGTGGTTTGAGGGATCGCCAAATTTAGTGGATTTCTGGTGGATTCCAACACTACAAATTGTGGGTTCGTTGATTCGTTGAAATAAAGTTGGCAGCACTGAGTGTATAATTTTGGTACAATTTTAACGACAAAATTGGAGGGAAAATTCTGAGGTTGATTTTAGGATCAGTGTTGTGTTAAAATATTTTATGAACTTATTAATAAAAATCCTTTGAAACGTAAAAATATGTCACAAACATCCATTACTTCATTCTTTAATAGTAGAAAAAGACCAGCATCTGAAGATATAGTGACAGCAAAGAACAAAATTCGTCACGTTGATAAAAGTTTACAACCTATACGTAAATCTAGTAAGACTCAAATTAAATTAATATCCAAGCACGATGCAGTTAATACAACGGACGCAATCAAAAAAGAAGAATTTAAACAACCAGAACCTCCGCCAGCCCAAGTCTCTACCGCTGATAGTGGAACTAAAACAGTCTTCTCGAAGAAAATAAACGCCACGAATGTATCAAAGTCAACTGGACCCTCTAAATCTGACGTCGTTAGTACAGCACGTAAGGAACTTAACTTGGGAAAAATTTCCATTGGACAAAAGTTAGCTTCTAGTTCACGCTTAGCTGAAATAAAAGCTACTGCAGATCGTCTGAGCAAAGCCATACCGGATCTTATCTCAGGGGAGAAGAAGAATTTAAAGGAATTCAAGGCTATAGATTTGGAAATCCTATCAAGGTATGTATAGTTTGACTCCAAATCTGTCAGTAAAAAAGAGTGGATTAAAAAATGCTTGAAGTCTTAAGCTTTGTAGAGCCCAAGTGAAAATAACGAAAAGCAAAACAATTTTCAGCTTACACTATCTTATTTCAATCAAGTAAAGAGTTTTCTATGAGAAACATGTATTATTTATATTCAATATCAATATTTTATTTAATAAATTCTACTTACACATATATTACATGTTTCTCCTCGAAGCATATTCAAATAACCTGCATATTTATAAACTATATAATTTTTAACTATTTGTTTCAGTCCAAGTAAGAAACTTCGAAATGAGTTTCAATCACCACAAAAAACTGTACCTGTAAATGAACAGAGGCCTTTGATTTCTCCACGAACAGTCTTTGTTAGCCCTGTAAAGAGTCCTAGGAAGGTAAGACATTTTAAAAATCATTTTCAATAACATTTTTCTGTTGAAAATAGATAGAGATAGAATAGACATATCATCAATATTAAAAATTGTCTTCTATAAGTTACAGTAATTGCTATGCCTTTTGTCTCAGTTATAAATAAGATTAAAATAGGACTATTCCTTAACTTACTGGGATCATAAAAGATAATAGGTTAATTACCCTTTTTTCTTGTTTGCATTCAAGTCAGCCATACTCGTAAGACCAAATCACTTGCAGTACATTTCTGCCATTAAAATGACAGTGCAACTTCTTGTGGGTTAACAAACAGCGAAGGAAACATAAACTTAAATTCTGTTTTGCTATCTTATTAAATTTAGCCACAAATTTTTGTGGTTATATTTGATAGAGCATAGGTTTAAAACGATATCAGTTACTTTCCACAAATAAACTTTTCTATTTTGCTACTCAAACAATACTGATAACCAGACAGTAATAATGTAAAGTTGCATGCTCTCAGTATTTGGAATTATTTTCCAGCTGAGGTTTTTTCCAGCACAATATGGGGTTTTTAAAATATTGCATTATACAGTCTTTGCATTCTGTACATGTTCTGTTTTATATATAGAATTAAAAAAGTATTTACAAAAACTAAATTACATATTAGCCAGTAACTAGTGTAATTTTTTAACTTTAAGTCAAACCCTAAAATCTGTGCTAGTCTTATGTTAGACCCAGAAATGATGTTAAAGGTATAAAAACTATAACAAAAAACTGTTTCTCATGAATATAACTTTATATGTTAAAGTAAATTCAATCATTGACAGGAATCAGCCTACACGAGACATGCTGAACCAATCACCACCTCTACAAGCCTTTCGCTACCATATCACTATAAATCTCTTGCTGAAACATTCAGAGCCATGGAAGCAGTTGTAACCTTAATGTACAACAGAAATGAACAGATCACTTTCAGTGTGATCAAGTCGTCTGTTGAGAAAGTGCTCAAAAAATCATTCACTGTTAAGCATTTGGCACAAATTAAATACTTAGTGCCTGATTTCTATAATTTTGAAGTGAAGAAAAACAAGATTTTTTCTGCATCAATGCATCAAGATACTCATGTGCTAATAATAACTCCAAATATACCAAATGATATCAAGGCAATGAGTCCTAGTATTATATTAGAGAGACGAAGATATTTCTATGATACTTTATTGCAACTGGCAAAGAAATATCATGCTCAGTTTCTGTTGACATTGGAAATACCAATACAAATAGAAGATAGTAAACTTACACGTTGGCATCCTGAGTTTGAAATGGGCAAGTTACCGGAAATACCATGTGCTAAGTTGCCAGAACTGCCTAATCTTTCAAAAGTATCCACAGCTCAAGATATTCTTACTAAATCTAGAGAATTACTAAAATGTAACACAAAAATGGAACGTGCTTTGGAGAAGTTAGCTCAAGCCAGAGCTCATGAGTTGACTGATCAAGGTAAAACTGCTAATGGCCTGGATGAAAAAAAGACACAGAATTCTAGCACACAGACTACTGATAATACTGTCAAACCAACGAAATCAGTGGGAACCTCTACTAGTAATGTAATTCTACTAAACCCGGCACTACGTAACCTACCAGCTGCACTATTAGAAAAGGTTAAAGCAAAGGAGGCTGCAAAAGCTCTTGAGGCTATGATGAGAACTTCAGAAGATGAGAAGAAATATGTGGTATACAGCAGATTACCAGAACTTGCTAGAACTTTGAGAAATATATTTGTCACAGAGAGGAAGAACGTGCTTGCGTTAAATGTTATTTTATCAAAACTAGATAGCAGTTTCCGATCAAATATTCCTGCTAGTGATTTACAGAGGGACATTAAAGTCCTTTGTGAAGAAATGCCTGATTTTGTCAAACTATATGATATTAGACAAACAAATTACTTGAAACTTGACAAAAATGCTGATTTGAACAATGTTGTTGCTAAATTAGAAGCATTGGCTAGTAAATATAAAAATGAATAATTCCATGCAAATATTTATTAGACAAAGTTACTTTATAAGATTGTTTGATTATTTAAATGTGTGTCTTTAGACTTTTTTCTTTACATTATTTAATTATATAAGTTAGAAGTTAATTTTGACATCATAATTATGCCAAATAGTGACATCTTCACTCAGTTCTAAATAGAAATTATGTTTATATTTAAACCAAAAATATTTTTATACGGATTGTTTGACACATTGAAAATGGATTTGTATGTTGACTTCTCAGTGTTTGGGATTTTTTAAATAAAAGCCATTTTGGAAAAAATAATGTATTTTGTTAAATTAGTTTTCAATAAGTATATCGAATTGTGGTTTGGTACCCTTGGAATAGGCTGATTGGAACTTGATCAAAATGTCCAGAGGTACCAAGTACTCTCTAACCACAGGATCGTTCAGCATATTTTTAATGTATTCTCCCTGTAATAAAATTAAGACAATTAAAAACATGTTTCATTACATATTTATCCCTTAATCAGATACATGGAGTTTGGACTACTCCCCCCTCACTCGCCATGACTTCGCATCTGATTGTCAGTAGCTTTCCTTTTTTTTCTACAATAACCGTTTGACGGCTATGCAGCGCTATCGCGCTTCCAGATTTCAAGTCCAAACAAGCTAAGCGGCGCTATCGCGCTGTCTTTTCAATACGAGCGCTTGAGCAAATATTTTGCCACTCTTGCGTTTTCGTAATGAAAGTGTCTTTTAAAGCATAGTGTTATTAATTAGTTTTCATTCAAAAAAAAATATTGAATTTTTTTACGCATTGAAAATACCTATCATGTTGAGTGATGATAATATTTGGATGAACTTGTCACTGCCTGGACGCAATTTACGGTAGTGTGCGGTCTGCAGTAATAGGAAGACCGGAATAAAGTGTTCCAACCTTATCTGCACTCGCTGCAAGAACTGCTACATGGCATTTGCGCGGGAAAACAGATGTGAAATTTTTTATATATAATTTTAACGTTTTTTTTTTCATTTACACATATCTTTATTAATTGCCTTAAATAGTTGTTTTCGTAAATTCTATATCTGGAAAACGTTAAAAGAAATAATGTAAATCCATGTAAAATTGCAAAAGTTATAAAATTTTCAGTAAAAACACATTTTTTTATTTTGAAATATCCAAATTATCTATCGCTCTTTTGGAATGTATGAGGATTTTGATGAATAGCTGTCAAACGGTAAATTTTTTAGTAACAAGTGTTAATTTTATAATATTTCTTGCATAAAGTTGACTGAAATGTAAAATTTCTGTTCATTACACACCAATGGTTAAATTAAGACATTTTGAAACACCTGAGTTTCACATCAAAAATTAATTGAAAAGAATAGCCTGTGAGGCTACTTTATAGTGTTCTAAATTTGTCATGTCATTAATTATAAATATTAATTACAGTCTTATCCCAGTTCTCGACTCCCATATCCCTACACCTAAAATATAATATTCCTGCTATACTTGATCAAGATGGATAAGTGGGTTACACAATATAGATCATGGTATGCCAGTTTCCTCATTTTCGTTCAGTATTATTAATATGTGTAGATAAATCATCTCATGCAAATCAATATAAAAATCCTGTCTCATAATATCCCAGGCCACAAGGTTGCACATTGACATAGATTTCTATGGAATTTGATTAAGAATTTTTTAGACTACAGGATGTTATTTCTCTTCAACCGGATGCTTACGTGGGAAACAAATGGCCATGCCGCCTCCGCCGGCCCCCGGCAGGAGGGGTAGACCCAAAAAGTGCTGGCTTGACGTCGTAAAGGGTGATATATGCGTGCCAATGGGCTCACTATCAGGGATGCTGAAGACCGTGCGAAGTGGAGTAGAAAGAGTCGGAAAGCGGACCCCGGGCACCGAAACGGAAGTTTAGGTTGCAACCGGGATACTACGCTTAGATGATGATGTTATTTCTCTTCCCTCACTTCCATATCTTAAATGGAATATATCTGCATTCCATATCCCCATAGCGTTCCACTGCCGGAAAGGGGCTTTCCCCTCAAGAGAGGGTATTGTATACCCGCCATGTTTGTGCAAAGCGGATCGGCGGGTTACATACCGGTAATCACGGCATGCAGGTCCCCAAAAAGATTTCCTTCGCCGTCCGCACATGGCGATTATTCTATACTATCTAAGGGGTGCACGCCACCGTGGAATTCGAACCTGTGGCCTCTAGACAGATCTCCGAGCGTAATACCAGCTACCAGGTACTTATTGCTATGATAATATCTACTATTCATTAGTATTTTAGCATTGAATATTTATCTTTATTTTCTTACCAAAAGAGGATAGTTTTGGTCGTCAATTCGCATTTTAGCGTCGTTTTCAAAGATACGTAGCCTCTCGAAGAATGGCCAGATCATGTAATCCACAAAGCCGGGCTCGCTGCCGTCGATGAACTTGGTACCACGATTCTTGAGTTGCTCTTGGATGAAATCCAGTGCTTTGTAATAAGCTGTGTAATTATCTTCAGTTATGCTATCGGGGAATTTCACTTGCTTGATGTACAACGACTCGATCTAAAAAAAAAGTGTTTATGTGCAATTCACATACGGCAGAATCGAAAACTTGCCTACGAGGGAATGAGATAATTAATAGGTACCTATTTTTACCAATCTCAAAAATTCTTTTATATTTTAATGCAAAATATGACATTTCATATATTAGTGTATGAAAATTACGAAGCCCGAAGAAAGAGGAGACGATCCTTGTTTTCCAATTACAGCATTATAGCGCATAATGTGAATACAATTTCATTTTAGAATTCGAATCTATATTCTATCTATTTTTTTTAACACTGAACGCGCACTCTGCTGGTGCATTTGAAAACTAATTCACGTTCATATTAACCGCATAATTCGGCATTGCGCGCCACAGAGTCGCATTATGCTCTGTAATTGGAAAACAAGGGATGATTATAGGAAACACTACAGTAGGATCCGTTTATTATGACTCTATCTTTAGCGACCAACCGCGTAATATGAAGTATGTAGCCGCGTACTGACTGAGCGAGCAACCTCGCGAGGCAAATCCTCGGACGTGCCTCGCCCGAGGCAAACGCACGTGCTGCCTCGCCCGAGCGTGCCGCGGCCCGAGCCGGGCGTTGTCGGTTTTTGTCTATGCTCAAAGGTGCCTCAGTAGGTTTGCCGTGCCCACTCAAGACGATTCTGTTTTGCCTCTCTTGTTTAACGAACACGGAATCGTGGATTTATCCACGTTATGTTCTTTAGAACAGTGTCTCAAATTAATACAATTATATGGTCAATATAGACTATTTTGGGACGCGCAATGTCCTGGTTATACAAACAGAGGACGTTTTTCTTTTCTTTTTTGTACAAGTTGATGAATAAATATAAAGGCAGTGGTGGCGATAGCCTTCCGAACGCACGGCCTCATGATCTGGAGCAGAACTAAATATGCGCTACGCTCGCGTGTCGTCTGTTCGAGTTGTGAGTCATAATAACTGAACGTTCGAATTCGAATCGTTCGACTTTGGCTCAGCCTCGCTCCGGCTTGGGTTTGCCGCACGCGGTAGCCTCATACATATTTAATACAGACCGAGGCTGCCTCGCGCGGCAAACGTTGCGAAGAAAACGTCCGAGGCTGCCTCGCGAGGTTGATCGCTCAGTCAGTACGCGGCTATTACCGCGAAGTTTGGTTTCATATTAAGTTATTTGTAAAAAAAGGCGGATATAATGATTTCGCTTATAGTGACATGTCACTTATTATGACCCATTTTTAATAATATGTCCGGTTATAGTGACCGTCATAATTCCTATCACCTTCGGCTGTGTTCGAAAGGGTCACGTTCGGCGCGTGTCTGGCACATAGTAATATTAAACAATATGGAAAAAACAAACGCAGATAAACGTTATTGTTTTCTAATTAAAAAATATGTAATGTACATAATACGTAAAATTTTTACATATTTTAATTTAATATGCTATTGCTCTATACAGTCCAGGGCCGAAGCCTTCAAAAATGGTAAAAAATAACAGTAGGTGTAAACCCATTAGAAAAGGAGGGGAATATGATAAAAATGAAAGAAAATAAATTACGGGCGATCCGAGTTCGGGAAGTGAGAGTGAGTTTTTATGGGTAAAAAATGGTTTATCTCGATTTCCGGCGAAACTACAAGTCCTATGGAAAAAAGTTAAATGGCAAATAGTAATAAAAAGATCTACAACTGTTGTATTTACAATTTTTTCACATAACCTCACAATTTACTTAACAGTAAGCAGTTACCGTCGCCTATGGATGGTTGCGACGCTAGGGGCACCGCGAACAGGCTGCTGCCCCATAGGGGTACAGGAACCTGGGTCACTAATGCTGGAATACAACAAGGTTATTATGGTGGCATACTTAAGACCAAGGGTGGTTGCCATCTAGACGGTCTTATCACGCAGTTAGGGGTTGTTTTGTCGGCTTTTACGACAGGCCGACCAAGGCCGAAGGGGTTTGTATTCTTATTCCGCCCCTGCCCGGAGAAAAAGAGTTAAATAGCTGTTACTTAGTACTCGAAATCAATTTAATATCGCGGAGACCTAATCCTTTAAAAAAGTTACAGTAGTAAGCTATTCCTTTAAATAGTATAAAATCAGCTATTCAACAGTTAAATCTCCGAATGGTTCTAACCAATCTGGAACAGACAGGCATACTTTCATAATGTATTTATGTAAATATAAAATATTTACTAACAGGTCCAGTGGCTTGTACGATGACTTTGTCTATAGCTTGCTTGTAAGGATCCTTGGGTAAAAGAGGCCTCTGGGGGTACACTTGGTCCAAATATTCCACAGTGATAAGACTCTCGCAAATAGTCTGGCCATCTGCTATTTCTAGAGCTGGAACCTTACCTAAAAAGTTATTTGGAATATGAGTTATTTATACATGATTGCTTTGTTTGAGAATTACTCGACGAATAGCTGACCAGCTGACGGTCCACTTAATAGCAGTTACCGTCGCCTATAGATGTTTGCGATGATGGCATACCGCTGGGGTACCGCTAGCAGGCTGCCGTCCGCTTAGGGGTACTGGAATCAAAGTCACCAATGCCTGAACACAACACAAGGTTATTGTGGCGGCATATTTAAAAGCTAGATGTGGTTGCCATCCAGACGGGCTTGGGGCTTTACCAGCTATATAGGGTTGTTTCGTCGCCTTCTATGACATGTCTCTCCCAGCTGCGGGGGTTAGTATTCTTATACCGTCTCCACTTTTCTGCTATATTGTCTCCTTGTTAGTAGGAAGTCGATTTGGGTAGCATTCCTCCTGCTTTTTTAGGTGATGAGATGCTTTGATAGGGTTGCTTTTTAAAATACGTGTTCACGATGGCTGCAGCACACGTATTGAGGATATTTTCCGCTTCCATGTTGTGACTACCGTATCCAAATCCACCATGAACACGCTCACACTACCCATAGGGCCGTTCAGATAACCCAAAAACGATCTCCTGTGGTAATAGCATTCCACGAAGCACTTTTCCGAGTAGATTCCAAAAAGCTATTTTATTGACGTCACCACAACCAGCCTGTGGCGCGTAGATACTTAACAAATGAAAAAAAAAAAACACACTGAAGTACCTAATGCCTTATTTAAATTAGATATATCGAGTAGAAGGAGACTCAGACCCTGTAATACACTTATAACTAGAACTTCATTTGCTAAACAATACTCAGTATTCAGCTCATATTTATATAACAAAGTTGATAAAGAAATTGAAATAGCAACATTAAATAAATTTGAAATTAAAAAAAATTAAATTCATGGCTATTATAAATGGACTATTCAGACACAGAAAAATTTATTCATATTGGAGAATAATTTATCCTAGCCAGAAAAGTTCACACCTACACACATGCGCGCGCACAAACACTTCCTCGCACTTGCGCATAAGAACTCACATTGTTATATGTAGATATAATAATATTCATTTATGCCGAATTATTTAATTAAAAATGGAAGAATAAACTTGCCCCAGAGATACAGATAGATCTAGTTCTGGAGCAAGTGGAATCAATATTTTATTTTATCTACTTTATGTTTGTAATATTTAAGTTTCCCTCATAATGTTTGGTGCAATAAAAAGCAAATTAATTTAATTTTTAATTTAAATGAGTAACTACTAGAGATGAAACAGATATTCGGTAACTATCCGGTAACCGGCTTATCCGGCTCAAATTTTAAATCCGACCGGAAACCGGATTTCAAATAAATACGACATAAAGATTGAAGACACGTTATTTATCATAGAGAATCATGAATTTTTAATAAAAGAACAAAAAAAAATTAATACTCAAACTGCACTAAGAGCAGATTATGATAAATAAATACCAATCTCTGCGTTAAAAGGCAACAGATGGTTTCGCTTGTCTTCGTATACAAGGCCAGTTTTCGAAAAGTCTTTCGCTATATGCAGGGCGCTATAAAACTGAATTGAAATGCCAAATGCAGCTGCGCGGAGGGCGACCTTCAATCGCTGCAGCAACCACTCTCCACTATTTCGAAAATGCAGCAGTGGTTTTTCTTACACAGAAATTGATGATCTTTCGGATGAGCTTGGGTTTTTTCAGGAGATCGATCATACTAGATACCTAGGTTTGAGGCGTCGCTTATCATGCTGCTGCCACTGATTAGGCCAATCAGGGGGACTTGCAGCACTGCATTATCTTATAGTTCTATCCCTTTTTTTTTGGTCTCGGGGAAAAAACCTCTCTTGACGGGTTACCCCGACCCGGGGGAATCGTATGTGGGACTCCGGAAAAGATGTTTGGCCATCCGACTACCCACTAAAAAACCCCGCTGTTCTCCTATCGCCTACGCCCGGGCCCACGGATATATGGCCTGCCGATCTCGTGGCCCGGACCGGCGCCGGCCCGCCCTTTTTCTTGAGGCGGGCCCCTTCTAAAGTGTTGGCGCCAGGGGGTCAGGGTTTCGTCCCCCCGGCGCTCTCCTAACAACTCTAGAAGTTGAGGGGGGCCGCGGAACAGCACGCAGCCCTCACCCTCGCGGTAATAGTGCGGGCGGCGGATCCTCCCCCGAGGGGCCGCCCGCGGCCGCTTTTACGGCGGCTGGAGGTCGTTATTTGCCCTCCGGCGCCGCCGACGTGGCCTGCGTTGGCGGGAGGGGAGTGTGGTGGTCGACTCCCGTTCCCGCTCCGCCGCCTCCTTTGCGGACATGACTGCCTCGCAGAAGGAGGCGACGGCCGTCCATCCAGGATCGCCCCCGACCATGGACAGAACCTGGGCCGGGAGCGACAGGTCCACGCCGATTTGGGCGACGAGGGCGCGGTGCTCCTCGCGCCACGCGGGGCACACGGCGACAGTGTGGTTCATCGTGTCCTCCTCGTCGCCCGCGCCACAGTGGTGGCAACCTGACGTCATTTCCCGCCCTATGCGACACAGGTACTTCCCGAAGCAACCGTGCCCCGAGAGAACCTGCGTCAGGCGGAAGGTCAGGGTGCCGTGGCGCCTTTCCAGCCATTCAGCCAGGACGGGCCATAGTTTTATCCCTCCCCTGTTTCGAGGAACAAACAAAACTTGGGAGTCTTATCGTACTAGAAACCGGATTTTCCATTTTTTTTGAAAAAATTTTTTTACTGGTTTCGCCAGGTTTTTTGCTTTGCAGCATGGCCATTTCGTGTTCCCCTATTAACGACGTGACTAAATATATGTATATATGTCATCCGGTAGTCTTATCGAACTAGGTTTAGTGTCGTCGGCTCTTAGACCATTTGGGTAAGTTGAAATGGAGCTAGCGTCGTTAACCGTGCCCACCCTTGACACGGTAGCCCTTGCCCACTTCTCATAAGAGCCGGACAAAGCTTTTGCTCACCGTTACACGGTTGCGTCTTGCCCTTACGCCATTCCTTATTATCCTGTTTGATTAGAGAGGTTTTTGTTTTTACTCTCCAACCCCGAAGTGAAAGCCGTTGTTAGAACCTCGACCGTTATTCAGCAGCGTGCGCAGACTTCCAGGTGAGGTTGAATTGGGCCCCGAAGATGTTGGTACCCCCTTACGCCCCCTAATTTTACTCATCAGTCATTCATAATAATAGCAAGTTGTAATAATAATAATTAATATTTTGGGTTTGCAATTAATTTCGCTAAAATATTATGTATTTACTATTCACCGTTTTAATGAACATTGTGTTATCTGATAAAACAAATACGAAGTCATTGCATTTAGATACTATTTAATTATAATATTTGTTTACTGGATCTTTCATGATCTGACAAAATATGATCAGAGAACATTAAAACTTGAACACATAAAAAATATTTAAATAATTGATGTTGTCTTTCCATGGCTACTTTTTGATATGAATATCTTGGAAATGAATTATTACATAATTATATTTCACATCAACGTTTTTATGCGTACACTTCGGATTTGGAATAAGCTTTTATATATTTTCTTATCGCATGAAAAGATTTTTGAAAAGGTGTATTTAAATTTCTTTGAGTGCAGCCAGTCGTATTTGCAGTTACCGACCTTTACCTGTTTTCTACTTCATCAATGTAAAGACGTAACCATTGTATACCTACGGCTTAATAAATAGGATACGCATATTTTTGGCTCGAATACTCACTAATATATAAAAGTAGCATTACATTCTAAAACGTAGCTTTTAAAGTTCAGAAATTGTTGTATTACTGACAGCACTTTGTCCACTCTATCATCGTAATTATTCGAAGTCACGGGAGTTCCGAATAAGTTTATAATTATATATACGTTTTTTATTGCTAACAGAGTTTCCATCGCCTATGGATGTTTGCGACGCCAGGGGCACCGCTAACACGCTGCCGTTCTCGTATAACTGCTTAACTAGAGACCAGGGGAGGTTTTTATTCCGACGGGCTTAGAGCCTCCCACCTAATAAGGTTGTTTGAATAAAAGAAATAAAATAATTTACCGAAAGGGCTTTTAGATGTGAGCCATTCTGGTTTTTCGGCGAGATCTATGTTAATAACCTCGCAGTCTATTTGCTTTGCCAGCAGCGCGAGGATTGTGCGCTGTGCGTACGGGCAGAAGCGCATGTTGTAGACTCGAAGTTTTCCATTGTATGGCGGCAAAGGATCACCTGGAAAATATACTATCTGTTAACATCACGCGATTGATACAAATACTTACCTCTTTTAAAGATTTGCAATTGAATTCTCATGATCAAAACTAATATTTTTATTCCTGTTTATTACATATCAGAAGGAATTACATTTGCATCAATGAATATATAAAATATCATTGATTTGCATATAAAGAGTTCGCAGCATTTAAATATAGAACTAAGTACGTAGTATTATGTTTCGTAATGGCCATCTAGGCCGCAAGCAAAGCTCCGCCGCTCACATAGAGTGTGTGCTCCGGCGGCCAACTCCACGCCGCTGGGGGTAGTCGTCCCCGAGGCTCACCTCGACACCCCAACCTTCCCTGCACAAGAGGTAGAAGATTCCAGATCGATTGCGTAGTAGGCAACAGATATTGTACTCGCAGATTCGATTCTCACAATGGCATTTTTCTTACCTTTGATAATTTTTCTTACTTAATGTGCGCATTATATTTTAATAAGTATTACGAGACAACTTTTATATTTAAATTGTAATATTTGGAATCTTTAATTAGAACTAGTCGTGGGAATAAACAAAATAACACATTTTACATTATAAATATTGGTAGTCCAGATTCCGCTGTGGAATGCAGGCGAAAATGTGCATGCCGTTTTTTTTCGGTACCTACCCGTCCGTGTCACATTTTCTTGTACCTACCCAGAAAATTGCTATTTACAGGGTCAGCTGAAACCCGAAAATATATTGCTATATGTAAAGCCTCATTCTTTATTTAGGTGAGCATCAGGTGAGTTTGAGTTAAGCCCGGAAGTTCTCATTGGGTCCTCTTACACCCAAGCCTTCTTCAAAGTAATACATTATTTTATAAAAAAAATATAAAATGTTATTTAAAATGAAAAAATAATACATAAAAAATTACAAACGATCCAAGTCCGACATAAATCTTTTGTATTTTGTACGATTCACATTGAAGGTCGCTAGGCTATATTTTATCAAACTCATAAACATGCAACAACCTATGACGCGTTAATATAATATTATACTTAAATCTATTTCAACCCAATTTCAAACCCATATAACAATTTTCAAAACAATTTAGCACTAACCTTTTTTTAGATGCCGAGTATTGAAGTTAATTTTACCCTTAATCGCTGCCATGGTATTGTATGGTATCGCGTACGAGAGTAAACGACCGACTATGCGTACTCCCTCAAACGAGGAGAATAATAAATGCATACCAAATGTTAGCGTAGTCGTTATCATACTGTTGAATACGGGAATACCTATTACCTACAAGACTCGAAACTTGTTTTTAAATCGTGAGATAAACAATATGTTTCTGATAACATTAAAAAACGTCATGGTTATAATGATTAGGCATTTTGTGTTCTCTGTATTTATAACTTTGCGCTCGTTCAATATGTCAAGATGACCAACTATTTTTTGTTCGAAACGAGTACACTTTGCAAGTATTTCATAGGTGAAAAAAAGAAGAAAAAACGATAAAAAAATTTCTTTTAAAAATATTTTTTTCTTCGGAGTACATTTTTTTGCTAAATGTGGACGTCTAATAATGTAGCCACATCCGAACCACTTTAATTTTGCACATTTTTGACTGTTATGACGGCAACTAGTGTGTTTACAGAAAGTTGCGACTTCTCACTGGTCCATTATTCATTCCCTAGTGAAAATACCCTTTCAACAGCAGCATTAGTCCATGGACGACATAAAGAAATTTCTATTAAATCTTTTAAATTTTCATGTGGGATATATTCAATGTGTGAAATGAGTATAAAATTATACAAATGAGTACTTTCAGAGTACAGGATTTGAAAAGAGTACGGTTTGCGAAAAAAGAGTACAAAACTCAGTAAATGAGTATAGTTGGTCACCTTAAATAAGTCAGCTTGTTACATCTACTCTCTAAATTTATTTTATACCACATATATAAATAATTATAATGAAAAACTGTGCTTCACGAATATTTAATGAAACTCCTATTAAATGATGAAATACTTTGATATTACCTATATTCTATAATATTCGACAGCTTAGGTATATTATTATATCTAAGATATTGAATTTTGGCAACCGTTAATGTTTCTATTTCAGTCCTTTGGAAAAACTATGCTTATTCTTAATCTCCTTGGATTCTATCATATCTTTTCATTATATTTTAAAGTGTCTTTTCTGAAGATAATTACGTTTAAGCCACACAAATTGGTAATGCGCTTGGCGGCCATGTTGGTGACGTCAGTACCATTAGCAACGTTGTTGTTATTTTTTTTTATTATTGTTTTGTTAAAATGAGTAGTAAAATAATTTACAGTCGAACCCGTGAAATCATTATTAAAGTGGATGATTACTTTGAAAAAGAGAAGGAGGACACTAAGTTACTACTTCGGAATGTAACTCGAATCATGAAAAATACATCAGACTCTATTGAGGACGTAATGATGTCGAAGCAAACTGTAATAGAAATTTTAGACCACTTACAAAATGCAACTAAAGTCACACAGCGTGTAGTTAGTGCTACAGGAGTTGTCAAAAAGTGATAAAGTTAAGGCGCGAAAAGGAAACTGCTATTGCTAGTGACAGTAAAATCACAGCGCCGATTTTAAAAAAAGGGGTAAAAAAGAGTTTTTTGACGACTTTGCGTTAACAGCGTTAAGAAATATTATTAGTACAATGTACACAGTTCGCAAAGAAATACCCACTATGCGTAAAATTATGGCTGCTGCAAAAAGGACTTAAATTATACAGGAAGTGTAAACACATTACGTGGAATAATAAAGGTGAAACTAGGGTACCGATTTAAAAAATGTGGCCAAAACCGATTGCATTTAATTGAAAGGCCCAATATTCAAGTTTGGAGGATTAAATATTTACGTCGCATGAGACAAAATGACTTAGGTACTTGGCGCTGACAAAAAACAAGTGATTTATATCGACGAGACGTGGATACACGCCCATTACACAGTTAAAAGGTTTGGCAATCCGACACGGATGTTGGAGGGGAAAAAAGATAGCCCCGGTCGCCGCTGGATTATACAGGGTGACTTTGACAACACCGTCCAAATTCACACAGAAGAATCTTTAGTAAAAGTTATGAGAAACATGTATTTCACGAAATGGTTACAAGAAAAGCTTATACCCAATTTACCACCGAACAGTATTGTTGTAATGGACAACGTCTCTTACCATAGTAAAGAGGAAGAAAGAACTCCCACCATGAGCTCAAAAAAACAAGTGATGGTTAAGTGGCTCCAAGCTTATAACATTGAGTTCCCGGAATATTTCACAAAACCGGAATTATATTTAATAATAATAATAATAAATATTTTGTGACAATTACACAGCGCCATCTAGTCCCAAACTAAGTAGCATGGCACTAGTGGTATGGGTACTAGACAATTGATATACTACTTATATACTTTTTTTTTGTAAATAAATACATATTATACATAAACACCCAGACGCGAGACGGGAATCGAACCCGTGACCTCCGCAAGCGTACCGAAGTGCGTTATCTGTTACGCCACAGAGGTCGTCAATAAAACATCACCAAACGCCGAAGAAATAAATTATTGGCTGATCATGGTCACGAAGTTGTTAGACTGCCGCCGTACAACTGTGACCTCAACCCCATAGAATATATTTGGAACCCAAAACAAAGAGTTTCAGACAAGAATTTTGAACAATTGGAGAGTAAGATCGAATCTTTAACTTTAGAGGCTTTGCAATCAATCACTCCTGAAAATTGGAAAAAGGAGGTAGATCATATGAAGAGACTGGAAGAAGAATACTGGCGAAAAGATAGATTGGTCGACGAGTTATTTATTATTAACACGAGAAATGATACTGATTCTGACAAGACATCAGACTCGGATACCAATTTTGAGTCTGATGTAGAATATATGAGTGGAGTTGAAGAGTTAAGATTTTCAAAAATGATGATGATTAAAAGAAACACTATTCAAACATTTAGTTTTAATTTAATAAAAAACACATCAAATTTCCTTTAAAAACTTTTATAAATGAGAATAATACGTTTTGTTAACTGTACTTTTTCTTTGCTGATGACGTCATAAGGGCGTTTATTTGACAAACTACAAGCGCATTACCAATTTGCGTGGCTTATATTATTGAGGTTTTAACATAGTATTTTAATTGAGGTAGTCAAAAGTTAGTTCTAAGTTTAAAGCTGACATGTCACATTCATTGCTTGTAAGTTGTAACTAAAATTGTATTTAATGTAAATAGCTCCCGAATTTCTCAATAATCAGCCAACAGGGTTATAAATTAAAAAACGGTTCTTTTTTAATTATGGGTTGGTTTGGTTTTTTGTTTAAAAACCTTATAATTAGGTATTAAAAATAATAAGAATTTAAGATAATATATTATAAATTAAATTATTAATAATACTAATCTCTGTTATAATTATCAAAGAATGAGTGTATGAAGACCTAGGTACTAGGTAATATATGAACTGAAGTCTTGAAGAGTATGAACATAATATCTTCTCACCAGTGTTACCAGATACATGGTAATTACCGTGTATGCACGTTTTTTACCAAAATACGGTCTACGGTAATGATTTAATACCGTGTCATTTCCTATGGTATTTTTATTATAAATTACCGTGTAAATAATAGTTGAATTTGGATCCAAAATTACAAAACGTAACGCATATTCTAATTAGGTAGACTTAATCAGCAACACTGGCCTGCAATGATGATGATGATGACTGGCCGCCGCTATTGTGGAAATCCCAAAACATTTCATTGCTTGTCAGGCCATATAATCAGCAAAATGAAAAAGGATTTCTGGTAGTGGTTTTTTGTCTTGTATAAGTTCTGTTAAAATGAGTAGCACATTATGGAATGAACGGAATGTCATTACATTTCTTAAAAACGATTTTTAGCTGTTTACTGGTGAAACAGTTGTTCATAAATTGTTGCGCCCTGCACAGACTCGATGGCTGTCACTGACTGAAGTAGTAGACCGTATTTTAGAGCAATGGCAAGCTTTAAAATTATATTTTGATGGTAGATGGTTAAATGGCAGTGAATGTCCAGAGATTCATAAAGCATAAATGATCTAACGAAGGGGTATTATTATTTTCTGACATGGATGGATGAAAACTAACATATACTTCCAGAACGAATCCACTGTAAATATTGATCTTCATTCAAAAATGACCGAACTATACAAAGAACTATTACGAAGACTATATAGGGAAACGTTTTGGCTCAACAATCGATTCATCGATATGGAATTGTGTTTTATTTACAATTTTACACTATCGAAAGAAATGATTAAAAAAATGACTTCGTCCATTTATGACCAAGTAGTGGAACTTTTGGAAGAATAATTTATTTCTAGTAAAAATATCAAAAAACGTATTTTGTTTTACATTGACACGGTAATATTATACACTCTAAATTAAATACAAATCTAAGGTAATTTTACTTTAAACACGTTAATTTTAGTCTGCTGACACGGTAGTTTGTAATTTTCATCTGGTAGCACTGCTTCTCGCTCACTCACTCAAATGACAGTTTTGAACTTTTGAATTGATTGATTTGATTGTATTTTATAATTTTAAATTTTACTTTAGAGGGTAACTTTGCAGTAAACATACGTCAACTGATCTATTCTCAATTTTATAACAAATTATTTATTTCGAGAGCTTATTACTTAAATTTATATAATGTCGGAAAAACATTTACAAACTGGTACGTTATTTTCATATTTATATTATTTTAAATTGGAGTTAGATGCTATAATAACAAGATTCTTGTTTGCAGGCGACCCTTTGCCTCCCAATAGCGGAAAACTTCGTGTATTTGCTATGAGATTTTGCCCTTATGCTGAAAGAACTGTATTAGTTCTAAACGCGAAGAATTTGCAACATGATTTAGTTTTTATCAACTTGGATCATAAGCCGGAATGGATTTTTGCCTTCAGTCCTAAAGGTAAGTGAAAGGTAGTTCAAGGTTAATAAATTACCGTAAATAACTAATTGTAAATAATTTTTACCGGTTTCAATTGTTTATTGATATGTATGGATATGTATTGTTTGGAGCCATATACTAAAAACCAATACCAATATTGATATGTATGGCGGTAGCATCCTAAAGTTCTACTTTGATAACCCGGCATTCACTTTTGTCCGTTTTCTCAAAATAGTGTACAATCTTTATCTAGGTGGTTAACTCCAATGTAATTATAAGCGACTGTTGAGTACTGTTACTTGACCATAGTAGTGTATTTTTTTTTGCTGAGCAACAATAAACAGGCTGATGTTCCATTTAATGTTAGCAGTCACTTTTGCCTATAGATGTTTGCGACGCCAGGGGCACCATTAACCCGCTGATGTTCACATAGGGGTGCTGGAACCTAAGTTATTACACTATTTTATTTATTCTTGCCTTTTATGACGGCGACTCAGTCAGTCAGTTTTCTTGTTGTGCTCTGCACTGATAGAGTCACTCATCATCATCATATTGTTAACCTTAAATTCCTGTTGAAGGCCAAACTTCTACTTCTATGCTCAGGATCCGGTTTTCAACTATTTCTCTTGCACTTGCTCTTTGCAACATCAAGCCAGCACTTTTTAGGTCTACCCCTTCTGCCTCGTCACCACAGGGTGGCTTGATACAGGTGACAAGGCTAGACATTTGTTCACTGCATAATAGTTGTATACATAGTATTACTGTCAGCAACTATTTGCATTATTTGTGTTGAAATAATCAGTAAAAAAATATGTACACATTTTGGGTAATCTGATTCCCTATTTTTTATTATAGAAACTATGATCATACTATGAAATATATACACCTGTATATCTCATAAATGTATATAAAGTAAGAAGTCTTGTATTTAGACTATTTATTACTCAATGTTGAGATAAAGATCAGATAAAAACTATATTAACCTTAATCCTTAAACTAATATTTCATAAGTAATTGTAAGATAACATTAATATTTTCTAGCATGTTCATAAACTTGTAATTAAAATTAGTAAAATTCACCCAATTTTGTTCTATAATAATAACAGGGACACAGGTATCGCTTATTACTAAATATTTGTTATATATGTTTCTATTTCATATTCACATACTTGGTAAGCATTATCATTTGCAGTGGTCTCACTTCTTGTGAATAAGTTAAAACTCTTAGAGTATACATAAGCAAGCTGCTTATGTATACTCTAAGGTTAAAACCATTTATAGTGACATTGTTTAGAACAATATACTGATTATATTGGCTAACATCATAGTAAAGTTTTTGATGTCATTATAAGAGTTTGATGTCATTATAAGAGTTTTATTGTACCTATAATTATCTGGTTGAATTAGGCTGAGACATAACTCACAGTATAACTGCAACTAGTAACTTTTCAATATTTAGTATTGAATGATCTTTCTAAAGTGGTTTTTATCCGTGCAGGGGTGGAGAAAGAATACTAACCCCTGTGGCCGGGGTCAGCCTGTCGTAAAAGGCGACAAAACAACCCACCCTAGCTATGTGGTAGGGCCCCAAGCCCATCTGGATGGGGACCACCTTTGATCTTAAGTATGCCGCCATAATAACCTTGTGTTGTATTCCGGCATTAGTAACCCAAGTTTCTGTACCCTTATGGGACAGCAGCATGTTCGCGATGCCACTGGCGTTGCAAGCACCTATGGGCGACGGTAACTGATAAATCCTAAGCAGGCCATTAGCCTGTCTGCTGTCCTACAGCAATAAAAAAAGTGTAATGGGATTTGATCTTGAACAAAATTTTTAAAGATAGAATTAATATGTATATTTTATAATATCTGTTGAATGTGATAAAAAATCACTGCAGAACAATAAAAGAAAAGGTGGAAAAAATAACCATTATAGGCAACATTTTTAGCCATGCTAAATAAAAAAGAGCAGCTCTACATGTATACACTAAGGATGTGGTATTATTGTAACGTTATATGTTTGAGAGAGATGAAGACAATAGAGCCATTCAATCATTGGCATATTTAGATTTGATGAATTTGCAAATCAAAAGTCCTGCAACAAAGTTTTCACATATTTTAAAGAAATTATTTGAAAACAAATTTAAGCAACACATATTAGACATATGAATATTAAAAAAAAGATTGAATTCCCATTATAATAAATATCTATCTATAAAAAACAGATTTTGTAGTCAGTGTGTAATGTTTTGCGGTAAATTTTGTGGTGGTGTTGTTGGAATGCCACAAGTATATAAATAGATATAAATAAATAAACATTCTAAAATGTTCTCATTGTAATCTATAATATGCATTGTTTGTATTTTCATAGGAACTGTCCCTGCTTTGGAGTATGAACCAGGCAAAGCTATATTTGACAGTAACATCATCAATGTATACTTGGATGAGAAATATCCTGACAATCCACTTCAAGCTTCTGATCCATTGCGCAGGGCCCAGGATAAAATGCTTGTAGAGAGTTTTGCTGGGGTAAGTCCAAATAACTATATAAGGCAACGCTATGAATTTAACCATTTTATGTCTAGGGGAAATGTTATCTCCAACATGTTAAAATTGGTGATTGTCTAATTTGACTTAAAATGTTTTTTTTTTCAAATACAGAATATTCTCTCCATCTAGGGGCAGAGTAAATAATCACCACCACTGCCTCTACAGCCAACTGGTCTCTAAATGTGATGCTATAATAACCTTGTATTGTTACTGAGCTCTTAGCGTCGCAGACACTCATAGTCAGCCTATAAATATAATTATAGAACGCGTAGAGGAACTGGAAACTGGGGCACTTATACAGGAACATATTTAGAGACCAGCCATGGATGGGCTTGAGCCCTACCATTTAGATTTCTTGTGTCGCCTTTTACGATAGGCAGGCCCGGGCAGCAGGGGTCAGTATTCTTACTCCGCCCCTGCCTGGAGAGAAACAACTAAAAATAATAAAATTTACCAAAAACTTTATAGATATACAGCGATCGGGCTTTAAGCGATCCCCCCTCCTGCACATAGAAATTGTTCTGTCATGTATCTTTATGGCCAATTCTATAGGTATCACTTGATGTTTTATAATTATATAAAATTATATAAATCTCAGATATACTTCAAATTAATTTGTTTATTTTGTTTCATTCAATGCATAGCTTCTTTTTTTTTTGTTGTAGTACAGCAGACAGGCTGACGGCTTAGAATTTAGCAGTTACCGTCGCCTATGGGTGTTTGCAACGCTAGTGGCATCACGAACATGCTGCTGGCCCATAAGGGTACAAGAACTTGGGTTACTAATGCTGGAACACAACACAAGGTTATATGGCGGCATACTTAAGACCAAGGGTGGTCGCCATCCAGACGGGCTTGAGGCCCTACCATGTAGCTAGGGTTGGTTGTTCTGTCGACTTTTACGACAGGCCGACCTCGGCCGCAGAGGTCAGATTCTTTCTCCGCTCCTGTATAGATAATTAACATGATTAGATAAACACTGACAAAAAGGTTGGATAGGCTCTTAAAATTTATGTATGACAAAGCATAATATATTTTTGTCTGGTCATGAATGAGTAATCAAATATTAAAATATTGCGCAACATTGTAAAATGTACTGTATATTTTTGTTATGGGGATAAAAAATATTCTATACCTATCTATTCAATAATTGTAAATTGTAGAGCATATTTTGATCAACATCTCACTATTTAATCATTGTTGTAATCAAACATGCACTGTAGAGCCTGGGGTCCATTGTCATGTAAAACTACAGCAGACTCTTTTGCGGCTATGCCTTTAGATGTTGCCTGTCTGTTTTAGAATATTTTCAGACCTGTAGATAAAAAAACGTAGTGAATTTGGATTTTACTGGAATTCTCGCTTTATTTATTTGGAAAGCCTACATTTACCTTAAGTTTATGAAGTTATTAAAAACATGTAACAGGTTTTTGACGACCTCTATTAACAGCTATTTATAAAAGAAAAGTGTATTGTCTGGTATTCAGTTATTTTTACGAGGAAAACCTCATTTGTAAGACTCGACGACAAAAGAGATTGGGGAAATGTGGACTCAATAAGATTACAGACTCAAAACCAACTGTTCTCATATTGTGCCTGAGCCGACGGACATTTAGTCTGCCGATACCGTGGCACAGGCTGGTGCTGGCTTTCTCCTTGTGTCAGGGTGGGCCTTTTCCATAGTGTGCGTGGAGGGTAAGAATTTCATCCAACTGGTGCTCTATGTGAAACCGAGATTGAGGGGAACGTGGAACAAAACGTATGCCCTCACCTTTGCGGCGTAGGTGCGGGCAATGGAACCTCGCATGTGGCCTAGTAGTCAAGTAGTCAACACTAGAGCCCGGTTACTTTTTTTGAGACTAGATGGCGCTTTGTGAAGTGCCACAGTATATTAATTTAATAATTCTTAACTAATGTAAATGTATTTTTAATTGTAGGCTCAATCTGCTTACTACACAGCTGCATTTAACTCTCAAGCCCTTCAGCCGTCCATGGTAGAAACCTATCACAAGGGTTTGGAACTCCTGCAAAAAGAGTTGGAGAGTCGTGGCACCAAGTTCTTACATGGAGACCAGCTTGGTTTGGTTGATTACACTCTGTGGCCCTTTTTGGAACGTTTTGAAGCACTGCCATTAATTGGGAAATCTGAATTTGCGATTGATAAAACCAAGTATGATATATTGGTAAGTAAAATTATATGAAATATATAAAACATTACAAACTATTTTTTTTTATTGATGTAGGACAGCAGACAGACTGACGGCCTGCTTAGTTAATTTAGCAGTTTCCGTCGCCTATGGGTGTTTGCAACGCCAGTAGCATCGCGAACACGCTACTGTCGCATAAGGGTACAGGAACTTGGGTCACTAATGCTGGAACACAACACAAGGTTATTTATTATGGCGGTATACTTAAGACCAAAAGTGGTCTCCATCCAGACGGGCTTGGGGCCCTACCACGTAGCTAGGATGGGTTGTTTTCCCACCTTTTACGACAGGCCGAACCAGGCCGCAGAGATTAGTATTCTTTCTCCGCCCCTGCACGGATACCTTATGTGCATAACCTAACTGCCATGTCGTAGGTACGTTTAGGAAAATCTTTTGCGCTCTCATGCCTAAATCACCAGTGTACATAATCCGTCAATTCATCTCGGATACTCGTGATTTACTGTCTGCTCACTCTGGGTTAAGGGCAGTATACTCACATTGAGCTGTTATTATTTAAATATTCCCAGTTATTATTTTCTCCATGTAGAGACGAAGTAAGAATATTGACCCATGCGGCCAGAGGCGACCTGTCGTAAAAAACAAACTATCCTAGCTCCCTACCTATCCCATAAGCTGCCATTTTAAACATACCGCCAGAATAACCTTGTATTATGTTCCCGGCATAAGTGACCTAGGTTCCAGTTTCCCTAACACAGTCCATTAGCAGGCCGTCAGCCTGTCTGATACAAAACAGCCCTTGTGAGCTTTTTTAATATAGATGAGATACTAAATACTATTTATACGTGCAGGGGCGGAGAAAGAATAGTAACCTCTGCGACCAGGGTCGGCATGTCGTAAAAGGCGGGAAAACAACCCACCCTAGCTACGTGGTAGGGCCTCAAGCCCGTCTGGATGGCGACCACCTTTGGTCTTAAGTATGCGGCCATAATAACCTTATGTTGTGTTTAAAAAAATATTAAACCCATTTGACAGGATTCCATTTTTTCTTTCTCTTATTTCCTTACTCCAGAGGTCACAACAACAGACATGCGACATTCTACGTCATCAGTTGAAAGCCTAAGTCCCAGCGATTTCCATTTTATAAGCTATTATCATGAGCATTACTTACAGACCAACTACATAGCGGCGATGAAAGACGTACCCGCCGTCAAGTTGTACTGCTTGTCCGCGGACACCCACGCGAAGTTCATCGAATCACGCGCCAAGGGCGACCCCGACTACAACATGCTCGACACGAGCGCTGTGTGTTGCATGCGCCCAAGGAAGAAGAAGGAATAAAAATAATAAATGTACTAGATGCTAAGATAAAAAACATAAAGACCACTAGTTTCGTGAATTTTATTGCACAAAACTTCACTTTGTGATAATGTCGCATTTTCTTTTTCAGTACCCCTAGATAACTTTGTTTCAAACAAACAACGCATTTGTTATTAGCAGATATAATTCAAAATATATTGTTTTCATTTAAAATGTGTTTTATTTTTCGAACTTGGAGCTCAAATGTCGAAATCCTATAAACCTCATTAAAATAAGAAAATATACTGACAATTCACAAAGGCCTTCTAGTTCTAAAGTAAGCAAACAAAGTGCTTGTATTATGGGTAATATACAACTGATATGCTGTTCCGCATCAGTTCAGTTTTTGAAGGTGTAGCTTCAATGCTTTTGGCATTGATTAAGCTAGTCTAAGTAAGATAAAAAAGTGAAGCGATTAAAAAAGGCTAGACGTGGTGACCGGTTCGGTAGCTATCTGTAATCCTGAGGACAACACAAATAAATAGTTGTAGGATTAGTAATAATATTTAATATATTTGTGATATGCTACTTACACATTTTTTGTAATTAAACAAAGACCAAGCCTTGGATGGGAGTCGTATTCGTGACCCTCGCAGGTGTTTCGACGTGTAAAAGCCGCGGCGCCACGAAGGTCTTCATTATTGTCCTTTACATGTCATAAGTCAGTATTTTGACGCAATAAGGCGTATTCAAGTTAAGCCTGGACAATATTTTTACAATCTTTGATATTTGTACAATCCATGATATTTGTTTTTCTCGTGTGCTGTATTGTTTCTTTTTTTTTTGTGTTGTACAATAAAGAATATTATTTATTATAGTTTTGCAATGTACTACTCTTATGGGACGTGACGGGAAATAAAATAAAAATAATGAATTTGGCTTTTGGAAATTCAATTTTACTATATTGGCTTTCTAAATACTAGGTAATTTGATGTACGTGCAGAGGCGGAGTAAGAATATTAATCCCTGCAGCCGGGGTCGGCCTGTTTGTGTTGTCGCAAAGGCTACAAAACAACCCTAGCTACGTGGTAGGGCCCCAAGCCCGTCCGGATGGCAACTACCCCTGATGTATAAGTATGCCGCCATAATGACCTTGTGTTGTGTTCCGCATTTAGTAATTCGGGTTCTCAAGGAAACAGACATTTATAATAAATTTTTAATATAGGGAAATAAAAATTCGATTGTAAAATATAATTTTATCTTTATTCTTCTACACGAATATACATAACATTACATGACAACCTTTATCGTGGGTCAATTTACAATCATTATTAAGTACACACAACAACCTACGTTAACTATGTGAATATAAAAATTATATAAACTCCATAAAATATTTATAACATGGACCAAATGTTTTTGACGTACCAAGATGATTCACCGCTATGAGACAAAATTTATTTGAAAATTAATCTTCGATTCAAGATGGTTACTAAAACTGTTAGCGCTCGCTTACACGGAACCGCTACCGCTCTGCCGCCACGCCTCTATGCTGTGTATATGAGACCGCTACCGCCGCTTGATTTCACCATACCACTATACGGTTGTTAGTAATACTTATATTATGTACTTTGTGGTAATACATTGCTAGACACGAATATCACACATGTCGCATTAACTTGAAATTTAGTATACGGGGGGTTTCGGGGGCGATAAATCGATCTAGCTAGGAATCATTTCTAGAAAATGTCATTTTATTCGCTTTTTTTTTATTGGAAGAAAAATAACAAAAATGTGACTCTTCCTGACATCTATCGGCGAATAATAATACTATTTTTTTTAAATTGCTTTAACGACACAACACTAAAGCTATTCCAGCAGATGGAGTTGTTAAGTAACATAAGGTTACTATGGCGGCATATTTAGATACTAGTTCTTTTTTTGACTTTTATTTTTTGTATTATAATTTTCTGTATCACCACGAAGTCAATGAGTGTTTGCTTTGAGGTTAGACTAAGAAAATCAATTGTTAATTTCCAAAAAACACAATTTATAAAAAAAAACCGAGCAAAGCTCGGTCATCCGGATGTTTGGTCTCAATACGGTCAACGTCATTTAGTCTCCCCCTATTTTCTCTCCTCCTCCCACTTTTCTCCAAAGAATTCAAATATTTTATGTGGTATGCACAACTAAGCTGGGTTATATGCAGTGGCGGATTTGCACTAAGGCCCAGGCCCGGGCCTAGGGCGGCCAATCGTGACTAAAAATTCACTGATGTTATCAAGAAATAACTCAAAGTAAGTAAATATTCTAAAGGCTCGCGCACATTATGGTGGACCGCAATGCACCGCATTGTATAACAATAACCTTCCTAAATCACTTATTAAATATTATCTTGTATGGGAATAAACCTGTAATTAAATAAATAAAACTATTTTATATGTTTTATTTAAATGTGCAATTATCCCTGAAGCCTCGGAAAATATTACAAACTAGCAGATATTATAGTTAGGTAACTAAATTTCTGAATCGATTTCGATAAAAGTTGGCAAAAAAGTAAATTCATTATGTACTCAATATGATGGGTGCTGAGAAAGGGGTGGCTGGTACTTACTACATGGCCTGGGGCCTAGGGCGGCCAAGACTGCAAATCCTCCACTGATTATAATGTCGTTAATGATATTTTATACAAAGAGATTCAAACGAGTACTAAAGGCTATTATTACTGAGAATCATCCATTATAGAAAATGTTAAGTACTCTTTCACACCTGCAAGTAAGTAAAACCAACAATCTGAACCAACGTATTTATAGCAAGCGTGGTAGCCACATTTATTAAAAGAAGTTTAATTCTTAAATGATCTCTACGGAATTATAATATATCCTAGTGCTTTATTACATTGAAGGCGTTATCGAATCTTAACACTAAAATAACGACTATTAAAATACTAACATTATGTAATAAAAATAATTATTAAATACATTTTTGTTCGTAAAATATGAAAATTATAAAAGTTCAAAGTATAAAAGGAAGCACCAAATTGAGACGGTAAGCGTTTTTTCATAAGAACATTTAGAAAGTTAATACGATTGAAAAATACACATTATTTCATGTATAAATGCAAATTTATTTGTTAGTTAAGTATACTCCACAGGTGATTAAATAAATCTAAGTCAGTCAGAAGCTAGGCGCACAGGCAGACAGACAGACATCACTGAAACGTACTTAAGTAGTATACGGTAGTTTAAAACAATTTTATGGCGATAGAAATTTTCCTTTTTAAAATTTTAAATTGTTAACAATGCGAAATTGTATTTGAATAAAATTTCAATATATATCGTATTCAAATAAATTAAAATAAAATAAAAAACAATAAAAAACGATCAATAATACTGATTTAAAAACATATTATATAATTTATTAAAAAACTAATATTGCCAACGAATGAATCAAAGCTTAGTGTTGAAAATTAACAATTATAATATAAATATTAAACTAATAAATTATTATATAACATATGAATTACAAGTTCATAAAACCAAACTGTGAGGATTTTTAAAAAACAACACGCTAAAACTTCTAGCTAGACAAAAGCTCTAGGTTGGAATAGCGTGATAGGGTTGATCGACAATACTAAATATAATTATCAACCTTAGAAGCTACCTTTAAAAGCTTAAATATTTGTATGAATACACACCCCTCGTGGAGACTAAATTCCGTCCTACGTTACATATGACATATGCGATTTATCAAAACAAACGATTTTCAAACGTTTAATCCTACTTTTCTTTTAAAAATTAAAAATATGAAACGTCGATACTAAAATTTGTCTGTGCAATCGGCTGACAGACTGCAGATATAATCTTAAATTGCACTACCATTTTGTACTATCCTACAACTAAAGTACTTGCATAATTGTTAATAATATCAAATAGGAATGATTTTTTGTAAATAAATGTCAGTCAATAATAAAATAATTTCAAAATAACTATAATATTGTTCACATACATACATACATATAATGACGCCTCTTTCCCGTAGGGGTAGGCAGAGACCACTTCTTTCCACTTGCTACGATCCTTACATATTTGTTTCGCTTCGTCCACTTTCATTATTCCCTTCATACATGCCCTTCGGTTTAGGGTACTCTTGACCTGGCCTTTTTTCAAGACGTCCCTGATCTGGTCTCGAAACGTCCGCCTAGGTCTCCAACACTTCCATTCACACTTGCCTTATACACTTTTTTCGTCAATCGTTCTTCATTCATTCTCTCAACACGGCCAAACCATCTCAGCATACCTTTCTCAATTTTTGTCACTACATCTTCGTTCTTATTGTTCACAATACATTAAAAATACACGGTTTTACATAAAATATCATATATAAAATTACAAGTCAAGTTTCATAAACTATTAAAACAAAGCTAAACAACCATAGACTTAGATATGAGATTAAATAAAATAAAGGACCAAAATCCGCCTATGAGTAGGGATGCACGATTTTTATCGATTACAACCAAAAATCGATATTATAAACTTCGATTGTATTGTATTGTCTATATAAGTATCAAGGTATAATATAATTAGAAAATAGTGTTCTGGTATTCCCGCCGGGGTCGGAGGAACGCGCGACAGGATATCTCTTCGCCCGGGGCGTCGGGCAGTAGAGAAACACGGGGGTTGTTTTAGTGGGTACATACTACCCCAAACGGTGGAGTAAATATCAAGTATTTATGATTGATGAGGAACCTGGGTACCGAAAGACTTACTGGGACACCCCTTTTTATTATAAAAGTATAACTTTGCTATCGTCTCGTATTTACAATTAACATAAAAAGAACTCATACATTTTTATACTATATTATTATTTAATCATTTTATTAGTTTTATTCTGATTCAGGCGGACAATGTCTTTTGAGTAAAAATATACGTCAAATTATATTTTTTTAAATTGTTAAATAAAAATAATTATACAAAAAATTCTGGACAAGTTATAAACTTAAATGGTCGGAAGCCTTAGTACGTACTTATAAAAATAATTATCTCATTAACTAGTCTTAATAAATACTTATTTATTGTTATATATGAATAAGCATCGGTAGCTAAGGCATTGGATTTACTATCAAAACCTCATAATCTAACCCTAAATCTTCGATTACAGCATAACATAATTCGTCATAGCAATTAGCAGGTGATCACCGTCTCAAATGGACGACGGCAACACCCATAGTTATTGCTAACGCGGTGCTGGCCTCGAACACATTTTGTAACACGTTTTTTGATAAACCCCATATCTACCATCTATCTCTGTTCAACTTAAAGAAGGTCTACTGTAACAATTATTTTACTGTATAAATAATAATAAATAAATATAGTATATATTGAGACAATTCCTACAACGCTATCTAGTCCCAAAGTAGCATAGCAATTGTGTTATGGGTACTAGACAACTAATAAACTACATATACTTTTTTCCAAATAAATACATATAATACATAAACACTCAGACACGAGACGAGAATCGAATGTCTTTAAATCGAGGTCGTCTATATATTACGCTTTTTAAGAATCTCGGACATTACATTTATCACCTACAACTAAGTCACATTTGTAAAATATTAAAATATGAATTACAGCTACGTTTTCTTTTTAAAAATGTTCTGCAAGTTCATATTAGTCTTTGACTGTTGGAACATCTGCGTTACACGTCGCCCTACTTCGTGGGCGGACGTGAGGTTCGCTTTGGGTGGATCGCGAGTCACCTCGTTCGATGGTCCAGCCAGGTTGTGTAACAAGGCCTCTATCGCAGGCTTATATTGAGAAAGTGTGGGGTTATGAACGCTCTCCTCCAGTTTTCTGTAATTAACAGTTTTCAATTTATTTGACCTTCGTATTTAGTTCCTTAATAGTGATAAAAAAAGAACAAATTATTTTATAATTCAATTTGTTACCTTAGCGCTGGCAGCAGCGCCGGATGGTGCCTTGCGTGGTGAACAGCCAACTGTAAACCAGGCGCCAGCGCAGCCACCCACTCCGCTGGCACGTTAGCGCCGCCGCGAGAGCACAACGCACATAACAGTGAAACCGCTACATAAAAAAATATTAAAAGACATTAACTTCATATTACAAGTAATAAATAAGACAACGATAAGAATCCTATCCTAATCCTTATATCTTAAAAGGTTTATGTTTAAAAGGATGTCAAACAATCCAGTATTTGCGACGCCTCGAGGCAATAAATTCACTGAATGCATCCAAAATCATCAATTGTGATTTAATTCCAAACCTCTCCTCTATGGTGTTCAGGTTCTACTTTCTTATTGTTTCTTTCTACGTTTGCCATAGTCTTTGGCATCATTGATGGATCGACAGCCACATTAACACCAAAAACTGTTTATTATTTAAGAAGCATTTTATTTATCTGAAAATAATTAGCGTCTGGTTTCTCTTATCTCTAAGATTCAAAATAAAAATTATATATAAACAACGCAGAGTAAGACACCCAGCTCTATGGGCGGACGACCTGCGCAAGGATGCCAATCAGAGGATGACAAAGTAATGTCTGAAGACTTGGGGATCTTGATTTTAAACATAAACTTCAATTAGATGTTGAACCATAATAATATATTTTTATCCGTGCAGAGGCGGAAAAAGAATACTAACCTCTGCGGCCAGGGACGGCCTGTCATATATATATATATATATATATATATATATATATATATATATATATATATATATATATATATATATATATATATATATATATATATATATATATATATATATATATATATATATATATATATATATATATATATATATATATATATATATATATATATATATATATATATATATATATATATATATATATATATATACATATATATATATATATATATATATATTTTAATATATATATATATGACTAGGTATATATATATATATATATATATATATATATATACAGGGTGACTTTGACAAACCCGTCCAAATTTTTTACGCACTAAACATCATTTAAGGAACCCATTTTTGCAAAAAAATTGTATGTCAAATTTTCACCATAAAATATTTCATATAGGATCATTAATTTAATCGTACAGAATAATCATATGGTGCAAACTGCGTACGTTAACCTGTTATTACCTGTTTCTGTCACACCCGCGTAAATGAGTAGTGCCTATTCGCTCGCCCGGTTCAATGCCGCCGTCCTCGGCCTTTTACTAGGTCAGATGGAGAGTTCATTGACACTCTCGCGCCGTATTATGTAAATTGCGAGTTCTTTGAATGACTTTGTGATGCTGATTACTCAACATTTTGTACTATGTGTTACAAAACTAAAACACATGTTTCTCATAACTTTTACCAAAGATTCTTCTGTGTGAATATGGACGGGTTTGTAAAAGTCACCCTGTATAGTTGTTACACATACCCTTTTCCGAAACAGCATGGCTATCGGCAGTAGGCAGCACTAGCAAGGCTAGGGCTTCGGCTGCCCTCACGCCCTCTTTAACGGACAGCGGCTGTCCACTGGCCAACAAATCTTCTACGGGTGGCCAACATTGGCTTTCACACTCCAACCCCCGGATCAGACAAGACCGTGTCAGACTGCCCCACGCCGTGATCGCCACTTCGCGGACAGTTCTTATGAAACACATAAATACCCTGTGACTGCCTTTCAAATTTAAAAAATAATTCAGCTTGTTTTATTTAGATACATAATGATTTGTTAAGTATGAAGGATAAAATGCAGTAATTATTATGTTTATTATTATAAAAACTTTATTTGCATCCGAGTCATCCGATTGCATCCGATCCAAGAGGACACAACAAATTCCTGGAAACCCAAAAACTAGGAGCCATAATGAATAGCCGATATACACGGATACGAGCGAACGACACCGCTGCAAGGGTCGGATCTACTATTCGACAGCCAATGTGTTAACAGGCATCCTTTACCCTCTATTGATTTAAATTTGTTTTTAAAATTAATAACTCAAATTCTATTCGACAATTCAGTACATATACTCGTATATTATATTCTAGGCATCAAAAGAAAAGAAAAACGATATTCCTTTCGCGTTAATCAGATGATGACTATTCATATTATTTTCTCGTGTTTTTTTCGAAGTGTAAAAATATTTTTTTATCAATAATCACGAGATAAAATTAAATGAAAAAAGTACACTTACACTTCTTGGTCATGTAGCAAAGCCATGACGGCCGGTAATAATTGTCTTTCGATACATTTCTCATTGATTTTGGACAAATTGATTAGTTCTGCGATTAAACAAGATATGTACTCCCTAATCACGCTCCCATTTGGACTTTCACAACTGCTAGCTGTCACTGAAAAAAAAAAACGTATATTCCCTATATAATATCATTCATATAATACTATAAGTACAAATAAATTATAGAAATATTTTTAAATCAATTATTTTCCAAAAACATGTTAAAAGGAGTACAGTAATCACGTTCCTTCAACAACTAGCATACAAAATTAAAATGTGCAACTTAGATTTTAAGATTACAATTTATATAAACAAAATTAATACCATACGTGTCAAAAACAAAAACTTATTTTGTCATAAAAATAGTTCTCCAGGAGCCAGTTAGTTTCATTTTAAAATGTCTAATCAAATTTAAATTGTTTACTAATAAAAAAAATATTTAACTAATTGGTACGACCATTAGCCCGTCTGGATGGCAACCATTCTGTTTTCCGGGTATAGTGACTCAGGTTCACGTTCTCTTAAGCGGACGCCAGAGGGATAGCGGTGCCCCCGGCGTCGAAAACGTCCATAGACAACGGTTATTGAGTGGGCCGTCAGCCTGTCTGCTATATCTCGGCAATGAATATAAATATTTGTAGTTTAATTGAACTTACACTCTCGTAAATGTTGCAGGTAGAAGTCTAATGAATCGGGTCTGTGGTCCGAGACCCATTTCAATGGTATCGAGAGTATTTTCGGTGGAAGGCCACGAATGCTGCTATAAAGGACCCATCTACAAAGAAAACCACGGTTTGAATAAATATACTGCGACAACTCAACGCCATCTAGTCTCAAAGTAAGCAGAATGCTTATGTTATGGGTACTATATAACTGATATATTTCTTATATAAACTTGTTTCTCACATAAATATATATTATAAATTAACACATTTAATGCATAATAAATTGACTCGTTCTTGCTTTTATATCATTATCCTTACTGTTATATATAACTCTTCCATTCAACCCATAAGTAAGAAAAATTATATTTAAAAGAAATTTATATTTATGAAATATTTAGACATTCATAGTACTACTTACTTACTGTTGTAAAAAGAAATCTATGATGCGTATATAAAGTTAGTCTATGGTCGTATCTGTGGTTGAAAATAGTAAAAATCTTTAACGAGTGTGATTTTATAAAAAAAAATTAATTAATAACATTAATAAACATAAAAAAATTATGTTGCATGAGCATAAATAAATGTATTTGAAAATGTAACAACTGTCTAAATGAAATACTTACTTGTGTAAAAACTCAACATGCAAATTGTCGTCCAAGGAAGGTAATACAGTGACCAAATAAATGCCTACTATCACAGTATTTTCCACTTCTACCGTGTGGAGTTTCTCCAATTTCTCTTCTAATTCTATTATAATTTCTAAGAATATAGGTTTTAGAATGTATTTACTGAAAAACTCACTAAAATTGTCTACATAGCTATTAAATAACGATATAAGGAGTTCGTATGTCGTTTGATGGTTTAATACTTTTGAATTTGAGGATATTTGTAATATTTGTTTTACGCTGAAAAATAAAATTAATTTATTTAAACAATTATTATAAAGTTTATAAATCTTATATATAAAATTCTCGTGTCACAATGTTCGTTCCCGTACTCCTCCGAAACGGCTTGAACGATTCTCATGAAATTTTGTGAGCATATTGAGTAGGTCTGAGAATCGGCCAACATCTATTTTTCATACCCCTTAGTGATAAGGTCACTATTCCACGCGGACGGAGTCGCGGGCACAGCTAGTGATTATAAATAGAGGAAACCTGCATATCGGTATGTATATCCCACCAATCCGCTTTGGACAAGTTCTCTCTAGGGGGGAAGCCCAAGCCCAGCGGTGGGACGCCATGGGCTGTTATTATTATATTATATGCGTATGTACTTGCAGAAACATAGTAGCCACGTGGCATTATACTCGGAGAATAAACAAGAAGTCATGAGTTCGTATCCTGGGATGCATCGCTTTAACAGTTTTCTGGCCTAATGTATATACTACCATAACTGTCATAGTGAAGGAATAAAGCGTGAAACCTGTATACCGAGTTCGCCAGTACATACTATACATATATAACCCATCAATCCCCTTTGAATCAACGCGGTACTGGTATACTCTGTTCCCTCTAGGGGGGGGGTCTCCCGTTCAATATTGAGAAGAAATGGATATATTATATGGACAGAACAATAACTACATTTCAAAATTTATTTTACTATGTATGTTTGGAATAAATTTTTTGAAAACCATATATAACAGGTTACAACTATTTTAAGTCAAGTAAGAACAAATTTGAATTTAATTTGAAGGAGAATCGAACCCAAAACACACCACTCCACCTTACACATATGTAGCTTCAAACTTAAAACTAACTTTATTATTCATTCATTCAAAGACTTCCTATTTTAAAAGTACTCACATATTAATAAACCACGTTAACTCATCCCATCTCACTTCAGGTTTGTCTTTTACGAGACTATTCATGGCAACCAACAGTGATTTTGCATCAACGCCATCTTTTATGTAACATTGTAAATCAATAAAACATTCTTGCTCCTCCAGAGGTACTTCATGCAAATTTATTTCTATATCACAGTTATTCAACGATGCATCTCTAACTATTTGTACATTTATTACATAAGCCAGTTTCGCTAACACTAGACATTGCAGTACTTCTAAATAAAGAACAACTGTCTTCCATTCGCTATTTTTACATGCTTTACTTAAATTTGTCATTATATTAGTACAGAGATCCGATGAAAATTTGCCTGAAACAATTTAATTAAAAATCTTGATATAATTCTAGGGTTGAGCATTGCTAATTCTGTAGATACGACACGGTTCTAATATTTTCAGACTCAAATCAACCTTCTAGCATTAGTGTAACAGGTGCACGAAGACACTCTTTAAGCTTTTATTGTGTTCAAATTAAACCCAAAAATAATTTAAATGCAACGATCCCCAAGTATAAACATAGTTAAATATATATCAATTATATATATATTTTTTTATTGGTTGTGGAAGAGTAGACAGGCTGACGGCCCACTTAATGGTAAGCAGTTATCATCCCCTATGTGTTTTAAATCATAACGCACCGCGAACAAACTGATATGGACATATAGGGATATTGTAACCTGGATCATTAATGCCGGAACTCAACACAAGGTTATTATGGCATCATGGTTGCCATCCAGACGGGGAATGGGACTGTATCACCTAGCTAGGGTTGTCGCCTTTTACGACAGGCTGAGACCGGCCGCAGGGGGTCATAATTCTGTGTTTAGAAATTTACAAATTGTCATAAAAGTTAAGAAAAAGAAAAATTGGTAGATGGATGTGTCTGCATTATCAAAATTATACCCTATCCATGATGCGTCGGACTGTCCTATGACCGATCGCATACCATAGTGTACCCAATACTAAACTAATTCATTCTTTTTTCAAATTCAATTCATCTTGCTTGGGGCCTTTACTGGGCACTTTGGAATCAATAACATGCTCATGAAGATGGGTCTAACAGCGACACCCATGTGCAGGTTGTGTGGGGAACATACAGGACGCATGGAACACCTACTGTGTACATGCGATGCATTGGCCAGGAGGCGAATGAATCTTTTGGGGGTAGGATATCCGACACCGGAAGACTACAGGCTCCTATCTCTATATCTTATTGTTAGGCTCATGAAGCAAATCTTCAATGAGATTGGAGAGGAGTAATTGCTATCTAGGGAAACACAAAAGATCCCATTGGGTCGAAGTGTCCTAGATATTTCTCGGCCCCAAACAAGATACGATAAACTAATTCATTACAAGAATAATAAAGCTTTTCATTTCATTCTTATAAATATTTACATATACTAACAAAGAATAAACTTTTATTGTTATATTATTTGCAAGGCCCTGTTACAATCAAAGCCTTCCAAATTATTCCAGGTCCTTCTATTCTTAGCTTTCAGTTGGTGCCAGCTATATGTTTTATTTCATCCCAATGTTCAGCAGGTCAGCCTCCAGCTTTCTTACAACTTAATTAATGGATATTTAATATAAAATAATAGATGGATGATTAATAAATACCTGCAAGCAAAGCACTCCTCGCTAGTATCGGAACGAATATATTCACTGAATCCTTAACACATTTTTCGACAGGATCTTTAAGGAAATTGAACATTATACTCTCCAACTGATTGTATTTGTGCTCGGCCACAGGAGTAATCAGGCAGGCAGATTTAAGACCAAGAGTTCTTATTTGGACTTCATTTGATTCACACATGAGTACAACAAGGCTTAATAGCAACGATGTGCACAGCTCGATGGGAACATATGGGGCTATTGCAACACATATTTGGCTGGCTAGTATCCGTCGCTCGGTTGTTTTGGAAGATAATAATTCCGCTATTGACGATAGAACTTCTCCGCTACCACCCCATTTAACTATTAAACATGTTGCTGAAAAGAAGAAATATTTTATCAGTTGATTTAAATAATAGAGCGTCGACAAAATTCTTACTAATGATTTTTTTCTTTCAAATGTTATATGCCTTTGTATACTGTTAAAGTGCTTTATAATAAATTTAAAATATTCATAATATTCTAGTTTTCTAGAGAGAAAATATTCTGAAATAAATAAAATCAACCAATACCCGTAATGTCTTACGTTATGGGCTGTTTTATTTTAAACAATGCTATTATTAGTCTTTGACCTCCCCTGGAGAGACCAGAGAATATACTAGCCACTTGCCCAAGGTTTGTGGGTACTCATAATCTATGTAAACATAGTGTGGTGGACGCCTGTTGTTTATTTTCCGATTGTTCTGGGTGGAATGCCTAAAATTACAAAACCAGTTCCTAATTTATATTAAATTCTAGTCTAATTCCATTAGCCAAAAAACACGCGTTCTGATTGGCCGGCGACCGGTGCGCGTTCGTATTTACTCTAATCTTATTGGTTGACAAATACCCGCACCGATTGGTCGGTGGCGGTGGCGCTCTACGTGTTTTTCGATGTTCAGCTCGTCGTTTACACATAGTAAGGACACTTGCGTTGCATGGCTATATCATCGGTATGTCTAACCTGACAAGTAATGTTGGACTTTCCGAGTCTCTCTTCTTTTACAGTTGGGTTAAAAAAATCACCCATCAGTGAATATTAATCAAAACATATATTCAACATGAATGATAACTACATAAAGACAAAAATATTTCCCTAATATAAACGGCTTAAGTATTTACATTTACACGATACTTGCCGTCTTACCTTCACAAATAGCTCTCGTGTCAGCCGGTTCTGGTTTTTTAACCAGCGTGAGAAGTGTGTGGAGCGTGCGCGCGCGCCTTGAATCATTCGCGGGTAATAATATTACGCACGCAGCTAACAAAGCGACGGCCTCACAACGGCGGGCCACTAACATGTGAGGAATTATCTAAAACCAGTATAATTTCCGATAAAATCCGATTTTTAAATTAAATTTTATTTTGATCTTGTACACCACTTATTAAATGTCAATAAGCTACTTCAGTTTTCAATACAAAACGCTGATTAAAGAAGAAATGGTGAAACAAACTACTCCGCTATTTTTTATCTATATATTTTTATTTAGTATAAATTATTTTATAAAATTAAATTATTATATTCTAAATATGGCTTACTAAGAAGCGGTTGTTGTCTAATCTGATACATGAAAAAACTATATATAATGTGAGTAAATCTCTGACTCCGGGTTTCAACACAAACTCTCGCTCTGGAGCACGGGTACCGGTTTCTGACTTTTTTTATTCACTTTGCATGTACTACAGCATCAATGGCAGTGCGTTCTTTAGTACGCAATCACCCTTTATAGCACTAAGTTGGTAGTTTTTGTCTACACCTCTTGACAAAGCCAGGCAGAGACGACATTCAATTATACCTCGTCAGTATGTAAAAAAGCCCTGCCAAAAAGGTTTTAGCAGTCATTTGTCAAAAAAATTTATAACCTATTTATATAGTTATTTTAATATTGCTATAGCTAACCATGATTATAAGTCACAGTAACAGGCTAAAAAAGAATCTTCTCTTCTTCTTAGTTGAATTCTTCATTACCGAACGTCGTATCCTTGAAAATCAACCGTAGCTTGTCTCGTAAGCTGTTTCTACTTCGTACGGCCCTCTGCTTCTCGAATAGCGGTTACTATTGGGAGTCCAGTGGGGACGGTTACCTGGTTACACCAGCAGCTAGGTAATCGGCCACGGAGTCGCTTTCCTTCCACCTTGCCCGTCCATCAATTTATCCAAGTTATCCGGCTGTCGTCGGACAATGTGACCAAAGTAACTAAGAATCTTCCGATAACAGATTGTTGAGAGCCTGTCTTATACATATTTATTTGTTCTTTTGGCCATCCAAGGTATACGCAGCATTCGTCTTCAACATCACATTTATTAAATCAAAAAGAATACATTAAAAGAATATCTTACCCTTGGTAAAGTTTCGGCTACTAACGTCAACAGTCCAGGTAATGTAATAGATTTATCGCTATTTATCAACTCTGCGAGCAAATCGTTAGTTAACGGTTCATTAAAGTTGAGTGCCTCACAGCACCAATTTAATATTGAAACTTTAAGAGTATTGGGAAGACCACTGCAAAATTTATTTTAAAGTTAGGTATATATAAATTTAGTTTTATTGCATACCCAAAGAAAAAACAATACAAAAACAAAACATTAAAAATTAACAATATAAATAAAAAAGAAAATCTTTTCTGGGGACCGCGTCCGAAAATAATGATCGCCATCTCGTGTAGGTTAAGTAAGAGTTATTTAAAAAAAATCTATTCAATTGCTTCATCAAATTACACACATATGGAAGGAAATCAATGTTACCTGTCAATCCACATTTCCTTACTATTCGTTTCTATACTGTTGTACTCGTATTGCACTCGGGTCCACTCGCCGCCGTCATTTATACTCAACGTCTCATCTAAAGTGGTAACACTACCCCTTCTTACTGGCGAATCTCTAACTTCACCGGCTATTGTTGGTTCCAATGAACTTATCGTGGAATCGTCTTTTTTTACTCTGGAATTTAAAAAGATATTTAAAATTAAAAACAGTAGATATTGGATATCCGCGTAAAATTACATATTAAAAGTCATTATATGAAGAACATGGGATGTAAAACAAAAAGAAATTTAATAATAAAGAAATAAAATTTAGTAAAATACTGATTATTAATTGCACTTTTTAATTATGTATATATACATAATTAAAAAGTGCAATGCATTATAATGAAGATTTTTATTGATAAAAACATTTTATGGCTATTAAAATACAGTTCAAAATACGAGGCCCGTCCGATAAGTACCTAGCGTCACCGCCCGATAGCACCACTATCGCAAGAGCAATTTTTTATTTCTCTTGCGATTCAGCTGAATCGAATGCGTAGTTTCGTTTTGACCGCGTATGGAAACGAGCGTGTTCGTGGATTTGAGAAAAATGGAAAAAGAGCATTATCGGCTGGTGATTCCTGTTTTTGCCGCGTTTGCTCACTCCGGACAACAAGCGCAAACGTAAGACCACTTCAGAGCAATGTTTGACGATGTTTAAGCGTAATTCGAAGGAGTTTCTGCGTCGTTTCGTGACCGTTGATGAAACACAGATACACTGGTATATACCAGAGACCAAGGAACAGTCGAAACAGTGGACTTCACCCGGCGAACAGAAGAAAAGACACAAAATAGACACTCCTGTTGCAAGTCAACACTCTCCAATCTCACCAAAGGGACACATTTAAAGCTGCATATAGTCGTTGTCAAACCAATATCACATAGCAGTGTGTAAAAAGTTAAACTTTGAAATATGTAGTAAAAATAATGTCATGTAAAATTTTGTAACAAACAATTTCTTTTAACGTGATTTATATTAAAATAATGTAATCATTGGAATCAAATACAGGATTTTATAAATCAAAGTTTGGGTGGCAAACTATTCATAAAAGTCAAAATGCTGAAATCTCAATAAAGTGCACATAGGTAGATATTGGTTTGACAATGACGAATATGATGGTACCCAAATGAATACAGTATTATATAAATGTTAAAATACATACATGCTATTTTTATCACTGTCGATCATCTCAAACTGTTCAGGAGTTGTGCTATGTGTAGTATTACCGCTGCCATAATGATTTTCCTTCGCAGTGCATGTTATCGGTTGTTCATTTTGCACAGAAAGCAATTTGTCTTCAGGAATATTTAAATCCAAACCTTTGTTTTCTAAAGTTGGACTTGTTAAAGAATTCAGACTAACAATAGCAGCATCATATAATTTTTGGAAGTTCAATTTCTCAGTCTCCAGTGCTATAATCTTTTGTTTTAACAGTTCCATTTCTTCTGCCTGGATGAGGAGCTGTAATTCGAATTATATATTAGAATTTTTTAAACCTTAAACTATGCAATCAACAGTTAAATCATTTGGTTGTGAAATAGTGTTCGGTTTTCCACATCACTTTCCTAGGTAACCCGAAAAGGTCCTTTTGCCATTTGTAGTCAATTAAAAGAAGAGTATCCTTGAGGAGCTGATGAAAAGTCAGTCATCTCTTGTAAAAATCAAATATAGCCAATCTATTTTCTTTTGGCTCTTTGCTCAGGATAAGTGATAAAAAGGAGAATATACGCAGCAGCATACATGAGGCTCTAGTGTAATAAGTTTTAAATTCAGTAAGGATGAAATAACAATAGTAAATGTACTGGGACAATTCACACAGTCCCAAACTAAGCAACAGAGATCTTGTGTTGTGGGTTCCGATGTATGGAAAGCATAAACAGAGGTTACTTTTGCTGGTTGCTAAAAATATTAGTTCATAGTATTAAATAACACTATAGCCCATATATATATTTAGGATGTACATTTGTTTCAGCAAATTTGACAATTCTCAAGATAAAATATGCAAATATTTAAGAAGTTTAACACATTATATCTCTTTGTATATCTGTGACAATTTTATCATTTTGTTTGTAAAACTAAATAAACACTATTAATATTTATGACTTTATTACAGGTATTAACAGAAAAGGTCACTTTAAAGATTTTCAATATTTGATCATATTGTCAGAATTTGGTCAGAATACCAATTCTGACAATATGATATTATACCAACAAATCTGCTATTCATCTTTAAAAAAATTCTATTAATCATAAGAACCATTAACACAACACTGCTGTCTAAAGCAAATTGGCGGGTTACACAAACTACTGATTACAATGGGCAAGTGTTCTCAAGATGTTTTTATCCATGCAGGGGCGGAGAAAGAATACTGACCTCTGCGGCCGGGGTCGGCCTGTCGAAAAAGGCGAGAATACAACCCATCCTAGCTACGTGGTAGGGCCTTAAGCCCGTCTGGATGGCAACCATCTTTGGTCTTAAGTATACTGCCATAATAACCTTGTGTTGTATTCCGGCATTAGTGACCCAAGTTCCTGTACCCCTTATGGGACAGTAGCGTGTTCACGATGCCACTTGTGTTGCAAACACCCATAGGCGACGGCAACTGCTAAATTCTAAGCGGGCCATCAGCCTGTCTGCTGTTCTACAACAATAAAAAAAAGATGTTCATAACAAAATTGCCACATACTGTGATGTATGTAACAATTACCAAGTAGGTATATGCATAAATTTTTTCCAGTTTTATGTAGTAAAATAAACACATAAATTTCAAAGGAAATTTTTGAGATTATTTGAAATATTGGCCTTCATTCATTCAGCTTCTACACACTTTTTTTCAGGTAAATTATGAATGTCTTTCCAGAAAAATTGTTTGTCCTTTGCTGCAAATAATTCATCAAGCCACTTTTCAACTTCGTCGAAATCGCTGAAGTGCTGCTCTGCAGCGCTTGCAGGCGCTGTGTCTCATTGATGTGAAGAGGCGTCAAGACTGATGGCGCCAGGTCAGGAGAGTACGGGGGATATGAAACAATGTCCAATCCAAGAGATTTCAATGTCTTTCACTAGTTTTGCTGTGTGAGACGGCGCATTGTCATGTAACAAAATTACTTTGCCATGTCTCCTGGGCCATTCCGATCGTTTTTCGATCAGTCCGTGATTTAAATTAATCATTTGTTGGCGATAGCGTCGTGCGTTAATGGCTTCAAGAGTTTTGAGTTTGAATAGGGTCATCATCCAGTAACACCTGCAATTGTTTGTCTTCACACTTTTGTGCTCTACCAGAGCGCGCACCGTCTTTCACATTATAATCGCCACTTTTAAATTGTCGAAACCATGTCTCACATGTCCTAATGGATGGAGCGTGTTTACCATAAGTTTGTACCAGCAAATGATGACTTTTCACTGCCTTTGTCTTTTGATGAAATAGAAAAAGCAAAGTGTCGCAAATGTTCTTTTTCAGACACAAACGTCGACATGATCACTTAACTATACAACAGAGATGCTATCAATTGGCAGACTCAACTTGTATGTGTTTTTGTAGGTTATTGTCATACAAATAATCTGATATGGTGTCGAATTTATATGTGGCATATTGTTCGGTGGAGCCATCTCTTAGTAAAACTGGAAGACTTATGCATACACCTATGTAAACCTTCACAATCACACACACATGGAGGGTATATTATGGGCTGTTATTATTTATGAGTGGAAAAAATTGTATGTGTATGAACACATTAGAATAATTATTTATTCACGACTATATTCTAATAGTATAAAGAGAGAAGATTTATTTCTTCTTTGTCTCCTTCCTGCCCTTTTCCCACATTATATAGGGTCGCCACAACATGTTCTCTTCTTCCACTCTCCTCTGTTAGCTGTCATCTTTTGAGTTCATGTTGTAGTAATAGTTGTGGGTGTAGCTTTTTTATAACCGGTGCATGCTACTTAGTCACTAAATACTAAATTAATGTGCCTAACATCTATCATTTTTATGCTAAGTTATGTATGATTTTATGCTTTATTTTAAACTGAATTATTATGTTTCAATTTTAGTCAGTCCTTTTATATTGTGCTTCTTCCAATGCATTTAGAATAATTTTTGTTACGTATAATAATTATCATAAATATATATAGTTTACATCTTAAATATAAAAAATCCAGAATTTGAGACATGTAGATAACATACTATAAATATGAGTTATTTTTCTTTTTCAATATTTTTGGTCATACCTTCACTAGCCCCCAAATTCCTTTGGTTCCAGCTTTAAGCTACCATATTATGTAAAATTTTATCATTTTAAGTATGTGATAACCTATAAGAATACCATATGTCTTAAAAATGATTTTCCACTTTAAGTGCTATTACTAACCTCATGATTCCAATCAGTGTCTGGCTCTAAATTTGTTTGACAACTGACACAAATGTTGACCTCAGTCAAATCTGTTTGACATTCCATATCAATACAATGCATATCTGTCTCTGTGTAATTGTCAGTTTTTGGTACATTCACTAATGAAGAGTTTCCTTTAAAAAGTGATATCAGACCAGATGGCCTAGGCATGTTAAGGCCCACATCATCCCAGTCTTCGAATTCCTGTAAAATATATAAAACACATCAAATTTAAACACTCCACTACATATAAAACTTTACCATTACATATTATTTTGTATGGAAATTATATCTATAACTATTAAAATCATTTAGATAAAGTTAGCTATAGCAATTATTTAGTTCATTATCATTATTTTAGCAGTGAGTACCAATTGCAACCCAAACTTTCACTTAGATGCCCGAGGTCCACATATTGGCCTCTTCTTCTCCACTTTGCATGGTCATCAACATTTCTGGTAGAGTCAAGCTAGCACATTTTGGGTGTTCCCCTCATACCAGGACCCGGCGGAGGCATGGCTAGACATTTGATCCCCACTAAAAAAATTGGTTGTTCTAAAAAGTGTCCATACCAGCAACACTCCATACATCCACTGCAGCAATTATTTATTATTATTATAAATAATAACTAAGTAGCAATCATTAAGTTTTTATTTAATATTGCAAACAACACTACTTAGCATAGATGAATGTGCTTTATCTATGCCAACTATTTACAACAATTAATGTGTCTCAAGCCATAAATTCAAAGAACAAGGATAAGAAACAGCATTAAATATATTTTAATTTAAAAATACATACTTGATCAGGATTTTCATCTGAGAATGTGATTGATGTTAGTTTATAATCTTGTAACAACAAATATTCATTAATAAGGAAATTGAGAGCTCTTTTTTCATGAGGTTTCAGAGTATGTTGATTATTTATATCTTTGGAACTCTTCTCCAATGTTGATTCACCATCTGAAATGTTGTTTTAATTCTTGTATAAATTAAATTTTTAATAGCAAAAATATTAAATATGTTATTAAGTTCCATGCCCATGACACTAGCTCAGCGTGGTAAGAACCACGGGAACCAAAGTGAAATGTTTGAATATAGCTTTTTTTTATTGCCGAGGAACAGCAGACAGGCTGATGGCCTAATACGGGAACATAACACAATTTTATTATAACGGCATACTTATACACCAGGGGTGGTTGCTATCCAGATGGACTACCACCTAGCTAGGGTTTTTATGTCGCTCTTTACAACAGGCCAAACCCAGCCGCAGGGTTCAGTATTCTTACTCAGCCCCAGCATGATTAATAGTAGCTGGTATAAAAATCTTGAAAAATATTACATTAAATTATATTTAAAAATTGACAAAATTCAGTTTTAACAACTTTTTAATCATTCTACCTGCAAATTGAGTTAAATTAGCTCTCAAAGCATTAATAGTCTCTCGAGCTTTTCGCAACTCAAATTCTAAGACTGCTACATCATTGGTGCTGCCACCTCTGTCTCCAGCACCATCTTCTGAATATCTCGCAGTATCTAAAGAATCCAAAGTAGCTTGTGAAGGTGAACGTTCTGAAAAAAAAAACCATCTATTAAACAAAAGACATGACAATTACAAGAAAAGTAATTAATTGTATACAATATTGAAAATATAACTTATATTTTAAAAACCGAGTGTCTCATTTTATAAAATTTATATAAAACCAAGCAAATAGCAATCATCATAAAAAATGAATAAGTCCATCTAGAATATGAATGTTTATAATATTATATTATATTAAATTTACATAGGCAATAACCCAAAATATATGTTGATAAACTTTATTGATGTCTATTATTTTAAGAGAATACTTATTTACATAACAATTATAAATAAACTAATCAACAAACTATTCATTACTAAAATAAAATATCTATACTAAAAAGTAGTCTCTCATTGCATATAATTTGATTGAGCTGTTCTTATTTAGACCTAAGCTTGTTTCTGTTTTCTAATACAATGTAAAATTACACCTTACAATCTTATTTTAGTCCACACATGTTTATTTTTTCTTGATAAAAAAAACAATATTAGAGATCACAATCAGGTCAGGGGTCAGAAAAAATAACCACCAATGCACAGATATTTTATAGAATAACACACACAGTATGTATTGTAAGCAATATTGTAAAACAAATTCTAAGCTATCTAATGGGGAACTAGCTATTCTCTGAAAATTCAACAAATAATTAGTAATAAATATGAAGAGTAATTCTTTTAATGAATGTTCAACCTTCAAACTTACAAATACACTAAAGGTGTTTTGAATTTATTTAGCGAATTAATGTAAATTTTAAAATCAAACATCTTACGCATTGAAGTAATATCTGTTGCCCTGGATACATGTTGTTCAAAGTTCCCAGGATTAGAGAAAAATTCCCTCAATTGCGGCAGTTCCTTGCCGCTTTCAACGAGTTCTGTGTGAAGTTCTAAAGCAGTAAGGAAGTAACGATCCCTTAAAAGCTTTGTAGCAATGTCTTCATATGACAAGTGCGGAGACGCAGCAAATGAACTTTCTTCGATGTCCTTATAAGGATTCATAGTTATCAGATACACATCACTGTTTAAAATACCTAATTTTTTTGGTTAGTCTTAGTAAAACTTCGTGTTACAACAACTAATACACAGACGACACAGAGATTTTTCTCACAAAAAACAACAAATCCTTTCCTAGACTTTGTTTCAGTTTGTCTTTTGACAAGTTTATTTTGACTTTGACATTATTCTTTTTTACGTACTTATCTGCTTCCATACACTGAAGAATAATGTAAAGGTCCATGCTTCCATACCATACAAGCTTTTATTAATTTGTCAGCTAACCTTATCTATTTAATTAGTTTAAATAATTATATTTTTAGTTTAGTACCTATTAAGACCTAATTTAGATTTAAAAAACAATAAAGGATTGGTGGGAAAACGACAATGTCACATAGCCCTTTTTGTTTTTATTGTTTTATTCGTGTTACTTTGAGAGTTATTGAGTAATAATGGTGGATTATTATATGTTAAAGTATTCGGTTATGTACATAGGTGTAGGCAAGTGAAGCAAAGTGGTGAAAAATACATTTTTGTGTTTCCTTTCAATCTCCGCTCAAGATCCAGTAAAGTATCCACCAGTTTTAGTGGAACACTGGAGCTGTATTCACGAAATGAACTGACTTCATGACGTGACTACAGCTTGAATTGCGTAGTCGTGACTGTGGCTGTGGCATGGAAGTAATAAAGTAGTAGTACATAATACTTTCATGGGCTGTGGATGTGGATAGTGGATGACTTGACTTTGTTTAAAAACATGAAAATTTTGAAGAATCCAAATACTTGACATTGACACTGACAAATACATTGAGTGTGGCGCCATATTGATATTGACAATGTTCATGTTAATAAACAAGTTAAAAACAATTGTATTATCAAAATATCGTATGTAATTGTATGCGATGTTTTAATATTAAAAAAACTAAACATAAAAATGGACGAAGCATATTTCAATTTAAAACGTAAGCTTGAAGAGCTGGGCTATAATAACAAGCTGCCATTAGATGCAGTGCCTCTCGTCGAATGTGTATTAGCGGATCTCTTGCAAACAACTAGAAGCTTACAACATTATATGGAGCTCTCAAAAGAAGCGTTTATGCAGAGAGATGCTTTGATGATGGAAGCAGAACCTTATAAATGTGACAATTCAATATTGATACAAGAAAATAACCAATTACATAGAGAGATTATTACATTACAGGAAGAAAATTTAAGAATAAATAAAGAATCTAGAAGGAAAATTAAAAATTTATCCGAAGAGTTAATAAAGAAAGATAATTTAATTACTAAACTACAGCATGATGTAAGAGATTTAAGTTTGAGAGGATTGTGTGCTGACACACAAAGTAGCAGGAACAAAAGTAAGAGGAAAGATTTTGATAATATTAAAGTATGCATGTGCTATGACAAAAAAATTTCTTCTGAAGAAAAGGATATTTCAGAGTTAATGAAGAAGTTGCAATTATTGGAAGATAAGAACGATTCATATGTTGATGAAATTGTATTATTAAAAAGTCAAGTCGAGCATAGGGATAGTGAAATTATACGGTTGAACATGTTGTTAGAAGGAGGCAGACCTATAACTTCTATCAATAAAGATTTTTGTAAAGTGAACAATAATGATAAAGTCACAAATTTAATGAAAGAGTTGAAAGAATTAGAGACAGTAAATGAAATTCTAAAACAAAAAGTAGAAAGTGGTTTACAAAAACAGCATGAAGCCATGTTGAGGGCTTTAAGCCTTGCTGATAAGAATAAAGCCTTACAAGAGGAATTGCAAAAAGTGGACACCTTGGCTCTCAAAGTGGAAGAAGATGCAAATAAAAGACTTGCTGCAATGATTAATGATATGAATTTTTTACAAACAAGAATTGAGAGCCTTACTGTGAAAAATTCAGAATTAGAGAGAGAACTTTCACAATCAAATTTAAAAGTGAATTCTCCTAAACTTCAAAAACTACAAGATTCATTAAATGATGCACTAAAAGAAAATAATACATTACATAAAGATATCAAAGATTTGATTGATCTTAACAAAAGCTTACAGGATAAAATAGTATCTTTGTCTAATGTTACTAAAACATTTGAACTAAGAAATCAATGTGAACAAGCTAGTGAAAGACACACATGTCCTACAAAAGATGAATTGCAAAAACTTTTAGAAAATGAACGAAGTAAATACGAAAAGTATATATTGAATATCCAAGAAAAATTAACTGAAACAATGAATGAATTTAACCAACATTTATTCAGATCAAGAGAAAAAGAGATGCCTAGTTATAAGCAAAGTACATATGAAAGTGTTTTTGTGAAAGATTTACATAAAAATCTATGTGAAAGTGAGCATAAAATTTTAATGTTAACAAAAGAAATAGATGATTATAAAGTTAAGATATCTAGATTAGAAGAAAACACAAAACAAAACTACAAAGATGTTATAAGTCAATTGAATGCTGAAAATTCACAACTATCAAAAGAAAATATTACTCTTAGTAAAGAACTAAGTTATTACCGAAATTTAAATACAGCAAGATACAATGACAGAGGAGATACAAACAGAGATGTACAGAGGCTTAATGATACAATCAACCAACTCACTGCAGAAATTGGTATTTTGAAAAAAGATAAACAAGAGTATAACTTCAGATACAAAGAAGCCATGACATTAGCTGATAAATTAAAAAGCGATTTAATTATGAAACATAAAGAAATTGAACAGTTGGAAGAAGAAAATAATTCTTATAAAATGACTCACAGAAATGGTAAAGCCTCTGCTGAGTATTTAAGAGAAGAATGCAATTTCTTGAAAGAGCAAATAAAGAAGATGCAAACCGATGTAATTAAAGAGAAAACATTAGCTAACCAAATTAAAAATATCCAAAATGAGACAGAAAGAAGTAGTAATGAAGTTCAAAATGAATTATTATGCATACAAAAGAAGTTAAGTCTCTCGAAAGATACTATTGATTCCTTAGAAAGGAAGTGCAAAGAGTTACAGTCTGAAATAACTTCTCTAAGAAATGATAAATCTAATTTGATTGATAATATTAAAAAAGTAGACCAAGAGCGTGATAAATTAGTATTGGAATTAGATCACAAAACTGAAACTATATGTGTTCTTGAACAGAAACTTAAATCACAAGCACATGATATGAATAAGCTAGAAAATGAGCTGAGAGAACTTAAACGTCTTCTCACAGTAAATAAAGTATCAGAGCACAAGTTAGTAGATTATGAAGGACAGATAAACTTTCTTAACAATGAGATATTAAGATTAACAACACAATATGACAATGCTATTATTGAAAATAAACACTTACAAAATAGTCTAGCTGATGCTAATGGTACATTAAAAGTAACAAAAATTGAATATAATAAATCTAGAAAAGAAGTTGATGGACTGAAGCAACAATTGCAACATTATGTTGCAGAAATTAGAAGAATTGAAGAACTTCTGTCTCAAAAAGAAGCTGAAAGATCAGATATGCTTGAACAATTTGCTAGTCTATCTGTTGAAGCGAACATATTGGAGAACACCAATCACTCTCTTGAAAGTGAATCGGCATCTAAGTCAGTCCAATTACAAAGCTACATAATGAAGATTCAAGATTTAGAAGGAAAATTATTAGATAAAGAGAGTATAATTGATAGTCAATCAACAAGAATAGCATCAATGACATGTAAAATTAATTCTTTAGAAAATGAAATAAAGTTAATAACAGAGGAAAAGATACTTTTGAATCAGAATGTATCATATTTAAAGCAGATGTGTAATAATTTACAATCTGAACATAGTAGTGCAATCAAAGATGTAGGAGAAGTAGATTCAGAATTGAAGTTATATGAGAATAGGATTAAGAGTTTATCAAATGCTAAGACAAGTTTGGAAATAGAGAAAGACCAAATGAGACAGAAACTAGCTACAACTGAAACATTACTATCAAATGCTAGAAGAGAGATTGTGGAATTGAAGTTGGCTTTACAGGATGCAACATCTGAGACAAAATTGCTACAGGACTCTGTTAATAGGTTACGTAGAGAACCTGTTATTCATGAGGTGTGTATTTTAAAATAATTGTAATATATTATGTTTCATTGTATAGAGGATTATGATATGACTTTTGGTTTACCTGATGTAACACCGTCTGCAATACTAAATACTTTACAAATCTTTGTGGATTTCAAATATTATATTTTAAAAAATCACTTCATTCACACATCTATGTATATGCGCAATACAATACTGTGCAGGCAAATACGGTTAATGATATGCTACTAGTTTTATGGCCCTAAAATGTACACTGGGATACACAAGAAATTTATTGATTCACAATATTCTTAGCATGATATTGACTGGTGAGAACAAACTTGATAAAAGTCAATTGTTTTAATTTCAGACTACATTAACTAAGGATGACTTGGATTCACCTTTAATGCTAGAGGAGATACAAGAAGTCAGCCAAGAAGATGACAGTGGCCATTATCACTCTTCACATAAAAGATTATCCCGATACTCTCATAGTGGTACACTATAATCTTAATATGTGAAAACAGTTTTAATACAGGAATGTTATTTAAGTGTACCATATTGAGAAATTTGTATAATAGCAAAAATGCTTAGTGGCTAATGGACAGCATTAGATGAATAGACAGCAGCTGTGAATTGAAATAGTATACATAATTGGATCACTCATTATTATTATCAAAGTAAATCCTAGTTGCATCCAAAGCTTGAAGTTTGGAGCCTTGGGTCCAGTGTTAAATACAGTGTAATGACAAAAAATCAGTGAACTAAAGCATCATTGCCTTTTGGGTCACCTAGGAAATATCACTTTTGTCACGAAGTTCTTTCTTTGACATCTGCAAAGCAACTCCTTTGCTAGTTTTTAGCTGAGACCATAAGGGTTATCAAGTGATAACTTAAGATTTCTTTTTTTAGAGATAAACTAGGGTTTTTTTTTAATGCTGTAGGGCAGCAGACAGGCTGACGACCTGCTTAGAATTTAGCAGTCACCGTCGCCTATAGGTGTTTGCAATGCCAGTGGCATCGCGAACACGCTGCTGTCCCATAAGGGTAGAGGAACTTGGGTCACTAATGCTGGAACACAACACACGGTTCATATGGCGGCATACTTAAGACCAAAGGTGGTCGCCATCCACGAGCTTGAGGCCCTACCACATAGGGTGGATTGTTTTGTCGACTTTTACGACAGGCTGACCTCGGCCGCAGATGTTAGTATTCTTTCTCTGCCCCTGCACGGATAAAAACGGAAGGTTGATTCCAAACCCAGGGGGTGTAGGGTTACTCCCTTACTAGTGGGACTCTGGAAAAGATGGCCACTACTATCTAAAAACCCCGCTGTCCTATAGCCTACTGACTGGACCCATGAATAAACACGACCTGCTGATCATGTGGACCTGGCCCTTCATTTAAGTTCTTAACTAGGGTTCTCAAATTTTTAGTATGTTGTTTCAATGAGTACAGGTTCTACAGTGATCAATATTGTTTTAAATAATTATCAACTAATTCTGCTATCTCCGCTTTAGTTAAGTATAGCAGGCTTGAAAACTTTTTTGGATGAGTTAATATCTAATTATGCTATCCAATGGTACTAATATAGATTAATAAAAAATATTGTCATAGATTTATTTATTTTACCACCCTTATTAAATTAGAATCATTAAAATTTATTTACAAATCCAATGACATGAATTGTTTTGTAAATTTTTAAGAATTATTTGAACTTCATTATAAAATATTTCTAGTGGGAATCAAATATCTGTAAAATGAATTCAACCATGTTGTCTGGAAGTGTAAATCAATCAAATGCCTTAAGTATGGAAACATTGAATGTTTATAACAGTTGAAAAAATAAGACTGCAGTTATATAAAATTTAATATTTTATTTTCTTTGGATATACATGGGAAATTATAACTCCCTGACCGAATTTCTCTATATTATAATACAAATATTATCTACATAATCACACTAGCTTTTCTGAAATTGCATATTCAATTATAAATTAAAACAATAAGTTACAACTTAAAATCATTCCTGTGTACAAATATTCTGACCATCATCATACAATTTACTAAGCCTTATTGCAGCAAAAGCACTATGGACTCCCAGAGTCCACTGTAGTCACTGGGTAATTTCAACACGCTATTTTGCATCATACTTCATGGTTCTTGAATAAAAATGCACAGTAAAACCATAGATGACTAAATTTAATTTTTGAAGAAGTTACTTTTGACATTGTAACCCCTAGAAGAATTCAAAGTGTGTGCCTTTAAATTAACAATTTAAGTAATCCATTAGTAGACTTGGACTCCCTAGGCTACTTATAATAGTATCCCTGTTATTAGTTCTGACTGGGACCATGTGTGCCATGCACAACATATACCAATAATGTCAAATAAAAAAGATACCTACTGTGACAATAAATAGTGCCTACTAGTACCAAAGTAAGCAGAGGAGTGCTTGTATTATGGATACTAGTCAACTGATATACTTAATCTAATATATAAAATTCTCGTGTCACAGTTTTCGTTGCCATACTCCTCCGAAACGGCTCGACCGATTTTGATGAAATTTTTTGTGCTTATCTGGTATCTATGAGAATCGGCCAACATCTATTTTTCATCCCCCTAAATGTTAGGGGTGACCCACCCCCAAATTTTTTTTCTTAATTTTTTGATATTTTATTATTTATATGGCAGAACAACGTTTGCCGGGTCAGCTAGTAAATTATAATATTAATAATGTTCATAATTATAAAACATGTTTTAATATCTTTATTTGAATTTTGAATAAAACTTAATTACTTATCACAGAAAAATCATCAAATCAAAGAGGAATAATGAAATCCAAATCTAAGTTTGGTAAGTACAAGTCAGGATTAAGGCAGCTTGCTATTGATAGATGCTTCATACATTTAAGTATGATTTAGGAGAAAATATTGAATAGCCTTATATTTCAAAGATACAAAATTTAATTAAAGTGATATAGGAGCTATTATAATAAATACAAAAACTATAACAGTTCTCCATATAGGCAAGAGTTGAAAATAAATGGATTGTGAAAAATCCAGTTTTATAAGGGAGATCATCTAAACTAAACCATATTTCGAAAATTTACTCTTCAATTATACATACATACTAAACTAAAAATATATAATTTAGAAACAAACAGAATGTAATAAGTTTAAGAAAAATAAAAAAATAAATGAGTGAAGGCTGCACAATAAAATAATTACATAAAAGAGCAAGGGACAACAAAGAAATCTTAAATAAAATTCCCACAAAGAAAAAAATTAAGTGATACATATGTGATAATTATAATATTTTAATTCTAAAACATTAAAGCTTTATAAAACAGTTTGTTTATATCTGTGAGAACATCATTTTTGATATACAGTCAAAACATGTTATAAGGACATTCAAGGAACTATTCAAATTTAGTCATAAAAACAGATATATTAGTTTCTTTTTACTGCATGTGTATTGTATATGTATGTATGCATATATATGCATACATATATATAAACACACATACATTTATAAACATATGTTTATAAATGTATGTGTGTTTATATTTATTAATTACCTAATAATATGTATTGCATAACTACCTCATTTCTAAGTCGATATCTCTTTCCATTCAAAGGTTGCCTGGTAGGAATTGCTTTTAGCAATAAGGCCGCCTATTGTTTTACTTTTGTGTGTTTGTTTGTTTCCATCTATTATTGCAATAAAGTTTATTCATTCATTCATTTAGATAGTCATAACTAGTGATGTTTTCAGATACAAATTCAGCCAGGACCTTGGATGTTGTTCATTACAGATATGTTGCTCGAAATGATGTTGCCATAAACGGTTTTGACTGTATTTTATATTATTTAATATCCTATTACATACAGCTGCCTTTAAAGAAAAATCTGGTAGTAAAATGTACAAAACTATGTTTAGAAAGCTATAAATACATTTGTAGCTTGTCAGAATATTTCTAACTGATTACAATTCAAGTTGATCATAATCTAAGATCACATTATTGATTAAACAGGACAAAGGCTAATATATCAAATATTAATTTCAAGCATGTAACAAGAACTAAGTTTTGAACTATGGAATGCTTGTAGATATTTACAAATGTTTATAAGTACTATATATACACAACTAACTTTATACTATGAAATATCAGTCATACTCTTAGAAAAGTGTCAAGTATTACTTACATTTAAAATTTATTTATGCATGTTGTACATTAAATTATATTATTTAAATTATTATCAAATTAAATTAATACATTATGTACACAATACAAAAGTATAAAGTCATTTACAAGTAATTGTGATGTTGACGTGTATAAAAACATTTTAGTTACCTAGAAATTATTTAATGCATTTTTCCATCAGAATTTTAAAATGAGTATTTGTTACACAAGTATCATTATAAAAATTAGGCTAAATGTAGAAAAAGGTATTCAGCACTGATCTGCCAAATTGTCAAGTTATAGCAACGATTTGATGATAATTGACTGATTCATTTGAACTATTTTCAATGATTTCTCATACAGTATAGCAACTTGGTACTTAGTCTATTACAAGGTTGCCAAAATTCTTGTGAAACCCATTCCAGCCCCTAACACAGTTTGTCCTATGCCCCAAATCATCGCATGTATGGGCGGCATAGCTAGATTAGAGGCACGATAAATAAAAGCGACAGCAGCACTATATGCAACACCAGAAGTCACTGGACCCACCACACCCATCACAATTAGAAGGACGGGAAAAAATTTGCCATATTTATGTTTTCTAAGAGTCCCAAATGCAACTAGTGCAGCGCAAGTATGCACAAACACCGAGGAACACAAAGACCACAGGAAAACAGGGTACCACATCTCACCAAATGTATCTAAAGGGTCACCAGGAGTTAATTTTAATATATCCACAAATGAATCAAACTCTGATACTCTAAACTCCGACAACATGTCATACATGTTGTCTTACGTTTTCTACAGCTTACAGGCATCGGGATAGCTTCGAGATCAGAAATACTTGGCTTCACTATTCAAGTCAGCTTGTATATATTAAATACAGTCAATAGTTGGCAATCTTCGCGATTTTCTTTCATTGCATTAATTCTCAAATTCGCTTATATTTAAGTAATACTTAGTAAATATTTAAGTAATACTCAAATTATAGACAAAAATCCTTGAAAAGAATTCTTCCCCTTACGTTACTCTAATAATTTCTAATTTTTCTAAAAGTTCACAATCAAATGACTTGACGTATGTTTACTGTCATTTTAGAAAGGAAATTTTTTTTCTAATGACTTGGTAATTGAAGTCCAACAATAGAGTAAAACGCTCTTCTATATTTATTCATTCAATAAGCATGCCAAAAAAATCAAATGAATAAACGCCATAATAGGATGACCTATCCATTTAATATTTCATTACAGATCTTAAGACAGTACTAACGAGTAATGCCTAGTTACGTAGCTGCTGGAAGCTGGAATCTCAAATTCATATAAAACCATAGAGTTAGTAGTTTAAAACAAAATATTCTTAAAAAAAATCTGTGCCTTGAAGTTAAATGCATATAGCTGTTCTGTTCTAAAGTGTTCTACACTTCTATCTATCATCTACATCTACTGTCGTTGTCATATCAGCAACTTAACAATTTGAACGATTTTTCGCAATATTTCAATGTAAAAAGTTTGTGTTTTCATAAGTACTATCATTTTGTACATTTTAGCAAGGAACATTTTCTCCCGGCAACTTATTTAAGGTATATTTTATTTAAAATAATTGTACATTCTACAAAATATTATTTATAATGAACTTCATCATACGTGAAGTTAGTCACAAGTTTTTCATTTGTGTTTGACACATGTTTATTGCTAAAGAAAGTAACCTCGTTAAATAATCCGCGTGATAATAAAGTTCTACTACAGTTTTTTGTTATTAGTGATAGTATAAACAAAGACAAAAACATGGGTAAAGTAAGATCAACACCGGGCGCGCCCCGAAAGCAGGGTTTCAATAAATCCGGGCATTCTATGAATCCAGATAGAACGACGGATGGTCTGAAGGGTGTTGGAAACCCAAGAACCAAAGGAACTATTAAACGACTGCAAATGTATAGGAACTTCAAAGCTAAAAGGGATAAAACTGGTAAAATTTTGACACCTGCACCATTCCAAGGTTGGTTACCTTCAGGCACACAGGCTCGAGTAGAGCCAAGTCAAAAGTGGTTTGGTAATTCAAGAGTAATATCTCAAAGTGCACTACAAAAATTTCAAGAAGAGTTTGGTGCTGCAGTTAAGAATCCATATCAAGTCATTATGAAACCCACAAATTTGCCAATTACTCTTCTAAATGAAAAGGCAAAAACTGCTAGAGTGCATTTGCTGGATACCGAAGGATTTGATAAGACTTTTGGACCTAAAAAGCAGAGAAAGAGAGTCAATCTTAAGTTTAATGATATTAATACTCTACAAAAGGCTGTTGAAGAAAATACAGAAAAATATGATGAAAATAAAGACATAGACAGAGTTCGTGAAGACACAGGTGTCAGAGAAGGTCAAAGAGATTGGGTATTTGGAGCTGGTATGAGTAAGAGAATATGGAATGAATTGTATAAAGTTATTGATTCGTCAGATGTTTTGCTGCAAGTACTTGATGCTAGAGACCCCATGGGTACTAGGAGTCCACATGTTGAGAAGTTCTTAAGAGAAGAAAAGCCTCATAAACACCTTATTTTTATATTAAATAAAGTAGATTTGGTACCTAATTGGGTTACTCAGCGCTGGGTTGCTATACTTAGTGCAGAGTATCCAACAATTGCTTTCCACTCCTCGCTGACTCATCCTTTTGGTAAGGGTTCACTTATAAATCTACTGCGTCAATTTGCAAAGCTACACATTGATAAGAAACAAATAAGCGTAGGACTTATTGGGTATCCAAATGTAGGCAAATCTTCTGTGATAAATACACTACGCTCCAAAAAGGTTTGTAAAGTAGCTCCAATTGCTGGAGAAACTAAAGTATGGCAGTACATAACTCTTATGAGAAGAATATTTTTGATTGATTGCCCTGGTGTAGTATATCCATCTGCTGAAACAGATACTGAGAAAGTGTTAAAAGGAGTTGTTCGAGTGGAATTGGTGCAAAGTCCAGAAGATTACATAGAAGAAGTTATTAAAAGAGTTAGAAAAGAATATCTTGTAAAAACTTATAAAGTACATGGTTGGGAAACAGCTACAGAGTTTTTGGAAAAGTTAGCTGCTAGAACAGGAAAATTGCTGAAAAAAGGTGAACCTGATGTAAATCAAGTAGCACGAATGGTGTTGAATGATTGGCAGAGAGGTAAACTTCCATTTTATGTAGCACCTGAGGGATTTGAAATACCTCTTTCAAGGAAATTAGAAGACGAGAAACCAAGTTTGACTGTTTCAACAGAAGAAAAAGTTACACCGCAGACAGAAGATAAACCAGAATCGGAACCACTAACTGATAGTAAGGAGTCTGAAAAACCAGTTGTCAACATAAACAGTCTTATGATTGCTCAAGATTTTGCTAAAATTAGAGTAGGGTTACAATTTGATAATAATGATGATGTTAAACCTTTGCAAAAGATTGTTATACCTGAAGAACTGAAAGATATTGATGAGCAAGAAGTTGACAATGATAATGTTGCTAAGGAAAATGAAAAAGGTGACAATGATATTGATGAAGATGATGACTCATCAGATATGAGTGAGTTCTATAGCCATGATGAACAAGAATGTAGTGATGTTGAAGATTATCTTACAAATGATCCAGAAACAGTGAAAGAAAATAAAAGAAAGAGACTTCAAGCTGCAAGTGGATCATTTACAGTAGAAGAAATTGCAGGAAAAACAAAGAAATCCAAATTAAGTCAAAAAGATGGTAAAAAGATAACAGCTAGACAAAGAAGAGCCATAGAAAGGGCCCATAAGCGTACTAAAACTGGAAGCGATTTCTATGAAGTGTCTAATGTTAAAAATAGGAATAGAAATAAGAAAAAAATTGTTTAAAATAATTTATTATGAATACAATATTATTCTAAATTATAATGAGCATTTTATTTAACACTCCTTGTAGAGTCATCAGACTATTTTAGGCATTTTGTGTAAGTGTAGACTATAAATAGCTGAATAGATTAAACTTAGCATCACAACTACTTTGTAGTGCATAGTTATTTACTGTATGGTCTACAATATAATGTATTTCAAATAAGAATAGGATCGAATTTGCGCCGTATTGTGATGTCATAGCACAGGTTTTTAATATTTGTTCCACTAATTGTTTAAAATAAAATTAGGTATGTTACCTGTATTTATGACTTCAATTCCACTCATCATTATTGATATGCAAATAAGGTTTCCTTCCAAACTATACTTTTCTAGTGACATTTGACAGATAGAGGTCATTGACATTCCTATTCTTATTTGAATCACATTGTAATTATGAAAACATGTTTGATTTGTATTTTGTAATATCTCATTAAACACTGCATATGCAAAGTTATGCATACAATGTATACTTTGCTCTTGCTATTAATTCTATTGCTCTGTATGTGTATATAAATCTGATTTCTACATGGTAGGGCCCCAAGCCCGTCTGGATGGCGACCGCCTTTGGTCTTAAGTATGCCGCCATAATAACTTTGTGTTGTGTTCCTGCATTAGTGACCCAAGTTCTTGTACCATTATGGGACAGCAGTGTGTTAACTGCTAAATTCTAAGAAGGCCATCAGCCTGTCTGCTGTCCTATAGCAATAAAAAATATTGTTTTTGAAAATTTATTAACAATAATTACTTATGTTTATACATGTTTTGGTATTTTTTGTCCTTAGTAATTATTACAAATTTATTTGTCAGTGGACAATATTTTTTTATTATCTGTAGTACTTAGTTAAGTTTTCAACTAGGTCATAACAATCGGCCTGGGCCATGAGGGGCAGGTCAGTTTTCCATAGGTTCAGACACATGAGAACAACTGAGTTTTTCTTGTGGGTTGTCTCATGGAGTGTCACATGCCCCATGACTCCTCACAGTCAGGAGGATTGGGAATTGGTCTGCTTAGCCTCAATATAGCTACATCCCCCTAAATTACATATTATTCCATTGCAGATGTCTTCAGAGAGTGAAAGTGATGAAGATTATGTACCAGAAGAGCCAGAGCAACTGTCAGAAGAGGAGTCAGCTAATGAAGAAACTGAGCAACAGTATGAAAATGAAGTATCCCAGAAAGCCCAAAAACGAAAATTAGATAATGAAAAAAAAGGAACAAAGAAAACAAAAACAAATAATGGAGTTAAAGAAGTTTCTCCAGAAAAGTCAGAAGAGGCCATAGAACAAATAAACAACCCAGAAGAAGAGAAAAAGAAGGAAGAAGATTTGTGGGCTAAATTTTTAGAAGGCACTGATAATAAACCTAAATCTAACACTAGTGAAAAAATCAGTATTAAAAAAGAGGAAGTCAAAACAATAGACGATCAAAACAAAGAAATTAAAGAAAAGAAACAAAATGATGATGCTAAGTCAAGAGACACAAGAATTTTTGAATTTGCAGGGGAAAAGATTGTAGTTGAAAATAATGTTATTAAAGAAAAGATCAAAACTAACAGTCCTGCAGCAGGTTATATTTATTTCTTAATTTTATATCTTTGATATGCTATGACTTTACTACTATTAACCAAGTTGAATGAAATGTAGACTTAGGCTGATGATTTATGTGATTATTATTTATTTACTGACTTATAATTTCATGACACTGAAAGTCAATGGTATTCAAAGATTTATTTAAGATGTTATTCATTGGTAAAATTAGATTTATTTTTATTATGGTGAAAGATAGGAATGCCTAGTCTTGGAAATTCAGTAGCTAATGAATTAAATTGTGCTTGTTTAATGTAGTTCACTTTAGCTAAAATGTCCAATATGTAGTCCAATGGGTTCAGTGCTAGGTTATACATTGGCCAGTCTTCAACTACTAGCTTGGTTAGTTCGTGACTTAACCAAGCAGATCCAGAACTGTTGAGACTGAAAGAACTGGAATGTCTATGCTAAAAAAGTACTGTGGAGAGGTAAACATAATGATCTAAGTTGGTTTCTTGATTCAGAGGAGGTTACAGTTTGCTAACCAGTTGTGCAGCTAGATAGGTTTTTAGTAATATTGTGACTTTTTCATGTTGACAATATTTATATCTCTTTCATCAGCATTTAGGGTCTGAAGGCGTTTTGATCAATACCTATACCCATTTATCGTCGAATTAGAGATCATATAGAATATAATATTCTTTATTGAACAAAGAAAAAACAATTGTAGCTACTTAAACTCTTATACACTATAATTATGGTACATGGTAGACAAGTGGTATCATACTCGGAAGCCAACCCAAAAATAATGGCTTGGAATGTCCGGGCATGCTCCACTTAAGCACTTTTTCCTTACTCCTTACTAATGTGCATATTATAACACAATTGCCATATATCTTGTGAAGGAAAACATTGTGAAACACGCATAATCTCCGGCATGTCTAACCCGTCAAACTGCTTTGGACAAGCATAGCAAGTATTATTCTCTGTTCACTCTAGAGAAAGGCTCATGCCCAGTAGTGGCATGTTCTCGGCTGTTATTATATTATATACTATAATTATATTAATTTGGGTACAAACAATTTTCAGGTGCAATATTGGAACCAACATCATCGAAAAAAGGTGCAGGCGGTCTTTCTAGCATATTGGGACAAATCGGGAAAAAGGGCAAATTGTCTACTCTAGAAAAATCTAAATTGGATTGGACGACATATAAGAAACAAGAGGGGATTGAAGAAGAGATTCAGAGTCACAATAAGGGGAAACAAGGGTATGATATTTCTTACTCTTTCCATGCATTTTCCCTTTTTTTACACGCTTTATTTTAAATTTACCTGTATCTATCTATGTATCTGTGTAACGGAATTTTCTGACTCAATTTTTACCCACTGAACAATCAAAAAAAAATTCAAAATTTAGTACTCTTGTCAAGACCTGACGACAATACACAAATTTATTAATTTTGTCTCATAGTCATATTATCAGGATCATCAGAATTAATGCTTTCTTTCCCTTCTGCCGAAACGCCATCTGGCGTTTAAATAATAAAACTGCCGGAAAATTAATAAAAATATTCACCGATTGGGTATTGACTAATAAATTATATTTTATAGCTAATCAAACTAATAAGTTAAAAATAACTATTAACATAATAAAATCACTGATGAGAAAATTAATGTCACTGTTCTAAAAACGTGGGGTGCTTTGTACGATATTTTTAAACTAACTGAATGAAACTAGTAAAATAAAAATAAAAAAATTATAACGATTGATATCGAGCACCCCACGCTTTTTAGAACATTAGTTTTCTCGTCAGTAATTTTATTGTTATGTTAAAAATTATTTTAATATTTACCTTGATTAATTATAATGCTTCTATAAGCGTATTTTTAGTTTTTTTAAACTATAATTTTTAAATATAAAAAACTCTAAATATCCCATTCCGTAAAAATCCGTTAAAGATTATGGAACTGTATTATGGCTGTACAACAGCACCCAGGCTGACAGCCCACTGAATAGAAAACAGTTACCAGTTGGATGTATTTTTTTATTGCTGTAGGACAGAAGGCAGGCTGACGGCTCGCTTAGAATTTAGCAGTTACCGTCGCTTATAGGTGTTTGAAAGGCCTCATAAGGGTACATGAACTTGGGTCAATGCCATGGTCATGTATGCTGCAACTGGAACATGTGTCACTTATGCCGGAACATAACACAAGGTTATTATGGTGGCAAATTTAAAAATCAGGGGTGGTAGCGATTCGATCGAGCTTGGAGTCCTACCACCTAGCAAAGTTTTAGATATATAAAGGTAAAAAAACTCTAATACATATATCTAAAAATAATAACTGGAAAACGTTCATTCTGTCAATGGAGAATACCTTGCATGCACAATGCCATCATCACAATGCATCTTGAAGCAATGCCCTTAAATGATGAATTCTGAAATACAGGATTTCCATGTGTTTTAAGAAATGAGCACCTCTCGACTGATCTGGTTATGGTTAGTTTAATAAAATCTAACATCTGGTTGCAATACATCGTCGAAACTTCATTTTCCACGGGTTGACACTAACAGTTAGTGAAAATAGCTGATGAAACATTATCAACCAATAAAGTAAACAAGCGCTGTTAAGAAAGTGTATTTGTCACAGTTGACTGCATGGACTCGAAAAGAATGTTTCAAAAGAAATAGACAACATGTTAAACATATTTTTAAATAGGTATTGTTCAAAATACATTTTTATCAAGTATATTGGTAGCCCAATGGCATAACACTCATAGACCAACCAGTATAAGTGGTCAGTGCAGCTAGATTATGGGTAAAATGGCCTCTCTCTGGCCCCGCACATATTCAACTCTATTTAGCGGCTAAATTCGGCATTACTCGGCTACTTTCGACTTCTTGATACACCGACATGGTCGCGCGGTGCTGAAGTGGGGGACCATTTTACCGACGGTGCACTGGTGTGTTGTGAGTTTATTCAGTTTTTCTGACAGGTACTCTTATTAGAATATAATTGACACGTACTGATGGTTAAGGAAAACTTCGCGAGAAATCCTGTATATTGAAATCACCGGTTTATGTAGCAACATGGCAAATGCCATTAGCTGGAGGCCAGAGCCGACCAGTCAAAAATTCATAATTTATATATTTAAAATGGGTATGTGTACTTATGAGCTCTTGCGTACACTTTTATCATGCTCAGCGCGCTGGTGAACGTGCAGTAATGTGGGACTCCTGGTGCAAGGCTTGATTCTATCCGTTCTAATCATTTCATAAGTCCGAATAAACCTCTGATGATATAACGTATGTTTATAGATATCTGGAACGACGTGATTTCCTAGAACGGGCCGACATTCGTCAGTACGAGATTGAGAGAGATTTAAGACTCAACAAACGAAGCAATAGATAAATGACCTTGTTATTATTATAGTGACGACACTCAATTAAATAAAGGACATAACTACCTTTATTTGTTTTTTATTTTATTTGACAAGTGTTAGTATATTTAAATATACTAACACTTAATATATATAAATATTTAAATTTGTGACTACCCTGAATAACGTTTTCACTGTACTATGTGAGAATGTTCTGAAATGTAGGTACTTCAAAAATATGTCATCTTCATCTTAGCGACAAGTTCCGGTTGGACATAAAACTTTAGCTTCGGTGCTAGGGATACGCATTCCGACTTCTTCGCACGATATTCGGCATCCTAGATAGTAAGTTCATTGGCATGCATAGCACCTCTTACGACATCAAGCGACCACTGTTTAAGTCACTCTCCTCCCGAGCCCGGCGGATGCGGTATGGCGAGACATTTGTTACCTACATAAATAGCCAGTTGGAAGCCTGATACCAACCGATAGCCTGTATGCATGCATACCTTTCAAAAGCGTTTAAAACTAATCTTGAAACTTGATCTTTATATTTTATTTTTTACTCGCATTTTATTTCATTTATTAAATGGTGAAGAAATACACTGCGATTAAATCGGACATAAAAGATCTTTGGAATTGTCCATTTAAATATGATTGAGGTGAAAGGTTTTACAATTTGTCTCTTCAGATGCATACTATGTTGCATTCAATAGCTGTATTATAATTGATATGCGCTTAATAGCTTAGGCATGAGTGAGGCACCCATATTTAGTGCCAACTGGTTTGAATGTAAAAGGTTAGGTTTGCATAAGTTGCATTTTTGCATTGCAAGGCATGAGATCATCATAGCATTAGATATGTGACGAATTAAATATATTTGCATATGTGCGAGATCAGTTTTACCAGTAGGTGACATGGATTAGCTAGGAAATATACTGGGAGAATATATAGTGCCATCTAGACCCAAAGTAAGCAGCGGAACACTTGTGTTACGGGTACTGGACAAGTAATTTATTTAAATTATTTTTTTGTAAATGTAAAGCAGTTCACGGAAAATCGTAAGCAGCGGAGCCCTTATGGCTACTAGAAGTGTGTGTGCGTGTTACGTGCGCGTGCGCGTGTTCGTGCGCATGCGTGTGTGTGTATTATTGCTGGGGAACCGCGAACAGGCTAACGGCCCTGTAAACGACGAGCTGAGCATCGAAAACACGTAGTGCGCCGTCGCCACCGACCAATCGGAGCGTGTGCTTTTTAGCCAATGGAATTACTCTAGAATTTAATATAAACTAGGGATAGAGATAGAATTTGTAATTTTAGGCATTAGGACGTTGAGGAACAGAACACGCTTCGTACTTCGCCGTCTCTATCCTATGATAATGCAGGAAGAGTATAAAACGTCCCTTAAAAATAAGGTGACACTTTACAAAAGCTGCTTCCGCCCCATCATGATTTACTCGCGTGAAGTCTTCGCCCATGCTGGCAAATGCCACATCAACTCGATGCAGAGACTGTAAAACATGTTCTTATTCATAGCAGTCCAAGCACCACTTTTATAGTCATAACGCGCGTCTTCACCGCGATCTTCCCTTCTCCTCCTTCCCGTGAAGGAGTATGTAGAGACAGACAGAACGAGATCCTTACTTGGCCTCGCTCCTCACTACCTCAATCCGCTGGTGGTGGAGACAGTCAACTACACGCCCAACCGCCGAGCCAATCCCGAGCGTCGTCTGCGAAACGTGCTCATGGACAGATCCGACCCCATCAACAGGACACTAAAGCGACTGCTCTCGCTGACGCAATTCTCCCCAGTCCGGCATGGACCGGCCCGACGACATAGTTTTAGGGATGCCTTCCGCCTCCCATAGCTTATCACACTACAAAATTACTCATTGAATAGATATGTTGCAGGGGAGTTTCTTCTCCCCTAGCTATCCACATTCCGAAGCGGGAGTAGATTAGAAAAGGGTCGGCTTCACCGGTCGCTAAGTCGATAGTCCCTAATAAATCGACCCCACTCTCACGGGGTCGGAATGCCTTTTTCGTCCGTAGTCGCTGTTGAGTCGTCTGAGACAATAACAGCTTTACCCTTACACAAAAAAAATTTAGACATTCCACCCAGAGCAATCGGAAAATAAACAACAGGCGAAGATCAATAGATACAGTTTTATTTATAAAACACCCCTAATACAGTCCACCATAGGCTCACTTAATAGTAAGCAGCCACCATCGCCTATGGATGTTTGCGACGCTAGGGGTGCCGCGAATACGCTTCTGTCCCATAGGGGTACAAGAACCAGCCGGGTCACTAATACCGGAACACAACAGGTTATTATGGCGACATACTTGTAGACCAAGGGTAGCCGCCATCCAGACGGGCTTGGGGCCTTACCATGTAGCTAGGTTAGTTTTGTCGTTTACGATAGGCTGACCCTGGCCGTAGAGGTTATATTCTTACTCAGCCTGCACGAAGATTAACGTATACGGCTTATGTACTTTTCTTTTGTAAATAAATACCCAGGAGAAGAGAATCGGGAAAGAGTTAGCCGTTGCGTCACGGAGGTCTTAATCAAATGTTTTTAATGTTTCCTCCATGTCATTTGAAATAATTTTTTTTAGAAATACCGTGTATATAACTGTGGTAGGGTGAATAAAAATCGCGCTAACAATACATATTTTAGTACAATACCATGTTGGGTCAATAATAGCCAACGAGCTTGCAAGGTCTGTTTTACCCATTCTACTCAATCATGTCAATAAACGCGACTACGGACAATCAATTTCAATCCTGGCGTGCCGCTAGTTGCGTCGCGTCGAATGATTTGCACACGTTGTGCTAATCAAGCACTAGTCGAGGCCGCGGTGTCATATGCCGTATTCCAACTATATCCAGTACTAAATTTGCCTTCGATGCGCGTTCATTGCGTTTGATTCAATTCATTTTGTGAGTTCATGTGAATAATGACCACTTATGGACGGTGGACTATGTACGATGGCGGGCTGGAGGGCGTTCAGGTCAGTCTATATTGTTAATATCAATATATAAGTGCATACAGAAGTGCATTTCGTGTTAGCCATATTGACAAAACTTTAGTTTGGTCGAACTTTTAACAGGTGTGTAGTTGCAAAACCCGCTAAAACGGTTTTGGGAAAAATGACAACATATCACATTAAAACACTCTAAACTATTTACATAGCTATCAACTTTTTATTACACAAATGTCTCTATATTCTATATATTCCAATATTATATTCAACCATTTATTTTGAGTTTCGAAACAAATGCCACTAAATCAGGATGGGTTTAGTTCAATTTATGAGTTTAAAAAAATATTGCTATAGCGGGTTTTGCAACTACACGCCTCTATATGCGCTAAGTGTTATTTAGACGCTGAAACTCAATTATTAGTTGGGAGAATAGAGAGAAAAGAGTTAGACATTGTAGAGTGGAACAATTATCTAAATACACTACATCGATGCTAGAAAATAGAATCAAAAAATAAGTAATATCCGTATCTAGAAGTGCGGACAAAGGATTTTAATTTTATAATTGTGCCTTAAATTTTTATATTAATGGCGATTTGGGACTTATTTATTACATTACTAATACATTTATCACGTTACTACGAATTTGGACAGTTGTTATATTGTGACAGTTGTGTTTATTTATAACACAAAAAATAAGTACAATTTATCTTTATCAGCGCCAAATATCAGACATGATATCATTCTGACATCAAATTCTCGAAGGAAGCATTTCTATTAGTTATACTTTCCTAAAAAAACGTACGTGGGTAACTTAAATGAGAGGTAGTCCATTTCTTGCTTATCAATCCCATATAATGTTTTATTGCTAGCCACGCCACAAATACACATGTAAGCACTGATAATAATAAAGAAGTGGTGCTACTTCTCATTATAATAGTGTCTATTATCCAAGACATCGAACTTTTTTTAAGTTGACGTTGGACTGTCGAAATCGATTCACCTTTGATATAGGTAAGTAAAAAATTAGAAACTTTCCATATCTAAACGGTTGATTACATAATGTATATAAATAATTTGTAATAAAATAAATAATTTGTAATTGTTTGTCGCCCCGCGATAAGAATGGGCAAGCCAAAGATTTTTAAGTTACTGTGCAACAGCAAACTCTTTATCCGTGCAGGGGCGGAGAAAGAAACTGATCTCTGCGGCCGGGGTCGGCCTGTCGTAAAAGGCGACAAAACAACCCACCCTAGCTACGTGGTAGGGCCCCAAGCCCGTCTGGGTGGCGACCACCTTTGGTCTTAAGTATGTCGCCACAATAATCTTGGGTTGTGTTCCGGCATTAGTGACCCAAGTTCCTGTTCGCGATGCTACTGACGTTTCAAACACCTATAGGAGACGGTAACTGCTAAATTCTAAGTGGGCCGTCAGCATGTCTGCTGTCCTACAGCAAGCAGTTACCGTCGTCTATGGATGTGACGCCAGGGCGAGTGCCAATATGTTGCCATCCACTTAGGGTAACTGGTACCTGGGTCACTTATGCTGGGACACAACAAAGGGTTATTATGGCGACATATTTAAAGGCCAGGGCTTGTCGCCATCAGACTCCCGTTTTATGGTTTGTTGGGTTTTACGACGGGCTAAACGTCTTCTTATGAGAGGCCTATGTCTAAGTAGTAGACTTTAGTAGGAAAATGAAAAATTCGAGTTTATTTCAAATTCTTTGACTCCATGGACCCGTGGCATGTTTAAACGTATAATAGCCTATAATATTAATATCCCTATGCTGGAGTCAGGCCTACTCCCAGAGAGACGAACCGTATACCCGCCGCGCTTTATCGAGGCGGATTGGTAGGTTACACACACCAATGATCTCAATGTACCAATTATAATATGCATATTAGGCAATAAATACCTAGGAAGTGCATGCCATTGAAAATCGAATTCTGCTCCCTGGGTTGGGCTTTGGGGTGATATCATTTGGCTACCTCATATCGTACAAGTGGTATACAGATAGATAGAAAATACTTTATTGTTCCCCACACAGTTGTAAGAAATATAAATTAGGGAGAAAAATACAAAATTATCAATTAATCGGTTCTCTTATCGCTAGGAAGCGATCTCGTCCACACAACCTATTACAAATATTTAGAAAAAGACATTTGATGGCAAATAAAAAATAACATACTACTTTATATATTTACATGAATAAAATTTTGATAATACTCAACAGTGTTCTAAAGTCCGGTAGTAGGTTTAGAATCTATATGATGTAATGACGTAATCTGGAACAGTGAATGTATCAGAAAGGAAAAGTGGGCGAGCTGCCTACTAAATGCTTGCAACCTCGAGATTCGCCCACGAGTGTCCACTGCTTGCACCCTTCAAATTTGTACTAATTATCTGATTGCATTGACTTGCGCTTTACGTAGAGTAGGTGGTACCTACAAGTGCCTCATGATCGTAAATATGAAATTTTGTAAACATTTAATCTAAATAAGCAGCATTCATTTACATAAAATATTCATTTTTTGATCAGAGTTCGCGCTAGAAGACAAAGTGTACATCCATAAAATTTTGTTTTAATAAAATACTAAAGTTGATCTATAATAATTACTAAGAAACTTTGAAAATTCGAAAAAAAATAATATGACACTGTGATGAAGTTGTAAAGTATGAACTTAAACTCGCTTGCTGCGTAATTGTTTCGTTTCAAAACAACGGACCTATTGTCGTAAGGTTCCATAATATTTGCTCAGGTGTGCACTATTTGAGGCGGAACCTGTGCAAATGAATGAGCCACGGCTGTCGGCTGTAGTGGTCGCCAGTGCGCACGCGTACTCGCTCACTCGATAAGCGCACTACGCCCGTGACGGCAGCGCGTGTCCATGTGGCTGCTCGTAAGGATTCGGCCGATCTCACAGAGATGAAGGAGGAGGCTGTACTGCGACCCCACATCGGTGCGATTGCGAGTGATTCTTTTCGAGCGGCACGCTAGGACCGTGGGGCGAAGGCGAACTCGCGGGGTGAGCGTTGCGTTGCGCGCGGCAGCCGTCGGCGGCGCGTCAGTCGCTCACACGCACCAGTCGGGTTGGTTGCTAGTCGGCGTCTTCGGATTATCGCGCTTTTAACATAGCAGAATTTCGATTATATCGGATTTATTGTTTAACGAGTGTTTTCTATTAAACCCTAATTGAAAATGTTTGCACTATGTGTAGTATAAATAACTGAAGAGCCGGCGATCGGCTCGAAGCTTTCGGAAAATCACGGTCTCGGGAAAGAGTTTTTCTTGTTATTACGAGGCGTCGTAGCCAGGACGCAAGGAGCGGCGACGGGCACCGGGCGGGCACACTGCCCGTAGTGGCGGGTCGGTGGATGGTGCGGCGCGGGCGGACGCCGGGGCGAGGCCGGCGGCGCCGCTAGGAAAATGTCGATACCCCTGGGCCGGGAGACTGTGCTCCCCACACAGGTGAGTCCATGCTGTTTTCGATGTTTCCGCTCGCATGCCGACGAAGTGCCACTGACGGATGTGTGCGATTTCGTCAACTCGGAGGTGCGAAAATCGAATTAATCACGCAAATTATTGCATGTTTTTTTTAAACTGTAGCATTGTCTTATAAAACTATATGTGTAAAATATAGAAATGTTATCTTTACACAAATATTGTGTATAGATAGATAGATAGATAGATAGAGACGTATATGATATTTTGGTTTCAAAATAAATTAGATTTGAGGCTTATTGGGAGTTTTTAAATGATAGATACGAGTAATGCGGGAAAATATATAATTAATATAAGTACAAAAGGGGAATCGGATTTTACTCGAAATGATGTTATTTGGTAATTATGGTAATTGAAATAAAATTAAATAAGATTTATTTAAAATCTTAAAACAAAGTTGTTTAATAATTTTAATACCCACTTTACATATTAATTGTAAGAAGGTATTGATAATAAATGAATAGTAAATATAAATATTTAGAATGTATAGGTACAAATATTTATGAATATTTAACTATATCAATTAGGTATCCAAAAGCTGTTACTAAAGGAATTTGTTTTTTGATTAAATTATAAATTCAAATTATAAAAACCTTCGTTTATTAGATTAGATATTGAATGAAAAACATTAGGATATATAAAATCTGTCAAACATTTTAATATTTATGAATAACTTTTAGTAGATATTCTATGCAAGTTTCTGAAATCATTATTAGACTAAATTGAATATTACTTTAAAATTGATACTCAGATTCAGCCTGATAAAATTAATTATAATTTTTTTTGTGATTTCATTTAGTTCAAAAATATAATGTAGGTATTATTTTGTATAAGTCTTGATGTTATCTCATCAGATTAAATATTATGTCAAAATTGAAATTATTATTTAGATAAATGTTACCGTATTCTCGGGGAGTTAAATAGAAAGTGATAATGAGTATGACGCAATTATATTTTATTAAGTAAATATTATTTTATTTTTCGACGTAGTCACCTTTTAGGTTTATACACTTTGTATATCTTTTTTCTAAAGCTAAAATTCCCTTTTTTTAATAAAATCTTCTTTCCGATTCCTTAAAAAATCCTGTACCGCGGCGAGTACTGCATCATCATCTTGGCTCCTGAAATGTTCCTTTAACCGCGGAAATAATTAGAAATCACTAAGAGCTAGGTCCGGTGAATATGGAGGAAGTTCCATCAATTTGAAGCCAGCTTCTTGATTGGCAGCTATCGGGAACTCTGGACTTGTACGTGGGGGCGTTATCAATATAACGCCCCACCAAGGTGAAACAAAACAACTTTAGCGACTTTGGCCATGCTGTTGCTTGCCTATTTCTTCACGCAACTTTATTCACTATTTGTACTATTTGTCACACTTATACTATTTGTCCTGCGTACAAAGTCCCCGTAATATTGGCTCCATGATTAAGGTATTCGATCATTACCACCCCATGTCTATCCCAGGAAAAACAGCCCATGATCCTACTGGCGGATGGAATCACCTTAAATGTCTTCAGAGTTGGAGATGACGGTCTTTTCCAAGTCATGGACTGTTTTTCAGTCGTTTTCGGGTCATAATGAAGAAGACATGTTTCGTCCATAGTTATGAAACGAGCCAAAAATCGGTCAAGATCTTGTAGTAACAAAGCCTTGTGAAATTCTCACTTTCGTTTGTTTCTGCGCTTCAGAAAGCATTCTGGGCATCCAGTGTGCTTACTCTTTTTTCATACCCAAATGGTTGTGTATAATATTAAGGACACTTCCTATAGAAATCTTCATTTCTGCTGCTATAAAACAAACAGTAACACGACGATCTGCCAAGATAATATTTTCAACTTTTTTAATCATTTGTTCAGTCACTACCGATGTAGGGCGTCCCGTGCAGGGGTCGTCGTTAATGGAAGTTCTTCCTCGCTTGAACTCAGCACACCAACGCGCAACCGTAAAATATGGTGGAGCATGCACCCCGAATGTTGCTCTCAAGTCTTGATTTACCAGCTCCGTAGGAAAAAATTGTCAAGCAGAGATATTTTATACCGAACTTCAATTTTATCCATTTTTATGAACACGTTCCGACACGACGCAAACAAATAATAATAATATTTTGTGATAATTCACATAGCGTCATCTAGTCCCAAACTAAGTAGCACTTGTGTTATGGGCCCTAGACAACTGATATACTACTTATATACTTTTTTTTTGTAAATAAATGCATATTATACATAAACACCCAGACGCGAGACGGGAATCGAACCCGTGACCTCCGCAAGCGTACCGAAGTGTGTTATCCGTTACGCCACTGAGGTCGTCGAATGACTTCTATTTTTAAAAAACAAAAGATAATTGATTGCTATTTTATTATTATTATATCTAATCTCTGGGCTATGCCTGCAAGTATTTATATTTTTTCTTTCCAAGAAGAATGTATCGCATTATCACTATTTATTGAACACCCCTCGTATATTTAAATTTTAATATTGTTTCATATAAAGATTTTTTTGGTTCACAGGGTATTTTTAATAAATTAAACTAATATGAATTCATGTTCAGTTATAGCTATCAATACAGATAAATCAATACCAATACAGATACGCAAACAATTAAAATAATATAAAAATAAACTTTTATCAATCAATTATTGCGTTTCGTAATCATTGCGGAGTTCAATTAATTTCCGCAAATCCGGTTAACGGCTTCAATACCAACTTTTGGGTTAATTAAAACAAGATTTGATTAATGGGTTTCCAATAACTTATTGTTTCCAATAACCAGAAGCTTTACGAAAGGTTCATCAATCAGGATATCAATCTATAAAAGCCATATATTATACAATCTATGTATACAATATACAATATATATATATATATATATATATATATATATATATATATATATATATATACCTAGTCAGGTCATAAGTATTGTCACACAGTAAAAACTTTTCTTTTAGAATGCTGGCCACAAAAAAGTTTATTGAATTCGAATTTCGAATTGTTCATGAAAATAAAAATGTATAACTTTTAGAATTTTACTCATTTTTAAATATGGAGTGGACGCTTAAAGAAGACCGTGTTGCAGTTATTGCGTTGCATCGTTGCGGTTACGCGCCAATTCAAATTTTTAACATACTGAAAAATTTAAATATTACCAAAAGATTCGTTTATCGTACCATCAAACGATACAATGAAGACTCTAGTGTAGATGACAGGTCAAGAAGTGGTCGCCCTCGGTCTGTTAGGACTCCAGCAGTGATAAAAGCTGTGAAGGCACGAATTCAAAGAAATCCCAAACGTAAGCAGAAACTGTAGGCCCTTCAGATGGGGTTAAGCAGAACCACGGTGAAAAAGGGTGTTAAATGAAGACTTAGGGCTTCGGGCATATCGAAGAAAAACAGGACATCGTTTGAATGCTCGTCTAATGGACCTGAGACTGAAGAGATGCCGCGCTTTGTTGAAGCGGTACGCGGGAAAAAAATATCGGGAAATTCTTTTTTCGGATGAAAAAATGTTTACCGTAGAAGAGAGCTACAACAAACAAAATGATAAGGTGTACGCACACAGTAGTGAAGAAGCGAGCAACCGTATTCCGCGTGTCCAACGAGGTCATTTTCCATCCTCGCTCATGGTATGGTTGGGAGTTTCTTATTGGGGCTTAACAGAGGTACATTTTTGTGAGAAAGGTGTAAAAACGAATGCTGTTGTGTATCAAAATACAGTCCTGACGAACCTTGTGGAACCTGTTTCTCATACCATGTTCAATAACAGGCACTGGGTATTTCAACAAGATTCGGCGCCAGCTCATAGAGCGAAGAGCACACAAGACTGGCTGGCGGCGCGTGAAATCGACTTCATCCGGCACGAAGACTGGCCCTCCTCCAGTCCAGATTTGAATCCGTTAGATTACAAGATATGGCAACACTTGGAGGAAAAGGCGTGCTCAAAGCCTCATCCCAATTTGGAGTCACTCAAGACATCCTTGATTAAGGCAGCCGCCGATATTGACATGGACCTCGTTCGTGCTGCGATAGACGACTGGCCGCGCAGATTGAAGGCCTGTATTCAAAATCACGGAGGTCATTTTGAATAAACTTTAATGTCATAAGAATTTATGTTTTGTTAAGTTCATTTTGGTATATGAATGGTTACATAATGAATAAACTTGTTACAATTATTTTACATTAAACATGTGACAGAATTTATGACCTGACTAGGTATATATATATATATATATATATATATATATATATATATATATATATATATATATATATATATATATATATATATATACACACACACATATATACAATTTCTTTTTATCATCTAACTGCTCGCCATCGGCTGAGCGTTCATGCTCACTATCTGGAACCTCCACTGTCATGCACGCAAAGGTTCTCCAGAACGTTTATTTTGCGCACAGTGAGGATGTGGAATGAGTCTTCCAGCTGAAGTTTTCCCAGCGCACTATGATATGAGATATTTTAAAAAGGCGTCGTAAAATTTCTCCGTGGACGGCAGCTTGTTGGCGGTGCCCCTAGCCTAGCGTCGCAGACATCCAAAGGCGACGGTAACTGCTTAATTTCACACAGTAATAAAAAAAATATAAAAAATCTTGTGTAAGCAGTAACGTAACGGTTCTGTTTTTATTTCTTTTACTTTCTGATAAAATGCCTAACTTAGTGGCTACGTCAAGGGTTTGTTCATTTGTGTCTATAGATTCAATCTTCATGGAAAACAAGAAATTTGTATTGTAAAAAGTTTGTTTTTGATCAAGTTTCTACCGTCAATTATATTTTCGGAAAACTCTCTGATACTTTTTATTCAATGCAAATTAATCAATATTCAAAAATTAAAAAGGGGGCTTCTGAGCAGTGCAGCGCAATATATTCTCCCTATAGCTATTACGCACTATCAATATGTTACATCACAAATTTATATAGAATCTTTCAAATCATGGAATTCCTAATTTTTTAGTATTACTTGCACATTCAGCAGTTACTTCATGACACGCAGTCAGCAGTTTCAAGCATGCAAATAAATAATAAATTGTGGCCATAAGAGAGCACACGGAAAAAGTCTACAATAACCTATCATTAAAATATTCAGGTTGTCTTGCACCTAAAAATAATCACTTTTCGAATTATTATATATAAAATGTCTACGTTATTACCTCCTTATTGTTTTTCTATAGGTGATGGCGCAATGGGAAGTTAGATGAATATCAACATACAGGAAACACGTGTTAGCAAACGTGAAAATGTAATGTTGGAATAGCATCACATGTGTTTATTATTTACACATATTAAAGTTCGTTTCTCTTAGCTTTGTTTTCGCTTCCATATAAACCTTCGTAAAAGTAAGTTCAACATTTTTACAATATTTCAAGCCATAGTGACAGTTTTTGACTCGATGGAATTGTAAATGTAATAGTGAATTAAAATCCGTGAAAGAATTTTATTGTTTAACTTATACAAATATTTTTTTCAACTTTGTAAACATGCGTAGTATGTAATTAGTATAATTGAACAATGCATGTAAATCAAAATAGGCTGGCCACCCTTTTTTTTTTTTTTTTTTTTTTTTTTTTTTTTTTTATACCGAGGAAAACTGTTACAGTTTCCACCAGCCTCCGGGGGAAGGCCGGTGGGGTATGTGGGATTACCTCCCGAGGGGGCTGCCTACTCCCCTCGGGCGGACCGGGGGCCAAGGCCGCCGGTCCTACCCACTAAAAACCCCGGTCGCCACTCTTGGCCTTAGAGGGGGCTTCGCAGGATCGCCTTTTGGCATTACTCTGCTAGGCCCCCAGCCAGACGTCTCCAATGAGGGTACCCCGAGTGACAGTTCCCGCTGCCGGCGGTCACACTAGACCTGCCGGTGACCAGACACAGAGTGTCCAGTCGGGGTAGGGCACCCTCCGTCTCATTGCCTTCGCCGGGAGCTTCCCCCGGAACTCCCGGCTGGCCGCTCTTACAAGAGAGCGACCGGCAACCCCTTCTCAGGGTGGGATGAGGTGCGCATAGCGTCTCCTTCCCCGATTCGTCCTACGCCGACGAATCGGTGGAGCCGCCGCGTCCTCCTCCCTCGCACGCTCGATGGCCTCCTTCTGCCGCATGACACTTTCGGCGAAGGAGACCACCGCGTTCCAGTTCCTCTCGCTGCGGAGCATTTGACCTACGATTGCCCGCAGCGAGAGGTCACCTCCTACCACACTCTGCATATTGAAACGCTGGGGCCCCCAGGCGGCGCACTCCGACACCGTATGTTCCACGGTGTCTACTGGCGCGCCGCATTCCCAACAGGCCGGGTTCGGCTCCCGCCCCGCAATCTGGTGCAAGTACTTGCCGAAACAACCGTGGCCGGTCAGTACCTGCACCAGCCTGTATGTCAGGGTCCCGCTTGACCGCGAGACCCATTCCGACAAGTAGGGGCGGATTGCCTCAACCGTAACCCGGCCCGGCTCGGGTGGCCCCAGGATCCTCAACCAGGACTGGGTCAAGGCCTCCTGGGCGAGATCCCTGACCCGTCGCGACTCTTCCGGGCACAGCCGGAGTCCCCTCTCCCTGGCATCGCGGCGCAGGCGGTATGTCTCCGAAAGGACAACCGCCCGCAGCTCCCAGGGTGGGTCGGCTGCCAGGAGTGCAGCCGCCCGCCAGGACACTGTACGGTACGCCCGAATGGCCCTCACATCTATGACCCTCTGAGATCTTCTCAAGAGGGCCCTGCTACGAGATGTGAGGTGGTCTGCCCAGACAGGCGCACCATACACTGCCATGCTCCGCACGACGCCAGTGTACAATCTTCTCACGGCTGTGCCCGGCCCCCCCACATTGGGCAGGAGTCTGCCCAGGGCGGCAGCGGCCGAGACCAGCCTCGGGCACAATTGGGCAAAATGTGGCCCGAAGCTCCACCTAGGGTCTAGTGTGAGCCCCAGGTATTTCATCTGGGGCTTCACTTCGACCGCTGCACCCCGGAGCACGATGCGCGCGTCTCGGGGTGGTCTCCTTCTTCGTCCATGCATAAAGAGGGCCTCCGTCTTTTCTACGGAGACCCTCAGACCGCACGACTCAATTCGGTCCACCACCAGCGAGGTGCTGATGGTGGCCCGCCGGACGGCATCTTCATATGAATCACCCCGAGTTGCGACGAGGGTGTCGTCCGCATAACACAACACCCTCGTATCGGGCGTGACTGGGCATCGTAAGACCCAGTCATACCCGATATTCCACAGAAGTGGTCCCAGTACCGACCCCTGCGGAACGCCGCACGCAACGCGCCTCCTTCGGACCCGACCGTGGCCGTCCTCCCAGACTATGAAACGGTCCCGGAGGTATGCCCCCAACAACCTCCGCAGATACAGAGGCACTCCATGGAACCGGAGTGCCTCCAGTATCGTCTCGAACGGGAGGCTGTTGAAGGCGTTCGCTATATCGAGCGATACCGCCAGGACCACTTCTCCCTGACTCACCGCCTCTTGCGATATGCCCTTCAGGGCGGTTAGCGCATCCAGCGTGGAGCGCCCCGCCCTGAATCCGTACTGGGCGGCGGAGAGTCCCGGCTCTGCCGTGTCCAAGTGCTGGACGAGACGGCTCGCAACTACCCTTTCAAAGGTCTTCGCCGTCTCGTCCAACAGGACGATCGGGCGGTAACCGGAGGGATCATCTGGGGAACGGCCCACTTTGGGAATCAGGCAGAGCCTGCCCTCCCTCCACTGGGCCGGGAACTGTCCGGTGCTGAAGCACTTATCGAACAGCTCCCGAAGCCAGCCGCCAAGGTGAGTGGCGGCTTGGAGGAGCACTCTGCCCGGAATCCCGTCAGGTCCAGGTGCCTTCTTGGTGCCCTGAAGGTGTCGCAGGGCATCTTCGATTTCTACCTCTGTTGTGGGGGGAGGATCCACGATCTCCTCTCTAAGCAGAGGGACGGCCATAGATGGGGGAGTGAATGCTCCCAGGCTCGGGAAGAGCCCCTCAATTATGCGATTGAGGGCCTCCTCCGACAGGGTCGCCGTTACCGGGGCGCCCGCAGCACGCATCTTCTTGCGCGCTGACTTGTACGGACGCCCCCAGGGATCCCTGTCAAGGCCCTCGAGGAGCTCCTCGTAAGCCCGGGCCTTCGCTTGGCTAATTGCTCGCTGAAGGGCTTTCTTCGCAGCATTCTGCTCCCCCTTTATCCTCCGGAGTTCTTCTTCGTCCGGCTGCGGATTCCGGTGTCGGTACCGGTGGACGGCTCTGCGGGCGCGCTGCGCAGCGTTGCGCAGCTCCGCTATTTCGGCTGACCACCAGTACACCTGCTTCCGAGCCGGACGCCGCCGGACCCGTGGCATAGCCGCCTCGCAGACCCTTGTGAGGGCCGTGCGAAGGCGACCGGCCGCCTCCTCTGCTGTTTCCCCCGCGGGCGCTGGGTATGCGTTGTAAACCCAGCGCTCGGCGATCGCCTGGACCTCAGCCATCTCTTTGTCGAGACGGCCGAGTGCCCAGCGAGGGAAATTTTCACCTCTTTGCGGCTGCGGAGTGCTACGGAGGGGGGAGACGCTGAATCTGATGTACAGATGGTCAGACAGCGTCTCTACCTCCTCCTCGACGTGCCAGTCCACCACCCTGCATGCGACCACAGGAGTGGCGAACGAGAGATCCACAATTGAACTGCCCTGTGGTCGCACGCAGGTGGGAACCGCCCCCCTGTTCAGGAGGACGAGGCCACTCCGCAGCGCCCACTCTTCTACGGCCCTACCTCTTGCATTGGTGGTAGGACCGCCCCAGGCTCGGGATTTGGCATTGAAGTCACCGAGGACCAAGGTCTTCCTCGGCGGCATCCGGCCGACGGCGGCCCCGACGGAGTCGAGAAATGACTCGAACTCCACCAGGGGGCGGTTGGGGGAGAAGTACACGCCAATAATGGCGAAATCACCCCAACCTGCCGCCGCATATCCCGACCCATTCTCCAGGAGTTGGAGAGGGAGGCTTTCACCTGCCCGGGCGGTCACTGCCACCGTGCCGTCCCAGTCACCGATCCAATTGTCACGGACCGGGACGAGGTAGGGCTCTGCGATAACTCCGACGTCACCACCCCACTCCGCGAGGGACTGCAGGAAGAGGTCCTGCGCCCCCGCAGAGTGGTTAGCGTTCCCCTGGAGGATGCGCACGCCCCCGACACTATCCATTGACAGGGGCATCCACAACCTCCATAACCGTCGGTTCTGACGTTCCCTGTCGTGGTAGGGAGCGCCAGATACCCTTAACGTTGGGGGGGCGGCATTCTTTACCCCCCATCACGTGAGTCGCCGTTTTTCCCGCATCGGCGCAGACGGCGCACCGCGGGGGCTCGTTGCATCTGTTGGACCCATGTCCCGGCTTCCCACACCGGAAACATAGGTCCGACCTATCCACTTGCGAGGGGCACATCGCTTTGGTGTGCCCCATCGAGAAACACTTATAGCACCGCCTGGGGAGCGGCTCGAGGAGCCTCACTTGGGCCGCCCCCCAGCCGATGCTAAACTCTCCGGTGCGTGTGAGCCGAAGGGCTCCCTCGATGGGGCACTGGGCAATAGATGAGCCCAAGCCCCCTGGTCCCTGCCTGATCTCCGAGACCTTGAGAGAATCAGCAGGGACCTGCGCCGCCTCCGCCAACGCCGACAGAAGTCGCTCCTTGGTGACGGAGACAGATAGCCCGTGTATGTAGAGGCCAGTTCTTTTGGCTGGCCTCGACACGAGCCCTCTGTCCCCCAGGACCACCTTTATCCGGGAAGCAAGGAGGTCCGCCTTTCCCTCCTTGCCCTCCCCCTCAATTTCATAGAGGATGCTGCCGTCGGCAGCTCGGCGACTCCTGAGCCCCCTTTGGAAACCCAGGTCCTTAATATCCACCTGGGTCTCCGCCATTAGGGCCAGTTGTGGGAGGGTAATACCCCTTTCCGAGGCACCCGGTGGCAGCGATAGCTGGATGACTGCCACCTTAGGGGGATCCACCTTCACCCGCCTCTCTTTTCCCTTTTTTCCCCCCTGCTGGGTTTTGGGAGGAGAAGCAGCGGACGCCGGAGGCGCCGTGGCAGTGCTGCTCTTCTTTTTGAGACCTTTTTTACGGGCAACCACCGTCCATGCCTCCTCGAAGGGCTGTAGGGGAGGCCGAGGCTCCATGGCCGACTGCCCCCTCCCGGGTGGCAGCTGGGGGAAATCCTTCGAATTCCACCCCGCATGATATATTGGAGGGTGGTAGGCGGGCCACGGCGTCGGCAGGTACGACGGACCCGCCCCCCCAAACATGGGGGGTGGTGGTGGCGGTATAGCGGGCCGGACAGGAGGTCGCACACCCGGTGGACCGGCCTCACACACTTCCACTGGTCTCCGGGCTCCCAACGTCCCGGGACGCATGGGCGCCGGAGCATGGGTACCCTCTGGCCCAGTAGAGGGCCCGGGAGTCTGGGCTGCCTTCTTTTTCTTCTTCTTCTTCCTCTTCTTGCCCAGTCTCCCAGGCCCCGGGGTCTCACCAGTCCGGGGTTCCTGAGCCCGGATTGCCAGGCGCCTCCCCACAGTCACGCCCGCCAGGGAGTCCTGCGGTCCCCCAGTCGCCACCACCATATCGCTCCCAGCAGGCGGCGTCGGAGGCCCAATCGCCCCCAACAACCTCTGGGACGCTGGGGCCCCATTTTCTCGCCTGGCGTCTGCAGCAAGGGGGGGCCTTCTCCTAACTGCCGGTAACAGGCGCTCCTCGAGGCCCTCAAAACGGGCCTCGATTAACCTCCCTACCGTCTCTAAAACCGACCTCTTTAGGTCGTCAATATCAAACCCGGCCGCCACAGATGTTGTTGCTGCGGCCGGGGAGACGGCAGGAGGAGGGGAAGAGCGCCTATTGGCCGTCGCCTCCGCGTACGCCCGCCTTTGCGCCTTGAGCTCGCCCTTCACAGCTGCGAGCTCGCGTCTGAGGCGATCGTTTTCAATGCGGAGACGACGGTTTTCTCCGCTCTCCGATTTCTCCGCCAGGATCTCCACGATGTCCGTGATCCTGGCGGCCGATGCCTTCAACTGTTTAACGAAGGTCCCTTTCAGGTTGCCCGAACGGGCAGCAACGAGCTGGATTTGGGACACTTCATGGCCCGCAGCGGCCCTGAGCCGAACGAGGTCCATGGACTCCAGATTTTCTGGGGTCTCCTCGTTCGACTCAAATTCAATGTCATCTGTGGGCACATAAACGCACCCGGACTTATCATATATGCGCTCCAGCATCCGCTCCACCATTATTTCAACCGGTTCCCCAACGGTGAGGTCCGACTCACTGTCAGGGCCGGGAGCGGCGCTGGAACGCGGGGAAATCACTAATTTACCCCCTTTACCCCTACGCGCTCTGGAGGTACTCATCGTCCTTGTGTCGGTGTCTGAGACCACCGCTCTCGCAGCAGTCTCGGCTCCATCCTTGACTTTGAACCTTTTATCCCCCGTCTCGTTGCTGATCCTGATCTCCTCGGTTCCATCCTCGTGGGACATCCTTTTGGCGGAGATCGGAGGAAGATCAGCACACGAGACGGAGGAGTCCGACTCCCTGTCCACCTCTTTCCTCCTTATCCTGAGAGACCTCCTTAGTGGTCTACTCTTTCCACTGCTGTCTCTCTCCCTATCTTCTTCCTCCTCTCTAGTAGTGCTTTCCTTATTACTAAAATTTGTTTTAACCTGATAATCCATGCTCATGGAAATATAATTTTCATCCCGTTGGCTCCCCACCCTCCATGGAGTCCGCAAGTGGGGACGACCCAGCGGAGCAGAGCTCTACGCAAGGGCCGCCAGGGCTACCAACGGGATATAGGGGTAGTCGGAGGCGGTGGGTGCGGTATCCGAAGCATGAGAGACGCAGATGGTTAGGCCACGAAACTCTTGCTCCATCACCATGACCTCCTACCTGACGACCTTCCCTAGCCAGGTGTGTTTGACACTACCACCCATGACCATTTCCCTGCAGCTGGCTAAGCTACAAGGCAGCCGTCTGGTCAGAAATCCGGGCCAAACGGGCGTGTTGCCGATGACAGGTTGCCCATCTACACCGGCTCAGCCTCGCAGGATCCCATCATCCCGACGTACGGCTCCGCTGCGTAGGCCGTAACGCAGGTGGCTGTGACACGCCACCCCAGACCCAACCACGAAGTCTAGGGCAATGCGTTACATCTTCGGTCGGAAGTGGTTGCAGTGAGAGAATGGCCGTGAGCGTCGAGCGCCAATCTAGGGCATAGAGCGGCCCCAAGCACCCCCAGCCACACCGACACACAACCGACCCGACCCAAGATGCGGGAGTTGGGGAAAGGATGTGGGAGGTAGACGGGAAGAAAGGTAGGACTCCGTCGCCTCGGAAGGGAAGGAGAGTGAGGCGACGGATGCTCGGGCACCTCGGGTACGCACACCCGTGCACTCCTCGGACAGAGGAGCGCCCCTGAGGGCAGGCTGGCCACCCTAGCTGATTTATTTATACATGTATTTTCAATCATTTAATGCTTTATTTATTATTTCATCCAGAATTGTTATATTTGTATACATAATTAAACAAACTTACAGCTTCTTATCGTGTAGTTATTAATATATCATTAAAAGAAATATTATTGATTCCAATTACATCGTTGATTCAATATGATGTAGAATGCTTTTTCAATGTCGATTACTGACTTCGAGCTGCTGATGCCCCGTATAGACTATAAAGAGCATATTTCTCCAAAAGTTTGCGGTTATTCAAAATATATACTGCCATCGTAAATCATGACTTAACATGGATAGTTAGATCTAAAGATGGTCAAATTGTAAATTTACTTTTAACATATTTACATACATTCGAGGTTTTGTCTTTAAAGTACTACTCTTTTTATTACTTTGAGTATTTGAACTGAGAGCTTTGTACTCTATTTAATTTTAACCTATTAAGATGTGACTATCAAGATAGTGCCAAGCCATCACACAAAATAACAACTGAAATTTTATGGTAATAATAAATAAAAGATTTGTTTAAATCCTTAAAAGCATATTATTGCCAAAGTGTAAATACTCGTTTTTTAGATAGTAAAAAAATAAATAATAACATTAAATTTTTAAATTTACGTGCTATCCAAATGGCATAAAGAAATCGAGACATCTGAGAGGTCACGAGTTCGAATCCCAAGAAGATTTTATTTAATTCAAAGCAAAAAAAAAATCATCACATTAAGGGGTAAGTTACATTAAGATTTTAATTCTCCTTTAGGTATATTGATATCGTAGGACGAATAAGGGCCTGTTAAATAGATGTTTATGATTGCTAACTAGCTTTTTCCGTATAATTTTTATATAGGTAGGTACTGTACGTAAATTTCTAGAAATATATACCTATAATAGTAAAAATATACATTAAAAATGGTTAAATACTATTATATAAAATTATAAAAGTAAACATACCATCGATTAATATGCTAAATGCCACAATTTTAGCAAATAATTGCCATTTAGCTCTTCAAACTGTCATTTGCTTTTCGCGTATTCAAATAATAACCTTAATTATGCGAAACAAAACATGAACAATTAAATAGAACGCATTAAAACGGGATTTCCCACTTTCAAATTAGAAAAAAGAAGCTGGTTACATTAAAACCTTTTTGTGTGATAACTCGTGCAGTTTGTCAAAGCTTTGAAAACTTGATATACCTGTTTTGGACAATTTATTACTGTCAATCTTTTTCTTTCAAATATATTTTTGCACTGCTTTATTAATGTCATTTTTGGACTAAGTTTCGAATAGGTATGTGGTAGCTGTGGTATTTGCGATACCACCTTTCGGAGGTGTCACCACCCCAACTGGATGCTTCTTTCTCGGTAAAATATCACCTGGGACATCCAATGAACAAAAGTCGATGGGGCCCCCTAGAAAACCTTTAGGGATGATAAATTTTGGTTTCACGACGACCAACCTTAAGAGGTGTGTTCGATTTCCATGACGGCGTGCATCGCTTTAATCAGTTTCTTCGTCTAATCTGCATATTATAAATTAATTGCCACGTATGACGGAAAAGTAAATAATAATAGAATAATTCATTACATGTTTATAATGTTTTCGTAAAAAGTCAAGTAAAAAAAGGTACAAAAGATACCTGGTAGCTTAATTGTATCAAATTCGGACAACGGTATGCACCGCTTACGTAATTTTTTTGTCTAATGCCTATTAAAACGAAAATGCCAAACAGATGGTGAAATTTGCACCAAGTTCACCGGTAAGTGTAACTCGCCAATAGGCCTTAGACAAGCGTGACGGGTATACTGTCTCAAGCTCAGCAATGTGACTTGCGGCTATTATTAAGATTTCGAAGAAAGATTTAATTTGTATACCAGTCACAGCCGCGTTCAGTTCGCGATGGAAAGTTCAAGGCTTTATTGATCCATCGGGGTTAGCGCAAGGTTATTTTAGTTCATTGTTTTCACTTTTTTCCAAGAACATGAAATTTCACTGGACACAGGTTCGCTTTTAAAGTCTCGAAATCTTAGAATCTTATGAAGTTCTATTGAAATTAAATGAACTAAATCATGTTTACTTAGCCATACTAATTTGAAGATAAGTCTATATTGTCAAATGTCTGGGAGCTAATATTAATTTTAGATTATCTCAATGAGCTGTTAAAACAACTGTATTATGTATACAATACATAGATAAAATAGAGTCACACCTCATTCGTTTTGTACTAGTACTTTATGGAATGAATCATCATTTCTACGAATCATAGTTTATCGCTTTTTACATTAGAGAAATCGGTCAAGAGTAAGACGAAATTAGTTACAGTAATTAGAAAATAGGAATGTCAAATTCGTGTAGTTAACATAAGTAATTGTGGATATTGTTAGATATTTATTTGGCTGTAGGTCAATTTTTCAAATTGCACAGCAATATTTATGAATTTAACCTTAATTATCTCTCAGTCTTAATATTTTTTATAATGTTGTTAACATTTGACGAACGAATAGTTGATATTGCGGGATGCCGATAAACGTATACAATACTTTACAAAATTGAAAAAAAATGTCTATTCTTGTCCATATAACGGCAAATATTTTATAGCTAAAAAAACTAAATTTCTATGACTGATAAAGTAATTTCTAATTAGAAATAAATTAATTGAAAAAAAAATTGAATAATTTCATCTTCCTCTGAAAATAATTATTTTCTACGTTAGTCATCAGTCCTCGCTTATCGCGCCATCTTTGCACCACAAAAATATACTTCTTTAAAATCACGTTCGTATCTCGATTTCAACCATGGAGTTAATAATGATTTCAACACAACACCTCAAGTTGGCTCGCTTATCATACAAATTGAGTACATCCGCATTTTTTAGTATTTTATCAATTATGATAATAATATGATAACCAAATACGTAATGTTTACTCGTTATTGAAATATATTTTATGCCTTAGATTGTTTTAGTAATACGAACGATGCATATCTATTAATTTATAATTTAGTACAATAATAATTTACCTTTATATGGAAATCTTCACATGGTATGTCATCAATGATTCATTTTTCAATGATTCAGCGTCTGTCAATACATTTCGGTTTAGATTTCCAAGCGGTTTTTACGTATAAGAATGTTAAAAATTTCTATTCATTTATGGTTAAAGTTTGGCAGTCAAAAAACATTTACTACACAGGATCGAGTGTGTGATTTGGAATTCCATCTTCTAGAGGTATAAGGCAATACAACTTCTTGTGTACCGTCCTCGGCGGCGTCCTTTGGACCATTCTCGAGAATGCTCTCGACACCCTTATTAGGCTACATAATCGCCATCGCTCTTTTATCTTCCAAAGCTTCGATTGTTCATCTCAGTTTGGAAATCGGCTACGTTTTTGGCAATCATACTAAACAACTCAGTTTTTATTACAAATAAGTACCTAATCGCTGGCTGGAAATTTCGTTGTATAGTTTTATAGTCCGAAATAGACTGATTTGTTTCGGATAGCTTTGGATATAAATTATTTCCATAGAAATGCATATCTTGGTTATGCAACTGGAATAAATTATAATAAACAACATAAATAGTATTACAATTATAATACATCCAATTTATTTGAAGTATTTACTAGCATTTACATTCTTACTTGGTAAAGAACTTATGGCAGGTTATCTGTGTCACGCAAAAATAATTATGCTATTGGACATATCAGGATAATCTGTATAGACAACCTTGAAGACCTTGTAATTATTACGATTTGTGTGTGATTAACTTTATCTTCACGATACGCAGCGATTACAATATGTATGTATAACGTAACAAGTTGCTGAAACAACTGTTCGGGCTGTTGCAAGTGGAAACGAGCTTGTAGGCCGTCAACGCCGTTTAAGGGGCAGTCGAGGCCGCGGTCTTCTGACCACGTCACCTCGCCGCGGGTAAGTACCCCGCGGAATACCTAAGGACATCTTCGTCACGAATATTCATTACGCCTATATAACATATGAGTTGCATACGTTGTTTTAAAACGAAGCAGAGATAATATCGTCGTCAATTAAAATGTATTGTCAATTATTTACTCTTTGATTATTTTAATAATATGCTATACGCAGATGATTGCTACCTAATTATATGTTATAAAATATGTCTGTATAGTGGTTTATAAAATTACTCTTGCGAAAAAATGTATACGTCATCAATCTTGAACCGGTATCTCATTTTGTTCGAACACGATACATGCATGTGGCGGAGTGGTTTAAAGATGATAAGACACGCAACGGGAGCAAACGCTCCTTACATCAACCTAATCAAAATCTCGCTTGAGGGCAACGACGATGCGACGTTGCTGGTACTCATTGAAGACGGTGCACTTAAACTAATTTAGTTTAAATGGTTACAGGCTGTAGCTAAAATAGCTAATATTGCTATTGAATAATATATACAAGCTAGCAATTTAGAGGATGAACTCTTCAATGGAGGCCATTTATCATTCATTGCTTGTGTCGAGAGAGAGACCACGAAAAAATGGTTAAATTTTGTTTAAACAGGGTCTACCAGGCAGTATGATCTTCAAAATCGTTAAGAAATCGTAACTTTAGAGTCTCGTCCGTTGTTTAGTAGAACCAACTAGCACACGAGGTTGGTTAATCTTGATGGGGTTCGCCTTATGCGTAAGAAACTGTTTTTTAAGTTTTTACATTGTGAATTTAATACATTACATGGTATAAATACCACCAACCAAATTATACACATGGATAATACATTCGATTACGAGGTACAATCTTTATATATATCATTTTTCTGTGCGTGTGTATGTGACTGAACTCCTCGTAATCGGCTGGACCGATTTTGATAAATATTTTTGTGTGTGTTCAAATGGAATCGAGTAGTGGTCGAATGGTTTAGTTTCACAATTTGGTCCGCTACAATTTTTTATTTATTTATAAGACAGAGCAACGTTTGCTGGGTTACCTAGTACTACTTTATATTAATTATTGTAGATCAATCCACGTGTCAAAATTAATATAGACTGAGATTTAATTAAACTTCCCGTCTCCTGAAAACGGTTAGCGGTTACCTAATGGACCTTTATTGTTGATCCATTTACCTTAATGGGAAATATTTTATAACAATAGCTTTTTTAAATTCAAGCTAGCTCAAATAAAACGTGCCTTATATTTCGGACGAAACTATCAACAACATTATCTTTCTAAATCTTAGTTATCTAAATTTCCTATTAGAATATGTGTACTTTGTGGTAGTGACTTTATATTTTTATTCTCGTGACATGAAACTTCATTAAACTAGGCCACATGGTGATTTCAATCAATCCGGATCATGTCTTGTAGTTTTGTAGTGACCCACAAAGAGTAGCAATAACTCAATTAATCCATTACTAATCAATCTAAATCCCAATGAACATTAATAACCAACATTGCAAGTATGATAAATAGCCACGACTGCATTTACTGTCACTGACCGTCTAATGTGGGTAATTCTGTCTTATTAGTGACATACAGATCACAATCTGATCAGTGTATTGTAATGATTTAATTATTTCTACCAAATTATTTGTACGTTGAGGAAGGGCGACAACAGCCTAGAAAAGCTGATTGTAGTTGGAAACACAGAGTCTCCAACCAGATGGTGCGATCAAGTAAAGGCCCCAACCTCATTCAAATTTTGCTCGGTCGCCAGGGACGCAATGGACAGGCACCGATGTAGATAGATATAGAAAGGTAGATTATTAAATCAAGGTGCACCACAGCACCAATGTCTACAACCAATTATGACCACGATGCGATCTTCAGCCATGAGGGAACGACTGCAGAGAGATTCGTACGTTAATATCAAGTATTCAATGATGTGAATGTTGTAGTGGCAATAGTCCTAATTAGTTGTTTTAAATAACATAAGAAGATAAATGGCAACTCACAACTTACAGCTCGTTATTTGCAACTGATGACTTTTTGACTTGCTCTTTTAGACTATCGTTTATCATTATTTAAGAGAAAGCATCGATTTGTAAGAATATACTTATTTGAAAATGTCTTAGAGGTGGAGCAAAAATATTAGCTGTGTATATCATTTGTCACTTTAAGATAAAATCACTTAACTGTTAATAGGTTTAAAATACGCAAGTCGTTAGCAAGTCATTATTTAGAGGTTTTTTTTTTGTATCCATATTAACATTCCGTTTGACTAAGTACGAGTATACACAAATTTAGCATGGCTCTAATCAGATTTATTTCATATTATTCTTTTCATAATTAGGGGTTTAGAGTTTATCAAACTAATAATTTTTACTGCACTAGATTCATACATAGTCACTTTAATATATTATAATTTCAAAAGAAAAGAAAATTAGTATATCAGACGTTTAGTTCCCATAACACAACTCTGCTGTTTACTTTGAGACTACATGGCATTATGTGTACTATGATAGTATTTAGTAGGTACTGTTTTATATAAACAACACAGATCAAGATTTATCAAATTTGATAAGGAAGATGTTGCGATACGGGTTGTTTAAGCACACCAAATTGCAATGAAGGTCAGTGTTAATGCTGCTTTAACGTTTCCCGGTGCATTGACATATTGCAATGAGTTGTTTAGTTTCAAGTCAACGACCTTACGTGTTATAAAAAGTAACTTGAACCTGCCCGCCGCATTACTGCAAATTGACTCCATATCTGCCGATAGCGAATCGTACTGCCATTGCCAACTACGTACGTCGCGCGTCGGCTTATACGCTCATCTACTTATCTAGTTGAGTGAGATAAGACCTACTTTTTATCAACTCTGAAATAATGTTTTAATTTTGATTGTTGTAAAACTTTTCCTGTTATTTGATATATGCTTAAATTAATAAAGTGATTGTAGTCTTGAAGCTTTTATAAGTAGCACAGAAGTATTTTTTGATACAGACTTTCCTGAATTCTGCGAAAATTTGAACCGCACGGCTATACAAATTTAGATTTGACGGTCATGCACACAGAAAGGAACAACCTATGGGCAGATCATACAGATATTTGGTTTTAGTGGAGTCAAACTTATAGGTACGACCGTACGAGGCCTCTTATGTCACTAAGCCTGGCATACCGTCATTGATTCGTCATATCATTAAATACATTTAAGGCACCAAAACGTATTTAATGCACCCTCGTGCACGGCACGAGGGTGTATTTTTCATAATTATTTTCAAGCTAACGACGAATGGAATTTTGTTCATTATTACTCATAGTTAATATATACATATAGAAGACTGTATACAAATTTTTATACTTGAATCTAAAGTATAGTTTGCGGTGTACGCAGCTTCTAAAATATGAGTTCAACGAATATGCTGCGCGGCGGTTGACAATGATTAAGCCATACGGTTCATCTAAAGAATAAAATGAAAAATATATTCAGAAACTAGACATATAGGTCTACAGCATCCCATGGGGGAATTTTGATATCTAAAAAACAAAATGGCGGATTAGCGATTTTTATTTCCGATTTTTATGGAAAATTTTCATCGTTTATATGAAAAAAATTAATAGATGGAGGCCTATTATAAAAAATATCTACGTGCTATAGAGACTACATTTTGGAACAGTTCTAATATGTTGTCAAACAGGTTGAAAAACGTAGTTTCAAGAAAAACGCTTTCAAAGTTTTACCGAAGGATAATTCAACCTACGAATTGAATTTTTTATTTATCTCTTTTTATCTTGTTTAGTTCCATTAGTCAGCGATTTCTGGACCATACAACAGCTCTTCAGCATTCAGAGAATCTTCATTTTTCCCATGTTTTGCACGCAAACGACCCTCATGCGTCCTTTTTTCGGCTTCGCGTTCGGCCTCGCAAATTCGCTTCTCGTCGATGTTTTGACAATATTGGTACAGTGCTTAACCAATGTTGATATCTAATATCTCCAATACATTTATGAAGCCAATGTGACCATTGTTGAAAAGTATTGAAGCAATATTAGCGGCAGTTTCAGCTATAGGTCTGCCGCTCCACGATGTCTTTGGCGCAAATTTCCATATAATAGAGTTCAAACCTAAACATCGTTGAAGAAGCTCATCCTTACTAATATCCACATATATTGGTTTTATTGCCTCAATGACATCTGCAGGCAATGCAGGCTTATAACGTGTATTCGTTCAAAGTGTCTTGTCCGCTCGGCGCGACTGACAAAGGGCTGCCGCTCGGCGCGGTCGCGCGCTTGCAACGGTTTCACGCAAAATGCTGTATCTCCGGCAATTTGCCGAATTTCTTTATAAAATTTGCTGAGAGCATTCCTAACAAATGCATCTTTCAGAAAATGAATTTTTTTCACCGTGTTTTGGTGGCTCAAGAGATGTTGATTTGTTAAAAAAATACGAGTATGATGACAACGTTTGTTCTCCATTCTCAATTTTAATCTATACAGTTGTTTTTAAGTGGATGCCGGGAGATCGACAATTAAAGTAATGAAATTTCTTTTGTTATCTAGATGCGATAGAGTATCGTTTAATGAATAGGACTCTTAAGACGCCGGCTGCGCAGTACTTGTATCACATTTGACTTTCACTGATCAAATTTTTGCTAAAAGCCGGTCTATGTTTCGCGAAAGTGGCTGGTATGGTGGGTGAAGGCTTTATTGGCTGGTAGTGGATAATCTATGACTGTCATATTCGAAACCGTGATTATGTTTTTAATTAATTTGACGTGAAGCAATTTTTTTTTGTTTAGTAATTAGTAAAAATGAAGTACTTGATTTTTTTTTTATATTTATTGTGTACAAAATATATTATAATAAATACTGAAGAATTCAATATATATGGTAATAAGAAAGATTAATGTATGTAAATATTAGGCAGGGAATGGAAACAAATTGTAAACTATGTTAAGAGATATGCATTTGGAACAGTACAGCATATACTCAAGACATTCTTTTTTTTTAAATGTTGCATTTGAAGATATCACTTAAGAGTTTGTAGTATACCATTGAGTATTAATAAAGGGCAAATCTTCCCGCCCTTTTTATATCTGTTTATAGAATAGTCAACCTATTGTATCTATTTTATATTGTATCCAAATTTATTGAATGCTATTGGTAAATTTATTTATTCGCAATATAGTTTGTTTCTTTCAAAACACCGTAAATTTTTGTACAGCTATATTATTACTTTCACATTTCCAAAATCAGTACCTAAGGCCTTGAAACCAAGATTAAAACAAATAAAATAGGTGAAAATTCCTTCATCTGATAAAAAGACATTAATCAAGGTGGAATAGATGTTGCTAAATTTAGTTTTTATAGACTCATTTGATGGTTCTCTTTCTTAATTCTCTATGAATTAGAGAAGGACTGATTCATTTGTTGCTCTGTTCAAAATGGACATAGACTCTTGTAATTTTAAATTCCAACCGCTTCTCAAGTTAGCATTCTAGAGCAATGAAAGTCGGTCTTATCTCTCACACATTCATCAGCCTAATGACTGCATTATCTTACGTTTAAAGGCGTAACATGGTGACACACTCGGGTAGAGATTTATCACTCCATATCTCCAGACAGTATTGAATTTTCTGTTATCAAAATCTATATTTTATATCTTGTCAGCAAACATGACATGTCCTTAAAGACATACGAGTATAAAGGCAACATCGATCGCTGTACCTTTTACGGCTTTCATATATGTAAATTGGTATTATCCTGGGGCAAGGATCATCGGGTTATATGCAAACAACTCGGAACAATTCCTCCCTGAGGGTGTTGGGTGGTCGTTTCGTAAAATACCTCAAACCTCCATTATTTTGTATTGAGTCTGATCCATTACGACTGAAAATAAAGGTATAAACGGATTTCCTGTTACAGGTTATATATATTATTATATGACATACGGATTACGGGATATAATATAAAGGAGGTAGTATAAATAAATAACAAATAATTTGTTACAATTCACACAGCGCCATCTAGTCCCAAACTAAGTAGCATAACACTTGTGTTATGGGTACTAGACAACTGATATATTAGTTACTTATATACTTTTCTTTTGTAAATAACTACATATTATACATAAACACCCAGACGCGAGACGGGAATCGAACCCGTGACCTCCGCAAGCGTACCGAAGTGCGTTATCCGTTACGCCACAGAGGTCGTCAAAGTACTCCTGTAGTGTAGTAGGGTTATACTCTACTATACTTTTAACTCTCAAACATATTTGTGTCGGATTGATAGCGAAGTCTTGATCAACATCTCTCGCCTGGACCCTGGGTGAAGGGTCGGATGCAGAAGGCAGAATCTTGGACACGGCTTGCATTGCGAGGACATTGCTGACTCTGTTCCTTCTTTTTTATATAAATAATATTGTTTTTATAAAAAATAATCTATGTAAGGATATTATGAAAATTGTTAAATATCTGCAAGTTAAACGTAATAAAGTAGCCCATAACGTCCCACAGCTGGGCTTGGGCCTGTTTCTAGAGCGATACAAACAATGGTGATCTAATTGTGTTGGTTTTGTCATGCTATGTTCTTTCATTGCCAGTTAGTGACAATTATGCACGTTAAATAACAATAATGCTTTGGTGGTATACCATACTAGGCAATTACACCCGGAACCTCTACGGCGTAATCTTGGTAACCATTTACTCCTGTATAGCTTGTATTTAAAACGAGACTGAAATTGTTGTAAATAAAGCCAACACACGCTGAGCTTCTTAATTTTCTGATGTATAAACTCCACGAACCCTTTGTTTATGAGCGAAGTTATTGTTAAATTTAAGTTAATAGTCAAATGTTTTGCTAGGTAGGGCCCTAAGTCTGGATGAAAACCACCCTTAGTCTAAACATTCCGATATAATAATCGTGTGATGTTCCGGTATAAGTGACTAAGGTTCCAGTTCCCCTACGCAGACGACAGCGTGTTAGCGGTGCCTCTGGTGTCGCAAACATCCATAGGCGACGGTAACTGATAACTATTAAGTGGACCGTCAGCGTCTCTGCCATTACACAGCATTAATAAAAAAATTGTCAGTGGTTATTCCTTGTTATTCCTTATCTTCCTTTTCTTATATTCAACCCTAAACAACTCTTCTTTCGAGGTCAGCCACGATTCCCTGGCGTTGCAAATATCAAGAAGGTAAACGCTCAACCTTAGTGAACCCTTCATCTGTCTTTATGATCTATAAAAATCTATTATCTAATGAACTACTACAGGGAATATTGTCATTCTTTCAATATTCAACATATATATTTTTGTGCTTGTGAAGTGTTGTGTCAACATAGCTTGGTCTTTTGCTTTTCATTTCTTTGTAACAGTCTTGCGCATCAAACAAAAATTATGTTCTCACACCACATCTGGTGCTAAATTCACCCAAAACACTTTTTAACATATTGAATTCAACACACGTTCCGACAAATTGATATCTGCTCACGATTTTAAGAAATGATGTATATAAAAACACGTTTTACGAACCCTTATTAACATTTGTGGGGTCCTTAAAATGATAAAACGCAGGCGTACACTGAATCCTTAATATGTTGAGTGCGGAGAATATTGGTTTGTTATCGGTTGCTTAGAATTCAGTGGGGCGCCACTGTGCATGTCGAAACGTTTGCGCAGATCCATTTAAAATTTTATTCATTAACATGTATTGGTTGCTATATATATATATATATATATATATATATATATATATATATATATATATATATATATATATATATATATATATATATATATATATATATACTATGTCCATATTAATATGGAATTCAAACAGTTGGCAACTTAAAAATAAAACATTGATGCGTAAATAAATGAATCCAAATGGATTATTGCGTGGTAAATTATGAATACCAACAATTAATAGTCACCAACCTAATTTAGGACATTCATAAAATTATCAGTATATTTGATTAAAATGTTTTTTATTCGATAAATTCTTGGTAATATGTATTCATATTTTTTATCACCTTGACATAAGAGGTGTTTAAGATTTAAGCTGACAAATGACAACTCACTACTCACATTGTATTTCATAATATTAATTTATTATAAGCTACTTACTTTTTCGTGCTTCCGCTCTTTTATGAGGACAATTATCTTTATATAACTGTGTTATAAATTATAACATTGTCGAGAGAAAGAGATCGTAGATAACCATTTTTAAGTACCAATTCGAGCAAGTGAACCAAATAGGGTATAATGAATAGTTCGTGTGTAAATATTATCTGATTGTTGTCGGCTAGCTGATTGTCGTGACGTGAAATGACGATACCTTGGCTACTGCTATGCTTTCTAGAAATGTAAGTAACAAAAGCAATTATCAGAGTGACAAATTTAAGCCTACATTCAGTAGGAGAAGTGAATGGCGAGAACGTAAACATATTCGGCATAAATTAATACACATATTTATACGTTAAGCAGAATATTATAAAGTTCTATATGGGCTATTATCAAGAATAGCAGAACTCTACAATAGAATTTCGTAAAATCTGTTACACAGTTCATTTAATCAGGCGCTCAAAACTCTAGATTGTCGATGATTCGATAGATCTAATAGACAGGTAGAAATAATCCATAAATAAATTTGAATAAATTGAATTGAAGGTATTGGGTAAAGTAGAGTAGTGAACTGCCAATTCACGGTATTGTACTGAATGGACACGGGGCGTATCGAAAGCTATCGACAACTCGTTCACGTCGGAACATGATATGCATATGGACAGATATAAGTCGGCATCGCTAAATACAACTTTTAATCCGGTCGATTATATCCCATGAATTATTCAATACGCGTCTGAGATGTTGGATAATTTTTAAAAACATGCTTGTGCATGTTCTTTATCAACAATTTTTTTTATTATATTATTATACTAGCAGCCCGTCCCAGCTTCGCATGGGTATTTAACAAAAAATTAAAAATTAAACCCTTCTATTTTTTTTGGTCTCGGGGAAAAACCTTGACGGGTTCCCCCGGCCCGGGGGGACCGAGGGATATAAGGGACTCCGGAAAAGATGTTCGACCATCCGACTACTCACTAAAAACCCCGCTGTTCTCCTATCGCCTACGCCCGGGCCCACGGATGTATGGCCTGCCGATCTCGTGGCCCGGGACGGCGCCGGCCCACGCTTTGTCTTAAAGCGGGCCCCTTCTAAAGTGCTGGCGCCAGGGGGTCAGGGTTTCGTCCCCCCGGCACTCTCTTGTAACAACTCTAGGAGTTGAGGGGGGCTGCGGAACAGCACGCGGCTTTCTCCCTCGCGGCAATAGTGCGGGCGGCGAATCCTCCCCCGAGGGTCGCCCGCGGCCGCTTTCTACGGCGGCCTGAGATCGTTGCCCACCCTCCGGCGCCGACGACGCGGCCTACGTTGGCGGGAGGGGAGTGCAGTGGTGGACTCCAGCTCCTGTTCCGCCGCCTCCCTTGCAGACACTACTGCCTCGCAAAAGGAGGCGACGGCCGTCCATCCAGGATCGCCCCCGACCATGGACAGAACCAGGGCCGGGAGCGACAGGTCCGCGGCCAATTCCGGACGGGACTCGCATCCCCGTTGCGTGCTAGTCAGGCGTGGGTACGACTACCAGACGATACTCCAGAAAAAGCAGAGTCGCCTGACGTCTTAGCCGGCCCAGCAAGACCAACCGACAGCGAGGATGCAATTCCCGCCCCGGGAACACTCTCTGTGCAGGCGCAGTCGAAATAGGCATGGTTTCGACTACCAAATCATGTCCCAGGGTAGAACCCGGGACCCCAATCAGTATTCGCAACCATCCCACCGGGGACCACGCCACGAACAGAGAGCTAAGTTGGAAAGGATGTAAGAGGTAGACGGAAAGAAAGGTAGGACTCTGTCGCCTCGAACGGAGAGGGGAGTGAAGCGACGGATGCTCGGGCACCTCGGGTACGCACACCCGTGCACTCCTCGGACAGAGGAGCGCCCCTGAGGGCAAACCCTTCTATTTGCGTCAGGTTACTAAAAAAATAAAATTATAAAGAAAGTTTGAATATTATTATTTCTATGAGCTTTTATTTTAATGATTTTTTTTTGTTATTACTTTTTATTTATTTTTCGTTATTTTTTAATAAGTATTCTAATTTTTGTAAAAACCCCAGTGACGCACGCCTACATTGCATAAGGTGCTGCCTAGCTAGCCGAACAGGGTGAGCGGCTACCACGCAACATTTTTCTAATACTTACATTTTTAAACTCGTGATATCTTTCGAATGGAATATCCGAATTGAATAATTCAAAAAGTTATATAAAGGTATTGAAACATTTTTGAATATAAAGTGATTTATTTTGATAAGGATTAATACCAAGATCCAAATAAAGAGCCTTTTCTAGGGGCGGCATTTCAATTAAATTTTTAAAATAAAAGAACACTTATTGTGGCATAACTATAATAGTTAGACATATGCTGTCGCGACACTTTTTGTAAATAATAATGTGTTCTGCAAAGTTGTAGTACATTATTTTATTCTATCATCAATAGTTTTCGCAACGCACGCGATTTAAATAATATTATAGGTAATTTTTTTACACTTTGGGTTACATTATTGGAGTTTTAGTAAGGATCCCTAATTTTTTTGAAAATATAATATAGCCTATGTCACCCGGGGATAGTGTAGCTTACCAACAATGAAAGAATTTTTTAAATTGGGTCAGTAGTTTCGGAGCCTATTCAAAGCAAACAAACAAACAAACAAACAAACAAACAAACAATCAAATCTTTCCTCTTTATAATAGTAGTATAGATATAGATATAGATATATTTCGTTTTCGTTAATAACAACAAATTTTGACAAATAATGCAGAGAAAATCTTTTCATGCTTTTCGCTTTATGTTTGGAACAAAATAAAAATTTGGTCAATATTAAGTATTTAATTACTTAGGCTTTGTTTTATTTAAGATGAATTTCATACTAAAAGATAATTTCTTTTAAAAATAATTTCTTTGTAAACACGACAATTTTAGTATATCGCTCTACTAAAAAGTTCAATGTGTGAACTAAATACTTCTCTGAGACAAAAGACTGGTCTTCAGACTTTTTAGTGAGGATTTTATTTAAAAATTGGTACACTGGTATGTAGTTCACCATTCTTCATATGGTATTTATCAGTTTTTTATCTAAACTTTGTGCTAATACCAACAAGGTATCGAGCTGTCTCAAAAACAGTAAGTTTAATTAAGTATATTAATTGGCTGTAATAATAACTTATGTGCGTGGTAGTTAGTGGTATTACACTCAGAGATCAATATAGTGCTCACGGGTTCTATTCCCACGATAACATCCTCTACGTAGCCAGTTTTTCTCGCCTAATGTACATGTTATCGTTTAGTATGATTGCCCAGTGGCAATCACCAATTAACAGCAAAGGATAATGTGGATAAATCATTAATCTACTTCTAGAAAGTGTGGTCTAGTCCTTTAGAGTTTCGATCTCAGCTGTAGGATGTTATAGACTGTTATTCTTAGCTATAATAAAGGCAACTTCGATTGAGTTACCAATCCTTCGTAAAATCTTTGCGGGTATTATTGAATAAAACTTCCTCACGTTACATAGCTATATATTGTCTATGGTTTTACTATATTCTTAGAAGAATAAATCGACACAACGTGTAATACGTGCTTAAATCGATTCAAGCTACAATATATATTTTTCGTGACCCGGCAAAGAAATATAATTACAACAAAACTTTGCTGCTGTTTATGTTCAAGTCCGATTGTTCCGCGAACTCTCCGAGACGTAATCGTGTTGCGTTTCCATTAAATTAAAAGCATTTCCAAGCCGAAACTTATAGGTTATATTTAAACGTCCTTTAGTTACCTGCATCCAAAATTCAATGGCATGTTACTAAAAACCATTTTAGTTCTTAAAGTGCCGAATTTATGCACTGCCACTTCAACACTGGGCTGGTCACGTCAGTCTCAGAATCGATGGAAACAAACAAACAAGACCTGGAGTGGATATCACCTTTCGCCAAACGGCCAACGGGGGGCCGGATGGGAAAACAAGGGACCGGGATTTGTGGCGCAAACTTGGGGAGCCGTAGGATTATATTGAGTACCGACAACTACATCTTCCAATATTTAATATCTCAGTAATATAAGAAAGCCAGCTTAGTTCATCAGTGTTATAAATGTCAGTGACGATCATTTATGTATTGAATTTATAAATCACACGGCGCCAGTAGGGCAGGGATTTATCAGTGCAATAGTAGGACATATGTCCTGTGACATCATTAAATGTCATTATGAGCCCTATTAATAGTATGTCTGGCCCATTGAGACGAGCTTTGACGTCATGATGTCGTGGTGCGAATGAACTAACTTGTCTTGTACTCAAATGATAACTGAAAGTCATGTTAAAATTTTGAGAATTGAGTTTACTGAAATGATTTTTTTAGTTACTAGTGAATAATTGGATGGGGAGTAAATATTTGTGTAACATTATTAACACGCATTAAGAACACGTTTTCCTTTTTTTGAAGTGAAAACTTCTTTAGCGGCGTTGTGCACTTTTGTTTGTGTTGGGTAAAAATGTTAAACTCGCGTCAGGACACGTGACCTGATCGAAAATTCGTAAGATGCAGGGAGTTTTGTTCCAGTAATACCAACCTTATTAATAATGACTTAAGGTTTATTTTATAATGTAACTTTTAAATGATTGCATTGATTACTTATACATATCTATTCGAATTGCGACTTTATTACAATGAAATACAGTTGAGTTTTTGAAGTGAAAACTTCTTTAGGTGCGTTGAGCACTTTTTTGGTGAACAATTTTTGGTGTGTAAAGAAGTGTTACTGACCAATTTAAACTTTAATTCTTTATTATAAACACTTCTTTATAAACCGAAAATAATAATCTAATAGCTCGACGATACAATTCACAAGTTACTTAGTTTTCACTTCTATCGGCAGTCTCCAAAGACTGCCTCGCATGTTTTTTTTCGTCTCCACTTCCTAGTGTTCGACATTCCTGATGGTGCACTCAATCGCATCTAACCGGCCAGTAGTTTTGCCAATTTCAGTGCAGGGGCAGAGAAAGAACACTGTCTCCTGTGGCTGGGGTTGGCCTTTTGATCGCAAAAGGCGACTAAATAACTTAGATAGTAGGGCTCCAGGCCCGGTGATAGTAACCACCCATGATCTCGAAATATGCCGCCATAATAACCTTGTGTTTTATTTCGTAAGTCACCCAGGTTCCAGTTTCCCTGGCGTCGCAGACACATAGGTAGGTAACTGGTTACTATTAAGTGAGCCATCAGCCTGCAAAATAACGTCTCAGCAATATAAAAAACATGTGCCAGAGACGGGCACAACTGGGTTTTCACAAAGGATTGTTATGACTACACACCTAAGGTATTCTTCAATTTGTCAAGAATGTTACGCGTCTTAAATTGCTTCGTATATTCTCATGTATATCTGCACATACACGCCCCGTTGGTTACGTGGATATTCCCCAAGGAATAAATGACATTACACTCGCCACGTATGCTCAATCGAATTGGCGACATTCAACAATTTCGGTATGCAAATTCACAACTTGTCAATTATAGATTTTTTTACTCGTTGATATAGTTTTAAACTATCGTCTTACTAAGTTATATTGTATATATATAGTAAAGATACTTCAAAAGATTTTATGGATTTGCAATACCCGTGCTACCTGGAACTTAAGACATTGGAACTGTTGCTTTTAACGTTGAGGTCATTACGAGTTATTCGGAAAGCGGTCGCGGTCTCGTTTTACGATCTGACTCGAATTCTCTCGCATCCTACAAGACATATGGCCGTATGCAAATTTAATAACATACTGTTTATTTTGAAGCATCTCTACAGGCTGTTCAGATATTGCGCCTCACGGATATTATTTAATGTGTATCAAAGTCTTTTTAAACATTAAATAACAATTGATCTATTTGATCTTGTTTAAGTATGAAGTAAAGTAAATATTAGACATGTGTATGGAACAGCAGCATGTTCAGCACCTGGTATCGCAAACATCCATAGGCGACGGTATCTATTAAGTGGACCATCAGCCCGTCTACTGTTCCTCAATAATAAAAAATATGTTTATTTTAAATTCTATATAAACATTTAAATCCATTATGATAAATATACAAACAGAAGCTCATTGTTTCATGTGGCGGCACAAAGGACAACATCAATCGCATCGTGAGTTTTCTCACGAGCTTATCGCACCCACCTCATTATCCTACAGGAATCGGTAGCGGGGTCAACGACTTACAATAGTCACGCTTCTTAACAAAATACCGCCGTAATATTAAAATACTCATCTGTCATCTGATTTAAAGTAACCCTGAAAGAAAGGCTTATGGCATATAACTTAAGGCTTACTGTCATAATAGAACGGTAGAGTTTTATATATCCCGCTTCTTGGCTCAACGCGCCCTTTGATTGGTATCGATATCACACAACATAATAATATTTGGATTCAATCATTTACAAACAATATGTTGTTCAGATATGTTCACAAATATATCTTTATTATTTTTTTACTTTTGCTTTTACATTATTTACGCATTGTTCATTATTTATATTTTCCAAATTGCTACTGGTAATTTATATTTTACATTGATTGATGTATACGTAAAATGAATACGCCTCTGAATTTTAAATAAGTAATATGTATATATTCATTCATTTGCATGCAAGTTGAGCGCTACATGCCTTTAGAATTTATAACGCAGAAAAGAAGATTGATATTAAATTACACTATAGTAAAAGTAATACAGATATAACAAAAGTTCGTCCTTTATCATTGAAAATGGCGGCCGAGATGTTCTACACACGTCCTTCGCCGACAAAGCGCACGTCCGCGTCGTGTTGGACAATCAAATCAGTTGCAGCAATTTAGACTGTAGCTGAACATGTCCTTATACATTGTTCATTCCACACTCACGAGCAAAGCATCTCATAAATGTTCTTGCTCTCTTTACTTTTGTATACAGCGTTGTATCATCATGAATTGTCTTACATATGAAGGACGAAATCTGGTACAGATTTATTTTAAGTAGGTACATGTAATGAACATTAAACAGTGCACTGCGTAATTGCTCTGCATCTGTATTCACATTGCATTAACTGGAGTTTCTGGGTCACTATTTAAAAAGATCATTAAATTCTATTGCCCAGCCTGTTCTATACCGTTTTAATCGGCGATAGTCAAATTGGTTTCATTGCATTAGTAGCAGGTAGTTTATTCTGAGAAGTAAAAAGATTGGTTTGACTTTTTAAAGGCTCCGAGTAAAAAACGTTTCAAGTTTTGCGCAAATGTTTGCTAAGAAATTGGGCATAACTTGTTTCCTTCCAAATTATTTCCAGCGAAGTTTCGGTGTTATGCGACCATATACAAAAACTGTTTATGTGACCGAAGTTCTGGGTCATTTATTTAGATAGATTAGCACTTGTCCCATTCAGATTTTTTTGTTAGTTTTAAACACTTTTTGTGACTTTCGATGTTGGAGATTAAATAAACTGGCCGCATGCGGTTCCCATTGAAATCCGAACCGTTATGGATTTTCGGATTCCTTAGTTGGTGGTCACGACCATAGAAGGTGATTTGCTGTCGCCGAGCATTTAATTATAGTGTATATTATAGCGCATAGCGGTGTTGTGAATTGATTGGAATAAAATTTTTTAGTAGCCACTACATTGGGTACATAATAGCAAATATAGAGGTGCTGGGTTCGAATATCACAATGGCATGTACCGCTAGGCAGTTTTTATTGCCTTATGTGCATATTATATTAATTACATAGTTGCCTCGTGTTAACGGTGAAGGAAAACATCATGAGGAAACCTGTATAATGAGATCAACAGTGTGTGTATCCGACCAAACCACTTTGGAATACCGTGGTGGATATATTGTCTGTTCTCTCTCGTTCTAGGGGAAACCTGAGCCAATTAGTGGGACGCTATTGGTTATTATTATACTCCATTTGACGATGTCTTTTTTTATTGCTGTAGGACAGCAGACAGGCTGACGGCCAGCTTAGAATTTAGCAGTTACCGTCGCCTATGGGTGTTTGCAACGCCAGTGACATCGCGAACACGTTGCTGTCCCATAAGGGTACAGGAACTTGGGTCACTAATGCCGGAACACAACACAAGGTTATTATGGCGGCATACTTAAGACCAAAGGTGGTCGTCATTCCGACGGGCTTGAGGCTCTACCACGTAGCTAGGGTGGGTTGTTTTGTCGGCTTTTACGACAGGCCGACCCCGGCCGCAGAGGTTAATATTCTTTCTCCGCCCCTGCACGGATAAGATGTCTGTGGCACAACGGCTTTCGTAAGTCGAAAAGTCTGCGGGGTCATGAGTTCAAAATTCCTATGTCAAATGTGGATATTTATGAATACTAAAGAATACTAAAGAAAAGTATAAAGAATACTCCGTACTATATTGTCAATTACAAATAAAAAATCCGAATTAATATTTTTGTCTACTATAAAAAACATAATTAAATCATTCCTTTTGAATCACAACCAGCTGAAAATAACAAGGTGAGTGACTTCTAGTGACTCATTTGACCGTATTATATTGCCCTGAACCTAAGTATAGCCTGTCATTGTGCCCTCGACGAGGTCTCTGGAAAGTTTTAAGGCAATAACCTAGGTCGGCTTCTTAAATTAAAAAGGTCACCCACTGAAAACTCATTTTCATTTTAATATCGATTTATGCTAACGGTACTGATTACGAAAGACATTTGCTGTTTACGACTCGGTTATTTAACACATTTCGTATGATGGCGGCCTGGAAAATATTCAAATTTTAATAATTTAATTCCTAATTGAAATGAAAGAAGAAATTTTATTCGTCATCTTTTAATCTAGGTACTTTCCTACTTTTCTTTTACAATTTGTTAGTTTTTTGCTCGCTGAATACGTCGGTAAATGTCTGAACGGATTTTACAATAAAGTAGGAGTTGCCAAATTTTGGACCTCTAAATTCATAGAGATTAAGTAAACCAGGGGATTTTAAATTTATGGAAACTGATAAATGCTTTATAAAGCCCGTATCGCTGATATAAGCTTTCAGTCAAATTTCCGCTGGTTTACCATCTCTGACAAGACAATTAGATCGTATAAAATGACCTTTAAACCGTAAGTTTGCAACTGATAGATACACATATATGTATTGTATTTAATAACAGCCCATGTCGTCCTACTATTGGGTTCGTCCTGGAACGCGCCGTATACTTGCCAAGCCAGTCCATTTTAGCAAAGTAAATACCGGAGATCTCTGTATGCACTTTTCCTCATAATGTTTTTCTTTACATGCGATACGTCACAATTCTGTTATAGTAGTGTATGCGTGAGATTCTAACCCATGACTTCCACATTCTTCTTCAAATGTAATACCTAGATACCACGTCTTTTCACATTTATAATCAGATTATACATTACATATACATATACAATACATACCTGTTATATAGTGTAACATTTTATCGCTAAATTTATCCTTATCTGTAACATAATATACAAGTATATGCTGCGTAAGGTAACCCAGTTATTTGTTGGACTGTCAAATATTTATTTAATACTAGCTGACCCGGCAAACGTTGTTCTGCCATATCCATACTAATATTATAAATGCGAAAGTAACTCTGTCTGTCTGTCTGTCTGTTCCTCTTTCACGCCTAAACGGCTGAACGGATTTTGATGAAATTTGGTATGGTGATAGATGATAACCTAGAAATGGTCATAGGCTATAAATAATCACGCCATCGTTCTTAGGGGGTAGGCAGTAGGCAGATAACTAAATTGAGTTAGTGATTTTTTGTGCTTATCCGGTATAGATACCTCATAGATGAGAATCGGCCAACATCTATTTTTCATCCCCCTAAATGTTAGGGGTGACCCACCCCCAAAAATTTTTTTTTAATTTTTTAACATTTTATTATTTATATGGCAGAACAACGTTTGCCGGGTCAGCTAGTAAATAATAAAATGTCAAAAAATTAAAAAAAATTTTTTGGGGGTGGGTCACCCCTAACATTTAGGGGGATGAAAAATAGATGTTGGCCGATTCTCATAGATACCGGATAAGCACAAAAAATCACTAACTCAATTTAGTTATCTGCCTACTGCCTACCCCCTAAGAACGATGGCGTGATTATTTATAGCCTATGACCATTTCTAGGTTATCATCTATCACCATACCAAATTTCATCAAAATCCGTTCAGCCGTTTAGGCGTGAAAGAGGAACAGACAGACAGACAGAGTTACTTTCGCATTTATAATATTAGTATGGATTATAATTCCTTTTGACAAATATTATTTTATGTAGAAATCCGTGCCCTACTATTTATAATACTTGGCTCTTCTTCCTCTTGCCCTTATCCGACATTATATATATGGGGTCGGCACAACATGTTCTCTCCTTTCACATCTGTTCGCCGTCATCCCAACATTCACACCCTTTTTTACCATATCATCTTTTACGCAATTCATCCATCTTTTTTGGTCTACCTCTACTTCTGTATCCATCTACTCTCATTTCTATCATTTTCATTATTATATGGCTTTCTTCTCTGCGCATTACATGGCCAAACCGCGCTAGTCTATTACTTTTAAGTTTTTCAATAACTTCCTATAATATATTCCATTTGCGTAACTCCACATATACATCTCAGCATTCTCATCTCCGCAGCATGTAACACCCTTTCGTCTCTCCCCTTTCTGGCCCAGCATTCCGATCCATGACAGGCCTTATTACGGATTTGTAACTATTTATAATACTTGGCAATTTTACTCTAAGAATGAATTTATTTTAATAATGATATCTGTGATTATATTCTTTCTATTATTCAGTATATGTATTTTGTGTCGTAATTTACGTACGTTGTATCTTTTATTTGTCATATATCCTTCGTAATAAGAATTTAATATTTTAATAAGGTAAAAGTCAAAAAAATTATGTGTTACATAATAATAAAAAGCTTTAAATTTAAGAACAAAGATAATGTCAAAGTTCACGTAGAATGAATTTCACGAAAACTATCTTATAGATACTACTAAAACTATCTTATATAGGAAGACGCGGAAAGGATTTTAGTTATTTTGTTCAGCCCAAGGCGTTCCCAAACACAATCCCAGCTGCGATTCGTCACATGCCGTGTACAAATCCGTTCCACACTCGCTCGGACTCAAATAATCGCTCCTTATCGGAGAGATTTATCAATCTAAGTTTGAAAGTTACTTGGAAATTAACAGTTACGAGTACTAGGTCAATATAAGTTGTCCGACGTGTCTATGAAACGCCTTGTCGTTCATCACGCTGTCGACAGGATTAAAGTTCAGCTTTCTCGTTTAACATATTAGCAATTCGCCTTTACTACCACTTGTGTTCTTGAGATAAGGAAAAATACGATAATCGGTTATCTACAAACCTTTGGCATTTTTTCACTAAAATATATAATTTTACTATTGAACAACTGACAAGCTCACGGCCCTCTAATAATAAGCTATTACCGTCGCCTATGGGTGTTTGTGACGCCAAGGCCACCGCTGACACGCTGCTGTTCGCGAAGGGGAATGGAACCTTGGTTACTTAAGCCGGAACACAAGGTTATTATGGCAATTTTAGAAACCAGGGTTGGTTACCAACCAGACGAATTTGAGCCCTACCACTAACTAAAAAATATTATATGTTGAAGTAGTAGCCACCTCGTGACTTTTACATACTACTTCTACATCACACTTAAAGCTAGCTCAGGGGTCACGGTTTAAATGCGTGCGTCTACGGTGACATGCACATCTCAGTCTATTTTCAAGGTATTTCTCCTTTTACTCAAAATGTTAGACAAGTATTGCCATCAGCGCAGCCAACGTTTTGGGAACGTTTCTGGCCGAATGCGAACTAGAATTGATATTTTATTTATAATTTTCCTGTTTATTTTTTATTTTTACTAGTGGTTGTAATTAGTCTGCTAATATTCAATTTATTGTTCAATTCTAATAATTAATAGTAGGTATTCGATTATATGGTGAGTACTTACTCAGCATATTTATAATATACTAGCAGCCCGTCCCAGCTTCGCACGGGTATTTAACAAAAAATTAAAAATTAAACCCTTCTATTTTTTTCGGTCTCGGGGAAAAACCTCTCTTGACGGGTTATCCCGGCCCGGGGGGACCGAGGGATATAAGGGACTCCGGAAAAGATGTTCGACCCACTAAAAAACCCCGCTGTTCTCCTATCGTCTACGCCCGGGCCCACGGATATATGGCCTGCCGATCTCGTGGCCCGGGCCGGCGCCGGCCCACGCTTTGTCTTAAAGCGGGCCCCTTCTAAAGTGCTGGCGCCAGGGGGTCAGGGTTTCGTCCCCCCGGCGCTCTCTTGTAACAACTCTAGGAGTTGAGGGGGGCTGTGGAACAGCACGCGGCGTTCTCCCTCGCGGCAATAGTGCGGGCGGCGGATCCTCCCTCGAGGGGCCGCCCGCGGCCGTTTTCTACGTCGGCCGGAGATCGTTGCCCGCCCTTCGGCGCCGACGACGCGGCCTACGTTGGCGGGAGGGGAGTGCGGTGGCGGACTCACGCTCCCGTTCCGCCGCCTCCCTTGCAGACACTACTGCCTCGCAAAAGGAGGCGACGGCCGTCCATCCAGGATCGCCCCCGACCATGGACAGAACCAGGGCCGGGAGTGACAGGTCCGCGGCCAATTCCGGGTACGACTACCAGACGACACTCCAGAAAAAGCAGAGTCGCCTGACGTCGTAGCCGGCCCAGCAAGACCAACCGACAGCGAGGATGCAATTCCCGCCCCGGGAACACTCTGTGCAGGCGCAGTCGAAATAGGCATGGTTTCGACTACCAAATCAGGTCCCACGGTAGAACCCGGGACCCCAATCAGTATTCGCAATCATCCCACCGGGGACCACGCCACGAACAGAGAGCTAAGTTGGAAAAGATGTAGGAGGTAGACGGAAAGAAAGGTAGGACTTTGTCGCCTCGAACGGAGAGGGGAGTGAAGCGACGGATGCTCGGGCACCTCGGGTACGCACACCCGTGCACTCCTCGGACAGAGGAGCGCCCCTGAGGGCAAACCCTTCTATTTGCGTCAGGTTACTAAAAAAATAAAATTATAAAGAAAGTTTGAATATTATTATTTCTATGAGCTTTTATTTTAATGATTTTTTTGTTATTACTTTTTATTTTTATTACTTTTTATTTATTTTTCGTTATTTTTTAATAATTATTCTAATTTTTGTAAAAACCCCAGTGACGCACGCTTACATTGCATAAGGTGCTGCCTAGCTAGTCGAACAGGGTGAGCGGCTACCACGCAACATTTTTCTAATACTTACATTTTTAAACTCGTGATATCTTTCGAATGGAATACCCGAATTGAATAATTCAAAAAGTTATATAAAGGTATTGAAACAGTTTTGAATATGAAGTAATTTATTTTGATAAGGATTAATACCAAGATCCAAATAAAGAGTCTTTTCTAGGGGCGGCATTTCAATTAAATTTTTAAAATAAAAGAACACTTATTGTGGCATAACTATAATAGTTAGACATATGCTGTCGCGACACTTTTTGTAAATAATGATGTGTTCTGCAAAGTTGTAGTACATTATTTTATTCTATCATCAATAGTTTTCGCAACGCACGCGATTTAAATAATATTTTAGGTAATTTTTTTACACTTTGGGTTACATTATTGGAGTTTTAGTAAGGATCCCTAATTTTTTTGAAAATATAATATAGCCTATGTCACCCGGGGATAGTGTAGCTTCCCAACAATGAAAGAATTTTTTAAATCGGGTCAGTAGTTGCGGAGCCTATTCAAAGCAAACAAACAAACAAACAAACAAACAAACAAACAAACAAACAATCAAATCTTTCCTCTTTATAATAGTAGTATAGACACCATATAGGTGTAATAATGTAATGAATAGAAATGTCAGAACTCTTTTTGTGTAACGTTTGAACTAATATGCCTTTTTATTGTAGTCTAGATTTATCGTGTTAGATTTATCTAAGTCATCATCTGACTTACATCTTACCTGTATAAATTACTTAATCTCAATGTGTATATGGGTGATGGAGCAAACGAGGCCTGGAGTGGAGACCGCGTCTTGGCAAACGTAGTGTAGGACGTCCCCCAGCCCCATAGAGCGATGACCTGCGCAAGGTTGCTGGTCGGGGCTGGATAGGAATAGCAAGGGGCTGGGATTTGTAGCGCAAACTTGGGGAGGCCAAATCCAGCAGTGGACAACGGACGGCTTACAACAAATGTGTATATAAAATTATTGTATATGTATGCCCCAAGAACGTCTGGATGGCGACCACCTTTGGTCTTAAGTATGCCACCATAATAAGACTTTGTGTTGTGTTCCGGCATTAGTGACCCAACTTCCTGTACCCTAGGAAAGCAGCGTGTTCGTGATGCCACTGGCGTTGCAAACACCCATAGCTGCTAAATTCTAATCGGGCCGTCAGCCTGTCTGCTGAGTATTTACCAGGTCCCGTCATTTTGCCCTCCAAAAACCTTTTTAAGTAACAAACATAAAACCTGTTTAAGTGACAGTAATTTTCCAAGCATGAACCTCTATAAGTGAGATTGATATTGTCTATATTGTCTATAACTCTATAAGCGACAGTTAAACGTGTTTAACTTTTGCTATTTATGACTCATTCTTAAATTACGAGGGACTCTTATTTAATTCAAACCAAATGTGCGTCACAGAACAGTTATAAGAACTTACAATGTATTCGAATGACCAAATGACGAGGAACTTATTCTATTCAAAAAGCCAAATGTGCGTACCGACTTGTTTCTCAAGCTTATTACAGTCAGTTCATAAGTTCATAAACAGCAGTTGCGAAGAAAGTTCCTGTACTTACTCATAATGTCTAAACGAAAACTCAGTGTGTTGTCTATAAGTGATAAACTAAAAATTGTGAACGCTTTTGAATCTGGGAAATTACGAAATCAACTTGAAAACATACACAAAATTTAAAAACAGAATCGCAAAAGAAATTAACCGATTTTTTCAAGTAAATGTTGTTAGGTATAATATTATTTAGATTAAACATTTATGTTCAGCTATTATTTCAATAAACATGTATTACGCATAGAAACAAAATACGTGTATGTACACGTATTTTGTTTCTAATTACGTCGTATTTGCCATATTTTTAAAGACCTGTATAAGTGAGACAGACCCCTTCTGTAACTCTGTAAGCTAGAAACTCGGGTTAGTGAGAAACCTCTTTATGAGAAAAGGAGATCGTGGTCCCTTGAGCTCTTACTTATCCAGGTTTGACTGTGTATAGATATATATATATATATATATATATATATATATATATATATATATATATATATATATATATATATATTATATCCCGCCGTTCCATCTTGGACCAGCCTGGTATGTATATGTACGTACATATGTATGTTTAGGTATACTGTCCGTGCCTGCTAGGGAGGCTAGAGCCCAGTCCGCGTCCTTTTTTAAAACTAAGAATAAGATAATTCTTTTTAATTTGATGAAAAAATACACTTGTTCAAAATAAAACTGGCAGCTAATTTAAAAAGTCTTACCATATCGATATCGATCGATTGCTACCAGCCAGTGTTTGGAGCATTTTGCGCGCGTCATCAAGTAATGTTTATAGTATCTCCATATGCAGCATCAAAGCACAATAAAATCATAAAGGTTTCATTCTGTGACGTCTAAGAAGTTGAAAACATATGTTTATTGCGGATATGTTCCGGCGATGATTCGTTATTCGAGGAGTCTTTGTTCGTACTCTTTTATGGCGCAACTTATATGAAGCGGGTGTAAAGTCCGTGTGAATTGCTGTATTATTTATTTTACAATATTTTGTGTTAATGCGAGTAAGTTATCTTAGGAAAAAGGATTATTGAATAAAATCAATGTGTTTGACAACGATTTCGCGTGTCGCAACAGCTATGGAGATTACGAGTTCCACTCTATTTCCGAGTTTGCGTTTTAATCATAATATTATTGACAAAATTAGTTTCATATGAGTGTATCAATTGTCTCTTACCCACTCTGCTACTTACTTTGGAACTATATGGCGCTGTGTGAATTGACCTAGTATGTTATTCCTATTACTTTATGTAGCGTACCTCAGAGTACTTCGTCGTTTGAAGTATTTCAAAACGCACGAAAAAAGACGTTGGTGAATTGTGAAAAGTGAATTGGCTGAGCTTATTGTGCATTTTCAATTTTATACGTCGTATACACTTTTTCCTCCGTGCAGGGGCAGAGTAAGGATACTGTCATCTGCGGATGGGGTCATCCTGACGTGAAAGACGAGGTGGAGGGACAACCCTAGCTAGGTGGTAGGGTCCCAATCCCGTCTGGATGACGACCACCCTGGTCTATAAGTATGTCACCATAATAACCTTGTGTTAACTCCTAAGTGGTTGACAGCGTCTTAGCGGTGCCCCGTGCGTCGCATACACCCATAGGCGACAGTAACTGCTAACAATTGTATATGAGGGCCATTAGCCCGTCTGCTGTCCTAATGCAATAAAAAGAATTTTAATGTACATAAAAAATCAATTATAATAAACATAGTTCTCAATTATTATAAGTTATAAAAATATGTGAGTCATCAATTTTATTAACGGTTGATGGATGCTGAAATTAATGCAATAAAATTGTTTTTCCATAACTCAATTTGCTCAGTGAATTCTGCTGTCAAGTTGTCTGTCGATTGTGTTACTCAATGCTCATAGCTAACATGTGTGAGCAAATAAAATTACCAGGAGCAAGATCCGAGCCCCTGTCAATATCACTGATTGGCAAAGTGAGTCCTGCGTCCCGCTGTCAATGTTTTATTTTCCTTTGTTTATTTGCACGACTCACTGATACATTTTTATAATCTTTTTCAGACAGCTTTCGTAAACCTCTATCGGCAGTTATTTATTTTATTATTGTGCGAAATTCAATCAATTACATGATATTATATATGTATGTATATACTAAGTAATATAACAACACCTTACATGTTTCTTACAGATAAATAAATATTTGAAAGTTAGATTTAGTATTTATGTAAAATTGTTAAAAGATAAATATAAATTAAAGTAATAATATATAAAAATTCTGAAATATTTTATTGAAATATTCTAACATATAAATCAATATCTAATGAATTGAATATTAAGAAGTAAATCATAGTACTCTACCTGTATTCCCCGTGGCCAAGTGAACGACGCTATGGCCACAGTAATGTCTAATAAGCTTACGTATATTTGTATCCTTGGAGTTGTGTTGATCTGACCGAGGTAAGCAATAATCCTGATCGGAGGAGCCCCCAATCTATCTCAGGTTATGTTGACGGTCTCCGTGGCGCAATGGTTATCGCAAATCGGAACACCTGCGAGGTCATAGGTTTGGTACTCGACCCTTGTCGTGTCTGGGTGTTTATGTATCTAATAATATAATGTGTATTTACAAAAGAAAGTACCCATAACATAAGCGCTCTGCAGCAGCAGAGTACCAAAGTACCAATTTAGTACCAAAATTAGCAAATTTTGGTACTAAATTTATTTCATTCATTTATTTATATATTCACCTTTTGTTTTAGGTAAATAACTTTTGGTAACAATATTGAACAAATTTCTCAAAGTAACAGAATGCCACCCGTATTCTAGTCAAAGACATAGACAAGCCAAGGATTTAGATCTCAAGATTGTGAATCCTTACTTGTAATAGATATATTTTTTTCTCTTATATTGTTAAATTAATTATTTAAAAATTTTATAGTTTAAAAATATACAAATTTTCTACGAAGTATTGTCATGATGTTAAGACCGATTAAGATGGAAGACAGATAAATTTTCTATTGTCTTCAATTCGTCACGGCTCATTATGGACACGACCTAAGACCGACTGCTTTGCTTTGTAGAATGCTTAACATTCATCATTTGTACCGCGACGCCTATAGAATAAGTATTGGACATACTATATTTAAACATATATTTATATCATTCTTCACTCATTATTTTGGTTGATAATTTGACAAAATATTGTTCACAATATTTTCGTCCGTGAAGTAACTTAATTCGGCGAACACGAGTACTGCCGCCACAGAAACTTTGTTTTCTGATCGCATAGATCTCGTCTGTGTTGATTTTCAGCTATATATTCCTTTCAATATTATTATAAAGCTATAACTTAAAAATATGCATATGGCTATAATTGAATCCTCAAGTGACCCCTTACTTATAAAGTAAGATCTTAAATTGGTACAAAAAACAAATAATCTTATTTTATTATCCGTGCGGGGGCGGAGAAAGACCTCTGTGGCCGGGGTCGACCTGTCGTAGAAGGCGACAAAATAACCCACACTAGGTACGTGATAGGGCCTCAAGCTCGTCTGGATGGCGACCACCTTTGGTCTTAAGTATGCCGCCATAATAACCTTGTGTTGTGTTCCGGCATTAGTGACCCAAGTTCCTGTACCCTTATGGTACAGCATCGTGTTCGCTATGCCACTGGCGTTGCAAACACCCATAGGCAACGGTAACTGCTAAATTCTAAGCAGGCCGTCAGCCGGTCTGCTATGCTATAGCAATAAAAAAATCTTACTCTTCACATTATGTACTTAGAATTATATTTTTAATTGTGAATTCTACCTTCAGCTATTGGAGAATAAGGCTTTGTAGCTTATATGTATTTATTAATGTTTCAGAAATATTTTATTTATTCCATTTTTTTGTTTGTAGCAACTTAATTATTTACGTATCCTGATCACGTTATTTTTTTTTATAATTCATTACGTGCTATAATGTTACGGCATGATGGGCCCGCTATCTGTCGCGGCAGTCGCGGTCTTGGCGCGTGACCGGTCATCTCGTTACCGCCCTTTGCTACCGTGTAGTAGGATAGTCGGTTCGCAGAAGTTAGAAAGGATACTAAAAATAAAGAATTTATCTATATTTTCAAACAATCATAATCAATAAACTATATATAACTAATAGAAAAATAACTTGAAATAAATTATTTATTAAAAACATAAAAATGCATATTTATATATAAAAAATGCATACTTGGAGCCGAAGCGAGTTGTTTGGTGAGTTTGCTAATAATTGATAAAAAAAATATTGTAAACGATGGAAAGAATCCGACACAGATGAAAACCGCACATGCATACTGCGTCTATTGGCGTTTGAGATTAACTTGGATCCCTAGGCCCTTTAGACTCCACTATCCGTCAGTCAGTCAGTATCCGGTCAGTAGTTTCGGAGCCTATTCAATGCAAACAAACAAACAAACAATCAAATCTTTCCTCTTTATAATAGTAGTATATATATAGATAGTCAGTTGGCGACTGCAATTTTGAGAAACGCATATCTATTTTTTATAGGTTCTCCCGCATGCGGCCCTACCTCATAATGCACCCCTGCGTGATATATATATTAAACTTAATAAACGCTACTCGCGATGCCTTTGTTTAATTTTACCAAGGGATTCCGCAATACTTGATGGTTATGACAGCGAGCGAGTAAGGGAAGTTTTTATTTTAAATTTGTGTATATTTTTGTTTAAATTTCAATCAGTTGTTAACAAATGATTGCTAGTCTTTAGGTTGTATTATACAGGTTAAAAACGTTCACATACAATAACATCAAGTCTAAGCTTTAAACTTTTTAGGCTATAGTTTGATATAATACTTGTCTGTTGCATATTATAATACATACAAGGAAATTTCTAAAAATTAAATTCCTAAAACGCAAAAACTATTTTCTTTGATATTTTATTAATTTATTTTAATAACTTATATTTCATCTGCTTGCTAAAAAACTTATTAAACATCAAACTATAATATGTTAAAGCTATTCAGAATTCGTTATAGGTACTCCGTGAAACAAACCAGCCGTGTGGGAATCATAAATTCAATGACTTCATAAATATGTTTTTATGAAAAATGTAAAAGTATTTATCAATCATTTGCTAGGAATATCAATTTGTGACATCTATTGAAGTCCTTCTTATCTGCTGCATTTTCACATACATCTTCACATTTTTCTATCATCTTGGGAATTAAAGTTTTATATCTATACATTTTATAAATAAAATATTCTACGTTGTTCTCTTTATGAAGCAGTTAAGTAGCCTGTGTACACACCCATTTTTGCGTAGTTCATTTACTCTCCAGCTAATTTTCACAGTGCATATGCTCCAATGGGCGCCCCACATTTCATACATCCTTTGTTCTATTATTGTTGTACTTTTTATCTGCTGTAAAAACAGCTATTCTCAAAAATACTCTCGAACATAAAAGCGTTTCGTCATGAATATGAATCACTTAGAAGTCTGAAATGTGGCTCAACTGATAAGCAGGAACGATTGCAGCCTAACCCTCGTAAAATTTCTGTGCCAAATCTTCGATCATTATTTAGCTAGGTAGGCTAGCAGATAACCTGGAGCTTAAAGATTTTTATAAGGATACCTGTACTCTATACAGTTCCTATGGGTGCCTCACTGAGCAGAGTGGATATTGCTCAGTGAGCAATATCCACTCTCAATCCAACCAATCTCCATGTCGTTCATACTCGTTACTGGCTCTTGTGATTTGACAATGACATCTTGACAACTATATATACACAAGACAGAGTATATATACTGTAAATGCATACCATAGATTACATCGCATATACTATAGACATATCCAAACATTTAAAATAAAAGAAGGTTTGTGGTTAACTACTAAGGTGTTGAGATCCTTGTAACTGTAACTTCAACTGTCTGACAAGTTTTAGTGCTCGACAACATTAAGTTTTAAAAGACAAGCAAGTCCCCAAGTCGCAATTGCTCGAGTCTGCCATAAATCTTAAAACGTTTTCAAAGTGCTACTGCTCGGCTCGAGTGTTTTCCGCAAATGCTTGGAGTTTTCGTGTCTTTGAAGATTACGAGTTTAGTGGTAGAAGTGTCGTATGTTATTCTCATTTGCTAGTTACCGTATAGGATGCGTTATGAACCGAAGGTAATGAGCGAAAAAAAAATTTTATATAACGATAGTTAGTAGTAAGAACCAAAACTAACAAATCTTCCAATTTTGAAATGCGGCAGTTTGATAAATACGGTCATATTATAGCTACAGATGTACAAAATAAACGTAAATATTTTTTATAAAATTAAAGTACATTATGTATTGTTATATATTATTCATATGAATAACGTTGAATTTTTACCTTTGATACAGGGAAGCTTGTAACAAAATACAGATTTCTCATAATACTTTATTAAAATAAGGCAATCGATTACATATTGCTAAATTTTGCAGCCGATAGAAGTGTAAGCATCTCTATCTAAAGTATCTCTTTTTAAACTGCTTATTTACATGAAATTTTTAATTTAATAAACAATACAAAGAAGGAAACCTATTTTTGACATTTTAATCACACGATTAAAGGTAAAATTATAGTTGTAATCGTATAACTAAAATTTAAAATATAATAAGTAGTCACTAAAGAAGGTATGGTGTGTTTCATCTTCATCATGCGTGTGGTTAACCCCGGTTGCAATAAAAAAAATACTCTCGTGACTGTTATTGTTTCATTGTGCAGGAATAATCAATGAACGATCATCTGATGTCCTTATTAGTACACTTTCTTAAAATAATAACGTAATAAAGTGGTCATGGGAAAAATGCATTCTCTTCCTAATTGATTAGTGCCGCTTATAAAGTAGTAGAAACCAGTTTTAAAGCAGCTAAGCTTGGCGAAATTGAGGTTCGCAATACACGTGTATTTTTATTGGATTTAACGGTAACCGTAATTTTTGTTGTTGATTTATAGCTTTAACGGACTTAGGCAAAAGTAATAGACATTTAGACTACAATGTAAATTTTATTATAAGTTTACAATGGCGTGTGTTTCTGATCACAGACAATAATCTTTTTTTTTCTTCCTGCCCTTATTCTAAACTATGTTCTCTCCTTCCACTCTGCTCTATTAGTCGTCATCTAAACATTCACACCTTTTTCGCCATAACACCTTTTCTTTGGTCTTTGGGCTTTTGTATCCATCCACATCACATCCACATCATTTCTAAAATTTTCATTGTTATATAACATTCTTCTCTTCGTATTATATTACAAATCATACTTGGATCGTCCCGCTATACAGTCTATTTACCCTTAAAATTTGGACATCTTACTTCTTAATGATACCTCGAACGGTATCTTTCTTTAGCAGTACAGGTATAAGGCGATTAGAATTTACGTGATTTAAGATAGTGCTGGCGTATTCTTCATTGAAATCTATGCCCGAACTAATGTAACCCTCAGCTTTGACTGCAGGGACATGCTGATATAGTCACAGTACTAAGACATCGATACAAAATAGAAAATTAAGATCGGGACAGAACAAATGTCCGAAGGTAAAGCCAGAATTTGCCTATATCTTCCATCTATTTTTTTTACCTAAAAGGATTAGAAAAGTAAGTAATGGTCGATGATAAAAAGGCGCAAAAACAAAGTGTAGCCATTGTTTACGTCAACATTACAACATTGTGAAGAATTTTTAAACCAGAATTTTTACGTTCATCTCAATAATTTGACATGCATTATGTGCTAACAGCATAATCCATTTTAAGCTCGTCAAATTCGTAGCAATGACACGAATTTATATATTCATTAATCTAATTAATATCTTCTACATACTCGTATATGAAATTTTGTAAAACGTGTTAGTTAATTTTCTAACACTACTCTACAAGTTGTATGCTTTTCTGATAAATGATTTGCTACCTCTAGTAGCCCATTCAGCTCGCACACATTCATCAAGAATCCTGGGACCGTCTTTGAGGAGCTTTGTTTTAAACTTCTTAATTTTTTAAAAGTTAACTTACAGTAGCGACCCGTCATCCGTTTAAGATGTCTGTCAGTCATACTCGGTCTAATTTCATGTCCAAGATAACGACGCTGTCCTAGGCAGTTAATGTGTCGAATCAGGACACGAATAACAAAGAAGCTATGGCGCCAACGTAGGCGCCCTGTATCCTATATCTTAGTATTCCGCGAATCGTGCGTAGTGAGGCTATTTTGCGGACAGGCGACGGCGGCGCGACGCAAGCGCAAGGTCGCCGGGTGCGGACTTATCTCGGCCGGCACCTACTCTTTTACTTACACGCAAAGCACACTCTTTTATCCTAGTATATTAAACTTTCAGTCGAATTATAAGAGATATAAGCTTTATTTATAGATTTATTAATAGGCTCATAACTCAGCGCGTCAACGGGACACTTTCACCCTATTTTAGCATCACGAGTGAGCATTTGCATGCATCGGCGGCTATTCTAACTTATGCGTCAGCCGTTAGGTCTATTTTGGTTATATTATTGAGCTAGCTGATGCCCAACGGCTTCCCTACTGTACATTTATGATAATTCTATTTTGAGTTGCAGCCCTTTCACTTTGGAACGTCGGTATTTAATCATTTTGTGTTTTCTTAGATATTCACGACTCTTGGAAATTATTATATTTGTTTATGCAAGAATGATTGAATGTTATTTACTTTTTAATTGTATATTGGAAGGGATTCTTCATCACGCATTGGCATGGGAGTTGTAAGGATGTATTCATATTGAAACATTTTATTGTATTTAAAGGTATTTCAGATTATGTTTAGAGGACTGCATTTTATTATTTTTGCAATTACGTCTTTGTATTATTAAAAAATTAATTAAGATCAATTAATATTCTAAAATTTAGTAGTAGATAGAGAAAAAGAATTTATTCCTACAGGGGACTCAAGAACAATTTTTGGAATATACTTTTTATTGTTATCTTTTATACATTTGTCACCTGATCAATAATTCAACCACATAATAATATTAATTTTTTTCTAAGAACAACTAAGTATATTTATTTTGATAAAAATAAATTACCAAGAAATTATGACAGTATTTAAGATACAAAAGAAAATCCGTTAAAAAATAGAACACCTGTATAATAATATAAATAATAAATTATTCCGTTGTGTCGAGAATATTATGTTTATTTATCCTACTAGCAGCCCGTCCCAGCTTCGCACGGGTATTTAACAAAAAATTAAAAATTAAACCCTTCTATTTTTTTCGGTCTCGGGGAAAAACCTCTCTTGACGGGTTATCCCGGCCCGGGGGGACCGAGGGATATAAGGGACTCCGGAAAAGATGTTCGACCCACTAAAAAACCCCGCTGTTCTCCTATCGTCTACGCCCGGGCCCACGGATATATGGCCTGCCGATCTCGTGGCCCGGGCCGGCGTCGGCCCACGCTTTGTCTTAAAGCGGGCCCCTTCTAAAGTGCTGGCGCCAGGGGGTCAGGGTTTCGTCCCCCTGGCGCTCTCTTGTAACAACTCTAGGAGTTGAGGGGGGCTGTGGAACAGCACGCGGCCTTCTCCCTCGCGGCAATAGTGCGGGCGGCGGATCCTCCCCCGAGGGGCCGCCCGCGGCCGTTTTCTACGGCGGCCGGAGATCGTTGCCCGCCCTCCGGCGCCGACGACGCGGCCTATGTTGGCGGGAGGGGAGTGCGGTGGCGGACTCCCGCTCCCGTTCCGCCGCCTCCCTTGCAGACACTACTGCCTCGCAAAAGGAGGCGACGGCCGTCCATCCAGGATCGCCCCCGACCATGGACAGAACCAGGGCCGGGAGTGACAGGTCCGCGGCCAATTCCGGACGGGATTCGCATCCCCGTCGCGTGCTAGTCAGGCGTGGGTACGACTACCAGACGACACTCCAGAAAAAGCAGAGTCGCCTGACGTCGTAGCCGGCCCAGCAAGACCAACCGACAGCGAGGATGCAATTCCCGCCCCGGGAATACTCTGTGCAGGCGCAGTCGAAATAGGCATGGTTTCGACTACCAAATCAGGTCCCAGGGTAGAACCCGGGATCCCAATCAGTATTCGCAATCATCCCACCGGGGACCACGCCACGAACAGAGAGCTAAGTTGGAAAGGATGTAAGAGGTAGACGGAAAGAAAGGTAGGACTCTGTCGCCTCGAACGGAGAGGGGAGTGAAGCGACGGATGCTCGGGCACCTCGGGTACGCACAGCCGTGCACTCCTCGGACAGAGGAGGGCCCCTGAGGGCAAACCCTTCTATTTGCGTCAGGTTACTAAAAAAATAAAATTATAAAGAAAGTTTGAATATTAATTTCTATGAGCTTTTATTTTAATGATTTTTTTTGTTATTACTTTTTATTTATTTTTCGTTATTTTTTAATAAGTATTCTAATTTTTGTAAAAACCCCAGTGACGCACGCCTACATTGCATAAGGTGCTGCCTAGCTAGCCGAACAGGGTGAGCGGCTACCACGCAACATTTTTCTAATACTTACATTTTTAAACTCGTGATATCTTTCGAATGGAATATCCGAATTGAATAATTCAAAAAGTTATATAAAGGTATTGAAACAGTTTTGAATATGAAGTAATTTATTTTGATAAGGATTAATACCAAGATCCAAATAAAGAGCCTTTTCTAGGGGCGGCATTTCAATTAAATTTTTAAAATAAAAGAACACTTATTGTGGCATAACTATAATAGTTAGACATATGCTGTCGCGACACTTTTTGTAAATAATGATGTGTTCTGCAAAGTTGTAGTACATTATTTTATTCTATCATCAATAGTTTTCGCAACGCACGCGATTTAAATAATATTTTAGGTAATTTTTTTACACTTTGGGTTACATTATTGAAGTTTTAGTAAGGATCCCTAATTTTTTTGAAAATATAATATAGCCTATGTCACCCGGGGATAGTGTAGCTTCCCAACAATGAAAGAATTTTTTAAATCGGGTCGGTAGTTTCGGAGCCTATTCAAAGCAAACAAACAAACAAACAAACAAACAAACAAACAAACAAACAAACAAACAAACAATCAAATCTTTCCTCTTTATAATAGTAGTATAGATAACTTGTTTTGATAGTAAAGGTAACGTGAAAATATGTACTTAAATATGACAAGCGTTATCAGATACAAAACAAGTTACCTACCGACTACACTTACAAAACAGGCTTCCATAATGTTTATGATGAAAGCAAGGCGGCTACTTAACAATTTGCGAAGGACCATTGATAATCCGAAAATGTCGTGTACGTTTATTGTAACGCTTTACGGAAATGTATAAATATAATGTGCCGGACTCAAAATTTATGCTTATTTGCACGTAAAAATTTGAAATATTCAAAATAAACTAGTATTTTTGTTGTGAACATTCATCGCACACATAATTTCCAGAACAATGGATTAATAAATATTTTATGTGCGCAAATATCTGACATTGGATAGGTAATCGATAGATAACATGGCAAGTGTTCGTGGTATCTTATTGCCGCGCCGGGGCGGATAGCTATTCACATTCCTGCCTGTTTTGAACAGCTTATTACACTTGCTACGTATAATTAATTGAAACTTGAATTATGTAAGTAGTTCACGGATATTATATGTATTATAGTATAAGTGATATTTGAATGTAAGTTATTTTAATATAAATATTTAAACATATGTATTTTTCTTATTTACATAACTTAATTTAGGTACTCAACCAATCAGATTGCAATTTGGAAGACATATTTAAAAAATGATTAAATCATTAGTCAAGGCTTGTAACTAAGCTTTAGTTATCTGTGCTTCAAACGAAATTTAAGCACGAAAATCATAATAAGTTCAAAATATACAACGGTGACATAAACGACTACTGAACAAGCATCTAAAATTCGTAAAAAATATTTTAAATAAAATATCTATAAATATTACTTACTAGTAAGTAGAGATGAAATTAAATAATTAAAGTTTTTCCTAGATACAATCGTGTTGTATATTCTACATTTTAAACGGACAGTACTTTAACTTTTCTATATACATATGTAGTTACTAGAAAAAAGCAAGTAAGTGTTCATTGACGGAATACAGTGTGGTTCTTATGATAGTGATGATGATAGTGTTTTTCTTAGGATAATAATGACAATGATGATAGTATCATTCTTATAAAAATGTTGCACTATATGAAAAAAACGCTCTATAAATTTAATGAAGTTACATTTTCGTAAAGCGTTGTCAGTACACGACATTTTCGGATTATCAATGGTCCTTCGCAAATTGTTAAGTAGCCGCCTTGCTTTCATCATAAACATTATGGAAGCCTGTTTTGTAAGTGTAGTCGGTAGGTAACTTGTTTTGTATCTGATAACGCTTGTCATATTTAAGTACATATTTTCACGTTACCTTTACTATCAAAACAAGTTATAGGATAAATAAACATAATATTCTCGACACATCGGAATAATTTATTATTTTAGATCGGGAGCTAAAACTTCGCTACTACATACAAAAATAACACTTAGACATTAATATGTCTAAGTGTTAGTATAATTAATAACTATTATGTTACGCTAGCCACTATCCCATTTTGTACTTTCCGCTTTATGTACGGCAGGAGGTTACCAGGGCTATTGGTGTTACAGGTTTAATCCCAGTGCGAGGCTTGTTTATCAATTGAATTTTATTACAATAATAATTTTATATTGTTTTATATGCATTTTTTAATGAAGCGATGATTTTAATGTACTAAAATGTATGGAAATTTTCAAATTCAAAAATAAGTGTATTTTTAATCAAACCACATTATAAGTTCAAGATTTCATATTTCCTAAGAAAAATCAAGATGGGAAATCAGCCAAATTAAAAATAATTATACTACAGTTTACCAAAACCGTGAAAATTTTACATTTTATCGTAAACAGAGTACCTAAAGTTATGTATTAATAAATTACTTTTAAAGACTTAAAATAAATAAATATCATTTTGATAAAAACCCTTTATTAAACAGTTTCAAATATGTTTTTTTTCGCCATAACGTGATAAATATGTATAAAAATTTATCTTTAATCGCAACAACATTAAATTACTAATAAACATTAAACTGTTATTTATAATATCGCATTTTTTCAAACAATAATCATTAATAGAAAAATTACTAACCAAAATTGTAAAGTTGGCAAATTTGAGTAGTGATTTTAGTACGTAAGTTTATTAAATTAGCAAACAAACGGCTCACCGACGGTATTGTGTAACATTAACACCCTTAGCATCGTGATACGCATTTTTATGCAATGAATCAGGAGAAATCTGTCATCAATCGTGGCCGCGCGTGTCCGGACTGAGGCCCCAGAGATTACCCGGGCCTGTCGACGTCATCCGACAGCCCATGTACCCTTGTGAACTATGACGAGGGAAATTCGGATAACATTCACGTTATTGCATTATTTCGGCCCATTAGGGTGGCAAGCTTTATAGCTTCAATAAAAACGACTCGCAAACACCATTAATCGATCCAAGTTTTTTAGAAGACGTCATACGGCTGGATAGAGACAACAGTGTGTCATTAATATTCATAAATTGCTAAACATACCGCAGGACCGTATCGGATCGTACATAGCTATCGTTAGTTAATAATTTGTTAATGACCGTAAACAAACCATGAGGTCTCATGGTGTTATCTGTATCGATCGCGCAACACGAGGTTTTAGTTTTTAAAGCAACTTCTGATCGTAAAATATTCTATTTATGGAGTTGTTCATTTAAAATGTCGGCATAGGAATCGATACGATCTCTCTATTTAATATCACGTCGGTTTTCATCCCCATCTTGTATTATTATTCCATTTTGAAACCGCTTTAAGGAGGGATAAAGTGAAACCAGCGAAGTGATTTTTAAGCTTTATTTACACTTGAAGGAGTCGATTACTCGATCTACTTGGCGGCTTGATACTTCCGCATACTTTATTATTGTATAGTACTTTGTTATAGTGCTTTTAGTATTGTTTAGTGAATAAAATATTTATCATTTAAATTATGAACACATTTTCAAATAAGTTTTAAGAACGTAAAGGATATGATATCCATTAGGATATAAATTAATATATTCAAATAAAATGAAATATGGGGTATTTCAAAAAAGGGATTATAAAATTCCTTCGAGCCTGAGAGTGGGTTGTCAGTGCCTCTGGTGTTGCAAACGTCCATAGGCTACGGTGACCACCTGCTACCGCGGGCCGTAAGCCTGTATGCTGAACTAAAAAAAATCTACAAATTAAAAAAGAGCCATTTAATGTTAACTGTAGGCATATTTTTGTAACAACATTGTAGAACATCTACCAACATACAAATGAAACTCATAGATATTATCGAAAGGATTTGTAAACATATCTTTAAAAAAACATTAATAATCCACTACTCATTCTCATCGGCTTAAATAAATATTTAAAATTCGCATATTAAAACTACATTCTCATACACGTACTGGAATATGCAGGCAGAATAAAACACAATAAGGATTATATGTGGATTACCGCACACAAACCGATTGGTTCATTTAGTTATACTATGGTATGCGGTTATCTTTATTCAGAAAACCGGGACATTGCTATATTACTGCTGGCTTCGAAAAAATACGAGGCTGTTTTTAAAAATGAACGAATAACATTTATTGTATTGATACAAGAAAACAAACACTAGACAGAAGTATTAAGTAAACAATAGACGGCCTTATTGCTAAAAGCATCTCTACCAGCCACCTTGAGATGAAACAGATGAAGGTTAGAGATATCATGTAAGAAAGACATGGGGAAAAATATTAAGCACATTCCAAATCGAGTACTAAAAATACTTATACATAAAGTGTGATGACATCGAAAGAAATTATACATTAAACGAATTTTCTTAATTTTACCCCATATCCAGCAAGCTGACGTCGAGAGCTGCATGTCACTCTTGAACCCGTATGACGGAATGGAGTGGCCGGCGTTGTCTCGTGGAATGGACGGGGGAATCGTCCCCTCTTTACACGTTCGAGTGTCGTATCTATGTCAAACTTGTCACTATTTCAATATCAAGATCAAGACCAGGGATATTATTACAACTTTGAAAATATTTAACATTGATATATATATATATATATATATATATATATATATATATATATATATATATATATATATATATATATATATATATATATATATATATATATATATATATATATATATATATACCTAGTCAGGTCATAAGTATTGTCACACAGTAAAAACTTTTCTTTTAGAATGCTGGCCACAAAAAAGTTTATTGAATTCGAATTTAGAATTGTTCATGAAAATAAAAATGTATAACTTTTAGAATTTTACTCATTTTTAAATATGGAGTGGACGCTTAAAGAAGACTGTGTTGCAGTTATTGCGTTGCATCGTTGCGGTTACGCGCCAATTCAAATTTTTAACATACTGAAAAATTTGAATATTACCAAAAGATTCGTTTATCGTACCATCAAACGATACAATGAAGACTCTAGTGTAGATGACAGGTCAAGAAGTGGTCGCCCTCGGTCTGTTAGGACTCCAGCAGTGATAAAAGCTGTGAAGGCACGAATTCAAAGAAATCCCAAACGTAAGCAGAAACTGTTGGCCCTTCAGATGGGGTTAAGCAGAACCACGGTGAAAAGGGTGTTAAATGAAGACTTAGGGCTTCGGGCATATCGAAGAAAAACAGGACATCGTTTGAATGCTCGTCTAATGGACCTGAGACTGAAGAGATGCCGCGCTTTGTTGAAGCGGTACGCGGGAAAAAAATATCGGGAAATTCTTTTTTCGGATGAAAAAATGTTTACCGTAGAAGAGAGCTACAACAAACAAAATGATAAGGTGTACGCACACAGTAGTAAAGAAGCGAGCAACCGTATTCCGCGTGTCCAACGAGGTCATTTTCCATCCTCGCTCATGGTATGGTTGGGAGTTTCTTATTGGGGCTTAACAGAGGTACATTTTTGTGAGAAAGGTGTAAAAACGAATGCTGTTGTGTATCAAAATACAGTCCTGACGAACCTTGTGGAACCTGTTTCTCATACCATGTTCAATAACAGGCACTGGGTATTCCAACAAGATTCGGCGCCAGCTCATAGAGCGAAGAGCACACAAGACTGGCTGGCGGCGCGTGAAATCGACTTCATCCGGCACGAAGACTGGCCCTCCTCCAGTCCAGATTTGAATCCGTTAGATTACAAGATATGGCAACACTTGGAGGAAAAGGCGTGCTAAAAGCCTCATCCCAATTTGGAGTCACTCAAGACATCCTTGATTAAGGCAGCCGCCGATATTGACATGGACCTCGTTCGTGCTGCGATAGACAACTGGCCGCGCAGATTGAAGGCTTGTATTCAAAATCACGGAGGTCATTTTGAATAAACTTTAATGTCATAAGAATCTATGTTTTGTTAAGTTCATTTTGGTATATGAATGGTTACATAATTAATAAACTTGTTACAATTATTTTACATTAAACATGTGACAGAATTTATGACCTGACTAGGTATATATAGTAATAAATATTTATGTAGTAAGTAGTTGACCCGGAAAACGTAGTTCTGCCGATTGAATTTAAAAAAAGTAGCCTGTGTCCTTCTCCATGGTCCAATCTATGACTATACCGAAGTTCATCAAAATTAGTTCAGCGGTTTAGGTGTGAAAGCGTAACAAACAAATAAACTTATTTTCGCATTTATAATATTAGTTAGGATTGTAATGTAATAAACTGAATTGACGATTCAAATGCACTTGGGATGTAACAATTTTAGAAAATTACTAGCTTGGCAAACGTTGGTCTGCCATATAAATTAAAAAAGGAACATGTGGTGGACCGAATGGTGAATCTAAATCAGTCGCACACACTGCACCACACAAAAGAATTATATAATATATATAAAGACGACGAAATCAACAAATTCTGTATTCGCTATTTATATAACTTTAATATATCTTTTTAAAGAAATTACCGTGTATACGTATATATGTAACAATAAATTTGTCTTTAAAATATGTTTACATAGTATAAATTAGTTATAGTATGCAGTCTTTAATGTTACCACGTTCATTAAAAATATCGTAAAACATAATTTTAAGAATATTAGTAATAGTAGTAATTTATTCATTAAAATATTACAATGTACCTGTAAACAGTTCCTGTTAATACATATTTTACCTAATAACAAATGATTTACGTCATTAACAGCAAAACATGCACGTCTAGACCTAAATAAACGTACTTATTTACATTGAAAGTCATACTAGAGGAAGTCTGAAAGTTCAACTTCCTGGAACAACAATTTAATTGTAAGCACCATATATAATATCTACTACACACATACAAAAAAATAAAATTGTAGTGTCTACAGTATATATCTTTTAATAAGATTTTTTATTTCTGTATCATTCTGGCTACTGGACAACTGTTAACGGAAAATAACCGATATTATAAATCTGTTATTTTTATTGATAATTTGTGTTGGATTTGGTTGTATTTGTCCACATGTATACCAACCAGTATACCTATATAATATGGTTTTTCTAGAGTGTAGGATGGCTATTAAAAAATTACATAATAGTAAATATAAATATTAGAATATAATTGTAGAAAGGCGTTTTCTGTATGTATTGTACAAAATATAGACAAATTAGAATCTGCACGCAACAACCGTTAACAAACGTCAGTTCCAAACCCTGTTTCCGTCGAAGTTTTGAGACGTCATTACTTTTACTCACAAACCATAAACGATAACAAATGAAACAAATCATTCTTTCTTTCTGATAATCTTTATTTCTGATATGATAGGAAAGCTATAAAAATGTTTAGTAAATAAAACTTATTACTCGTGGCCTAATATACATATCAAAAAAGTCTAAGCAACATGCATGATATTACAAATTTACTTTTTGTTATTGATGACATACTGGCTGGTTGTAAAAAAAATTCGATTATGTTTTGTTTTTTTCATAAAATTAAATGAAAGGGAATTTGTTTGAATTTAAGTGCGTTTTTATAGCTACGTTTAGTCTTGATTTTATAATTTTACCAACCATTTAAATAAAGTTAGCGACAACATTGAATTGTTAGATATTCTTTACGCCATGGAGCGACGTCATGTGACGGCAAATGAAATGCAAAGAGCTGTAGGGACGTTGCAAGCGGGAAGTAATCAATCTCAGGTATCTCGGCATTTTGGCATTCATAGAAGTGTTATTTGTCGTCTTTGGCAGCGCTACAATAATACAAGGGAACCCGCTGAACAGCATCTAGGCCGTAAAAGGAGTACAACCACTCAGCAAGACCGGTACATACAACTGATTGCAAGACGCCAGCCGATGTTAACCGCTCGAGAGATAAGTTTGAGGCTACAAAATTCAAGTGGTGTTGATGTAAGTCCCCAAACTGTGCGAAATCGACTGCATGAGTACGGCCTACGAGCTCGACGCCCAATTAGGTGCCCACCGATACGTCACGGGAATCACGTTCGTCGAAATGAATGGTGTAGAGAACGCAGAACATAGACCCAGGAACAATGGGATAAAATTATGTTTTTCGATGAGTCGCGATTCGGGTTTAGGCCTGATACAAGAAGGGTGCGAGTGTACCGTCGGCCCGGAAATATTGAAAGGCTCAGGTGCATTCAGGAAGTTCATCCATACAGCGGCTCATCCACCATCCTAAAATTTAAATTAGTACATGTTGCTTAGACTTTTTTGATGTGTGTAAATGATTTGATAGAAAAATAGGATTAAAGATTAGTTTGTGCAACCGGCAAACAAAACAATATTTTGTCAAACCTGCATCTCTGACTGATTTTGTTGTCACGCAAACTAATGATGTTGCACATATCATCTCCCTGATAGTTGAATTTAATTTGTTGAAAATGTGAATATTATATACATTGTATGTATTTCCATGTGGCGCGTGATGCCTACGGGGGTCCCAAGTTCTATCCTGAGTCTGTATATGTATAATATGTACAAAAGGAAAGTATATCAATATTAAAGTGTATCCGTTATCTAGAAATCATAACACAAGCGCCCTGCTGCTCACTTTAGGGCTAAACGGTACTGTGTGAATAAAGTTATTGTTTATAAATATTTTTTATTAATTAATATTTTTGAAAGTCAAAGCTAAGAGACAAATCAATGCTATAAATGTATTCTTGTATAAACATACAATTCAAGAAGTAAAGGTCCGTAACAAATATTTTGTGATAGACACACAGAGGCGACAAGTCGACAGTTCATTCATCAAAATGCCACTGTACAGTTCTGACGTACAAGATACGAGTATAACATTGGGAGATACGATATTAGATATTGATCTATGTACTCATCTAATTTCAAGAGGGAAATGTTCTGATTGTAGGCCTGTGTAAGAAGATTTCTGATGGGCGAAGAGCGTTTATGATATGTTATTTTCATATATTCAAAAACAAAACTGGACACCTACATATTTTGCGACTTGAGTGGAAATTCCGCCTTGACCCCGATTACCTTAGGAGGCGTGTCTCTGCCAACTTGCTCCAACTTCCGGTACCTGGGATCATTAATCCAGAATGACGGTGAGATAGGCCGAGATGTAAAAACAGAGTGAATGCAGGATGGATGAAATGGCGACAGGTTTCAGGAACAATTTGCGATCCCCAAGTGCCGTTTACACTTAAAGGTAAAATTTATAACTCCGTTATATGACCTGGCATATTGTATGGATCAGAGAGCTGGGCCATAAAGGGGAAAGATGAAAGGTTATTGCATGCAGCAGAGACGCGTTTGTTGAGATGGATGAACGGAGTTACAAAAAAGGATAAAATTAGAAATTACTCATTTCTATTAGGGGAAGTTTGAAAGTAGCGTCAGTGATTGAGAAGCTGAAAAGTAAAAGGTTAGCCTGGTACGGCCATATAATGCGAAAAGAGGAGCGTCATGTAATAAGGAGGATGCTAGAAATGGGAGTGGATGGATACAAGAGGAGAGGTAGACCAAAGAAAAGATGGGTGGATTGTGTAAAAGATGATATAGTTAAAAAAGGTGTGAATGTTCAGATGACGGCTAATAGAGGAGAGTGGAAGGAGAGAACATGTTGTGCCCCCCACATTGTTTGGGATAAGGGCAGGAAGAAAAAATATTTTCATATGGTAACGAACTAAATAAAATGTCTATAATAATTTCTGTCTTGTATTGCTTACTTAAATTTAAAAACAATTTTATCCAATAAAGCAAAACAAAAAGCTACAAAATAATATGCTTGATAACGATATTAAGCTCTTGATGTAATGGATTCTATAATGCCAAAAATCTTTGTTTTACGCCCATGTATTCGTAGACAAAATAAAAACTAAAAGTACAGAGTGCCGCTAACTTTATTTACAAGTACCTTTTAAGGGCGGTCCTAAGTGAAAGAAACATGGAACATCCCTAATTTAATTTGCGATCCAAGTACATTAAAGCCATGAAATGCCTGCTAAGTATTAGAACAATGTAGGGATTGTAAGAAATGTATAAAGTTAAGGATTCATTACATTATATGGCTCATAAAGGGTTTATAGGCATTTAGAATACATGAAATTAGTCTTTGTTTCGGAAAATAATATGAATAAACAGTATGATTAAATTGTTTATGGATTTAAAAATTTGTCTCCGCGCAGGGGCGGAGTAAGAATACTCTGCGGCCGGGGTCAGCCTTTCGTAAAAGGCGACAAAACAAACCTAGCGGAAAGCCCGTCTGGATGGTAACATTAGTGCCCCAGGTTCCTGTACGCCTATGGGACAGCAGCATGTTCGCGGTGCCACTAGCGTGCAAACATCAATAGACAACGGTAACTGCTTATTTTTAAACGAGCCGTCAGCCTTTCTGCTGTTCCTCAGCAATAAAAAAAATTGATCACCGCAAATTTAAATGATCTTTTCAATTTTCATAATTTTTATTACTTCAACAATAAATTAAGATTAAACCAGAAATATTTGATGGATATTAAGAATAAAACAAAGAACGTTTATCTATACAATTAAATAAAATTGGAGTGTCTGTTTGTAATTTTAAAAATAACCGGTTTTTACTAAGTGCATTTGGATGTCTATACACGGTACATATACCATAACAATTTTTTTTACAATTTTTGTCTGTCTGTCTGTTTGTTCCGGCTAATCTCTGAAATGGTGGACCGATTTTGACGGGACTTTCACTGGCAGATACCATTTTTTTGTCTTTTTTGTCTTGGGGAAAAACCTCTCTTGACGGGTTCCCCCGGCCCGAGGGGACCGAGGGATATGTGGGACTCCGGGAAAGATGTTCGACCATCCGACTACCCACTAAAAAAACCCCGCTGTTCTCCTATCGCCTACGCACGGGCCCACGGATATATGGCCTGCCGATCTCGTGGCCCGGGCCGGCGCCGGCCCGCCTTTTGTCTTAAGGTGGGCCCCTTCTAAAGTGTTGGTGCCAGAGGGTCAGGGTTCACGCGGCCCTCTTCCTCGCGGCAATAGTGCGGGCGGTGAATCTTCCCCCGAGGGGCCGCCCGCGGCTGCTTTCTACGGCGGCCAGAGGTCGCTGCCCACCCTCCGGCGCCGATGACGCGGTCTGCGTTGGCGGGAGGGGAGTGCGGTGGCGGACTCCCGCTCCCGCTCCGCCGCCTCTTTTGCAGACACTACTGTCTCGCAAAAGGAGGCAACGGCCGTCCATCCAGGATCGCCCCCGACCATGGACAGAACCAGGGAAGGAGCGACAGGTCCGCGGTCAATTCCGGACGGGACTCGCATCCCCGTCGCGTGCTAGTCAGGCGTGGGTACGACTACCAGACGACACTCGAGAAAAACCAGGGAGTCGCTTGACGTCGTAGCCGGCTCAGCAAATAGCAAATAAATAGTTTTAGTTAAAAATGGTCTGTTTCGGAATTTTTTTAATCCAATTTAAGTTGACCTCACATATCCAAAAAATGCTGCCCAAAGTCACTATTCCTCGCGGATGGAGTCGCGGGCACAGCTAGTCATAATATAAAAACAAAACAAAAAATATTTGGCATCGTTAAGCTATACGAATGTATGCGAATGTTTAAGTGTGTCTCGGATGTGATGGATAAGGGTGGCCCCTACGTTATCCATCCAAAGACACCATATAAAACGATGTACATGTGGCAGTTTATGGCATTGTTCGCTGCCATTAGGGGAGTGGAATGATACTATAATGAGAGTAGGTGTGTAGCTACGTATAAAGGTTATTATTATGTATTAGAAAACTCAGAGGGTAGGGCGACTTTATCCGATGAGACGAGGCCTTGTCGACAAGGGACCGACTACAACTGCGATTTGGGAATAAATCGATATTCATGGTAAAGAAGTAAAGTTTTAGACTGACATAAATCCGTGCACTTGAAGGAAATAGCTTTGGCACCAAATGAGAATCTGTAATATTTGAATAATTTATGAGTAAATTTAGTAGAAGAATGTTTCTTTATATTATCTAAACATTCATATATTTACTTTATCTTCTATTATACGAATAATATTTTTTTTAATGCCGTAGGACAGCAGACTGGCCGACGGTCCGCTTCGAATTTAGCAGTTACCATCACCTATAGGTATTTGCAACGCCAGTGGCATCGCAATACGCTGCTGTCCCGTAAGGGTACAGGAACTTGGGTCACTAATGCCGGAACACAACACAAGGTTATTATGGCGGCATACTTAAGACCAAAGGTGGTCGCCATCCAGTCGGGCCCGAGGCCCTACCACGCAGCTAGGGTGGGTTGTTTTGTTACCTTTTACGACAGGCCGACCCCGGCCACAGAGGTTAGTATTCTTTCTCCGCCCTTGCACGGATAAAACAATATAAGCTACAATGATTGATTTCCGTTTAGGTAGGATAGGTTATTTTTGTTTCTTATATCACATTAATTAATAAAATATCTAACAATCATTCCTCAAAGTTGATGCAATTCAATATTAAAGGCGTCAGGCATGATTAATTCAATACCGCTACTTGTAGGCTAAAGTTATACAATACGCACCATCAATCAGCATTAACTTGTATCTTGTGTGCATCACAATACAGCGAAGGGTCATACGTGAAGTGTAAATTGTTAGTAGACTTTATTAGTCAGGTCTAACCCAGTTACATTAGTTTGCAACAAGAACTATACAAAGAGTAGAAAGGATTTTCTCTAGTAAATTACTCTGGTAAATGATTGAATGAGAAATATAATTATGTAAGAAATTATTTCTTTAGGAAAAAAGTTGAGAAAATGCCAAGAGAAAACTATAGATATAAATAGTTATATACATTTTATATGTTAATTTAAATAAAGACTTACTTGCTGTAAAAATTGGGGTAAATATCTTCTTTACAACTCTGCTAGTTGTATACACGTATTCTATGGAATACTCGTATTTTCTAGAATGTAGAAATATTTATAAGTACCATGTGGTCTGGGATTAAGAAAAGAATCTATACAAATAAATAAAATTGGAGTGTCTGTTTGTAATATTAAAATAACCGCTTTTTACCAAGTGCATTTGGACGTATACACAGTACATATACCAAAACAACATTTTGTCTGTCAGTCTGTCTGTCTGTCTGTTTGTTCCGGCTAATCTCTAAAATGGCTGCACCGATTTTGACGGATCTTTCACTGGCAGATAGCTGACGTAACAGGGAGTAACTTAGACTATTTTTATTTTAGAAAAAAAAAAATAGTTTTTGTTAAAACTCATAAGTTTCGGAAATTTTAATTTCCAATTTAAGTTGACCTCATATTTATATCATCAATCATATGAAATAGGGTTCAGCTTAGGCTGGACATTGTAGGTTGAATTTCCAATTTAAGTTAACCTCAGATTTATGTCATCAATCATATGAAATATGGTTTAGCTTAGGCTGGACTTTGTAGGTTCAAACGCACGTATTCCGGAGGCGCATGGTGTAACAGTTGCATTCGATATCACTGCCTGTTTGCATATTTCATTTATTTATATTTTAGGGTTTATAGGGTTTGTAATCCAAAATAAACCGTAAGATTTATCCAAAAAATGCTGCCCAACCCAAAATCACTATTCCACGCGGATGGAGTCGCGGGCACAGCTAGTAGTAAATATAACCGCCCACATTATTCCACTGCTGGCCTCGGGGCTTCCTCTAGAGGGAGCGGCATGTCCAAGGCAGATTGGCGGGTTACAAACACTCGTGATCTCGGTATGCAGGTGTCCTCTTGATGTCTCCCTCGGTACCTTGGCAATTATGTTATATGCACATTAAGCGAAGAAAAGCTGCCTAAGCAGTACATGCCACCGTGAGATTCGAGGACGGGAACTCTAGGTGAGTCTCCAAGTTTGATACCACTAAGCTACCAGGTATCTTGTTAAATAAGATTCTTATGGAAATACTCGTTTGATCTAAAACTTCTAAAAAGTCAGAAAGCGGATTTGGGTCAATTATAATTATTTATAGACACCGGTTTGTGATTAATTTTTTTTATTGCCTTAGGACCGCAGACAGGCTGACGGCCCACTTAGAATTTAGTAAATACCATCGCCTATATGTGTTTGCAATACCAGTGGCATCGCGATTACGCTGCTGTCCCATAAGGGGAACTTGGATCCCTAATGCCGTAACACAACACAAGGTTATTATGGCGACATACTTATGATCAAAGGTGGTCGCCATCTTGACAGCTTGGCGCCCTACCACGTAGCTAGGATGGGTTGTTTTGTCGCCTTTTACTAACTACCCTTACCATTATCTGAGTCATTATTCAATCCGTTCAACTGCGTCGATTAAATAAAACATGCAGTAGGTAAGAATATTGTGAGGTATGAAGCCAGTTTTAAAATACAGCTGAATCTACAATTTCGCAAATAAGTACAACAAAGAGAGAAAAGCAAGCGGCGGCAACGGAGTTTAATCAGAGCTCTACAGATTTCGAGAGTAGTTCCGCATCAGACGAAATTGTTTGAAGTTTTTTGAGTACCACCCAGACCGTGTACCCACCACCCTTTACAATTTTTACCTATAGAATTGAGGTATTAAAATTTATATAATTATTGACTCAATTATGTTTAAAAGTAGTTATTATTTTATAAGTGAAAGCTGATTGTATAAAATTGTAAGCGCAAACTGTGCTTTTCACATTAACTAACTTATTTTTAATTTTTTACTTAGATGACTGTCTTTTTGGTTTAAGCATGATACCCTTGTGTAGATGATAACTACTTATCAGACCCAGAGGTCTCGGATACCAATGTATGCACCGCCCAGTTGGTTTTTTGCCTTATTTACATGTTACAACATAATTGCCACGTACCCACTTCATGACGTGACGTGACGATGAAGTAACACTTCATGACGAAACCTGCATAGCAAGTTCATGGGTATTTGTAACGGATTGATCGTTTTGGACAAGGACAAGACTGGAGCTCAGTTTTGGGACGTTGTGAGCTATTTAGCCAGCTAACAGCTTGCATATTCACGCAGCAAATTATGTTTAATTTTAACACCCACACTATAGAGAAAAGGTACTGGATTTTTAAATATTTTTATTACACTAATAGAAGAATGTGAAGCCTTGAAATTGTAGCGACACTCGACGTTTATATGAAAAAAAAGTCGTACGCAACAAGCAAATAGATATTTAGTTTTTTTTATTGCTGTACGATGGCAGACAAGCTGACGGCCTGCTTAGAATTTAGCAGTTACCGTCGCCTATGGGTGTTTGCAACGCCAATGACTTGAGTCAGTAATGCCGGAACACAACATAAGGTTATTATGGCGGCATATTTAAGATCAAAGGTGGTCACAATAGACGGGCCTGAGGCTCTACCACGTAGCTAGGGTGGGTTGTTTTGTCGCCTTTTACGACCGGCCGACCCCGGCCGCAGAATACATACGAGGCATGCCTGTTAAGTTTTGTCGTTTGAAGAAAAAAACACAACTAGAACCTTATAGTACTTTTTATTGTTTTTCAAAGTATTCACGTCGTAGCTTAATACACTTTTCCATTCGCTCAAACCAGTTATTATAATATTTATTCCACTCTAAAGTGGGGGTGTTCAAAATGGCTGACTTGAAAGCATCGACTGCATCTTTACCGGACTGGAACATTTGACCATAAAGACTTTTCTTAATTTTAGGAAATGTAGAGAAATCGTTAGGGCTTAGGTCAGGACTGTATGGAGAATGGTCAAGAATTTCTACTTTTTCTGCTTCAAATACCCAATCGTTTGACGAGCGCGTTTTCGTGGTGCAGGATGATTCGTCGCTTTGAGTTAGATTTTCGAAGTTCGGCGATGACTTGTAGTAATCAAACTGTGGTATACCACTCTGCGTTAATCGTTCTACGATCTTCAATTGCAATAATCGCAACATGACCAGTTTTTCCAACGAACGTGGCCACCATCTTCTTTGAAGTACTTCGAGAACGAACAACTTTAGTTGGCTTTGGCTCGTCTTGAAAGACCCAGATTGTAGATTGTTGTTTGGAATCAGGATCTTAGGCATAGATCCAAGATTCGTCACCACTGATTATGTCGTAGACGTGATTTGACTCTCCTCGGTTGAACCTTTGCCGAGTTTTCTTACCCATCTGACGCGGGCCGCCTTATGATCGTCGGAAAACAGATGCGGTATCCAACGGCAAACTAGCTTTCTCACACCAAGCGCTTCATGCAAGATCTTCTGAATGGTTGTCCCTGAGATGCCTAATAGAGCCTTGTCATTAACACTAGTATGTCCACGCTGCAATTCTAAATACTAGCGTTCGACAATCCGCAGATATGGGACTTCATCACTGAACACAGATGTTAGCTCTTCAAAACACTGAAGCCGTGTTAGGCCTCTTCTAAAGTTGTAGAAAATTATTGCACGAACATTTTCCTTAGAAAGATTCATTTTCGTACGTGACCTGACAGGTTCCAATCGACGCTGTGACTAAACAATAGCATTAATCCTAATACTTTCAACTGTTTTGAGATTCAAAATTTAAACACATTCGAATATAGAACAGTTCCAAATTCAAAGTTGCCGGGAAATATGGAAACGACAGAACTTAAAAGGCATGCCTAGTATAAAAATACTATTTTTTTTCTTACGAAAGTCTATCCTCACGCATTGAAACACGATCACAAACGTGTTCTATCAAATCCTTGTGATGTTTCTTAAGCCCTTGTTGCTCAATAACATGGTTGTGGTTTATTTGGTAAAACACATCATGCAACAAAATAAATGGTAATATTTACATTGTTACTTCATGATTACTTCGTGACGAATAACAGTAGCTGATTTTTTACGTGTAAACCAATATATGGTTTAACCGTTACTTCGTACTAATCCATGTTTTTGAGGAAACACTTTAGGAAACCAAATTTGACTAAAATTTTACAGTATGGTATAACGAAAACCTTAACATTAACATTTATAATTACATAAATATTAATCCTAACTTTATATAAACTAAGATTTAATACAGTGACAATGACAATAATAGCTTATAATGATTTCCGCCAAGCAACCCGACTTATTGTAACATTATTTGTATTATTGTATAAATTACGATCATAGATTTAATTATAAGATTTTATTAATTCAACGTACAGTATATTCTATTCTAAAATACAATTTGTTCCATATATTGCCTTGTATTTTTCTTTTACCACACGGTAGCTTGTACATGGGAGGAATCTCACGCAAGCTTGTTCCAGACTATATTAATGAAATTGTAAATCTCAACTATGCGATCTTGTTTCTTGATGTATAATGATTGTGTATGTATGTATGGGTATATGAACGTGGAATATTAAAAAGCGCATTCAGCAAAACGTGAGAGCTGCAATACATTCGCGTCTATCGACTAGCTTCCGTATATTAATTTTTCTCAAAAACTCGACTTTGTGTGCTAGGCACGTCGTTATTGAAGAGACGGGGTACACGAATATTATTTTGACTTAACGTGGCGTTTGGACGAATGCCAACACGCTCGAGCTACAAGTGGCAGGCAAGTAGGCTTCTGCGACAGATGCATAATTGGACTAGCCATTAAAATTTTAATAACTCGTACTTTCACAATTTAACGTCGTAATATTCCGTCAGATTGCTCTTGGCTTAATGATATTCTGTCAGAGAAACGGACGCCTTAAGAATTGCAACATTCAGCCAAACAGACATCTATTCTTTGGTGTGCCTACAGAATGCAATGGGAAATTATATCGCCCACTCCGGCGGTCCCCCTTTGTCCCTCATTCTAGGGAGCTTTTTAAGCCCACCCCACCCCGCTTTTGGAATGTCGCGGTTTTCAAGTTTGTTTATAAAATGTTCTACTTACATATTTAATTTTTCAAGTGCCTTATATACTTAAAATTCTACAGGGTAACTTAATTTAACAAGTTTATGTTAAACTACGTAATAAACCAAATTATGACAAAAGAAACCCTGTATTTGATGAAGGCAATCACCATTTTAATATAAACTTTACATCGGTGTTAAAATTTCATTGATTCAGTGGGTGTAAATCTATAAGTGGGAGTAAATTATCAGATATTATCCTTAAGTGAATATATTTCCATAAATGCGCCATAATATTTACTGGTAAAGGAAATTTATGGCCTGGAGAACATAGGGCAAATGCTAATAAGTTAAGTTTTAGTAGAGGTCAATAATTGCCGTCCTCTATTCACGCCGGGTTATAATATACCTGAATAATATATTGCCTGAAATTGCTTGGTATACTGTTTCTAAAATGTCTTTTTAATTAGACATATTTATATATGGTGAGATTAGATTAGCTATTAATTCGCGACAGTTCGACATTTACCCGGCAGTTTTGTTCTGGTTTAAGACTATGATCACCCATCTTTTCCTGGGGTGTAGAAAGTATACTCATAGAATATTCAGCTAGAGCTCTATTCTTGTTTATACTACTAGATGGATTATATGTTTCATTAGACCATTTAGATCAATGGTGCCCAAACTAGGGATCACGACTCCTGTGGGGTTCGCCAGAAGATTGTTGGGGTCGCCAATTTTTTAATTTTTCAATAGGATTCCAAGTTTTTTCTGAATACGATCTTGGTCGGCGGTGTGATCAATTTTTTTACGACATATGCAGTTCAACTATTCAAGTTTGTGAGAAAGAGCAACTGATAGATTTGATTTGTGACGGTACTCTTCGAAATCGATTAAGACTCAGTTTTGCCAAAATTTTTGGTTATTCGTGGCAAAGTAATATCCCGTTTTAAGCAAGAATTCCATGAGTTTAAATACAATTTGCAATAAAAAATAAATACCGCTCGCGTTTAAACCCTGAAGATGATATTGCAAATACCAACCATGTTGTTATATATTCGAACATTGATGAAATGTTTTGACAACCGGCCGCCTGCCTACTTACGAAAAAAAAAGTATATATGTAGTATATTAGTTATCTAGTACCCATAACACAAGCGCTCTACTTCTTACATTGTAACTAGATGGCTATTTGTGTATTGTCATCCCTCCCTAGCTACGTGGTAGGGCCCCGAGCCCGTCTGGATGGCGACAACCTTTAGTCTTAAGTACGCCGCCATAATAACCTTGTGTTCCCGCATTAGTGACCGAAGTTCCTGTTGTACCCTTATGGGACAGCAGCGTGTTCGCGATGCCACTGGTGTTGCAAACTCCCATAGGTGACAGTAACTGCTAAATTCTAAGCCGGCCGTCAGCTTGTCTGCTGTCCTACAGCAATAAAAAGAAAAAGTCGACGAAACGCGACGAAATTAACGTTAAGCGTAAATATTATCCAACATGTAAACATTTCGATATCCTTTATCAGTTGGTATCGTTCAGTAAATATTGTAACACTTGTTTAGGGGCTATGTCCATAAACATTGTTTGTTCGTCCTCGTCATAAAGAAGTGAGTGCGCTGTCCGTTGGGACTTCAACCGCTGTGCCTGTTTTATTGCATTTTTACACGGAATTATATTGATCATTTTATAAATTTAATTATAAATTTAGCGTTACTTCATTATTTTTAAACCCTGATGACAAAGGGTATTTATAAGGAGGGTATGTATATAAATCGTATGTATTTATTGTGGCTTTAAAACCTAAACGCATGGATCGATTTCAATGTGTTTTAATGTTTGATGTTAATATTTTCCTGGCTGTTTGATGAGAATCGGATTTATGGATACGAAAATACAAGTTTTCTCAGTCGTTTTATAGTTTAGTGATAAATTAATTTGTCATATAGTGATAACATTACGGGGTCGTGATAACATATGAACATGCTAGATATATGAATGTACCAGTATGGTGAGGTGGCCGTACTTATTCGGTCCGCAATGATAAATAATCTTCATTTAAAAACAATCCGGAAATTTTAATTAGGCAGTATCTATTAGATATTTAAACTATGTTCGATATGTGCTAATATGAAGTTTAAATACATTTACCGACAATTAAAAAGCCTTGGAAGGGACTAAAAATTTATTAACTTTTTGCTTATTTACATATTAATTATGCAAATGCCTCGATGAATAATACTCGTACTGGGCTTGATTCATTAAGAAATTTGAGGAGTACGTAAAGTAATAGTGGCTTTTTCGTCTTCCATGAGGAACAGTTAAAGACATTAGAACATTCTGCCTCGAGAAGTACATACCATAAATAAACCAACAAATACGTGATGTTCTTTTCCCCAATTATTGATACGTTCCTTTACAGTCAGATTAAAATAAATCCAATAAGTCCAAATACACTCTAATGATTTTAACAGAAATATCAATGTTATTTAATGTAAAATATTATTGAGTAGGTAGGTACTTACAATATTTAAATATGTTTTGACATTTGGATATCATGTTGGGAACTTTACTGACGACGGTGAATTAATAATAATCTAATAATAATTTATAGTATAAATACAAATAGTAATTTAATATTAGTTAATAACAAAATATATATTAGTCATAAAATGTTCTAATACTCATTAGTCATTCTGTTTTAATGCTCACTGATTATTCCGTAAATTGAAAATGACTAATTACATCGGTAAAGAGAAGAATCTCCTCATCATCATCATCTTAGTGTTGAGTCCCGGCTGCAACCCAAATTCTCGCTTCGGCGCCCAAAGTCCGCTTTCTGACTTTTTCTTCTCCACTTCGCACGATCATCGGCATCTCTGGTGCTCAGTTCGTTGGCATGCATATCACCTTTTACGACGTTCTTGCTTGTGTCGTTCTAAGACCGGCCACGTTTCACAGCCGTATAAAAGGACAGGCCTAATGGTGGTCTTATAGACCTGTCCCTTCAACTTTACCGGCATCTTGGGGTAACAAATGACACCAGTCACTTCACGCCATTAGGCCCACGCGACAGCAATGTATGCTTTAATGTCGCAATCAATGTCACTAGACGTGTGAAATACAGATCCCAGGTATTTCCCTGGTTCCGTGCGCTTGACCGAATCGTCACCTATGCGCACGGATGTGGGATCTGTGGAGTTGCAGGCCAAGTACTCGGTCTTCGCCACATTGAGCCTCAGACTGCCGTTCTCAAGTGATTCCTTCCACGTCTTCATACGTCCCACCAACCTACCCCTGTCTGAATCTGCCAGCGCGATATCATCAGCATACTGTTCTGATGCTGTCGGACAGTAGGTACGTCTAATACCACGCTGAACAGAAACGGACTAAGGACGGATCCCTGGTGTACTCCGACAGTGATGGGGAAGGATTTGGTGTCCAAAAGCGGTCCGAACCACGGAATCGGAATCGCTGTACATGTCTCGGATGATATCAATATAGGCATCTGGAACCCTTTTGGATTGCAATGCTTACCAAGATTATCGCGCGAGGAATACAGTCGAAGGCCTTCTGCAAGTCAGGAAACAGGCAATGCAGAGGAGTATTCTTCGTCCTGTATTTCTCCGCGACAGTCTTTGGGCAAAAACAGGGTCCATTGGTCCAGGTTCCATGACTAGGGCGAAACCCATATTGACATTCCGAGACAGTGCACTCCTACCTAATCCGAGAGTCAATAACCCTCTCGAAGAGCTTCATGTTGTGGGACATGACCTTGATACCTTGGTAATTACCGCATTCCTGCACCGACCCCTTGCTTTTGAAGACTGGAGTAATGATACTCAGTCTCCATTGGCTCGGAATCGTACCGGTGAGGAGTGTCCGGTTAAAAAGGTCGGTTAAGATGCCCGCACCACGAGAGCCCATTGCCTTCGATGGGGACTCTATCGGATCCAACAGCTTTCCAATTCTTTATGCGGCGAAGACAATTCTGGAACTCCGTTATTAGTGGTACTAGTCTTTGATTCGGAGGAAGGAGAGCACATCGGCCAACTCGCGCGTCCGGTTAGCGTGCCTATGTTCCATATTGCTAAGTGGATCTTTTGAGATGTTTGGGCTACGTTAGTTGGGGCTAACTTCGTTAGCTGTGCCTGCCCATGACACGGTAGCCCTTGTCCACTTCTCACAAGAGCCGGTCGAAGCTCTTGCGCGCCGTTATGCGGTGGCGTCCTAACCCTTATAAGATCTCGCATTCTTTGAAAGAGAAGAATCTCCTATTAATACAATTATATCCTCATAAATGTTCCCGGTTGTTTCGAAATCTTCCAAATCGGAGTTCAGAATAAAATGCTGAGTATAAACATTAAAAATCAGAGAATTTATTGTCTTCAGTGTCCTATCGTTACACTTATATATTGAAGAAATATGTGGTGTGGCACGTCAGAATGTGAGGATCAAAGTTTCAAATTCGTCCATAATCTTGATTTTTTTGTTGCTGTAGGACAGCAGACAGACTGACAGTCCGCTTAGAATTTAGTAGTTACCGTTGCATAAAAGCGTTTGCAACGCCAGTGGCATCGCGAACATGCTGCTGTCCCATAAGGGTACTGGAACTTGAGTCACTAATGCTGGATGTGTTCCGGCATTCGTGACACAAGGTTATTATGGCGACATACTTAAGACCAAAGGTGGTCGCTATCCAGACGGGCTTGGAGCCCTACCACGTAGCTAGGATTGATTTGTCGCCTTTTACGACAGGCCGATCCCGATCGCAGAGGTCTAGAGATATTCTTTCTCCGCCCCTGCATGGATAAAAATCTAGGTGTACGTACAATATAAATTTATTAAATTATAATCAAACAATGTTATAAACATAGTTAGAAAATATCGCTGTACATAAGAAATACGACAAATGTAGGTAATATTAAGAATAAATTATATTTAAAAAAATGCTACACGTGAAGAAATAAGGCAGAAAGGGCCTAGGTATAAGATGACGTAAAGATTATGGACCCGCTACTAAAAACAGCCCTAATATTTAAAAAAGTCTTTATATTCTTGTAAAAAATCTAAATATCTTCATGTACCTAGTTACTTAGTCCCCGTAACACAGCAGTCGGCTGCTTGCTATATGACTAGATGGTGCAATGTGAATTGTCATATTATATTTATTTATATAGCCTACGGTATATCGTTTTAATGTTCGCATTTCGTATAATCAAACGAATATTTAAGAATTTTAAATGTCAATTAAATAAATATTTGTGTAAAGAATTTTTTTGAAAGGTAAATTTGGAAAACTGTTTTATTAGACCGCATTGGATAGGCCTGGTCACGCGTAGGAGTGTGTTTTATCTACGGGATAGTTCATTGACTGGAAGTTTAGTAGCCAAACTATTGAATATAAGTGATAAAAGAGCATTTTAAGTTTATGGCCTGGTATTTTATTACCCCATTTTATGGTGATAGGCTCAACATTAATCCGCAATTATCGCGTCGGGACTGATGTCGCCTGTGTTATATTGTACAGCATTATAATATTTTTATGTTAAATTTATGTTACTGAATTATGAAAATTATAAATTACATTATATCAGCACGAACGATATAAAAGAGATATAAGCAATATATCAGCTGTCAAAAAATAGTACCCAAAAGAAAGGCGCTCTGTTCACTTCAAAACTGAGATGGCATTGTGTGATTTATCCCAATATAATAATTATGTATATCCCAATATTATAAATGTGAAAGTAACTCTGGCTGTCTGCCTGTCTGTTTGTTACGTTTTCACAAGTAAACTGTTGAACTAATGTTCATGAATTTCAGTATAGAGATAGATTGGACCTTGGAGAAGTATCTAAAGGAGGAGGAGGCTATTTTTCGCAAAAATGAACTTAAAGGGAGTGAAATAGGGGGAACGTAATTGAGTTCGTTTTTTTTTTTCAATTTATATTGCAGAACAACGTTTGCCGGGTCAGTTAGTTAAATAAAGATTTAGTCGTAGTATCTTTAACGTTCGATTTAGCTTTTCATGTTGAATCCACTTGTTGGGATATTTTTCCTATAGTAATATTATTACGTTCTGAGTTATAAAATGGAAGACGGAGGATAAACCTTTATACAGAGATAATTGTAACTTTAGATAAGCCTACATAGATTGTAGTTTCCATCTAAATATATGTTATCTTCTGTAAGTTTTTCTTTAAAAAAAATATGTGTTTTTTTAAGTTTTTAGAGATTGGCTACACTAGTTTGTACCTCTTACTACGCCAAAACGCGTAATGAAAACTCTAAGTGGGTTAATTAAATGAAAATAACAGTTGTCTAGACGAGAGGCGCCAGACGAAATCGCTTTGCTGTCGCGTGATTAAAACTGCAGTCACTCGGTTAAGATTTTCAAATTGTTTCCTGAATATTTATCTCATAATTTATGTGGTGGTGGTAAACTGCAAATAAATTGTACATTTTATGTTATTTTTAAAATTTATTTTTCTATAGCACGTCTATCAAAGCCCTATACTTATCGCGCTATTTGACGAAAAAAAATATTTTAACATATTTCAGATTAACTAAAAGCGTAAATACTTATTATAAAAGTAAACGTGGTTGTTTAAACAATTTACCATAGTCTAATTATTTGATGTCATAAAAGGTTAATAAATAATTTATTTCTAATCAAAAAAGTAGTACATTAAGGAATTAAGAAATAGACTATATAAATAATAACTAAAAAGTCTAGGACATACAAGTAAATAAACTATAAAATGGAGAAGTAAACAAACCTCTTACTATGTAAGAGAGATAAAGTTAACATATAAAAAAATCAGGTTTTATTTTATAATTTGTTTCCTATTTTACGCGTTCAATTTATTTATTCATATATGTTTAATGAGAATCGGCGAAGACAGTTTTTCAAGTATAGAATGTACTTTTAGGTTGTGTCCATAATAAAAGCTTGAGGTCGTTCTATATTTATAGAAAATCTTTATTAAATTACGACGAGGTGTCGAGAAGAATTATCGAGATGCCATTGGTTGAAAAGAATGTATCGGTTTAGAGCAGCATTGCGCATGCGTGTTACTCCTTCACGTACTACAGCAGCTCGACCTTCGTAGGTCGCCGCCCCACCATTCAGTGCCTCGCTGACTCTCATTGATTTTCGACCGGCAACACATGGTTATCTTTACTCGAGCGCGAACTGCCCATCGGTTGACTTGGCAATACTGACGCACGTGCTAACGGGTTAGTCAACTCTTCTTTATAATAGAGGTAAGCACCATAACCTATCGCACTTCTACGCCCAGGCTTAACTGTCTGGACACTGTTAAATTTCCTAGAATACGTTTCATATTTTCTTTCGCTTCCTGATGTATAGTTTATTTAAATTTATGAACTAAGTCTGTTTTTAAAAACATTACACAATAACCGCAAATCGGTAATGCAACTTATTTTGATGTTTCAGTCATTTTGCGGCTTGATATTGTGGTTTGAAGAAGGTTCTTTTTAATTCTGCGTATTTTATGTTTGTGTCCATTTGTCCAAGACAGTAAACAAGCTCGATCGATACATTTTTACTTACAATTTTGCCGCTATTATAGTTGATTCCTCCTCCTCGAGTCGTAGTCCTCATGTCTGAGGGTCGTGACCAACACCCTCCAGTCTATCACTTATGGTAGTTTTCCACTGCTTCCTATTCTCAGCACCGTGCAGCGCCTCGTAGACAGATGTGTCTAGTGCGGTGCGAACTTGATCCGACCAACGCGTCGGACTACGGCCACGCGATCGGCTGCCCTCGACTTTACCGGTTACAACTAACTTTTCCAAGTTGTCATTGTCTTTTCGGGCAATGTGGCCGAAGTACTCCAGCATCCGCTTGAGACAGATGGTGGAACGCCTCGTCCCAATCTTTAGTTGCTGGAGTATGGACACATTGTTGATTATTACTTCTATATACATTCATAATTCTCCTTATGAAGTATTTTATTCATTTGGGATGTTATTTGTTTTTATTGTATTTATTACATTATACGATTTTTCGGAGAAATAATAATTATAATACGGTGACACGCTCAAAACATCTAACTTTATTTACGAACGCGTACTCTTCGGGTTACTAAACTTTTCATGAGTTTTACAAGGGATAAAGATTTGGTTTATGCTTGCTGTAACTGTGTTTTAATGCAAATACAATGTCATTTCTTCCACACATTTCTTCCTGTAGTATCAGACATTTCGTACTTATGTGAGGATGAAATAATAAAATAAAATTGAATAAACGCCTGTTTTGAATGTTAATTATATGTACGTTTTTCCTGCACGATAAATAATATATTAAGAGTGTTTAGGTAAAAGGTTTGGAGATGTTTGATAGTAGTAACAAACGTAAAGTATAAACTTAATTATAATGTAACATAATTAACTTTTAACTTTACGGAACATTACTCATAATTTACATCATAGAGTAACTGATAACTCGGGAAAGGTTCCAAATATTTTTAGTTGTTTAGTTGAGACAAAATGTATGAATTTCACAATTCTAGATTGTTGCCTTGCATTATGTATGTTATCGACAGTATAAGTCAAAAATAGCGTGTCAATCTTGGCTAGTCTCGTAGAATACTGTTGTATAACTTGAAGTTATGAAAAACTTATAAATCATAAAATCACTTTTTTCAGCAGAACAATCTGTTAAATGCGACGTAAAATTGTACGGCATGGGAGATGTGGTGTGAATTGCGTATACTAGGCGAACTCAATAGTTTCCTTAAAGTTAAGGTCAGCTAGTGACATCACAGATATAGGTGTACGTGCGATGAGGTAACGTGCCCGCTGCTCCCGATCGGCGCCCGCGCAATGCCAAGCGCACGATTCCGCGAAAGACGGCGCCATGAATCATTTGCGCCATATCCGGTTTTCTATAATCTTAATTCCATGCCATATCTATTGATGTTATATTAATTACTGCAGATGATAGAATAATGATCTCCTGAGAAAAGTCACAGAACGGCGGCTTTTTTGGCCGAAGCCTTTTTGAAAAAGTTATGTATGAAATCAAATTAAAATAAGACACGAATTACCTTTTGGTGAAATACATCTATTTTCTCACCCTTTATTAAAGTAGATATTTTTCTAGAAAAACACTAATATTTTGTACTGTTTTAGAGATTTAGTTCTTTTTTAAAATCGCTGATTTCAACTATCATTCCAAGTGGGTTAATTTAAAACCCGTCTGGATTGAAAGATTTTAAATCAAGACGGTGCCCAGAAATTACGTCACAAGTGAATCAGTTTCAAATCTTACAAACTCATCTATTGTAATAAGCGTTTTTGTTAGAACTCTTTCAGTTTTTATATCAATATTTTATATATACACCGACAAGTTGTTTTTTTAAAAAATAAAATATTACACGTTAAATATTTATGATCTTTATATAAACCGTACTAGAAAATAATTAGCATACACTGCGCTGTCTCTTATTGGAACACAATTTGCACACACGATCTATATTGGATCACATTTGCTGAGTCACTGAATGCTGAGATAAATATTTCGGAGCCAACCAAAGATAACAATTTTAATAACGATGCATTGATGACGTCTTCGTGAGTGAGTCACCGATCAGTTCTAATAATTTAATACGTTTATGTTTATATTTGTTTCATTGAACTCAAGTCAGTTTACAGCTATTTCTCGCAGGGAATACACCGATTGCGAATTTATATTCATCTTAAATTGTGGTGTGTGAAATTTGTGGATACAATGTGTAAAGAGACCAGCCAAAGTAGCGTCCGAAATTTAATAGGGGTTTCGGTAAATATTTTTCTTAATAATAACTATATAATAATAAAATAAGCTAAACTGATGTATTAAACTTAGATTTTTAAACGGGACTAAAATAATTCTTAACGTCATAATTCTAATAAGTGTTTAATATGTGTATGTATTAATAATTAATTAATAAAATATATTTATTACTTTCTTAATAGTTTTATTTCATTGTTAATTTTTATATTTATATTGAGTTCACTACTAAACAATATACAAATTCAGCCTTGCATTTTGATTTAGTGTTTATAATTTCCAAGTGCTTGTATTTATTATTTTTAAAATAAATTAATTTACATAAATCGAGTATTTATTATTAAACAAGACGATTTTAAAGGGATAGTTACTTTTGTTTTATAAATGACCAATTATTCGATTCGTCGATTATTTATCAGTTGCATAAATGATTGCGTTGATCGGAAACGGACATGGCCTGCCTCAACATCAGGCCGCCAGTTGCGCAATATAATCCTTCATTATCAATTCTTCGCCATAAAATGATGGGTACAGAAGGTCATGTCTGAATATTTCCATAATATGCTCGGCATTTGTAGTTTTTTAAAGGAGGTTGAATTTAAACATGATAGCATCTTGGCGACCAATATATTTTATTAAAAATTGATTGTAGAAAATTATAATTAATATACAATAGAAAAAATTAAGATAGCCAATAGTGACAAGGACTGTTGGAGCTTAAACTCCAATACATGAGACTGTAGCGAATGATGCCAGTGGCACTTGAGCTCTAGCTAATACTACTTATGGTAACTGATGAGTTTTACTCGGGTCAATTAGTTTTGTTTGCTTAATATTCCTTACCGTAAGGTCCGTCCTTGCTATGAGAGCTACCCGAGTAGATTTCTTTACATACGGTACTGTAACAATCAATACATTCATGGATCTGCTTTTTGACATTATATATATATATATATATATATATATATATATATATATATATATATATATATATATATATATATATATATATATATATATATATATATATATATATATATATATGTATATATATTTATTATATAATATTCGTGTTGTAATTATGTCATGTATTTAATATAATGCAAATCTATAGGTCTTACAACGTTTAGCATGATTTAAGTAAATAAATAAAAATAAGGTCACTATTTAATTTTTTCATATAATCATAAACATAAGTCTTTATTTGTTAAAATAATAATCAAAATGTATGAAGATTGTTATACGATGGTTGTTAGAGCTATTTATTTTATTGTTTGAGAGCGCAAAGTATGAACCTAAACCTCTGTACTTGTCTTTTATGGTTCAGCTGTGATTTAGGACGCGATGCTGAATGCAGCTGCGCGGGCGCACGCCGCCCGCTGCGACACATGTGATCAAGTACCGGTGTCGAATAATGAGTTTTGTGTGTTATTAATACGATTCCGAATATTAATAGAGCCAAAAATGTATTTACGTATTAAATACGTACTTATAATAATAAGTAGGGCGTTTATTTTTTATGAAAAGTTGCACTTTCATATTGTTTTTTCTCAAATATGTTTTGGCATCATTTTACGTAACCTAAAACGATAAAATCATAAAATGTGCTTTTTATAACTATATTTAAAATGATTGTCAAGAATGTATGGATACAAGAGGAGAGGTAGATCAAAGAAAAGATGGAAGGATTGCGTAAAAGATGATATGGCGAAAAAGAGAGTAAATGTTGAGATTGCTAACACAGGAGAGGGAGAGTGGAAGGAGAGAACATTTTGCGCCGATCCCAAATAATGTGGGATAAGGCAGGATGAATTTGCCCTTGATATTTCATTAATGATTCCCTTCCTCAATATCATCCCATGAATTTTTAATAAATTAATTATTTGGATTGTTACAGTGCATGGCTCGAGCTCTATACGACAACATAGCTGAGTCGCCAGACGAACTAGCTTTCCGAAGAGGTGATTTACTCACAGTCCTGGAGCAGAACACTGGTGGTAGTGAGGGCTGGTGGCTATGTTCACTCAGAGGCAGACAGGTAATCATCAAAAGATCAACTTTCATCATCATGCAGTCATAGACTAATAAAAATTACATTACAAGCAAATCAGTGAAGAATGTTTCACTAAACGTGCCATTTATGTCCATATCCAAGGGCTAGGCTATACTTAACGAGATTCTAAACATCGATTACGAATTTCGCTTCACTAATGAGCATATACCTAGTCAGGTCATAAGTATTGTCACACAGTAAAAACTTTTCTTTTAGAATGCTGGCCACAAAAAAGTTTATTGAATTCGAATTTCGAATTGTTCATGAAAATAAAAATGTATAACTTTTAGAATTTTACTCATTTTTAAATATGGAGTGGACGCTTAAAGAAGACCGTGTTGCAGTTATTGCGTTGCATCGTTGCGGTTACGCGCCAATTCAAATTTTTAACATGCTGAAAAATTTGAATATAACCAAAAGATTTCTTTTATCGTACCATCAAACGATACAATGAAGACTCTAGTGTAGATGACAGGTCAAGAAGTGGTCGCCCTCGGTCTGTTAGGACTCCAGCAGTGATAAAAGCTGTGAAGGCACGAATTCAAAGAAATCCCAAACGTAAGCAGAAACTGTTGGCCCTTCAAATGGGGTTAAGCAGAACCACGGTGAAAAGGGTGTTAAATGAAGACTTAGGGCTTCGGGCATATCGAAGAAAAACAGGACATCGTTTGAATGCTCGTCTAATGGACCTGAGACTGAAGAGATGCCGCGCTTTGTTGAAGCGGTACGCGGGAAAAAAATATCGGGAAATTCTTTTTTCGGATGAAAAAATGTTTACCGTAGAAGAGAGCTACAACAAACAAAATGATAAGGTGTACGCACACAGTAGTGAAGAAGCGAGCAGCCGTATTCCGCGTATCCAACGAGGTCATTTTCCATCCTCGCTCATGGTATGGTTGGGAGTTTCTTATTGGGGCTTAACAGAGGTACATTTTTGTGAGAAAGGTGTAAAAACGAATGCTGTTGTGTATCAAAATACAGTCCTGGTGAACCTTGTGGAACCTGTTTCTCATATCATGTTCAATAACAGGCACTGGGTATTCCAACAAGATTCGGCGCCAGCTCATAGAGCGAAGAGCACACAAGACTGGCTGGCGGCGTGTGAAATCGACTTCATCCGGCACGAAGACTGGCCCTCCTCCAGTCCAGATTTGAATCCGTTAGATTACAAGATATGGCAACACTTGGAGGAAAAGGCGTGCTCAAAGCCTCATTCCAATTTGGAGTCACTCAAGACATCCTTGATTAAGGCAGCCGCCGATATTGACATGGACCTCGTTCGTGCTGCGATAGACGACTGGCCGCGCAGATTGAAGGCTTGTATTCAAAATCACGGAGGTCATTTTGAATAAACTTTAATGTCATAAGAATCTATGTTTTGTTAAGTTCATTTTGGTATATGAATGGTTACATAATGAATAAACTTGTTACAATTATTTTACATTAAACATGTGACAGAATTTATGACCTGACTAGGTATACACTAAGAGTACTCGTAGATGGAGTGATTTTTGACAGTTCAGGCGAATGCCGCGGCTATTGCTTGGTTAAAGGGTTACGGATACTTTGAATCTTATCCTAAAGATTCGGTATCATGACTCGCTGTACCGCCCCTTAGATTCTTAAAAAGACTTTCGTCATTAAGTATTGGTTTATTTTATTTTTCCACTTTGATGATAAAATCAAAACCGCATTAGTCAGTTATAGTAAAAATATAGTTTTATTTACTACGTCAATATGAGTACGACACTACTTATGACGTCAATGGTCTTTGACCTCCGCACACAAATAATTTTAATCTAAAAAACAAAGTAATATCAAGGGTACTGGGTACTATTAATTCCTTAACTTTTCTGAATCGGTTTATCAAACTGTTGCTGCTACAGTAAGTAAAAGATACGTCGAAAATGATCTAAATAAACACGCAATTAAAATATCTGAAAGCTACTTATATTACAACATATAAATTAAAATAAAATTAACATGCGAATTTTAGAATTTTTAGTATAATCTTTAAAAAATATCTTAGTCGGTATTACATTAAAATATAAATGTATATGGACAGGAAAATACACAAGGAATTCACTACATTTAATGTGTAAATAAGGCTACAGAAAATATTTCACGAAATGAAAGCCATAGTAATCAAATATGTTTATTAATATACTATTGTTTGACACGTTGTGTTGGTACACACATTAAATCATGCTGATTTAAGTAGTTCCTAAAAACTACAAAGTAATCAATAAATTGTAAAATATTAAAAAAAGCCTTCTTTGATATTCGAAAATTTCTACTAATTGAATAAATCAGTCACAAAGACACCATTATTTTTTATTATAGGGAATATGTCCGGGGAATCGATTACGAATAGTGGCTGGCGTGTTCGATGCCAGCGCCGCGATGCAGCGGCGGCGCACGCGCACCCCAGCTCCCGTCGCGCACCAGCCCCTTCCTACGCAACACTCACCTGCCTTTACAAAAGTAAGTTGTTAATAACAATAAATTTTCAATTTCCTTTCTTTCTCTTTGATATTATTCCTGGTTCCTTCTTCCTCCAAATCCAAACTAAACAAAGTTTTTGTGGTACTCTTTTCAGATAGAAGAATGTTCTCACTATGATGTTCCTCGAGCACCGATGCCGGTGCAGCGTATAGCGACGTACGATTGCCCGCGGCCCCTGCAAGAGTGGTACGATGCACCGCGGGCACCACGGCCGGCCAGTGCGGATTCTGCATGTAGCGGCACGGGCTCCCTAGCGTCGGCCACTTCTAGCGCCTCTGCTAACTCCGCCAATTCGGCCAACTCAGGCAGCTCAATCCACTCGGCGGCGTCCGCGTCGAGCACATACGACGTGCCGCGGTCTCGCGCTCTCCCTTTACCTTGTGACGCAGCGTTGGAAGCCTTAGAACGGTTGCAGGTAGGTAGTTTGATTTTCCAAAACAGTCACACTTTTTTGAAATAACTAGTCATTGGAGATTCGTGATATAAAACATATATCTATTTATTTGGAAATAATTATTTCTAATTCTATGTTAGGATTTAAATGAATAACAATGTATCAGAATGATGTTGGAAAAATCCCTGATTATTTAAAAGCTTTTTTTGATAAATTTATTTAGTTAAACTTAAGACATAAATGTGATGTAGAAAATATACTTTCTGCAGGAGGAGGCATCTGCAGCGGTCTCGCGGTTATTATCATACGTGTCGCCGGGGTGGCGGCGGCGGGGAGCCCTGCGGTCGCGCGTGTTGGATGTGCGCGTTGCAGGCGCCCGCCTCAGAGCCGCGTTGCACGATCTCGCAGTCTTTGCCGATGCCACGCTCGCCAATGCACACGACGCGCACGACAAAGGTAACAAAACCCTTTCCACACAGAAAAATCTTTAACAGCACAACTGTGTAGTGCATTATTACAACGATACACTTTATTTGGCCGAATGGATGTAAAAGCAATTTATACATTTATTATCAGGTATTGCAGCGAAGCTACGGCCACTGGTGAAGGCGCTGAAGGACGCGGAACGAATAACGCACGAAGCGACGAGTGCGTTGGACGCGGGCGATTGGGCGCCTGAGCGGCTGGAGCGCGACCGGGAGCCCACGGACGGCGCTCTCGATGCGCTCGACCAACTGGTAGCTTGTGCTCGTTCCCTAACGGATGACGTCAGGCGGGCCGCCTCCTTCATCAATGGCAATGCATCGCTCTTATTTAGGTACGTATTCGTGTCTTTCAGTGTCTCCAGACTATAATAAGACTATTCGAACCGGCAGTGTGCAGACCATGTTTTTCACCTGGGTCTAGAGGCAGACTCCAAGGCATCGCAGGACATTAATGTTATTTAATATGACTGTAGGAGGTCACCGGCGGTACCTGAACACGAGTGGACGGAGGAGTATGATTACGTACGTCTGGAGTCGCGCAACACGGTGGGGAGACGACACGCGGAAATCCGCGCCGCATTGCCTGACAAGCTGCGCGCGTCCTTCGACGCACTCGTACGTGACGCCGACCACGCCGGAGAGGTAAATAATCTTCACTTAAACTTTATGCACAATTACTCAAGGATTCAGTCAAAAGATACTTGTTCAATATATACGTTGATTTTAACGCAATTGAAATAAAATGGCAAGTTGGATCTCCAAAAAATTTTAGCAATATACAACTTGCGTGCGAGTAGTCCATTTACTGCACTCCGTTAATGAAAATAAAATTAACCAGTTGTTAATTTTCCAGGTGAGCGCCGTAGCAGCAGCTACGCGGCTTCCGGCCGACGACCGGCAACTAGCGGCGTTCTACGCGGCGCAGGCAGCTACCTACGGTGCACACCTCTCCACAGCCGTAGAGGCTTTCCTGCGCACCATCGAGATGGGGCAGCCCCCCGACGTATTCCTCGCCCATGGCAAGTTCGTCGTCCTCAGTGCACACAGGATAGTGCACGTCGGCGACACAGTACATAGGTAAATATTTAATTCCCACCAACTTGATGGTATACCTATTAGGCGACTATTTGTTTTAGAATTGATGACAAAAAAATTTAATCAAAGATAAAATCATAAGAAAACATACAAATATAATAATCTGTAAACATGAAACCTTATGTAATCACATATTTACTTGACAGGAGCGCCCAGCACGCAGGTTTAAAATCCCGTGCGCTACGATGTTCGGACGCACTGTCAGACGCGCTCGCGGCCACCGTGGCCAAGACGAAGGCGGCCGCGCAACAGTTTCCGTGCGCCAGCGCCGTGGCTGAGATGGCGGACGCCGCAAGGACACTGGCTGCGAGAGCGCAGGAACTCCGAAGGGTGCTAGTCCGCGCTGCAGATCCACCTGCCCCCACCGCTGCAGGGACACCGCTCACCCCCGCCACTGCGGTTCCCCCTTCCATGCCCACTACGCCTCTCACTCCCCTTACCCCGCATGACTCTTCAGGTGCATCTTCCTTAGCCGCGGTACAAATATAGGAGCGCGCCAACTGTTAAGGGCTTTAACCTTTACCTCCCTCCGGGATAGGCGAGAGAGTAGTTGCGCTAGAGGCCGCTGCACATTCGCATCCCAAAGCTGCGAAGAGAATTCACTCATATACTAGTGATTCTGATTGTGCAAGACGAACTGCAATCAGGACCCACGTGATGTAAGTGTATGATTATGTTCGCGATTCTCGAGTGTTCTAGGATGAATGTGCGGCCGGCATTAGTTTCGGTCCAACAGCGGGGGTGACGCTAGTCTGCCGCGCCCCGACTCGATTGGCAACGTACCAAAGAGACCTGACGAAAACTTAAATCATAAGAGATAGAGGTTTGCACCGGAGAAAATTAAATGTTAGTTTTGGAAATAAATACTGGAAATATATATTTTTTTCAATTTATAATTTATATCTGCAAATTTTGAATCGGGTATTAAAATTTTATGTTTAAAAAACCTATAGAATATTGACAGTTGTGCCCTCCAGTGCAAACCACTAGTAGAAGAATCGATGAGTTTCTTTTGATGCTTAACGTATAATTATAAAATTAAAATTCGACGAAGGCTGTCCGAATGTTTTGGTTCGATAAGTCGAGTGAGTTTAAAATGGATGCTCATTTGCTGTAGTGAGTTGAGTTGTCCGTCCAGTTTTATACAATTTTGCATCGGTAACGACTATTTGTAGGCTGAATTAGAGTATACATTGAGAACAATATCGTTCAAAACATTGCCTCATCCAGACTGTTCTAGAAATACTAGGTCAGGACACAACGGTTAAATCATGAATATTATTCGGTTCGTTCTGACTTCGTATAGCGTCATCTCAACCGCACATAGTACTTACAGAATATAGTTAAAAGTGAACGAGTTGAGATAATGCGACGCTTTGCCATGTCGAAACTTGGTAATTACTTTTCTCCTGAGATCGTTATTAATTATTATAATATAAAGACCTAAATGAGTTTATCTAAACGGAATTGAAGGTATATTGCTTCCATCTTAAATCTAAGACAACAGTTAGAGAAAGTCAATTGTGCCATTGATCATTATTTTATGGTAAAAGACGTACCTAATACACTTATGTCATTTATAGTGATCCATGTTGACAATACTTTGCGACGCCATAATGAACATTAATGTTGTAAGATATACGAATGGAATGTTTTGCTTAGCTAGGTAAATAAATGTGTGAATGAACGTTTTTAACACATATTAAGAAGGATAACTTTTGGCAATTTGCTAAAAAATGTACTTTTTGACGATACTTACACATATGTACTTATTGAAAATTCGTCTATTTGACAAGCATCGACATTTGATAAAAGTATCTATTCATTTCGATTAAAATAACTGGTGAATAGGAAAAGCAATCAGTTTTCTTAAATATTTTAAATCAAAATTCTTAAATATTTAGGTAATTCAAGAATACCAACTTAATCGTATACAAATGTAATTGATTTAACCCTCTAACTGCTCAATTTGTAGACTGAGATCGCTTCAAAAATTGTGTATTTTTGTATATTTTCCTGTATACAAAATTTATATTGGAGTAATGAAAAATGTTTTTAGAAAACACTTTTGCGGTATATAATCATGAGAATTTGTCAGTAAACCCAATTTAAGATATTATCAAAAAATTTTTCATAAACTGCAATTGCATTACGATTAATTTTTATCTATTATATAAATTTAAAAAATTTGGAAAATATAAAGCACTGAGAACGTGATGCGTTCCTTATATGGGAAGAAAAACACATAACCGCGAAAAGCGCAAGGTAAGCAGCCAGAGGGTTAAATTTTATGATTTTCCATTGAAATAGTTTTCAAATCACAGGGGCAACCATATAACTGTATCAAAAGGCCTATAAAACTGTGGTTAATATGTGAAAATTAATGACGATATGATGATTGTATGATTTGGAAATAAGTTTATTGTTTGTTCCTGCTAAATTTTCAGCTAGAACAAAGAACCGTCTTCCTTTTTATTCGATTTACATGTACTACTAACACATACGAGTATTTTTTGCTCCAATATCTTGAATTAATTACTAACATCAACGAAATATAAAATTGTAATGACTGGACTTGCCTCTGCCTTATTAAGTTCACGATGTGAACGCTCAAAGAACTGATTGTTTTTATATACCTGGCTTTGATCACCCGTTCAATAGCTTTATGTAAACATTTTATACCTAACATAGCTGTTAGATATAGGTGTAAAAAGCATGTTGTATACTAGTAACGTGTAATATATTTCCATAGATTCGATTAGAGTCTAGTTAGGCATAGAAGAAATTGTACAAATGCATATTATTAATTGAACGATAATGAATCCTAATTTAATCATCTTGTAAAACGCAATTAAGTAAAATATACAACATTTTCATATCTAATAAAATTGTATTATTTTTTCATATTATATACTAGCTGTGCCCGCGACTCCGTCCGCGTGGAATAGTTACTTTGGGCAGTATTTTTTGGATATATTTTATGGTTTGTTTTGGATTACAAACCGTATAAACCCTAAAATATAAATAAATGAAATATACAAACTGCAACTGCACTGAAATATTCGAACCTTCAGTGTCCAGCCTAAGCTGAACCCTATTTTATATCATTGATGATATAAATCTGAGGTCAACTTAAATTGGAATTATAAAAATCCGAAACTGATCACTTTTAACTAAAACCATTTATGTTTTCTAAAACAACAGTAGTCTAAGCTACTCCTTGTTACATCAGCTATCTGCCAGTGAAAGTTCCGTCAAAATCGGTCCAGCCGTTTCAGAGATTAGCCGGAACAAACAGACAGACAGACAGACAAAAATTATAAAAATACAGGTACATATACCAAAACAACATTGTTTTGGTATATGTACCGTGTATACATCCAAATGCACTTAATAAAAAGCGGTTATTTTAATATTACAAACAGACTCCAATTTTATTTATTTGTATAGATTCCTAAGATATTTTTTACCGAAGAACAGCAGACTAGCGGGTGGGCCACTTAATAATAAGCAGTTACCGTCGCCAAGGGATGTTTGCTACTGTCCCATAGGAGTATAGCAACCTGGGCCACTAACGGCCGGAACACAAAACCTTGTGTTCCGGCCGTTACTAACCAGTATAGCGACATATTTAAGACCAAGGGTGGTTGCCGTCCAGGCGGGCTTGGGGCCCCTACCACGTAGCTTGGGTTGTTTTGTCGCCTTTTACGACAGGCCAACCCCATCGACAGAGATTAGTAATTTTATTCCACCTCTGCACGGAGAAAAATCTTTTTATTAGATTACCTTAACCTTCTTCTATTAGAATCTTAGTTAAAATTAAAAAATCACGTATTCGGAATCTAAAATTTGGATGAACTGCTTAATTAGTATTCTTGCCTTACGAGCATATTATAGATGCCCCAGCCTCGCACGGGTATTTAATAAAAATTTTAAAATGAAAAATTATATATGTTACCGGCAATCTGTATAATACGGTATTCTATACAATACCTAGGCAATGTATAGAATACCTAAAACGTTAAGGTAATGTATGAAATACACACACATAAACCCTTCTGTTTGCGTCAGGTTACTAAAAAAATAAAATTATAAAGAAAGTTTGAATATTATTATTTCTATGAACTTTTATTTAATGATTTTTTTTGTTATAATTTTTTTTTCGCAATTTTTAATAAGTATTTTTTCTAATTTTTGAAAAAACCCCAGTGACGCACGCCTACATTGCAAAGTGCTGCCTAGCTAGCCGAGCAGCTACCACGCAACATTTTTCTAATACTTACATTTTTAAACTCGTGATATCTTTCGAATGGAATATCCGAATTGAATAATTCAAAAAGTTATATAAGGGTATTGAAGCAGTTTTGAATATAAAGTAATTTATTTTGATAAGGATTAATACCAAGTTACAAATAAAGAACCTTTTGTAGGGGCGGCATTTCAATTAAATTTTTAAAATAAAAGAACACTTATTGTGGCATAACTATAACAGTTAGACATAATGTTGTCGCGACATTTTTTGTAAATAATGATGTGTTCTGCAAAGTCGTAGTACATTATTTTATTCTATCATCAATAGTTTTCGCAGCGCACGCGATTTAAATAATATTTTTGGTAATTTTTTACACCTTGGATTACATTATTGGAGTTTTAGTAAGAATTCCTATTTTTTTTGAAAATATAATATAGCCTATGTCACCCGGGGATAGTGTAGCTTCCCAACAGTGAAAGAATTTTTTAAATCGGGTCAGTAGTTTCGGAGCCTATTCAATGCAGACAGAGGTATTAACATCAATGGTGAGCTCCTTACTCATCTCCGATTTGCGGATGACAGTCATTTTTGCGGAAAACCTGGAGCACTTATCAGCTATGATCGGAGAGCTTTATGATGTATCAGTGATTGTTGGACTAAAGATGAACACATCGAAGACTAAAATAATGTGCAACAACTCCAATATAGACCACATTACTGTGCATGAGCATGCGATAGAAAGAGTTCAGGAATATGTCTACTTGGGACAAACCTTGAACCTTGCCAAATTCGGACAAAATAACGAGATTTAGCGCCGCATCCGCCTAGGGTGGGGTGCTTTTGGCAAACTGTCCGAAGTGTTCAAGAGCACAAGCATTCCCATTAACCTCAAGCGTCGGACCTTTGAACAATGCGTCCTACCAGTCATGGTCTATGGAGCCGAGTCATGGACGCTTACAAAGCAGGTGATACACAAACTCCAAGTCACCGAAAGAGCCATGGAACGGGCTATGTTAAGTATCTCTCTACGTGATCGAATCAGGAACACAGAGATCCGGAAGAGAACGAAATTGGTTGACATAGCCCGCGTGAAAATGGAAGTGGGCGGGCCATATATGCCGTAGACAGGACAACAGGTGGGGTAGTCGCGTGCTTGAGTGGAGGCCTAGAATAGGGCATAGAAATATAGGCAGGCAACCGATGCGTTGGACCGACGACCTTGTTAAGAGTGGCCGGTAAGGACTGGATGCGAAAGGCGCTAAACCGAGAATGGCGTGCATTGGAAGAGACCTACACTCAGCATTGGGTGGTTAAAGGTTGAAAAAGAGATAGATTAATTTCCATGTAACAAAGGTGAGGAAAAACATTGTTAGGAAACCTGCATACCGAGATTACCGTTATGTGTAACTCGCTAATCTGTCTTGGGTTAAGGTGGCGCGTATACTGTGGGGTTTCCTCTAAGTGGGGGACCCGAGCACATCAGTGGGACGGTTGTTATTATAAACTGTCTATGTTGAATTCAGACCTGATAATTGGCTAAATCAATAAGCAATACTGTGTTGGGAATTAATGAAACATCACCAAATGAGTTCTTTATAGTTTTTTATTGAGTAAATAGATAGATAGGATAACTGTTTATTGTTGACAATCTGAATAATACTTAGGTATATAACTTTGATGAAAAACAAAAGACAATCACAAAGCGACCTGCTTTGCCTTTTTAGTCTATGGTTCTCTACGGATAGTATTGCCATAGACTAAAATATATTGTAAAAAAAAAGAATAAATATTGAAATATTTTTAAATAAACTCTTCCAAATGTTCAATCACTCTAGATGTCCAAATCAATCGATAGCAATCTTCTTTTACTGTCACAAATTTTCAAATAGTTTCATTATTAAATTCCACAAATTAGACAATTGATATTAATTTAGTTAATTTAAAAAATACTAAAACAGTTCAAGTAAGATTATATCTATTCAGGTACTCTTGCGCTGGTAGTTCCTCAGTTGTGAACATAAGAGCCGGATGCAAGGGGGGCAGCTTCAAGGCTGCTGCGATAGCTTCCAGTCTCGCCGTCCTTAATTTAAGAGCCGACTCTATTTGTTGCACCTTTCTATGTGCCGCGTCAACTTTTATTTGCTCTTCCAATCTTTTCCTTCCCAACTGGAAGAGAAGAACAATTAACTTGGTCTAGACTTTGTCGACGAGTTAAGAGACATCATGTTCATAAATGGAAATTGTTGAATCACTCCGCAATATCAGTCAAAGTGAATTAATAATTCAGTGATGTGAATTACTTTATGCACAACTAAGTGCAAGTCTTTGTTGAAATAAGAACCAATTAGCAAGTCGATTTGTGCAGGTGGTGACTCAATTCAGTCCTAACCTATTTATTCAAATAGAGACAAATCGATTTATAATGGATCATTAGAAGAAATCTAAATGTAGTTTAACATATAACAAACAATATTATTACGCTATTCAATGACTTATAATTTTTTTTTTTTGCTTAGAGTTTACACAACTTACCTTAGCCGTCTCCATTTTGTAGTTTAACAATTCTTGTTTCAACCTAGTAGTTTCTTTGTCATCGGATGTATTTATCCATCCTAAAATTTGCAAATAGTTATTCTATGAAGAAAAATTATCATACTTTTGTAGAGATCTACACTATCTATATAAATAAAATGATAGAGGTCTGCAGTTGTGCGCGCATCACGGCAAAACTACTGGATAGATTTCAATTATATTTTCTAAGTTTTATTGTATTCTTGGACATTTGGCGCTTTTTATAAAAAAAATATTGTGATATCTCACCATCATATCAAGTTATTAAAATTTTAAGAAACAACGATTTTTATAAATACTACGTGTTCAGTGATGTGTGTTTCTTGCCGCAAGCGGTGTAGCTAGCGTGCAATATGCGTACGAAAACTACTCATATTTTTCCAATTTACTTTTTTCTGTTATTCGACGAGTGGGAATGGCCAGTCACCTAGAAAATTATTTCGGTAACTGATTTTTTTTAATATTGTGAGGTTATTGAAACACTTTTGCAATCTTTTTCCGGTTTTCGCAAGCCTGTTTTTGCATATAACAACATACTTGCCGCTTGATGGAGACGAACATCGTGAGAAAAGGAGCACAACGAAATCTTCAATGTGCGTTAATCTAACTTGGGTAAAGGTGTTGAGACAACATGTCTTTTCCAAGCAGTGGAACATATGGGTTATTATAACAGGCAAAGCGTCCGATATTAATATACACAACCGATAACGTAAGCGTTCTGCCACTAACTTTGGTACTAGATGGCATTATGTGAATCATCCTAATATAAATTTATATCTTTCATATTAACTTACCCAGTCCAGAATCTGTGCTCAACACAGCACTCAAAGGATCTTCCCCGAAAGATAAATGTTTGTCCCCTAATTTATCATCCAAGAAACTTGATTCTTCATTTATATTTTCAGCGTCGTTGTTCATTCCTATGTCGTATTCAAACTTGGGCTCTGATTTAATCGTCTAAGAGTAAATTTGTTAAATAAAGTAATTTTCTTAAAATATAACGAACTAGAGTATGGAGGATTAAGGAATGCACGAAAATAATGGCAGAGTTACTATACATATGTATAGACATACTAGATGTGTAACATGAGAATACTGAAACAGTTCTTCTCCGTGCATGGACGGAGTAAGAACACCGACCTTTGCAGCCGAGAGCGGCCAGTCGTAAAAGACCACAAAACAACCATACCTGGTTTCTAAACATGCCATCATAATAATCAGATTCCAGTTTCCGTACGCGGACGGCAGCATGTTGGCGCTGCTCCTATCGTCGCAAGCATCGATAGGCAACGGTAATTGCTTATTATGAAGTGATCCGTCAGCTCCTATTTCTTAATAATAAAAAGATAAGACAAAATTGTAGCGCTGATACAAATTAGTACATAAGCTATTAATACAATATATGACATGGTCTCTCATTGAATAAACACAAAGATTTAACTCAAGAAGGACAAGAGTGATGGTAAAAGTACATAAACTATACAGTGAATATATTTAAAAATCCTTTTTAAGGCTGTTTTTGAATTTCTTCTTATGTTGTCCCATGTCATCTTCTGTCATGACATCTTCTGTCTAGTCTTTGATCTATCCCTCTTTATCTATGGAATTTTATTCCTAACATATTCATCGTCACATGTCAATTTAAATATCCATACTACACTAGTTTATTTTAAGTTTTTTTTTTGTACACCATATATTTACTTCGATATACTTCATTTGTGACTGTATTAATTTTGGGAATGTTTTTAGATTTCTTTTTTATGAAGCGTTATTAGGTTTTTATAATGTTTTATATAACAAATAATATAAAATATACATAAATATATTATAATGGCACCTTAGCAGTCTCTTGTTCATCCACACTGGATGAACGCAATGTTTCTTGGAAATAATTTTTATAATTCATGCTTTTAGTCAATTTCTTCATGTTCCTGAACTTCATGCGTAAAACTTTGGTCGTCCTTTTCTGTGGACTCAGCTTATTGTAGGCTTGCGTTACCTACAAATAACATATTATAGTTTATAATATATAAAAAGCTGCATTTCATAAACATGATAACTTGAGGAATGATGATATTAGTTTCTAAGGTACAGGAACTTGGATCAGTAATGCCGAAACACAACACAAGGTTATTATGGCGGCATACTTAATACCAAAGGTGGTCGCCATCCAGACGGGCCCTACCACGTAGCTAGGGTGGGTTGTTTTGTCGCCTTTTACGACAGGCCGACCCCGGCCGCAGAGGTCAGAATTCTTTCTCCGTCCCTGAACGGATATAATGTCTGCGGGATCCATTCATTTTTGTACAAGAAGGGACAAGAACCAAATAAATTTACTATGACAATGCACAAATAGCCATCTACACTGACGGACTCAAACTCATCATCATCATCTCAGCGATGAATCCCGGTTGCAGCCCAAACTCTCGCTTCGGCGCCCGGGGTCCGCTTTCCGACTTTTTCTTCTCCACTTCGCACGGTCTTCTGACGGACTCAAACTGCATCACAGTAATAGACGACTTTGAAATAAATATTTGTATAGAAATCTGTATAGAAAGTTTGCATACTTATTTAAAAAAATCATCTTTTAGGCCAGGCTGAAACAGGCAGTATTGTTACTCTGCCCCGGTACGGAGAAAAATGGGTAGTGGACTATGGTAATATATTTGAATCCTGGATAATCGACAATCAAAGTGCATTCAGTTCTTGGAACTTCTTCGAAAGGTACGTTTATTACTGTGTGGCGTGATGAGAGTACTTAAAAAACTAGCTTGCTCACTCTATTCCACGCGCGATTTTTTATCCTGATAGCACCAGCTGTATTGGACTTCAAGAATATGTTATTCTTCTCGTGTCTCACACACTCCAGTAGTAACTCGCATTCTTTGGGGGAAAAGTTTGATGTCCTCTTCATACGTCTAAAAATAATTAAAATGGTATGACGAGATTATGAATGAAAGAATGAAACTCTTAATTAATGAGCAATATTACTACTATGTTTAAATCTGTGAAACATATAAGATATAATGTATGTTTATATGAAAGAAGAAGAACCAAGAAGTTTAAGATTATTTTTTATCAAGATAGAAATTTAAACCCCACTTCATGAGGAAACTAGCAACGGCTGATATGGGACTCCCATAAACCGCCCACCCTTGGTAAGAGGACGCTGGTATATCCATAAAACAACCAGGGTGTCCATTCATACTTCTAAAGCGTAAACAGCGCGGCATATGACGTGACCTCGACATGCACCGACTCATTTCGTGAGCCTCTGTAATAGGCATTTAAGGATACCACCTGCCAGTTGATGTATTCTGCTGAACAACCACGAAGCTCTGGCTGAGTCTTATTTTGGTAGCCTACTTTCATAAAATCAATATAGATCCATATTATACAACTGCGGAAGTCTTCAATTTGAATTTTATTTTTATGCGTTTATATTTAAATAATAATTACATTTTATACGAAATTCTAAAGTGACTTATTCCATAATAGCTTAATCTTACCTTTTATTTTTATTTTCTTCATCTGAAACAAAAATATATATTCAACACTTATGTTACATACAATAATAAAATACAAATTAAACAACGGGTCTCATAGACCTCTATACCATGTCGCTTTATTTACTTACAAGCAATTCACAGGATAAAATAGAGATAGATATATTTTCTTGACAAAGAAAACATCTGTTATTCGCAAAATAGATAGAAGAAACAAGATAATATTGATATCAAATATTTGTGAGTTCTATTTTGAAAGTTCCATGTAAGCGACAATATTACACAATAGTAATTAAGTGACATGAGTAAATAAACGTACAGAGCAAAGATTCAACAACCGCGCCACGGTAGGTACATCACTACAAGGCACTATGAGGCGCGTGTGTGCGTGAGCATTGGCGGCTCGTCACGTACGGAACGAAACCTGTTTTTACTGGTTCAGCCAGTGCTCAACTCAAACAAACAAAGGGGTCAATCAAAGGGCTCACTCACCGCTCGCTGTGCGTCGCGTCGTGCGTGTTTGTTTAAATTTATAATTTGAATTAATTAGAAAGAGTTTAAATATGGTTTTATTGTACTGTGTGCATGAACAACAATCGAAAAAATAAAAACATATCTTTTTTTAATTATCCTAAACACTCCACTAGGTAAGTAAGTAGTAACTATAATTTATTTTTATTTTTACTTAGTTATGATATATACCTCATATAATATGTATCTGCCTCAATTTCGAAAGAAACTCATATGGGTGCGATGGTGCAAAAAACGTTTTGGTATTGATCATAAATGATTTAAGTAGTTTTTTTAGTAAGTTGCACGAAATAGGTAATACCTATCTCGTAAACGGTGCGTTCAAGAGCAAAAATAGTTATTTAGAAAGCCAAAAGCCGGCGGTCTCTGTTTGGGTATCCTTTAGTGATTTAAAACCTCTGTTTATAAATTAAAATACTATTCATGGTTTTATTATTATTTCAGACGACAAGAGTTACAAGCTGTCTGGCAAGAAGATCTTTCCAAACTTGTAAATGATAAAATAAGGCAACAATACAGAATCTGTGAAGATCACTTCGAAAAACCCTGTATTAAGTTTAAAATTTCGAGAATATTTCGATCTAGAAATAAATATTGTTAATATTGGTAGTGATATACTAAAAAGTAAACAAGATTGTAAATTTGATATGCCATGCAAGTGCTTGATTGTTGAAAATCAAAATGATTATTGAAAAAAAACTTTATATTAAAATTACAATTTATCATTCGATTAAGAGGTATAACAAATTATTAAAAAACAAAAATTACAAAAAAAAACTATTTATAATAAGCAATTTGTAAAAAAATATACATACATAAAAAAGCTGACAAACGTTTTGTATATTTATTTTAATCTTCCTGTGCCAACCCTATCAGAATAGATAACAATTTTGCTCGCTCTTTAGAAGCTTAGTCTCTGTACGTTTAGTTACTCATGTGATTAAGTACTAACAAATATTTACCACTATCGTCTGCCTCCTTTACGTCACTATATTCCCAATCCTCAAAATCGTTTCCATCTGGGACATCTTGCTTGTCTGAAAAGAAACGAATGTTATTTGCAGGCACTACTTAGCATAATGATCATCGGCCTTCCTTAATTCCACGCGTCTTTCCATGCAGAGGCGGAGTGAGAATATTGACCCCTGCGACTGGGGTCGGCCTGTCGTAAAAGCTGCTAACGCGGTTGGGGCCCCAAGCCAGAACTATGGCTGTTAATTACTGCGTACAGAAGCCATTGCGACTGCGGACTTCTTTATCGTACATAAGAGGCAGAGAGGGAAAGGGGTTTAACGTGGACAGCTGCCTTTTGTAACAAAAACTTCAACGTGAAAAACCAATCAGCGTCCTTCTTGAGAACTTGCTAGTTAAACTATAAAGTGAAGAGTCCATTTGTAGCTCTTTAAAAAGCTCTTTTCATTTCGTGCATCCATTTTGCATCCACTTTGGTGCTTGGAGACCGATTTCCTACTCTCTTGTTATCACTCTCTATGTACGAGTAGATAGATAGAGTATTTTATTAATTCACTCTTAGATATACCTAAGAGTGAGAAGACTTGTATAAAAATACTCTAAAACATTGATGAGATATTAAGAAGTGATGTCTACATATTTTTGTACTTCACTCTTTTTTGATGACATGATTCCATAACCACACCATTGTCTTATATTGCTGTTCTACATTAATTAGATGGAAGATAATATCGAGGATCACGGAGCTAAGTCCTGACCACCCTTGACTCAGATGGAGTGCAGTCTCCTACAAGGTTGTAGGAAAGTGTACTCTACCTCTCTTCCCTTTCACAGCTAGCAATAATCAGCCTCTCTGTCTACATACTTAATATATACTTCTTAAATTTTTTACATAAAAACAATGTCTTCCTTAGCTACTATAATAACACAAAACTTACCATTTATTTCAGCATCAATGTCAAATACGTTTTCCTCAATACCAAGGTCTTCTTTAGCTTGTGCCAACAATGTAACTGTATGGGTTACTAACTCATCAATCCCTTCATACGGTTTGTTCCTAGTCACTTTGTTGGCTTCTCTCTTCATATTCTCCCACTTAGTCTTCAGACAGTCAGCAGTCCTGTTGAACCCTTGCTTGTTGTGTTCCTTGCATATTTTCTTCCACGTAGCATCTTTTTTTTGATTAACTATGGCCACAGTAGATTTGTTTAGTATTATTGATTTATATTTTTCTATTAATGCCAGAAGTAATCTTACTTCTTTTTCTTTGAAAGAACGACTCCTGCTTTTTCTAAAAAAAATAAACCATTCAAATCTGTCAGTTTTATTAATAGAAAAACATATGTATTGTCATTTGCTACATATTTATTTCTGATAAAGATTTTCTTTAAATGAATAATTTAAACATCATTAAATATAAATCATCATCGTTAGTAGTCCGGTCAATTTAGACCAAAAAATGAGGGTGAAGTTACATAAAGTCCCAACAAGCTGAAAATCAGTGAAATTGTTCAAAACATAATTATAAACAATGTTTAAAAGTTCCCCATCATTCCCGTGTATGGAATTTTTTTTATTCAAGGTCAAAGGTAAAAAAAATAAGTTTTTCGCGATTTTCAGCAAAACGGTAAGTTTTATCATAAAAGTACCCGAGACAAAATTGTAGATCATAAAATTATCTATAAAAAATGTGTCAATACTTTTTTCCTACGAGCCACCGTTTCTGAGATATAACGATTCAAAAAGTTATAAAAGTTGTAGAGTATCTATAGATGTACACTGACGGACTCATAAACTGCATCAAAGTAATAGACGACTTTGAAATAAATATTTTAACCAAGTATGCAAACTTTCTATACAGATTTAAATTGAAACCTCTAGATTGGTTCGTGAACTTTAAAACAAAGTAGGGTCATATCCTTAAGTTTAAGTTTGTGTACTGGAAAGGACCTTAAGACTTTTTTGAAGAAAAAACAGATATTTAAGGAAAATTGGTTTAATTAAAAAATTGGTTTTAACAATAGACACAAACTTTATGCAAGGGTTTATTTATGTTTTAATAAGGTGTATTACCTCCACGTGCCCTTATTACGGATTCTAATCGGTTCCGCATAGATTTTATTAGGGTTATTAAAAGATCTTGCGGAATACTGTCCCATTCTTCTGAAAGTACTGTTCTTAGTGCTGCCACTGTCGTGGGCAAAGGGTTTCTCGCATATACAGCTCTTTTTAAATTGTCTCAAATATGCTCAATGGGATTGAGATCCGGGCTGCGTGCTGGCCAATTCATTGTACGTATCCCAACCTCTTCGCAATATTGTCGAACTTGTGCAGCAGCCTGCGGCCGGGCATTATCCTGCATTAAAGTAAAATTTTCGCCTATGAATCCCATGTAAGGCACCACGTGATCTTCTAAGATCTCTGTTATGTAGCGATGTGCAGTCAAACCCCCTCTATTACCGTTTTGACGGACCATGTCTATGAACACAAGTTCTGTTCGCCCGTTCATCGATATGCCACCCCAGACCATACACGAACCGCCTCCAAAAGGAACACGCCCCTCAATGCAATTTTGAGCATATCGCTCCCCACGTCGACGATAGACTCTTCTGCGACCATCTGCACCATATAAACATGTCCTACACTCGTCCGTGAACAATACGGAGGCCCATTGCTCTTCTGTCCAATTCAGGTGATCACGCGCAAATCTTAAGCGAGCTTGTCTGTGAGCTACAGACAACTTTAGACCATTTGCTGGTCTAATAGGGGTGATATCCGCTTCCTTTAACCTTCTTCTTATTGTTCGTGCACTCACGTTTACTCCACACTTCATTAAGCTCTGTTTTGATGTTAACTAACGTGAGGAAACGATTTCGCAGGGAAGTTGTAACAATAAATCGGTCATCACGACCGGTGGTTGCTCGAGTCCTGCCTGTACCCCGTCTCCTTCTGTAAGAACCTGTCTCCACAAACCTTCTGTATATTCTAGAAACCGTAGACTGGTTTAAATTTAAATTTCTACCAATCGTTCGTTGATCCAAAACCTCCCGCACCAATGCTACAATTTGAGCCGCTTGTTCGGACGAACTATCCATATTATGGTTCAAAAACTCTCGATGAGTTAAAAAACTAACCCAACAATGCTGCTGGTAACAATAATTCAATTGACAAAAGAATAAAAAATCAATGAGAATCAATTAAAACTTTGCTATCAATAACACGCAAATCTGATACTACGAGTAAATTTTCTTTTCCCGGCTATATTCATTTGTTTTACTGCAGTTCTATTTTTAAATTTTCCTTTTTTTTTAGATTAAGAGCTAGTCTCTCCATATTTATATAATTTCATCTAAAAAGTTTGCATACTTATTATATTATTATAAAAAAAAATCATTTCAAAGTAATCCTGAACTTTGATGCAGTTTATGAGTCCGTCGTTTATATACGTGGCGTAATCATGCATATTATGACGATAACAACTTTTATAACTTTTTGAATCGTTATATCTCAGAAACGGTGGCTCGTAAGAAAAAAGTATCGATACATTTTTTATAGATAATTTTATGATCTACAATTTTGTCTCAGGTACTTTTATGATAAAACTTACCGTTTTGCTGAAAATCGCGAAAAACTCATTTTGTTGACCTTTGACCTTGAATAAAAAAAATTCCATACACGGGAATGATGGGGAACTTTTAGACATTGTTTATAATTATGTTTTGAACAATTTCACTGATTTTCAGCTTGTTGGGACTTTATGTAACTTCGAATGTCTAAATTGACCGGACTATAGGTTAAATGTTTGTTGCAAACTGAACGTCCACTTCAGCTCCCGAGGTCCACTTTGCGACATTTTCTTCTCCACTATTCACGGTCTTCGGCATCTCTGGTAATAAGCCCGTTAACACGCATCATCCTTTATGATGTCAAAAAGGATTCTTTTTATCTATCCCCCTTACCGGAGCCCGGCGGGAGCGGTACCGTAAGACTCCTATATGACCCCCTAATCATAAAATCAGATATATAACTAGCATGAAAGCTGTTCGACATGCAAGAGATTCTCACATAGTCTTTCCATAAGAAATGAAGTAATTACGTTAGAATATAAATTACCTTTTAGGACCATGATTCTCACCTGTAACCAAAGAAAGACATAAAATACATTTGCCAAAAAGTTTCAAATGACTTTATAAAAAATATTGGGTAGATTTTAAACATAAGTAACTGGCCGTAAATTCTTGCGGAATCTAAAGGTTTGCAGGCCAAAATACCTATGAGTCAAGAACACAACTCTTTCTGAAGGAAAAATGCTTTACATTAGTCATAATTACAATGTTAGTTATCTAACAAATCTTTATAATGGTTAAAGCGAAATCGTGCCAAGTAGAAGAGTAAAAAGACAAAGTTCCAATTGATATACTTGTATTTGATAGGAAAATATTCACCATTATTTGCTGTTTCCATTTCATTATCACTGGGCTCGCATGAATCTAACAAATCAGTCCCAGATTTTGAATCCTCCAGGTCTGAAAAAATTTAAATTATTATATAAAATTATGTCTACTAATGACTCTCATATTAACCTACAAACTAAAAATTCATACTGACTGACAGTAAAATATTATTAATGACATCAAAAGTAAAATTACTATAGAAGGAATGGTAAATATGCAAGTACAAATAAGTTGTTATGAGATTCAGCATGATTTAGATAAACGTATTGACTTAAGAGCTCTTTTCAATTTTTAAACAACATAGGTTTGAGGATATTTCAATATGTAGTCATCTAGTATGTATTAATTTGAACTGCTAATAGTACCCGTTTTACGAAAAGTATGCAATGCAGGTGGACGAGTATGAAATTTGGCACAAAGTAAACATTCATACGGAAGAAAGTTATTATTTCTTATAATGTTTAAAAATGCACATGCAACCGGACGTCTAACACACACACGCGCACCCGCACGCACACACACACAAATATAATACCTACTCTTTTGTTTATGGTTAGAGTTTGTGGTGGTCAAACAAAGGAAATATTAACATTCGAAGTAGTCGAATTTCGACCATTACGCGACTACTACTATAATTAATAATACAAAACTTATCTCACCAGCAGAGTCAAGTATTCTGTCATCAATACTGGGATCATCATTGGCTTGGGCAATCAATGCAGCAGTATGACTCACAAACTCATCAATCCCTTCATTATACTTATTTGTAGTAACCTTGTTGGCCTCTTTCTTCAAATTCTCCCATTTAGTCTTCAAACAGTCAGCGGTTCTGTTGAAACCTTGTTTGTTGTACTCCTTGCATATTCTGTTCCATGCAGCATTTTTACTCTGATTTACAACATTAACAGTAGATTTGTTTAATATTATTGATTTATATTTCTCAATTAAATTTAAAAGCAATTTTACTTCTTCTTGCTTAAATGAACGACTCCTACCTTTCCTGAAAGTAATATAGTTATAGTGTTTTGAAAAAATGTATTCCTTCGTCATTAGTATGTGGCGTGACAATTATAATGAGCTGCCTAAACTCTTGAACTATTGTAAAGATGATTGTCACCATCACCACCATTGGGTTGCACCTTGAAGATATTTAAAAAGAAAATGCAGATTCAAATCTAACAATATCTGTATCTATAAACTAAAAAAAGGATGTCAATAATATTGTGGAAAGGCATAGCATAAGAAATAATTTTCAAATCAAATTACATTATTATCTAATCCCATTTTAATAAAGGTTATATACCTATTTGTAAGTCAATATCAAATATAAACTTTACTATTATAAATAACTATTATCAGTAAAGGATGCTTTACCTTTTTTGTTCATGATCTCCATCTGGAAAAATATCAATATTTAAATGAATAAAAAAACAATCAACATGTGCTCAATGTCTCCCATATTTTTCCATGTGAATAATTGTGCCGTGTGACCCCGGCCAGTGAAAAGAATAGGGTCACCCCAGGTCATTCCAAGGGAGTCGTAAAAGGCGACTGATGGACTACTCCTTTGCCAGCTTGCATGTGGCAAAGGAAGTGCACCTCTCGGTTTTCCTCTAGGGCTTGGGAGGTCGAACGGCAGTCGCTCCCGTAAAAACTAAAACTTGTCAAATACATATGGTTCGGACACGTAAAGGATTTGTCACGGATAGGGCCGCAAAACGACGCGTAGGAACCTCGCCCGACTCCTGTGACAAGTGGACTAGGGTTGCCGTGCCATGGGCGAGCACGGCTAAAGACATTAGCCCCATCCAAAAGGCGGAGGGTGGCCGTGGCGTTCCTGCAGGAGACTCGGTGGAAGGTCAGTAGATCCCGGTTCATTGGGAATGGCTACAAGCTGATCTACACGGGTGCACCTGGTGGGGAAAATGGGGTCGCCATAGTGCTCTCGGAGGAACTCCAAGACATTTTGGAGGTGAAGCGCTGTAGCGATCGGCTTATGGTTAATAATAATATTATTTTGGGCGTGATCTAAACGGTCATGTGGGTGATGAATGTGGGAATTTGAGCGTGTTCACGGTGGATTTGGGTATGGTGGCCGCAACGTGGAAGGGGAGAACATCCTCAATGCGCGTGCGGCTGCCGACCTTGCCATCGTGAACACGTATTTCAAAAAGAGGCCCGAGCATCTCGTCACCTACAAGAGCGGGAGGAATGCTACCCAAATTGACTTCCTATTCACTAGGAGACACTACATCCGCAAAGTAGTCAACTGCAAGGTCATACTCGGTGAGAGTTTCACTGCACAACACCGTCTTCTTATCATGGACCTCTGCGTGAAGCCCAAAGGCAAACGTGTCGATCGCCTTCAGCGCCGAATCAGGTGGTGGCTGCTTGATGAAGTCAAGTCCTAGGAGCTCGCCTCTGCCATCGGCGACAAGTGCGCCGGTGGTGAGGGCGAACCGGTTCAAGCTTACTGGCACAGGATTCAGGCGGCTATCCTTGGGTCAGCGAGGGAGGTGCTTGGCGAGTCTAAGGGCGGACGCAAATGTGACAAGGAGACACGGTGGTGGAACGACTCAGTCCAGAGGGAGACCAGGGTGAAAAAAGCCCTCTTTAAGAAGCGGCAAGCATCCAGATCTCCTGAAGATCGCGACGCATATAGGTCTGCCAAGCGCGCCACTAAGAGAGCTGTAGCCAGAGCCAAACGAGACCACTTACAACCACTATACGACAAGTTGGAATCGTCTGAGGGGCACATGCTCATATATAAGTTGGCACGCTCCAGGGTCAAAGCGGCACAGGATATCTCCAAGTGCCGCTGCGTAAAAGACCCCAGGGGTAACGTGTTATGCGAGGACCTCGCGGTGAAGGAGAGATGGCGCTCGTATTTCCACGAGCTGCTGAACAAGCAGCATAAAGAGGCGCAGCCGCCGGATCTTCCTCCAAATCAAGAATTAGTGCCACCGGTAACGCCTGCAAAAGTTCAGTATTGTCTTCGCCGCATGAAAAATCGGAAAGCTGTCGGAGCCGATGGAGTCCCCATCGAAGCCTGGAAGGCGACGGGCTCTCGTGGTGTGGGCATCTTAACAAACCTTTTTAACCGGACACTCCTCACCGGTACGATCCCGAACAAATGGAGGCTGAGTTTCATTACTCCAGTCTTCAAAGGCAAGGGATCGATGCAGTAGGGCGGTAACTACCGCGGTATAAAGGTCATGTCCCACACCATGAAGCTCTTCGAGAGGGTTATCGACTCTCGTATTCGGCAGGAGTGCACTGTCTCGGGATGTCAGTATGGGTTTCGCCCTGGTCATGGGACCATAGACCCAGTTTTTGCCCTAAGGACTGTTGCGGAGAAATACAGGACGAAGAATACGCCTCTGCATTGCCTGTGTCTTAACTTGCAGAAGACCTTCGACTGTATTCCTCGCGCGATAATCTGGTGGGCATTGCGATCTAAAAGGGTTCCAGAGGCCTATATTGACATCATCCAAGACATGTACCATGACTCCGATTCCGTAGTTCAGACCGCTGTTGGCGACACAAAACCTTTCCCCATCACCGTCGGGGTGCACCAAGGATCCGTCCTTAGTCCGTTTCTGTTTAGCGTGGTATTAGACGTATTGTCAGACAGCATCAGAAACTCACATGAGCAGCCACGGGGGCTATGCTGATGGTATCGCGCTGGCAGATTCGGACAGGGGTAGGCTGGTGCGACGTGTGAAGGCGTGGAAGGAGTCGCTTGAGAACGGTGGTCTGAAGCTCAATGTGGCGAAGACCGAGTACTTGACCTGTAATTCCACAGATCCCACACCCGTACGCATAGGCGGTGACACGGTCGAGCGCACGGATCAAGTAAAATACTTGGGATCTGTATTTCACGCGTCTGGTGACATCGATTGCGACGTCAAGGCACGCATTGCTGCCGCGTGGGCCAAATGGCGTGAGGTGACTGGTGTCATTTGCGACCCCAAGATGCCGGTAAAATTGAAGGGACAGGTCTATAAGACTATCATTAGGCCTGTCCTTTTATACGGCTGTGAAGCGTGGCCGGTGTTGGAGCGACACAAGCAGGAGCTGCGTGTCACGGAGATGAATATGCTGCGGTGGATGTGTGGAGTGACGCGGAAGGACCGCGTTAGGAACTCCCGCATTCGCGGTAGTCTTCATGTCCGTGACATTGCGGATAAACTGCAGTAGTGTCGGCGCCATTGGTACGGCCACGTTTTACGGCAACCGGATGCTTACATGGGAAACAAATGTCTGGCCATGCCTCCTCCACCGGGCCCCTGCAGTAGGGGTAGACCCAAAAAGTGCTGGCTTGACGTCGTAAATGGTGATATGCGTGCCAATGGGCTCACTACCAGGGATGCTGAAGACCGTGCGAAGTGGAGTAGAAAAAGCCGGAAAGCAGACCCCGGGCACCGAAACGCAAGTTTGGGTTGCAACCGGGATGAACGCTGAGATGATGATGATGAGTCTACGTATAAGGCTAGATTGTGATTTCAAATGAGTTACCAATAGGTAGCTCATTTTCAGGAAAAAAAAGCTACTCTAGCTTTAGGTAAACCTTTATTAGTTTTATGACAGTCTCACACCATTTTTTTTTAATATTATTATGGTCATATGAATATTTCATCTAATAATTTTCATGCAAGCTAGAATACTTACCATTACTCGGTAGTCCAATATCTTCATCCATAGGTTCTAAGGAGTCAATCAATTCATCAACATTTGTTTCCTCAAGATCTGATAATAATTAAAAGAATATATGCATATAACAATTACATTACGAAAAAAGTGTATAAGGCAAGTGTGAATGGAAGTGCTGGAAGGGGTAGACCTAGGCGGACGTTTTGAGACCAGATCAGGGACGTCTTTAAAAAAGGCAAGGTCAAGAGTACCCTAAACCGAAGGGCATGTATGAAGGGAATAATGAAAGTGGACGAACCGAAACAAGTATGTAAGGATCGTAGCAAGTGGAAAGAAGTGGTCTCTGCCTGCCCCTACGGGAAAGAGGCGTGATAATATGTATGTATGTATGTATTACATTAGAAACATTACATTAGAAATTTACCAAAAGAAAACCCTATAAGCAAAAAATTAAGTGTTTGGAAGTTAGAAAAATATTTGTATCAAATAAATAAAGCTACATTTAAAAAAATATATTTTTATCAATCAATATTATTTGAACTTCGTTTAATCTACCTTAACTTTAGAAACTATATTTCATTATATTTTTTTTTATTTGTAATGAAATGTTATATCTAGCCAACAAAAGTTTCAACATTACCTTCTGCTTCAGAGAGATCTTTTACATCAAGATTGTCATGAGGCTGAGCCATTATATGTATTTTCAATTTGTCTTATAGTAATATTGTGTTGAAAATATTGTTTTCCTTTACTAGCTTGCCCTTATAAGATTCTTCTAATTAGCTTTCAAAAACATCATGGTTGAAGTATACATTTTTTCGTTACCATAAATACTTTATCGAAAGCCTTATTTTTGTTTTAATTCACTGCGAAACAAATTTGTCCTCTACTCGTAGATCAATGAAGCTTTAATTTCCGCTGCACTAAATGTGGGACTGCTTAGTTAAATTTACAAAAAAATACATACTCTTGTAACAAATGGATACCCACTAAGCAGTGTGATTCATTCTGTTCAATTGTTCATCAATATTTGTCGATTTAAATTAATCTGTTTAAATTAATCTATCGTCTAGTCTGGATTCCAACTCCAACAGTTGTTGTTGTTAGTTGAATTGAAGTCTTGAAGTTGTCAATTCAATACATACAAATACATTGTGTTTTTGTTTGTTTTGTCTTTTTTTGGAATGTCGCGGCTTGCGAACTTGCCAGTGTCAAGTTAAGTAAATATATGTTTTTGTTGTTGTAAAAAGTTAAATTTGTAATGTCTTTTTCATTGCAAATTTAAATTTTTATTCATTTACACATAAAAACCGTATGACAATAATGCTTCACCACAATTTTTTGCAATCTTTAGGTATGTAATTTAGCAAAAATTACTCGCACATTTTTACTATTTACGATGTTCTTATATTTAATATATCACAAATTATCATTATCTTTATAAAAATACACACAAATAAAAATATAATAAATAAATAATATCAATGAAAACATGTTGAATATACATTTTAATTTTTACTAAATTTGCAAATACAAGACAAAAAATCACGAAAGGTAAGATATAAATACCAAGCCATAACTGAACATAACTTAAAAAACACAAACGAATAATTTTTGAACGTTAAAAGGCAATAAATTTGAGGTTATGTTATTTTTACACTTGCCTATGGTTTATATTCGATATTATCGACCTAATTGTTTGTGAAAACGTACGTAAACGTTCAGCGTATTTCAGCAGTTTCTTTTATTAATTATTCACACCACCGATACTTATCTGTGCATATTTTTATTATTACATATTTCAAGTTGGTAAATTGGTTGGTTTCAAGTAATGTCAAAATGGCGTGTTGATTTATTTAAGCTCCAATGATTACATACTCGCTTACATTTTAATATTTTTTTTATTAAATTTGAAACTAGTCTTGGTAAAGTGAATGCATTTATATCGTGATCAGTTTAATAACCTTAATTTAAATTCCTGAGATATGAAGGAAGTGATATTAGCTATTTTAACATTCGTATGTAGCGTATTCTTAGTATTTGTCTTTGTATTATTTTGTAAGTAGTTCATTTTGCTGTTTTTCATATTTAAGGAACATCATTAATAACAGAACAAATATTAAGTTGGTTTTGTCTTAAACTTCAATTTGACATCCTTTGTTTCAGGTTGGTACATTGTGTGGAAGTGTTGTTTATCGAAGTTCCGTTTTGTAAGGGAGCTCCTGGGTGGTATGTCAGATACTCCACCCGCATCTGAAGTCAGGCAGCCAAATAAAATCCGAAAAATCAGAAAGGAATAAATTTGTATTAAGTATGGCTTTAATTTTGATGTTGTTTCATAATTAACATTCCATTATGCCCATTACTGTAACATATTTAAGAATTTGTTGAATATTTTTCCAAATACATTGCGGCTTATGTTAGGAATAGATGTGTCTTTCTCCATGCAGGGTTTACTAAGGATACTAACCCCTGTGGCTGAGGTCAGTCTTTCGTAAAAGGTGACAAACCAACCCACCCTACATATATGTGTATGTATAAGTGGGTTATTAAATACTAGCTGACCCAGCAAACATAAAAAAACCTTTTTTATGACAAAAAATAGCCTATGTCCCTCTCCAAGGTCTAATTTATCTCTATGCTGAAATTCATCAAATTGGTTCAGTGGTTTAGGTGTAAAAATGTAACAGAGTTACTTTCACACATGTAATAATAGAATCTGAAACCTAAGGCAAATTTTATGTATAGTATTGTTACTTAGAACTAATAAATGCTACATCCATAGTATGTATATGCTATCAAAACTCATATTTGCAGACATGAACATCCGTTGTGCTCGTCCAAGTGACCTGATGAATATGCAGCATTGCAATTTGCTCTGTCTGCCAGAAAATTATCAAATGAAGTACTACTTCTACCACGGACTTTCCTGGCCTCAACTTAGTTATGTTGCTGAAGATGAAAAGGGACATATTGTTGGTAATTTCCTTTTATCTTGTAATAATTTTGGCCCACTATTCAGATACAGTATTCACTATTTCAGGGGTCAGTGTCTTCTCTAGACAACTAAGCAGTATGGCTGTGCTGAGTGTTTGCATTTTATGTTTACATAAATAAATAATATACAGTTATCCATGCAGGGGCAAAAAAAGAATACTAAACTCTGCGGCCGGGGTCAGCCTGTTATATAAAAGGTGACAAAACAACCCACCCTAGCTATGTGGTAGAGCTTTAAGCCCGTTTGGATGGTGACCACCTTTGGTCTTCAGTATGCCGCCATAATAACCTTGTGTTGTGTTTTGGCATTTTTGACTCAAGTTCCTGTACCTTTATGTAGGGATGTCCCGATACCATCAAAGTATCGATACCTACTCATTTCGATAGTACTCAAATCGTTTTTCGATACTACTTATATAAATACTCCTAAAGTATCGATACTTCATCATCATTTCAGCCGGAAGACGCCCACTGCTGGACAAAAGCCTCCCCCAAAGATCTCCATGATGATCGGTCCTGCGCTGCCCTCATCCAACCTATTCCGGTGATCTTGACCAGATCATCGGTCCATCTTGTGGGGGTGCGTCTTCCGGTACGCGGTTGCCATTCGAGGACTTTTCTGCCCCAACGGCCATCAGTCCTTCGAGCTATGTGCCCAGCCCACTGCCACTTCAGTTTTGCAATCATCCGGCTATGTCGGTGACTAGTTCTCCTGTGAATCTGCTCATTTCTGATTCTATCTCACAGGGAAACTCCGAGCATAGCCCTCTCCATTGCCCTCTGAGCGACCATGAGCTTTCTCATAAGGCCCATAGTTAGCGACCACGTCTGCGTTCCGTATGTCATCACTGGCAACACACATTGGTTAAAAACCTTCGTCTTGAGACACTGCGGTATTTGGGACGAAAAGATTTTACGGAGCTTCCCGAACGCTGCTCATCCATAAGTATCATACTGATACTTACTGATATCGATACTTTTAGCACTTTTTTATTTTGAGGAAACTAACCTAAAAGCAATGAACAGTGAAAGACAATAATTATAACAAAACAGTAACTGTTCGAGGTATTTTGGACACAATCTGTGCCTTGTTTGAGACCTTGTTGCACCGGCTTTGGAAAAAAGGCACACACTCGGAACTGATGCTGCAACAACAATTAAATATTGCTGTGCATACATGTAGACAAGAAAATACATACCACAAGTCATTCCATTCTGCAAATGGGTTGCTTTTAAGAGAAACTACCGGATTCGATAAATAAAGTGAAACTTCATCTCTCTGATGAGATTTCTTTTTGTGTCCATGTGCTAACTCCTTATGATGTTTTCAAAAATCGTATTCAGGTGGTGCAGTAGATAAGACATCATCTTTTGACTCAGGCTACTTTAATAATAATAAGCCGATTATTACAATAAATAAAATTACTCGCAAACAATCACTTGTATGTTCAAATTAAATCTGGACTGGACAGTTTGACAACTAATTATGTTGACAATGACAACTTAAATGTAGGGCGGGTGGCTCCCTTGCTTTCGGCTTGGGCTCAGGTGAAGTTGGACGAGTCGGCTCGCTTGGCGCGAGACACGACGCGTCACCCACGCCGTCGCCAACACGCGATAGATGAATACCGGCAACCGAGCGAGAGGGCTTTTGCTCTCTCATTCTGTATGGTGCGTTCGGAAATTTTAAATTTTTTTAATGATGATGCTGATTCGACTTGATATCAAGTACTTTTGTTTCGATACCGAGTATGTATCGCAAGATTGATTCGATGCTAAAAATACTTGGTATCGAATCAAAAGTATCGAGTACCTACTCGTATTTATATATATTTACCTTTATGGGACAGCAGCATATTCGTGATGCCACTGGCGTTGCAAACACCCATATAGAGGTGGGGAAAAGCGTTATTTTGGTATCACCGTGACTGTCGTTCCAGTTCCAAAAAAATCACGGTGATAAATCATCGTGATTTTGTCACGTCAATCACTGGCGTCACAAAAAACGATATGGTTACAAATGTTACAATGGTTTCGTAATTCGAATGATCCGAAATAATTTTCACACTTTCAAACATGCTTGATATTAAAGAAAAACAATGTAGTAGGTAAACATTTAAAACGTAAATACAGTAGGTAAACAATTTTATTATTACCATAGCATTTTAGGTTGATTCATAATTGCAATTTAAAAATAAAAGCTGTTGCACTTTTTAGGTATTACACTTTATATGTATTACTCATACATATCAAAATCGTTATTTTCGTAGTAAACACCTAAGTATGAAAATGAAATAATTCCATACATAGGTACCTACATTCCCTCTCAGTCCGTGAATACCTAACCTAGTACATAATTATCGTTAATGATTATATTATAATGAAATAATTAACTAAGTATCAAATAGCAGAGAGCATAGCATAAAAAAAAGTTTGATTTTTGATTTTTCTCTTCAGTCATTTCTAGAAAATAGTATCATTTTAACTCTGTGTAGACAACGTACAAACGAAGTTCTTTCAACAAAGAGAGAACGTACCAACGCCGTCCACCTCCTTACCCGAATCAACCCGATTAGTGCCGATGTCAACTGAACTACGTTCGCGGCTCACGATTACAACGAATGATTGACGTGACGTAAAGGACCAACGTTCCGGGAATCGAAGTGACTTTGTAACGTTGTTCTTTCGTGGCATGTCACGGTGATATTATTTGCCTTCAGATCACGGTGATTTTTTCATCGTGACGTTATTAATCAACCACCACTACAGTTCACTACACCCATAATCTGCTGTCCTACAGCAATAAAAAATATTAGAATAATTTTACTCTACTGGTACTCATGTAGAACAATGAGGAAGTATATCAAAAAATAAGTTACTTTTGTGTTTGAGTAAAGTTTTAGTGGGTCAAATTTTTTATTCTAAATAATTAATTATTTTGGTGATTATTTTGTAGGTTATGTACTAGCAAAAATGGAGGAAGACGGAGAGGACAACCGTCATGGACACATAACTTCTCTTGCAGTGAAACGATCACATCGTCGCCTGGGTCTTGCCCAGAAATTAATGAACCAAGCCTCTTTAGCTATGGTTGAATGTTTTCAGGTATTGTATATTTTATTTAATATAAATAAGAGTATATAGGAAATAAAAAAGGAATTGAAGCAATTTCTCATAATGATATTTGTTAGTTTTCAATGTATATTTAATTTCTGTTTTATTGAAAAACTATAAAAAAAAATTTTTCCAGGCTAAACATGTATCTCTACATGTAAGAAAAAGCAACAGAGCTGCACTTAATCTTTACACAAATTCTCTAGGATTTAAAATCCTAGAAATTGAACCAAAGTACTATGCAGATGGTGAAGATGCATATTCAATGATGCGTGATCTTAGTACATTTGCAGTTGACAGCAAAACGGACAGCCAACCAACCGACAACCTGGAAATCAAATCAGAATCTGCAATAATATCACAATGTTAATCTCTATATGTACATAAAGCTTATAAAATTCATTTTGAAGTTTTATTTCACCATGGAAACAGTGTAATATAAATTTTTACTACCATATTCCTCACGGGATTTTAAAATGCACTTCAAATTTGCCAGGTAAAATCTTTTATTGTTAAGTATGGTTATCGTTATATGTTTTTGTATTTCCTACTGTAGAGTGATAATTTTAAATTTTGTAAGAGTAATTCAAATAAACTACATATAAGATAAAGTCATTTAATAATCTGTAAAATATAGTAATCCAGTAGCAACATCACCATTGTGTCATTATATGATGTGATTTTTTTTATTTCAAATTTATTGTATACTTATTTGAAGGAATTTTCATAATTAACACTTAAAAAAACAAATGTAGATATATAGTACATATATTTTTTATTTTGTTGACAGTTTTCGATCTATTATGATTTGTGCCCACTAAAAGAATTTCATAAATTCCCAATGACAGAAAAAATTGTAACTGTCTGTTACCAGTGAGAACACGGAGTCTGTTATGATTAAAATACCTATATACTACAGTAATGTTTCATCATTCTTATAACAAAGTATAGTAAACTATTTATTCAACTGGTGAGCTATCATTTGCAGAAATCAAATGTAAAATGGATATAGCCCATTTTACTTATTGTAAAATGGATGATCTTATTTCCTCTCTGCGAGTCTTGGCTTGAAATCAGCTGCAACTTGGATTACCACTAGTAATGCATACCACCTATAATGATAATATAAGAGTAAAACTGTTAGCAGATTTTCTAGATTTAAAAAATCTTAGTTTTGTATTTCTTCTGCAATTTCATTATCTAATCTATTTTTTATTGCTTGAAGGGAAGGCATTCTTTTTATCAGAGGAAATTTGAAAGTAGTGCAAGGAATTGATAAACTACAAAGCAATGCTAGCATGGTAAGGTCATATAATGCCAAAGGTGAAATTTGAAAAGATGGTTAACAAAAGAAATAACATAACCCGAGGACACCACTTAATGTGGGATAAAAGCAGATTTGTTATTGGAGTTACAAATTTATCAGAGGATAATAAAAACAAGTTCATTAAAATAACAAAATAGCTTAAACAACTACTATATTTACATATAGAAACTTATTAAATATAAAAATTTGTGTTTTAAAGGTAAAATATATTATGTTTCTTCTTCCTCTTCATAGAGGTGATTTAATTTTAAATTCAATTTTTTTGCTGAATTTACATCTTTTTGTTCAGATAATTTCATTGGATTCTTTCTCTCTTTTTTCTTTGATACCCCTACAACATATTCCGGCATTATCACCTTACCACTCTTGAATGTGATTTTCTCATCATCAACTGCAGATTTTTTAATAACAGTAGAAACTGTAAATATGGGCTTTTTGAAAACTGTATCTGACTCACATTCCATTTCATTATCAGGATTTTTAATTTCTTCAAGTTTTCTCATCAAAGCAAGAGCTGTTGCAGTATTTGTTGCTTCCGACATTTGTTCTGGTGTAACATCTGCTAAAGAATAGTACATCCACTTTTGTGGGTTCTTCGCGTGATCAGGGACAGATCTAGCTCGTAAGCACTCTCTAATGTTAGCCTGATTCTTTTTAAAAATGCTCTCTTTACCTCTAAATTGTTTCATTTCTCTCTTTATTTTTCTGTATGTTTGTCTATCGATCGCCCCGTAGTCAGGAGGATCTGTAGCTTTATTCGTTTTAGAAAAGCTATATTGCTCTTCGGCATCTTTTAAATGGTTGAAAAGATTCTTCTGTCTATCGTAAAATGAAGACATTGTAACTTATTTCTTCAGTTATCCTACTTGTTGTTTTGTGACTAGTCACATCAGACGTTAAATTGAAGATTTGAAGTAAAAGCAATTATTTGTTTCAATACTGATTTCCATCTCATACACACCATGTATTTGGAAATTTTTAGAGGGATCTGTATATTCCTGGAATTCTGGAATTTTATTTTACTTCTATTTTTACGTTTTTATTTTACTTCTATTTTTTTTTTATATTATAGTACACTGATACATACTCGTACGTCAAAAATGACATTTATTATTAGTTAATTGACATTGTTATTGAATTACCTGACACTGGTGAATAAGCAACCTTTTATGTCCTATAAAAAAAAGTCAGAAGTTTGATTATGTGAAGATAAACTACGAATTAAAGTCTATATCATATCTAAATACTTTTAACTCACGTACACAAGTTACTTACGCAATACAACACATAAGATACGGACATAACTTAGGGCTCTCGGGTATCCGCAATAAATCTAATTGCGTCTGAACGTTTGAAGCGAATATACACATTTACCATTCATATGACTTTCAGTCTGACCTATGAACGTATTTAATAGCCTAAAATAATTTTCTTTTTTGAAGGTATGATCCCGCCGAAGCTTTTAAACTGAGGCCAGCACGGGCCAACCCATCGTCAACCGCCATTGATATCCGTTTTTGATAACACTCTTAGATTAGTTGTGTCTGTGGGGGACTTACCTTACGTTTACTATTGTTACCTGCGTTGTTTCTTCATTTCACAGCTATAACACGTTGCGAAACGATATTACGATAAATTAGGCCTGGCGACGTCGATATTATCCTGGATGCTTCCATCCTTAATTAACGGTTATCTCCTAAATTCCTCCTGTACAATTTTCGAGCCAATGTCGTATCCTCACAGAAAGCCTCTCACTTTACTTACTAACGAAAGTAACATGAGATTCACGATCCCGCTCGCCTAGGGTCAAATACTCGTGTATTATTAGGAGTCAGCTTCTCGTAATTATGAAAAATTATAAGTATAGAATATTTAATGAATTGAACAGGGAACAGAAGTCTATATACGCCACATCGTATGTCAACATCAAATTAAGCAATTCGCATATATTTTTAGATTACATAGAAAGAAACTAATACCAAACGAGAATTTTGTCTCAGTATAATAATTTATAGATTTTAGATCTCGGTGGGGATCTTTTCCGGAGTTTGGAGGTTGTAGAGGATCGGAATAAACAAAACGAATGCAGGACTCTATAGCTCTTGTAACAAAACAATCACACTTTTACATGGGGTATTATAATGGTATACCAGATGTATTGATTAGTTTCCCCATATTATCAAGAGCCATTAGGAGGAATGATCTATACACCTATAGTTTTAGGATTACTATAATAAAACTATGATATCTAGTTATTTATTTATATGATTTCAGTTCCATATTATTTCCGGTAATCTTCGGAGTCCGTGTAAAACAAGTAGACAGTAAATTTTTAATGAAAAGTTTAACATTTTTAATTGCCTATGACAGAATCAACCATCAAAGCGATTAAATGCGCGCTTTAAATAAATTAACATAAATAGTATTTAACTAGAAATATTTTTAAAATATTAAGCGGTTTTGAAATCCGTCACGATTTTATTTATTTTATATGAGTTATTAGTATTTTTTTATCAAACTGGCTCTATGCTAAAACCTTAAAGAATTTAAACCGATGAATCTAAACTGGGCTATGGAACGGTGGCGTCAAAATTGTAAAACAATGAATAGAAGTTCTGCTTATGATAATATGCTATTTTAAATTCTATAAGTGGCCTTTAACTAAAGAAATATCTAAATAAAATTAAGAAGTGTTTTGCATATTTGTAATACAATTTTAAATAAAACTCTCAACAAGTGACCAAATGTCAACATTTCCGGAAAACCTTAATAGGTCAGATGTAATAGAAATACAAACCGGAAACATTTGGCGGCCAATTATTATATTATTTGTAAATATTTGTTCCTATACTTTACGTTTATTATTGAAATAGAGTGAAATAACTACGTTAATAAGCAAAGAGATTATTTGAAGGCGAACAATGTTAACGGCCGACAGTGTTATTATTGTTACAAATTACGCATGAGTCACTACGAGTATGCGCACGCGCCGGTCATAAAACATCAAAGTACAGAACTCAAACGAAACTGAAAAATGTGAAAAAGTGTCTGTATTGTTATTTGTTTTCTCCTTTTGCCGATTTAATAGCAAGTGATGGACATCGTTGGGTTCTCTGTATCGGGTTCGGAGTCGGACTGAGGTCACCCTTTTCTTCTACCTTACATCCAGCCACATCTCCTTTTCTCAGTATTATCTCCGCGAATTGCTAATGCGCTTGGCCGCCATTTTGGTGACGTAATCTTGTGAAATTGACAGTACAGTACCGTTAGCAACACCTGCCTGCGAGTACGCGTATCGAGTTGTTATGAACCTGAACTGTTATGAACACACTTTCATTGTTGTTTTTTGTATTGTTTTTGTTTGATATTGTTGTTAAATTTTGTTGTTGTTATAATATTGTTAAAATGAGTAGAAAAATTATAAATAGCCGCGCTCGGGAAATTATTCTTAAAGTGGACAATTATTTTGTAAAAGAAAGGGAGGACACTAAAGTATTACTTCAAAATAAGTACTTTTAAAATAAGTAACTCGTTCCCTGAAAATTGCATCTGACACTAGTCAGGACGTCGTTATTGTGAAGCAAATTGTCACAGAAATTTGGAAACACTTATAAAATACGCCCAAGGTCACAGAACGTGTATTGAACGCTACAGAGCAAAAAATACAGTGGCAAAAAATAAGGCGCATAAAAAAAATAGCTCTACGGCTGGTGGCAGTAAAATTAGAATGCTAATAAAAAAAACAAAAAGGAATTTTTGGATGGATTTGCGTTATTAGCACTCAGAAATATTATTAACTCAATTTACACAATCCGCAAAGAAATACCACTATGCGTAAGATTATGGCAGCTGCTAAACAAGATTTAAATTATAAGGGCAGTGAGACGACATTAGGTACTTAAATTAATGAAAAACTATCTATGTATCATTTTATAAAAAATTACCAAAAGAGATCAGTTTTAATCCCAGCCTGGAGGGCTAAATATTTATGCCGCATGAAGGAAAATGAATCACTTGGCGCTGACAAAAAAGAGTAATTTGTATAGATGAAACCTGAATTCACGCCTACTATACCTACCGTCAAAAAGTGCTGGCTATCCGCTACGCCCGATGTTGCCCGCCGGATGTTGGAGTGAGAAAGAATAATTGTCCTGGTAGCCGCTGGATTGATTAGTGTTTGTGGATTTGTGTGGTTCCCGCTGGGAGTGAATCAGGGTTTGTGGATAACGCGCTTTTAATGTTTAAAGCCGGTACAAAAACTGGTGATTGAAACCAAATGAACTCAGAATAGAAAAATTTCACTAAATGGTTAGAACACAAATTCATATACATACCGCCTAATTGCATTATTGTAATGGACAACGCCTCTTACCACAGTAAAGAGGAAGCTAGAGCTCCCAACATTAGTTTAACAAAAAAATTATGGTTGAGTAGCTCCAAGTAGGTACGTAACATTGAGTTTCCCGCAAATTTCACGAAACCAGAGTTATATTTATTAATAAAAAGCACAAAGCGCCGAAAAAATATATTATAGATAAATTATTAGCTGACCAAAGATAGCCACGAAGTAGTAAGACTTCCGCCATATAACTGTGACCTCAATCCCATTGAGCACATTTGGAACTTCGCTAAGCAAAGAGTCTCTGACGAGAATGTACAACAGTTGGGGAGTAAGATAGAATCATTAACTTTGGAGGCTTTACAGTCAATTACTCTTGAAGATTGGAACTGGAGGTAAATCACGTGAAGAGGCTTGAAGAGGAATACTGGCGTAAAGGTAGATTAGTTGACGATTTATTTATCATCAACACAGGAAACGGTACTGAATCAGAAAAAACAGACTCAGAAACCATGCAAACTAGAGAATCTAAATCTGATTCAGATGATTTAGATTATATGAGTGGAGATGAAGAATTTTATTTATTTTTATCATCAGCCTGCGTACCGTCGAAGCTGTGTACGTTAAAATCGATTCAATCGAAACAGACAGAGCTACTTTCACATATATAATATCAGTATGTATAACAGGTATTTTAAAAAGAAAACATTAATAACAATTTTTTGTTTGCTGTATTTTTAGTTGTGCATGACGTCATGTAGGTGTTAGTGTGACAAGGTCCCAGTGCATTAGCAATTTGCGGAGGTTATAGCAGGAAATGGCATCAGTGCCGGAGCACTCACCCGACTGCTCCCCAAGATCGGGGGACCGAACTCAGTGTGTCGGAAACTATATGAAGGCACCGTACAATCAATGGCCCTTTATGGGGCTCCTGTTTGGGCGGAGCACCGGACGGCCAAAAGCGCTGCAATACTACGAAAATGAAAGGCCATCAGAGGATACGGCACGGTGTCCTTTGAGGCGGCCTCCCTCCTCGATGGATCCATGCAGCAGGACCTCAAAGCTCGGCTTTTGGCGTCACTGTCACTGTATGGTGTCACTCGGTGGCGTCAGGAAGTCGTCGTCGAACCCTGTTCACGCCCTGCACCTCGTGAAATCGAGGTACAGGGGGCGGTGTTCCAGGGAGATTTCACGGTAATATGGAAGGAAAGACTTGCGCAACTCAGTGCGGGGCAAAGCACCATCGCAGCGGTGTGGCCCGCCCTGCAAGATTGGATTGACAGGCGTCACGGCACTCTGTCGTTTCACGTGACACAGGTACTCTCGGAGCACGGCTGCTTCGGGTGGTACCTGTGTTGCATCGCTCAAAAGGAGTAAACGACAGAGTGTCACCATTGTGACGCCGACGACGAGGACACGGCGCTTCACACCCTCCAAGTGTGTCTCGCATGAGTACCAGAGCGCTGAAATCTCGTATGTTAAATGCCCCATTTCTATATGATAAAAGTTACAATATGTCTTATTTGTGACAGGTGATGCCAATAAATTGACTGTATTGTACTGAGTTGTTGCGAACTACGACAACGAGATTGTAGCGTTTTAAAGCGCAAAATAAAGTTTTACTTCTAAATTATTTTGTGCGTCACTTATTCTCACATTACGTGTTCAAAGAGTCAAGGAATCGATTAATACAATGATTGCCATTCACTTCACATGATTGATAGATTTTAGGGTTGAAATGACGACCCATTTATTATGAATAAGCTAATTATACTATAATAATATACTATAACTGGAATAGAATAAAAAAAAATCCGTGCAGAGGCGGAGAAAGAATACTGACCTCTGCCGCCGGAGCCGGCCTATTGTAAAAGGCGACAAAACAACCCACCCTAGCTACTTGGTAGGGCCCCACCACAATAAGAAAAAAAAACATGCGGGGCAGTCTTTGGGGACTGCAGATAGAAGTGAAAACTAAGTAACTTGTGAATTGTATTGTCGAGCTATTAGATTATTATTGTTTTCGAATTATTTTTGGTTTATAAAGAAGTGTTTATGATCAAGGATTAAAGTTTAAATTGGTCACTAACACTTCTTTACAAACCAAAAATTGTTCACCCAAAAAGTGCTCAACGCGCCTAAAGAAGTTTTCACTTCAAAAACTCATAAAACTGTAGGTATTTCATTGTATGCAATGCAATCATTTAAAATTACATTATTGAATAAACCTTAAGCCATTATTAATAAGGTATTACTGTAGCAAAAATAGCTCAGGGAAAGCGTTTGGTGACGATGACGCGAGTCCCATGATTTTTGTTCACCCAAAAAGTGCTCAACGCGCCTAAAGAAGTTTTCACTTCAAAAATGGAATTTGGCTAGGTGGTAGGACCCCCAGCCCGACTGGGTGGCACCTGATCTCTAAATATGCCGCTATAATGACCACGTCTTGTATTCCCTAAGTGACCCAGGTACCAGGTACCCTACGTGAGCGGCAGTGTGTTGGCGGTGCCCCTAGCATTGCGAACGTTCATAAGCCAAGGTAACTGCTTAGTATTTATTAAGTGGGCCGGGCCGTAAGTATGCAAACTGTTCCACAACAATAAAAAAAAGTCTAGAAAAATGTGATTCTATGGTGACTGTCATAAACACACTATAATAAATATTTCTATTCATACAAAAGTATTGTAGTGTTTTGTATGGTAAGAATACAAAATATTCAATGTATATTGAGCAACCTGAATAGTATAAAATCGCGACAAGGCGTTTGAAGGCTATACTGATATGTATTAGTGCTAGCTTTATTATATGTAAATTATTTCCAAGAAATTGTATGTTTATTCAAATCCAGGTTACATCTTTGACTCCTTCAATCGCTAAGGACAAACCTGTTAAAGTATATAAAAGTTGTATAGCAGGGTACATCAGCTGATAGATAGACCATTACCACTACAAACACTATTTATTTAGGTAAATGTAGTTGAAATAACGAACGACTCTGATTTACTTAGTTAGAATTCTAAAAGTAAGAAATTATAGTCGGGATTTCTACTATAGAGTGGAATATACTACCACTTATTTTATTCATTTGGTTGCTACTAAAATTGCACTTTGTTTATTTAAGAAACTTACAATGCAGTGGGTTTTTAATAGTATATTTGATGGTTTGTGGCTGCACATACTTAAAGTAAATTCTCATCAAGTTTTAACGTTACTTAAATCACACATAACAAACAGTAAAAATACTCGTACTTATACTCGTATATATTGATCTACGAATAAATAACTTATTCGTAGATATTGATTTGTGTTATTTTCTTCAACATTTAAGAGATGCCTCTCGAAGTCGACCGCTTTATAAACAGTGTGAGCTATCTATTCATAGTTGCAGGCGTATATTTTTCCACTGAAGGTTAGTCAATACTGCCTTAGAAACGGAACTATATAACACGGAATGTTTATTTTTGTAAGCAACGCATGCGTGGTAGTCGCGGCAATGGCTACCGGGCTGCGCTCGCCCGGTCGCCGACCACCGGCCACTTATCATCTGAGTCTTGCCTTGGCGCGAGCGCGAGCTCGGTTCGAGCTTTGCGCAAAAATCATCCGCTAATATTAGCATGCCAGAGAGTGCGTTGGGTGAGCGTGTCTGCGCACATCGCCTGCTCCGCTGAACAAGTCAGCTACTACGCGTTTTGAGGTCGCAAGGGCGGGCGGCGCGCGCCGATATCGCCCAGGCAGTCCTCTTAATACAGTACCTGCTGTACACAAAACAACACGCCTGCACATGTGTTATAATCGCAGGCTGTGTTTAAAATTTATTGACATTATAATCAGACAGTGAAGGTGTAGAGGCGTTGTAGCACTTCGGAATATTGGTTTCCACGAGGAACTACGAAGTTCCTTCCTTGATATGTAGAAAATTGTGTCTGCCATCAAAAGAGGTATGTCTCCTTTGCTTGTTTTTGTTTTCAATTCATCCTTAATTATACCTTATGTTTAAAACTTTAATATCTAAGAGTACAAACCCTTAAATAACATATAGAAATATTTGCTATATGCTTTACATAATTTTCAAAGATTGAAAGTAAAACTGGAAAATAAACATTTATCTTTAGCTGTTGAACGAGTTCTTTATATGTTTTTTGATTCTTTTCACTTTACTAATTTACATTTAATACTTATTTAAACACAAATGTTTTGTTTTATTTATAATTACAACGCTGTGGTATATTTTATTTGATGTTATTATTTGTTTTATGTATTTCATGAAGTGGTTACTTACATGGCAGACTTCTAAAATTCGGCCAGTCATAGTTTTTTCTGAGAAATGATTATTTTATTTCCATCTCCACAATATAGTACATTTTTAAATTGCTAACAAGACGTATCGCATGTGAATATATTTAAAATTGAATATTTAAGCCGTCATTTCCCATTCGCTTGATAAGCAGGGTATTGAGCTCACTTTGTTTAATATATATTTTCGATATTAACATTGTTGTAATAATAATGACAGATCGTGGTATATTTTCCCTTTCGAGAACAATCTTGCGTGTTACAATGGTGTATCTTCTAAAAGTGCATTAGCCCTGTGATTTCTTCTTAGGTTCGGGTTTCACTAGAGGTCTAATGTGACAAAAATCCCGCTGGTATATTTTGTCTGGTGTTCCAGATGCATTTTTATGGATCTAAAAGGATTACCTTACCTTCTTTACGCTTTAATGAAATGTTTTTTTCACCTATTGAAAAAAGCAAGACGGTGGGAAAATATTGTAAATACTCAAATTATTTATAACTCGTCCAGTTATAGATAAAAAAAATCGAAATCATCATTCTTGCCTGAAATAACTCGAGTTTTTGTTATCTTCACATATTGATTTAATGAAATGAAAATTATTTAGTTATACTTACAACTTTTTAAGATATTTTATATTATGAAAAAATATTCTAGTAAAGCCTTTATAAACCTACGATTGAGGGATACACCCGGGGTACACCCAGAGCAAACTATCTCCAGATCATACAAATGTTTTGCCCTCCGTGGAGATCGAAGTCATGATCGTACGTAGTCACAGAATAAGCCGGTTCATCAATTAGATTCAAAATTAATTAGTACCATTACTAGGAAATATCAGGAAACTGTGTAATATAATAGATATATTGTGCGATACATATATTGCATGCATACCATTATTGATTTCCAGCCTGTTGCGCGAGCTATGCGAGTCTCAATCTCAGATCTAATTTGAGTTAAAGCAGTGACATTAATACACGATTTACTTTATTTTTCCATTTACTTATTTATTTTCATTCCATCTCCATTTATTCGGAATATCTGCTTCAGAAATGAACTCAAATTAATTATTTGTCAGAAAAATTTGAATCTAAACCAATATAATATAACTGTTTTCATTAGAAATTTTTGGGACTTAACTAAGTTTTTCATCTAGTTAGTGTTCAAATTAAAATAGCTGTCATGACTTATTAATTAAATGATAATTATATATAAATTATTATCATATATTTCATTAATTTGATATTGGTGTAGAGATCAATTAAACGAATAGGGATTAAAAATAAAAAGTTCAACATTTGTTCTTTAATGGTGCAATTATACATCCCATAAACATAACCCCCTGACGCACATCGTGCAAGGGTACCGCCCTGACATAAAGGGCGGTCCGGCGCTGGCCTAAGCCACGGTATTGGCCAAGCTCCTTGTCCGTCAGCTGAAACACTAGGCTTTATGAGAATAGTAGAGTTTTTTTTAATCCCACATATCCCCACAGTCCCGCGTCGTCTTTCGAAAATAAGGTTCACTTGGAAAAAATAGTACACCTTTAGTGTTATAAAAATAAAACATTCGTTTATATCTTCTTGATAAACTTGAAATCTCACACATAGAAAGCTCATAAGCTTTCTAGTTAGTAGACGGCAATTTATTTGCTCAGTGGTTATAACACTTGGAGACCAATCTAGAGATTCCGAGTTCGAATCCCATGATGGCATGCACTGCTTTAGCAGATTTTCTCGCCTAATATCCTACATATTTTCATTTACCGCCATCCGCGTTGGACAAACGTGGCGCGTCCTCTAGGCCTGACAGTTTAGGCTGTTATTACATTATATGTAAATACAATATTTTTCTGCCCGAGTAAATCCGAGGCGGGTTGCTAGTAAACAACAAAGTAACCCAATTGAGTATTAAGAGCAGGTATTTACAACACTGGCGGGCAACTTATTGATAACAAAGTTTTCCTCGCTGTGGCTGCTAATATTATCTAAGTAATATTTGCGGTTACACCAGCCAACGAGCAAACAATAATTAATGTACTCTTGCAAAAACATTGTTACCTATTACTGTACATGGTTAACTCTTATAATTATCTACAGTTCACTTTCATTGTACTAAATTAAAAAATAAAATAAATAAATATACTGTGACAGTGCAAAGTAAGCTATAGAGCGCTTTTGTTATGGCTGATGTAGACGACTGATGTAGTACTTTATAATTTTCTTTTGTAAATCTATACAAGTTATACATAAACTCGGAACGGGAATTGAAGAGACAAGACGTCACGTCTGTCGTCAAGTTAGCTTTAATATCTAACATGGTTAATAATTTGCTTGTGCATACCCCATCGACTCGATAGACGCTGATGTTAATTACACGGGGCTTCCCCTGGTAGTTAGTACCTGATTAAAGGTCACTGTGGTATACACACAAAATCTTAGTATTCGTGTTCAATACCCTTCGTGATGCTTGTACTACCTATGAGTATAGTAACCTAGTAAAAGACGATATATATAGTACATCGAGTATATTATTCTGGAAATCTAAGTCCATGTCAAGAGAGTGTGAGCAATTATATAATTCGTTATGTCATTATATTAATTCGTTTTCCTACGTCTGTTATTGTTACAGAATATAACTTAAGCTGCTTTAGAACTTTTACAAGTTACATTTGAAATAATGACTCAAGCTTATTACTTTTTTTATACAATAAAACACATAATTATACCATTGAAGTATGGTAATCACCGTTCGCACTTTAGATATATATATACATAGCATATGTAAGGTGATGACTGTACTCTGCTGTTCACTGACCACAGATCACTCGCATACACAATTAAATGAACCTTATTGTTTACAATACAAGGTGGAAATTTCAATTAAACATTTCCACGTGACTTAGCCTAAACCCGTGGGACGTCATCTTTTACGAATAGAGAGATAAATTATGGAAAAGTTTATTCCAGGTAATACAAAATTCCATTGGCAAAAGTTTCCTATACAGAGAAACGGGTTGAATAATGTAAATGTCTCTACTATATATGTTAGTCCCATTTTGACTCTCGCGTAGTATTATACTGACAGTGCGACTGAGCGGATTACGAATGCAGAGCATAAAGCTCGATCGCTGTATATCTATAAAGTTTTTGGTAAGTTTTATTATTTTTAGTTGTTTCCCTCCATGCAGGAGCGGAGTAAGAATACTGACCTCTGTGGCCGAAGGCGGCCTATCGTAAAAGACGACAATACAACTTCAGCCAAGTGGTAGGGCTTCAATCTCAACTGAATGTTAATCACTCAGACTAAATAAGCAGAATAACTTTGTTGTGTTCCGGCTTAAGTATCCCGGATTTCAGTTCCCCTAAGATTACGATAGAATATTTAGCAACGGAATCACCCACAGACGATGGTAATTGTTTACTATTAAGTAGTCTGTCAGCTTGTCTGCTATTCCACAGCCATAAAAAGTGTGGTTTTGAAGAGAAGCCCTCCTCATCATTTTTAAGCTGTTAGTTGTCACGAAAGTTTGTTCCTTAACCATCATTGTTAAGTTTTTGCTAAAGGTTAAAGCTTAGTTCATGATCAAATACTAAATGCATTTTAAAGGATTTTTCACGATGATACTATATAAGTACTGTATCACTATAGGTAAATATTTGTCATATACTAAAGTATTTTACTTTAACACAAGCTCTCTGCTACATACTTTGTGACTAGGTGGCGCTGTGTGAATTGTACTAGTATATTTCTTTGTCCCGTAACGAGTCGTAAAAGGCAACAAATAGATAGATCCTTATCTACTTTATAGATATCAAAGGTGGGGCCCAGTTTGGTTTCCTTTGAGGGGTTGGGGTTCAACAGTTGCGATTTTAAAAACTAAATAACAGCATTTTGTACGTTTAATGAAAAGATTTGATTACACTAAGTTCAGGATAAGAACTAGCCTAGCTATTATAGTTTGAACCAAGTAAGCTTAAAAGCTTCACAAAGTTCTAACTTTATAATCATTTATAAGTAATTTTAGGTTTAAGAAGAAAAAAATTTTCAATAGTGTTTTACTTAACCAGAAAAAGCATTTTAATTATAATAATATCTAATTGAAAGTTCTATAAATACAATATAGTCAAGATGTGTGTCATACGATCAATTTGAATAGCATTTTATTATATAATAACATAAGTTTTGTATTCATGTTTTTTATGATTTATTAGAGTAAGTATATAAATTTTATGTAGACTGATTCAATTCGTTTCGTCATTTGGTGACCAATGAGAATTTTATATCCTATTTTATTACTATTTTAAGTAACACCTAGAAAAATACCCATAAACTGGATTTACGAGTTTGTGAGATATCTTGATTTTCATGATCCGAATCGCAAGTAATCAACCGTTCATAATAATAAAAGTGAGTAATGCAGTCATATCTAAACTTAACTTTGTATTGTCAGATACAACACCACACCAACTATATTGTCTTTATTAGTCAAGCTTTGGAGCAAGTGTTAATGTTCTGTAGACTTGCTACATAACACAGCTTCTGAAGTTTGTTTGTTTTACATAAAATGAGATAGTTTAACTTTATTTCCCGGAATTAATGTATAATATTGATGCAGCGAATCTGTACCTTTATATACCAAATAATTTTCCAGTATGACGTAGCGTTTTCAGTACACAAGCTACTCTTGACCCAGTTCAGGAAAATAGGGCAGCTGCGCGGGGCCGCGTGCCCCGGCGATTTACTGCGTTGCATCCGGATACTACAACTCAATACTACATAGAAAGCTCGTTTTCCACCTCCTTCTATTGATTCTTGAAAGTGAAGTTTTATTTCTTTTTAGTGCTTGTAACTATTATTATACATGTTAGATACATAAAATTCAGTCGTTTGTGCTTGTAAATCTTTATAGTAATCATGTAATTTAATAGTTAATATCCTATATTAATATCAGATATGGACCTCTCTCCTAATATTCTGCCACTGTTTTCATTAGCACCTACAATGATTAGAAACGAGGTTGTGATCACATTATTAACATAAGATTTCAAGGAATAAACAGTGCGTTGGCGATTGAATGTATCGAGGCTAGTTCTCGTGGGCTTCCAATAATATTAAGTTTTCCCTGATACTCTATTTCATACATTTTCTTTTGTGATGTCATCTTATATTTAAAAATTTGCCCCTGCCTAGAGTAAAATTTCTCTACTGGTCCTACATAATTTTTTTTATGTAGGGATTAATATCCGATCTTTCTCAAGAACCAGCGAATAAACAAATGAATTATTTTCTCTTTTTTATATAAGGCTATCTGATTATTGGTATTACACTCCGAGACCAGTCTAGAGGTCAGGGTTCGAATCCTATGGCAGCACCACTCAGGTAGTTTTTCTTACAAATTGTGTCTTTTATAGTATAGTTGCTATATACCGACGGTGAAAGAAAACATAATGAGGAAATCCGCATTTTGAGCCGAAACGGAAGTTCGGGTTGCAACCAATCACCAGTCCACTTTGGACAATCGTGGTGCCTATGTTCCCTCTAGGGGGAGGCCCGAGCTCGCCAATGGAACCTTTTGAGCTGTTATCATATTAGTGACCCATAGTGATTCTTGGCCACCGAAAGGTGACACTATCGCTCTCTATACTACAAATAAGTTTGTTGTTATAGCTATAACTGCACACAAGTCCGGCCCATCTAACCTGCAATAACTGGGCCGATCGATGGACTCTAAGTGCGCTTTTCCCAGGCTCCCAAACGTTTGTGACCCAGTTAGCGCAGCGCAGTATGTCATCTAGCTCGATGCAGGTCAAATCTGATGATATTGTTACGCTAGCTTCTTAATGATAATTTAATTCACCATCAGTTAGATTACATTATAAAAATTAGCCTTCGCTTTTCATATTGCCAATTCAACTAAAATGTTGAATTTCGTAATAAGAGACCGCCTGAACAAATATTGGGTCGTAAACCTGAAAAGAAGTTTGTTTTAGATTACGCCGTCTTATTTGGACTAATTATGGAGCAAACCATGTGTAAACGAATCCGGTTAAGATGACCTTTGTTTTATATTTGGTGGGATAATATCTTTTTACTTGCGAAGTTAGATCAAATATAAAACTGTTTCTCTACTTAGACGTGTTGTCCTGGTCTAAAATACGAATACTCATAGACAAAGATAACCAACGTGTGCTATCTAATTTTGTTTTCTATTATGAGTTGTCTGTTAAAAATGGCTACTAGCAGTAAGACCGCCCATTGCACGTATGAAATATTTCTCTGTGTCAGTTTTAAGTTATTTGTGTGCAATAAAGAGCATCTAGTTCAAGGTCATATTTCAGTTGACTTTTTGGGTATGGGTTAAATGATAGTCACTCTTGTGAAAATAAATATGGCCACATAGGTTTCATATTTTTACTCAGGAAAATGAATTTCCACGAAACCGCACCGAATCAAAGAAATATTTAATACTTTAGTCAATTTTCAAGAGCATACCTCAGATTACTAATTGAGATAAAAGGCTTGAACAAAATATGACTCTTTTATAACGATTCTTATTGCTTACACATTAAATACACTTATTGTTCGGTACTGGTACTTAAAAAGCCGATATTCTTTGGGATTAGTTAAATAAGCTGTCTACAATCTTTCACACTTCATATGTAACTTAAATATGTATGTGAATATATTCTTAATTTCCTGTAGTTATTCCAAATTAAAACTTAGTGCTGCTAATTCAGAATAAATAGACAAAATTTATAAAAATCATAAAATGTATAAAATTCTTGAATATCTTATTGTTAGTACAATAAGCTATTATTAATCTCAATTATATCAATTTGCCTTACGATGGTGAGCTTTATATGACAATAACATTTTGAAAATTGTTTTATTTACTAGTAATTGTTTTACGCTAGAAACATTGTTCCACACCCCAGTCTTCACACTCTTTTGGGTGAGAGCATTGTTTTTCTTAACATAACAACACCGTCCCGAAGCCACCTCTTTCTGATCCAATATTATGTTTTCATTAAATAAATGTTCAACTTTATTCAATTAAATATTATTATTATTAAATAATACGGTCATAATGTGGATGATACGGAAAACGTTCAACGTTTATTATGAGGTAGTTTAGAACTTAATTAATATTAAAGAAAATAGCAAATGGTCTCTTAATTCAATGAATATAGCTCAAATGTGTATATCAAAGAGAATGTGTTATTTATTTGCAGACTGAATGGCTATGTTGAATTACTTCACGATTTCCGCATGTCGCGCGCTGTTCTATTCTGAGACAGTATTGCTTCATCGATCTACTATGCTACGTTTTTATAGTCTTATTTTGAAAGAAAGTTTTTATATTAATACACATATTTAAACCTCATAAATAGTCATAATAATAAATGAGGCTTTGACTTAGGTTTTCCTTTTGAAGTTAATGGTTATTAAGTTAATGCTGCATTTCGTTCCAAGTGAATGAGACAAAAAATTGGAAAATGGAAATTTTGAGTGCACTTGATATTTTGTTAAAATCTTTATATTAAAGGATCATACAAAATAATATAATATCAAGAATCACATTAAAATTTTCAATTATTGTTCAAATGCTTGTTTTTTTGAGTGCTTTCACGTTGGTTCTAATCCACACTCTCTGGGTTTTCTTGCAAATTATATAAGTGTTTATCTTCGAAAAATATAAATAGGCGGCTAATAAAGGAGATTTATGTTGAGAAAATGAAGAGTGAAAGGCTGAAAGGCGCCATTTTGTTAATCAAATTAGATCGAGCCTTTAATTGTAAATGCCTTAATTCAGCTTGAAGGTTTTTACCACTCACTGTTTCATCGTTAGGCAATATTTAGGATGCACGCATGACAAGATTTGAGGGCATTATCCGACCGTGTCTTATGGTTTAATTTAGTTATAAATTATAACATTGCTCCAATTCACACAGTGCCTTCTAAACCCCATAGTAAGCAACAAAGCGCTTGTATTATGGGTACTAGACAACTGATATACTCATTTATATATTTTTAATCATACATATCATAAATAAAATCCAGACTAGGGATGTACTCGTAAATCGAAGCTGTGAGCCCCCATGCAGTCCGACGTACTTAAGCCGTTGCCTCCACAGAGGCTGTCAAGTATAGAATAATATAAAGACCACTCAAGACGCAACCGGCATTAAACGATCGATAAAATTATCACCTTAATATTTCACCTCGGAACCTTAAGTCCGCTATTGGGTATTGTTCTGCAAAACTATCGCACGTCTTGTGTTGACGCGGCAATTTACTTTCCGAGACTTCGTTTTCCTGGTCTTTGAATAAATTATATGGAAGGTGGTTGGAATAAATTATATAAAATTGATATTATAAGATGGCAAAAAGGTACGACCTGTTTTAATGCCCTTTCACATCAATACACAAGAAAAGAGAGACCAAATGCGGTCATTTTGGCTTTTGAATGAGCGACTACTGAGCCTATAAACGGAAAGTAATTCACCTTCTCTTGTTAAGTGAATGTTATCAGTAAGAGAATACTTATATCTTACGTAAGAGTTCTCTATTGCTTTACAGCCAGTACCAAACAGTTTATATATACCGCTCTATTTGTTTTGATAAAAATATACTATAATTGTTATTGACTACTAATAAGACAGTACATGTTATGCGTAGAGCTAATTAACACTGAGACATTTGTGACGCCAAGGGCACCATGAACACACTGCTGTCCCATAAGGCTACAGGAACCAGGGTCACCAATGTCGGAAGACAACACAAGGTTATTGTGGCAGTATACTTATTCAGCACGGGTGGTTGCCATTCAGACGGGTTTGGGGCCTACCGACCTAAAAATTTTAAATAAAAAAATGTAGACTTATTAACAAAGGCATTTCTTTGAATTTTTACAGTTTATGAACTTGAGCTTATTTGTAAAGCTTCTGAAGACAGTTTTTCCATTGATGTAACGCCGTAATCTTTTAGTCCACAAGGAATAATACCCTCATAGTGGGAAAGGTTTGGAGAGACATTGAGTGCTATGCCATGATAAGTTATCCATTTTCTCAAGCGAATGCCAAAAGCTGCTATTTTTTCTTCTACTCCGTTGTTGTTCACCCAAATGCCTATTCTATCTTCCTTAAATTCCCCAAATATTAATTTCAAAGAAATTAAATTTCAAAAGATCTTTTTATTGTAACCAGTTTTCATTTTGCTAATTAGGGCTAGATACATTTTGATAATAGGCTTTATTTAGCGAATATTTATTTCAATTTGCAACGAAATTTAAAACTCCTATCTTGTAAGTTCATTAATGGTATTTAAGTATGCCGCCGTAATAACCTTGTGTTGTGTTCCGACATTGGTGAAATGGTGACCCACATCCCACATTCCTGTACATGTACACCTATGGGATGGCAGCGTGTTCGCGAAACTGCTTAAGTGCTTACTGTTAAGTGGGCTGTCACCCTGTCTGCTGGTCTTCAGCAATAAAAAATAGTTAAATATCAAAATTGTTTTGATGTAGTAATGGTAATAATTTCTATATAGAATATTTCTGTGCTTAAAACAACCTTAGCTGCAGCTGCAGGTGATGCAAGCCACCGTTTCTAAATATGCCATCATAATGGCCTTGTGTTGTGTTCCGGATTAAGTGACCAGCATTTTAGTACGTGGTAATTATACCTAGTCAGGTCATAAGTATTGTCACACAGTAAAAACTTTTCTTTTAGAATGCTGGCCACAAAAAAGTTTATTGAATTAGAATTTCGAATTGTTCATGAAAATAAAAATGTATAACTTTTAGAATTTTACTCATTTTTAAATATGGAGTGGACGCTTAAAGAAGACCGTGTTGCAGTTATTGCGTTACATCGTTGCGGTTACGCGCCAATTCAAATTTTTAACATACTGAAAAATTTGAATATTACCAAAAGATTCGTTTATCGTACCATCAAACGATACAATGAAGACTCTAGTGTAGATGACAGGTCAAGAAGTGGTCGCCCTCGGTCTGTTAGGACTCCAGCAGTGATAAAAGCTGTGAAGGCACGAATTCAAAGAAATCCCAAACGTAAGCAGAAACTGTTGGCCCTTCAGATGGGGTTAAGCAGAACCACCCAACCAGTGAAAAGGGTGTTAAATGAAGACTTAGGGCTTCGGGCATATCGAAGAAAAACAGGACATCGTTTGAATGCTCGTCTAATGGACCTGAGACTGAAGAGATGCCGCGCTTTGTTGAAGCGGTACGCGGGAAAAAAATATCGGGAAATTCTTTTTTCGGATGAAAAAATGTTTACCGTAGAAGAGAGCTACAACAAACAAAATGATAAGGTGTACGCACACAGTAGTGAAGAAGCGAGCAACCGTATTCCGCGTGTCCAACGAGGTCATTTTCCATCCTCGCTCATGGTATGGTTGGGAGTTTCTTATTGGGGCTTAACAGAGGTACATTTTTGTGAGAAAGGTGTAAAAACGAATGCTGTTGTGTATCAAAATACAGTCCTGACGAACCTTGTGGAACCTGTTTCTCATACCATGTTCAATAACAGGCACTGGGTATTCCAACAAGATTCGGCGCCAGCTCATAGAGCGAAGAGCACACAAGACTGGCTGGCGGCGCGTGAAATCGACTTCATCCGGCACGAAGACTGGCCCTCCTCCAGTCCAGATTTGAATCCGTTAGATTACAAGATATGGCAACACTTGGAGGAAAAGGCGTGCTCAAAGCCTCATCCCAATTTGGAGTCACTCAAGACATCCTTGATTAAGGCAGCCGCCGATATTGACATGGACCTCGTTCGTGCTGCGATAGACAACTGGCCGCGCAGATTGAAGGCTTGTATTCAAAATCACGGAGGTCATTTTGAATAAACTTTAATGTCATTAGAATCTATGTTTTGTTAAGTTCATTTTGGTATATGAATGGTTACATAATTAATAAACTTGTTACAATTATTTTACATTAAACATGTGACAGAATTTATGACCTGACTAGGTATTAGGCAGAAAAACTGTCAATGCGGTGCATTTCTACTTAGGATTCCAACCTGTGTATGATACTACTTAGCTGCCATGTAACTTACAACACAAAGGAATATTTGATTATAGATGTTTTTCAATATATTTTGTGTGTGTGTGTGGACTTCTTCTTCCTGCCCTTATACCAACTATGTGGAGTCGGCACAAAATGTTCTCTCCTTCCATTTGATTTGTTAGCCGTCATCTGAACATTCCCATCTTTTTTGCCATATTACAATCCGTCCATATTCTCTTTGGTCTACTCACCCTCCTTTTGTATCCCATCCACTCTCTTTTTTAGCATTATCCTTGCTGCATAACATATTCTCTTCGTATTATATAGGAACTATATTATTACCACCATACCAGGCTAGCCTACTATTTTCAGCGTCTCAATCTGGTACTACTTTCAAACTTCTCTTGATATATTCATTTTTTTCTGATTGTATTAATTTTGTAACTCCGCTCATGCATCTCATAATTCACATCTTTGCTGCATACATCTTTCATCCTTCCCTTTTGTGGCCCAGTATTCCGATCTATGAAATATGACAAGTCTTATTATGGACTTATAAATTTTATTTTCAAGTTTAAACTGCACTCGTGAGCAGCAAATTGTTCCTGAGACCTGTCGCTATTTTATGCATCCTGCATTCAATTTGGTATCACACAGTATCACAGTGGTATCATATTTGATAGACCAATATATTTTTATAAACATATAAAATATAAAGCAACATAGTATGTATGACTTCGAAATACATTTGTCGAATTAGTAATTGTTATGGCATTGTGGCTGCCCATTTTGCAAAGAGCTTTCAGTTCGAATCTAAATGCATTTGTTCTTTCGTAACATTGCACTGGACGTTACTGCCTCTAAATATAGGCCAATTCCAGCCCACCATCGTAAAGCCGTGCAAATGTATGTGGGTCACACAGGGCATCACGAATAACAGAGTTAATGTCCCCGCATTTTCAATATTATAATATTTCTCGACTAATCTCGGGATGGACTTGGGCAACGGTCGAAGACCGCGCTTTCGCAATGTTTATGGTTTAAGAATTTTCCCCAATTAAAAACGAAGTACGGAAACTGACACTATAATATATATATGTAGTTTGATTACAAAAGTTTAACGAATGTTGTAATATTGTACTAATTTTTTTTATAGATAGTACAAAAAGAAAATATAAATACAATCATAAAGAACATATTATTGAATACACAAAAGGCGGTCTTATGGCTAAAAGCGATCTCTTGTAGCAACTGCAAAATTTTATTTACTTTTCACATCTTTGTATTTCGATACTTGAATTTCGTAAGACATAAAGTCAAACGCTGTTTAACTTTAACAATTATGCTTGGATCATGAAATTTCTAGTTTCCAGCAACAAAGAACAGTGTAGTGATTGTTCGTTCCCGCATTTTTGTTTATATGTTGGGGAATGTGTTCAGTGACACATTGTGGAGCGCTGACGCACAATTCACGAAATCCACCTTGCATGCATCCTGTTTTCTTTTTAACATTGTTCTTGTAAAACCGATGTGAACAGATTGAACATTTCAATAAACATAAATATATGTGATTAGGATATTAGCAATTTTAAGGAAGGGCAAATCAATAGTATAAACTTTATTGTAATTGGGATTAATTTATTGAACTTAAAAAGCTAAAATTACTAATGTTTCCTAGAAAAATACTTTCAACAAACATCAAACAAAACTACGCAACTTGATTTTTTATTTTACTAATTAATTATCAGAATGTGTAACTCCACAAAATATCAAAATAAGACTTAAATATTGGATTACTTCGCGTGTTCTACAAAAATGTGGCTAATTTGTTACGACTGAGTGACAGTGTTATGAGTAAAATAATTCCCCTGCACAGCAAAAGTTAGTTTTTACATGCTCCTGTAAGGTTTATCTAAATGGAGTTACGCATTCTGATAATTAAGCCCACGATATTACAGACTTGATATACCTAGTCAGGTCATAAATTCTGTCACATGTTTAATGTAAAATAATTGTAACAAGTTTATTAATTATGTAACCATTCATATACCAAAATGAACTTAACAAAACATAGATTCTTATGACATTAAAGTTTATTCAAAATGACCTCCGTGATTTTGAATACAAGCCTTCAATCTGCGCGGCCAGTTGTCTATCGCAGCACGAACGAGGTCCATGTCAATATCGGCGGCTGCCTTAATCAAGGATGTCTTGAGTGACTCCAAATTGGGATGAGGCTTTGAGCACGCCTTTTCCTCCAAGTGTTGACATATCTTGTAATCTAACGGGTTCAAATATGGACTGGAGGAGGGCCAGTCTTCGTGCCGGATGAAGTCGATTTCACGCGCCGCCAGCCAGTCTTGTGTGCTCTTCGCTCTATGAGCTGGCGCCGAACCTTGTTGGAATACCCAGTGCCTGTTATTGAACATGGTATGAGAAACAGGTTCCACAAGGTTCGTCAGGACTGTATTTTGATACACAACAGCATTCGTTTTTACACCTTTCTCACAAAAATGTACCTCTGTTAAGCCCCAATAAGAAACTCCCAACCATACCATGAGCGAGGATGGAAAATGACCTCGTTGGACACGCGGAATACGGTTGCTCGCTTCTTCACTACTGTGTGCGTACACCTTATCATTTTGTTTGTTGTAGCTCTCTTCTACGGTAAACACTTTTTCATCCGAAAAAAGAATTTCCCGATATTTTTTTCCCGCGTACCGCTTCAACAAAGCGCGGCATCTCTTCAGTCTCAGGTCCATTAGACGAGCATTCAAACGATGTCCTGTTTTTCTTCGATATGCCCGAAGCCCTAAGTCTTCATTTAACACCCTTTTCACCGTGGTTCTGCTTAACCCCATCTGAAGGGCCAACAGTTTCTGCTTACGTTTGGGATTTCTTTGAATTCGTGCCTTCACAGCTTTTATCACTGCTGGAGTCCTAACAGACCGAGGGCGACCACTTCTTGACCTGTCATCTACACTAGAGTCTTCATTGTATCGTTTGATGGTACGATAAACGAATCTTTTGGTAATATTCAAATTTTTCAGTATGTTAAAAATTTGAATTGGCGCGTAACCGCAACGATGCAACGCAATAACTGCAACACGGTCTTCTTTAAGCGTCCACTCCATATTTAAAAATGAGTAAAATTCTAAAAGTTATACATTTTTATTTTCATGAACAATTCGAAATTCTAATTCAATAAACTTTTTTGTGGCCAGCATTCTAAAAGAAAAGTTTTTACTGTGTGACAATACTTATGACCTGACTAGGTAGATTGATAATATTGAATTCATTACTATTACTTAGCTAAAAGTTATATCGTGGTTAAATTTTAAAGATCTAACAACGTAAATAAATATGTATGTAAATAACTATTTACATTTGCGATTTGTAAAGAGTTTTACAATTCGACAATGACGTGTCTTAAAAATATACATCTTTGCCCTTGGTGTGTTTAACACCTGCGATGATTCGTAACACAAACTCCGACAATGATTCTTTATATGATACTCATAGCATACTATACAGGATATAATAGGGACTGCTAACGAAATTGGTTAGCGCTTTATATTTACAGGAACATAGAAATATTTATTTTTATTTACATCTAAAATAAAACGCAAATAACTGTTTGTGTTATATCTTAATAATTAACATGTATTTATATTTTCAGATATTTTTCAATAAGTCAAAATGACGGTTGTCACCAATCCCGCATGTACGAACTCCGATGAAGAGATAGTAGTTTGCGATAATGGCGCCAGTACGAGCAACTTCGATAATCACTCAGCCATACAGACTGATGACAGTGGGCGTCGTTACGATGAAACCCAGAGAAGTGTTATCGAATTTTTAGTGCCAACAGCTAATGACGATACCTGGCGTTATGTAGCACATCGACGTGTTCTAGCTGCAACGAGTCCCGTTTTTGATGCCATTTTAAAATCCAGCAAATGTAATGCGCTAATGTTCGACCATGTCGATCACCGTGGATTTGAACAGTTAATGCACTATTACCACTGTGAGCCAACGCAGTTAGACTCAGTAGCAGTAGTAAAATGTACTCTAGAAGCATCGCACAAGTTCCTTTGCCCCCCCCTCGTTGAACGATGTGCCAAAAAACTTGATGAGTTGTTAGATGCCAGCGTAGCGCTCGATATCTTACGAGATTTGAGATACCTGTGCGCAAGATTACCCGGTGCACCGACTGCACCGCCATTAAATGCCCTCTCTAATGACAAGGCTTCTATATATTTGGCACAATGCTCGCGTTGGTGTGATTCACTAGCACACAATGTCCTACTCGTCATAGACGAAAATGCTGACGCGGTTCTATCTGATGAACGCCTCGAAGAACTCACATACGAGGATCTTGCCCTTATAGTGAAGCGCGACACATTGCAAGTTTCGAATGAGATGATACTTATCGAGGCTTTGTCTAGATGGAGTGCAGCGGCGTGTACACGCACCAACAGAGAAGTAACATCGAGCAACAAACGGACTGCTCTCGGAGAATTGTCTTACTGTCCCCGATATCTTCTTCTGTCGGGAGAGGAGTTAGAAAGTGCATTAGCACTAGAACTATTGGAATCAGTAGAGCGGGCGTTGGTTTTGGCACGAGCACGAAAACTCCCCACTCCATTACCGGTAGGTCCACAACAAGAAGCCTTACTGAGACAGTGGGCACGACCACGGCCCAAAGAACCGGCCACACTGCCGTTTAATATGAGTGCTCGCTCTGTACCGCCGAACGTCTCGCGACTGAGCAAATTGTGCGCTCGTAAGGCTAAGCGTCCAAAGGAACCTAGCTTTATGCCAAATGACGACCAAAACAAACGCGGATGTTGCGCTTGTTTCGGCGAAGGATTGCTAAAAGCAATCATCTGTTTGTTCGAATGAGATCAGGAAGCCAATGCACACTTTGTCTAAAATGACCAAGACGGATATGAAATTTATAATAACTATACTGTGTCAAGCGTATTATTATTATTGAGTAGTCTGAGATATAACAAAAATATCTATACTTTTTAGACATGAAGTTTTCTCGTCTACATGTATCTTATATTTCCAAACTGCGATAGGAAGAGACATTTAAGGATGTGAAATTGTAATTATATAATTGGAATGACCGAGTTATATTAATTGTGAAAAAAAAACATAATGACTTAGTTGAAATTTTTTTATAAAGAATGCCTTATTTTATATTTTTTTTACGAACTGAACTCAGTACATTTCGTAATTAAATAAAAAAATCACGTTGCTTTAATTCATATAACTAAATTAAATGGTGCAAACAGTATTTTATTACTCTCTAATATTGTTGTTATATTATTATTATTCATAAATAATTAGGAATATTTTGTAATAGTTCTGTTAGTTTATTAGAATATGTTGCAGCTATTTATAGTCAGTGAAATGGAAAATGGTAAAAGAGAAGAAAGAAAAATCGCAAGGCTTTAAACTAATAAAATATTTAAAATATAATTAATTCAATGTAGTTGCGGCGTAGTAGCCCTTATTCTATTGATGTTTCATAGCATATTTCCGTGTTCGTGTATTTATTGTGATATTTCATTAAAAAAACCTATTTTCTAGATATATCATGTCTACAAATTTGCATTTATCTAAATTTAAATTGGTGCACAAATAATTCCAATTGTGTTCATGTAATTGGAGTATTTTTCAATCCTAACTAATATGTTTTTATGAAGTAAAATATAAATTATATTTAAAATTTAAATAAACATGGATCTAACGCTTTACTGAGTAGCTTATTCAAATTCTGCTCGGCCAGTGAAAAAAATAATTAAACTCTTCCTGGACACCAGCACAAAGGTGCCAGTCTACTTGTTCTTGCACAACATGTCCTCTCCTTTCACTCTCCTCTGTTAGCTGTCATCTCAACGTTCACACCCTTTCTCGCCATATCATCTTTTATGTAATCTCCTTTAGTTTACCCCTCCTTCTGTACCCAATTACATACTCTCATTTTTAGCATTTTTTTGTCACATGGCCTTCTTCCCTTCGCGTTATATGGCCATACCACGCTAGTCTGTTACTTTTCAGTTTGTCAATCACTGGCTACTTGCAAACTACCCTGATATAGTTTACCAGTAATTTTTTGTAATAAGTTAATTTAATGATAAACAAAGATATGCTGTTTTATTAAATATCTAAGGATGGAAAGAGTGCTATGTACTTATATTTAAAAATATTTTGCATTTAACTTAGTAATTAATTTCGCGTAGATAATTAGTCAAATTTGTTGCTCGACTTAGTTAAATTAAATGTTATATTTCTTCCACTATGTTATATTAAATGTTGCTAGTCCAAATATAAGTACACAATGTGTATGTAGTAAATAAATGTTTAGTATTAAGTTTCTTAACTGATGTATTACTTGATGATGGATAATAGTTACAATATTTGTTTAATCTCAATTGGTGCCATATATAATGTGGTAAAGAAGAAGTAGTAAAGAGTTTTAGGAAAATATTTTGAATGTTTCCTTCTATGTAATTAGAACATTTATCAAAGATTTGTGTGAATTTAGCAGGATGCATGTCCTATTGACGTAATAAAATTACTTAATTTAAATCTTTAGTAGAAAAATATTTTATGTTTGCATTATGCTAAATATTCGATGTTTTTGTCAATGTAATAAATTTAAAAATTATATAATTTACAAGACAATTATGAATTGATATTATCGTCACTTGTGTCAGCTCAGAGCTGTATTATTAGAATTATCTTGGCGTAATAAACGTGATGTTCAAATATATTTGTTTTATTTCACTTACACACATCGGTTAGCCTGCGGAGATAATGGGTTCGATTCTCGTCCCGATAGCGGGTATTTATATATAATATGTATTTATTTGGAAAAAGAAGTATGTCAGTAGTATATTAGTTGTTTAGTATCCATAACACAAGCGCGCTGCTTATTGTGACACAATACATTTGACTATGCACTATTTAAACTATAAAATGTGATATATTGTTTTAAAAATATATGCAGTCTATCTAAAAGTCGTATGCCGACTGTGTTGAGTACGGAATCTTTGACCTGGCGAACTACTAGACCTTGAAGGAGAGGATCTAAGACATTTAGCTGGTAGACAGGTGCTCATAACCATTACTCCATGTGCGGCTCAGTCTGCGCTTTGTAAGGTACTTTACTGCTGTGAAATATCCCCGGCTACACCCGGCTTTATTAATTATTTATTACCCGGATTATTAATTTAGAACTACGGTGAGATAGGCCGAAATGTGAAAAACAGAGTGAATGCAGGATGAATGAAATGGTGACAGGTCTCAGGAACAATTTGTGACTCACGAGTACACTTAAACTCAAATGTAAAATTTACAAGTCCGTAATATGAAGGCCCGTCAAATTGTATGGATCGGCATACCGGGCCACAAAGAAGAAAAGTATGCAGAGTTATTGCATGCTGCGGAGATGCGAATGTGTTTGTTGAGATCGATGTGTGGAGTTACAGAAATGGATCAGAAAATGTTGGATAAACAAACAAGACTGAGAATTTCACAAAGTTGTTCGGGTTTGTTACTAGAACATCTTGATCGATTTTGACTCGATTCATAACTGCGGACGAAACATGGCTTCACCATTATGACCCGGAAACAAAAAAAAAATATAGTTTAAAAAAACTAAAAAAACATGCTTTTATAAAAAATCAATCTAAAAGGTAAAAAATAATTTTCAATAAATTTAAATTAAAGATAGTGGGATTAACAAAATACTAATTTTATTGTTAAAAAAGTGTGGGGTGCTTATTGTCAATTGTTATTTTGAAAATATAATAAGAGCATTTTTCCACCTCCGGAACAAAAAGAAAATTTATTTACTGCCCTTAACTTAAACGCTTAGGTACTGCTTGTTTTGAGACTGTATGGCGCAGTGTGAATTGTCAAAGTATTACATAAAAAGTTAATAATATTTATTACAATAATTAATAAATCATTTTTAATTGTAATTTTTTATCATCCCTAATAAAACTGATATTGTAATTATTATTATATATTTTATAACCAATTACATTTGTAAATGCATCCAAAATATTATAATACTGCCTGTTATAAAAATAGTTATATATAAAATTTAATCATTAAGCGTGGGCTATTGTAGACGAGAAAATCTCTCTTTCATCAAATACAGGCATTACAGACTTCAATGCCCGATCATTGATTGCTTCTATATCATTTGCAGCCAGCTGCAGTCTATATACTCTATCTATTAAATTTACTAGATTATTTTCAACAGCTGTAAGGTCCTCCCTTAACGACATAACTGTCTGTCTAAGATCTAGCATAGAATTTATTTTTGAATCCACCTTAGCAAACCTATCTTGTATGAGCTCTCGTGCAGCTTGGGTTTTATCAACTTCTTTGTCAATCCTGGAGACAATATCTTTTTTTAATTCTTTGAATTTCTTTTCAAATACATTATCATCTTTGCCGTCTCGTTTTCGTCTTTCACCAGTGTTTGTCGATAAAGTTCGATATTTGTAGCCCGAACTACGGGATGTGTAGCAGCTTTTATGAAATATGTCTGACATGATATAAAATTTATTAGAAAATATTTTATAAGCATTTAAAAATTATTTGACTTTTTACATATTTTTTGTCATGATGACATACATTTGTGTAAAAGTAAAATAAAAATTGTCATTATTATTAGAAAAAAAAAGTAAATGAAAAGAGATCAGAGTATCAAAGTTTTGAGTTGTACAGCGCCATCTATTATTAAAAACTTTAACCTCATAAAGCATTGTCGAAACTTGTTGAGGCGTTTATAAAATTGGTATGTTACTTGCATAGCAGTCAGCGCGAATAACGACAGAGGGCGTAGGTTATAGAGTCAATAATTAAAATTACAACAATTTTATATTCCTTTTATAGGAATATCTGCTTCATATAATGAGCTTTGAGCTTTTTTTATAGCTGTAGTTCAGCAGATAGGCAAACGGCCCCAAACATCAGGGTCAGTGCCGATATGTTACCGGCAATTTATTATTAGAATTAATATAATATTGTATTAGTTGTATAAAATAATGTTTTTGTTCTCGAACATATTGTAATAAGAGTGTTAACGAAAAAAACAAAAAATCCTAACGCCGATTAAATCATTAGGTTTATATTATTCTAATGTGTTTTATTTATGCGTGCAGGGGCGGAGAAAGAATACTAACCTCTGCGGCCGGGGTCGACCCATCGTAAAAGGTGACAAAACAACCCTAGCTACGAGGTAGGGCCTTAAGCCCGTCTGGATGGCGACCACCTTTGGTCGTAAGTATGCCGCCACAGTAACCTTGTGTTGTGTTACGGCATTAGTGACCCAAGTTCCTGTACCCTTATGGGACAGCAGCATGTTTGCGACACCACTGGCATTGCAAACACCCATAGGCGACGGTAACTGATAAATTCTAAGCGGGCCGTCAGCCTGTCTGCTATCCTACAGCAATAAAAAAACCTTAATTATTAAAACTTACAAATTGTATAGCATTTTCAATACATTATTGAAAATACAGTGTGCAACAGATTCACTACAAAAAATTTCATCAATCTTGGAATAATAGTAACTTTTAGTAACAATGGGTATAAATAATACTGGAGTCAAGTAGAACTTTGTGAATAGATGGACCACTTTACCAAAAAAACCTAAAAACAATAATTCAGTTTTACTTACAATAGAGTTTTTATTTAACTACATATAGAGAGGTTTTATTTTTTGCCCAAATTGTGTATCATGACAAAGGGCTCAGCAGGTTGGCTTCACCGATTCTATAATAAATGTATTTTTGATGAAGTACAAAACTCTAGGTAGTTTTTGACTGCTTACAGAGATTAAGAAACAGAAAGTAATCTTCATACTATGCGCCATTGAAGATGCAATTTCATATAAGTCATCATAATAAGCAATTTCATTTCTCATTATATTACGAGAGAGCGCCTAAGAGCCAAGAATAATCATACTAAGTCATTGATTTATAATATGATATTTTAACACTGCCTCAAAAAGTTATTTAAATATAATTCAAATCTATACATACAATTTATATAATGTAATACATACAATAAAAGGGTATTTTTCCTACAGAATATGATAAATACATTCACAGTCTTTAATTGCAGTTGAACATGCGCAACTATTAGCGCGCTATCAGTTTCCTCAAGAGCTAGGCCCGAGCCCCGTTATGAGGTGTTTCTATAAGATACATTTATCACGTACAAGACATTAGATCAAACTTTTACTCAAGTTTGCTACAACCTGCAAATAGCTACGAAACAAGCGAAAGTATTACGAGCTGTTCAAGAATGTCACATTTACTCTCAAGAGAGAAAAATAATGAATTGATTGACCCTACTGTGATTGCGTAGGCATAAAAATAAAGTAATGTATACTTTCATTCTGTACAATGTTTTAAGTTTAAAAGTGTTTCTCCTCACAAGGCGGACAGTGGGTTTTGCACACATGGCATCAATATGTCCATTGTGCTCTATTATACTTCTAACAGTGGGAGAATGGGAGAACCAAAATTATCAGGGATATAATTTTTTATGCGTTCTTGGAACTTATAAACGTATGTGTCATAGCAATGAAATTAATTTAATAAATTCGCAGTAGTCTTTATCTCATGCAGTGGAACTCGTTAGTTTAATCGTGGACTAGTTAGTGTTACTACCTAAATGTTTCGTACGTTATCTGTACGTGCGTGGGCACATTAGACCGTTATGACTCAAAGTAGGTATTTCAGCCGATTGCCTATGTAAGCTTCCTTTTATTTATAAAGCTATATTTGTTTATACCACACAATGGTCACGTACATAACCTATGCGAGGTATAGGCAGCTTCTTTGGTGTACCCTAATAATAGATGTCTTTTAATATTGTTATTCACCTTGGAGGGATCTATCGGGAGGTGACCGTAGTAAGTGGATAAGGAAAAGTAAGATAGCCAGGGCACTGAAGTTTTTAATGTTAGCGAGGTTTCTAAGAAGATGATGACTCTTCTTGCCCTCATCCCATATCGTGTGAGGTAAACATTTCCGCGACGCTCTTGAAATTGCGTTTAAATTGCAGAAGAGTTGCCTTTGCTGGTACTACCACGTCTTACCGCAACCAGCTGGTATAAGTAGCTATTTATATGGGGAACACATGTCTAGCCATGCTGCTTCCGTTGGATCCTACAGGAGGATCCCCAAAAAGTACTACCTTGACGTCGTAAGGCACCTCTTACGAAGATATTCCCACATATCTGCCAATGGACTCACAACCAGTAATAATGGAGACCTTGCGAAATGAAGAAGAAAAAGTTGGAGAGTGGACCTTGGGCACCGAAACGGAAGTTTGGGTTGAAACCAGGACTTGCATTGAGATGATTATGTCATTGTGTGGTAAACTCATGTCCGTAATTTCTTCTGTTAGTCGTCATTTCAGTATTTACACTATCCTCATTCCAATCCATCCATCTTCTTTTTGGTATATTCTACAATGTTGAGATGACGGCTAACAGAGAAGAATGGAAGAAGAGAACTATGCTGACCTCCTATAATATGGGATAAAGGCAAGAAGAAGAATTATATATTATCCGTGCAGGGGCGGAGAAAGAATACTAACCTCTGCGGCCGGGGTCGGCCTGTCGTAAAAGCCGACAAAACAACCCACCCTAGCTACGTGGTAGGGTCTCAAGCCCGTCTGGATGGCGACCACCTTTGGTCTTAAGTACCTATGCTGCCATAATAACCTTGTGTTGTGTTCCGGCATTAGTGACCCAAGTTCCTGTACCTTTATGGGACAACAGCGTGTTCGCGATGCTACTAGCGTTGCAAACATTCATAGGCGATGGTAACTGCTAAATTCTAAGCGAGCCCTCCGCATATCTGTTGTCCTAATGCAATAAAAAAAATATCCACATCGCGCTAGTCACATATTTAGTTTCTCTATGATAAGTGCTTTCTTAATCGAAGTAAAACACAACTACATCGAAAGAATAAGTACCCATTCTCGATTTTATTATACATTGCCGTAACTCCGTGATGTCGATGACAATTCACTACATTAAAAATCAATTTCGAATCTTAATACAGTTTGTAGTAGACACCCACTCAGCCTGGTATTGTTATCCTTTGTAAATCTTAACGGAATGACAAGTACTGGGAATCTACCTGTACCTGGACAATGGGCTCTTGAGATTCTATTCAGATACATATTGTTAAAGCCCTTTAAGAAATAAGCGCCACTAAACTATTGACATTTTTTTAGTCAACGTATTTCTGTAGTAAGAATTCCTATGGAACAGGTTTGAGTGTAAATAAGACAATTTTGATACAGGTATCGTTTTTTCAATATGCATTTTATGTGGGGTTTTTCTAAATCGCATATCCAAGAAAGTGTGTAGCTTGAAATGTGTAGCTAAATTGATACATTTACACCTTCTCTAAGAAGTGTTTTTAATTAAATTGATAAAGCAATTTATTGACCTGTGTGGCACAACGACTTTCGCACTTCAAAATGTTCAGAACCTACGGGGGTCACGGATTCAATATATCATAAATAGGATATTTATTTATAAATGAAAAGTATCTAAGTAGTATATCAGTTTTGTAGTACCCATAAGATAAGCGTTGTGCTGTTCACTTTGGGTTTATATGGCGCTGATATTTGCAGTTCGGTTAGTTTTCACCAATTAAAAACCAGTTACCTAAACTTTGTTTTAATAATAAATAATTTAGTTGGAATGCGTTTTATATTCAAAGGATATTGAAAGATGTACTCTAGTAGTTTTGTAATCACGTAATACAAAGACCATAAGTACGAATGACAGGAAAACAGATTTTGGGCTAAATTCTCTCATAAGTTATCATAAAACGGGACGACACAATGAAAATGATGCACGCTATCATTAGGCAATCATTCTGAATAAAGGTATAAATGTCTCCGCTTTCAAGATATAGACATGCAAATGAATTAACTCTTTGAAATTGTTATAAATACCCAAGTATCTTCACGACTAAGCAATACTAAGAATGAATACCAAAGAGGTATCGTATTACGCCATGTCACAGTAAATGTATTTATACAGAAGTTCTATTGTGCTGTTTATACCCAGATTTTATAAGGCTGATCCTTCTGGTTTCTCCTACACTAACACTATTATTCCACGATTGGTCACGTATGTTCAAAAGATAGTAATATTTTAGGAAATATACTCAGGATTTAGTCTCTGATTTCGTGAAATTGAAAAAGAATGAATAGTTCAAAGAATACAAGCGCAATTTTAATGTGCATTTATGTCAACTTTAAGAAATTGTAACTGGATGTACAAATTGTATTAAATCCAAAATTAAAACGAGCTGTCAATGCGTAGACAATATATTTAAAATAAATAAATGTGATCGCAATATAATAGTGTTTAGGCAAAAGATTAATCTGTAGAAATATAATTTTGCACTCCATAAAAACGGAAACCATTTAATAATTCCAGTGATGCAATCAATGCAAAACTTGATTGTCTATAAGCTTAAACAAGTTCGTTTAAGTATACTTAAATACGGTGAGCGAGGCCACGTGTAGGTGTTGTGGATATTTTTTAAAATCATATATAAAATGGTCAGGGCCTTGTGACCAATTTAAACAAATTACAAGTATTATGCAGTGAAACATTAATTATTTGTGAAATAAATCGATTTCGCTCAAATAATTCGTTCGTGCACCGTCTGGTTTTATTATTGAAAGGTTATTATGGTGCGAATTGATGCTGGCTATTATAAAATACAAAAATGTTAGACGTCCACTTACTAAATCTTTTTTTCACTGTATTTTTTTAAAGGACAATTTTTTTAACATATCAGTCCTATTATAGGTATCAATTTTTTTTTCTTATCTAAATGATGCTTAATCTTAAAAACAACTTCTACCGACCTTCGCCTACTGAATTGGGTTCTGACAACACACAATGTAACATCCCTATATCCATTTCACTTAATCTAAGACTGTTAATGAAATGCTTTTTTATATCAGCAGTACGGACACATTCCTGCAACAAGTGTACTACTGAATCTTCTTTTTACTGTGATATTACTAACCGAAACCGGAGTAGACCCCGGGGTATACCCGTATCGGGACACATTCCTCATTCTTGCTCCTCTAGCCTGTGCACGTTGAAACCGAACATTCCAAGATAGTAATTCGACACCACTTATAAGAAAAAATGTAAATAATGTTGATGGTTCGACTCCAAGAGTTAACTTTTTGTATTGCTCCATGTGTTTCGATTTTATTGGAGTCAGTTTGGGGTTTGGACCCATAAAATTTGGCTTCTTTTTTTATAACAATGTTGGACATTGGGATTAAAATGTGCCTTAAATGACGATCCAAATTAGAACACATGTTATAGTCGCTGAAGTTCATTAAATCTATAACGAACGCTGCGCTGTTTTAATTTTTATTACGCGTATTGTAGCTATTAATAAACATAAGTGTATTTTTAGATCACACATGTACTCGTACTTGTGGGCTAATTGTTCATAAGCAATAGCAACGAGCACATCATTGTCATTTATAATCACTGTAAGATTAAAATAATTATTGAAAGGAAATTTAATTTTGTGAACCGCAAGATTTCTAGAATAGATTATTTTTATTTAGATTTATTAATAATATTTTAAAACGATAGCTGTTGCCTTTTAAAATTTAATTCTTTACTTAAAATACAGCTCATGGGCGCATGGGCGACTTACTAGGGTAAGGTGAAAAGTTCTCGGCCTGACAATGGATGACTGCAATTTTTTTTATTGCTGTAGGACAGCAGACAGGTTGAGCGCCCGCTTAGAATTTAGCAGTTACTGTCGCCTATAGGTGTTTGCAACGCTAGTGGCATCGCGAACACGCTGCTGTCCCATAAGGGTACAGGAACTTGAATCACTAATGCCGGAACACAACACAAGGTTATTATGGCGGCATACTTAAGACCAAAGGACGCCGCCATCCAGACGGACTTGAGGCCCTACCACGTAGCTAGGGTGGGTTGTTTTGTCGCCTTTTACGACAGGCCGACCCCGGCCACAAAGGTTAGTATTCTTTCTCCGCCCCTGCACGGATAAATTTTTCAGTTTTTTCAGATTTTTCAGTTGAAAAATGATTTTATTTTTTTACATATTCTTCCTTGACTTCAACATATAAGTATGTTGTATGCCGAGCGTTTCTCCAACATCAGTATTCCTTCCCGGAAGTGAGAGTCTAGAAGGCTGTGAAAATATCCATCTACGGTCCTCTCAACTTCTTCATTGGATGCGAAGCGCTTCCCAGAAACAAATTTCTTCAAATTTCGAAACATATAGAAGTCTGAGGGTGCCAAAGGAGAATAAGGGGGATGGTCGAGCAAATCATACCCCAAATCCCGCAGTTTTCCCATTGCCAACGCACCTTTGTGAGCAGGTGCGTTGTCCTGGTGAAAAATGATTTTAATCTTCTTCAAGCCAGGGCTCTTCTCGCGAATTTTGTCATCCAACTGGTCAAGAAGATTAGAGTAATATTCGCATGTAATTGTTTTGCCTTTTTCAAGATGATCAATTAACAGGATCCCTTTCGCATCCCAAAACACACTGGCTATGCCATTTGCGGCAGATGCGATCGACTTCACTTTCTTTAGCGCTGAACCACCGGCTTCTACGCACTGTTTCAACTGCTGTTCCGTTTCTGGCGTGTAGTGGTGGACCCATGGTAAAAAATCGCCGCACAAAATCGCTCGGATCCCTATTGAATCGGTCCAAACATTGCTGCGAATATCGTTTGCGTATTTGCTTTTGATCGGCATCCAGCAAATGCGGCACCCATTTTGTGCAGAGCTTTCGCATCTCTAATTCTTTGTGCAAGATGTTTCGCACTCTTTCTTCCGATATTCCCACGGCCTCAGCTATCACACTCACCTTAACTCGCCTTATTATCCAACACGATATCGTACACCTTTTCGATGGTTTCAGGTGTGATTGAGGTTTTTCGCCGTCCTTCATGTGGGTCTTCTTCGAGGGACGTGCGACTGCGTTTAAATTCAGCTGCCCACTGTTTAACGGTTGACATTGAAGGAGCAGAGTCCCCGTAAGCTTTTGTCTACTTCGGTTGAATTTCCTTAGGGGTTAATCTATGGATGAAAACCAAAACGAAGAATTTTATGACCGCACGATATTCAAGTTTATCCATTTTAACGAAAAACACGCAAGATATCTACTGCAAAAATTCATGTTTTCTGTATTAGGCCGAGAAATTTTCACTTTACCCTCGTAAATGCCATTGCTGTTTGTCATTTTTTCTTGAATCTTTTTAAATTATAAAAATGACTAAAAGAAAATTTAGTATCGCTGGATATTTTACAAACATGCAACCCATTGCAAAAGGTGTAGAATACCAATAACCAGACGGTCCATCTGTGCATGAAATATTTTGACCCTTTTACAAATACTTATACACTTGTGGACAACGTCTCGCGCATAGAGTGGTTTTTTAAGATATGTGAATGTGAACATATAAAATATAAATCTATAAATTTCATTATTTTTGATAAATTCTCAAGATATGCTAAGAAAGAAATAGATAAGAAATATTTATGTTTTTCCATATCTATTTTTAAATAGATATGGATAAGAAATAGTGAGATAAGGAAACGTTGTGGTCTGAAAGAAGATGTAGTGACAAAAATTGAGAAAGGTATGCTGAGATGGTTTGGCCATGTTGAGAGAATGAATGAAGAACGATTGACGAAAAAAGTGTATAAGGCGAATGTGAATGGAAGTGTTGGAAGGGGTAGACTTAGGCGGACGTTTCGAGACCAGATTAGGAACGTCTTGAAAAAAGGCCAGGTCAAGAGTACCCTAAACCGAAGGGTATGTATGAAGGGAATAATGAAAGTGGAAGAAGCGAAACAAGTATGTAAGGATCGTAGCAAGTGGAAAGAAGTGGTCTCTGCCTACCCCTACGGGAAAGAGGCGTGATTATATGTATGTATGTAAATTCTCAAGACACTTTGTATGTTTGTAAATTACCTAAAACTAAACTTAAGGAGCTTTCCTTGGAACTTTGCTTCATTATCGTTCGTATAAGTGAAGATTAATTGATCTATCGATAAATGAATATTCTCACAAATTTCAATAACAGCGTTGGTAAGTGTGTATGAAGTATATGGCAAATAATTTGTATTTTTATTAAAAAGACAGAATTAATATTTAATTATGAAGTTTCATTTCATGTTATATTGTATACAAAAACAACTGAATTTACCGTGTCTGTAAGAGTGAAGTCGTTTAACAGTAGGCGCAGCGGCTCAGCACACAATAGAGAGGCGTCGCCTTTGTGGCGCCACCTCTATTACCCCACATCACCGAGAACACCTCGTGCAGATAAAGCAGCGTAAATTGAGTATCATTAAACTGTTATCTATTTAAGAAGGAACCTGTGGAACAAAGAATGTTATAAATAGAAGTAATCAGTCCAGAATTCAAAAAGCGCCAACCATTTCAGCCGAAGCGTGTATATACGGCGATATTGTGGACAATGAGCGACGGTAATTCCTCTCGTAAAAGATTTAATTGGTCGATTTTCAGCGGTTAGTCTGCCGACTGGCGGCGGCGTCGAGCAAAAAGTAGGCCGTCGTGGAATGCTGCGTCCGGTTATGATGAACAAGCGTCTACTCGCCGCCGACGACATTACTACGTATCAACAGAGCCAGTTGCGTAAAATACTTTATCCCACAGTGCGGATTACAATGATTTATTTTCCGTGCCACCGTGGCGAGTGCGCACTTTCCACCCGGACTGGGCTTATTTATATTGTTGTTAGTTTATTTTTTCCGAAATTACCGGAGCCGCGCCAAGAATGTCGAAATCATTCAGGCCAGTAAGTGGGCAGAGGAATTTGCCATTCATATAACTGACGCCGATAGAATAGCAAACTGAATTGAGAACGAACGATAAATATGGGGTTCCTTCACTAAAGATTAAAAGATTGAGACTCTCTCAAATTATTGAGAAATATGTAATTTCCATATTTCGCGGCATATATATTAACTATTGACGAATCTTCGACATAAGCATGCTCTAATGTTTCATCTATACATCTATACAAATAAATAAAATTGGAGGGTCTGTTTGTAATATTAAAATTTCAGCTTTTTACTAAGTGCATTCGGACGTATACACGGTACAACCAAAACAACATTTTTTACAATTTTTGTCTGTCTGTCTGTTTGTTCCGGCTAATCTCTGAAATGGCTGCACCGATTTTGACGGGACTTTCACTGGCAGCTAGCTGATGTATCAGGGAGTAACTTAGGCTATTTTTATTTTAGAAAAAAAAATAGTTTTTGTTAAAAAATTATCAGTTTCGGAAATTTTTAATCCAATTTAAGTTGACCTCAGATTTATATCATCAATCATATGAAATAGGATTAGGAATCATATGAATTAGCTTAGGCTGGACTTTGTATGGCATGGCGTAAAAGTGCATTCGATAACACTGACTGTTTGCATATTTCATTTATTTATATTTTAGGGTGATGTTAGCAATGATGTTATAATATCTCTTTTTACTATAACATTATTGGTATACAGGGTTTGTAATCCAAAATAAACCATAAGATTTATCCAAAAAATGCTGCCCAGTCACTATTCCACGCGGACGGAGTCGCGGGCACAGCTAGTTTTAAATAAGATTTAAAAAATGCTGTAAGGGGTACAGAGTATCTAATTCTTATTAAAATGTTTTTTTTGTTTCTGTGGAACAGCTGACAGGTTCGCAGCCCATTCAATAGTAAGTAGTTACCGTTGCCTATGAATGTTTACGACGCCAGGGTCACCGTTGCCGTCCGCATAGAACTGAAACCTTGATCACTTATGCACTTATGCCGGAACACACCACAAGGTTATCATTTGAGGCTTGGTGCCCTACTACCTAACTATAGTTGTTCTGTCGCCTTTTACGACAAGCCAGCTGTAGTGGTCAGTATTTTATTCTGCCCTTGCACTGTAGGAAATATAAAGTTTAGAAAACTAGCCTATACGTCTATCAATATTATATACAAACTTAGTAATAAAAATAAAGAAGTATTTAAGAACAGTACTTATACAGAATTATTTACTATTATTAGTAGACGCCGTAGTCACCGTTTGTTACAATTACAATGTGTTATTAATACTTGTACAAAATAATTATTTTTAGGAAACCTAAAATAATAACAATGTTTTCTTTATTTATGTTAATTATTTTTGAATATTTGCCGTTTTGTTAATGATTTCTACTTTTCCTACGAAAATACGAAATACATATAGGTATTATATAATTAACGGATCTTATTTATGCCCTTATTTCACATTTTTATTTAATTCTAACTTCTCTTTTGTGCTTGCCGCCATCTTAAAAATCACATTTTAAGAAATATTATCTTTTACACAAACTACCCATATTTAGTGAATAGATATTATTCTATTATTATGACAAAGTGAGATTTCAAACCACATATGTTTTAGTTACGCCTCAGGAAATGGATGCAACAAGGCTAAGTGGCGTACCTTAGAAGAGGCCTATGTCAAGCCTTGGACTTTAGCGGACCGATATGATAATGATGATGAAGCCGCAACATCAAATAATTATCAATTTAGTATTATTTATTTTCTTCTTGTATTATTTGTCAACTTTAATTGAATTTATGATTCGTGCATTACTCCATAACTTAATCAGACACAAAATAATAAAATATGTAACGTATAAGTAAGAGAGTTGATATATCGTTGCTGTGGAAATTGTTTCGCGGTTTTTTTCGAATTAGCATTTTTTAGGAAATGTAAGCTACTGATATGACATTTAAAACCAATATTTACTTTATATTTAAATATTTTTGATTCTGTTCTTAAATTAGTGAGGGTAAAACTTGTACAAACAGGTAAAACAGAACTAATCAGGTTATAAGTATTTCGAAGTGGTAAATGTAAGTAGATTATGGGCACTTACAGTAGAATACATGAAATAACATCAAATATATAATACGTGTGTCATACATACTTACTCCGCCTACTTTTATTGTTTGTTTTGCGTACATGTATCGTCAGCAACATAAATTTTATGAAAATAGTCGGTTAATAACATTAATTAAAATCATACTGAATTTAATACGTTTTATATCACATGATAGACATTATCATATTATAGTAGTTTATTCACCATATTATACACTAACAAACAATAAGATATTCAAAAAGAAATTATATATTTCTTTATATGATTCTAAAGCATTTGTAATTAAATGGTTACTTAAAATATCTGATTTTTTTTATCCGTGCAGGGGCGGAGAAAGAATACTAACCTCTGCGGCCGGGGCCGGCTTGTCGTAAAGGTGACAAAACAACCCACCTAGCTACGTGGTAGGGCCTCAAGCCCGTGAAGATGGCGACCACCTTTGGTCTTAACTATGCCGCCAAAATAACCTTGTGTTGTGTTCCGCTATTAGTGACCCAAGTTCCTGTACTCTTATGGGACAGCAGCGTGTTCGCGATGCCATTGCAAACACCCTTATGCGATGGTAACTGCTAAATTACATGACAGCGAATAAGCTTTGTTATTTAATATAGTGATTCTAATAGTCCTACTCATTTAGTAAAACTAAATTAAAAAATAAAACGCTCGTGATATAATTGTTTTTTCCCCGAGAGGTACTGCGCTATTCAATTTACTTCGGTATAGTTCTCAGCATAGTACGCACTCTACTCTCATACTCTATCTTGTATTTGCGTCGATGTCCTTCGGCGATACTCCTTTTTCTAGCTACAAGAACTTTGATAATGATGAAATAAATTTGGATAAATTTGGTTTTCCAAGTTTTTTTTCTGTTCTGTGTAAGCTATCGAAAATATCCACTATTAGGCTTTTATATCATATACGATTAGACTTTTAAATTTATTTTAAATACTAGACGGATAGTCCTACTAAGGAAAAGAGGTAAGGAAATAAGTGCATAATTTATTAAATATATAACCTCCGTGGCACAACGGCTTTTGTAGGTCGGAAAGCCTCTTAGGGTTACAAATTCCATTGCTTTTTATGAATAAAACGTATTTGTTTATAAGAAGGAGTATAAGTATTATATCAGTTGTATAATACTCATAACGTAAACGCTCTGCAGCTGCAGCTGGACAAGATGGCGCTGTGCTGCCACAGTACATTTATTTGTCACACGGTACTAATACTAAGGTACTTACACATTACTAGTAGCACGGTGCGAGTGACGCGAGAGTCGGGCGCACGCCTGCGGGTCATTATCCTGAGTCTTTCCTAATCCCGTAATGGCTTTAGTGAAATTGTAGTGATCGTACGACGTGCCTGATCGATCCTCACTATCTATAAGGAGCCACAATTTGTATTTAAGCTGAGTATTTGAAAGGTTACTAGAAGCAATCGTATCAAAACATAATACCAACCTCCATTTTCTGTTTTGACTTTGATCTCGTATAAATAACGTATTAAGTATTCATAATTATTTATGTTTCCTCTATAATTTCGTCTGGCAATAATAACGAATTTTGGATTATAAATGGACCGAAAGATTATCGATCGAACAGGAAGTTTAAAATACTTCGGTAAAAAAATATTTAAAAATTATAAACAGCACCTCTAGCAGTAATTGAATAAATTCATTTTACTCTAAATTTTGTATATCGTTACATAAATTACCATAAACTTCAGCAATGTTGAGCGAGAAATCTCATGTTCGAGGTTCACTCACATTATATCTAAGTTAGTAATACTAAGTAATTATAAGCTGTGAAAACATTGTTGAAATTAATTGGCAGCCCAAGGTTGTTGAGGTCGATGTCCTTGTGGCGGCTGTGCGCATACGCAGCGGCAGTAACCTCTCTGGAGAGCGCGGTGCAATGCCGTGCCATGCCGTGCTTTATTCACGGCGATATTATTACTAAGTCTTCATCATTATTATGATCTTAATTATGAATTCTTTTTTTGTTACTGATAGTTATTAATAGAATATTCTCAACCATTATTATTTTTGTACTGTTTACACAATAACAATAATAATTACATTAATCGTGGATAAAAACTACGAGCCTTTGAAATAATAATTGACATGGTACACCACTGTGTTATTTTAATCATTATATGTACTCTATACTTCTTCGCAGAAAACAATTTACCTACCTATAGCTAATCGTGTTTTATATGGCGAGGGAAATGAGAACTGAATTCTATTTCCATCCTCTTCCCTATTCTACGGTGTTTTTCAGACAAGCAACATTTGAATTTTTATACGTTATGCATTTCTATTATTAAACCAATATATTTAATATTTAATCAGCGGTAATAAATTTATAAATATACTCAATCAATAAAAAGACAAACATGTAGAAACTAGTTCAGAGCAATCAAGCACAAAAATACATATATAATTTATGATATTATTAAGTTATAATAAATAGGCATAATTACTGAATAATTGACATTGAAGCGAGATCGTTTTAATGATAATTTTTTTCAATCATTATCGTTTGCAGTTGTAGTAGAGGTGGCCTTGGCCACCGCACTACGCGTTACTCGGCGCAAGCGCAGCGGTTGAGGAAATCTGGCGGGGCAACGCAAATACAAACTGTTTTATATAATTTTAAATTTGAGAATATAAACAGAGTTCTGATAATTTTATTTAAACCAATCTTAAACAGATTTATGTAAGATTTTCATTATCAAGCATTTGTTCTCCTCTGCCTTGACACTTCCGTAGGATGTAAAACCTAATTAATGTATATATGACGTCAGCATATAATGAACGAATGTCTGAAACCTAGTTTACTAGTGCCGTATTTGTGGCGGCATGTTTTAAAACCACGGCTGCCATCCATTCATCCAGTCGGTCTTGGAGTCCACCAAGCTAGGGTTATTTCATCGTCTTTTAAGATAGGCCTCCCCGCCGCAGTTTCTGACTCCACCCCTGCACGGAGAAAACGTTTTATGAAAAGTTTAAACGTTATTCACACAATGAAAATAATATTGTAAAATATTAATAAACTGTTTGCGTCTTTTTCCAAACGTTTTATGGTTTTGACTTCTAATGAATAAATTTCAATCACTTCTCTCAGAATATATATTTTAAGGCACTTACGAAACACTTTCTTAATTATTATATGTATGTTTTCAGACTAAAACACACACACAAACAGATGAAGAGGGTTTCACGATAAAAACAGCAAGCCTGATGAGCACAGGTTGTGCCGTTAAATAACATTTAACAAAAATATCTTCCCCGTTTTTTGTATTCTAACCTCTCCGTAACACCTACTCTCAACGACCTCGTATCGGCTTTCGCGTGTCAGAACGCACGTGGGGTCGAGTTCAGTTCCCACCGGAGTCTAAATGTTACGTATAATTTAAATTAGTTTTTAAATTAATTAGATTTAAAAAAGTAATACCTAATTACCTATATATAAGTAGAATATCAGTCATATAGTATTCACAACACAGGCGCTCTGCTGCTCCGGGACTAGATGGCCCTGAGCGAATTGTCACAGTACATTTAACTTTCTTATCTAAGACGGGCTATGAAAAACTGGATATCAAAATTTATAAAAAAATATCCAATGACATCATCTGAATATTTTAAGTTGTGGTTTCATTGTAAGTAGGTTGAAATTAACTCACTTCATTTATGATCTGCAATTACTGCACAATATTTAAAATATTGTGATGCAGATGCCATATCATCATCATCATCATCATTCAGGTGTTTAATCTCAGTTGCATTCAAACTTTTCACTTTGAAACCCAGGGTCCTCGAATGTAGCACAATTCAGTCAGTCTTTATTTACTTTTATTATTCGTGATACCACCTATTACAGTACAACCGATGTAATCTGCACAAAATAAATAGATTGTAACAATTCATTCAGCGCCATCTAGTCCCAAAGTAAGCAGCAAAGCGTTTCTGTTATGGGTACAAGACAACTGCACTACTAATTATATTTATACTATACTTTCTTCTTAGGTAAATAAATAAATATTGTAATATTAAATATATTGGGACAATTACGTAAATAATCACATGTTATACGTAAAATATAGAGACTAATGACGAGAATCAAACCCTTGACCCCTACAAGTGTATCGACGTGCGAAAGCCCTTTCGCCACGGAAGTTGTCAATGGTATAGTTTTTTTTGTTTTTACAGGCGACTACTGTTCCTGTTCCTGAAAAGAAAACCAGCTTGACGCAGAGCTTCAACTACAGTTTACAAATGGACCACCACCTGGAACCTTGTACTCTTAAGGTTTTGGTGACACCCTATGCACCGATGCCGAGAAATATAAATTCATAGAAAATATAGTTTAAAGATTATCTTACATAAACATTGGCAAAAAGCAATGACGTAATGCAGCTACGATTCAAATTCTAGCGTATGAAAGCCTATTTTTGTTTGCCTAGGCTATTATCCGCGTTGAGAGCTGACCGCATGGCACCCGGAACAAGATGTTGTTTACGACTAAAAGAAATCGACATTTTGTCCGCTTTGAATATTAATGTTTAATAGAACTTTTAGATCAGTCGTCGGAATGTGCTTTTAACAAATCACGTAATATACCAGTTTTATGCCTATCGAATTTTAGTCTGAATATTAATTTAATAAGATTTTAAACAGATTTTACGCAATCATTCCGAAAATTTACATTATTAAACTAAATTCATGTAATCATTTTAATACGCTTGATGACGGATTGATGTATTAGACGAATGAACATCTATTTTTTTATTGTTTTGGAACAGCAGATAGGCAGTAGGCTGTCACTCAGTCAGGCTTGGGACCCTTCTTCTTCATCCCAGCGTCAAATCCCGGTTGCAACTGAAACTTCCGTTTCGGTACCCGGGGTCCGATTTCCAACTTTTTCTACTCCACTTCGCACGGTCTTCAGTATCCCTGGTAGTGAGCCCATTGGCACGCATATCACCCCTTACGATGTCAAATCTGCACTTATTGGGTCTACCCCTCCTGCCGGGGCCCGGCGGAGGCGGCATGGCCAGCCATTTGTTCCCAACGTAGTTAGCCGGTTGCCGTAAAACTTGGCCATACCAGCGAAGGCGACACTCCTGCAGTATGTCCGCAATTTCACGGTCAATAAGGCTGCCACGAATGCGGGTGTTCCTAACGCGGTCCTTCCGCGTCACTCCACACATCCACTGCAGCCAGTGGCGTAGCTAGGTAACCAAGGGCCCTGGGGCAAATAAAAAAATGGGGCCCCACTACTATATAAACTGATTAGGTTTTATCAAATAAAAATATGACATATACAAATACTTTAAAAATGCTAAGCTACTTAAGCTCTTTTTTGTGCACTGCAGGGCAGGTAATAAAAATATTAAACAGTAACAACATAAATTAATACTTGGTGTAGGTTTGCCTAATAAAACGAAATAGAGAAGATTCAAGGGTTTATTATATATAGGTTGGGCCTACCAACTGACTAAATAACAATTATATTTACAATTTTTTTCTAGCTTTAGTTTTCGCAAAAGTATCAATGACTTCGCTTAAATCCAGGCTCGATGCAGTTTCGTTTTCAATTGCTATTAGCGATAAATGTCGGAGTCGAGTTTGGCCCATATTATTTCTTAAATTATTTTTTATTATTTTTAATTTGCTAAATGACCTTTCAGCTGCTGCAAAAGTAACAGGAATTGTAAAGAATAATAACATTGCTGTAAATACTACCGTTAGGTCGCATTCTAGCACTCCATATTTGCTCATTATTTCCTTACATAATTGGTGAACAGTCACAAAACAGTAAATATTAATAAATTGAAGTGAAAAACTAGGGCCTGGGTGAATATCTGAATATTTTCTTTGGAATTCGTCACACTTTTGTATTAAAGTTGCTTCATCAACATGTAATAAAAATGTTGATGTTAGAAAATCGAATATATGACAGACTGCACTCATATCAATAAAACATGTATCTAATTGAGATATTACTGTGTCTAGTACATTATTGAAAATCTCAATTTTAAATATTTTTTCTCGGTTTGGAAATCGATGATCAGCAGCTAATTCATCAAAATGTTTTTAACTTTTCTTTGCTTTTTTTCTTGAAAATGGGTAGCAATGCCATATTTTCTTGCAGTTTCACTGGCTTTGCACTTGAATAATTCGAAATAATTTCTATAAATTTGCAACTTTGCTTTGGTCTCTGCTAAAACTTTACTCGCCTCGCCCAAATTGATGTCGCATTTTTGTAAAGTTTTGGATGCATAATTGATGTCGTTCAATACACTGTGCATGAATTCGCAAAGCAACACGAACTCGAAATTTACTTAAGTCTTCTTGATGTCCTCTCAAATCCAAAGAACTCTTTGCTAGGGTAAGTATGATATCGAATTACCTTTGAAGAATCATTTTCCAAAATGATGCTTCTTTGCGAATTTCATTTTCAAGTTCCTTTTCGATAGTATTAGTATCGTTTTTTTTTTCAAAATTCATACACAGCACATGCTTCCGAATGGCCACTCGAACAACTGTGCTGTTTAATTCTTTCTGATTAATGCTTCCAATCTCGAATTCCCGTACACCAAACGTTATTTCTTTGTGAAGCAAATAACCAGCAGGGTTGACAACAGGCAGCGTCTAGTATTTTAGAATAACACAACCAAAAACGATTAACTGGTCCATATTTAGAACACAAAACGTGGTACGATTTTGAAAAACACCTATTGTTCTGGTTGATGTCTGTTGGAAAAGGTCCTGAACAAGGCCTTTACAAGGCCCCATATCAAGAATTTGACGTTTTTCGTTATCACTTAATATTTTGTTCGTGAAGTTTCCCAACTCATAAGAAGATTTGTCGTACACACTTTCGAAAAATGTAGAGGTCTGTGGTTCCTCCAAACCCTCCGCTCTTATGTGTATCATGCAAACATCATCCACGTTCACATGATCGGCTGCGGAGGTATCTCCAACTGCAATAATTGTCGAATCTTTTACAGTAGGCTTCTTAACCAACACTGCAGTTATTACATTATTTGAGTCACTGTCAATAGAAATATTTTGGCCAGATGTACTTGCAGAAGGCTGACTAAAAAGCATGTCAATTTTGGGCAATTTTTGTTTCATCATCATCATCATTTCAGCCGGAAGACGCCCACTGCTGGACAAAGGCCTCCCCCAAAGATCTCCACGATGATCGGTCCTGCGCTGCCCTCATCCAACCTATCCCGGCGATCTTGACCAGATCATCGGTCCATCTTGTGGGGGGCCTACCAACACTGCGTCTTCCGGTACGCGGTCGCCATTCGAGGACTTTTCTGCCCCAACGGCCATCAGTCCTTCGAGCTATGTGCCCAGCCCACTGCCACTTCAGTTTTGCAATCATCCGGGCTATGTCGGTTACTTTGGTTCTCCTGCGAATCTCCTCATTTCTGATTCGATCTCGCAGGGAAACTCCGAAAAATTTTTGTTTACATCTTCTCTTTCTTGGCGTTGTTTGCGTTAAAATGCACCACTGGGTTTCTTCTTTTTATCCATAATTTTAGTTTTCTAATTTATTTAAACAATACAATATTAGATTGTGCTCGAGTAGGTAGGTACTCACTGTTCACTGACGACGTTAAAAGTAAAATAAAAGGAAAGAGAAACACAATGACAAGCTACAAGTGTCGTTGGGGAATCCCCGGAAAAAAAATTATCACCGTTAGTGTTACCACATTTAACGGTGGAGACTATGAACGATCTCTTGCCCGCGGACCTGAAAATTAATGTACTTACTGCAGGTGGCTTGCATTTTTTCGCGATCTTTCGCGTTATACAATGAGCTGAAGCTGAAATCTATAGATTTGACACGATTTATTGACTTAACGGACATCAGTATGAGTGGTAAAATCAAATGAAATTGAACCACTATATTGACTAGTACAAAAAAGTTTATTGACATTAGCTTACTTACTCAGGAGTAAGTAAGCTAATGTCAATAAACTGTATCAGGATACAACATTAATTTTTTAACCTTTCTAGAAAATAAATCTTAACTGGAATTCACAATAAAAAGCACATCGATGAATAATAAAACACACATATCACTATCCGTCTAATTGACAACACTGCCAACCTACAGAAAAAATTTAGGGGTATTCCCTAGGCATAACTTTTGAATTTCTCTCAACTGAGTTGTCATGATTAAAGTGGGGTTGCAACCTGTCATATTTATTTTGAAAATGGGAGAAAATTCCAAAAGTTCAGTTCGATCGAGATTTCTGGTAAGGATTCGAGGGCCCCCTGAGCTTGAGGGCCCTAGGGCACTGCCCCGCCTAGCCCCTAGGTAGCTACGCCACTGACTGCAGCATATTCATCTCCGTGACACGCAGTCCCTGATTGTGCCGCTCTAGCAAATTTACACAGAAAACTAAATTCATATAATCATTTTAATACGAATCGGATTGATATATTAGACGAATGGACATTTATTTCTTTTATTGTTTTGGAACAGCAGATATGCTTGCAGTCCACTGAATAATAAATAGTTATCGTTGCCTATGGTTGTTTGCGAACACAATACTAAGTTATTATGGCGGCATATTTACAGACCTGGGGTGGTTGTCACCCAGTCGGACTTGGAGCCCTACCACCTAGCTAGGGTTGTTTGTCGCCTTTTGCGACAGGTCGCACAAGCCGCAGGGGTAATGTTCTTACTCTTTATTTATTGGTTATCTCACATCTCGGTCTATCTCACCGTCGTTCTGGATTAGTGATACGATATAACGCAAATTGGAGCAAGTTGGCCGCGCCACGCCTCCCAAGGTAATCGGAGTAAATTCAGAAGCTTCACCAAAGCCACAAAATTGATGTTCAGCTTTGGTTCTACTTATCTTCCACCCAACACCATCCAATCTTTCCTGCCATTTAACCAATCTGCTCTAGACCTCGTGAGTATAAATGTATAAAGATGTTATTTATTTGAATATTTTAAAAATTAAAATCTAGATGTTTCTGTAAAATCATTTACTATAATTACCCGTTACGAACATGAAGCTGTTTTACGAATATCCTTATTGTGTGATTCACACGCGGATCGCACGTTACAATGCCTCGCGTGATTAAAAGCCATATGAGGCTTCCCACCACTCCCATGGGAATCTGATGATTAATACGTTTCAAATATGCCATATAAAAATTAGCTAACGTATTGATGCAAATTGAAATTCAAATCTGATGCTTATTAAATTCTATCCTAAATTTAACGTTTTAAATATCAACGCTTTTCTTTACTTTTATATAAATAATAAATATGCATTTGAGTGTTATATACTGAACATGAATAAGTGGATATTAAATATTCAAAACTGTTACGAATATATTGTAAAATAGTATTGATTGGTTTATTTATATAAACATTTTATTTAAATCAGTGTTTTGCATTTTATAAAAATTAGAATCCCTGCTTTTTATACCAACATACAATAGACGGATATGTTTTGTGTGTTGCTTTTACCCTAAACCTCTGGACTGTTTAGAGTTCCTGTTATGATTCACTTTCCGGTACACCTGGTAGATGAATCGTACAACATAGACTAAAACTGGTGGATATTTATAATAATAATAAAATATCTATACAAATAAATAAAATTGGAGGGTCTGTTTGTAATATTAAAATAACCGCTTTTTACTAAGTTCATTCGGACGTTACACGGTACATATACCAAAACAACATTTTTTACAATTTTTGTCTGTCTGTCTGTCTGTTTGTTCCGGCTAATCTCTGAAACGGCTGCACCGATTTTGATGGGACTTTCACTGGCAGATAGCTTTTTTTTTTTTTGGTCTCGGGGAAAAACCTCTCTTGACGGGTTCCCCCGGCCCGGGGGGACCGAGGGATATGTGGGACTCCGGGAAAGATGATTGGCCATCCGACTACCCACTAAAAAACCCCGCTGTTCTCCTATCGCCTACGCCCGGGCCCACGGATATATGGCCTGCCGATCTCGTGGCCCGGGCCGGCGCCGGCCCGCCCTTTGTCTTGAGGCGGGCCCCTTCTAAAGTGTTGGCGCCAGGGGGTCAGGGTTTCGTCCCCCCGGCGCTCTCCTAACAACTCTAGGAGTTGAGGGGGGCCGCGGAACAGCACGCAGCCCTCACCCTCGCGGCAATAGTGCGGGCGGCGGGTCCTCCCCCGAGGGGCCGCCCGCGGCCGCTTTTTACGGCGGCCGGAGGTCGTTACTGACCCTCCGGCACCGCCGGCGTGGCCTGCGTTGGCGGGAGGGGAGTGTGGTAGTCAACTCCCGCTCCCGCTACTGGCAGATAGCTGATGTATCAAGGAGTAACTTAGGCTATTTTTATTTTAGAAAAAAAAATTAGGATTTGTTAAAAATGATAAATTTCGGAAATTTTAAAATCCAATTTAAGTTGACCTCAGATTTATATCACCGATCGTATGAAATAGGGTTCAGCTTAGGCTGGACTAGTAGGTTGAATTTCCAATTTAAGTTGATCTCATATATCCAAAAAATGCTGTCTAAAGTCACTATTCCACGCGGACGGAGTCGCGGGCACAGCTAGTCCTAAATAAACTAAAACGTTAAATACGAAAAGTAATTTAAATTATTTGCTTAATCTATACAAATAAATAAAATTGGAGGGTCTGTTTGTAATATTAAAATAACCGCTTTTTACTAAGTGCACTCGGACGTATATATACATGGTAAATATAACAAAACAAAATCTTTTACAATTTTTGTCTGTCTGTCTGTTTGTTCCGGCTAAACTCTGAAATGGCTGCGCCAATTTTGATGGGACTTTCACTGGCAGATAGCTGATGTATCAAGGAGTAACTTAGGCTATTTTTACTTTAGAAAAAAAATTTGTTAAAAATGATAAGTATCGGAAATTTTATATCCAGTTTAAGTTGACCTCAGACATATATCATCAATCATATGAAATAGGATTCAGCTTAGGCTGGACATTGTAGGTTGAATTTCCAATTTAAGTTAACCTCAGATTTATGTCATCAATCATATAAAATAGGGTTTAGCTTAGGCTGGACTTTGTAGGTTCAAACGTATGTATGTATTGCGGAGGCGCACGGCGTAACATTTGCATTCGATAATACTGACTGTTTGCATATTTCATTTATATTTTAGGGTTTATAGGGTTTGTAATCCAAAATAAACCATAAGATATATCCAAAAAATTCTGCTCAACGTCTTTCCACGCGGACGGAGTCGCGGGCACAGCTAGTTTAGAATAAATTAATAATTAATCGATCAGTATCAGTCTACTCAAATGTTCTGCTAGGCGTAGGCCAGCTTGGCGCTTCTCTGTCCGAGAAGTGCACGGGTGTACGTACTCGAGGTGCCCGAGCATCCGCCGCCTCATTCCCCTTCCCGTCCTAGGCGGCGGAGTCTCACCTTTCTTCCCGTCTACCTCCCACATCCTTTCCCAACTTCGCTCTCTGCTCGTGGCGCGGTCCCCGGTGGGATGGTTGCGAGTACTGGTTGGGGTCCCGGGTTCTGCCCCGGGTCTTGATTTGGTAGTCGAAACCATGCCCATTTCGACTGCGCCTGTCCTCCGCTGTCCGCCGGTCTGGCTGGGCTGGCTACGACGTTAGGCGACTCTCTGGTTTTCTGGAGTGTCGTCTGGTAGTCGTACCCAAAAAAGTAAGTAAAAAAAGTACGCAAAGGAGGCGGCGGAGCGGGAGCGGGAGTTGACCACCACACTCCCCTCCCGCCGACGCAGGCCATGCCGGCGGCGCCGGATAGCAAGTGACTCCGGCCGCCGTAAAAAGCGGCCGCGGGCGGCCCCTCGGGGGAGGACCGCCGCCCGCACTATTGCCGCGAGGGAGAGAGCCGCGTGCTGTTCCGCGGCCCCCCTCAACTCATGCTGATTCAGAAGAGCGCCGGGGGACGAAATCCTGACCCCCTGGCGCCATGAATTTAGAAGGGGCCCGCCTTAACACAAAGGGCGGGCCGGCGCCGGCCCGGGCCACGAGATCGGCAGACCATATATATCCGTGGGCCCGGATGTATGCGATAGGAGAACAGCGGGGTTTTTTAGTGGGTAGTCGGATGTCCGAACATCTTTCCCGGAGTCCCGCATATCCCTCGGTCCCCCCGGGCCGGGGGAACCCGTCAAGAGAGGGTTTTTCCCGGAGACCAAAAAAAAAGGCCAGCTTACCACTGAGCCCATCTTCGTCTCGTCATATCCACCCCTTGCAGTTTCTCAGTAGTAACCGACCATCTCAGCGCTGAAATTTATACTTATTAAATAACTGAATGAATGAATCACTTCAATTACTTACTGATACTTTTTATCAACCTAACATGCAGAAATGTAATATTATATGATAACGGGCGATCATACTGCTTATAGATCTTTTCCATGTAAGAGTAATGTGAAAACAACTCTGACTGTCTGTCTGTTACGGTTTCACGTCTAAATCGCTAAACCAATTTTGATGAATTTTGGTATAGAGATAAATTGGACCTTGGAGAAAGTTGGAGAACGCTATTGACTTATTGTCGCGAAAATGAAACTTGAAGGGGGTGGAATAGGGGTGAAAGTTAGGATGAAAAAGATCTGTTTTATTTAAATTTTATGACAAAACAACGTTTGGCGGGTCAGCTAGGAAAACATAATTTATGTAACTTCTGTACACACGCAAAAAGGCAATTAAATCGTTGAATTTTGAAAAGCAGCCGCTACAAATTGAATAGAACTATTAAAATAAATCATTCACTTTCAGATTTTATTAAAAACAAACTAAAATTTAAAATGCTCGTGATGTTAAAAATAAACATAAAAGTATATACGAGTCCAATAAAGTGACCTGTTCGGTATTCAAGTCATACCTTAGCTAACATAAGCCGTAAATAGAATGTTGTTTTACCATCATAATAAAACAAGCTACGGATTGCAGACGACAAAAAAAGAATGCAACAGACGCCCGTCGTCTTATTCCGACTTACTCGTATATATAGATTTTCTTTTTAATTTCAATGAAAAATCATGCGCACGCACTTGTACGAAAAAGTAAACATTCCTGTTGAATGGAGGGACCAATCCGTGGAAATGAAGGCGTGGAATGCAGGTGGATACCTTCATTAGGGGTCTGTGGACATTATAAGAATTAAAGGTGATTTTGGATGAATTTAGTTATTCAGAACTACAATTGTATAGTCAATAGCCTATTTCAGTTTCTTTTTTAATTATTTTAAATACCTATATTTACCAATGGCCCACTAAGTGTTAACTAAGAGCACGGTTTCATATTTAGGGTCAGGGACATTGCAAACGTAGTTCTGGCTTCTTAAGAGTGCAAAGATGGAGAAGAACAGGGCTAGAATAGAAGAAGAAGAAATCGGTCAGTAAAATAAGAAGTGAACTCGTTACTTACATCTTTCCTATCCCTATATCCCTATAGTCGCCATCTCTTAAGGTTAGTGTCACATTGGATACTGTTATTTATACATTCATACTTTAATCATGTATAACCAATACATAATTCTAATTATTTATCTAAAAGGTCTTTTTTTTTTATTTTTTTTTTTTATTGCGTAGGACAGCAGACAGGCTGACAGCCCGCTTAGAATTTAGCAGTTACCGTCTCCTATAGGTGTTTGCAACGCCAGTGGCATCGCGAACACGCTGCTGTCCCATAAGGGTACAGGAACTTGGGTCACTAATGCCGGAACACAACACAAGGTTATTATGGCGGCATACTTAAGACCAAAGGTGGTCGCCATCCAGACGGGCTTGAGGCCCTACCACGTAGCTAGGGTGGGTTGTTTTGTCGCCTTTTACGACAGGCCGACCCCGGCCACAGAGGTTAGTATTCTTTCTCCGCCCCTGCACAGATAAAACTTTAACTGTATGCGCTAGATCAATAACTATAAAAAATCTTTATATACTTTAGCTTCGCAGTCCCCTCTGGCCACGAGATGAGGTCAAAGTCTTGTTAGGTTCCCACAAAGCCTCGTACCCTTAATTTTAAATTCGCCGGTATTCACTATCGGCTTATCTTATGAACACGCAAGGCGTGTTATTATTTTTTGTTTTGGGTAATTGCGGGTAGTATGTTTATGTATAAGTTTAATAAAGACGCTGTAAGCATTTTGTTCTACATATAAGGATTTGTTTTGTTACATTATTAGATTTGAAGTAACAGGCAGGCTGCAGTTTTCTTTTAATTTTCTAAATATGAATATATATTAAATTATAGTAGTAATATTGGTGGTTGTTACCTGTTATAGTAATATTTAAATAATTTTTTTTTGTACTTCAATTCCAAAATTGACATTAAAATTTCATATGTTTCATTTCCAGTTATATTAAAATACTTTAGTTAAGAAAGTTATGAATACGGGGCTCCAACTGGACTTTGCATGCCACAAGCACTTACTGAAATGATATGTTGACGTAAGATAGGTTATTTAATTCAGTATTAATAAATCATTCTCTTAAATGCAATCAAAACATTGTGTTCTTAGCTTTACATTGAATAATTTGAAATCGCAAACACAATACGCATTGCATTACTTTTTCAAATATTTCTTTTCTCGTTCGACCGTTTCCTTTGCTGGCTTAGTGCCACATGTTTTATTGATGCCCTGTTCATTGATATGACTGGCTCGTTCAGGCGGTGGGTGAGTGGCCACTTATATGAGCCATAAAAGGCCTAGCCTTGGCCATATGGGGAAGCCGCCGCACAGTGTATGCATTCATGCGCGCGCATATCAGATCGACGGGTTACAAAACAAAGTGACGAGAGAATTTGTTATTCGCGATTATACGCATATGCACTTTGCTGAATTAAGTTCAAAGAGTAATGAAACCTTGAAAGAAACAATCCTTTCATATATAAGTGAAATGTCTCACGTGACCAAAAGACGCGTTTATTTCGAGCAGCGGTTTATTTTTTCTATCCAATACAGTAACGCCAGTTTTTGGGAACATTTGAATCCATACTTTATTTGTAGTTACGTCAAATTTTTCTCGCAGTAAGTCGACATAATGTTATCATCTTAGGTATTCTTATACCAGTTTTAACCTCATATTTTTAATTATCCGTCTACTTGAAAATAAGGTTATTCCTCTAGGACAGAAAGCAAACCCTTTTACAAACTTTTATTCTACTTCGATGTTTCCTTTCTTTTCGAAACTATAAAATAAAAAAAAAATCTGGATCAAGAATGTTTAAATTGTTCCATGGGTCCAACATTGTTATGAATCTTTTTCAATCGGCATTTCGTTCAGGCATGTAACATAACTGGTTAAAATTACGAACGATATTTGGAATGGAATGAAGTAGGCATCTTGATTGTGCTTTAAACATGTCTTATGATGATTTTTTAATTGCATGGATTTTGGCAATTTTTTGTTTTCTAGAATATCATTATTTTTAACTACATTTTATGACAGCTATGTACAATATTAATCAAGGTCCTTACGAAACCTACCTAACTAACAGAGAGAGCGAAAGTATTGCCTTTAACAATATTACCAGTGAACTCAGTAGTTTTAGCACTCCTTACATATTTCAAATAGTAATTGATCAGTTTCACTATTATCTGCATCCTAGCGTTCAGATAATAAATATTGACGATAATAATTGTTCATCGTTGTCAATGATTTTGCCGGTGTTCCTCAGGGAGGAATTTCATCTCCACGATCATTGAAATTTTATCTAATGTAAACCTGTATTCGTGTTCCTATGGAGTATTCTATGCTACAATTAATGGTTGAAATTCTAATATTTGACTTAACTCATTGGAGTGATAATTATTGTTTGACTATTTAACGGAAATCGATACATTCGATATATTTATTATCTATTTAAGCTTGTGTGTAGAATTTATATTACCTAGATATTAAAATTTAAATTTGTAATAGTATCAAATATTGTTTAGTTGTAGATACCGACTGAGGTGCTTAAAATCCGTAAAATGTAGTTTTAATCATGAATAACAACCATCCATTGCGTCACCGTTGCACATTTTCTTTTCACGATATTCAGTCTTTAATGTTATTCCACAGATTCCGGTACATAAATGCAAATCTTTAATTAACTTCCAGTAGATCTATAATAAGCAGACCTGTCCTTAACTGTTTATGTATACATTAAACATTGCCAACAGTTTACAGAATATTTTTAATTTAAAATTGATATATTTTGTTGCTAGGTTGCCAGAACGGACTTGAAAATGTTCTCATATTTGGGTAATCTTTCTTATAATTTGTAGTACTGCTGAGACATGGTCTTGCGATAATGTTTTTTATTGAATTAGCTATAGTCGAGGTGCGGCTTTTTTAATTGCATGGATTTTGGCAATTTAGATCCCTTTCTAGAATATCTATATTTTTAACCAAATTTTATGACAGCTGTCTACAATATTAATCAAGATCCTTAAGAAACCGATCTAATTAATAGAGAAATGTTTGACTACAGAGAAGTTTTGGTTGTAGCTTAAACAAAAACGTATTTATATAGAAATTACAATTGTACGGTTAAATTATGATTAGAGAAAAAATAGGTTAGGCATGGTTGCCTACTGACTGGCCTAATAATTATGGGTAAATATTTATACGAACCACGGGTCAAATATAGTGTTATTTATATATTTTTACCAACTTAGTCTTCTTAGTTAGTCTTAGAGACTAGTCTGTATAAAAGACACATGGAGAACAAACAGATAATCTTACAATAGAAGTGATCCAGGATACCTACCTTAGATTTTGTCACTGCGTTGCACCTTGATTTATGAGTAAAGTGAGATAGAAGTTTAGTTAAAAGGTGAGTTATGATTAACAAAACTTTGTTACAAAGCGAATAACTGAAAAAATTATCCACCCGATTCAAAATGTATTTCATAGTTTGCTATAACTAAATCATAATTATCAATGTAACCTATGAAGCGAATACAAAAAGAATCAAATTACAGTTTCGTAGGTATGTTATGTCTAGTCTAGTTATGGCAACTTGGTTATTGTATTTTATTTTTTATTAAGCGCAAGAAAGAAAATAGAATTCTTATGACTACATAATGATTATAACATTAATTTAAAAATGAATATCTGAACACCTTCAATATTCCAGCAACCCGTAACACGAATCTTTGGTTGTGTGCAAATGAGTAAGCAGAGCTCGCGAAGCTGCCTCGCCTGACTCGTAGTATCTACACTAGACGAAATAGTATATGCGGCGCACGTGTTGCTCAGCTGATAGAGCGAGAGGCATGAGGGGGAACTACCCTCACCCCACCTACTCCCGGCTAGAGACGTCCCAAGGGAATCATTCTATCGATATCTGTGACGTGATTGAACAAAGTATTTCTTTAAATAATTTTTCAATTAAAAGTGACAGAAGTTCCGAGGATATCAGAGTGGGGCATATTCTATTAATCTAATGCGCTAGAAAAATATGTGTTTACGTACTTTATAAATACCCTAGAATATAAGCTTCTTACTCGTAGTTTCGGAGGTAGATGCAACACAGTTTTTGCTTAACCAACTATTTGCGATACCTGTTAGTTGTTAGTTTTTGTAGTACATGTTAATAAATTTTGTTTCATATATTTAGAGAATGTATCTGAGTAGGAATAAACGGCTTAAAGTATTTAGACGTGAGCTGTCTTATGAATCTTCATAATTGTATGTAAGATATAAAATTTAGAAAATATATGACACAACTTGGTATATTATAATATATTATATATATATATATATATATATATATATATATATATATATATATATATATATATATATATATATATATATATATATATATATATATATATATATATATACCTAGTCAGGTCATAAATTCTGTCACATGTTTAATGTAAAATAATTGTAACAAGTTTATTAATTATGTAACCATTCATATACCAAAATGAACTTAACAAAACATAGATTCTTATGACATTAAAGTTTATTCAAAATGACCTCCGTGATTTTGAATACAAGCCTTCAATCTGCGCGGCCAGTCGTCTATCGCAGCACGAACGAGGTCCATGTCAATATCGGCGGCTGCCTGAATCAAGGATGTCTTGAGTGACTCCAAATTGGGATGAGGCTTTGAGCACGCCTTTTCCTCCAAGTGTTGCCATATCTTGTAATCTAACGGATTCAAATCTGGACTGGAGGAGGGCCAGTCTTCGTGCCGGATGAAGTCGATTTCACGCGCTGACTGAACTTCACTTACTAACTTCACGCGAAGAGCACACAAGACTGGCTGGCAGTCTTGTGTGCTCTTCGCTCTATGAGCTGGCGCCGAATCTTGTTGGAATACCCAGTGTCTGTTATTGAACATGGTATGAGAAACAGGTTCCACAAGGTTCGTCAGGACTGTATTTTGATACACAACAGCATTCGTTTTTACACCTTTCTCACAAAAATGTACCTCTGTTAAGCCCCAATAAGAAACTCCCAACCATACCATGAGCGAGGATGGAAAATGACCTCGTTGGACACGCGGAATACGGTTGCTCGCTTCTTCACTACTGTGTGCGTACACCTTATCATTTTGTTTGTTGTAGCTCTCTTCTACGGTAAACATTTTTTCATCCGAAAAAAGAATTTCCCGATATTTTTTTCCCGCGTACCGCTTCAACAAAGCGCGGCATCTCTTCAGTCTCAGGTCCATTAGACGAGCATTCAAACGATGTCCTGTTTCTCTTCGATATGCCCGAAGCCCTAAGTCTTCATTTAACACCCTTTTCACCGTGGTTCTGCTTAACCCCATCTGAAGGGCCAACAGTTTCTGCTTACGTTTGGGATTTCTTTGAATTCGTGCCTTCACAGCTTTTATCACTGCTGGAGTCCTAACAGACCGAGGGCGACCACTTCTTGACCTGTCATCTACACTAGAGTCTTCATTGTATCGTTTGATGGTACGATAAACGAATCTTTTGGTAATATTCAAATTTTTCAGTATGTTAAAAATTTGAATTGGCGCGTAACCGCAACGATGTAACGCAATAACTGCAACACGGTCTTCTTTAAGCGTCCACTCCATATTTAAAAATGAGTAAAATTCTAAAAGTTATACATTTTTATTTTCATGAACAATTCGAAATTCTAATTCAATAAACTTTTTTGTGGCCAGCATTCTAAAAGAAAAGTTTTTACTGTGTGACAATACTTATGACCTGACTAGGTATATATATATATATATATATATATATATATATATATATATATATATATATATATATATATATATATATATATATATATATATATATATATATATATATATATATAGTATAATATTTCCGTTCAGGCATAAATACCAGTAGTAGTAGTAGTAGGTTTACAGTTAGATGTACGCATCGTCACAAACATCGAGATTATAAGCTGTATATTTTTGATAAAATACTTGTTTTTAGCTACTATATATTTATGAAACGAAGGTTAGGTTTTATATTTTTACATACATACATACATATAATCACGCCTCTTTCCCGTAGGGGTAGGCAGAGACCACTTCTTTCCACTTGTTATGGTCCTTACATACTTGTTTCGCTTCGTCCACATTTATTAATTTTTATCATATAATATTGCCAAATATAGATAATAATTAATCAAATAATAATTCAAACAAAAATTAAATAATATTACGTAATTAATAGGGAGTTTTACAAATAAATTCAACAGAAGCTTTGAATATGTATGTATTTAAAATATTTACATTTATTTACATTCTTTTATATTTTTATAAAAGAATAATACCATATCTAACATCAGAGACGATTAAAACAGTATTATTTTCGAATTTAAATTGAAGTTCCGTTTAAATATTATAGGTTCATACTTTTTTAAATATGGTATTGGCCATCTTTATACTTACCATTATTAAGTGTTGGTACTTTTCGTCGTACGACACAATGTTAGTTACGTGAACCATAACGACAGTCATTAAAATTATTTTAAATAAGACTACGTAGTTTTTAAATAATAAAACGAATATACAATATGCACTAATGCATCGTCATCTTTTAAACCCGACAGAGTTCTTGCTATAACTCACTAAAATTATACTCAGTATAACCATAGGTCTGCAACCCGCGGCTTGCGAGCCAAATGCGACTCTTTGATTCTTTGGCTACGGCTCTTAAACGAAATGTTTAGTCCAGGCACGAAATATTACTTCTTATTTTTAATTATTTCCGTAATAATGTCTCTTATCACATGTCAAAAAAAAACGGTTCTTTGAATAAATTTCAAGGTGGCCAACTACTAGCATAGACTGTTTGTCATCTGTTTGTAGAAGGGAGGTCTCACGGTTACGAATACGTAGGGCGTCACGTTAGCTTAGAAATAACATTTTTCCTCCCAAATTGTATACGATTACTTTGAACTCGTGAATAATAAGTATATAATTTATATGTCATTCTATTAACGAATGTTGTATAGTGGATTTATATTTAGGAAATTGAGGTTTTCCTTTTCAACATAAACTTAACATACAAATTAATTTTTGCTATCAGCATGTTATGATATATTAATTATATACATACTACAAAAATATTTGCCTGACTGTCTCAGTGTAGACATTCCATTTGGATTCCAAAGCAACAATACGTGTGGGAAGATATAGCTTATTTTAAATACATACATATACAACGCGTTAGGAACTCCCGCATTCGCGGTAGTCTTCATGTCCGTGACATTGCAGATAAATTGCAGGAGTGTCGGCTCCGTTGGTATGGCCATGTTTTACGGCAACCTTACGTGCTTACGTGGGAAACAAATGTCTGGCCATGCCGCCTCCGCCGAGCCCCGGCAGGAGGGGTAGACCCAAAAAGTGCTGGCTTGACGTCGTAAAGGGTGATATGCGTGCCAATGGGATCACTACCAGGGATGCTGAAGATCGCGCGAAGTGGAGTAGAAAAAGTCGGAAAGCGGACCCCGGGCACCGAAACGAAAGTTTGGGTGGCAACCGGGACTAACGCTAGGATGATGATGATGATAGATTTATATATTCAAAAACAAAGGAAAGGTTTCGTTAAATTTCTGCTTTAGGGGTCAGCTGAAAGCTTCTGTGTCAACGTGCAGAATCGGTAGTAGCCACATCAATTTCAGTTTCTTTCTTAAGCCTTCTTAGTATCAAACAAAACATTAAAAATCATAAAACGAAATGAAAGTGTCAACGGAAGACAAACGAGTAATTTTAATAAGGTCGTATACAGAAAGAAAGTTGGAAGCCTATCAGTGCTTATCGGCGCCGGTTCACGCAGGTAACCGGCGCTGACATTTATATGAACAAGCGCCTATAAGCGCCGAACGTCGCCTACAAGTTCTGACACGCGCCGGTCAGCGCTGGCGCCGTCCGCCATTTAAAATTAAACAACTACAATGCACGTATATATATTATATATATTATATTTTGACATTTTGCTCGCTCTGCTTCAATCTGCTTGCTTTATGTAGAATGGACCGGCGCCGATAAGTGCTGGTAGATCGGCGCCGATTACCAGGTTTCTTTCTGTATACGGCCTAATGTAATAAAAGCATTGAAAAGATCAATGGCAGATTTTAGACTCCAAAGTGCAAGCTTTACATCCCTGAGTAGCACTATTCTATGTTTGATTGCACGATTTTCATATTTATTATTCGCTGGTTCTTTGTATATTTATAAACACGAATTGAGTAACAGTGTCAATATATCGACATATGAGGTGTAGGGCCATGGCGCCGCCCTACTGGCGCACGTGTCCGTGGCCAAGGCTGCGCCGTGAAAGCTCAGTGTATACCCGCCTACGCTCAAAACTCAACACAACCGTACCTCTCACTCACACATATTTATACACAGCCTTTTTTGTATGTGTGTTGAGGCAGCGAACACCAGCTTTCTGTTGCCAGGCTTCGAACCGTACGTTACGTAGGTTTATACACACATATTTGTTGTGTATGCACACACGTGCGAGTGTATGTGTATATTCCTCAGGCTCCGTAACTTGTTTAGTGAACAAATTCTTAGAATCACGCTAATGTCAGCGTGGTTTATCTATAGTGTTTTGAATGCTGTTGGTCATTCTTTTTTTTCACTGTGGTTGTTTGTAACTTGATACTTTTTAATTTAAATTCTATATAGGTAAGCTAAGATTTTAGTTCCATATAATAGATATTTAACTAACAATTATTCTTTCTATTAATTTATTTAAATTCACATATCCACAGCTTCGATTAAATGTTTAATAAATTTTAGAATTCAAATACAAAATCATCTTACTGGGCAATTCTTTATCTCGTTTCGATATGTGAAATGTAAAATTTATGATTATCCCCGCCAATTTAAAAGTAGCTTTGTAAATGTTTTTTCTTAATCTTCTCCTTCTTGCCCTCATCCCACGTTGTATGGGGTCTGTTCTGTTAGCCATAAATAAAACTAATATTGTAAATTTGTAAAATGTTTATCATAACTGTGTTTATCTGTGGATAAAAATGTAATATTTATTTAGTGTTACATAAAACTACAATAAACACAATCAGGGCAAAACCCGGATATTTTATGATGAATTTAATTAAACTAAGTTTATTTGTGAAGGAAGTTGTCATGGATTACCCCAGATTCTTACAATACATATTCCGATGATGTAATTTCTATTTCAGATTTATTTATATCGATTTGTACTCATATAAACAATTTTCCTTTATGTGTGAATTCCATATTGATTATTTACATTCATGTTTTTATTACATAGTTATTACTTCATATTGTTTTTTTTTTGTACGGTTTCAAATATAGAAATAAAATAGAATAATTGCACAAAAACTTTTTCGTGACATCGATGATTTAGTTTATAATGTTTTGAGGATTAGACATCAAAATAACAATCATCAGTCAGTTTTTACTGTCAATTGAACTCAGTGGAAGGATAACTTTCACATAAAAAATAATGGTTTAAATTGATCTATTGATATATCTGAAGAGAACAACCTGAGAACCTCCATCATTTGGAAGTTGGTTGAAAACAGAAATAGATTTCAGCAGAAGCAAAGTATGATCCTAAGCAATTTTCTATGTAATCCCTCACAACACTGCAGGCTATCTATTTCTATGTCGTAGAATACAGATTGCTAATAACTTTGTTATTTACTTAAAAAAATTGCCGTTACCTTAGGTCTTAGACTAAATATCTCAAATAATAAAGTACAAAGAACTCTATTTAAACAAATTTAAAACCATGTCTTAATATTCATATATGGCAAATCATTTCTATTGTTTTTCAGTAATTATGAAATTTTCCTTGTTTGACATACACATATTTATTCTTTTAAAATTTTTTCAAGGCATTTTATCTAATTAATGGAGGAATAGGATTTTATAATAGTTTTAATAGGATATCAAAATAATAAAAAAGTTAACTATTATTTTTAATTTAATATAAACTAATTAATGTAATTATTATTTGGAATACTAAGTGCCTCACTATATATTGGCTTTAATAATCAGATGTTGACTGTATTTTGAGTTTGATGTTGTTTTCCTAGATAGTTGATGGAGCCGCGTATAAGCTCCATGTGAATTTAAAATTATGCGTAAATTATACGCTAAGACAGTCTAATAATTTCACAGAATTTAGGTAAAAGGATATTTTGTATAAATTTTTAAATAAGTAATGAAAATGTTTCTAAATTAAGAGACGATTGATTTAATTTGTATGAATTGTATTTATCAAAGATAAAGATGAAGCATATGTAAAAAAAATTAAAAATATAAGATCTCAACGAAAAAATTTACTTACATAGTCTAAGGAATTGGAATATGGAAAATCTAGACAAGGTATCTTATAAAAAAGAAAACATCCCGTCTATTTTTATTTGTATGAAAATTGGCTCATGTTTGGTTTATTGAATAAGGTTTACAAATTTATATTCCTGTCTAATAAATACGAAATAATATTGACTTAATTTTATATATTCGTATAGCCCTAGGCTTTGACATAATGTAACATAATTTTCCAAGTTGAGAGAAAAATGTGGAAAATTTAAGTATTCTGGCCCACGGCTACAATTAGAGAATGCGGCAAGGGAAAACAGAGCTACCTTAAAATAAACAATTACCTATCCTCATACGATATATAGACTCCTTCATACATTCTATACATATTTAGTATTTGGTCTATACACATTTATTTAAAACCAACCTTTTCTCTTTTATTCATAATAGGGACAGCAGGGCTGGCAAAGGGAATCTTTTATTATGGAACAGCGGATAGGCTGCCGGCCCACCTAATAGTTAATACTTATTGAAGTCGATGTTTGCGACGCCATTAACACCACTAACACGCTGTCGTTTGGGTAGGGAACTGGAACCTGGATCACTTATGCCAGAACACAGAACAAGGTTATTATAAGTTCATATTTAGAGACCAGGGGTGGTTGTCATCCAGACAGACTTGGAGCCCTACCACCTAGCTTGTGATATTTTCTCGCATTTAACGATAAGCCGTCCCCACCCACAGTAGTATAGGAAATATTAATAAAATTAATATACATATGCTTATGCTTTTCAATGGGCACGGTAAATACGTACTTGTTACTATCTTTTGTAATTGATTTCTTAACTTGTTTAACATTTTTCTCATCAGACCAATACCAGCCTAATTACAAAAACACATTATAACTAATTCCTTGTGCCCGTATTTACTTATTTCAGTTATAGGGAATCTGCTAAAGAAACAATTTTCATTTGTAGATATGGGAAATGTTTCGTAAAAATTTTAAGAATGTAAGCTAAGACATAATGTGATCCTGTGTAGGCTTTGATATTAGGAGGATGAGGTGAGGTGCCCTTGGGAGCCTGGATTTGGGTCAGTAGGGCGTCACTGCATCCAACCACCACTGCCGGAGATGTCGCGACCTGGCCTACATTTCGACAAGGCGTGTAAATAGACCAGTGTTAATCCAAAAATAATACTATATTGAGCTTCTTAATTTTGAAAATTTCGTTAAGGTTTACCGTACGTTGGTAAACTATAGATATTTTTTCATTAAAAGAAATCTATATTAGTGCTATTAATACGAGTACGAAATACAATTAATATATACAAACCTTTTTTTTAACACAGAGTCCTGCACAAGGCAAAAACCTATTTCACGGATTTTCTCACAAACATAGAATTGAAGGATACTCTCAGACCAGATCAAACTATTATATTATACATACTATTATAATATGCATCATAAAAATGTTTTATACTCCACTTACGTAGCCACAGAGGTCATCTTGCCATCAAAAATACATACTTTTGATACTTTTTTTTGAAGTTACAATTTGTAAATATATTCCTAGCGGTATCTAGACCTCAAGTAAGATAATAGATATACTACTTTTACACCTTTCTTTTGTAAATAAATACACGGACACTCAGACTCCGGCCGGGAATCGAACCACACGTTCCGAAGCGAAACTATTGCGTCACAGAAGTCGTTTAATAAATTCACTTGCAAAAGTATAATCATATAGTAATAAACATTGTATTATAAAAATTTTAAACATACCGTGAACAATTTAATATTATATATATATATATATATATATATATATATATATATATATATATATATATATATATATATATATATATATATATATATATATATATTATTTAATATTATATATATATATATATATATATATATATATATTATTTAATATTATATATATATATATATATATATATATATATTATCAATAAAATTTAGTATATATTTTACTTTTAATTTGAAACTGGTTAAAATTTTAAAATTGATCAGTAGCGCGTTCCACGTATTACACGTAAAATTAGCTCGCTAATATTAACGTCGTAAAAGGTCAGCTTACCTCACAGAACTTGTCGGCGCCGCGCCTGGGGCTTTATCTACATCAATTTATTTTTGGAAATATCGGTAAAAGGGCTACCTACTGTTTGCCTAAAGTTAAAAATATAAAAAAAAGATTTTACAAAAAAATATCTTTTATTTAGGAAATTATAAGACAAAAGTATTTATAATTATAAACTTAACCTTAATTTTCCTAAATTTTATGGTAGTGGGTAGTCTAATCCCGGAATACCAAGTATCTCCCGACTCCCGCGGTCAAGGGATTAGGAAACGAGTTTTTGTACTGTGTGCTAGTCACATTTTGCCTGGTTCTATAGATTTAATGAAACTATGAAGCGTTTTAGATTACCTAATGTTCTTTATCGTGAGCATCTTAAAGCGCCATAAATTGACTACTAAATTCTTTTTCACCATGTTTTCTTGGAGAGGTTTGAGACCTGGGATTGATAGATTTTACTTAGGAGGCAATGACCGTAGCGTGGCTCGAGCCCTGGGGGCTCATAGGTTTGGCATGGCGTCATCACTGCTCTACGCTAGCCGATCTTGGCTATTGTTGGCCTTCAGCAGCCTTTGTTAGTTTGTCTCTGGCTTAGAGATCTCGCAACTGCATTTACTTATCTTCCAGGTTCGACGAGCGTTCTACTACGTCTTTAGGGTTCGGTAGCCAATTTAAAACTCTTTCTGGCTACACCGTCGGATTATGCATATCATGCTGTTACAGGTTTTTGATACATAGTTACACGATTTGCTCACTAGAGATCAGTTTTCCTTATTTAAGACAGAATTTGGAATATTTGATATTTTCCTTTTTGTCGACATTACAAATGACGAAATAATTCAATAATAATTAAAATATATATTTCTATTATTTATTATTTTTTAAGATACTTTTTATACGGACGATTCGATAGCGGAAAATAACAGGGTATAAAGGTTGAAAAAAGATTGAAATGAAATGAAACTTTATTGTTCACCAAATTAAAACTATGTTCTTAATAACTAGGTACAATAATTGTTGAACAAAGGGCGGCCTTATCGCTTAAAGCGATCTCTTCCAGGCAACCCCTAAACTAGGGAAAATATAGAAAAAAAGACAGTGGTTGTGAAAACAATAAATAATAAGAAAGATTTAGAGCATAAATAAATAATATACATACTTTAAATACATACAAGCATAAAATACAGAAAAAATAGCAGTGTTAGACCTGAGAGGACCAATAATATTTGTTAACCATGATTTTGAAGGAGGATACTGATTTAGCTTGTCAGATGTTGAGTGGCAGTGAGTTCCGTAAACGCACAGCCTGTACCGTGAAGGAGTTATCAACGAAGGAAGAAGTGTGTACAGGTGTCATTAACGAGAGATTATTACTAGAGCCCAAATAACAGGAATGAGAAAGATGTAGGAAATCAAAACGTTCCTTCAAATAAGGAGGGGTACGAGGATTAAAAAGGACATTGTACAAAAGAGAGAGTAAGTGAACATTCCGGCGAAGGCGAATATGTAACCATTTAAGCTTCTTACGATATTTGGAAACATGGTCATATTTGCGTAACCCAAATATAAACCGTATACAGACATTTTGGAGTCGATCGAGCTTGTTCAGTTGTTCTTGTGTTAAGTCGAGATAATTGATTGTTTCTTTAGAAAATTCTGATTCTAGTATTGCCCCAGATAACATTTTGGCTATTACCTGAAGGGTAGTATAGAAGGCCGTAACGCATTCCATTTAGAAATCTCAGTCTCCTGATTATTCGACAGTAACCAACTCCCTACTCTAAATATTTTTTAAACCCATAACGTCCTATTGCAGATCTCGGGCCTCCCTCTAGAAGGAATAGGTAGTATACCCGCCACGCTTGTCCAAGGCGGACTGGCGTGTAACAAGTATTGGTGATATAGGTGTGTAGGTTTTTATACGATGTAGTCTTTCACCGTTGGTATATGGTTGGTTGTTTACTAATATGAACATTAGGCGAATAAATTATCTCATCGTGTACAGAATCAGAGAGATCGGGCCCGTGACGTATATTAGTCTCCGAAATGAAAAATCTTATATTAACTGCAGTATGAAGAAAATGTCAACGGCCTGAGTGGTGTTATGTCTTTATACGTGTAAATGCATAACAACCAGTTGGCACTATTCGGTTGGCATGTAATAATGTCCGTCATGCGAGCCAATGTAACAATAGAACGATTAATTGACGCCGTCGCGTAAGCCGCATGTGCACACGCATCTCGTGACATTTGCGTTGCAGATGTCTGTTACTTAGGTTATAATAAATACGGTGGTCAAAGAATACTTCTCGATTATTTCAGTTAATACTGTTTAATACATTTTCTCATATGTAATTTCCAGAATATTTATTTCTAACCATCTTATATTTCTCAGTTGCTCTAAGGTTTTTTATAGTTATCGGATATGTTCTGTATACGAATAAATATGATTTGTTTCACTTGACAACAGTAGCCTTCTAATACAGTATTTAACTCGTCGTTCTACTTTTAAAATAGCTATTACATAGTGGCTTATCTTTTTTTACACTAACAATCAGATAAAATTATGAGTTTAAGTCACTTTAACTTCTAAGTGCGTCAAAGCACTTAATTAATATGGAGGAGGTTGAAATGTTTGTTGGAACTCTGTAATTCTATGTTTCTTTTAATTTGTATTTAAAATTTAATTCGTGTACCAAGTCAACATGTGTTAGAGTATATTTTGATGGGAGATTCAAATGCAAAAAATATGTAATTGAGATCCAACCAAGGACCAACATAATAATTAGGTCTTTTAAAATAAAAATGTATATATGCTGTAAAAGATAAGCCATATTTTTTCAGACATTTTACAAAATTTTAACAATGTTTAATAGATTGACAACGTTACTTTTTGGTTCGCTCTACAGATTAATCGATCGAGGAATCCACCAACACTGTGATCTGTTAAGCATTCTGGTAACAGCAATCTGTAAGCAGTGTTTATGATAAATTTTACAGCGGCATCGAAATTAATAATATTGTTTAAATCCTTTTTTAAATAACTGGTTAAATTCTAAATAAAAAACAAAACAATTGTAACTGTACAATGAATATGATGTGAATACTTTTTAGTCTTTATTCACGAAGACACAATTCATAAAATCACACGCGACCATTTAATATATAGAAATTAAGATTAATAATAAGAAATACAATGCAACATTCCGACATAATTTTCAAGTCCTCGTCTCATCTCCGCAGCTCCGGTTTGGCAAAGCTTTCTTTTTTTTATTTAAACGATATTAAAATTCGGTAATGAGTGGAAGTTCCATATTGCAATCTACCAAAATATCTTAATATAATTATATGTATCATAATACCTATTCTACTATGTAATTTAAAACAGTTAAGCGATATCTACGGATGAGTTTTTATTTAATGTATATCAGAGTTTAAGTTTTCATAAGCCGTATTCATTAATAAACATGACCATAAAGTCAATATACTGCTTTGAACAGCATTCCAGTATTCTTCCTTTTTCATGACTTTGTAAACCTGTTAGAATTGTGTTTTTGTGACAACGCGTTGATTGTATATAAAAATAATAATATTTTATTATATATTTATTTATTCTGTAGACCAGCTGATAGGCTGACGATTCACTTAGCAGTAAGCAGTTATCATTGCCTATGGATGTTTGCGACGTCATGTCAGGGGTACCGACAACACGCTGCCGTCCGCGTAGAGTAACTGGAGCCTAGTTAATTATACCGGAACACAACACAAGGTTTATTATGGCAACATATTTAGAGACCAGGGTACCAGGGACCAGGGGATTGGTTGCCATCCAATCCTAGCCAGAGTTGTTTGGTCACCTTTTATGACAGGCCGTCCTCGGCTATAGACATCAGTATTCTTACTCAATTCGTTGTCTGCTTCTTTTCGTCTTCACAAAATGACTGCTTGCTATGAAACGAATGCATGCCTTCTAGAAATCTCCGAGAAAATCAAAGGTTCATTAATCTTGGAATCTACATTGTTGAGCATTAAATATAGAAACAACTGAGTCAGGAAGTGAACGTATTTTGCACGTAAACAACGCGCTAACACGTAATGAGCTGGCAACTCGCTTTGAATTCGTACCTATTTTAGACGAAAGAACAATGTAGCTTTGTGGTTCTGGGAAATGTGAATCTTCACACGACGGATTTGCGTGCCACAAAACTTTGGACAATATAGAAATATCATCGTTTCATCGCGTTTTTTCTCTACATTGTTTGAAGATGAATCTTCGAGCAGTAATACAATCAAAAAGTCAAACTATAAAACTGACACACCATAACATCGTTTATCATCAAATTTATAATTAAAAAGCAATTGCTTGTTTGAGCTAAAACGATGTTCTAATATCCATATCCTGAATTTACGAAAAAAAGACGTAATTACTTGTTAGTATTTTCCCTTGACTTCAAATAATATTTATTTGAAGTCTATTTAACAGACATAAATGTTGAAGAATGCAATATTTAAATATTTTTATGTGAAAACTCTTGATGTATTTCAAATATTTCTTAATTATCTTATAGCTTGTTTTGTGTATCAAATTAAATTAGTGGATCACCCTCTCCGGGAAGATGGTGTGTTATTTCTTTTAAACATTTCTATCATTCATCCTCTTTCAATATTACCAGCCCACCTATTTTTGGCATGTCTTCGGAACGTGTTGAAAGAATCTCTGAGCCTAGTTCTTGAACATTATTTTATTCGGTTAAGTCAATATCATTCATAGCATACCAGTATTGACTGCTAAGCGATTTATAAAATCAAGTATAACACTTCTATTATATTTTGTGACTGTGTTTACTATGAAAACTGGCTCTTTACTTACGGTACAGTGTGGATTTGTTGCTATACTTTGGTATTAGAAATTCAACATTTCAATTTCTGTTTTAATAACAAAATGAAATGTTAAACTGTTTCTTACTCGATATCGATGTATTCTTACATTATGAAAAAGAAAAATATTTTTGTGCCAATAATAAATTATTGTTGAACGAATTATCATCATTATTTGTTTTAAGATGTAAATAGTCGTCCCCATAAAAACAAATTTTATACAATTTATTTTCTTCTGCTATCTATAACGATATAAGAAAAGGAATGTCGTAAAAAAGGCACCGACGCTAAAAAGCGCGTAGTACAATAATATAATCATGTGTACTGATGTACTTACTAGTCACATTATAGGGTACACCATTACACAAAACAAAGTTATTATAGGGATAGACCAAGGGTGGTTGCCATGTGGAGTGGAAGGAGCGCCTCGCGCGCCCTAGCGCGGGCCTCGCCACCATCGAAGCGGTGAGGCCCGTCCTGGCCGAATGGGTGGAAAGGCGCCACGGCGCCCTGACCTTCCGCCTGACGCAGGTCCTCTCGGGGCACGGTTGCTTCGGGAGGTACCTGTGTCGCATAGGGCGGGAGATGACGTCAGGGTGCCACCACTGTGGCGCGGGCGACGAGGAGGACACGGTGAACCACACTGTCGCCGTGTGCCCTGCGTGGCGCGAGGAGCGCCGCGCCCTCGTCGCCCAAATCGGCGTGGACCTGTCGCTCCCGGCCCTGGTTCTGTCCATGGTCGGGGGCGATCCTGGATGGACGGCCGTCGCCTCCTTCTGCGAGGCAGTCATGTCCGCAAAGGAGGCGGCGGAGCGGGAGCGGGAGTCGACCACCACACTCCCCTCCCGCCAACGCAGGCCACGCCGGCGGCGCCGGAGGGCCAGTAATGACCTCCGGCCGCCGTAAAAAGCGGCCGCGGGCGGCCCCTCGGGGGAGGACCCGCCGCCCGCACTATTGCCGCGAGGGTGAGGGCTGCGTGCTGTTCCGCGGCCCCCCTCAACTCCTAGAGTTGGTAGGAGAGCGCCGGGGGGACGAAACCCTGACCCCCTGGCGCCAAAACTTTAGAAGGGGCCCGCCTCAAGACAAAGGGCGGGCCGGCGCCGGCCCGGGCCACGAGATCGGCAGGCCATATATCCGTGGGCCCGGGCGTAGGCGATAGGAGAACAGCGGGGTTTTTTAGTGGGTAGTCGGATGTTCGAACATCTTTCCCGGAGTCCCACATATCCCTCGGTCCCCCCGGGCTGAGGGAACCCGTCAAGAGTGGTTTTTCCCCGAGACAAAAAAAAAAAAAAAAAAAAAAAGGGTGGTTGCCATCCAGACGGGCTTGGGCTTTATCACGTAGTTTACTTTGTCGCTTTTTATAACAAGCCGACGCCGACCGCAGGAGCGTATTCTTACTCTGCCGGTGAGACTTGTTACGAAGAAATTTGTTACGAAGTTCAGAGTAAATAAATAACTACAGAGACAATTCACAGAGCGTCATCTAATCCCAAAGTTGTAATGTATCTGTCATTATTTACACCTACGGTAAATGCTAACTGTAGGTAGATACGAATAAACCAGTTGATTCGCAGACTTGGTCTTGTTTTATTGCTCGCCTCCGTAATAATATTAAATACACAACTGGCGACGAGAAAAATAACTAAAACGCGTGTTTATAGTTTTATTAAAGTATAAATAACAACATGCCGATCGGAAAAATTGAACAATTTGAACTTAGTAGTAAAAAGTGGGCGGCGTATGTCCGCCGTGTTGAACAGTTCATTACGTTGAACGAAATTAAACCTAGCTTACAAGTAGCTACGTTGGTGACGTTAGTTGGAGAGGCCACATATGATCTTATGTGTGATTTGTGTGCGCCTGACCATCCCGAGGCGAAGAATTTTGATGAATTAGTGAAGATAGTCGGCGATCATCTCGAACCTAAGCGTTCTGAAATTGCAGAACGACATGTTTTCCGTCAGAGAAGACAAGGATTGAATGAAAATTTAAGTGAATACTTGCAATCGCTTAAACATTTAGCCAGTACGTGCAATTTTAATGTAACGCTGGAAGAAAATTTACGAGACCAATTTGTATCGGGCTTGGCAAGTGAGGACATGAGGTCCCGACTTTTCGCCGAACCGACATTGACATACAAGAGGGCAGTGGAGTTGGCTTTAGCACTGGAGGCGGCTGGGCGGCACGCGCAGACGAGCGGGGAAACGACTTTACGGCTCGACAACGCGGCCGGCCCCAGCGAGCCTATACATCGGGTAACCGCGCGGTCTGGCAACAGCCGCTCTCTCGGCGGGCGTTCGCCCGTTTACGACAACTCGTCTGCGGGGTCTGCACGACCGTGTTGGCGATGCGGCCGCGACCACAGGCCGGATTCATGCCGTTTCAAAAATTATTCTTGTGATGTGTGTGGTTTTAAAGGGCATATTAAAGTGATGTGTAGAAATATGAAAAATAGTAAGTTGCAAACAAAACATAATCGTAAACAAAACTACATATTAAATAGCAACAGTGTAGAAGAGTTTAACAGCGAAAATGATATATTAAACTTGAATGTATCTTATCAAAACGGAAAACCCTTTTTAGTTGAAGTTATTGTTAATGGGAAAATAGTTTTTTTTGAGCTTGATACGGGTAGCAAATTATCAGTGATTAGTTGGGAATTTTATAAAAAGAATTTCGGTAATCTGTCATTAATGCCTAATAATTTATCTTTGTTTTCTTATGTAGGGACTGTTATAGAACCTGTTGGTTTTATTAATGTGAATGTTACCATCGGGAATCGTAATGCCCAAAACATAAAATTGAACGTTATTAAAAAGGGCGGACCACCTTTGCTTGGTAAATCTTGGTTAAGGAAATTAAATATAAATAAAATCACTGTAAATGAATGTTTGTATAATATTAATGAGATAGATACTGTTGTAGAAAAATTAAAATTGGAATATCCCACTGTGTTTGCGCCCGGCTTAGGAACTTGTACAAGAAAAATCTCTTTGAAATTAATTGATTCCAATCCAGTTTTTTTTAAAGCTAGACCTTTGCCTTTAGCACTTAGAAAGCCTGTTGAATTAGAGTTGAAGCGTCTAGAGGCGGAGGGCACCATCCGCAGGGTTGATTATTCTGATTATGGCTCACCAATCGTACCTGTGATTAAAAAAAATGGCGATATTCGCATTTGCGGCGATTATAAAGTAACAATTAATCGTAAATTGGTGCGTGAGCCGTACCCTTTACCTAGGATTGAAGAATTGTTTGCGGCGTTAAGTGGTGGCGAACATTTTTCAAAAATCGATCTCACTAATGCGTATCAACAGCTTTGGCTTGAGGACGACTCGCAGGCGTGTACGGCTATCACCACGCACATAGGTACCTATGTTTATAGGCGCACTCCTTTCGGCCTGACGTGTATACCGGAGAAGTTCCAAAAATTTATGGAAGAAACGTTAAGGGGGTTAAAGGGAGTTGCTGTTTTTATGGACGATATCGCAGTAACCGGTCCTGATAGGTATACTCATATTTGTAATTTAAAGGCTCTTTTTAAACGTTTAAGTGAGGTTGGTTTGAGAATTAAGTTTGAAAAATGTAAATTTATGCAAGATAATATTACTTACTTAGGTTTTATTATTGACAAAAATGGGTTACATCCAGATCCAAATAAAGTGAAGGCAATAGTGGAGGCCCCGGCACCGCGGGACATAAGTCAGTTGAGGTCATTTTTAGGACTCATTAATTATTACGCTAAATTTATTCCGAACTTAAGTACTGTGCTTTATCCATTACATGATTTGTTAAAGAAAGATAAAAATTGGAACTGGTCCGAAAAATGTAACGAAGCTTTTCAGAAAGTTAAAAATTATGTTGCTAGTAGTGATGTTTTGGTTCATTATACGCCGGACTTGCCTTTAGTTCTAGCCGTTGACAGCAGCTCGTATGGCGTTGGCAGTGTGCTGTCTCATAGATACCCTAATGGGGAAGATCGACCGATTTGTTTTGCTTCGCGAACACTGAATTCGGCCGAGCGTTCTTACAGTCAAATTGACAAAGAGGCCCTCGCAATCATTACTGGAGTAGTTAAACACCACCAGTATTTGTATGGTCGGCACTTTATCATTAAGACCGATCATAAGCCACTTACGTTTATTTTCGGTTCCAAATTCGGATTGCCGCAAACAGCTTCTAGTCGTTTGCAACGATACGCGACACGTCTGGCCGCGTATGATTTCGATGTAGAATTCGTAAAGTCAAATGCCAATGGCAATGCGGACGCTTTTTCACGACTGCCATTGCCTTGTGAACCAGTTGATCAATCAGGGTTCAATTTAATTTCTTACATTAATTTCGTAGAAGAGTCATTTCCCATAAGTGCGCAAGAGGTAGCGTCAATGACGCAAACAGATGATGTTTTGAAAAACATTTTCAAATACATCTTAAATGGCTGGCCTTCATCAGTTGCTGAGAATGAGAGGCCATATTATAACAGAAGAGATCACCTTTCTATTGAAAAGGGATGTATCCTTTACTGTCATAGGATTGTCGTACCGATAAAATTAAGGAATCGGGTTTTGAGTGAGTTACATGAAGGGCATTTAGGGATAGTCAAAATGAAAAACTTGTCCCGTAATTATGTGTATTGGCCTCAAATTGATCATGATTTAGAAGTATTATGTCGTGAGTGTAGCGCTTGTAGGCAACAGAGAGATGTTCCACCGCATTCTTTGTTACATCCTTGGGTCTTCCCAGCTCGCCCTTGGCAGCGTTTGCACATTGATTTCGCCGAGTTTCTAGGTAAACATTATTTAGTCACAGTAGATGCGCATAGTAAGTGGATTGAGGTTCAAAAGTTGACCACCACTACTGCCAGCTCAACCATTAATAAGTTACGGGAACTATTTGCTCGATTTGGTTTGCCATCACAAGTAGTTAGTGATGGTGGTCCACCTTTTGGATCTCGTGAATTTGCAGATTTTATGTCTAAAAATTTTATTACTCACACGATTACTAGTCCTTATAGGCCCGCAGGCAACGGAGCCGCGGAAAACGCGGTAAAATCTGTTAAGCGAGCGATGAAAAAATCGGTACACGAAGGAGTCGACTTAGAAACAGCCATTTCTAAGTTTCTCTTTCAATATCGTAATTGCGAACACGCCACGACTGGCGTCGCGCCCGCCGTGGCCATCTTTGGTAGACGATTACGCGGAAGGTTAGATATTCTTAAGCCCAGTGCCGAAAAGAATGTTGAGAAGTTAGGTGAATGTTTAGGCCCTTTGTGTCCCGGTGCTGAGCGTCACGTGAATATTGGAGATCCTGTCTTGGCTCGCGATTATCGTAATCGCCCAGATAAGTGGGCACCAGCTAATGTTGTAGCTAGAGAATCACCTCTTACGTACCGGGTTAAATTATCAGATGGGCAGGAGTGGAACCGGCATATAGACCAGATAATTCCTGACAAAGCCACACGAGCAAGCCTCAGTCATTCGTTGATTAACACCAATCATGATCAGACTGCGACAGAGACAAATCAAGAGCCAATATCAGATAAATCGCCGCAACCCTCTGATGTTGTTTTAAATGATAAACATGATAGTCCAAAATCAACCTTGAATTCTGAGTGCGGAGACAAAGACGATTTACAACCAAAACGTCTTCGTCGTAAATGTATTTTTCGTGGAAAATATGTGTTTTAATTGTATAATAGATACTTCTTTTTTTTTTCTATGGTTGAATGTAATTAATGTTAGCTACATTCACTACAAAAAAATGTTTATATTGTTTAAACATTCTTTTTTTAATGTTTAAGTATTTTTTTTTCCTTTTATATTGTTGTTTTAAAGGGGGAGATGTAATGTATCTGTCATTATTTACACCTACGGTAAATGCTAACTGTAGGTAGATACGAATAAACCAGTTGATTCGCAGACTTGGTCTTGTTTTATTGCTCGCCTCCGTAATAATATTAAATACACAACTAAAGTAATCAGCAGAGGGTATATCTGTCCACTCATGTACTTATGTACTTTGTCAGTGAATAATTATTAACACACAGACTCGGAGATGTAACCCGTGACCATGTCGTTCCGACGTGTAGAAGCCACTACGAAGATCGTCAAATGCTCGATAAATGCTTTAAAAATAAATCCAGCCAATGTGTAAACATTTCTGAGGAAGGTAAGATTTTGAGCGTAGTTTTAAGTTTAAAATGTCAATCAAGGAGAGTTTCAAGTGAAATATAAATTAGTGAAGATATTTGATCCGGGCAAAAACATTATCGCGAAGAGACTTAAGCCATTTCAGTTAATTTAATCAAATATACACAAAACTATTATTTCTATTATATAATCTATGACAAACCGTAGCCGTCTGATTCGTTATTAATATTCGAATGGGTAGTATGAGGATATGAGAGCTTACAAAAATAAACAAAACTGATTTTAATATATTATTAATAGTTTGTTAACAGTCTATTCAAATGTTGATGTAAAATAACGCTCGTAGTGTTCTAAAATAGCCATGTGTTTATGTTAGTAGTTTTAGAGCATCGTTAAAAATATATTGTATTATAGCCGCGATCCAGACAGTGGTGCGAATGTAATGATAGCAATTTATATAGTGAACAAATAGAAACTAGACGGCGATGCGTAGGTTTACCCAGAAATAGACTAGCGGCCGACCAGACTGGATGCCCTGGCAGCACTCCACACGCCACACGCCGCCAATCAAACACTAAGTTACTGATATTACTTATCTATCTACATATATTATTATTGGTGGTTTCTTGTAAATACTTATATTCTTTGTATTTAGTTAAAGAACAAACGTATTGTGATAAACATCGCAAATTTGTCATAAACTTATAATCAAAGTAAACGTGAAAACATGTGTGGAAATTAATATAAAGAAAAACATAACATTACACTAAAAATGTTGGAAGTTATTTTTAATTATGTAAATACTAAGACAACATATTTATGAAACAAAAAAAAAACACTTTAATCTTGTAAACGCTTGCCTTTAGTAAGTATTTACGAAATAAATTGTGGGTTATTTTCTAAACTAGCGCTTTAAACATGCCCCGCAAAACCCAAGTTTACATAAATTTTGTGTTCACAGACCAAAACAATAAACCATGCTGTATATAAATCTAAAATAACATCAGATTACTAACATGACCACAAATCTAAAATTATAATACTTACACGAAAAATAATGAAACAAGCACTATATTTGATCCTGTAGGCTACTCAGCATTCCCACAGGATAACTTGTTATTGAAGTCTTCTTGCCGATTATTTCTGAACATTTTAACTAGACTTGTTTAAACTGTAATTTAATCGTACACTGAAATTAATACTTAACATTTATCGCTGACGTTTGTCACCTTTTAACAGTCTACGAACATAATTCCTGAAAAACTTGCGTAACGTGATGAAAAATTATTCAAACAAAAACACGCAATGAGAATTTCTACAAACATAGCTTTTATGTTTATTAATATTTGGCATTACATTTTTAAATATTTTTATTGTTTCAACTACTTAAATATGTAGTTATAGTCTCTTAAAAAAAAAGCATGTAAATTATTTTTCATGAAAACCTATTTGGCATAATTTTCTCCGTGCATGGGTGGAGTAAAAATACTGACCCCTGCGGTCGGGGATAGCCTGTCATAAAAGGCGACAAAACTACACTAGCTAGGTGGTAAGGCTCCAAGCATCAGGATGGTAACCACCCTTGGTCTCTAAATATGCCGTCATAATAACCTTGTGCTGTGTTCTGGAATAATTAACCCAGGTTACTATCCCCTACGCGGACAGCAGTGTGTTAACATTTCAGTGTCACAAACATCCATAGGCGACGGAAACTGCAAATAGCAGGGCTTTTGAAATAAACATAGACTTGACGGTCACATATATCCAGACCATAAAAATATTTTCAGTTTATACAATGCCCGAGGGATCCAATTAGGCCACTTCTGTAGTTACTAAGTCAGTGTTACGTTTTTGTGATATTTATGTTAACATTTTTTTTTATTGCGTAGGACAGCAGACAGGCTGACAGCCCGCTTAGAGTTTAGCAGTTACCGTCGCCTATAGGTGTTTGCAACGCCAGTGTCATCGCGAACACGCTGCTGTCCCATAAGGGTACAGGAAATTGGGTCACTAATGCCGGAACACAAAACAAGGTTATTATGGCGGCATACTTAAGACCAAAGGTGGTCGCCATCCAGACGGGCTTGAGGCCCTACCACGTAGCTAGGGGTGGGTTGTTTTGTCGCCTTTTACGACAGGCCGACCCCGGCCACAGGGGTTAGTATTCTTTCTCCGCCCCTGCACGGATAACATAAGAAAAATAAATGTTATCGAAGCAAAAGACACACATAAATATCTTCCTGTAAAAATAATGAACCTAGAACCTATAGTCATAGTTAAGCGTAGATGATACACCCTTATGATTTTATGTAAAAGAATTAAAGAATAACTTATAAGTATGCGTAGTACTGATATATACTTATAAAGGTATAATGTATACGTACTAGCAGAAGCGTGGGTAGACAGACATTTGCGTAATTGATAACTTTATATCTTAGCCGAGTCAACAAACTTCGCTGACATGTGATAGCTATCTTGAGTACAATAGCAAACGTATTATATTTCTGATTTTGAATACGTACGAAAACTAAATAAGTTACGATTCATCATTTACGCTTGTAACTTTATACTCTTGTAACTAGTTTATGAATGCTTCCAGGTATAATACTAGTCAGGTTTTTTCAGAATTATTTCCAGAATTCCATAAAGATCATAACACATACCTATGTGTTTAAAGTGTAATCTTTCTTTTTCCCTCTTGAAGGCCATATTATATAGACAACTAATTAGTTATCTCACTTTTCAAACCTCAAAATAATATCCGTATTTGAATATAGTGACTATGCAAGTCTCCCAGCGTGGAGGTAGAGACGACATGCGAAAAATGTCTGTCAAGAGAAGCGACGAGCCGAGAAGGTTCGAAGCAAAAAAGCTGCGACAATCTTAGGAGAAGAATACTTTAATAGGTTTATTCTTCATCCTTCAGTATGTGTTTTTTTAGTGCTGTAGGACAGCAGACAGGCTGACGGCCCGCTTAGAATTTAGCAGCTACCGCCGCCTATGGGTGTTTGCAACGCCAGTGGCATCGCGAACACGCTGCTGTCGCATAAAGGTAGAGGAACTTGGGTCACTAATGCCGAAAAAACACAATAAGCTACATTATACCTGCATAATAATCAAATATATCATGTACTCTATACTAATTTCGTTTTTTAAAGAAAGAAAGTAAAATAGTTTGAGCTTAGCTTAGTACATATATAAAAGCAATAGAAACGACGAGCTTGCATCTTTTGTTTAGCAGGTTACACTAACAGGTGAGCTTGTTTTGGGTCTGTAATCATGATGATTTTACATCCCTGAAAATTAAACTAAGTGTGAGTTAATACAGGTGTAAGAGTTCTCACGCACTTTGCAACTTTTTTTGTGAAAGCTGGTGTTGTGACTGTGAAATATTTTAAGCGTATGGTGTGGGTAATGGTTAATTGTGATTACTAAGCGGTGGTTATGCACGGACGCACCTGGCGTTGAGAATTGTCATGCTCCGTTGCATGCCCTTCTGATACCCACGCAATGTCACGCACTTAAGGGACACTGGGAGAAATGTTAAGGCGAATTTCACTGGGATATCACAGTGGGTAACAACCAGCACTTAAATTGCCGCTAAGTTGTAGGACGATTCCCTGTGTTATTTGGTCTGTTCACCCTAGGTAAAAGCTAATGTGCATCACAGGACTAGGGACTGATATCTAGACTATTCCTTGCATTAGCAAAAAACTGTATTTTAAAAATCAGTCCTTAGAAAAAATTAGTAATACACGTTGTTGTTAAAATGTAATCCGGCAATAACCTTAGTTTTTTTTTAATTCAATAGTTAAATCAATTACAAAACCAGGTGGTTTTTTCCAGCATAATTTAAAATTCTGCTATTACCATAAAATATATGAATATAGTATACATAATCTATGGTACTGGCAGAATAACAGGTAAATTTTAGAGCATTTCGTGTGTTTGTGGAGGAAAAGAGGACTAAATTTTCATACACATTACTATAAATAAAGTACTAGTAACAACAAAATTGTGCTAGAAATATTTTAACATATAGTATATTAAACCGATTAAAATCAATCATTTCAATATAAAATCTCATTAATCTGAAAGTCATAAAACTACCACCGTTTCCAACACAACGCAAATAGTATGAACATACAGATTATTTATAATATAACAGCCAATAGCATGTCACTGGGCTCAGGCCTACCTCTAGAGGGATCAGAGGGAACATCAGTATACTGACCCTGTTCAAAGCGGATTGATGGCTCACATATACCGGTGATCTCGGTACGCAGGTTTCCTCACAATGGTTTCCTTTGCCTATGGCAATTATGCTATAATATGTCATTAGTGTCAAGAGTCCGGAAAAAATCGGTGCCGCTTAAGCAGTTTTTCACAGTTCGAATCCCACGGTGCCATACCACCGAACTCTAGATTGGTCTCAGAGTGGAATACTACTAAACTCAGGTTAATTCTTAATATACCTCGAAGGTACTGTACCTTAGAGATATATTTAGAATAATTAATTTAAACTTTTATTATAGCGGTGATTTATTTGTGTATTAAAATTACAAAGGAGGCCTAGACATACCTATTCGACGTATAGCTGTTATAGGTTTCCTATAACACATATTAGTCCAAAAACGATATTATTGTCGACTTATTTGGCTCGATAAATGTATTTCACAAGTTCTAAGAAATAAGCTTTTCTGTAATTTCGATATTGGCCGTATGTGGGCGTTACTAACACACATAACACACGCGTAGAAAAGTGTGATACAGAATTATGTAGTTTACATATAAGTAAATTAATATTATTTATCTTAATAATGTTTAAAGATGTAGAATGTAAGTCGCTAAAACTTATCCAGCTCGAAGGACCAGAATTTTTTTAGTTGTATATCTGAAATTCCTTATATTATTTACTTTTCAAACGGGACTGCTATTTATATTTGTATAATTTAAATAATGGAATGGACACGCACTGCCAAAGACAGGACCAAATGGAAAGCTTTAGAGGAGGCCTTTGTCGAAGGACAAGCTGTAAAAGAAAAACCAGTGGCAGATGTTAGCTTAAGTTAGAATTAATTTTAAATTAGATTTATATTAATATTAATGTAGTTTTAAGCACGTCTAATTTTTACACATCTAAGTTTTGATATATTTAGGATTAGGATACAGCAATAAAGGCTTATTTTATTTTATTTTTATTTTATTTAATTTAAATAATTGCAGTATATCATTTATCGCTGGGGCCACGACGAAAATAGATTTACCTATTAAACAAGCAAGGGTTTTGGTGTTTTGGTTTACTGTTCTCATTTTTATACAATACATCTCCGGTTTTACCAGGCCATTGTGGGGTCTCATGCAACCTATTTAACATAGTAATTAATAGATATGCTTAGTAATTACATTAAGCATGTTACTTTTATCTGTATTATCGATTAATAGCTATATAATATCTAACTTTACCTCGATTAGCTTAGGAGGCGTGGCGCTGCCAACTTGCTTCAACTTCCGGTACTTCGGATCATTAATCCAGAACGACGGTGAGATAGGCCGAGATGTAAAAAATTGAGTGAATGCAGGATGGATGAAATAGCGACAGGTCTTAAGAACAATTTGTGACCCAAAAGTACCACTTAAAATCAAAGGTAAAATTTATAAATACGTAATAAGGGTCGTATTGTATGGATCGGAATGCTGGACCACAAAGGGGAGGGATTAAATAATGTTATGTAGAGTTACAAAAATGAATAAAATTATAAATGAATATTTAAGAGACTTAAAAGTAACAGACTAGAGTGGTTTAGTCATGTAATGCACAGGGATGAATACCATATAACAAGGAAAATGATAGAAATGACAGTGAATGGATACAGGAGTAGAGGTAGACCAAAAAATATGGATGGATTGCGTAAAAGATGATATGGCAAAAAAGGGTGTGAATGTTGAGATGATGCCTAACAGAGGAGAGTGGAAGGAGAGAACATGTTGTGCCGACCCCATATAATGTGGGATAAGGGCAGGAAGAAGAAGAATCTGTCTTTATATGTGATACATTGCTTTGTAGCAATAATAAAAATAAGTAAGTTTGTACTTATAAATACGAATACATGATAAATAAATCGAACAGATCGGTGACCAATTGTGAAATGTAGAAAAGGAATGAATATTAGGTCGTCTTGATTAAAAAAAAAACTCGTTGAATTCTTTTCCTGCGTCTAAGCGGAGCGAATCGATCGATGGCCCTTGGTTACGTGTTCAACGCATGGGCATCGATCACTATTACAATACTACATTCGAATGTTTTCTTTCGTATCACAAAATGCCTATAATTCAGTATTTATTTAGTATTTATTATTCTATTTTGTATCATCATCTGTACACACATATATTTTGATGAACAATTACTTTTCAACTTAAAGTAAAACACTGGAATAAAAATAATGTGACATCATTACTTAGTTTATTGCAAATTTGTTTGTGTAGCTATATGTATATCTATACATAACTTTGCATAATTTCTCGACTGTTTAAAATATGTCAATTCTCTCCCACATACAATCATATGTTTAGAAGCTTCGTAAAGATTATTAACCCTTTTGTCCAAAATAGATTTTATTCCATTTAAATAATAATCATTGTCGGATACTAATCTAGAGGACATGGATTCGGATCACGCGATGACATGCACTACTTAAGCAGTTTTCTCGCCTAATGTTACTAGATGAATAACCCACCAATCCGTTTTGACAAGGGTGGAGGGTACACTGTCCGTTCTGTCTAAAAAGAGACCCAAGCTGGGAATTTATGGGCTGATATTATATAATGTCTTATATCTAATGCATATTTACTTATTCCAAAAGAGTAAAACGAGTATAATATACGATGGACATTATTCCAATAAAGCCAGGCGCCGTCATAAAACAAAAATTTTAACAAAAAAAAAACCATATTCAATAAAAAAAACTATTCCAAAACAAATTAATATGCACTAAAAAGTAAAAAAATAATTGCTTATTCTTCTTTAACTTAATAATCAACTTACTTTTTCTACTCATCAATATGTAGATACGATCTATATTACGATTATATAATGTAGTTACAATTATTGTTATTTTTGGAGTCGGTGTCAGTTGTTATTCGTCCATTTGTTGCGCACATACTTAATGCAAATTTAAGACTTATATGGTTTTCTCATGGATGCCATTGTCAGAACTGAACCAAATTAAAATGGGACCACACGGCAAGCACCAGCTTTCATATAAAAAAATAATCATCAAAATCGGTTCACCTAGTCGAAAGTTCTGAGGTAACAAACATAAAAAAAAATACAGACGAATTGATAACCTCCTTTTTGAAGTCGGTTAAAAAACGCTTCTCTAATATATTCTGAATCTATTACAAATCGGCTTAAATGTCTATACTCCTAAGAACTGTAAAGAATAAAGACTTAACAAAATACTGCATCGTCATTCATCCTTTTGATTTAACATTTTATCTTAGTAACTGTTTCTTCAACACAAAAGACGGATTACGACCAACGTTTGAGGCTACCGACTCCTTTTGCTTTCATAAAAAAATAACGTTAATACGTAACTTACTTTTTATTTCTGACTAATCTAGTTATTGCACTTTTCGAGTACTTGCTATTCATACACTTAATCTTAGTTTGGACTATACACGTGAACCCGCGGGATTCCGGGCACTGCTACATAGAAGTTTTTACTATGTTTTCTTATTTACATATTTATCTTAACATCAACTATACATAAGATGCGAAAATCCCACAAATTCAAGTCTACATTTTCGAAGATGAGCCGGAAGAAGCAGACAGACCGATAAACAATTAAGAAATTGTTTTCATTATATCAGAATCGTATTTCCTTCCATATGCATTTAATGAAATATTATTTTCACGTTAAACACATTAGTAATGTCTTCAATTGTTTAAAATGATGGAATTACAAACATGAATTTTTTTATAAAATAATATATATTTATTGGTTACTGATAAGAAATCTAACGAATATTAGGTTTTAAATAAGGAAACTAGTTGATTATGTATAGCATTAATAAAATTTAAAAGATTTGTGCTTTTGAAAGCTGTGTGTTAAGCTTTTAATGCATAAGTAATACGCGTAAGGTATAGTGCATCTCTGAATACTATGAAACAAATACGTAAACAATTTTATGGTGTGGACATAAATGACCAGTGAGCCAAACCGGTAGCTGACTGGGAACTTACGGCGCATAACTGGTAGCAATCAAAACTTCGTTGTTCAATAAACGGTAAGCAATATTGCGTAAGATTTATCCCATAAGACTGAGCTTTTTTTTAATACAAGTATTGAACCTTAAACTGTTCTAACACTTATAACATGTTGCATCATACTAAAAGGGCGGGGAAAACGACTAGCACTTAAATCTGAGCCTGTGTATTTCCACGGAGTATCTCCTTTCAGGCTCAAATACAGGTATTGAAATTGAATTTAGTATTGTTGGTGTATAGTGGCCACAGGCTTGACGAAGACGCCAGCCGTCGCAGGCGGAACGCAGCCCAGGGGGGCATACTTACTACGTGATTAATCCGTGGCCTGGCCCCGGCCCCCCGCGCGTCTGTGCGCTCCGTACTCGCCGGGTTTCCTCGTCCCCGCGCCTCACGGCCACTCACTACGCACGGACACGGGGCTCCGCACTCCGCGCCGTCCGCGTAGTGCCGCCGCCACTCTGCCAGTCGCGCTGCGACCTGCGCCAACGTCGCACTCTGTCTGTGTTCGTTATTTAGCAGTGATATCATTCATGCTAATCTCCGCCCGTTGATTTTCCTGCCGAGTGACCGCAGTGAGACCGGCGCGCGTTACCGCGAGTGCTGAATGTTCGTGGACGTCACGCTCGTGTAATTTTTCCATCGGAATCCGGGCGCACGGGACCTGTACGTAGTGGCCAAAGAGAACTCCTTCCCTCGGATGAGATCGCCAACCAGCGAGTGCTGCTGTGACCCGCAGCCTGCAATGCTGCGCCCGTGACCGTCTTGCGACAGTGCCACGAAACGTAAGGATCTGCCAGTTGATCGGTTGATTCGGGTGAATCGCATGCATAAGCCGCCTTCCTATTTGCATGGCGCATACGAGTGGATTTTATTTTCGTCTGGCGGTTGGTGTGTGCGTGGGGCGAGAATGTGTGCGAGGCGCAAGTGTGCGTCGCGCTAGGTTACGTGTGTGCGCGCGTTCCGCGTCCGCGGAGGCGGCTTCTCCTCCCTGTCGGCCTGCTTTATTTAGGTTGTTTCGGAGCATGTCGTCGGGTGACGGGTGTCACCCGTCCACAGCCCGGCCCGCCAGGGTTGTCTGACGAGCGGTGCCCGTCGACAAGTGTCTTCGCACCCACTGTCACCGCCGCTCTACCTGTCTGATAGGTTTTGAGTGTAAACTACGCATAGGCCTAAATATTAAAACGTAGGTGCACCTACGTTTATATGTTAGTTGTTAATAACGTTTACTTTAAACAAGTTGGGATTATATACATAAAATTAAATATGATATAAAATACATAGTAAACAGAAAAGTAAGACACTGCACTCTCCTAGTGAGCCCTTCACAAGAATGTGCACACGATACTGTCACACCTTCGCCATATGTTTTACACCGCACAGTTACAAGTGGTTGTGGCTGTGTGAGAATGTTTAAACCGGTCTCACATTACGTTACAATGTTGGAAAATATTACCATTTTCTATACTTCATTATGTCTTACATGTCAATGATCTTTTAAACGAAGCGTAATGATGGGAGGCAGAATATGCCTTAACACGCCTGGATTTTTGTCCTTTGACTGAGTTTTTTTTTATACATAACGTGTAAAACACTCGCAAACAAGTATAAGAATAGTCTCCCATTTTATATATAGAATTGCTGTTTTAACTACACCATTTACATCCATTTTGTAACGTTATGGCCAATTATATTAATTTCATAGCTTCGAATAAATTTCGGTTCCACTTTAAATTCATTTAATTTTTACGCCAAAACAATAATAAATATTTCCTCATATATATAATAATTAAATATAATCATTCCTCATCTGCTTCCTTATGCTAAAAATAATAAATATTCGAAAGTAATCAGTGTTGGCCTAGTTAAATACTAATTAATAAACTATGAAACTTAACTGTCAAGATAAAAATAATAACTCTACTTAGTACTTAGGAACATGTTTCAGGTACATTGACCGGAGTAATAAAAGTAAACAATAATATTGCTTAAATATTAGACTTTTGAACATCAACTTTTCGTAATTAGAGTATAAAAATATTCTTAGTCTCGAGAAAATCTATATAAATAGCACTACAGCTGATTGCATAAACGAAATAAATTTTTTATGACTACCTTAAATCTTTTTTTTTCTGTTGTGTTGCGATTTAATGGACAATTAGAAAGCAAGAAATAAAAACCTAGCCTCTCATCCCGATGCATTCAGAGCCCAGTCAGTCAGTCAGTGCTAAGTATTGTCACAGGCTTTATTTAGAACTTTCTGTCAGCGCCATTTGAAATACCTTCTTATTCTGAACAAAAAATCATATAAAAATATATGTCGTTAATATTAGAAGAGACCTGAGCATTAAAACACCAAAAAACAAACATAGCGGTGCCCTCCATAAACTTAATTAACTGCAATAATGCACGCCTTGCCTTTTACGAATCCGTACAAAATCCATAGAATTCCCGGATTTATAGAATAACATAACAATACTCTTTCATTTCTTGCATTACCCCAGGATAATATTATTTATTTAGTTTAAATTGTTAGTAGTGTTAATTTTTTTACACAAGAACCCCAGAATGGGTAAAGACGTCTAAATAAGTGGGCCGTCAGCCTGTCTCCTACCCTACAACAATAAAAATACAAAAAATCCCATTTTTCTTTATCTATAGCAACTTACGTCCAATACCGGCCAGTCGTTTTGGCAATCTTCCTTCCACCATGTCACTGGTCTCCCTCTGCTTCGCCTTGGGGTGCTGACGGTCACTTTAACGATCCACCTATTGTCTCCCAGTTTGTCTACATGACCTACCACTTTTGATTTTGCTCTTTGAGCGTAGTAATACTAATAACAAGTTAAAATTAGAACAAGTAGGAAAAGTACGTAATAGCAAGTTGTGTCAGAGATAAACTGTGACCTGTACAAACGCTTACTGTGAAGCTAAGTGGACCACTACAGAGATAACACTGTTAAATAAACAATTTAATTACTATAACACTTATCTTAAGAAAACCCTAACAATAAATACAAATGATGATACAAACAAGTTATAATTTTCACACTTACAGTTGCGATTGTGTATTATTATTATCTGGTGCATTATTTCAATTATGTTGACATTTATTGCTTTAAAGCTGATTCAATATAAGGAAATATAATATAGTAGTTATGATACAAATTAATGCGTATACAATGTACGAAGTCTAATCTAATAATCAACGATAGTCACCTATTACAAGTTATTTAAGTATATTCATGTTTTCTTATGTTATAATGACTGTTTTTACATGACTATTTTTACTCTTCTAGTTGTGTCAAAGTTGGAAGAATGTGGAATTTAATGACAAGTAGAGAAATTTTAATCTTGGATATCGTTAAATGACTAATGGCTAAATGTAAAATTAGTAAAGGTCAAAAAGTTATAGAAATATAAGAAAATATTAAGATTACAACATATAAATAATAATCCAATCAAAGTAAAAAATAATTGGTAATGGCAAAATGAACAGTTGATTTTATTATAGATCACGCATTTAATATAATTTTGATTACGCGTAAAAGTCGCACAAAATTTTGAATTCATTTAAAATAAAGGATTTTATTATAAATTGAAATGGTTATCCCAATTCGGAGTAATCGGATCTTAATAAATTGTAAAGCTTATCGTGATCGCGGGCTTCCCGTTTGCAATTAGCCAGAGTGGAAAATAATCAAATAATATTAGAATGAGAATCACCGATAATAAGAATTGTGAGCAACTTTAGGCCACTTGTAAATATTATCTAAAGTAAACGAATTTTTTGTCGTGACTTTAAAAAGTTTCCATACAAAGTCTATATATATATTCTTGTATTTGTAGTTATTTTTTATTAAAGAAACTAATAATTGTGCTAGAGACAAAAACACCATATTCTCCAAAATTTATATGATAAAATATACAATATAAATAAATTTAGCGTGAAGTAGGACCCCCCTTAAAGGTAAGATGGCAGTCATCTCTGTAAAAACTATATTTATAAGTCTCTACGGATTGGATTTTACAGATTATTTTATTTCAACTTATGTTATATTTTCCTCTTTGTATAAAATGCATTTTCCGATTACAAAAGACGAGATAAAGCTGCTCAAGAGCATCTGTAAGCTAATTAATTGATCTCAATATTGACTTTCATACTGGAAAATCTCTTAAAAACGTGTTTTTTTCTTTACTATATTTTCCTTAAATATGATTATAGCCCATTATAATATTCATATTCATCGGGACTAATAATTAGTACAACCTTTCAACGATAATGACGTATCATATTTTATTTACCTAGTGTGTGATAAGGAAAAACACATTTCATGAATAACGCCAATAGAAAGAATTATGTTAGATTATCAGCTACGACCTTGCCAATAGATAATGTTCGATAAATAATTATAATTATCCACCTGATAAAATATATTGATTTAACTATTAATAATTGCGATAAATAGCATTAATTGTTATTAAATTTTAAATTAATAGGCATAAGTTTTTCATAACATTTGGATTGATAAACAAAAGTGGCTTAAACTAAGAGTTCATGGCACCTTACACGAATTTAAGACAACAGGCGGCACTTACAAAGATATATCGAGTCTGTCACCAATAGAGAGCACAGTTCACTCGTGTGCATGAAATGTCAATGTGTGCATACACGTTATCACAGCTACCGCCTACGTACATCAGCTGTATTAGCCGCGATAAATAAATACCTGTACTAAATTCCGTACAGCGCACTTAATTTTATACATGTATATTATATAGAGGTGTGTAAATAAATTAAACAGACATGAATGAACGGCACGCTCCATTGGCAGACAGTACTAATAAAATAAATATCGTAAAACGATGCTGCTCGGTGTTTTTGTTAAACATAGCCGAGGACGAGGTCTACTTTTTACATAAATACCTCATCATCAAAACTGGGTAACATTTGTATTTAACTAGTATAATTATCTTGATAATTGTGTATAAAGGGTTTTAAAACACGATTGGTGTATACAACTTTACTTACCAGAGGTGCACCCTTGCTTATACAATAGATCTTCTGAATCTGAGTCTAGGAGCAATAATCTGATAGCAGTTAAGAACAACTTAGTTATTTAGTTAAACTTTTTTCTTAAACAGACTTATATCCGCATAGTAAAATAGTTTGACAAAAGGGCACAGATGCTAAAGGACCATTATTATAGTATCCCCCTATACAAATACTGGACAGCAGATCAGAGCAGGCAAATGGGATTTAACGTATGTATGTAATGTAACGTATGAAATACCATAAAATATTTTTTTGGGTAGCATAGAATTACAAAACAGCATGTCTCCAGCATTTTTTAACTCTATAAAACAACTCATTTTATTGAAAAGTATTATTAGGTTATTTTTACTGATGACTATAAGGATATCTTAAATACACTTATTTATTATTATGTATTTGCAGTTGAATTTAACATATTCATTATTTCTGACGGTGACACGAAGCATAAACAATATTATCTACACTATTGTAATGATTTGTACTATTTTTAATGTAAATTACGGGTAAAAATAGAAATAATTTATCTGTTTGGTTCGGTCAACATGCACTCTACACAAATTGTGACTGGTAGATATGTATTTACACGTATACGTAATCGTATATGTAATTATTACTGCTATATACACAGAGTAGTTTGGCCATCTAATGCGAAGGAAAGAATGCCACATAACAAGGAAAATATAAAAATGGGAGTAGACGGATACAGGACCAGAGCTAGACCAAAAAAGGATGGATTCCGTAAAATATGATATGGTGAAAAATGGTGTCAATGTTGAGGTGACGGTTAACTGATAAATGTGGGATAAAAGGAGGAAGAAGAAGATATACACATACGAGATGTACTCCAAAAGTAATGATAATGAATATAAAACACTGTAATTTTTTTAACTATAGTCAAAAAAGATTTCTCTACATAGTTTCATAAAGTCTAATTTAGTCCACTTTTTTATATAAATCCATGGAAAAAAGTATTTGTCATGTTTTTGTTTAAAAACCTCTCAATAATGGTGTGAGCTGGTGCCTTGGTGCAAAAGCACTTAAACTCACAGCGTCTGCGTAGCAAGAGCCAAAACAGTGGTTCTCTTTAAAAAGGGACTCCATAAACTTTTCCTTCTAACTCGACACTTTGAATTTGTTTGGTTTTAGTATCAAAATACCGAACCGAAAAGAAGGAGAAGTGTCTATCTTTTGCTGTATGAATTAAATTTAAAAAAGGGTCATATTTTTTATAGATTACTCTCTATAGTATAGTTATTTATAATAAATACAATATTCTCACAATACGAATAACAAGTTATCCAATTGCAATTTTATAGCAAAGCAAGCAACTACCATATTTCGCTTTTACAGCGGTTCGTTTACCCAATTTAATTGATTTTGCTGATTACTAATATTGTAATACTCACATTTTGTGTATACTCATTTTAAAATAATGATAATAAAAATTAGTACACGATCTTTTGCTATAAACATTATACAACTGAAAAGCTATAATCCTTTATAGAAAATACAGGACCGTAGGATACGTTTGGAATCAAAATCGGAGACTGATAAGCAAATTCTAAGCAAAGAATTCAATAATATGTGTTAAAACATCTTAAATATCGTACAAAAATAACTTTTTGTTAGTTCTCAGAATATTATTAACAAGTATTACAGGTGTCTCAATAGATAAATATGCATCACTGTATATGTTTAACGGATACAGATAAATACTAGATTTATTGTAGAAATTAAAATAAAGCATTTTTGTTAGTGTTAGTTACGAAACTGCATACTTAATAAATATAAGCATTTATTAGCTACTAAGTTTCAGAATAGAAAATTAAATAAAACACTATGATAGTTACGATTTATTCTTATAAAGCTGTTTATTTTCATTATACTTTTTTTAATTCGACAGAAATTGTCTGTGCTACGAATAATATAGTTGAAGTGTTCTACACATTTAAACAAAAGAAGTGTGTGAAAACAAACATCCAATTTGCAGGGAAAGTCTACATTATAATGACGCTAATAATAAATATTGCACAGCACATCAACCTAGATCCCAAGCGCAGAGCATCTATAAAGGAAGTAGCTCACAGACTTCCCTTTCGCCAGTTTTCGGCTAAAGTTGTACAAAGATCTAGTTTTATAAGTTGTCGTTTTTGCACGATCGTATATGAGTATAAATAAAATAAATAAACTATGACAATTCACACAGTGCTACCTAGTCCAAAAGTGGACAGTAGGCCACCTTATCTCCTTTACCGTAGATCTCCTTTATTCTGAGACGATCCTTTAATTCCGTCCGTGTCTAAAGTATCCTGTCTATCCTAAGAACTTATAATATGTACTATTTATAGAAGAAAATTCAAAATAACGATTGGTTGAAACTATCACCTACTTCTGGCGCACCGCAAACAATGTCATGTAGTAATTTGCATTCATATATTATAAAACATTCTAAACATACATTGTTGCAAGGTTAACAATGAATATAAGGGTACCTTGTTTGTCAACACAGCCCTTATACAGTAGGTTGTTTATGCCATTGACAACAGTGCTATGGCACTATGGTAATGTTTGTTATATACTCGTACATATACAAGGTGGGTTAATATTACAATGTAAAGAGGATTGTTTGTATTATGATTGACCGAATATTATCTTTATATTAATACGTGAAGTGAACTTTGTACCCCTTTTCACGAAAATTGCGCGAACAAAGTATGAAATTTGGCACTGTTAAATTTGTTAAAAATATCATGTTTTTATTTGGAAAGGTAAATAATATAACTTATGTATATATTATTTTATGATTCAATTGTATGATCGAAGTATTTAAAAAGGATTAAAATATTCGTTAGGGTCCATACGCATTAAGAAATATTACTGCAACCTTTTTATTTGCACATATAAATTTTTTAATGCTAAATTGAAAGTGATTCTACGGAAAAACAAAGTTGAGACATTGATTATGCATAATTTATAAATGTTTTATAATTATTACTTGACCCGAAACATATAAATAGAATGCTGTGCTGCAGAATCATATTCTAAACATATAACGTGGCGTGTTTTGTGTGCTTCGCTGTTTGCCCAAAGTTGTTGACCCCTGTTTTCTTGTCTGCCTGTATATGGAACTAACGCTCTTTATAACTTAATATTTAAAAGTTTATCTTTCCCTACTGATAAATGTGAGAGTTACTTCAGTTTACTTTACAAACTATTCAAAGAGGATTATAATTTTCGGTTACCTTATACGAGTTAACAACAGATATGGTAATACATATAAATACATTTTTACTGCATACGGTCTTATCGATTAGGAACATTCGGGGTCGACCGGTATTTATATAGATATGTAATATCTACAAAGCGATTTCGTAAACAAATTACATAATTCTTTAAATATGAGCGTTGCATATTTTCTTACACGTGCTTATCTATTTTATAAACAGATATTTCGTAGATATCGATGTTTCGTAGTATTTTAAGATAGCAAATATTGAAGCATCGGGATTAAGTAAGCGGTTACATTGAGTTGGTCTAATCAATGGAATGGCTGGTGTACCTGCGCCGGCGTCACTTACATCACTTTCGTGGTTACACTAGTCAGATCTTGCGAAATACTATTATGTAACAAGTATACGATACGCAAATACGTACAACGGGCGAATGTTGCATACGAATCGTGAATATTACTACATGTTGCGTTGGCCGCCTGCAATTTTGTTTGAATGTAGCCTGTCAATGGTTGCTAAGCGCTCGATTGGTTTCAATTAGTCTATTAAGTCTATAAATACACTGGCAATAGTTACTCAAAAGTTGCGATATAATTCGCAATGGCATTGATTTTGGTGCTCATAGCCTAATTTTTAATGAATCACAAAGGTAAAGTAACGTCTTTGGCCTTCGCAGAATTAAAAGCAATACTTATTTTTAGATATCTACAAGAACTAAATAGATTTCAAATTGAATTGAAACAAGCATTACCTACTAGTAAAACAAAAATGTAACACATTTTAAAGAGTTAGAATGAAATATACATTTTTATACACTTAAGATAATTAAAAACGATTAGGTCCATTTTAAGGCGATAAGGACTTAAAATGTTTTAATAATGAATTACGATAGTACAAAGTAATTAGTAAATAACTAACCTTGGGCAGGAAAACAACCTATACCGCAACATACGCAACGATATGTTACCATATTCAGAGATATAAGGGTAAAATGTGGAAATCAGGGTCTTCACTATTGCAGTTCAGTCACTCCTTGATATTATCTTCATAACACTTCACTAATGCTGAGATTTTTTTATTGCTTTTGTTATTTTTTTGAAACTGTCGTGCGGTTTAATTTAAGAATTGGATGGAGTCTTTAATAATTAATTCCATGCCCTTTTTATTTTTTGCGATTTCACAGAGTTCCATGCTTCTACCAGCATATAACAACAATCTTTTAAATTGATTTCTTTAAAAAAATCCAATCGTTTTTATTTCACTGCTGTCTGCTGACAAAAGAAGATGCAGTAGCTGCTTTCTGTATTAACGTTTCAGTGACACTTTGGTCCATAGGTTGTAATATTGATGTTACGTTAGAGGGCAAAACTTTTACTGTAAACTTCCCATTTTCTCGACTTAGTGTTTTAGCGGAAGGGTGCGTTGGCGCATAATCTAACAACATCAACACATTGCCCTCTTTTCCCACGTCTTTTTGAAATTTCTTCACCTCAGGAATAAATGTATTTTCATACCAAGTAAGAAAAATATCTGTGTTCATCCATGCTTTTTGTTGGCTAGCGTAAGTTAAGGGGATTTTGACATCTTTGAACAGCGTGGATTTTTTGATTTGTCAATAAGTAATGTCAATAGTGGCAATCGATGTGTTTCTTTAGCGTTCGCGCAAACCATAACCCTCTTCTTACTCACTGTGCTCTGGTACTGCATTTTCACGACGCGGTGCTAGTGATCTGCTTGGTAGAGCTTTCCAATTAAGACCTGTTTCGTCGGCATTGTATACAAAATTTAAATCGTTTCCTTTTCATCTAGAAATGCTTTTAAGTCATCTACAAATGAGTTAGCTGAGGCAACGCTAGTAGAGTTTTTCGCCTTGAATCTCCATTTCATGAATTCCATGTCTAGATTTGAATCTTGCTAACCATTCACAGCTCGCCTTGAAAGAAGTAGCACCACCAAGCTTTTGATTAAAATCCATTGCTTTTTCACATAAAAGAGGTCCAGATATGGGCTAATCGCTTGCTCTCTTTTATAAGAACCAAGTAAAAACTGTGTTCTCCAGAATTACATTATGAGAGTTTTTCATGGATTTACATTGCGAGCTTCCATTTTCGTTCTCAAGCGCGCAGGTTAATTTCAATATGGTATCAGAATTATTTTTGATATCTGATATTGTAGAAGTTCCTACACCGTACATTAGTGCCAATAAATTCAAACTCTCAATTATATTCACTTTGTCATTAAGAGATAACACTACTCTTTTTCGGATAATCGAGATTCTACTGTAAAAGATTTATTATTTTCCCTGTCAGGCTTAGAGAAGTTTTTGAATTAAACTAGCTTCTAACAGGCTATAATAGATCGCAAAGCTATATGATTTTACTATAACAAGTAAATTACTCACTTTTCCACACAGGTTATTGAATGACTGCTCTTGTACTCCATTTGTAGTTAGCAGTAACGCCATTGCACGACCATTATTTATGAATATCGTGCAATCGTGCTTATCTCCTTTCTCATTATATTATGCAAGGTAAATGAGTTTCTAACTTTACATTACGACATTTCAGTAACGGACTCAACTCCGACCTTACATATAATTGCTCCTTTGCCTAACAACACATTACAAGACATGTGGAAAAAATACTCGGGTGAATGGACCTCAACAAATGGTCATTAATTATTACTGAAAATTTATTTGGTTTGGAGCATATTGGTTAAACGAATGATAATGTGGTATCTTTCATATAAACGAAGAAGGAGCCATCGGTTATGAACTTTTTAATGTAAGTTAATGTAATCAGTAACAAAGTACCTATGTAAAGTTTTCACAGCTATTCCATCGTTACTATGTATTGTTAAATTTAAAAAGAATCGCAGCTACTGAAAAAAATATAACTGATGCTTCAACGTCTGTAAGCGATAATCACAGACGAGTGGTCTAGTTATAATTTCTGCAGTTATAAAATAAGTTTAGTTGATTTTCATAAATATAATGTCACACTTTGCATAATTATTTTCTGGGGTCGAAAAATTGGGCTCGTATCTCTCTTATTGGTACGACTCTACATTGCACGCTCCCTACATTAACAGTCGTAATGCTTTATCTGTAGTGTTTTGATTTTATTAATATGAGTAACGTTGTAGTATAGAGAATAATAAATATTTATTACATCAGACATTGCGCCTAATTTGCTAATATTAGTCATGAAACTCATATAATTTGTGACTTATTTTATCAAGGGTTATAAAAGAGAAAACTTTCTTGTTTACATTTTTATATTACTAAGCTTAGTGGACTTGAAAAGCGAATATTTTTGCTAAAGACTAACGTGCTAAGTTCTAAATTTTGAAAACAAAATTGTTAAATGAATTATCGTCATAGTCGAATCATAGGTTGAACAGGTTCACGGTTTACACAGTACGGTGGCAAATGCGGTGTGATTGGCGATAGCGCAGCACAGGCCACGACAGCGGCCTTGTGGCGGCCGACTCCGGTCGCGGTGCCGGTTGCACGTGTGTGGTGACGTCACTCGCGCACGCACCTCACAACGTTCAAGTTCAATGTTGACTATTAATTTTGCCGTGCCTTACCACCAACTAGCACTAACAAAAGCCGAGCCAGACGAATATAATGTATTCGACAAGGACGTAATAATTCGAGTCGCTTTTGTAACAGTCCGGGGAAAAGTTGCGCAATTTATATTGCCCGTAATTGGCAACCTGTTTGTGAGGAAGAAGGGAGAAATCTGCCGCTTAAATTTTACGCTTTTCCAGTATATATATATATATATATATATATATATATATATATATATATATATATATATATATATATATATATATATATATATATATATATATATATATATATATATATATATATATATATATATATATATATATATATATATATATATATTATGTTACTAAGATTCACACAAAATACTCAGATTTAAAAAGGATAGTCGATCAAGCCGGGCATTAAATTATGGGTGATTATAAAAACAACCATGAAGGCTAAAACGAGTGTAGAGCTAGCTCCCTTATCCTTATCACCAATAGGTTCCACAATAGGTACAAAGTTCTTTATATTGTTAGAATTTCACTTATGGGTATGATATACATATATAATTATGTTATATATTTACAAAATCTTGAAAAAAAAACTAAATTTTATCGACACAAAAATATTGTTGATTGTTTCAGTTACTAATATGTAAAAAAACATCATTTGAAAGTATGGTAGAAATGATGAAAATGTTTTAAGGATAATTTGCAATTAAATAATTAACAAATCGAGTAGTCACTTAGACATATTTAGATATATTTTTATGAATATTTCTTCAAGGTGTATCAATACGTATATTTGTATTCAAACACTATAAAATAAATTGGCTGTACTCGTAAATATTCCTCTATTATCTGTCAGATCTTAGAATAGTTTTGTAAACAGTTTATATACCTTTAAATCCATTCATAACTGTATTTCCCTGAATACCTCGTGCGTAACTGTCACTAGTAAGTAATGTTCTGAAAGACGTGTTTGCGTGCCTCTATTAAGACATGACCACGTGACGTCATCAACATCCGTGAGCCTCTCACAAATATTTAGTTGTTTGACATCAATTCAATGATGATTTATAAATACACTTTACTAGTCACCACTATCATTTGTCTCATTTGCCTTGCTTTAAGACCTTGGTTTGCTATTAAATCCTATTTTAGGCTAATATGCAAACTCTATCAAACAATTCATAGACTTTCTTTTAAAAGTTTATTTTTATAAGGGTTCAATATTCCAAAAGGTAATACAAGATTTTTAATAAGTATCTTAAACCACATTTAACTTATTCACGCTAACTATTAAAAGTATTGTATTTTTATGAATTTCAACATTCATTTGGATAATTGTTTATGTTCCATCTAAACTTTGGGAGCAGTTTCGAATTATTGGCTGAAAAAATTTCTTTAGTCTACTTTCAACGTAAATTTTACTTAAATTTATAAAACAAATTTTACTTTGGATTTTACTTTATGGCTTAAAGTCAACACCATTTCATGCATACAAAAATAGTTCATTTAGATTCTACGTTTATTTTCTTAACTATACATCACAATTGTAAGGTTAATAGTATAATATTTAAAAAAAAGATGCGAAGAAAGTAAATCTACTTCGTAGCCAAATATGTTGTACGGCGTAACATATTTTGGCTACGAACTAGCATGCTACGGGATGCATCCTGTATGATGCATTAGTTTTATGCTTGAAATTACTTCTAAATACAATTTTAGGTACAAAATTGAACAATGTATCAAATTAAATGGAAAAACGGCACGGAATATTCTAGTAATTATTTTTAACAAAATAATTGATTATTTCAATTCAAGAAAAAACTAAATCATTTGTGTAAAGAGTTGGAACTAAGTTGAAACAATTTATAATTTATACACAATACAATACAAACAATATACTATATTACAATCATCAATATCTCTAAAGCCCGTTGGATTATTTCTAAAAATTAAATGTCATATCGTGATGCAAATTAAACTAACTTAGTAACAAAATGTGTTGGTAAAACTTAACTAGAGTAGACAACTTCCATAGTTAATGATTATATGGAATATAATGGAATGTACTATAAAATTAATTTGTTAGCTTTATTCTAACTTGCTTTTCTATATCTCTTAAAATGTACAAGAAGTACAATGTGGTACATTGACTGGGAACTTAATTGACGTACCTATTTTATATATTTCAATTATATTGTTTTCACGGGTTCATATTACGCCTTAATATGTATTGTTATCCAGTATTTTCCGTTTAATATGCATATAACATAATAGCCACGTATCGACGTAGTGGGACTTTATGAGCTGTGCTTTAAATAGATTATAGCTGTGCTTCTTGTTTATTTCACAAATAATGGTTTATTAAAGTACGAATTTATATTTTTAAAGGTAACAATATTATTTCTGAAATCAGAAACAGTTTGTGTGAAGTTACAAAAACAATAATTGTAGATAAAAAAACAAGATGGAGTAATTCGACGCGGGTCATATATATGCACCTAGTAACTGATCTGCAAGACCGGCTGTTATCTTATCAGAATAAACTCAGTAAACTGATAGCCCTGAACGCACCGCATAGATATTAACCTAAAACCGAAGCGGTGTTAACCCGGGAAGTGCACTTTCGCTTCACGTGATATCTGTAAAAATATTTTTCTGATAATTTTAATTGGTTATTTTGTATACATATCTAGAATGTGTGGATTTTGTTATAATAAACAAAATATATATGCATTATTTCCGGCCGAGATCAAATGGTGTTCGTAATAACACATATATAGGTACTTTAAATAAGTCGTTTCGCAGTAGTTCATAAACAGTATTACTAGGAACTATTTTATTGAATACGTTATGGGGACAGTGATCAATCAGTACATAACTTTTTGTTACATATGCGCATAGAAAAGGAGCTCTGTGACATTTATCAGCAGCATTCCTTGAGATCTGTTATGTAAGTCGTGGAACGCATTGTAAAAAAATATGTATCTGAAGACACTTCTTCAATTTCTAATCCATATAAAGGTTATATTAGGTACATGTTAACCCATCACCCTCGGAGACTAACCTAGAGGTCAGGAATTCTATACCTACGACGGCATTCATCGTTTAGGTAGTTTTTCCCACCATGTGCATATTATAATGCCACGTATCGATGATGAAAGAAAAGATCATGAGGAAATCTGGATGCGAAGATCGCCGATATATGTAACTTCGACTACCAGACTTAGACAAGCGTAGCGTGTAGGATGATCCCGATCCCTGAGACATTATCGACTGGATTATTATAAATACAATCTAGAAGAAATTAAAAATAAAGCCGGTAATTTTTTCATAACTTCTATAATTTGAAAAAAAAAAAACATATTAATATGTTTATGTTAAAGTTATGTAGTAAATTTTCATTATTTTCTGTTGTGAATTAGGACTGACGAAACACAAAGAAATTTAACAATAACAAATGTTTGTATATTGCTGAAAAAAACTGTGTAACACAGTTTTCAGCACTTTTACTCAAAACATAAAACCAGGTCACATCGCATATGTCTATTATAATACCCAACAAATGGTTCTAACGAATAACGGACCGTTAAAAGCCTAGCCGAGCCTAAAGAACATATTTATGTTCTTTAGGCTCATTACTATTTAGTTAGTTTACACATGCCAACCTCCAACCAGTCCGTCTATTTTAAAACACCACATTTACTAATATTGATAAAATTGTTATTTGCAAATCATATGGATTTTTGTTTATAAAAAAATATCAAAAGGTCAAACGTCATGTGAAAGATTACATAAATCGTATCACATGTTTGTTAAATTTATCGGAGTTTACTGAAATAAATATTGCATTATTATATGCCTTTTATCTATGGTTATGTTATTTGAAAAAAATAATTTCATATGAAACTTCCCGGTTTCAATTATAGTAACCAACACAGTATATGTAGTTAAAAATGTTAATGCTTGGTAATACAATCCGCACAAAAAATTAGTAAATATAATAATTTGAAATATCGTTTCATTAAAATTTAATAGTAAAAGCGTAAAATGTATTCGTTTAATAAAAACTTAGTAAGGTATTTATTTCAATAAAAAAAATTCATAAAATACTTTTTAACTTGCGTCTCCATCTCGTGAGAGAGCTACAATGAAACTTTTATCCTCAATAAACAATATTTTTTTTTTTACTGAAACTACATTTTTAGTTTCAATTAAATCCATTGTTACAATAAGTTTATAAAATAATTTTTATATTATTCAAACAGATACAAGTAAAGCTAATAAAGCAATTTTAAATACGTTATAATATTACATATTATTCGCATGTTACGCATTAGTTGGACGCAGAGGGTTAGGAACGAAACCGTGCTTCAGCGCGTTCATATGTCCCGGAAAATGTTTCCGTCTATCAAGCGCAAGATAGAATATCTCGGCCACGTGCTCAGGGACGATAGATACATGCTGCTGCAGTTGATAATGATGGGCAAGGTGGACGGAAAGAGACGTGCTGGGAGAAGAAAGAAGTCATGGCTCCGGAATATCCGGGAGTGGACCGGTATTGCCTCCGTCGAATAGCTGTTCCGGCTGGCTGCTGATAGAAATGAATACAGGAAGCTAACGGCCAACCTTCAGGATTGAAAAGGCACTGGAAGAAGAAGAATAATATTACAGTATCACTGTTGATATCCACGTTTAAGGCCTCTATGCCTAGATTATCAGTAATCTATAGTGATTAATGAATACTGTAATCCATACACGGTTTAAACGTTTGAGTCTTGTTTGAGTATAGTTTATCTATAGTAAAAACACGACAAAATCTTTTCTATAATTGCTTTATATAACGATGGATAAAAATTATCACTCAGAGTATTAGTCTGGGATTACAACTTATCTTAAATATTCTGGAGCATATATAACTATTTTTGAATTAGTTCTTTTTTGTAGAACGTCTTTTTAGTATTATGATTATTTTTCCCATTCACATTTGTAAGGATATTTATGATTACGATATAAATATATTATGACAATTCACAAAGCGACATCTAATGGGACTACGCAGCTGATTGCTTCTGCTATGGATACTAAATAATTGATATACTACTTATATACTTTTATTTTTAAATAAATATATATATTACATGAACATCCAGAGTCGTGACCGAAACCGAAACGTACACAGGCATTCTGACGTGCGAAAGCCTTGGTGCCTTAATGATTTATGCGATGCCCATGGCATGTCTATATACTTTTATTTAATTTTTAACTCTATAGCTCGTTAAGATTATATAATAAAAAATAATACTACTAGTATATCATACTTGATCTTAATATATTCCTTTATACATATTTGACGGTCATAACTATTTTACATACAATCGTTGGTAATTCCTTGTAGTTAGTCACGCGGTCTGACTTGATCTGACACTTAGTATTCAAGGGTCACCGGCGTATACGCGTGTACTAATCACGAATTGATTCTAGAATGAGAAGTAATAACTGTTTACACGAGGTCACCGTCGACATTTACAAATCGCAAATACTAGAGGATAAATCGGCTTATTAAAGGTTTATAAATGACGAGAATAAATGTAAATTGTTTTATTATTCTTAATATTATGAACAATATTTTTCAATGAAGTATTTATTTAAATATATATTTCCATTTCATCAATAACATACTAAATTGAAAGATATGTCAATGATTTCTGGTACAAATTTTGAGAATCAATATTCTCAATCAATATTAAATTTACAATACTAAATGATATTTTTCTAATTATTTATTACTTAGTCACTAAATTATTGTAAAGTTTAAAAAGGATTAAAGGATTATTATTGATTACACTTTAAAAAAAGCTAAATGCTTCTAAAAAACAGAACGCGGATGCGGTCTCTACGTAGTGAAATATTTATCCGTATTTAATTTACATTTAGCTAGTTTAACTTTATATTATAACAACTTTATATTATAAATGGGTTTTACAGCCAACTAGGAAGATACAACCACCTCGTTTCGTAGACTGACACAAAGGCCATCGCTTTCTGCTAGCAATGGGAAGCAGAGTTAAATCACTCAGTTTTCTTTTCAGAGTTGAGAATCATACTGCAATTGCCTCTAAAACTTAGGGGTATCTATATTTTGTCTCTTTATAAGAAACGGAAGTCATAATGTTTTGTTTTGGAAAAATAGTAAACAGGGACGTAACCAGGATAAAATGCATGTATGAAGGGTTTAAATTATTGCGAACCAAAAATATAAAATATTTTAATAATGATTCAAGTAAGTAAAAAGAATTACGAATTCCAAACAGAGCATTGTACCTGGGTAATCTAAGGCTTAAAAAACCTTATCATGCTTTATCAGCATATTGATTACAATCCGATAGTTTTTAACGTAAGATTTATAATTTTACATTACATTTAACGACTGTATAAATTTGCAAATATAATTAGCTATTGCTCCATTAATGATCACTTTTTTATCCCGTACTTAGCATGTACATGGGAATTTGAAAATAACTTGAATTCTAGATAAATTACAGACTTATTATATTACTATTCAAATAAAAACATTCAATAAACAAAACTTTCGGTTTATCTATCAATACTTATATTTTTCTGCGAAATTCCATTACATTTTTGTGCTATCTATAAAAAGCAGTAAAATTATGAGTGTCAAAACAATAAAATATTATTATAAACCTTTCATTTTCTAGAATACATAATCTGTATCACATAAATAATATTCAGTAAGTATATGTTAATCAAATATTAAGCAATAAACTTTACATGAGAAATAGACAAATGTTATTTTAGTGGGGATTTACATAGTACCTGAGATCATTCGAGGCAGTAAATACGAGTACACTAAATATATTATATAAATCAGTAATGCGGTAAGGCGTGTGAAAACCTGATATATCTACAACTGGCTCTCTAGCTCCTGAATTTCACATCCCATTGAGTGCTTATTTCAGTAAATGTATTTTACAACGCAAGTGAAAAAAGCCCACCACTTCTTCGATACAACTATTGATAATGTCCTACCATCTGTACAATAATAATGGAATGGAAAAATATATTAATAATTTACGTAATTTCAAAAAGGCGTTATAAAATTACTTAGAGACTAGCAGCGCGTTGGCCATGCCTTTGATTTTGCTAACGTCCATAGGCGACGGTGACTTCTGAACTCCAGCTATATAAAAACTGCGGAAATATTTTTATAAACTTCTTGCACTTTTTAATTGGCGGTGAAGCATTGAGGCATTACGTGATAAGATAACGTTGTTTGCATAAAACGTGACCGAGTCCGTACATATCAGTATATCATTGGTTATTTGTAAACATATTATAGTAATTTTCAGTTACATAAGCATTGTTCTGTCTTGTTTTCAAATTTATAGTTATCAATAATATGATTTAAAAAATACTGTATAGATAAAGTATGACACGGTGAGCTACACAAACACTCTGATAGAGCCGTGTAAAAAATAATGATATAATACAAATTTGTTTTCATTTTTCTGATCTAGGTATATGTGTCCGTGAATTGCATATTTGTTAAAAAATGGGCAACTTGGACTGTCCCTATCTTGTAAGAGTTGCATGTGTCTTATAAACTTTCCTAAAGACTCGGGTTTCCCCCGGAGGAAATTACAGTATATGTACCAATTTTCCTCATAAGCACACAACGGTGAACTCCTTACAAGTTCCGTGTTGTGTTCCTCCTCCAAATTAAGTTGAAACTAAGTGGATTGATTCCATGTATTGATTCTACTTACCCAGTAAAACTCATCAGTGTCCTTAAATATTTAATAATAATATAGGTACTAGATTTCCTATCGATCTGGACCATCTAGATTCGTTTATAGCCTCCACTGACCCGGATACAGAGTCTATTTCGCGTATCTAATGCAGATACAAAATACGCCAATTAAGAGTTGGAACGCTTGTGGGCGGACGTGGACGTGGCGGACCCGACTCACATCCGTGCAATTTTAGCAAATGTTTTGTTCCAGTATTCCAAGATATCACGTGTATACATGAAGTATTATGCGCCCCTTTTTATAGTTCATCATTTCCCCTACTTTTGTTAATAAATACACGTATTTTGTGATAGTTTAAAAATATTTTACCACGAATTATTGGCTGTTGTTAATTTAAAGATTTTTTATTGCTGTAGACAGCAGTCAGGCAAACGGCCCACTTAGAATTTAGCAGTTACCGTCGCCTATGGGTCTTTGCAATGCCAGTGACATCGCGAACACGCTGCTGTCCCATAAGGGTACAGGAACTTGGGTCACTAATCCCGGAACACAACACAAAGTTATTATGACGGCATACTTAAGACCGAAGGTGGTCGCCATCCAGACGGGCTTGGGGCTCTACCATGTAGCTAGGGTGGATTATTTTGTCGCCTTTTACGACAGGCCGACCCCGACCGCAGAGGTCAATATTCTTTCTCCGTCTCTACACGGATCAAAAAGTTTTTGCTGATAGCAGAAATAATTAGCACAATGTTCACTAAATTTTTTATGTATCTATATGTTTAAGAAGTAATCAACCCTGGCATTGTTATGATAATAGATAACGCCTATGTTACTCTTTGATAGAGAGCATTCTGTCGGTGAAACATTTTAAAACCGTTTGAATGTTTATTCGGAACAAACAGACAGAACTTTTTTAAATTAGTAATTGTTATTATCGTATGATAACTGTATAACTGTGACAACTAAACTATCGGCCCATAATTACCCGCTGCTAGACTCAGACCTTTCTCTGAGAGTTTCATCCAGCTACACTTTGCCACTTTTGTCTAAGGCGAATTTTGGTATGCAGATTTGTAACGCTTTTTTTTCTTTAACCTCATATTTGACACAACGCCATCTAGTCCCAAACTATAATAAGTTACATAGCACTAGTTTTATGGGTACTAGACAACTGATATACTACATATATAATTTTTGTTTTGTAAATAAATACATATAAAACATAAACACCCAGACGCGAGACGGGAATCGAACCCGTGACCTCTGCAAGCATACCAACGTGCGTTAGCCTTTAAGCCAGGAGGTCGTCAAATGAGGACATTATGCAAGAAAAACTAACAAGATGTGCCGTCGTGTGTATAAAAATTCGTGACTTCTTGGTTGAGATTTAAATATGATACAACTGGGCTACAAGTTTTTGTTTTTATTAATAAATAATAACACATATAAAATCATCTTAGAGTACGATTTTGTATGTCATTAACCAACAAACGTATTTGGAGCTGGTATTTGCTGCCATGCAATTATTTTACAAAATAAGAATTATCAAATGTAATTTCTTTACCAAGATCAAAAGTTTGTGTTTGTTATGTTATATCAACATCACAAAGCCGCGTGCCTTCTATTAGCTGGCGTCCCGTCGCGTAGGCGTCTAGCCAGACATTAATGTCACACGTGATACTATATCATTCAAACACGGTGTCTAATTTACAGATGTCAAGCCTTAATTGCTGACGATACTTTCCAATTTACAATTGACGTGTATATTTTGCGTGCATAGTAATGGAAAACAAATTGGACACCACTAAATAGTAGTAATAGGGTTTTTTTTTCATTATGATTCAGTTGAGAGTTGTCGCAATCGTGTTTCTTAAAAATCCGGGTAAAGTCATAATTATTATTCTACATTATAATTCTCCGAGAGTAGAGTTAATATATTCATATATTGGTCTAAAACTTGCAGGGCACTTAAGCAATTCTTGAAGAGATGGCGGGATGTTATCCTTAAAAACCTCTTGCAATTGAACGATGAATAGGATGCGATGAATATGTGACATGTGAAAAAAATATGGTGTAGAGTTTGTTCTTCGTTTAAGGAGCATTCATTGCAATTTGGTGATGAAGTTATTTTCATTCGATATAGATGAGCGTAAAATTTGCAATGACCAAATCTCAGTCTACAAATATATGTGTAGAATTTCCTTTTACAGAAAGACTTGCTCCTAGCGAACCAGGGTTTAATACCAATTTCATTATTTATTTCAGCATACCATTTACCTTTGTTTTGATTTATGAGCTGCCTGTCTTCAAGCCAATTTTTATTAATTTGTTGACGAATATCAGAAATTAGGTCTTGCCATGGAATTGAAATATTTTTAATCTGGCCACCCAAGTTATTTATTGATTTTGCAAAATGGACACCACTAATTCGAATTGGATTTTAAATTTCTCTACTCTTATCATAACAGACGAATATTTTTTGTTGGTCTGGCGTATCTGGGCTTTGGGCCGCCAATTTTTATTTTATTTTTCCCTTACATAATTTTACTGAAAAAATAAATATTAATATAGGAAAAGTGTGAAGTCTAAGTAGAAATCTTTAATATTTTTTTACAATTATTCTAAGCTTTCATACATATAAGTTGCATCCAATAGTGGTAAGTATTGTCACAAGACAAATCTTAAGTACGTTTTTGCGCTTACGTAAGCAAACTAACTAAAGGCCTAGAAAAGGTCTTAACACACGCTTTAAATTGTCTATACGATATAAAGTAATTTTTCTGTATAGTAATACTAAATAAATAATTAAATTAATTAAAATAACAGTTCTTGAGTGTAAGTGAACTATTTGTTTTCAGTGATCAAATACGCATGTATTAAACTAGTTCCACACAAAAACTAAGTAACAGTTGGTCATCGGCCATTGAACTCTATAATTAATTTTAATACCCGGAATTTCAATTTAATCGCCTAGTACTTTGAATTTCAAATCCACTGTGAAATTTTGCTGCAAAACAACTTTCATCGGAAATATCTAAAATATCAATAAATAAACGGAACCGTTTTTATCAGAACATAACTTGCCATAATCGGTATTTGGTGTATGCATATAATTATTTTTAAAGTGAATATTTTTTAAACGGATTCCGAAGGCGATTGGCGGCGCCTGTTACACAGGTAGCACACACTGGCACAACTTGTTTACGTGCACGACTTGTTTACATGTACGAGTATGTGTGGGTGTCGATGGGAGCAACTGTCTGCAACTCTTTACCCCTTGTTAGGTTCATTATTTTCACACAATAAATGATTGTAGCTTTCTCACTCTTTTTATGTACGAGTAATATGTATATTCTGATATTTTTAACATTAAAATATGGATTAAAATAAACTAAATACAATTATAGTTTGTAACTTTAATTATCGTAAATTAATAACTACACAGAAATCTCAAGTTAACAAGTTAGCATTGTCTATTTGCTAACCGTTACAATCATCGAAATTATCATTACGTTTTATGCGACAATGCTAATCTGTCGCGAACCCTGACATATTCGTAATTCGTATATATAATTCGTGTGGCAAGCGAGTGTAGGCGGGGTTGTTTGCCTCGGTCCTCCTATTGCGTGATCCACTCAATAAAATTGTTGTTGGACTCCAAATTGGACGCTTAAACGAATATGCCGCCTTGAATGTTCTCTACGCGAAATGCGAGAATATCAGATAATGTTTAGTCATACATTAAAATGAGCAAACGATCTGCCGTGGTTTGAGAATGGTCGATAGTTGCGTGACATGACGATACGCTAGACTGCACCAGACTAAACAGCACTCCACTCATAAAACAGCTGAAAATGGAACAACTGTCCAGCACCGGTTTCTCGGTTGAAATCAATGTAAATTATAAGTGTATATTATAATTAAACAGTAATGGAATGTAATTAACACGCCAGAAACCTTTTTATCGTAAATAAGTATTTGAACGAAGTTCGTGGAAGCTGTTTTACGTAATAGCGTGACCAGACGGCCGTTCATTCTGCCTCGTCTCCGTCAATGCTCGTCGGATTTTTGTTGTCTATTTATAAGTTGTGTAATTATATGTTTTGGCACCTAACACCGTCAACAACTTCAACATACTATAATTATATATGTTTTATAAATGTGTGACAAATGTATCAAATTTTTCATAATTTCTTATACCATAAATTAAGCGGGTTTCATAAATAAATATAACAAATATATTTGTTAAAATTAAATTAAATTAAAAATTTAAATTATTAATTATATATAATTAATAATTTGGCACTATCAAATGAGGATGACAAATCTAAAGAAATTTTCAAGTAATGAGTTAATTGTTATTAAACTAAAATGGATTAAATAGTATAAATACTTTTGAAAAGAAAAGTATTTCATTTTGAAAAGAAATACTTTTTCTTCGTGCAAGAGCGGAATAAGAATACTGACCCCTGCTGCTGGAGAGGCCTGTCGTCAAAACAACACAAGCTTGGTGGTAGGGCTCCGAGCACGTCTGGATGGCAACCACCTCTGGTCTCTAAATATGCCGCTTGTGTTCCAGCATAAGTGACCTAGGTTCCAGTTCCCTTGGGTGGAAGGCAGCACGTTAGCGGTGCCCATGGGGTCTTAGACATCCTTAGGCGACGGTAACTGCTTGCTATTAAGTAGAACAACAGCCTGTTTAGTGTTCCATAGTAATTGTCAAACCGTCTTTTGCGATCTGTAAATTATCGAGGGGGTCATTTATTGCCTTCTTCTTCTCCCTTCGCAGATGATGGTGTCCAATAGAAATGGTCAATGTTTTAAATTTTTGATTTTTCTCACACGCTCTAGCAACTCGTCATAATCTTGATTATATTTACAGCCTACTTGACGTCAATGGCGAGTTATGACGGCTATTTATGTACTTATTCATGTTAATGAGATACGATTTATTCACAAACAAGTTTATGTTATTATTTATAAAATTCAGCTCAAGTAAAAAGTTACTTTAGTAAAAATAACATAAAAGGGTTCTTACGAATAATATTATAACATTTTGTTTCTCCTCGGATATATTTTTGGTGATTGAAAAGTTGCAATAAAAATTTATTATAAAAAATTATATTTAATTATAATGTTTGTAAAGAGGAATATGTATATTATTTTATAGTATTTGTAATATTATATTTAATATCAGCCTGGTTTATTTATTTTTAAATTAACTTTAATATTAACTTTATATTTACTATTTAATTTTTATACAATAATGTGGTGAATGCTCACAAACTTGACGTTTAATTAGGAATAACCGGGTAACACTAACAATGGATCTACATTTTTATTACCGTAAAATCACTCGTGTATAGATAAAATGTTAATTTAAAAGGTTTTTAAATTCAAAATTTACATAAACCGAACACTTAAATTACTTTCCAATTCAATACTACTGTTACGACTGATGCCAGCTGGATGAAGCAGGTGTTGATTGTATGAGATGCCCACGTGTATAATAAATAAACAATATTATGAATGATTTCACCAGGTGTAGTTATAAATACTATGTTTGTATATCCTAATATAACGGAATTGAATACGCTAGTAAACCTAATGCTTTGTAGAAGATATCTGGTTATTACTCCTTCACTACGCCTATTTGATTGCTTAGGTTTTTCGGAGTGACATATTCTTTTATAAAAGATTTATTTTCGTAAAACGTGATACGGTAAAAAACAACTAGACGTAGTATACTGTATTACTACTATTATATATACTATTGTAATTTTTTGGGTTCTTATAGTATTGTAAGTTTGTTTAATAGAACACCGCTGTACGTCACATTGTATTATAAATAACCTTTTTAAATACCTGTTGATGGCCATGTCTCTACAGGCCAGTATGAGTACATAGTATAAAACAAAGTCGCTTCCCGCCGTCTGTCCCTGTGTATGCTTAGATCTTTAAAACTACACAAGGGATTTTGATACGGTAATTTAAGGAAAGGTTATATGTATAATACATATATATTATAGTACAGAAAAGCCAAACAATTCAAATGTCATAACAAACATATTTTTTGCGCTTAATCACAAACACTGTCTAAATCTTATGAGATTGATCAAATTAATGTACTACGGAATTGTATATTTTGAAAAGATCGATAAAAAAGACCTCGATGGCTGAACCAATTTTGATGAATTTCGGTATAGAGATAGAGTGAACCATGAAGAAGGACAAAAGCTACTTTTATTATTATTATTTTTTAATTTATATGGCAGAATATGTTTGCCGGGTCAGCTAGTTTAACATTCATTAATATTAAACATAACATTCATATAACACGAAAAAGCACCTGACAGGCCTGTCTAATAAGCCTCAGCCAAGTAGTGTGACAAAGTTATAATATGTAGTTAATGCACGCAGTGCTATCACGCCACACGAAAGATGTGTATTTCATTTATTTTTTTATAAAACAACAAACGGTCGACACAGATTTGTAAACAAGAACTTGCATATTTTACCGTATACCTTAATTTTAGTAATAATTATTCTTTCTTCATTTTTTCCCACAAAAGACAATATAACATTTAAAAAATATATGAGACCATAAATATAGAAGCAAGCAATTTAAAACCTAAGCTATGGTAATCCCAGCTCTTGTCTGCCGAATATGTATGTTAACAATAATATTATAGAATGAATGATAAGTATTAAGTATATGCAGCATTTTAAGTATAATCAAAAATAATACTATAGTAATATAATTTATATAAAAAAATTCTTTTATTTCTGTAGGACAGCAGACAGGCTGACGGCCCGCTTAGAATTTTGCAGTTACCATCGCCTATGGGTGTTTGCAACGCCAGTGGCATCGCGAACACGCTGCTGTCCTATAAGGGTACAGGAACTTGGGTCACTAATGCTGGAACAGAACACAAGGTTATTATTGCGGCATACTTAAGACCAAAGGTGGTCGCCATTCAGACGCGCTTGAGGCTCTACCACGTAGGTAGTTAGGGTGGGTTGTTTCGTCGCCTTTTATGACAGGCCGACCCCGGCCGCAGTGGTTAGTATAATTTCTCCGCCCCTGCACGGATAAAATATATGTGAATTTCAAAATTGTAAACATTAAGTTAAAGGCGAATACCTGCCAACGAGTAAAAATAAGAAATTCTCATAATACCTAAATTATAAAATAATACCATGATGAAAGTTACGTATACTTATTCTATGATTAAGTGAGATGTGAAGCCAGAACAGTTTTGGCCAGGTTTCAGGCGGCACGACGGCTAGCGAAAGGGGGTAGGTGGGGTTGTGGTGGTTATAAGACGCGGCGTGAATGGCGGCGGCAAGGTCAGGGGCGCCGGAAGTGGGTTACGGGCGCCTATCGACCGAGCCGCCCGCCCGACCTAGCCATTACACCCACCCACCCAAACACACCCTACCGCCCCGACATGCCGACTGCTAATACCACCATTCTTATTGTTCTGCACACCAAACAATTACTACGCGTGATTGTGTGAATACAGTCTATCATTACACAAATTAGTAATTCATAAACAGTAGATATTACATAGTCATAAGTGTTATTATTAATTTGAGGATATATTAGATGTGGTATATCATATCACCATTTCATGATTATGTCGCCTTTTCACATACTACGAGTAACGGAGCGTAATATAAAAAATTATATGAAATATTTCAGTAGTCATAAACTCAGCCGATATTTTAAGCCGATATTGAAGTATTGCTGCGCAGTGTTATAAACATTAAATTAGCAACAGATACGGTTCAACGCAGAACTACGGAGCGAGGCGCGGCGGTGGCGGCCATGTTGTGCTGTGCACTGTCCTGAAGCGGCAGCCGCGTGATGTAAGCGCTTCCGCGCAGATTCGGCCGCGATTTGGCTCGCCATTCATACGGGGTTTTTTACCGCACGGCCGGCGAACCCGCGGCCTTGCTTCCTGCGCCTACGCCCGCGTCGGACGCTTTCACAACACTACAATATCGATTAGCATTACGAGTCTGTTCGTTAAAGCCTTGCAATTAGAACGTCCTTATTACCATTAAGACAGACATTACTCGACGCACCAAGTGAATGGGTGCTTAATCTTAAGAAATACGTCATATATGTCAATAGGACCCATATGCCATCTCATTCATCGGCCGTCGCAAAGTAAAGAGGTCATTAAAGGGATTATTGTCTCTGTTAGCACAGAAAAGGGAAGGCTCCATTCATTTTTGTTATGACAATGTAATAACATTGGCGTTGAATTTAGATGTACATATCTTGAATGGCTACCAAGGCAATTAGATCCTTTTACAATATTTAACAACGGATAGATTCTGAAGCAAGATGATGGAACTGGGAAGAAACATTATAAAGACATCAGAGTATAGTAAACAGTGAAACTATTTGTAAACCGATTTAATCATTATTTCATCGCTTGTCTAGTTATTGCATCGAAAAAACGTGTAAGTAGCTAACTTTAAGCAAAACACGAACAGTTTTAAAATAAATTGTTATTTTTAGTTTTACTTCGAAAAACAAATTACATCGATTTAACAGGCAACAGAGAATATGTCTTTTTAGTTACGCTGACTTCAAAGCTTTTACTGGAAAATTATATAAATACGAATACAAACTAAAATGTATGCACTTATGTAGACACCGACAACGGGTTACGGTGAAAAATAAAACCAAAAATAGTCGGTCTAAAGTAGCCAGGCGGCTGTCGGAATGAGCTCTGTTAAAATCTAGCTAATTGGCTTGAATTTTTAAAGGCTTAGTCACGATTCGCCATCTCTCATTGTTTTTTGTGACTCACATTGGCAAACAATGTACGCGATCTCGTGTTTCCTCATTCGTGAAAATTTTGCAAGAATTTTATAGTATTTACTTACCTTAGTAAATACTTTATCTTTTTTGTATTACGCATTATTGTATCTCTATGGAAAATAAATAAGGAATTAATAATACACGCACTAGAATTACTATTACCTAATAAGACTCTGTCAGTAAAATCTGTATCTATTTTAAAAATCAATTAAAACAAGTTAAAAAAGATTAAACGAAAGCAGCGAAAACGTCAGTTGGTTCAGTTTTTTCAGGCTTTGTTAAACGGTTTACCCAATTACAAGACTAGCAAATCGTGACTAAATCTAGAAAGCCTAGTCTTGTGTAATTCGGATGTCTATCAAGTTTCAGATCTTATATATTTTTACACTAAATTGAAAGTATTTTTAAAAGTTCGTAACTAATTTTTAAGTTATTGAAACTCGTTTTTTGGTTTAATTTCATTAATATTATGTAACGTATTTTGTGGCATCGCAGTGTGATGCGTATGCATAGGATGACGTATGCATCATCCTATGTCACAAACATCTTTAATATTTAAAAACTAAGGTTTATTCATTCTGTCCTAAAAAAAGATGAAATTCCATTACGTAAGGTTGCAGTCAATAATATTACCTATATTATAATCTCAATAGCTTAAGCCTAGATGCACACTCAATGATGTATTTTCATCTTCAATCATATATAATTTTTCAAATATTGTATATAAACCTGTGGTTATGTTATATAAGAGCACAAAGTCATCCCTCAGCGAAGGATATATACTAAAGTCGAGCGTTTTGTTTGTGCAGGTGCGCCGGCGCACGCTTTGTTCTTCAAATTAACGTCTGGAGTACAAATAAGCACCAAATGGAACGTCGAGTCCTCTCAAATAATACCAAAATGTCTGATCTTTCGTGAAAAATTTATGTGGTATTCTAGTCAATAAACAAAACGCTCTTAAGTTAAACAATGAAGACTGATTTATTAATAGCACGATTACAACGCTGTACAATCCTCTGAATTTAATAATGACGTAATCTGTTAACATTTGTCTTAATTTTTAAACAAAACGAGAATTATTACGTCGGCACGCGTGTTTATGATAGTAAGTAAAAACTCTTCAATTCGTTTCTAGGTACGTCGGTAAAATAACCTTGTGCTTTATGTAGTTGCTTTATTTAGAAATAAATTACAACGGTTTTCGGCATTATATCGTAGTTTCGAAGTTGAACGTTATGTACCTACACGTAACCGCAACATATATAGCGACGTCGTTAAAGTAAATTTACATCTGAGTTTATCTTTTTACATTTGTAGTTGTTAATTATATCTGTATATGTAAGGGGTCTCGATGTTGAATTTTATAATTCTATGTAGCATGGTCCCTTTTAAAGCGGCTTTCAACTTGGAAATTAGACAGAAACGAATGACTTACTTGCTGCGTTGCAGATCTTGATGCGATTCTCGTTTCCACTGCAGTTTTATGTTTATAATTCTGATTCTGAGACGTCTATTGACCCTATAATACTGCTGCACAGATGAACACTACAAAATTTATTATATATTTATTTTTTTAAATTTATTAATTCTCTTTCATATTTGTCCTCTTTCATGTTTGTGGCGTGAAGAACGAGTTTTACGGCTATAAAATGGCGCTGCATTCGCGCCGCGGTTATAGCGATGTGGGTAATGTAAGAAAAGATTAGGGATGGACCTGATTTCTGACCAAAAGCTATTATATGATGCTTAAGGGGTTATATTATAATAATAATATTTTGTGACAATAAATTTATCTAAGTTGTTTGATTTTGTTCGGTATTCGAAAAAGCGTTTTATATAAAGCAGAATCTTAAATATTATGCTGAGACTCAATAGTTACGTTAAATAAAAATAATATAAATTAATTGTACATTTGAACTCGTATTTGATTATTTTTACGATTAATTTATATTTTATATTTATTAGCTGTAGTAGATTTTAATTTATATTGATTAGGCAAGAAAACTTCCTAGGTATCCTAAGAAATCCTAGGTATAATATATACCTAGGATTTGACTAGCCAAGTTTTCTAAAATATGCATATATACTATCCATAAAAATACGATACTTTTAAATCTTGTTAAATATTCCGCTTATAAAGATTCCGTTTTATATGTTGATCGTTTTCCACATTACCCTAAATATAGAACAAAAGCGTCTTGTATAGTTTACACGACAGACTGGGCCGCGTCATGTGGCGTACACACGGAATTACTGACTTTTATGTATGTGAATACAATCTATTTATAATGCTGATGTCGGGCGCTCTACATTCTTATCTCTACGTGATTACCGAACGCGACATAAGCAATCTAACCCAGATGCTGGAATGTACGCAGGCTAAAGATCTGCACCCCTAGCTACATTCACTAATACCTACGATGTTAATAAAATCCGTAAAATAGAATTAGCAGTAGTAATGTCCAATGCATTGTTGCAATTTATATACTTCTCCAAGTTCAGTTTATGTACTTAAAGTTCTTAAGGGAAAAACTTCCTCGTAAGCATTTTATCCCGATTACCAATGGATTTTCAACTGATGAAGAAGAAGAAAGAAATGAGTATGATTAATGTATTGTCTGTATGTTTTCCACAGCCCGTCCGATGATATCGGCGAGCCTCCCCGGCGAGGCGCTCGCCCAGCTCGGGCAGCTTGGGCAGTTGAGCCATCTTTACCCGCCGCCACCACCGCCCGGGATGACGCCCGAGTTCCTGGCCCCACCGCCGCGCCCGTTTGCGCGCTACCCGCCACGGCGGGGAAACGCTCGCGATGCCATGCCCGCGCCACCCGCTCCCGCTGCGCCCTACCCTTCGGTGCCTGCGTACGCGCCATTCCTTACTCACGCCTCCTACGCGCCCTACCATTTGTATCGGGCTCGCCCGGCGCCCCAGCCCTCAGCGGGCTACCCGCTGCGACCGAGGCCCTCCTCGGGTTTCGTACCGCCAGCGCCTGCTCCCCACTCGCCGCCTGTATCTGCGCCGGCGCCGGAACCACCGCCAAGAGAGGTCAGTAGCTCGCATTGATAAATGTGTCGGATATATTATATGATCTATAAGTTTACCTACAACTTTCACTTACAATTAGTCATTTTGTTTACATCCAGTTTCGTAAGATATTATACGTGTAATACAAAGTAAAATAAAATGATATTTCAGGAGCCCCCTATGTCACCAGAGCGCGCCGCACCTGCACCTTATTTCTGTCGGGGCGCTTTGATCCGTCTCGAAGATGGTTCACTGCGACGCGTGGAAGAGATGCGTATCGAAGATTTCGTGATGAGCGCAGACCGCAACGGGGACCTTGCACTCACGCAGTGCACTCTTTTGCGGCTAGAGGAGAGGGGTGACAGGCTCGCCCTAACCTTAACTTATGATAGAAATCGCTCTCAGGTATATAATATTTCTGTTTTATACTCATTCAACATAGTCTCCAGTGGATTATTGATATGTTGTGTCTACAATAGACTAAAATCGGCGATTGACGGTTTCAGGTGGAACTCGAATCAACTGTGGAGCACCCGTTCTTCGTGTACGGTCGAGGATGGGCGTCCTGCAAGCCCGAGCGCACGATGGCGCAGTACGGCCTCCATGTGCAGAGACTGCAGGTGGGCGACGTGTGCGTGTCGCTGGTGCCTCGCAAGCACGCATCTGCGTCCGCTTCCGCGCCTCCAACAGGCGGCGCGACGCTGCCCACCTCCGCTCCGCCCCAGACCCATCCTGAAAACCTCAGCGTGAAGGAGGACGCGCGAAAGCGACGGTGGTCAGCGTCAGACGTGTGCGAGGACGACCGCCAACCTCTCAAGAAGCGCTGAACCGGGTCCAGTTACGCTTACATTATGGGGAGCTGTCGTGCTTGTGTTGTGAATTCACGCGTCGTACGAACTCCTGGAACGTTTGGTTTCAATCGAGTGATCGGTTTCAATCTGCGGTGCTATGGACTAACGTATATTTTTTTGACATCTTAAGATGTTGTGTTATCAATCAACTATATTATTTTAAAGCCTCCCAGTAAGTAGTTGCGTGCTGGAAACGTAAGAAGTGTTAGATCGCTGTTTCAGCGGCGAAGTGCAGTTTACAATAGTACACTTATGATATTCTATTCGGGAACTCTAGGTGCTTTTCACTCTCAGGTGCTTCTGTATGCGTTCGTTGATGATGTGTAAATATATAAGTATATAGAGCATTGTCGAAGCTTACTCCATGACTAAAAATAATGTGTCACAAAAATAGCGTAAATATGTTCTTACCAGTTTACAATAAACCACATTGCACTTATAAAGCTCATAAAAACGCACATGAAAATACGTTAAAAAATATGTCTACAATATTTTAATAAACAGACATGGAACTAGCGATTCCAAATGAGCACAAAATAACATTAAGTTTTTACCAGATCTTAGTGTAAGTTATTGTGATAACCAATGAGATTTTATAGCCATTTAGGCCCGTGGCAACCATATTCTAAATAAATAATCGTGTTTACGCTAAAAAAACCATCTTAGCAAATATACAAGGTTTTAAAAAGCATTCTCAGTTATCCGTCAAACAAAGTTAAAATATAAAATTACAGTAACCTTTTACAAATTTAAATTAGAGACCAAAACAATAATCCCCTTTTTGCATAAATACGGGCAAATGGTACAATGAATATTAAATTATAGAGTAGACAGGTCGGGGTGTGCTTTATCGCGTCTGGTTTTCACTTGAGTACTCCGGAATATTCCCCGAGCAGTCCACTCTTGACACTTGTGACTGCAGACATATCCTCTTTGCCCGGCATAACATCTTCACAAATATTCCTGCTTATATTTGCCAGTTATAAATGACAGTTTTTTACACATATTTCCTTGCGTCAGTTAAATAAGGGCCTGATAAGACCTCATTGGGGTTGTTTATGTAAATCTGAGCTTCCTAGATTAGTGGTTTTCGCACTTAATTTAATCGAATATAATAAAAAGAATAGAAATAAAATATTTTACGCCATATAGTAATATTTTTCAGACTGATTCAAATCTATTAGCGTAAAAGCGACTTGTCTACGGAGTTAACAGTTATATCAACTGACAAAATAGTCCTTTAAACACCTGACGACGTGGCAAATTCTTCTGGCAAATATATTTTTAAATTAGGTGTTGATAAATAGTTATAAATTGTAAAAATGAAAAGTAAATGATCATGGTTATTTAGATATCATCTCTATTGCTTCTTGGCGTCCATGTGTGATACACATAACTTTTCTATGAGAAGATGTATACATAATAAAACACACAGTCTGTGATATTTTGTAGTTATTGGTCAGATTAGGTATGAAGTATTGCTTGAATAAAGGGAAATATATAAATGTTTAGAATATTAAGTGCGTTATTGGTAAGGAACTGTATAAATGTTGTATACTCAAAAAATATTACGCTGAAAACGAAACTGAGTAGCGTCTGTGATTAATATACATATATCGTTATTTTATATAACGACAAATACATGGCCATATCAAAATTAAATTATTTATAATTATTAAGTCCGAATAAAGTTAATTTGGATCTTTTGAAAAATAATTTTGGAATGCACTTGAACAGTCAGATTTATAATTAATTATTATTGTCGTGGATTTTTAAATTATTTGTAGGCATGTTGTGTATTAGCGAGTTTCGTGAATGAACGTTACTTATCCATTTTACACAATCTCCGTACGAAAGAACCCGAAATAGTTTGCCATAGATGCAAAAATCATCTAGTGAAAGTTGCAGCACACAGATCACGAAGTTCGCTTGCTTGAACATATGATGTGGAATTAACAGCTTCGTGGTGATAGATTTCATTGTACCGTGACATATGTGCTTATTATGTTTAACTAATTATCGACCATTAAAGACGCCTCATCTTGGACGAGTGGTGTTGTAAAAAGGTTAATAATTTGTTGTATTATGTATGTAATTCTAGTTTTATATTGTCTTTATTATATTAATATTTGTAATTGTAATGAAAGATCTCATTTTATTAATCGGTATTTTCTAACAAGGCGCTTTCATTAGATCATGACTAAGCCTACCTCACATGGGACCGGGGGCGCCCTCGCTGCCCGCTCGGTCGCAAACAAGTCTAAACAAGATCTCAATTTGATGAAAATAAACATTTAAAAAGACTGGGACGCTTTACTGAATGTTGTGGGATGTATAGTTTTCTTTGAAGATATTACTTAAATTATGAGATAGGAGCATTTACTCTGTGGGCGAGAGCTCGTTTCGTCGTGTGACATTGCATTAACTAAGCTCCGCTTTCGACTCGCTGCTAAATTTAGTACAAAATTTGTGACAAAAGTATTATTTCCCAAAATCTAAATTCAGAAAGTATTAATATAGTTTCAATGAACGGTGCTATATTGTTTTGTAGACATTTTCGGGCACAATCATGATTGATATTACTATTAGCGAGAATTAATTGAATTGGCAGTTTGCTGTCGTTACCAACGCGCTTTTTAATAGCCCTATTCTACCACATATCTGGTTTAAAAATGGATGCATGCAAATTTTACTGTTGTTACTCGAAACATTTCCTAGAAATATTTGCAAAATAATATGAAAATTTGTTCATTTCCGAGTAATAGAACAAATTAAAAAACGTGTCGTACCTCTGCTAGCAATATCTATTGTCCATGTAAGATATCTCCGTGCTAGAACAGAGCTATTGTTAATAGAATCGATGTTCTTCTGCGACTCATTCACATCTAGTTCATCAATTATATATTACTTTACGTTTAATATTGGAATATACCCGCTATCATGTTATTTTAAATACTTTTAATTTATAATATAGGAGCATCGATATTCTATAGATATATTTTCATCTTAACCGTAAGAAAACTTCAGACAATATGCAGATGATTGAAAATGTACTAAAACAATACGTAAATAATTTTGGAAACAACTTTTACAGATTCAAGATATTTGAAATAAGGAAAATCGTTTTATTTTTTTTAGATATTCTGCAGTTCCCTGTACATTCAATGTTAGTTTTGCTATGCTTGAAGCAAGCCCAATTAAAATTATAACTTTCTAGTGACATCAATTTAATCCCTTTGTTATCAAATATAGATTTGATAAGAATTTCTAAAATACATTATTTCTTAAATTATGAGAATATTTTAAATTATAATTAATGTAGTTCATAGTTCTATGTAATACACTGAAAATGCAAATATTTGTCAAAACTGCCTTTTTTGTCTCCGTGCAGGGGCGGAGTATGACTACTAACTCCTGCGGCCGGGGTCGGCCTGTCGTAAAAGGCGCCAAAACAATCCTAGCTACGTGGTAGGGCCCTAAGCCCGTCTAGATGGCAACCACCCTTGGTCTATAAGCATGCCGCCATAATAACTGTGTGTTGTGTTCCAGCATTAGGTTCCTGTACCTAAGGGACAGTAGCGTATTTGCGGTGCTCCTAGCGTCACAAACATCCATAGGCTGGCATCCATAACTGCTGTTCCACAGCAATAAAAAATCGTCTTGCTTTCAGCGGCCATTTTAATCTGTATTTGAAAACAAATGTCATTGCATAGTAAAACCAACTTTAAAACACAGGGTTTGACGAATTTCATTCATTCGCTGCAATTGTTATTTCGACGTAAGGCCTGTTCTTACCAGTCCGTTTTAATTAAAACAATGATGCATAGTACAATAATTCTGTATATGGATTTAATATCCAACGGTTGCGAACAGACTTAAAGTCGGATTAGTGTAATATTAAATTGTTGTGTAGTGACAATAGTATAAAATATAGTTGCAATTCAAACTGTTAATGTTTCTAATCTAAGCTGAGGCCAGTTGTTTTATGTTCCGAAATTACAACGTACTGATAATACGCGTTATTATTATTATCACAAACAATGTTAGAAAAGAATAACATTCGAAGTTTATTGAAATAGTATTAAAATGGTGCAATATTTGCAAAAATCTAATCTGTTCATTCCTTATATTCCTTAATAAGCCCTATTACTGCCAGTCTGTTCACAAATTTTGCAGTCAGTATGACTGTATTTTTTTTAAACGTTACAGCGATCGTTTTCCTAAGTAAACGTAATTTCATCAAAACCTCTTTTTACATTATTTGTGGCTAGACAACAAAACAGAGTCCAAATTACGAATAATTTGTACAATTGCGGCAAACGGCAGCGTGTTAGCGGTGCCCCTGGCGTCGCAAATACACAGGCGACGGCAACTGCATATTATAAAAGAGCGGTCAGCCTGTCTGCTGTTCCCCATCAATTATAAAGACTTATCTCCATTATTCTCCATTAATTATCACCATGATACTATTGCAATAACTTCGACTCCAACATTTAGACCACAAAACTTGACAATTGACACTAATTGTGCCATTTTATTTGTCCAAATTTTTTGGTACTCAACCAGCATGTTCCAACACAATTCTTTAAACGTGTTTTAGAACAGACTGGTTCAATCAACAGAAGACAGAGAGACAGACGTAGATTGGTTTGAGCTAATTAAAACAGTTTTGTGATAACATATTGGGAACATTGAGCTGCTCACTTTATAAAACCCAATGCACTGTTTCCAAAATGTAACAAACAGTAGATAACAGGAAATAATGTGTCATTTAATATTTAAATAAAATAAATATTATATATAATTAAATAGAAAAATCGTTATTATATAATATGGCAAAATATATATTCTGTATATTTTATTGTATAGCGGAATGAGTACTATTTCGGATTTATTGTAAATGAAAAATGTTATAGATCGAAATATGTTAAATAAGTTAACTGTTTGTAAAAAGAGAAAATATGTATAATTGAATATTTGCTATGAATTTGTTTTATTTCTCACTAGCTGATATCCGCGACTTGGTCCGTGTTGCTTGATATATTAATAAAGTTTTCGTCATAAGCCAAAGGTAGAAAACACACATCAAATCCTTGTTTCTTAAAACTTTATATTAAATGAAGATATCACAATATTTTTTTAGATAAGGCTTCGTTCAGATAGAGCGAATTATGCGCGTGTGCATACACGCGAAACAATTCTTGATTGCGTTCACATAACACGGACTACGCGCGTAAGAATATGGGCCGGTTTCAGTCATCAAAATGGATTTGGACGTAGCAGTCGTATTGTGGCTCGCTTATCAAAGATGGAAAAAGAGCAAGAAAACTGAAAACAGAAGGTTTATAGTGCATCCAATTCTACGCGATAGAATGACCCACAGCATGTTTATAACTTTGTACCCAAAAATAATAACAGGTTCTTCCCATGAACTCCGTTTTTTATTTCTATTAGAGTAGTCCGCTGAACTCATATCCCATATTGCTTGTCGTTTTTCAATTTCATCCATGAATAACTCTGTATCGAAACAATACTTTTCCATGTTTGCACAGGAGGTTATTTCACTGACAAATCCGTCCACTCGCGCTTAGTAACGCGCGTGTATATGCGCAATCCTGAACGCAACATCCTTGTTGCGTTCAGGAGATACTCAGAGCTCCTGCTCTGAGTATCTCGAATCGCGCGCACTACGCGCGTACAGTGAGCGCGTCGAGATTACGACGCATACGTAATCTCGAGAGAGATATCGTAAGAGATATCGCTCGCGCGTAATACGCGTGTCATAACACGCGTATTACGCGCGAGCGATATCTCTTGCGCGTATCATGTGAACGGAATCACTGTATTCTATGGAACTCGTCTACGCGCGTATATGTACACGCGTATGCACTCGCGCGTAATTCGCCCTATCTGAACAAGGTCTATGAGCCTAAGTGTCTATGAAATATGATATAAATTTAATTGAAATATATCCAGTGTTTTGCTGTGTTAGATCTCTATCATTTTATTTATATAGATAGATTACAGCCCACAAAACCACATTTTATCGAAATGCTTGACCAAAGAGAAAACAACGCAGAATTTAACGGACAACAATATAGCTTAACCCTTCGTTTGGGCTTGTCAAAATAGAAAGATTTATTTGGACTTTGAAGTCCGACTGCACAAACGAAGGGCTAATAAAGATGTAGGATTAGTGTATGTATAGTTCTAATAAGATGTAGGGTGGAACAACCCTATTAGTTAATTAGAGATTAGTAAATAGATCAGTTGTAATAAAAATAAACCATTCTTACGTGGATGGAGTAAGTCTAACGCCAAGCCATCTTTCTTTTGACCCAGGCATTACACAATATATGGATGCAAGGTATTTAAGTGGATAGGCCTGAAGTTCCACAAGCTCTTCAAAATCCCCGCGGTTGGGAGAACCGGCAAAATAATGGATTTTCTATGAAAAAAAGGTTAAACGGCTATCATTAAAAGCCACATGTATTACATTGTTATTGCTGTAGTAAAATATTATTTTCAGTTGCTGGAGCTTCTAAAATTTAATTCTCCGAATCTAAAAAGGAAAATCTGCACCAGAACCTTGTTAGTTAATTAACAGGCTGTTGGCAGACCTTTAGATTTGCTTGGACTCATCGTACTGTCGTCATATACATAAATATCATTTTTTAAATCCACAATTATACTATTCAAGTATTTTATTTTTAATATATTTATAACTGGTTGAATTCAACCATACAAGAATAACAAAGTAACAATAAAACAATATTTACACATATCAGATTTATTGATTAAATAAATAACAACATGGAATACTCAGAAACACTGGGAAAAGCTAATGGAATATATTTATATATCAGATTTGAGGTCTAAAACCACTTTGTCTCCTGGCTTGAACGCCGGCATGCCTAAATATGGGCAAGAAGCACAGCGGAACGCGTCGCCTAAATAACACTGAAAAGAAACATTATAATCAAAACGCTGCTGTAGGCCAAGTCTTTGTCGTATGTCAGCTATTAAACGTGTATGCTGTGTGTTGAGTTCGTATTATTTCAAATAAGTATCCTATATTTATTCAAAAGAAAATTATTAATTAACATCACAAGGGCCTCTTTAGAGCTTTTTGATAGAATTTGAGTTAGTGCGGAGTGTTCTAAATTTAACGTGGAGTGAAGACGATTTCGACTAGAGCACCATTGGAGTCACATATGAGGTTATTTATGCTTCATCACGCAGTGAACGTGTTAATGTAGATTGGCCATGTAAAAGAAGGCAATTGGGTATTTGAAAAAAAATTTTTTGTGTTAAATGAAAAGATCATATATAAGTTTTATGACAAAACTATTTTTATTTTATTTTTTTCGCACTAATTCAAAAGTTATTTCAAAATAAAAATTAATTTTTGAATCCAGTACCGAAGACACGCCGATAACTCCCGAACAAACCCAAGCGCGTGTGTTGACATCATAATGTTAGTTTTCACTCATTGCAGTTGATAGAAAAATAATAAATACAGTGTTTTGATCTATTTAATTTGGTTGTCATTGTTAAATATTTAAATTTATATTAAAAATGTCGAACCTAAAAAGTTATCGTTCTTGTTTTGTACTATTATGTACGAATACTACAAAAACAACTCCTGACAAAATGTTTTTAAACGTTCTCCAAGATGACAAATGTCGAAATAAATGGTTTCAAGCAGTGCATCGTGATAATCCCAAAACAAAATAATATAATAATTACTTAAATATTTTCATTTATTATATTATTTTTTAACAAACTTACCTTGATGCCTTGGCACCTCGGACTTCAGCAGAATTAAACCGAACGTCATTTTTTTTTAATTGGTTATCATAAATATATTAACATCAGGAATATTATCAGACTTTGCCTTAATAAATCCTTTATCACACAAAGCTAATCGGAACTAACAACTCGTATTTTAGCTTTTAACGCTGTACTGTTATTGAATAGCTATAACATTATGTCGTCACAACTATGGTTACCAATCATGGCGCGTTTATAGTCACGTGATTTTTATTTAAATTTCATAAATTTTTAATGGTTTATAATTAATAAAAAAATTTTTTTTAAGTTTTTTGCATTAAATATCAATATTATTAATAATAAAGTTTTAAAAAAAATAAAAAAAATCAATAATATTTTTTTTCAAATACCCAATTCGTCTTTGATCAATTGGAGCAGTAGATTAGTCTCGGTAATGGTAGTGTAAAGGTAAGATTGTATGTTGTTTTTTCTTTAGGTCCTTATCCCAGTAACGTATAAAGCTTTAGCTTGCCGCTAAAAGTATATGTTATGTATGTTCAAATAGGTTTGTGTTTGGTTAAAGGTAAGCTAGCTAGATATTCTGAGCATCTTATTTTGTTGCTTTTCTTGGTACATACATACTAAATTTTATTTTGTTTGTATATTCCTAGTCATTTAACTTCAATCCAGTAAATATATTTTCAGTATTTTCATTATTGACATTTTATATGTGCCATGTCCCTTAACATTTTGCCCATACCAAACTAGTATATAACTATTACTAGTGTATAAATTGACTATTATATCAAATATATACAAAATTCGGAACTGTTGAGAATGCAAATTAGGTATACACTTAGTCAGTAAACCTTGAAAATGTTTTCCAATTCTTGCTTAAATCACTACCCATAAAAGAATAAATAATTCTTTAGAATTTATTATCCATGGACAATTACAACCTGTATTTCCTCAAATTAAGTTACTATGCATAATGTGGATCTTTAAATTAATTTTCAGAACAGATATACCAATCTAAACACTAGAGAATCTGACCAACCTTGGAATAGGAAAATAGTTGCACAAAACAAGAATCTAATTACTCATCAGAGTTTGATATTTTGTTGGGATAATATATTAACGGTATATAACTCAGATTTATGGTAAAAATTCAAAATATTTTAATATCTCGAGGGAAATATAATAAGCAGTTTTTGAACAATTCAATACTTGATCCATGACTTTTTTCAAGGATATGTTACATGAACTCACCACTGTTTGGGAGCTTGTGTCGGGTTAGTGTGGGTCCCTCGTGCAATGCGCTCGCGCAAGTGACAAAGGGACGCACGTCGCTGGTATACCTCTACTGACCGATGCCGATTTTGCTTTGAACCTTAACTTAAAAAAATAAGTGCTTACGCTTCCACATGACGATTTCGGTGTTTCCTTGGTCTGCCCACGTAACTCTTCAGCCAATCCACACACACAGTCTGCACACGCTTTCCTTTTGCCCGTAGTTGCACATACTAGAATGATATTAATTTGATTGATTGATGAAAAATGTCCTTTGTATTCACAGCAGACCATAACATTTTTTTATAAAGGTTGTATGGCAAGTATTTTAAATGTACCTAAACCACACAAGATTGTAGGAATGCGATCCTATTAAAATTTGATTGAGATCCTGTAAATTGTTTAGTGATTGAAGATTCTAAATAATATTTCATTTGTATAGATTACAGGATAATGACCTTAGACTTTTTAATCAAAATTATTATGGATTCCATCATTGTTTCACCACATTAAATTAAGAAGACATTGACATTAATCAGCTGGATATCTTATCGTATTTCAATCATTTAAAACATTAACGGATTTGAGTCATGCTTGCCAAGGTTATTGCAACACAAAACCTCAACATTTAAAATTCATAAACATTTGGAACACAAAGGCGTCAAGCGCGCAATGCGGCCTTTCGCAAACATGCTAGAACGTTCGTTATACTAAGCTACTCACTAGGCGCTAAGCAAGCCACCTGGCTGTGCAGACGTAGCCTAAGAGATATCATTATCAAGATAATAAAATTCCATATTTAAATATGATAATAAAAAACAACATATTTTTAGTTGAAAATATATTAAACTGTTGATTTTAAAATCTGAAATCAGAAAGGTTCTGACATTTGTAATCAAGGAAAAGAAGTGAATGAGAAATACCTCTCAGAGACTGCTTATCAGGTTTTATCATATCATTTTCATCCAGCAATTGGTTATCATCAATAGTTTCATCATCACCACCACGAGACCAGGCTTCTTCCAATGTATTGTCTAACTTCCACGTATTGGGCTTCCTGTCACTCAATTGTAGCGAACACTTTGATCCAATCTAGGCAAACCTTTTTATTTATAGTCCACATTTAATCAACATAATTGAGTACTAAGTTATTAGCTTAAATATCATTAAAAATCACATTTGCAACCCAAAATTCTACTCTGTTACTGGGGACCGCTTTCAAATTTTTCCTCTCAGCTTTGCAGTCATCCTAAGAAAATCTATGGTTAAATTAGTATATTTAATTAACAAATTTCAATTACATTAAATAAAATCTGTAAACAAATACCACTTGAAATATTTTCTCACCTAAAGGGCATATTATAGCATAATTGCCATGTAGTGATAGTGAAGGAAAACAGTGAAGAAACCTGCATACAGAGATCACTGGTATGTTTATCCCGCTAATCCACCTTAGACAAGCATAGCAGTTATCCTTCCCTTTCCTTCTAGGTGAGGCCCAAGGACAGCAGTGGAATGCTGCACTGTCATTATTATCCATAAACATACATACTTCAAATCGTCAGCTTAAATATCCGAATGTGAACTCCGTTTGGATAAACTTTACAGGAGCAAGTAAAAACTTTGTTTTTGCTATGCATGGGAATTATTTTACTCATAACACTGTCACTCATAACAAATTAGCTATATTTTTGTAGAACATACAAGGTAATCTGATAGATAGGCTTTAAAATTCTCCACTAGCCATCTAGTTAAACTTTTCTTTCTTTTAAGTCTTTTGATATTTTGTGGAGATCCGTATTTTGAAAATTAAGCTGATGAAATGATAAGCATCATAGAGATCATCAAGTGTGATTTTGATAACAATTTTATCAATGCAGGGGTGGAGAAAGAGTACTGACCTCCGTGGCTGGGGCCCCAATCCCGTCTGGATGGTGACCACCTTCGGTCATAGGTATGTCACCATAATAACTTTGTGTTGTGTTCCGGCATTAGTAACCCAAGTTTCTGTACCCTTATGGGACAGCAATGTGTTCGCGATGCCACTGGTGTTGCAAACATCCATAGGCGATGGTAACTGCTAAATTCTAAGCGAGCCGTTAGCCTGTCTGCTGTCCAACAGCAATAAAAAAATTAATATACAAAAAATATAATATATAATAAATTCTATTAATATAAACTTTACCTCAAAGTCAGGCTTCTGAGCAATAATAATATCATTGAGGCCAACAAATACTTTGACAAAACCATTAATTTTGAGAGAAGTTGTTATATCAAATTCATCCTTAAGAATTAATCTTCCAGTTGGTTTGAGGAGTTTCAGATATAGTCCTAATAAACTATCAGTGTGCTTCACATGATACGGGAAGATCCAGTTGGATACAATAACATCAAAGGCACTGTGCGGGCGAGAATCTGAAAAAAGTAGTTATCAAATTCGCTTACATTACACAGACAATTCTTCATCAAAGTAATTAATTTCAAGTCAGTCTTTTCGGATATTTCATGTAAATTAATGTAAAACAAACTTTCTTATGAAACTTAATAGAAGAAATAATATTGCCCACAAAAAAGCCCTAAATATAAATTGAAAATTTTATTGACAGGTCCTCAGGAACAGTCAGTACACATAAATCAAAACATATTATGTTACAGTTAGATCCTATATCTATGTTCATATACCCCCAACGAGGTTGACACACAGCCATCATCATCATCTCAGCGTTCATCCCGGTTGCAACCCAATCGTGCGTTTCGGTGCCCGAGGTCCGCCGAGGTTGACACACAGCATTATGCTCTATTGAAATCTGATCCAACACAGCACTGATTTTCAATGTCCATCCCACTCAATTTACAATACAAAAATTGTTGATAGAGCTATGAAACTATGGTTCTTATATGCCTGATAATGCAAACTGAAATATAATTATGGTGATAAATGTTGATATGGATTAATGTAGAACAGGTAAATAGAACTGGATTATATTTTGCAGAGATAGAAGATCGAAATTGTAACAGCTAGTAAGTAATATATGAAACTAAAATGACTTACGTTCAGTGATCACCTCTGAATTCTCTAGGATAATAATACCATTTTTTGTCTTGTACTTGATTTCTTCTACCAATTTGCTAAGAGACTCTTCATCATGATTATTCCAAACAATCAAAACACTATCACCTTCTCTAATGCAATTCATTTTCTTTTCACAGTATTGTCGTCAATAACGTGTAAATAAACAAAATTATTAAACGATTTAAATATAGATTGTAGACGCTCGTTTTAATAACTTGCAAGCTGTTTTAAGTTTTCCAACCAAAGAGGTTCCAACTCTGATTTGATTTGGAAAAAGAAATGAAATGCGAATTGCGAAAACTCTTTAGTGTTCAGTGTTGCTGTTGCCAGTGTGACCATCTTAAAATTTATAATCCTGCCTTAGCTTGAATAGAATCCTGCCAAATCCTGCCAAAGTTTATAATGAAAATGCCAAAATAATGCCAGTATAATAATAATATTTTTTTATTCATATTGTTAATATGAAATGTCGATCATACATCACAATTAAGATTATATTCATCGCTACATGTCTTTAGTCATACGTTTGATCATTTTTTGGTTGGTTGAAACGAAACACAATTCTTGAAAAATTTTGTAACCTACAACAACATTACTATATGAAAAAATACGTATAAAGTCTCGCAATAATATGAGTATTTTAGTCAGAAGTTGCTGCTATTACTTTATTTTAGCGACTATTAAACCTACATTAGATACACATAACGCAAAGAATAATTTTTTAATTTGATACGATAAAATTAATTAATTAAATATAATTCACTGGTGACTGCCTATCCCCTATAGTGATACTCTTCCATATTTTTCTTCTGTTTTGTTATACAGGCATGTTTTTAGGGCAGTACGCGCGGGCAATTTACAATTGCATGCGTTACAAAATGCCCTGTCAGGATTGTCTTTAGCTTTAGTAAGCCACGATGACAGTAATGGGTCTTGCTCCCACTCTGCCCTGTACGCTCTTTCATACTTTCGCTTCATTTTACCAAAACACACTCAAATTATATATTTATACTCCTTAAAGTCGTGTACTCAGAATAAAAGACAAAAGTTATATGAATAATAATATGGTTGATTTGATTGAAGAAAAAGAATTTACACTCTAATATCAGTTTTATAGTTATAAGACCGTATAGATGAATCATTAGAGTTCACAATTAAGTGTCACACAAAAATTCTAAGAGAGGTTTAGGGGAATACCTGTAACTAAAGATGTAGTATTGCCATAACTAACATTTTTTCCCAATACTGCCAAATACTGCCGAATTTGCAAAAACTGCCACACATCCTGCCACAGCCTAAAATAAGGGCTCAATCCTGCCAAAATGGCAGGAAACTGCCACATATGGTCACACTGGCTGTTGCTAAAGGTGTGTATTGTGTAAGTGTAACTCAGGCAGGGTTGGATTCAGACCGTTGGAAAATTATTGTCTATGGAAGTTAAAAATATACTACTTGACTAAAATTACACTACTTTTCTGTTTTCGTCGATTTTGTTTTCAATGGAAATAAAATAGGTAGCATTTTTAGTGTGATTTTGTTTTAATAGGTACTAATAACTTTCACAAAATAATCAAATTGAGGTAACTGGATGTCTATCTCAGGCAATTCGTCAATTCGATTACAAAATTTTGGCTCCGTCTCCCATTCAGCCCTGTATTTTTTGTATTTTTTGCCTGTGTTTTTCTTTAACTTTTACGTCTCCTCTTTCAATACGTTTCTTCTTTGGTATTGAAATCCCCACACTTTCTTCGTCCTCGCTTTCCCTCATCACTAAAAATTGCAATCGAATAAAATTTATGCTCGAAAGAGTGTATAAGCACAAGAAACAATGTATAAATACTCCAAAATTAGCTTCTTCAAATTCAAATATTCACTGTCGACTGCCGACTTACAATAATGGGTCTAATGGACAATATTATCAAAATAATACAAATCGTAATATCATCGTCTCACTCATACTCATGCATAAAAAACATCTATCCTATTCCGTCAGAACGACCGGTATAGTAAAACATTACGTTGGGGAAATCCCCAGTGCTTGTCGTTGCCTGATTTGATGTTGCCATACGTACAGAAGATACCTATATTGTAGGGTACATTTTTAAAAAGCAAAATCACCACCAAAAAAAAGGAGTCCGGTCGGCCTGAACATAAAATAATGGTATTTTCGCGTAGTATACTTGCATTACGATACTACATACTACATGTCACGAAAATATGGTACGAATAGTATAATTATACTACGAAATCCAACACTGAACTCAGGATAGATTAACTCAAAAGATATTTATCCCAAGTGAAGAGTTATTTTATCTCTATATATTTTGTGCTCAAACTATATCTTTATACGTTTATCTTTACAGTACATATTTCGATACATTTCATAACATATCTTACTTCACACTGAGTAGATCGAAAAGAAACGAGACAGAATGATTAGCCGGGTGCAACGCGTATTTTTTATAATAGAATGAGTTCGAATATAGTAGCAAGCCAATATAAATCGTATTGCTATTTATCAAACACATGTTTAAAAATATTGTTTTAATTCTTTACTCGGTTTAGTTTTGAGCAGCTTCAGCTTAGCAAAGCATCTTGTTTTTTGCAATAGATAAATTATTGTAATTGTTCCGTATATTCTTAAAATTTGAATTTAGTTTACGGTATTAGTTACGCCAGACTAGTTCCAAAAGATTAATAAAAAATATACTCATTAGACTTATTCGGACTTTTGTAACTAGGTTGACAGTCCTGAGCCTATCAAGTATAAAGGAAAATCAGACCGCTGTTTCAGTTTTAATATTTAAATTAAAAAAGGAGTTAATATCACTAACTCATCTTGTCTGTAATTGATATTATTCACGGTAAAATAAAGAGTTAAAGATATAAAAGAATGATATATATCTTTATATCCAAAAGATATATATCTTTCTTTTCTTCTTGGTGAGTTATTTTGATCTTAACTAGCTGTTGCCCAATTATTATTTCCATAGCTGATGGCAACACGCTCAGCAGAGAAAAACTCATATATAGGTGTAAAAAATAAAACAATTTTTATAGACACATTTTCATGCCAAACTTTAATGTAGCTATTATTGAGAAAACATATCTAAATAGTATTTTCTATTTCTGTAAAACCAATAAATATTTTGAAACTTTGTGTTGTGTATTATCGATAGTACTATTCTACTTTTTACTTTACTATTACTACTATTCTTATCGATAGTACTATCGATAGTATCCGACCATTAAGCAGTGGAAGTAACCCATTTGTAAGATGAGTTCATTTTCGTTTTAGAACGTTATATCGTTTAATCGTATAAGATTAACCGGGTTCTTATTTGGTAATGTCTCAACGCCAACCTTTATGACCTTGACGTTATAGTAGAACTACTAAAAATGCACAAGCTACTTTCGTTGTCGATGATGATTCGATTATATTATCAACAGATAGACTCTTTATTAAGATAATTTGTTTCATTATGCCCAAAATCTTTTTGCCTCATTAGGATTGAAACCTTAATTAATTTAATAAGATCCTTAATGTACGTGCCTTATGTAGGCCTTTGTCCAGCAGTGGGCGTCTTCCGGCTGAAATGATGATGATGATTGATGTACGTGCAAATAATCTGCACATTTAGTTTTTGATTAATTAATAAACAAAATAGGGTGAAATAAAGAGAAAATTTGCCATCTTTACATGCATTTAACAGCCACTTCAAATGTAAAAAGTGGAAATTAAAAACAATATAATAGAAAATAGAAACGATCGTGACAAGAATAAAGTGGTATAGTACATCTCTAGCGATGTGTCAAATTTCAAGAAAAAAATATTGGCTATATTTAAGGTTAGACATCGGAGTTATGTATCGTATTTAAATTTTCTTTTGACAACGTAACGTACGTTCCGTCGATTGTATATATGATACATAGTTTATTTTCACGTGAATTTTATACATAATGTATAACGAAGCCTTTTTAGCCGGCTTGTGGGCATCTGTTGGAAGTACATTCGGAAAGTTAACTGGGTGTGCCAATGTTGTGGTAATAATTTTTAGCCTATACCTTATCCATTTTACCAAAAAATAAAATGTAAACAAATCGTAAAAAGGGTTTTTTGGATGTCGATTTTACAATACCTAATGAACATGATATAAAAATTATCATAGCAACTTTTAATTATTTATTAGAAATATCTCCTATATTCTTATTTTTTTATATTACTATTCGTTACTTTTAGAAAAAAAAAAATTATTTTTACAATTATGAAAATGATAAATATAATGCATATAAAGTTTACATATTTACAACATTAATTGTTATAACTAACTTACATTTTAAAGAACCTAAAAGACAATATTTCCAACATAGAGTTAGTATTGTACTTATTAACTCCATGGTTTCCAAACTCTTACTGGTTTCATAAGCTGGTATTAATTATAAGTGTACTGTTCAACGTACTATTGTCGATTGGAAGGAGTGTTTTATTATTAGGTCGGATTATACCCGCCTTGTTGTTTTTATTCTAGTTTTGTTTGAGAAACATTGGTTTGTTTGTTTACATTTTATTTTTTGGTAAAGTGGATAGGGTATACACGTAACATTAAAAGGCAGTAATTTTTTGGCACTTACACACGTTTACCATTTCTTGATCTTGAGGAATAATATACCGAAATCGTCGCTGCTGTGCTCTCGTACTACTTGTACCTAATTTAGATAAAGTTTATTCTCATCTATCGTTAGTACCTAATACGTAAACAAAACTACGAATTGTAATTTTTTTTTTTTGATGGTTTGATTAATGTTAATTCAATCGTCTGCAATAAACGGGAGCTATATTGTAATACTTAAAAGAAAAGGCAAATGAATTATCTGGACAAATTAATGGCAATAAGAATACAAATATTGAACAATACACCATTAACAAAATGAGAACATTACCAGGTGTACCGGAAAGTCATTACCGGGTTGTCTAACAGATGTCGCTAAGCTTAAAGTATGCAATGTTATGATTTGACACATCAAGCTTCGACGCTATACATGTTAAATTACGATCCTAAAGTGCGAAGATGTAGATATAAAGACTAGGTATATTATTATGGAGCAATATTTGATACGTTATACGTATATTAGAAATTTAGTTTAGCTCGCATAGCTAAAAGTACTACCGAACAAAAATATTCTATAAATTCATGTTGCGTTGACCAACTTACAACGTTATAGGTACTTGGCTTAAATGGTTTTGCTTTGGTAATCATTGGTTTTTGACAACCATCAAGGGAATTGTTTACAGAAAATTGTTCCACTTCCTATTGGTTGGGATCGTTGAAGTATTTTTTTAAATTGTTTGACGCCGACAAACAGAGCGCAGGGCAGCTTCTTTCGTATTCTGCTCGACTAGTATAGACTTATATTTGGTTTAATTAGAGCTTTATTTTGATAAAGTGCAGAATTTCAAGCACGCGGTTTTATTATTCTCGTTATGGTCATGTCCTAAGAGAATAAAACTCCGATTTCGTTCTGTTGTTTTAATAGGGATAGGACTGATGTCTCACAGACAGCCGATCTACCTATTTCTTCTTTTTTTTCTCTCTGAGCTTACCTACCTGGGAAAACAGTCATCCTATCGTAAAAACAAATTTAACCTCTTTCTTTGTCGTCGTCCTATTGTAGTCCTTAGGCCTCCCCAAGTTTCCCCAATAAATCCCTTGCGTTGCGTTTCCCATTCTGCTCCAAATGGCAACCTTGTCCTGGTCATTGGTCCACTGGGTGGGGGATATCCTACACTATGTTTGTCAAGTCACGGTTTCTCTCCTCACTCCAAGATTAGTTTTCTTCAACATCTATTTTTTTTAATACTGTAGGACAGCAGACAGGCTGACGGGCCGCTTAGAATTTAGCAGTTACCGTGGCCTATGGGTGTTTGCAACGCCAGTGGCATCGCGAACACGCTGCTGTCCCATAAGGGTACAGGAACTTGGGTCACTAATGCCGGAACACAACACAAGGTTATTATGGCGGCATACTTATGGCTAAAGTTGGTCGCCACCCAGACGGGCTTGAGGCCCTACCACGTAGAACTAACGGTTCTAAGACGTCTTTCGCTATTACTCCTCCTATTTCATGAAGGCTGTGTATGTGCGTGTGTTGGTGTTTTACAGTAGGGTATTGATGCAAAAAGGTTCAAAGAAATTGTGCTCTGTGACAATTCTGAACACAGGACCCCGGGCTTTGTACGTATTAGGAACTGGGATACAATCTGAACGTAGTGCATTCGTCGCATTGTAAAGCAATATTTTCATACAGGGAGACAGTTACATAATATGGGGATGCTTACTGGTGAGCATGGTCCTGATCAACACGTGGGGCTGCAGGCATTACTTACGCTCATTAGATGAAGCCTCCAATTCAGTTGGTCCAACAGTTATTTCTGCTGCATCCAGTTATGTGTTGTCTGTACGTATATAGTAAAAATATTATTTAATTTCGTATACAGTCTGTAGTTAGCCTGAGAGCCGGACATAGGTCTTTATTAGATTTAAGGTGCTAGTTTCAATGATCAAATAGAGCCATCGTTAAACAGTAGGGTAATTATGAAGGTAATTAAATAAAAAAAGATTATTTAGCCTTTTTTATAGAAGAATAAAGTGTTATAGTAGTTAAGCTAGTCGAAAGTTGCACATTTTATGGCAACCAGCTAACTAAAGGAATAATAAATATCATAATATGCCATATCATTTCCGTCCGGTCCCGGCGTATATATTTGCTTTATGGGTCTCCAGCCAAGACCTTAGAGGTGCAAGTCAATCTCATTAAGTACATCCTTCATCAACAGAGAAGTTCAGACTTTCCTCTCAAGTCCATTCGGATTGATGTGTTAGTCGTATTCATAAAAACCAAAGTTACATAAGCAATTAAGCCAAAGTAAGCCGATAATCTTTGGTATCAAACCCACTTGATTGATGCAACTAGGAAATGTCTTTAGATGATCATATAATACTGTATAATGGCGGTAGGAAGAATATTGTACAACTCTTAATTCCCAAATATCTTAAATGATTTTTTACCAAACCTAACTTGAATTTTCAGGGCATAGTAGGCATACTTCTATTTGAGGAGAGCTCGTCAATAACATGGTGGGCTGGAGCGATGTTCATCATCGCAGGCCTAGCTTTGACTGCACAGCCCCGAAAGAAGCATAAAGTCGAATGAATTTGCTGTATAAGTAATATACTAAGTTTTATTTTGTAATATAGTTTTCGACCAAGATAAATAATTGTACAAATGGAATATAAATAAAAAAATCTTAAATATATACACTGTTTGTATATTTTTTATTGCTGAGTAACATTTGATAGCCCACTTAATACCAAGTAGTTACCGCTGCTTATGGATGTTTGCGTTGCTAGAGGAACCGAAAACACATTGCTGTCCGTATAGGACTAGGACTAATGGAACCTCGATCACTAATGCTGGGACACAAAACAAGGCGTCATACTTATACACCTGATGTGCTTGCCATCCAGACGGGTTTGGGGACTTACCACCAACTAGGATTTTGTCGCCTAATTTACTACAGGCAGATCCTGAACCTGCGGCTATCTCCATGCAAGAAGAAAAACTATCTGTACTCTCTTATTTCATTTAACAGTTGTTCATGTTATCGTGAAATCGCCATCACCTCTAAAGATATAGTGTGCTGCAATGTTATTATCTTATTGAGAGGAATGTTTTTAATTAATCTTTTAATAAACCATCAATATATTTACTATTATTTAGAAAATATCAATTAAATACAGCAACTTAAAAGAAAAATAAATGGATATACAAATAGCAAAAAGCTCAAGCCATATAAACCTTTTTAGATCAAAATCTTATAAAACTACACAATTTTTCTTTATGATATAAATGTTTTAAAACCCGAAACTTTTCTGTGTTACTACTTACTACTAGCAGATCCCTGGAACTTACGTATAAATAAATATCTATGTATTATATATTTATACATAAGTTAAAAATAGTTTCCTGCACTAGATGAAAACATGTATAAATATTTGTTATTGTATCCATTAATTTAAAGTTTAGCATTTATTCACAATATTGCTGTTTGAAATCCTATACCTAATTATCGGTGTGGAATTTAACATTGCATATGCCAAGAAACAAATTTTAAAATTAATAATTCAAAATTATTTTTTCATAGAATATAAGAAAGAACTATGGTGCAAGGTCAGATATGCTTATAATGCAAGGTGCCTGGGAAAAGTATAGTAACATAGTATGTATAAGAATATGTCACCAACAGAGGCACGAAATAGCCTTTGCAACAAATTGATATATAAACGTGATAAATTGAAATAAAAATGTTATAGTACAGTAATGTTTTTTACTTATGAAAAATAAATCAGGATTCAATTACATAAATATATATTTTTAAAATCACAACAGTTTTATTTGCAGAACTGTTTTATTTGCGAAGTGATTTAGTAAAACTTATGTTTTTTATTGTGTCTCCAACTATTTATTTACTTTATAATAAATTCGAATTTTAATCATTTCAGTAACAATGGAGCAACCCATTTCTGTAGTAAAAATTCGTCAATTTCGCAGTTGATGATTCTCAATAGATATTTTAAAAATATCACCATTGAAATTCATGTTTGTAATTTTATTCAATTTAATATAAAATAAAAAATCAATTTAAAATTTAATAATAAATAAATTTTGTTAACATATATTCAGTGTGGTTTATTTATCTAGAAATAATACATTTAAGATCCAAATGCATTGTGCACAACCCGCAATGGTAGTATTTCGTATAATTATTCGTTCTAATCCTAATTTAAACGTAAAAAGTGAGCTATCATTGACATAAAATCGTCGGTACCGGGGTATAGTTATAGTTTAACGCCTTGGTTGGTCACAGACGCAATGGAGCCGCCGAGCACCCCCGCACCCGCACGGCAGTGACGTACCGTGGGCCGCTGTTATCGCACGTACTCATTGTTCATATAAAAAACTCCTTATTCAAACTCGTAATCAACGATCGATATTATAAAACTGAAAGCATTACACACTTTATAGTATCGCGTGCAAATTTCTTATAATACGTATTATATTTTATGTAATCTTTAATGGCAACAACGATAGGATTGCTTGGCGCACCGGCGTCAACAATGTAGCCATAGTGACGCGATCTTAGACAGTTTGATTTGACAGTATAATTGTGATGTTTTACAAAGTTGTTGATCGTGATAAACATGTTGAGTATGCGCACGTTTTACATAATTATAATTATCTAATAAAATGATAAAAACAGAATTATTATTTGATCGGATTCTATAAGGTATCTGCCAAAATGGGAAACGGTATGAATAAGGTATGGACTATAAATTATTCTCTTTATTACTAACTTAATATATAATATATATTTAATAAATAATATTTTTTTAACTTGCACGTCGAATGCATAGTCATGCATTGTGGAAGCAGTTACCAGTTACGTAATAAACGCAGCGGATTGTAATCTCCGACGTCCGTAGCATCCGTAATATCTGTATTCTGTATAGCAATTTAGTTTATTTTAGTTATTCTAAGTTTTTATTGACACTATCGCATGAACTCGTTTTAATTGAATAGTTTTTTTGAAATTGTTTGTATAAAAATTATAAAAGCAAAATATAAAATTGTAAAAATTTTCTATTTAATTCTATTTAAATTACAGTACTTAAAAGTAATTAAATGAGATTTCTAATTAACGTAACCGACGTAACTGATTCGGAATTCACTAATTTCTTTACGATTTACTTCCGAACTGTGAGAAATGTTAAACAACTTTCATTATTGACAAATTTAATTATTAAACAATAGCGTATATTTATTATTTATATTATATCGTCAGCGTAGGTGGGAAACTCAATAAACAAATTTTTATAGTTTTTAGAAAACCCTTTTATACAGAAAATACAATTTTACCGCCGGTATTATACTTTGAGACTGATCTGGGGGCACGGCAGTGCCCCCGCCAAGTCTAGCAAAAAAGCGGCACGGCCGTACTATCTTTTTCTCGAAGCAGTTCAGGCCAGTTTCGACCCCTATAACTTCGTTGTGGATAAAACTAGAAGCCTGAGTTTTCAGTAACCAAGCAGGCATTGTATAAATACGGTATATTTCAATTTGAACAAGTAGTTTAAGAATGATAACTAGTCAAATTTCTTAATTTTATCACTTACTCAATGATCGATCATCAAAACTCTAAGGCATTTCTAGCAGATATAGAAGCTTCAAATTTAGAGTACAATTAGTGTTTAGTATATAAATAAAGGAAAATCTAAAATATTTTGTAATTTCGGTCTAGTTTTCTAGAAACTCCAACTACATAAATAACTCTGTAGTTCCATATAAATGTATAGGATTACAAAGTTACATTTGCAGTTTCAGTGTACCTGTATATATCTACAAAAAGAAATTAGATGCCATCAAAAACAAAACTTGTAAAAAAACCAAGTCTCGCAACAGTTCTTGTACCGTAAAAAGTTGTAAGATCCATGTAATACCAAGTCGGTTACTTTTTAAGTCCCTACTTAAGGGACCTTCTGTCTTAAGTTATTACATAATTAGCTAACCTAACAACATCTTATAGTAACCATATCAATATTAAAAAAATCTTTTATATTTTAAATTAAAATAGATTGACTTGGCAATCGCACTAAACAATCTTATTTAATATAACATGTGTAATATGTATTACTTTTGAGATACATTGTGTTTTCATGCGATTGCCACGTCAATCTACTTAATTAAGCAGCATGTATCGTAGGTACTTTTTTACTATCGGAATATTAATTAATATACTCCGATAGTAAAAAAGTACCTACGATACATTGTCTTGTGACAATGTATCGTAGCCGTAATCGTACCAATTTCCTTGTCTAATGACAAGGATATTGGCTACCGATACCTATTGATGTATGCAACGCAAGAAGCGTTACAATCTTATAACCATTTTTGAAAAGAATAAATAAAGTACCAGATAGAGAGATGAAAGGCAAATAAAGCAAGAGAAGAAGTGAAAGAAAGAGAGGAACGGACCACTACAACTAATATTGAAAAACGAAGAACTTGATCGTATACCAGTTTATTGTGGCATTGCCCTGATTGAAGGGCCTAGTAGGACGTATTCAAACAAACTTGTCAAACCACGGTCAATCTGTCTTCAGTTACAAGAGAACTATTTTTAAACGTAAAAGAACAGACACTGCCATAATTATAGTGGTGATTTCTGAATTGCATTCTATATTTAATAGCAGCTTTTCCGGAAATTAAAAACAGGCATTTTCAGCTATTAAAAGTTACTTTCACTTGCTAAAAAAATAAAAAAGACTACGCCAGAACATTGTCTATTGTAAATAGGTCTGGTCGATTTGGGTATTGGTAGTGCTCCTCCAGGCACTCTAAAAAGGTACCTTCTTTTATTGGAATTATTTCATAAGCAACTCGTAAATTTTCCAGTCAGTGTGGAAGTAAATTCGATCGTAAAGCTATATTTATTGAAGGATGATACATCAAAAAATTGGATATACGAAATTTATTACTCATATCGGTTGGTTGCATGATAGACCGCTTCATGGTAACCCTTAAATTTTAGGAGTTACCCATGCTATCATTTTATATAAAAATTTAGTTCGAAAGCCAAATTTACAGAATGTAGCATTGTATTAAATTTCATTGCTATCTTGATGTCCTCTTACTCGATACGGTCTTCGATTCTTCACTGGCACCGATAGTTCCATCGGCTTTATTTCCGGTTATATTGGCCCATAAACGTCCCACTATTGGGCTTCTGCCATGGAACCAGCGTCTGCTATCAAGTGCCCCATTGCGTTTCGTTTTTATCGACACCTATTCGTGAGACGTTCGTTTCATAAGATGAAAAAAAATAGATTTAGTTCAGTTTAACAGCCGTTTTACACAAACGTAACTCAATGTTTTTTGTTCAAAATAAGTTTTTACCTAGAACGTTTTAAAGTTCCAGTCATTTATTTTAATTCAAAATTACCCGAAATTCATAGCGAGTGTGGTTGTTTCAAGTTTAATAAATATGCGATCATTCACACAGTCATCTAGACTCAAATAAGAAACAGAGCGCTTGTGTTGGTTCTAGATCTAGACAACTGATTGATATCCGAGTACTAAATTCTTTTATCTTGTAAATAAGTATTATATATTCCGTCCTATATATTTGTATGGATGGAAATCGAACCCCCACAGATGATACGACGGTCAAAAACAGATGCGCGTTAAAGCTCGTCGTCAATATTCAGATTTATTCCATACCTACAAAGTTTTCAAATTTCGGGTTATTGAAAGTTCACTGAAACTTATGCAAAAGCGGTCGACTCAAAGAAATTGTTTACAACGCGGGCTTGAAATTCACGTTACCAAATATAAATAACTAAAGGGGTGTTAGCTTCTCATCAAAATCTTCGGGTTTCAACTTTGCCGACCAGTTTTTTTTTTCACCAGTCCGTGAACTCTGCTAAACATGGAACAAGATTCACTCCAAAACTCCTAACGCATTTCGGGTTAGAAGGTTTTTTTTTTATTGCTGTAGGACAGCAGGCTGGCTGACGGCCCGCTTAGAATTTAGCAGTTACCGTCGCCTATGGATGTTTGCAACGCCAGTGGCATCGCGAACACGCTGCTGTCCCATAAGGGTACAGGAACTTGGGTTAATTATGGCGGCATACTTAAGACCGAAGGTGGTCGCCATCCAGACGGGCTTGAGGCCCTACCACGTAGCTCGGGTGGGTTGTTTTGTCGGCTTTTACGACAGGCCCACCCCGGCCGCAGAGGTTAGTATTCTTTCTCCGCCCCTGCACGGATATCTTCTGTATAAAACCAAACTTATTCCTTCTTGATTCATGATAATTTCTTGGGAGGAGTATAACTAACTGATCATGGGGAGGATTTATGATGGAAGTTCACTGACAATCCTACTAAGATTGCTTTAGTCGTCACAACCGTTTAAAAACAGAAATGAGTCTTTATATCTAATATCTAAGATATATAATAAATTTTTAGTATTACATATGTATGTAAAGAGAGGTTAAGCTAAGTTTTTTTTATTATAATACGGACACATGAGGATAAGAAAAGTTGACGACTGTTATTTGTTCTGCCTGGCCATGTTTACACGAACGGAACCAACATTGATTCCGCATCCCTCATTCACTGCGGAAAATTAGTCCAACATAAGATCTTTCTAGATCTATATAAGTTTGTAGTACTTTTCCATTCAGCAGTACTGGCCATCTGAAATAGAAATATTTTGGTTTGGCTACGAATTATCTAATTTTAAATAAATTTTATTTTAAAAAATTTACCTTATTTGTTTGTTTATTGTCTACAACATGTTTTCATCCCGTTTGGTTTTTTTTTTCACGTCTTGACATGTTAAAACATGGAATAATTATGAAACAGTAACGTGATATACATGTAAATGACGCGGCATGTCAACCGTGTGTAGGTACGGATCAAACGATTTAAGTAATCACGCAACCCGTTATTATTATAGTTTGTCCGCGTAAGGAAAGTGGAAAATGGATAACTTATGCCGGAACACAATTGTTATAATGGATGGCATATTTAGAAGCCAGGGGTGATTGCCAACCAAATTGTTACTTCGTGGACTTTTAAGACAGACCGCCCCCAGCCACACTCTTCAGCATACTTACTCCTTGCCTGCACAGAGAGATTTTTTTTAATAATAATACGTGTCCCCTGACGTTTTTGTCAGAGACTTTTACACTAGTTCCCAATAATTACACTTTCACTATATTTATAACAAAAATATCCATACCTATTTATTAATACATTGTTATATCTATAAAATGTAACATTTATACATATTGCGAGTTATTTGTTGTTCAGGGATTTATGCTTTTTTTTGCTTATATTTTTAATGCTGTGTTCATATATATTTATCTATTTTAATATTTATTTTATACTCCATACAAAGGCATTCTCGGCTATAGATGGGACAACTAAAGATCAGATAACGCACAGTTTCAAGTACTGCTAGTTCACAAGTGCACGAAGGGTCCCCTTTACACTTGAAGCGGTATAAGTAATCTGAGAACCCTCCGTGACCCGTAAAAATTTGGGTCTATAGGCTTGTGATCTCCATTTTTCTTACAACTTTATACGCCCACGCTGCATTCGGGAAAAAGATTTTGGTAGTGGCTGCAGTCTTCCCTTCCACGTATCTCTGGTTCCATTGATCCATTGTTTCATACGAATAGGCACGGAGAGATTTACTGCTGTATTACTCGTAACAGCACTTTTTGAAGTTAGCGTCAAAACAAGTCTGTTTGCATAAAGAAAGGTGACAAATTGGTTACCTAGATATAATATTACCGATACAACATATAAGATACAAATGCATTACGCATTAATTTAATGATCACCTCTCTACTCAAAAATCAAACGAAGCAATTTCGACCCACATTGTAACTTGGATAAATGATTATTTTTAACAATTACAAGCATTAAGAGAATTGATCCTATCCGCATTCAGTGGCCTAAGCTATAATCACTAGTCGGTAATCGAGCCGCAGGTGTAATTCCAACTCTCGACCAATATCGCCTATTCGTTATTTAGATCACGTGAAGTAGATTAAATACTATTATAGTAAAATACTTATATAATCGATGGTCAGAGACTAACGCCCGGTTTCTGAAAGGCTGATCAAACTGTAAATCAACTGACAGCTCTGTTAACTTAACAGCGCTGTCAAATCAATTTCGGTTTCTGAAACGTTGTTCAGAGAAAAATTTACTAATCAATGATCAATTTGATTTGACATTAGAGATTTTTATTAGTGCTGGTCACATTGATAACTCGATCTCATAAAGCACCTTAAATAAACAAACTGCTGTCAGTTTTGACGTTAAATTCCGCGAAATTCAAATTGTTTATATTAACTTGATAAACTTTGTGCTGTTGTGCTCCAATATAATAGTGGTTCTACTCCCGCGTTTTAAATTACAGTTTATTTTATTACAACCTGTCACTTTTGTAACTCCGATACTGGCAAAATCGATGCTAGAGGCATTGGAGCCATAACCTTAAGAACTGAACTGAACTGAACTAATAGTGGTTCTACTGGTTAAAATGACTTCACGCGGAAAGAATTTTACAGAAAAAGAAAGGTGTAGGCTAATGGAACTAGTGCAGAAGTAAGTATTTAGTTATGCAAAATTTTGCCTTAATATCGATGATAAAATATAGCTTTCATAATTGTTAATGTTTACATAAGACATTGACAAACAATGAGCTATATTATGTGAATATAAATATATCATCCGTTGTATTTTTCTTCTTCTTTTCTTTAATTCTAAAGGATTCATTCTTGCTTTAAATACTCGCCGCCTTGGTTGATCTTCCTCACTACTAGAAGTGCTCATGCTGATGCTTAGATCGGACAGAGACATGATGCTTTCTAAAAAACAAACTATTATGTAACTTTATATCACAAATACATTCCAAAAATATTCTGTTTTCCTTGTAATAATGCTATACATACCTTCGAAGAAAAAATCTGAAGGTAAACTAGTTTTACGTAAATAAACAAATTTGATCACACTTTAATTCGTCCACAGGCACCGATTACTTGACCTAGCTTTTGACATTAGATTAATCTATGATTAAGGCGTAACTAGCGTTTCAGAAACTCAAAATGGCGCTTGACAAACGATTACGGCGCTTAATTTGACAGTCTTGTCAACTGACCAGACAATCAAATCAAATCGTTGATTATGCTTCTAGAAACCCAAATGTGACTTAACAAGAGATTTGACAGCGGATTAGTTAATTTAACTGTTGATCAGCCTTTCAGAAACTGGCCGTAAATGTATTATTTATATACCTTACGTTATTCTGTTATCTGCGACTTTGGATGGAATTCTTATATTGCTGTGTTGGTGTATTTTTCCATAATAAATAGCAAATGTTCTATTTTAAACAATTATTTGCCCATATTTCATTCAGTTCCGATCAACCGGTCTGGTGTGGCGGTGAAAACATTTATCCATCCAAACTTTCACATTTACAATATTAGTCTAGATTCTTCTCTCTAATATAAAATTATTCCACGTAAACGGTTTATGCTCCAGGATATTCAAATCTGTCCGTATTTCCTGCCCGTGTTAGCAGGTCGAATCGAACGTGTAACGTCCCAGTTCTATCGTGAAATGGGTCAGGGTCTTCGATCAGTCCTAACCGTTCCGTATTGGAAAGTGAAAGCGGTCCATCTCATAAAGAGAATAGTTTAATTTTTTTATTGAAAATACAAAGACTTGGTATAATTTTTTTATAATTAGCGAAATTATTATAATTGAAATTTTAAAACCGGTTTTCATGCAGAATTTGGTACTATATTCATCGTGTCAGGAATTTAATTTCTAAAAACCACATAGAATCAGTAGAAGACCGCACCGTTCTCATCAAATCAAAACGACTTGGCTCAGCTGATTTCATCTTCATCACATAAAGAACTTTCTTCAATGTCAAGATATTTTTATATCGAATAACCGCAGTGGATACTGAAGAAAACAATAATCATAGTATATAATATAATTTCATGATTTAGAAAGTCGTTAAGGCGGTAAATAGATTAGTCTGCTTGCTATTTCATGTACAGAAAAGGAAACTGATCGCATGTTTTATTTTAGGGTTGAAATTCAGATTGCAGTTGGCATAATAAAAACCATAGACAATTTCTTTTATATCAATCAGTTCTAATATTATGGTTCCCTTAGAAAATACTGTTATAATATATGCTAAATTTTAAAAGAGGTATAAATTAAAATCCTGTTGTTTTTCCTCACAGGTGCTTTCGGGGCTGTATGTGGGTAACTACAGAGACTCCAAAGACCCTGTGCAACTCGACAAGTACAAAATAACACACATCTTATCAATTCATGATGCTGCAAGAAGATTACATTCTGTAAGTATCATATAAATGTTTTATCGATTTTGCTTTACTTTTCCATTTAAAGCAACGATGTTGAGGCTAAATGACAAAGGAAAAATGAAATAAATTTATTTATATCTGAAATGGTGAATTAAATGCTCAGAGATGTTATTAATACGTTAGGTACATGTCGTTACCCACAGGACGTAAAAACATTTAACACATCAAATCGAATCATAATTATAGATTTTTTTATATGTTTTTATATTTTAGAATGGGTAGATATAGATATTAACTTACAATAAGTTAATCAATTAGTGGATTTAATAGACAAAATTAATTATTGATTGATAGATTTTTCATTTGATTATTACGACACGTAGAATACTACTGCAAAAAATATCAGCAGTAGGAACACTGGACTTGCGACTATCGTATTGTTATCGAATAGTTTTGCTACACGATTTCTATACGAATGTTGTACGTTATTGTATTGTTTATACATTTTTACAGCGACTCAAAGCAAATATTACTACTTGTTTCGTTCTTCTTTAACAACGTCGGAACGCCTGCGGCGGTCATATTCCATGCTCGTACTGAGTCTGGAAATATATTAATAAAGAAAAACTTTGGGATACAATGGCACTGCGGGAATTGTCAGAGTATATACCTATATATATTTTATTTTGTTATCATTTTTCTGAAGTTTTATTCTATTTTATTCGACATTTATATATACAGCGATTACTTCGAAAGGCCGCAAGTATTTCATAATTAATATTGAAGCTAATAATACGTCCTCGACCCGTCATGTTTATTAATGGAATCATAACAACACGAGTTAACATACTCTCCAGAGGATATGAATCGTTTTAATAAATCACCAACCAGCTCGTCTGCATTACACAGATTATTCTATACACTATTTAATGTTTTGTTAGTGATTGCAAAATAATTGAGGATTTGTGGTGTTTTTACATCGTGATATAAGGAGGCCAAATACATTTTCTTGGCATTAAGTACTCTTTAATGTAAGATAATTTTTTGAATCTTGAACAAAAAACACACTTTCACGTGTCTTTTGCAGCCAAAGAACAGACAGCAAATGTCGTGGGGTTTCTACGTTGGTAAGTATTAATGATCTTCGAAATAATGATAAACCTAAGGATGTAACTACTGCCGTATGAGCTACATAAGAAGTAGTGGTAGAAGAAGTATGGTCATATGGCCATAGAATAAGTGCTAGTAGCTTAGCTACTGATCAAAACGTACAAATACGTAGTCATGTAAATATTTCTCGGTGGACTTAAGTAGTATTAAAATACTACCTTAAGTGTTTAGTAATCGCAAAACATTATATAATTATTTAGTTTCTACTTCTTTAATATAAAAAAAAATGATATTTGATTTATTTAAGTATGCCTGTATTATAAATAGATGAAAGTATTAAAATATTCAGATTAGAATATAATGTCGGCGGATGAAGCCAACGATGTTTCTAAGACAATTAAGTTCCCTTATCCGTGCAGGGGCAGAGAAAAAATACTAACCTCTGCGGCCGGGGTCGGCCTGTCGTAAAAGGTGATAAAACAACCCACCCCAGCTACGTGCTAGGGCCTCAAGCCCGTCTGGATGGCGACCACCTTTGATCTTAAGTATGCCGCCATAATAACCTTGTGTTGTGTTCCGGCATTAGTGACTTCAAGTTCCTGTACCTTTATGGGATAGCAGCGTGTTCGCGATTCCACTAGCATTGCAAATACCCATAGGCGACGGTAACTGCTGAATTCTAAGCGGGCCGTCAGCCTGTCTGCTGTCCTACAGCAATAAAAAAAACCTTTGTTAATAGGTATATTGAACATAGTTTCGAAGTGTTTGATTAATTTAGTAGACATTAAATTAATAAATCAGTTATATAATGAAACGAATGTTATACGCTTTATTAAGAAGCTGCCTTTTTGACTGCTGCCGCTTCAAGAAATATTAATAATACAAACTGATTGAATATATTGATATAGTATACATAGATATCTTATAAAAGTGGTTCAGAAATATATGTTTAACAACGAAATATGTAATACAATGTTCATTTTTTGAAGTGGCTATTAAACTCTTTGTATTTATAACAGTTTAATGTCTGAGCATCTGTTATAATTATATATCATTTTAGTTTTAGAAGATTTTCATGAGCCCGAGATATTTCATAATGCAAATTCAGAAATGGATATAATAAAGGTGCAATTTATTAAACTTAGTATTAAAAAGTCAACATTCAAGTCAAAAGTCAACAATCTTACCAGATTGCGATTAAAAACGCTTTTGTTGGTGCCGATTTTAATCTAAATGGAAGGTTGATTTTCTTCGCTACAGCGTAGCTCTATTGTAGCTAACAATATTTTTTATACAACGGTATTCTATTTACTCTTCCATTCAACTGTTCGTGTATATTGTTAGTTTACAGGTCACAGGATTTTACTTTACACATCACGTATTTTCCAAATTGTTTAAGAGGTAAAAGCATTTGTCTTTTTTATTTCAAAATAAGTTAACTGCGTTGAGCGATGTGAAAGAAATTTGTTTTTATGTAGTTTCAAATTTTTTCTATTATATTTTAATTGTTTTTAAATATAATTCTTCTAGGTCATCCCAGTTGTTTTCGAAGTTATAAAATAGGTTAGGAATAGCTAAATTTAAGTTTTTTTTTGTACCTACAGCCATTGACTTCCCCAACACTTAAAGAAAATCCTAAATGATACCCTTCGTTTTGTATCTGTGAGAGAAATAATCAATTTTGCCTTTTATAATATTAGTGGTAAACTCAACTCCATGAGTGGGATGTTATAGGCTGTTATTATTACTAAGAAATTTAATAGTTTTGGCGAAGAGGGACGTAAGGTTAGCTTAACATTGTATTGTTATTAAGAACCACATGGTAACCATTTCAGGTTATCCAATATAAGTTGATGATAGTGTGTTGTTAGCCTTAAATAAGTTATTGTGCTACAACTCCGGCTGGCACCAAATGGCCAAACTTTCGACTAATGAACCGTGTCGGACTAATCGCAGGTCGTATTCATTATTCAGGGAAAGACGTGTGTCGAGGTGGCGTGTCGTAATAGTTTTTAGGACATCAACCTTGAGTTTACCACTAATATTTTCATGAACTATGTATATGTAACTTAGAAAAGAAACGGAAAAGTACCCTGAAGCAGTGCTAATACTTAGTAACACACCTATGACATGTCACTAGATAAGAATCTGAATAAGTTTTCTACAAACATATTTACGTTACATAACAAAATGTTCCAGTATATTTATTATACTTTTATAATTAACGGAAACTTACACTCAGACTTTTTTTTGGTCTCGGGGAAAGAACCTCTCTTAACGGGTTCCCCCGGCCCGGGGGGACCGAGGGATATATGGGACTCCGGGAAAGATGTTCGACCATCCGACTACCCACTAAAAAACCCCGCTTTTGTCCTATCGCCTACGCCCGGGCCCACGGATATATGGCCTGCCGATTTCGTGGCCCAGGCCGGCGCCGCCCCGCCCTTAGCTTAAGGCGGGCCCCTTCTAAATTGTTGGCGCCGGGGGTCAGGATTTCACCCCCGGCGCTCTCCTGGATCAACAGTTGAGGGGGGCCGCAAAACAGCACGCGGCCCTCTCCCTCGCGGCAATAGTGCGGGCGGCGGGTCCTCCCCCGATGGGCCGCCCGCGGCCGCTTTTTACGGCGGCCGGAGGTCGTTACTGGCCCTCCGGCGCCGCCGGCGTGGACTGCGTTCGCGGGAGGGGAGTGTGGTGGTCGACTCCCGCTCCCGCTTTGACGCCTCCTTTGCGGACATGACTGCCTCGCAGAAGAAGGCGACAGCCGTCCATCCAGGATCACCCCCGACCATGGACAGAACCAGTCCCGGGCCGGTACACTCAGACTTTTTTTTTTTAACTATTTACAGATATCTTTATATGTATAAATGTACGTGTGTATGCGGCTCGGCTAGACTGATTTTGACGAATTTTTTGTGTTTTTTAAGTGGATCTGAGAATGGTTTAGGTTCACAGTTCGATCCACTACAACATGGTTTTTTTTATATATCTGTCAGAATAACGTTTGCCGGGTCAGCTAGTACTCGTATATGTATAAACATATGAAGATCGAACAAAAAACACATACCTAAGCTGCGTATGTATATACGTAGCTACCTCGGACTCCAAAATTAGCTTGCGATGCAACCGGGATAAAATTCATGTAATAAGAAACATAATGAGTTTACTTTAGATGTGATCATGTATTTATAACAGAGCAATGACATTGATAACGAATAAAATTATGCTCAAACAATTTTACCAAAAAATACTATAATGTAGCTTGGTGACATGGAATTGGAATTATTACACAACAATAATATAACTTAGAAGAACTAACTAAGTAAATGTTAAAAATGAAAAAGTATACTATTTGAGTATTCAATAAACAAAAACATTTAAGTATTATGAAGTATTATGAAATATCGTACAATACAATATAATTTGATTCCTAACAAAAATACCTAGTCAGGTCATAAATTCTGTCACATGTTTAATGTAAAATAATTGTAACAAGTTTATTCATTATGTAACCATTCATATACCAAAATGAACTTAACAAAACATAGATTCTTATGATATTAAAGTTTATTCAAAATGACCTCCGTGATTTTGAATACAAGCCTTCAATCTGCGCGGCCAGTCGTCTATCGCAGCACGAACGAGGTCCATGTCAATATCGGCGGCTGCCTCAATCAAGGATGTCTTGAGTGACTCCAAATTGGGATGAGGCTTTGAGCACGCCTTTTCCTCCAAGTGTTGCCATATCTTGTAATCTAACGGATTCAAATCTGGACTGGAGGAGGGCCAGTCTTCGTGCCGGATGAAGTCGATTTCATGCGCCGCCAGCCAGTTTTGTGTGCTCTTCGCTCTATGAGCTGGCGCCGAATCTTGTTGGAATACCCAGTGCCTGTTATTGAACATGGTATGAGAAACAGGTTCCACAAGGTTCGTCAGGACTGTATTTTGATACACAACAGCATTCGTTTTTACACCTTTCTCACAAAAATGTACCTCTGTTAAGCCCCAATAAGAAACTCCCAACCATACCATGAGCGAGGATGGCAAATGACCTCGTTGGACACGCGGAATACGGTTGCTCGTTTCTTCACTACTGTGTGCGTACACCTTATCATTTTGTTTGTTGTAGCTCTCTTCTACGGTAAACATTTTTTCATCCGAAAAAAGAATTTCCCGATATTTTTTTCCCGCGTACCGCTTCAACAAAGCGCGGCATCTCTTCAGTCTCAGGTCCATTAGACGAGCATTCAAACGATGTCCTGTTTTTCTTCGATATGCCCGAAGCCCTAAGTCTTCATTTAACACCCTTTTCACCGTGGTTCTGCTTAACCCCATCTGAAGGGCCAACAGTTTCTGCTTACGTTTGGGATTTCTTTGAATTCGTGCCTTCACAGCTTTTATCACTGCTGGAGTCCTAACAGACCGAGGGCGACCACTTCTTGACCTGTCATCTACACTAGAGTCTTCATTGTATCGTTTGATGGTACGATAAACGAATCTTTTGGTTATATTCAAATTTTTCAGTATGTTAAAAATTTGAATTGGCGCGTAACCGCAACGATGCAACGCAATAACTGCAACACGGTCTTCTTTAAGCGTCCACTCCATATTTAAAAATGAGTAAAATTCTAAAAAGTATACATTTTTATTTTCATGAACAATTCGAAATTCGAATTCAATAAACTTTTTTGTGGCCAGCATTCTAAAAGAAAAGTTTTTACTGTGTGACAATACTTATGACCTGACTAGGTAATAGGCAATTGGACTTGGTTTTAAGCAGCACTGAGTGTGTTGTTGCCCGTCCTTTAAATCCTCTAGTTCTCGAGGATGCTCATCATCCAGCGCTATGTATTGCTTTATCAATGTTACATTTTCGTACTATTCGCCCACCTCCACAGTTTATTAGGGCTTTCCGTATAGTTGATTATGCTATAGTAGACCAAGAGTTAACTAAAGTCAATTGGAATAATGTGTTAGGTGATGGGGATATTGATTCTGCCCTGGAGAACTTTTATGAAATTGTGAATAAAATTATAATCAAGTATATTCCCTTGAAAAGAAAGTGTTTTAATACTAAATATCCCCAATGGTACTCTATGGCTCTGAAAAAGATTATATCAGAAAAATTAAAATTTCATAAAAAATGGAAGACTTATGGTCGGATTAGTGATTATGATACTTTTTGTCTGTTGCGTGATCGTGAAAAGCGCGTTAAGAGTGAATGTTATAATTTATACATTCTTCATGCTGAAAATCGTATTAAATGTGAAAGTAAACATTTTTGGTCATTTGTAAAGTCCAAAAAGTCTTCATGTGACTTGCCCGAAAAAATGTTTTTGGATAATAGTTCTTCATCTGACGGCGGCGATATTTGTATTCTTTTTAATAAATTCTTTCAATCTTCTTTTGAACCTTATATACAGAATACGAATAATACTGATGAATCTTTTAACACTGGACATTCTGTAAACATTTCTTCTGTCCACTTTACGGTTGAATCGGTTTCTAAGTATCTTAAATGTTTAGATCCGAACAAAGGTAGTGGCCCTGATGGGATCCCTCCTATATTCTACAAATCTTGCTATAAAAGTCTATCTATTCCAATACATCATTTATTTAATCTTTCTTTGACATCAGGCGTAATGCCTTTATTGTGGAAAAAATCACACGTAATTCCTGTATTTAAAAATGGTGATAAGCATAATATTCAGAATTACAGACCTATATCCAAACTCAATACGCTTGCTAAGCTTTTAGAGAAAGTTATATTTGATTATATATTTCCTATCATCAGACCTTTGATTATTGAACAACAGCATGGATTTATTGACAAGCGTTCAACTGAATCTAACCTTTGTGAGTTTTTGCACCGGGTAGCTGGAGCAATGGATGGTGGTGGTCAGGTTGATGTTATTTATACCGATTATTCTAAGGCTTTTGACAAAATTCCGCACTCCTTGCTTATCGATAAGCTTCGTTTAATGGGTATTCATGGCGATCTTTTGAGATGGTTGGAATCATATTTGAGGAAACGGAGTCAAGCAGTAACTGTTAAGGGTTATTGTTCCACATTTGTCCCTATATCTTCTGGTGTTCCTCAGGGCTCTCATCTCGGACCTCTATTGTTTAATATCTTTATAAATGATGTAATTGTCACTTTAAAAAATAGTAGTATCTTACTTTACGCCGACGATATGAAGATTTTTAGAACTATTGATTCTGACTATGACTGTACTCTTTTACAAGATGACCTCACTCGTCTCTCTAACTACTGCAATAATAATTATTTGAAACTCAACATAAGTAAATGTAACATCATATCTTTTACAAGAAAGACCCAGCCAGTTATTTTCACATATAGTTTGAGTGATAGTATTCTGGAACGCGTATTTGAGGTGAGAGACCTTGGGGTTCACTTGGACTTTAAATTGACATTTTGTTCCCATGTGAATCACATAGTTAATAAGGCTTTCCAAATTTTGGGATTTATTCTTAGAGTTGGAAAAGATTTTAAAATGCCCTCCACATTGACCTTACTGTATAATTCTTACGTGAGATCCATCTTGGAATATGCATCTACAGTGTGGAACCCACAGTACAATATATATAAAGACAGTATTGAATCCGTACAAAATAAATTTATAAAACACTTGAAATATAAATGTGATCGTATGAATCAACAATTGCCTGAAATTTATTCATTATCAGTGCGGAGGGCTATGAGGGACCAAGTATTTTTATTCAAGTTACTCAACAATCACATTGATTCCCCTTTGCTTATAAGTCAAGTATTCCTGAGGTGTCCCCGTTTAAATTCAAGGCAAGTGTCACTTTTTTCTTTACCTTCAATAAAGTCGAATCTAGCAAGAAACACTCTTTTACACAGATCTTGTCTTGATTATAATAAATCTTACACCAGTGTAGACATTTTTTGCTCTAACATTATAAATTATAAATTGAAAATATTCGAATTATGTAAATGACTTTTTTTTTTTTTTGTCTCGGGGAAAAACCTCTCTTGACGGGTTCCCCCGGCCCGGGGGGACCGAGGGATATGTGGGACTCCGGGAAAGATGATTGGCCATCCGACTACCCACTAAAAAACCCCGCTGTTCTCCTATCGCCTACGCCCGGGCCCACGGATATATGGCCTGCCGATCTCGTGGCCCGGGCCGGCGCCGGCCCGCCCTTTGTCTTGAGGCGGGCCCCTTCTAAAGTGTTGGCGCCAGGGGGTCAGGGTTTCGTCCCCCCGGCGCTCTCCTAACAACTCTAGGAGTTGAGGGGGGCCGCGGAACAGCACGCAGCCCTCACACTCGCAGCAATAGTGCGGGCGGCGGGTCCTCCCCCGAGGGGCCGCCCGCGGCCGCTTTTTACGGCGGCCGGAGGTCGTTACTGACCCTCCGGCGCCGCCGGCGTGGCCTGCGTTGGCGGGAGGGGAGTGTGGTGGTCAACTCCCGCTCCCGCTCCGCCGCCTCCTTTGCGGACATGACTGCCTCGCAGAAGGAGGCGACGGCCGTCCATCCAGGATCGCCCCCGACCATGGACAGAACCAGGGCCGGGAGCGACAGGTCCACGCCGATTTGGGCGACGAGGGCGCGGCGCTCCTCGCGCCACGCAGGGCACACGGCGACAGTGTGGTTCACCGTGTCCTCCTCGTCGCCCGCGCCACAGTGGTGGCACCCCGACGTCATCTCCCGCCCTATGCGACACAGGTACCTCCCGAAGCAACCGTGCCCCGAGAGGACCTGCGTCAGGCGGAAGGTCAGGGCGCCGTGGCGCCTTTCCAGCCATTCGGCCAGGACGGGCCTCACCGCTTCGATGGTGGCGAGGCCCGCACTGGGGTGCGCGAGGCGCTCCTTCCACTCCACCATGAGCACCTCGTCGCGCAGCTCCGCCCGCTTTACCTCAACTTCGCGAGGCGCGGGGCGAGAGCCACGCTCGGCCGCGTCCCGGCGCCACCGGTATAATAGCGCCAGGACCCGGGCCTCGAGGTCCCATGGTGGGGATCCGGCCAGCAGGGAGGCCGCTTCGAAGGACACCGTGCGGTATCCCCTAATCGCCCTGACGGCCAGGACGCGCTGCGGCCTGCGTAGCAGCGCCGTCGTTTTGGCCGTCAGGCGATCCGCCCAGATTGGGGCCCCGTAAAGGGCCATCGACCGCACGGTTCCCTTGAAGAGTCTGCGGCACACTGCGCCCGGCCCGCCAACGTTCGGCAGCAAACGGGAGAGTCCCGCCGCCGCCCGAACTAGCCTCGGCGCCAGGCGCTCGAAGTGCGCCGCAAAGTTCCATCGCCCGTCGAGCACCAGTCCGAGGTAATTCATGGACGGCCCGACGGCGATGCGGACGCCTCCCACCGTTATGCTCAGGCCCGGTGGCGGCCTCTGGCGGGGCCCGTAGAATATCAGGGCCTCCGTCTTGTTCAAGGCCACCTCCAGGCCGAGTCGCCGGATTCTAGCCACCATTTGCGCCACCCCAGCCGTGCCCAGAAGGCACGCCTGGCGAGGGTTCCTCCCGCGCGCTGTGACAAGCGTGTCGTCGGCGTAGCAGATGACGCCGACGCCGGGGAGGAGCACCCCCCTCAGGACCCAGTCGTATGCGATGTTCCACAGCAGAGGGCCCAAGACCGACCCCTGCGGGACACCGCACACGACGTCTCGCCGACTTTGCCCACCCTGGACCGGATAGACGACGGCACGATCGTCCAAATATGCCCCGACTATGCGGTAGGGAGGCAAACGATGGTACTTGAGCGCCTCCCGCACGCAGCTCCACGGCAGGGTGTTGAAGGCGTTGGCGATGTCGAGTGACACCGCCAATAGTACCCCGCCTCGAGCTACCACGTCCTCCGCCTGGCTCCTCAGACGCGTGATCGCGTCAATAGTGGAGCGCCCCCGGCGGAACCCGAACTGTTCGTCCGCCAGGTTTGGCCCCTCCGTCTCTAGGTGCCGGACGAGGCGGTCTGCGAGGATCCTTTCGAAGATCTTCCCCACCTCGTCCAGCAGCACGATGGGCCGATAGGCGGACGGTGAGTCCGCCGGGCGCCCCTCCTTTGCGATCAGGACCAGCCTCCCCGTCTTCCATCTGCGGGGAAACCGGCCCGACCGCAGACACGCGTCGAAGAGCCTCAATAGACGGGGCTCCAGGACGTCGTGGGATAGAACCCACGCACGCCCCGGTATGCCGTCCAGGCCGGGGGCGGTGGTCTTGGCCTTCAGCCGCAACATCGCTGCCCCCAGCTCTGCCTGGTCCACGTCGGGCACGGGGTCGTCGTCCGCGCTGGGGTCCCTCTCATCCCATTGAGGCGGGACCATGGCGGGAGGCGAGTGCTCAGCTCTCGTGGGGAACAGAGCGCCGACAAAACCATCCACCTGGCGCGGGGGGAGACTCTCGGTCAGCGGGGGCGCCCACGGGCGGAGCTTGCCCCGCACCGTTTTGTAGGGTCGCCCCCAAGGATCTTGATCTATGCTGGTCAGGAGCTCCTCCCACGCCGCCGCCTTCGCCTCGCGGATAGCGAGGTGGAGGTCGTTTCTGGCGCCCCTGTACTCCCCGTAGAGCCGAGCCTCCGCGGCCGCTCTGTCCGCGTCGCGGCGACTCCGTCTTCGGAGCCTGGTGTACTGGCGGTGGGCGTAGTTGCACGCCCTGCGGAGCCGCTCAAGCTCCGCGTTCCACCAGTACACCTGGCGCGGGGGTCGGTGTGGCCCCCGCCTCGGCATCGCCGCGTCGCAGACGTCAGTCATGAGCGATCGCAGATTCTCCGCCTCCTCATCGACGTCATCGGGAGGTACGTCGCCCGGCCTCGACCACGTAGCAACGGTCAAGGCCTCGCGAAAAACCTCCCGATTCATCTTTCCAAGTGTCCAGTGCGGACAGTCACCCAACGGGGTCACCTGGGCTGGAGGCTCTCGCTGACGGGCGGAGACACTGAACCGGATGTAGCGATGATCCGACAGCGTCTCGACGCCCGTGAGCACCCTCCAGCCTCGCACACGGCGGGCCAGGAAGGCCGACGCGAACGAAACGTCGACGATCGACCCCCCCAACTGCCTCACACACGTGTACTCGCGACCCTGGTTGAGGATCTCCAGACCCCTCTCCACGACCCAGTCCTCGACCAGCTCACCCCGCGCGTCGGTCCGCGGGGAACCCCAGGCCTGAGATTTGGCGTTGAGGTCCCCGAGGACAAGCACGGGGCGCGGGAGGAACCGCTGGACCGCGTTGCCCAACTCTTCCATGTACCCTTCAAATTCGGCGAGACTCCTGTTCGGGGAGAAGTAGCCGCCCACGACCACTATCTCCCCGAATCTAGCCGCGGCGAAGCCCCTGCCCCTAACCACTTCCGTGGGGAGCGGGGTACCCGCGGCGGTCCTGGAATGCAAGGCCACCATACCGTCCAGGTCCCCGACCCAATCGCCTTGAGCGGGGACGTAGTACGGCTCGGCGGCCACGGCGATGTTGATATTCCACTGCGCCAAGCTCTGAACCATGAGATTCTGAGCGTTGGCGCAGTGGTTGAGATTCGCTTGTAGGAGATGGATATCCATTATCTGGTTGAGATATCCATCTCCTCAGTCCTCAGTGCCTGCGCCTGCGAGGGGGCGATGTCCCCCGCGGCGGCTTCGGCACGACGGCGCTTTCGTCTTTCCTTTTCCCGCCGCTTCTTGGCCTGTCTTTTGGCCACGAAGCGGCTGGTCCTTTCCTGTTCCTTTTCTAATACTTTCGCCGGACGGCCAGTGCGGCGGCAGGTGCACAGCGGCGGGCCACCCCCGACCCTATGGTTGGCCGGTCTGCTGGCCGCCGCGCAGACCACGCAATGGGGCGTGGCCTTGCAGGTGGCGGCCCAGTGCCCTGGCTGACCGCAGCGGTAGCAGGCGTCGCTGCGGCTGGCCGGGCACCTACAGTTCACCGCGAGGTGATCCGGCGCCAGACACCTGAAGCACCTCGGCTCCCTCTTATCCAGCACCTTGATGAGAGCCGAGGCCCAGCCGACCGGGATGTGGCCCAGCTTCTTCAGCTCGTTGGCGGCCACCACTGGCACGAGCACGTACGTTGTGCCCGTCCCGTCGCGCCCCAGGCGTATCCCTCCGGACGTAATTTTCTCCGCGGGGCAGCCCGTGGCGCGAGCGATGGCAGCCGCCACATCGCGCGCCGTCGTGCAGTCGTCGAGGCCCGAGATGCACACCTTGATGCACTTCTCGGGCCTCGCTATCTTGACGTCCTCCTCCTTGAGGACGTCTTTCAGCCGCGCGGCGAGGGCATCGGCTTTCGCCCCCTGGTCGGCGCCAGAGAGCAACATCATGCGTGCCCCCGTCCGCGCAGTTTTCATCTTTATGCCGCCCTGGATATCGAGGGCGGCGATGTCGACTTTGGCCTTGGCCTCCGCCAAGAGGCCCCCGTATGTGACCCCCCTCTCCGCCGCTTCAGGGCGGATAGTTAGGGTGACGGCGGCGGATTTCGGGGTCCTAAGCTTGCGGGGACCCCTCTTCATCCTCTTCTTAGGAGCCGGCGGCGGCTGCTTGGGCCTAGGTGTTATGGCCGATGCTGCCGCCTGCCTGGCTGCGGGTGGTTGAGGGGCGGTCGTCGCCTTCTTCTTTCTCTTCTTTTTAGCCACGACCGTCCATCCTTCCTCCAGAGGAGGTGGCGGAGGCACTGTGCCCCGTACGGTGGCTGTCGGCTGCGCTTTTGTTGTGGGCGCAGCCATCGTCGCTCCTTGGCTCGGTGCTGCTACCCTACTTCCATTTTTCGGGGCGGGAAGCGGCGGGTAGTCCGCCGCCGATAGTTCCGGCCGTGTGACCGCTGCTGCCCGCCGCACCTCGTGGGCCTATGGTGGCCGGTAACGAGGGGCGGGCAACAGGCGGTCCTTCAGCCCCTCCAGTTTGGCGTCAATCATGGTCCCTACCTGAACCATGACGCCGCGCATGAAGAGCTGGTATTCTTCCGGCTCAACATGCGGTGCTGGAGGGAGCTGGGTGGTCTCCTTCCTTGTCGTGGTTGGGGCGGGGCGGCTGGGCTTACTTATGTGTGCCGAGAGGCGAGCCACCTCCTGCCTGAGATCGGCCAATTCGGCCCGCATCCGGCGATCGGCGGCTGCCAGCCGTCCCACCTCCTCTGATTCTGTGCGGGAGGTGATTTCAGAGATCACTTCCCGCAACGTCTTCACTGAATCTTTAAGGGTCTTTTGGCATGTGCCTTTAAGACCCTTCGAGACCCCAGCTACCTTTAAAATTGCAGCCAGAGCCCCATCCAATGAGTTTTGGAGGTCGACCGACGTTTGTGCGGTGACTTCCATCTCATTTCCTCTCATGCTACTCTCTCTGCCCCCCTGGGCCCGAGAGGATTCAGGTACGTCTAAGGAGAGTTCGGAGTGGACCCGACGCGCCACCTCTTCCTTGCGGAGTTGGTGGCGGAGCTCCTCTTCGTATTTCGCGAGCTCCTTCTCTTCTTGTCGGGCCGCTTGGAGTTCCTTCCGAGCTCTCCCCATTCCAATAAACTGGGCAGTTATTGGAATGGGGAGCTACGACCGCCCGGTCGCCCAGCACGACCGGGCGGTCGTAGCTGGGCGACCTCGTCCACGCTTCGACGGGCCGCCGCTTGTGGCAGCCGAGTCAGCCGAAATATCGTCGTCCGACGTTGAGGCTCCGGGGTCATTTCCCCCCCCGGAACGGTCCCGGGACCTCCTAGACCCCCTCTTGCGCTTGCCCAGGACGGAACCGGGACCAACGCAAGAGGGAGTGTTTACTCGGGAGCTCGTGCCGCTCGGAATTGTCCGAAAGGACATCACCGAGCGGACCGAACCGTCCGAGTCTTCTACATAAATCCTTACCTACTAATATTATAAACGCGAAAGTTTTTATGTAGGATGTTTATTACTCTGTCACGCAAAAACTACTAAATGGGTTTTCCTGAATTTCGGTATAGTCATAGATTGGACCTTGAAAAAGGTCATAGGCTACTTTTTTCATTCATGTGGCAGAACGTTTCACGAGTCAACTAGTCCTTTATAAATTTACTAGCTGACCCGACAAACGTTGTTCTTCCATATAAATTAATAAAACAGAACTTAATTACGTTCACCCCTATGTCACCCTCTTCAAGTTTCATTTTCGCCACAAAAAGTAGCTTATTCAAGGTTCAATCTATCTATATACCAAAATTCATCAAAATTGGCTCAGTGGCTTACGCGTGAAAATGTAACAGAGTGAGAGTTTCTGAGAGTGACAGAATTTATAATATTAAATTGGATTATTTTATAATATACCTAGTCAGGTCATAAATTCTGTCACATGTTTAATGTAAAATAATTGTAACAAGTTTATTCATTATGTAACCATTCATATACCAAAATGAACTTAACAAAACATAGATTCTTATGACATTAAAGTTTATTCAAAATGACCTCCATGATTTTGAATACAGGCCTTCAATCTGCGCGGCCAGTCGTCTATCGCAGCACGAACGAGGTCCATGTCAATATCGGCGGCTGCCTTAATCAAGGATGTCTTGAGTGACTCCAAATTGGGATGAGGCTTTGAGCACGCCTTTTCCTCCAAGTGTTGCCATATCTTGTAATCTAACGGATTCAAATCTGGACTGGAGGAGGGCCAGTCTTCGTGCCGGATGAAGTCGATTTCACGCGCCGCCAGCCAGTCTTGTGTGCTCTTCGCTCTATGAGCTGGCGCCGAATCTTGTTGGAATACCCAGTGCCTGTTATTGAACATGGTATGAGAAACAGGTTCCACAAGGTTCGTCAGGACTGTATTTTGATACACAACAGCATTCGTTTTTACACCTTTCTCACAAAAATGTACCTCTGTTAAGCTCCAATAAGAAACTCCAAACCATACCATGAGCGAGGATGGAAAATGACCTCGTTGGACACGCGGAATACGGTTGCTCGCTTCTTCACTACTGTGTGCGTACACCTTATCATTTTGTTTGTTGTAGCTCTCTTCTACGGTAAACATTTTTTCATCCGAAAAAAGAATTTCCCGATATTTTTTTCTCGCGTACCGCTTCAACAAAGCGCGGCATTTCTTCAGTCTCAGGTCCATTAGACGAGCATTCAAACGATGTCCTGTTTTTCTTCGATATGCCCGAAGCCCTAAGTCTTCATTTAACACCCTTTTCACCGTGGTTCTGCTTAACCCCATCTGAAGGGCCAACAGTTTCTGCTTACGTTTGGGATTTCTTTGAATTCGTGCCTTCACAGCTTTTATCACTGCTGGAGTCCTAACAGACCGAGGGCGACCACTTCTTGACCTGTCATCTACACTAGAGTCTTCATTGTATCGTTTGATGGTACGATAAACGAATCTTTTGGTTATATTCAAATTTTTCAGTATGTTAAAAATTTGAATTGGCGCGTAACTGCAACGATGCAACGCAATAACTGCAACACGGTCTTCTTTAAGCGTCCACTCCATATTTAAAAATGAGTAAAATTCTAAAAGTATACCTTTTTTATTTTCATGAACAGTTCGAAATTCGAATTCAATAAACTTTTTTGTGGCCAGCATTCTAAAAGAAAAGTTTTTACTGTGTGACAATACTTATGACCTGACTAGGTACTTTGTAACTGATGTTTAATATGAATCTATGTTTTGCGTTATTTAAATAAAAATAACAATAAAAAAAGTAGCATCTTATAGTGCTTGGCCAGACTGAACACGCGGGCGCGGGGCGGTCGCGGCGCGGCATACTTAAACATAATATGAAACCTTATTTGAGTGTCCGTAGTGGGCACGCGGGCGGTTTCATATGTTTAAGTAGCCGCGCCGCGACCGCCCCGCGCCCGCGTGTGCGTTCTGGGCAAGCACTGGTTGACAAACAAAAAGTAACAGATTAGGGTGGTATGGCCCTATGTTATAATAAGAAGGGAAAAATACGATTTGACAAATGTTAGAAATAGGAATGTCCCGCGAAATGAGTAACTTGCTAAGGAAATATATTTAGAAAGGCGGTTTTTGGTTATCAAAAAAGTTTGATTTTGTCAAAATGTTGTTTTATGTTGAAGGTCGTCAAGCTGTCTTTAATTTAAATATTAAAGTTCTGTCCGGAAATCAAAAAGGTCTGTAGAGTACAGTTTTGCACTTTCAGAAAATTTATTTATAAGGCGTTGAATAAAATGTAACGACACAAAAATTGAGTGCAAACGTTAAACAACATTGTCTTTTATTGCGGTCTCTGTTAAAATTTAACAGCGTTATAACATTTCACGAATAATATACCTAGTAAAATAAATATTTCTTCTAGAGCGAACTATAATGTTCCAAAGTTGTGAGTATTTCTATGTATAAGTTGGTATGTTGGTTGGATACAACTGTTGCAATGATTGCATTTCATTTATTGCGGACTAAGTTTAAGTACGATATAAGATTATTACATATCATAAGATTGGATGAACGTATTTTAATTACAGATTAAATCATCATCATCACAATGCAAGCGTTTCATTGCGATTGAATTCTAAGCTTACATACATACATACATACATACATATAATTAAGCCTCTTTCCCGTAGGGGTAGGCAGAGACCACTTCTTTCCACTTGCTACGATCCTTACATACATGTTTCGCTTCGTCCACTGTCATTATTCCCTTCATACATGCCCTTCGGTTTAGGGTACTCTAAACCGAATTCTAAGCTTTCACTTCTTTAATCTGGAGTCCGTCTTTAAATGTTGTCAAAGAGACTACTTTTTGCTGCATACTTTAGATTTTATTAATCAGTACAATTAAAACTCTATAGATAAGTAAGATTAGAAAAAATCATTTTATTGAATAAATATTTTAATTTGAATAACTGAATTACATGAATTTCATCATCTTATTTTTATACAATCATAGAACATAAAAGGAACAAAAGTCATCGAGGGAATTAATTCCTCTTAGCAGTATTGACCTCTGAAGCTAAGATGTGAATACTGACGGCGAGACTGGTTCACAAAGTTCAAGTGTAGGCTATAGTGGTTTCTTTTATAGATAATATTCGAAATTAATCCGTTAGCGAACTAAATGATTAAATTAAACAAGCTGAAGTGGCAGTGGGCTAATCTCGTCACAGGATCAATAAACGATGGAAGAAACAAGTCCTGGAGTATAGACCGCATCTCAGTAATTATGTAGGACGTTCCCCAACTCGTTGGTCCAATGACCTGCGTTGGATTACCGGCCCAGACTATTATAAATAGGAAAGGACAGAGATATGTGGCGCAAACTTGGACGGCAGGCAGTAGACTACAATTGGTCCACAACGACAAAAAAAGGTCCAGTATTCACTTGTCTCCATGGCTATTCTACATGGCTAGAAACTTAACAATGTAATTTCGTTAAAGCGAACGATATGGAGCGTATAAAGAAAAAATCCTTTAAAATTGATGACATGCTGGAAAAAATTTGTTTGCCATCACATGTGTAATCGCTTGCCATTCTTTAAAAATACGTCATCGCAGCTCTATATATGGGATTACTATATAAACAATATAAATATATATTTGATAAACAAGGTTCCGTGTTTGTGCTTGTTGTAGGAATCAAATCCGCTACCACGAGTTGGCGCCTGTGGCAATATTAGCTCACGCTAACATTTCCCAGTGACATATGGGAATTGAACGCAATCTCGTCTGTCGGGATCTTGTGTGTTTTGCTAGTATTTAGTAACAGTCTCAAGAGGTCGTTGTAATCATCGTTATCGTTGTAATCATTATCTAGTTATTTGGTGGTCGTTTTGATAATATTCAACACTTATTTGTAGTGGTTGCATTCAAGCTAAGGAGCTTGTTTGAGTCCTTGTAATTCGTACAAATATGTTGTTATATCCATGTAACATTATATATTTAATTATTAACATAATTCTGATTACTTTAATAAAATGATACAAATAATAATTGGTAGTTTATTTCGCTGTTAATACTGTGCCACTTCACTGGCTAACCGCCTCACTGGCAAACCACTTCATTCGTAAAACGATACGGCAATATGGCGTGTGCATTTTGATTTCTTTCGGAGGTGTCACCGGTCTCCCGGCCTACTATCTGCTTTGATACATTTTCTATTTATTTTTCCTATGACGTCTTCATTAAATTAAAAAATTTAAGTACTAATTTCAATTTCTATGTTCTGTATTAGTATACCTAGTCAGGTCATAAGTATTGTCACACAGTAAAAACTTTTCTTTTAGAATGCTGGCCACAAAAAAGTTTATTGAATTCGAATTTCGAATTGTTCATGAAAATAAAAATGTATACTTTTAGAATTTTACTACTTTTTTAAATATGGAGTGGACGCTTAAAGAAGACCGTGTTGCAGTTATTGCGTTGCATCGTTACGGTTACGCGCCAATTCAAATTTTTAACATACTGAAAAATTTGAATATAACCAAAAGATTCGTTTATCGTACCATCAAACGATACAATGAAGACTCTAGTGTAGATGACAGGTCAAGAAGTGGTCGCCCTCGGTCTGTTAGGACTCCAGCAGTGATAAAAGCTGTGAAGGCACGAATTCAAAGAAATCCCAAACGTAAGCAGAAACTGTTGGCCCTTCAGATGGGGTTAAGCAGAACCACGGTGAAAAGGGTGTTAAATGAAGACTTAGGGCTTCGGGCATATCGAAGAAAAACAGGACATCGTTTGAATGCTCGTCTAATGGACCTGAGACTGAAGAGATGCCGCGCTTTGTTGAAGCGGTACGCGGGAAAAAAATATTGGGAAATTCTTTTTTCGGATGAAAAAATGTTTACCGTAGAAGAGAGCTACAACAAACAAAATGATAAGGTGTACGAACACAGTAGTGAAGAAGCGAGCAACCGTATTCCGCGTGTCCAACGAGGTCATTTTCCATCCTCGCTCATGGTATGGTTGGGAGTTTCTTATTGGGGCTTAACAGAGGTACATTTTTGTGAGAAAGGTGTAAAAACGAATGCTGTTGTGTATCAAAATACAGTCCTGACGAACCTTGTGGAACCTGTTTCTCATACCATGTTCAATAACAGGCACTGGGTATTCCAACAAGATTCGGCGCCCGCTCATAGAGCGAAGAGCACACAAGACTGGGTGGCGGCGCGTGAAATCGACTTCATCCGGCACGAAGACTGGCCCTCCTCCAGTCCAGATTTGAATCCGTTAGATTACAAGATATGGCAACACTTGGAGGAAAAGGCGTGCTCAAAGCCTCATCCCAATTTGGAGTCACTCAAGACATCCTTGATTAAGGCAGCCGCCGATATTGACATGGACCTCGTTCGTGCTGCGATAGACGACTGGCCGCGCAGATTGAAGGCTTGTATTCAAAATCACGGAGGTCATTTTGAATAAACTTTAATGTCATAAGAATCTATGTTTTGTTAAGTTCATTTTGGTATATGAATGGTTACATAATGAATAAACTTGTTACAATTATTTTACATTAAACATGTGACAGAATTTATGACCTGACTAGGTATGTATATTTTATATATTAATACTTAACATATTATAAATTAATAAAGTATTTTCATATTAAAAATAACAATAGGGCCACTCTATCACATATGTATATATAATACAAAGAGAAAATTTATCTGAGAAAAGTTTATAAACTGAGAAAATTCCAAGCGAGGGTTTGTTACAAATAACATACATATATTTTAATATAACAATGTAATCTGTCGTGACATTGCGTGTTAAGCATAGACGATATTGAAGAAAACAAGGAGACAGAGGGCGAACCATAAATCTCATTGAAAAAGTGATTTTTTTCGTATTCATGCCAGACTTCAGTCGACATTGAACAATTTATATCGGACTCCATTTGTTATATTACTTACAATGGACCGCATTAAACGTACTGTAACTCGTAGAAAATATATTTGAGCCTTTATTGTTAATTTAGAAAGGATTTCCATTATATTCTACTTATATTTTCGTAATTTTTCAGCCGTAACAAGCAAATACTTTCATGTTTTATAATCAATGAGCATTATATGATAGTTATATTTAACATAGTATTTATTTCATTAACCGAGCAATTCCAATTAGAGTACGAGCTCTTTTTGACTCATCTCGATTCTAAATTACTTTTTACGTATTAAGGAGTCTGCCCACTACACCGTTCCATACCATGACCGTACTAGGACCGTATCAAGACACAAAGGCAAACGCTGGTCGGTTACGAAACGGTCTAATGGGCAAAGTCACATACTTTTTAATACAAAGATATTTTTTTGCCTGGCACGTTCCTAGCACGGTCATGGTATGGAACGGTGTAGTGGGCAGACTCCTTTAGGTTTCTTTCGTTGTTTTCAAACAGCAGTTACACCTCTGAAAATTAAGTGTAGCATTTTTTTACATCTCCTTTGTCAAATAAATAATGGGTTACGATAGGGCGGCATTGATGCAAAAATTCAGAGGACAGATCAGAGGACAAATAATTGTCCTCTGATCGTCACCACCATACCTATAATTGAAAGCTCCACATGCAGACATACACCGTTATAGAAATGAAATATATTCTTTATGACTATAATATTTTCGAAGTTATTGTCTTATTTTGTTATGGACCCGTTTCTTTGTGACCCAACATCACGTATTTATGATAGATAATATTAACCCTTACGTCCGGACTTGTCCTGGACGCCATTCAAACTCTAAATAGGCTTGGAAGGCATAACAGGGTAAGACTAATGGAGGTCCCGGGACACGAAGGAATTCATGGCAATGAAATGGCAGATGAACTGGCAAGAGAGGGTTCAACTAATGATTTTATGGGTCCAGAACCATGTGTAGGCATTCCGACTAGCCTCGTGAAAGCCACATTCAGGGATTTTGCAGACCACAGTCAACAACAACACTGGCTAGTCAGCCATTAGATTCTAGTCAGAATCGGTTTGGAACACTCCAAAAAATTTTTGGGATCCACGTACAAAGCACGAGGATCCATCTGGAATATGAGCAGGGTGCAAATACGCTACTTGCTTGGGGCCTTTACTGGGCACTTTGGAACCAATAACATGCTCATGAAGATGGGTCTAACCGCGACACCCATGTGCAGGTTGTATGGGGAACATACATAACGCATGGAACACCTACTGTGTACATGCGATGCATTGGCCAGGAGGCGAATGAATCTTTTGGGGGTAGGATATCCGACACCGGAAGACTAGGCTCCTATCTCCATATCTCATTGTTAGGCTCATGAAGCAAATCTTCAATGAGATTGGAGAGGAGTGATTGCTATCTAGGGGAACACAAAATATCCCATTGGGTCGAAGTGTCCGAGATATCTCTTGGCCTCGAAACAAGATAAGATAACCCTTACGTGCTCAAGGGGAATATTTTCGCCTTCCTTTAAATTCGTAATTGATTATTCAGTCATTACCTAATCGATATTTTTTGCTGAATGTCATAATCTATTATATCGTAGTTCTACGTACGAGTATGGCGGCCGTACACGGACTGCTCGAGCAGTTAACGGCTGAGCGACGTACACGGACCGCGCGAGCGGTCGGTTGTTGACTGCTCAAGCTGTCGCTACCAACCGCTCGAGCAGTTGATTTTCTACCGCAGTCGAGTCATGGATTCTGACGAGGAGGCAACTAACTATATGTGTTCCTGAACAAAAAGAATTGTCTAAAAAACTGACTAAAAAGAACTATCAAATTGTTTCGCGCTAAAATCTAAACATTTGCATACTTATTCAATAGTCTTGAATAGCTTATGGTCCTAAAAAGGTTTATATTATTCACATAAAAATATCCATTGTAGATAGACCTTTTATTTCTCATTTATATCCGCCATTCATTTAATATACCTTCTAAAATCAATTTCGTCAATCCACGATTGCGATAAACCTGCAATTTAGTACTCATATGGATTATTAAATTCCTATAAATATATTTTCTTTCTAAATATGTCTCTCAAGCGTTTTAATACAGATGCATCAATACGTTGCCGAATAGTTACGTTGCCGTTGTTACGTACGTTGCCGAGTATTGTTCATAAGCTGAACTTTTATGCGCCTTGCCATCGAACATACTCGTAGTTGTTACGTGTGTTACAAGGATTTTCTATAGGCCAAAGTTAGATTCGTACTCTCCGTATGCCTGTATGTTCGTACCCTACTTCCCGTAAAACGTCAACTGCACCTAATTATTAGGGTCCTGGAATTTTTCAACTATTTTTAAATAATAGATGCGAATAAAGAAGAGATGCGAATGTTGAGATGGATGAGCGGAGTAACAAAAATGGATAAAATTAGAAATGAGTATATGGGCGCCTTCAAATTAGCCGCGAAGTGTCGCGCTGCAGCAGCGCGGCTGCAGCGCTGCGGCCGCGCTGCTGTCGCTTGGTTCGAGTATCATAGTGTTGTATACACGATGGACTCAGACGAAGAAACACCGCTCTTAGTGTTATGATTTTTCTCGTCATATTTTTTGCGAAAAATGCCTTAAGTGAAATCTAAATCAATTATAAATTTTGTAAATCAGAATTATGATTTATTAGCAACAGATGCAAAATAAAAATAGAATTTTTTTAATTACATATTCTGTCCGTTTGATGATTATTTCTTATGTACAATTAATGCGATTATTTAAAAAAATCAACATTCTTGTGATTATATTATAGTAGTGTATTTTGGTTTTACAAAAACCCTAAAGAAAACCGGTTTATTTTCAAAGTGATCATCAGTACATACCGGTGTTGAAAATCGTAATCGATTCACATCACTAGAATTGATGCGTGGTCGCAGCGCGGCTGCAGCGCTGCAGTCGCGCGTTTTTGATTTATATGGATTTAGAAAATAGCGCGGCCGCAGCGCTGCAGCCGCGCTGCTGCGGCGCGACACTTTGCGGCTAATTTGAAGGCGCCCTATTAGTTGAAGTTTGAAAGTAGCGCCAGTGATTGAGAAGCTGAAAAGTAGTAGGTTAGCCTGGTATGGCCATATAATGCGAAGAGAGGAGCGTCATGTAACAAGGAGGATGCTAGAAACGAGAGTGGATGGATACAAGAGGAGAAGGTAGACCAAAGAAAAGATGGGTGGATTGTGTGAAAGATGATATAGTTAAAAAGTTGTGAATGTTCAGATGACGGCTAATAGAGGAGAGTAGAAGGAGAGAACATGTTGTGCCCCCCACATTGATTGGGATAAGGGCAGGAAGAAGAAGAAGTGTAATCTCGGTAAGTGCTCACACGAAATAAGTGATAATTTGTTTGAATTATTAACATATACCTATATAATAATAAATACCTCCGTGGCGCAACAGCTTTCGTAGTGATCACGGTGTGATTCTCATGCATGTCTAGGTTTATATAACATACAAAGGAAAAAAAAGTATGGATTGTATATTACCCATAACTTAAGAGCTTTGTTGCTTCAGCTAAAGTATGTATTATCTGAAATAAACCTGAAAATTTGTATCCGTGCAGGGGCGGAGAAAGAATACTGACCTCTGCGACCGGGGTCGGTCTGTCGTAAAAGGCGACAAAACAACCCACCCTAGCTTCGTGATAGGGCCCCAAACCCGTCTGGATGACGACCACCTTTGATCTTAAGTATGCCGCCATGATAACTTTGTGTTGTGTTCCGGCATTAGTGACCCAAGCTCCTGTACCCTTATAGGACAGCAGCGTGTTCGCATTGCCACTGGCGTTGCAAACACGCATAGGCGACGGTAACTGCTAAATTCTAAGCGGATCTTCAGCCTGTCTGCTGTCCCACAGAAATAAAAAAAAAATCGAAACGTAAACCTATAACGAAAATAAGCTTTATAAACAGTTTTAACGGTTGCTGTACCCCACCTTTTTCGGAGTAATGTACACCGTTTTTCAAATGGGTATCATTTGAGAGGCAGTATCGCTCAATTTACTTTTGTGTGTTTTTATTTCTCTAAATTTATTTACCTGTTGAGCAGGATAAAATTAGACGACCTTTTTCACGCGATCGTTTTTTCATCTCATTTTATAATGTTATAAAAATATGTAAATTTTCTATCGGCAAGTGAATCTGGTTAAAATATTCTACATGAACTTATTTACTTCGTTTACATTTATTGATTTTTTTATAGCTGAAAAACAACAGACAGGCTGATGGCCCACTTTATAGTAAGCATCCACCACCGCTCATGGATGTTAGCAACGTTAGGGCTCCGCGAAAACGCTGCTGTCCGCGTAGGGGGTACTGAAACCTGGGTCGCTAATGCAGGAACATAACACAAGCTTATTATGACAGCATAGTTATAGACCAGGGTGATTGCCATCCAGGTGGTTTTGTGGCCCTACTCGTACCACGTAGATATGGATATTTTGCCGCCTTTTACGATAGGCTGTCCCCGGTCGGGTTAGTATTCTTACTCCGCCCTTGCATGGAGAAGATTTTATATTTACCAAGAAATAAAACAGTAAGGTAGTGTAGGTAGGTTCTTTTCAATTGCAAAAGGCTGCCACCAAGCCTAGGTATTACATTGGGAGGATTCCGCATCGACGGTTCATGAAGTATTTTGTACTAGTGCTCGATGGTTGATGAGACTGTGCAGCGCACTTTGAGCAGTTAGCTCCGAAACTCGATCTGGCGGCGGTTGCTTTATTATCTCCCTTACTGCCCAACAACGGAGAGCCCACACTATGTGCCGCAGAATCTTTGCAAGAGCCGTGAGGTTCATGGCGCTCTGGGGAGCAATATTGACGGATCGCCTAACATGCAAGACAACTGCGCTGCTATGCAAGCCGCAGCGCATGTTGGTTATTACGCTATAATAAGTGGATAAGACACAAATTTATATAGATATGAAAATTCCTAACAGATGTATTTTTCTTCTTCTTATAATTGCGATAAAAATAAATATTTATTATTAAAAATCAGTTTATAGTTTTCATGATCTCAAATTTAACAAGTTAGGTGTTCAACGTTTCCATTTACTAACATTTTCTCACATGAGTTCATTAAAATCAGTTCATCCATTTAAACACGATAAAAGTCAAGTTTTGTTAATTATAAAATATAATACAGCAGTAGAACCGCCTGGTATCTCACTTGGGACGTTTATTACACTAAGGAGACAATTTCCTGAGACCAACTTCATGAAATTTAATATTACCTTGCTTGATAATATACCCTTATAGTAACGTAGTGGGAAATATCTATAGTTGGAAACTTTTCCATATCTTCAACGTAAATAAATTTATGAAAATTATGTGAGATGGTAATTCTTTAGAATATAATATGGAATAATGACCACTTCGAGACTCCCCTAAAAGGTAATAAACAGTAGCAACCTCGAATACATACGTACATAGCAATGCTTTCATCATCATCATCCCAGCGTTATATCCCGGTTGCAACCCAAACTTTCGTTTCGGTGCCCGGGGTCCGCTTTCCACTGCTTATTCAGCAGCTCGTGAAAATATGAGTGCCATCTCTAGCAGGTTGCCCCCGGAGTCTTTTACACAGCGGCACTTGGAGATATCCAGTGCCGCTTTGACCCTGGAGCGCGACAACTTATATAATGAGTTTTTGCCCCTCACACGATTCCAACTTATCCTATAGTGGTTGTAAGTGGTCGTCTGGTTCTGGCTACAGCTTTCTTAGTGGCGCGTTTGGCAACTCTGTGTGCGTCGCTATCTTCAGGAGATCTGGACGCTTGCCAATTTTTAAAGAGGGCTTTTTTGCCCTGATCTCCCTCTGGACTGAGTCGTTCCACCACCAAGTCTCCTTGTCACGCTTGCGTCCGCTCTTAGACTCGCCAAGCACCTCCCTCGCCGACCCAAGGATAGCCACCTGAATCCTGTCCCAATAAGCTTGAACCGGTTCGCCCTCACCACCGGCGCACTTTTCGCCGATGGCAGAGGCGAACTCCTGGGACTTGACTTCTTCAAGTAGCCACCACCTGATTCGGCGCTGAACTCGATCGACACGTTTGCATTTGGGTTTCACGCAGAGGTTCATGACAAGAAGACGGTGTTGTGCAGTGAGACTCTCACCGGGTATGACCTTGCAATTGGCTACTTTGCTGATGTGGTGTCTCCTAGTGAGTAGGAAGTTGATTTGGGTAGCATTCCTCCCGCTCTTGTAGGCGATGAGATGCTCGGGTCTCTTATTGAAATACGTGTTGACGATGGGAAGGTTGGCAGCCGCACACGTATTAACGATGTCTTCCCTTTCCACGTTGCGGCTACCATGCCCTAATCCACCGTAAACACACTCAATTCCTCACATTCATCACCCACATGACCGTTTAGATCCGAGTAGATTCCAAAACGCTACCTTTTCGGCGTTGCTACAACCGGCCTGTGGCGCGTAGGTGCTTATCAAGTGAGTGACTACCCCACCGACAAGCACCCTCACAACCATAAGCCGATCGTTACAACGCTTCACCTCCAAAATGTCGTCCTGGAGCTTCTCCGAGAGTACTATGGCAACCCCATTTTCCTCACCAGGTGCACATGTGTAGATCAGCTTGTAGCCATTCCCAATGAACCGGGATCTGCTGGCCTTCCACCGAGTCTCCTGCAGGAACGCCATGGCCACCCTCCGCCTGGAGAGTACATCGGCCAAATCCCTCGCGCGCCGGTAGTGTACCAATGTTCCATGTTGCGAAGCGGAGTTTGGATTAGGCTAACGTCTTTACCCATGCGCGACCATGGCACGACAGCCCCTGTCCACTTGTCACAGAAGTCGGGCGAAGCTTTTGCGCGTCGTTTTGCGGCGACGCCCTATCCGTGACTGGACCTTTTCTTGTTCTAATCATATTTTTGCTTGGCTGGTTTTGGTTTTTACGGGAGCGACTGCCGTCCGACCTCCCAACCCCTAGAGGAAAACCGAGAGGTGCATTTCCTTTGCCGCATGCAAGCTGGCAAAGGAGTAGTCCATCAGTCGCCTTTTACGACTCCCTTGGAATGACCTGGGGTGACCCTATTCTTTTCACTGACCGGGGCCAGACAGCACTGAGGTACACCGCAAAGCTTTCTTTCATCTTTAATAATTAGAATATGCGAATAAAGTCAATGCTGATTATATTGGGATAAACTTACACCGTCTTGGTTGCAATTTGAAGTGCTACTTTAATACCATACTCTTTATGACGTATTACGTTATGCTAATATTGTAACACTTTGTCTACTATGAGCAGAATCATAATTACTTCGCGTCTGGTAAAAATTGGTCAAAATATATTATTATTTGTTTACAGGATAAACACTACCTCTGCATAATGGCATCGGACTCCCCGGATCAGAATTTAACCCAGTATTTTAGTTTATGTAACGATTTCATTCATGCTGCGCGTTTGAGGGATGGCAACGTTCTCATTCACTGGTGAGTAATTTTGCTGCCAGCTGCTCATATTTACATAATATAATTTGTTTTGTACTATATTTTTCTTCTCCCCGTCCACATTTTGTTCTTTATTTTATTTTTATTTTATTATTTTATTGTTTATCACATGGGTCAATCATAAATATTGTTAATAGGCGCTCAAGAGTACATTAGTTTGTACTTTCGCATTGATTGACCTAAATTGCATTGGTACTTTTATAATTAACTTTAAACTTTTCTACAATATAATTCTAAATAACTGAAAGTGAAAATTCGAACTGTGAACTTGTATTGCAAACTTGCTAAAGTCTACTTCCAGCAGTAGACAACGATTGGCTGACGATAACACAGAAAAAAGAGCAAAGTCTAAATTTGAAAGTTATATCGGTGTAAACAAAATAGGGAAAATACTGTTTAAATATTAAAGCGCAGTATTAAATTAATATATTTGCGAGTCAGTGTTTGGTAGGTCATAATAGGTCATCAATAGAGCGATTTAAAGCGGCCGTTATTGATTAATCGCTAATTGCACTGTAACCGCGTCACTGAACGATTACTGTTCGCATTTCACTGCCCCCTTTAACGATGAAACTGCTTAATGACACTGGAAATTTTATACTTGGTGAAAGCATAATTTTAATGGCTCAAATTTTAAGGTATGTATTTTCATTGGCTTCTTATTTTAAATGATATCTAACTAACATTTACTCGAATTTTGTCTGAATTTTGCAAAACGAATTTCATTGTAGTTTTAATTCTACCAACAGAACGGTACACTCTTCGAAATTTAATACCAAGACCTCTATCGGCCTTGAAGAAAGTTCATAACTTCCTTTTCCTTTAGACAAATCTCATAACGTCAACGACTCATTGAAAGTCAGAGTTGACATAGTTCGAGAAGTTTCTGAGCCAATGCAGTTAAACAGTCTTTATGTTGCGTGTGTTAAGATACAATATTGAAAATCAAGGGGTATCTGAGAGTTGCACGAGTCTAATCGCAAAAACATAGTGCTTTTCTCTGCTAATAACATATTGTGCCTGGGCAACTGGAAATAATAGCAAGCCAACCTCGTGGTTTCTGCATGCGCTGGCCTATTCCCATGTTCGAGGCGGGCATTTTCCAAGTGGGTCTGAACACTTGTTAAGTTCTGTGGCGAATACGCGTTATTTATTCCGTTCGTTACGATGTACTCACTAGAATATATTGTCTATCAACATGACATTTTGTTGTGAATTCGTTGTCTTTTTGCGGGCGTTAACTGTGATGACTACAAGTAACTCTCCCTGGCTTCATTTGGGTAATTATTAAAGCTAAGCCAAGCAATCTAAGTTACTAGCTTGTAGAAAACTATGTCAAAAGTGAAAAATAATAATAAGTTTACTAATTTTTGTTTTTATTTAAAACAAATCTTTTCTCTTATAATATTAATATAGGTGTACAGCAGTAATATGTCCAGTGATATGACCTGTGTCAGAATATAATGTTATGTAACGTACGAGTATTATTTCGTAATCTGGTTAAAACTTACGAATAAAAAGCTAATCTATCTTATTCTAAGTATGTTGTAAAAGGTGAAAATGGAAAACTACTTTCGCTAACTCACAAACAGATACATATATAACCTATGTTAAGATCTACAAATAACAAAAACAAAAAAATAATAGGATACTAACTAATGCAATACAATAAAGATCCGTAAGAGTTTTATTTGGTGAATTGTCACTCATTGTGGTCCCCAGATTTCAAAATATGCTTGAGATGAAACAATTTTCTCTTCCATGCATTACCTACACAGCTTGTAATTAAAGATTGGATAGCTCGCTGTTATATGGTTTGCGTTTTATATTATAGGCTAACGATTGTTTTTTTTTTTTTGCAAACCCAAACTTCGTGACAATGCAAAATCTGACATTAAAATATTGATGTTTTCTAATTAAATCTGAACAAAGTTCTCATCGTATATACTTTATTAAATTCTAATTTATACAATTTAAATTTATATAAATTCCGCCACTAAACGTTATTTATTTATTTTATACTAAACGTTAGTTATTGGTGATGACTTTTTACTTGGTAATTGCTTTAGGTCACAGATTTTACACATTTTTACATTACTGTATAAAATTATTCAGAATCACTTGAATTTTAAACAAATTTCAAGGAAAAATAAACTGTACCGACAGAATAATATACGTATTCAAGTATCATAATGGTTTTGAATTCCTTTCAAGTTAAACTAGAACAATTATATGAATAGGTTTTGCCAGAAATCGTATTTTACGGCCACATATAAACGTGTAAACTGTAAAGCTATAAAGCTCCCACTAGGCCATGGCACTTTGTGATCAAAGGCGTTGACCGACCTCGCTTACGACCCCACACAATATTAAAACCGAGTAAAGTGACGCGTTACTTTATTAATCTTTTAATTAACTACGAAACGTAACTCGGTTGGGCTATTGTTTAATGGAAGTCGTGTTTTTTAATTTTTATTATTCCGTATTAATATTATAATGAGAAAATATGTTTTAATTTGCTTTGAATAAACTTAAAAACTTAACACTTGGACATATTTTTGGACTAAGAAAAAGATCTATTAGTGAGTAACATATGTTAATCTTTCCTACCGAAATAAAACTGCGACGGATTGGTAATACGTATAAAATATAATAACTATTATTTCGTTATAGTTATTAATTACAAAAATTCTTCCCGGTCTTATTTGGTGATTTATATCTACAAGATTTTTCATCCTCGTATTAAGTCTCAGCTGTATTCTAAACTATTATATGATTCTATAATGTATTATACATCAAAACTATTATAAGCTGTTTTGCGTCGGTTCCAACTGTTACTTTTTTCGTGACAAGATATGCCTACAAAAAATATTTCTTCGAATATTGCTTTAACTGGAACAACGTTCGTATGATCCCAAAGAAATACAAAATGGTGCCTGTAAGCTAACAAAAGCCGCCTCTTAAGACACTCAAGGAATGAAATGAGGTTAGGAAATGTTCTTAGTATCATACCAATAGACTTTTATATACTACAATAATACAATTTCTTACTTTGACCCCCAGTTTGGCCGGCATGTCGAGAAGTGTTACAGTGGCTGTGGCATATATCATGTCAGTAACTCCGCTGACATGGCGTGAGGCGTTGAAAGTTGTGAGGGCGGGCCGTGCTGTCGCCAACCCCAATCTTGGTTTCCAGAGACAACTGCAAGACTTTGAAACTTACAAACTTGTTGAGGTACATGTGACAGCATGTCTTGAACGTAGTTGCTTAATTTATCGTCATCAATTCGGGTCTAAGTTGAGCTGCGGTCAGTAGTTCTATATCAAATGGTTTATAGAACATTTTTCGTTTTTATCAATGAACTAATTATCTGATACATCAAAAGACGGTTCGGAAAAGAAAAAAACTAATTTTGATGGTTGATTTAATTTTAATAGGTAACCTGCTAGAGGAGATTTTATAAATTTGAGTTAAGTAAAAAGATCCCTAAATATATAAACTTATTCGATCATTTAATAAGAGAATTATTTCTTATTTTGCTGAAGTAGATTTGCTGAAGTAAATTAAAACTCGTCTCTCACTTAAGCTGATTTCGGAATCAAAGAATCGTTCGATTTTAGATTGTCTAGGACAAAGTAATTGGTGTTTGAGCATTATTATCCAAGACAAAATAGAACCCTTTACGACGTATGTTTTATTTTGATATTAGGTGTAATTTTTACTTGTGACGCATTAAACTTTATGGACTATATAGATACATATATATACTAGCGAATCATATGAACTTTGGTAAGTCAATAAAGCCTTTTGTACGGCTTTATTTTAAAAAAATTACCTCCTTAGTGCTCCGGTTTTCGAGCGTCTGAACACGTTAAACGTCACGGACGTCAAGAGTTCGATTCCTGCTCCAAGTTTAGGTGTTTATGATATTTTATAAACACTCAAATTATATAAACACCTAAGCTTATTTACAAAAATAGTGGGGGCTCTTGGGCACTTTGTACGGGAGTCCCACACTGCCAAAAGTTAGTCAAAAATTTCCACTTTATAACAATAACGAAGTACCTATAACGCAAGTACTCTGATACTTTCTTCAGCATTAGGTGGCGCTATACAAAGTCTTTCTGATCTTACAATATGCTGTAACAACTCGCATTATGGTGTTCTAGATAGAACCTACTGCTTACTTTATTCCATGTTTTGCTAGCATTCTAATACTTCTTTATTTTAATAGGAAAGAAGAAGGTTGAAAGAGCGCTACCCATCCCTCGCGTTAGCCGATAGGGACCTCACAGAATGTCGCATCATGTTAGATTCGTACCAGACGATGCTCAGCCAACGCACTATTTGCGAAGGGAAATGTTCAATGGGCCGCCAGTGCCCTACTGGTAAGGTATAAAAACATATTTCTAATTATGAGTAGGTATACATTATTTCTGATACAAAAGGTAAGGAATATAAACATGGCCTCTAAAATGTTTCGCCAATTAATTAATACCGTATAAAAAAAGATAGCAGGAAAGATAGTTGTACATTTCTTGGTTGAGCGGGAAATTATAGGATCACTCACCCACCACTGAGACCCCGTGCACTGGTTCGTATCGGAAGACACTACGGGATCTTGCTCCCCTTTTTTTTATTTGGTCAAGGCCGGGGGGCAGCGGTTGCCTCTACGCGCGGTTCGAAGTGGACTGAGGTGCGGGGAGCCTATCACCGCGAGAGCTGAGCCGCGTTCCCCGCCAGCAGCATGGTATCCGTCCCTTTCATAGCGGGTGTGTTGGTAAGGGATGGATAATATAGTAAGCGGGACGTAGAAGTGGTGCGAGAGCGGATAGCGGAAGCGGGTGTAGGGGCGGAAAGGAGAAGACCGGTGCATACTCAACGCCCGGCGCATACATTGCCTTTATAAGCATATTTTAGCCATTATATCTCTCTAAGTAAAAAAAAATCGTAAGAGGATATATCTTCGCGCTGAATAATATCATAATCATTCCGGTTCCGAATCTCCGCTTCGATGCATGGGATCCACTTTCCGTGATATTTTTATCTCCACTTTGCACGGTCTTACGCATATTTTGCAGTGAAAATTTTTTCTCACTGTTTTGGGAAAATTCCTGTGGTGGAACTGCGTATAATGATGAACCATAAATAAACTATAACTCAGTAGTGAAGACTGTTGCGTTTATGAAACGCAACAGTCTTTTGAGAGGAGTAATACGCATTCGGTTACAGGTTCCAGCTTTCCCAAATTAAGGTTACGTTTATGAATTTTGTCAAACTTAGTATTAGATATATAAGTTTTGACACATGTATTTTCAGACGCCATCTTTCAAAAATACTCGTCTCATATCAGCCTTTGTATCTCTTTCACATCTTCATACTTCTCGCTCACTTATTCAGCAACATTCCATTCTTTTCCACAACCCCCACATGTATATTTCTTGATTCACCCTGAAAACACACATGAGTTGCTCCTTGAGCTATGAAATATTTCACTGTCATGAAAACGTTATATACAGTAATAGGGATTTCGCGGCGCTGTTTGAGCTCCCGTGTGATATTATTTTTATTATAATACGAATGTTCATTTTATTTATGATAGAATAACTGAAAACCTTATAATTTCTCAACGAATACGTAACGGAATTAATATGACTTTTAGAGAAGGTAGTCTTGTTTTAGATGTTTATCGTTGAGTTCTCAATTAAAACGGCCTGAATGTTGGGGATAAAAATTTACAACTCTCACAAAGGGAGCAATTTTCGGGGTTTACTTTATTTGAAGATTGCACGAGTATCTGTTTACGTGTAAAATTTATTAGTAGAGTTAGTGTTAGGCTTCATTCGTTTATTTTAAGGTTACTTCTTTGGATTTCATATAGCGAGACCAATTTTATGGTTATGGTTTTTTACGGTTTTAATCGAAAATGAATAAAACAGTTTCTTTGTTAGTCTGAAAGTAAAGAGTATAAATTTAAACCCTGTCCATTTTCATCAATCACATAGCTTTCTTTCATCATGATTATTAACTAGTGATATACAAGCTTACTAATATAATATTAAATAGGAGTTTGCAGAACTGGCTCTAAGAGACAGTCGCGTCCAAGAAAACCATCATCTACGTCGAGTGTAGGGGATTCATCTGCTGGTATGAAGAGGTCACCATCAACATTGTCAACAGCTTCCACTGCTTCAGGTTATAGACCTAGATCTTCGCCAGCAGGATTGTATAGTTATACTGGTGGTAAGTTATTCTCTATCGGAACATATTGTTTTTTTTTCTCCGTGCAGGGGCAGAATAAGAATACTGACCCTTGTAGTCTGTTGTAAAAGGCGACTACCATAGCTAAAGGGTAGGGCCCCAAACCCGTCTCGATGGCAACCGCCCTTGGTCTATAAGTATGCCGTCATAATAATCTTGTGTTCTGTTCCGGCATTAGTGACCCAGGTTCCAAAATCGTTACCTAGCGTCCCAAACATCCAAAGGCGACGGTTATTGTTTACTATTAAGTGGGTCGTAAACCTGTCTGTGCTGTTCCTCAGGAATAAAAAATAGGATATATATATATATATATATATATATATATATACATATATATATATATATATATATACATATATATATATATATATATATATATATATATATATATATATATATATATATATATATATATATATATATATATATATATATATATATATATATATATATATATATATATATATATATAGGGAGCTTTATGAATAGCGACTTTCAAATATGAACTCATTTACAAATCATCACATCAATTCCCTAAACAAATAAGCTCCGTATGCTCAAGCTGTCGACTGCCATCTGTTTCGCTAAACGAACAAAATCTGTGCAATATTAGTAACGATCCGTTACAGTATTTAGCTTCTGAAAAGCCAATCGTAGATTTAATGTGTTTCAACGCTTAATCATCTATCCATCGAACAAAAATACTGTAGTATCAAATGTGATTACGTCTAGTTCGGCTATTTTCGTATTGCTCTTTGTTTACTGTCTTTGAATATATCAAAGAAGGGCAAAATGCAAATAAGTGCACTATGTTTACAAACCCTTTGACATTTAACAGTGTACCTAGCTATTGTCACCGGGTGGAACTTCTACGCTGCCAAAGTTTAGTGTCAGTGCCTTTTGATGATGCTTTTTTCCCGAGCACAATTCGACGTAACTTATGCAGGCCACCGTACTCTGGCCCCAAAGCCTCAAAGAGAAACTTGAGAACTAAGCCCTTACTCTCCCACATGTGAATTAGATAAGGGATAATCTATTAATAGTAAAGGACTATCCTTTAAGACTACTTTGAGATATAACCCTACGATTATTTGAATCAGTAGCGCAACGGCTAACGCACGTTGAAACGCTTGCGGAAATCACGGGTTCCATTTCCGTCCCGAGTCCGGGCGTTTATGTATAATATATATTTATATAAAATTCTCGTGTCACAGTTTTCGTTGCCATACTCCTCCGAAACGGCTTGACCGATTCTCATGAAATTTTGTGAGCATATTGAGTAGGTCTGAGAATCGGCCAACATCTATTTTTCATCCCCCTAATTGTTAGGGGTGACCCACCCCCAAATTTTTTTTTAATTTTTTGACATTTTATTATTTATATGGCAGAACAACGTTTGCCGGGTCAGCTAGTAATATATATTTATTTACAAAATGTATATTAATTGCTTCAAAAAACCTTTTGTCTAATATACATAAAATAAGCGCTTTGATGGTCGCTTCGAGATTAGAATGCGCTGCGTGAATTGTCCTGGTATATTTATTTCTGATTGGGACTACACTCGAATATATTGAATATATTAATTACATTACTATTGTTTTTAATAACATAAACTTTTATTTGATTTAAGATGTTTCTTTAATTAATAAATATCAGATATTTTTATAAAAGAGAAATGTGGTACAAAACCACTAGTAGCTCTGATAGAAAATAAAATGGTAGTAATAATCATATTTACGGCCTGCGTTATGACGATGACTGCTATACTGATAACGCTTGTTTTATCGTAAAATCTGTGAAAGTACTTTTATTGCGTGGAGCCATTGTAGAAAAAAAATTGCTACTCAAGACATACGGAGTTATTGATAAATATAAAAAGGAAAATAATGAAAATTATTAAACAATTTTTTTTTGGAAGATTTTTATATTTTTATATCTCAGTCAATTCACAGAGAAAAACAAAAAATACAATATACGAGGGCTGTTGTAACTCCGTAACTATTTGAATAAAACATTTATTTTTGGCAAATAAGCGTTTTGTTTTTCAACATAATCTCTTTTTAGATCAATATAGTCCAATAGTCCAGCGTTTTTAAATTTTTTTTTTTTATTCCTTCCACATAATATGTTTTCTCAAGGCCATCAAAATGGGCGTTTGTTTCGGTTATGACCTCTTCTTTCGACATAAATCTTAAGAGATTTACAAATCATGGCTGGGTGGCTTACCACCCAGCCATTTCTTCAGGTTTGGAAAAAGAAAATAGTCGCAGGGGGCTAAATTTGGAGAATATGCTGGATAAGGTAGCAATTCGTAGCCCAATTTATGGATATTTGACATAGTAACTACATACATGTGCACTCGTGTTGGTTGATTGATCGTATTGATGGAACAGCACTTTTTTCGCCAAATGTGGTCGTTTTTGCTTATTAATATCGAATCTGTCTAAAAGCTCTGAATAATATTTGCCGGTGATCATTCTACCCTTCTCTAGGTAATCTATGTGAATGACACCGCATGCATCCCAAAAACTGTGGCCATGACCTTGTTGGCTGACAGACCCTGGCCACCACCTTGGCCTTCTTTGGTGCACGTTCACCCAGTGAAACCCACTGTTTTGATTGTTTCATGGTCTCTGGGGTATTCTGATGGATCCATGTTTCGTCTACGGTTATATAACTGCGTAAAAACTCGCCCAGATTGCGGTTGAACATCGCCAACACTCCTTTGAAGTGGTCATATAGTTTCGCTTATAGTCGAATGTGAGCAATCGCGGCGCGCATCTCGCGGATAAGTTTTTCATGTTCAAATATTCATGTAACGTGTGATGTACTCGTTCAGTTGAGATACCTACAGACTCAACCACCTCACGTACTTCTTCGATCGTCCAATATTATTCCATGAATTTCATCGACAATTTCTGGTGTGATGACCTCTTTTGGGTGACCTGAACGTACGGCGTGACTTATGCTAGTACGACCACAACGGAACTCAAAAAACCACTTCTTAACCATTGAAATTGACGGTACAGATTATTTATCAAGTTTTTCCTTGGTGTAAATAATGCTTTTTTTTGGGAGGTGGAAATGCATGATGCGTGGGAATGGGTGGCGGGGTAGTGTGGGACTCCCCGTGCAATGCGCCCATACGTTCCTTTTTCTAGGCTGGAGGACGCACGTCGCTGGTATACCCACTTAAAACCACCCCGGTGTTCCTTCATAATTACGCCTTAAGTGCCGAGACCACGGGATGCGGGATGCGACGGATTAGTCAGGCCGCGGTCCCGACAGGCACTGGCCCACGTTCACGGGCCTCTTCAAAGCTGGGGGGCTGATAAGTCCCGGCATCTTCTTTCCCACGTAGGGGTGAGCTGAGCGCGTGGAACATGCGCGCCCCTCTCTCGGCCTTGTGTGTGTGGGCTGCGGCCCTTTCCCAGGGGGCCGCGCCCGCGACCGTTCACTACGTCGGTCAGAGGTCTGTCACCAACCTCCGGCGATGAGTGGCCCTGCGTGAGCGGGAGGGGAGCCTGGCGCTTCCTCTCCTTCTCCACCGCCTCATTTGCGGACATGACTGTCTCGCAGAATGAGGCGCCGGCGTCCCGGCTTGGCTCCTGACCATCGCTAGGATAATAGCCGCGAGCGAGAGATCACGACCTATAGTGGCGACGAGATTTCGGCGTTATGATACCCATGCGGGACACACTTGGAGGGTGTTGAGCGCCGTATCCTCGTCACTGGCGTCACAGTGGTGGCACTCTGTCGTTTGCTTCTTTTGAACGTTGCGACACAGGTACCGCCCGAAGCAGCTGTGCCCCGAGAGTACCTGTGTTACGTGAAACGACCCGAAACACGTGAATCCATGTTTCTAATCTATCCATGTATCTAATCTTGCAGGACGGGCCGCACCGTTACGACGGTGTTTTGGTCCGTACTGGGTTGCACAAGTCTTTCCATCCAAACTGCCGTGAGATCTCCCCGGAGCTCCACCCGCTTTACCTTGATTTCACGAGGCATAGGGCGTGAACCCCGGGTAACGGCTTCCTGACGTCACGGATCGCAAAAAATTATGCTTAGTCAACACACTAAATTCACTATTTTGTCTGCTTTTAATGGCTGTCAAACACAAACTAAATGAAGGTATGATTCCGAACTACCGGTCCCCATACAAACTCTATAAGCTTAGCTTAAACATAATGTAAATACGAACAAATGTTGTTTATTTTATAATTTAATAAATGGATGAATATCTATTTTATATTTTTCTTACTAAGCAATCGAAAATATAGATCTTATTTAATGGATTTAATGATATGGGAAAAATTTCCATCATACCAACCAACATATAAATTACCGGAATTAATATTTTAATTACTGCGGTCTAAATGTAACGAAAATATTATTTGTGTGCATAGTTTTTCATTTCATATATGTGGCCGGGGTGGGTATAGCAAAACGTATTTCATCACTTTACGTAATAGACTAGCACCATTAAATGTGTAGTCAGGGAAGTCGATTAGGTGATTAAAGCGCGTACGTTGTTCTGCTTTCAGCCATCTAATGGTGATTACACTTAGATTGTCCCTGCAATAAAACACACGAAAGTTAATTAGTCATCAAAATAACAGGAATACGTTGAAAATACGCATAAAATTTAATTCTAATTTGAAAGAACATGTAAATTATATGTTGCGGAATATTCTAGATTTTATGCCAATATCCTTATCGAGATGTGAACAAAAGAGTGAATGCAGTATGGATGAAATAGCTGCACATCTCATGAACTATTTACGACATACGAGTTTGTTTTTTTTTTTGCTAAGGAACAGCAGACAGGCTAACGGCCCACTAGTAAGCAGTTATCGCCACCTATAGGTGTTTGCGATGCTAAGGGCACTGCGAACACGTTGCTGTCCTGTAGAGGTAATCACTTAAATTCAAAGGTGAATTTTATACGTCACAAAGGGCATAGATTTAAGGACATGCTACAGAGATGCAAATGCTATGGATTAGTGGAGTTACGAAAATGGATTTAATTAGAAATAAGTAAGTATATATATAAGTGTAAAAGTGCCAGTGATTGAGAAACTAAACAGTAAATCAAAACTAGCGTAGTATGTATGTAGCCATGTAATGAAAAAGGAAGAGTGAAGGATGTTAGAAGGAAGATGCTATAAATAAGAGTAGATAGATACAGAAGGAAGGGTAGGTAGACCAAAAAAAAGATGGATGGATTGCGTAAATGATGATATGGCGAGAAATAAAAGGCAAGTGTTGAAATTCCGGTTAACAAAGAAGATTAGAATAAGAGAACATATTGTGCGCACCCCAAATAATGTGAGATAAGGGCAGGACGAAGATCCTTATCATATACTAAAAGCAAAATAGAATAGAGCAAAATAGAAAGCAACTACTTCTACGTGGTAGGGCCTCAAGCCCGTCTGGATGGCGACCACCTTTGGTCTTAAGTATGCCGCCATAATAACCTTGTGTTGTGTTCCGTCATTAGTGACCCAAGTTCCTGTACACTTATGGGACAGCAGCGTGTTCGCGATGCCACTGGCATTACAAACACCTATAGGCCACGGTAACTGCTAAATTCTAAGCGGGCCGTCATACTGTCTGCTGTCCTACAGCAATAAAAAAACCAAAGCAAAATCGAATAGAATTCCAATTCAATTGTGCACCTACCATGAAACCATCTCTGCATCACCCCAAGGTAGACTGGCAGAGAATGCCTCTAGGCATTAAGTCCGCCTTGTATATTATGTGCTAAAGATTAAATAAATAAATAAATAGAGTATTTTGTCCAAGGCTAAATGTATACACAATAAAAGGATAAATTAATTAATGGCTAACATACCAAATTACATCCTGACCTACTGGGACCATTAAGTAAAGCTTTTCGTAGGTTCTGTCTCAAAGAGGTTTAGTTGATATCAATGTGAACCTCAACTTGAATCAAAGTGACCGAACTGCAAGGAAATTACTAGCATATTCTTATAAATATGTAAATTGCATTGATGCTCTACACTACAGTGATACTCAAATCTAGAGGTCCCAGGATTGAATACCACGACGGCATGCATCGCTTAGACAGTTTTCCTCGTCTGAATGTAAATAGCATAATTGTCAGGAAAAAAAGTGACGAAATCTTGCATATCGAGATCACCGAATCCTGCGATCGAGTTTATGTAACCTGCCAATCCGCCTTGGACAAGCGTGGCGGGTATACTATCCCTTCCCTTCTCTCAGTAGAGAGGCTCAAGCCCAGCTGTGGGACGTTATACACAGGCTAGAACAAATTATTTGTATATATTGGCATATAGGCCTCATCTTTATTATTTTAAGTATAAATAAATATTATTATTAATATAAACGTGTTAATTTTTTTTTCACATAAAATCACGTTTTAATTAATAAATTTATATTTTTAAGAAGTCGGGGAAAAATATTTCTTTGAGAGGGCGGCAAAACTAATCTGTTAAGTGTCAATTTAAGCTTCTTGAAGATTATACCCTGAATACCAAATTAGTTTGAACAATTTTACTGTTACTGAAGATTCTTTTCTACAAAATTTGGGTTAGTCAACAAAATTATTTAGATTTTTTAATCAATAAATAAAACTTATTTACAAAAACCTCCTTTAATAGGTATATAATAAAATGGAATTGTAGGAAACACAAAGATATAAAATAAAAAAAAATCTTTATTTCGCTTAAAATAATTTTGGTTTTGACCTTTCCGAAACAGAAAATAGGATATCGTGCATATCAATAAACTAAGACGTGTGAAATCCACAAATTACGATATGATAGCCTATAAAGTAGTAACCATTTTTTTTTTAATTTATTTATTTAAAGTCGCTTTTTAACAACTCAGGTCATTAGCGACCACGTTTACATACACAGTGTAAAATTAATAACAATAACAATACATTGGTCCTTATGAATTTATACTTGATCATACATATTTATCATTTTCAGAAACTTTAGAGTTTTATTATATCCATCTTGATTCAAACAGTCTTTTAGATTATTAGGTACATTACAAAGTCGTTTTTAATTTTCAAACTCTGTACAATCTACTAATAGATGAGAAACGGTTAGATCTATCCCACAATTGCATTTATTTATCTTGTTTTTAGTTATTAGATGTATATGTGTCATATTTTTTGTTTAATAAATGATCTGAACGCAGAGTTGTTTAGGCCTTAATATCCACAACTTGCCCGCATAGATTAAGAACATTTTTTTAAGCTTTTGTGAGATCGCTTACCGAATCCAATTCGAAAACATAGGGATTTATTCTAGAAATACATTTCTATATATCTTATATCAACCTCTAATACCTGAAAGTCGCCTATTGGTACTTTGCACTTAAAGCATGCGTAAATCTTTAAATTACAAAGAACGTTGTCATTAAAACGCACAAATGAGCTCTTGCATTAATGACACCTGAGATATAGTTAATTATATATCTTGAATATAAACTGAAAATATTCGTCCTTTAAGTTTTATACTTGTCAGTTAAGAATCATGCAAATTATCAATGACTTGAGCTTTTATCAATTTTCTCATGGTATGGTCACCTATATATGGTATTGCAGATTAAGCTCGTCAAGAATTATAATTTTAGAAGATTGTGATGATTAATATTCCGTACACCACCAATACCTTTGCCCTATCTTGTTTTTTTATGTTAGGTTAGGTAAGAAAGAAAATTAAGTGTTACTGCGCACAGTAATATCGCCTGTGATTATAAACAAATTCGTACTATAGAAAGTTTCTATTAGTTTTAGACCGGTATTCCAGATATATTTTTCCTTTAATTTTTATTAAGCTCCAGCATCTCTTACATTAGTAACTAAACGATTACGAATTCTACTTTTACAGCAAAAAAGAAGTTTTAAATTATTTCAAAACTAGCACGACTTCTATGGCTTTTATTTTTAATTAAAACATTAATCGCCCTTTAAAATTCACTAAAATTTATCGAATGCTACGTAATTTGACAGGAACAACTCGCCCACCTCGATCCTCATCAGGTCTGTGCGTCACTCGGGTCACGGACCCAGTTGGTGGTGGGACTGCTATGGCAGTTGGTGGAACGGAGTACTCTCGAAGGAGGGCTGCTTCCGCACCCGCTACACCAGCTCTTTCTCCCGCGTCATCTCCACCAGGATCACCGCATAGAGCACCGCACAGGTAACCTTATCACATAGCTATAATATACTTCCATTTTATAAATAAAATTAGAATCAGAAATTGGATATATTTACAACAAAATTTTTACCAACCACCTCTGCAACTACCACTTTGAAGGACATAAAGGTCCAAAAATAAATAAATAATAATAATAATAAATAAATATTATTTTGACGCTAACGTCGAAAGTTGGTGCTTATTCAGCCGTAGATTGTGTATCATCAGCTTCCACAATCGCTATTAATTCGTCATTGTCGACCAAGGTCTTCGGACGACCGCGAGGTTCATTTTTCAGGTCGAAATTCCCAGAACGGAAGCGAACAAACCAATAACAGATGGTGCGTTGGTTTGTAGTGTTAGCTCCCTAAACGTCGTTGATGTTGCGTGCCGCTTGTGCCGCGTTGCTGCCACGACATTACTCATATTCCATAATTACTCGAATTTTTAACGTATTCATGATGACGAAAAATATTGAAATGCGATGAAAATGTAACACTAATCAATAAACAAATGACTACTTTTGGAAAAAGAATTCCATGTTTTTAAAATAAAATTAATTTGAAATTAGAATTCTTAGCCAAACAAAAATTATTTCGATTTGAAATGGCCAGTACTGCAGAACGGCAATTTCATAGGTAAAGACCTAGTACTTTAAGCCCCCATACTGATATAATGTGCATAATAAAAATTTTAACACAAATGGTATCTCTGGATATCGTAGTATGTAGCAAGCGTTTGTTATCGTAGCAACTCACGAATTCGTAGCATACCGTAACAACCTAATTGATTACTACGAGTGACTACGAGAGGCGTAGGCAAAATAAAACAAAGTTAGTTTAGTAACTAGTTCATCAAATTCATTATATAATAATTGTAAAAAATCCTGTAGGAATTTTAACCGTTTGCTCAAAATCATTAGTAAATGTTATAATGATAGCATAAAGAGCTGAGATGAAAAGCTTAAAGAAAAACACATTGTTTCCAATTTTGTAGGGAAACAAACTTCGCTTTTGCTGAACATAGATCCTGCTATTATAGATTTATTTTCATGCTCTCACGAAATTCCGCCACGACCTCACTACGGCATATACATCATGATTTATTATGATATTCCAATGTCTACTGTATTTGGCTTTATAAGAGGTTTAATACACTAGTTCTGTAGTTTCTTGGCAATGCTTCATGACTAGTGCTTACAGTTATAAATTTACAAGTTAAGTGATATAATTTTCTATTAAATATTTTAGTTTTGAAACAGTTATTTTTATGTTAACGCTGAAAATGCGGCTATGAATTTGTTATTTATTTTACAATGTACACATTAATTTATATGGTATTATTATCAAAAAGAATAAAAATGGTTATTTACCTGTTAAATTAAAAATGTTATATTGGCAGTGCCCCCAGTTTCAATTGACATTTCGACATACGACGGTGAAAGGCGCTGATCAGGAGAATCCTTATTTTATTCCAAAGCAAGTAGCCTATATCTGTTAACAGCTTATCCACTAGTGAAATCCTATGAAATTGGACTCAATGTCTTGGAAACTTACTGGAACAGTCAAATTTTAATTTTTATATTTTAATTTATAGAAAACCGACGATATAAACAAACAATTAATTTTATTTATAACTAGAGATCCATCTTTTGATTTTGGGCTAATTATCTTTTACACGTGTAACAGGGTTACATGTATTAGTGCATAAGTTTATTTGTTTTTGTTTAACAACCGCACCTAGTAGCATTACGTCATTTATGTTTTCCTGCAATTGAATTAGCGCATGTCACATTTTATTTTATTTTCCATTTGCTAGGGGTGGGTGCGCTTGGGTCATACCCACTGTCAAGTGGGAGCCAGATAGCGACTAGTGACGTCACGCATAAGGTTGGAAAGTACAAAAGTAAATTCATGTATGTACCTACTTCATTTTTTTACTAACCTGTTATTAGGGCTGTGAATTATTTATTCAAACATGGGTGATTTGGTGAAATAACTGTCTCTCTGTGTGTGTATTTTGTTGACGAGTACGTTACATGAAACTAATTCAGAACTTGTATCTTTTGTGCTTTAAGTGTCTAATGACGTGGCGTCGGGGCACGCCCTTGCGAGGTTGCTTCATTGTTTCTTTTGTTTCGCACTGGTTTGTTTAACATTCATCACGAACAACAATTAACTCACCACAAATACAGTTTTTTTCAATAATAACTAGACATTTCGAAAGTGGGTCAGAATAACTTGGAAATACTTGAAGTAACTAAAAATAATTCTTGGAGAATAATAAAATTTTCATGCGATTTATTATTTGTAAAGACATAGAATAGTTTGGTACTGAATTACCAACCAACCTAGGGAGAAGAATGGAGACCGAGGGAGTTATTCTCGCCTAATATGCATATTATAATACAACATACGAGTAATTGGCAATATTGAAGGAGAGCATCGTGGAGAAACTGCATACCAATATCTCCGGTATGATATCATCAGCGTTAAATCGTAGTTGCAACCCAAACTTCCGCTTAGGTGATGCGCTTTCAAGTTCTCCGTTACGTATAAGTCGCAAATTCCCTACGAACAAGCGTAGCGGATATACTGCCCGTAACAGGGCCTTCATTGTAATCTTTACCAATATAAATGTTATGAATATAATGATAACAATATACATAAAGCATTTGGAAAGTTTGTGACCAAATGAAGATCGGAGCGTCGTATATGCTCCAAATTACTGTCATCTTAAAACTATATTATTCAATAGTATTAGTGTACGTTTTCTTTCGTTTATTTGAATTAGCTACGATTTCTGATGCAAGTCTACGGAACATTCAGTAACAATTTTTGAAAAAAAAAAAATATTGCATCACTTTAATAATTGAATAGAATAAGGTTTAATTTTAAAAAATCCCGAAGACGTTATATTTATTTGAATTAGCACATAAAGTATTGTTGAAAATGAAGGGATGGAGTTCAACCGTGTTCATGAGACCTTAAAATTATTTACGTGGTGAACGAGTATCAACGTCAATTATTATTTATTTTATTTTTCAAGTTAAGTCGTTTTGGGGCTGACATGATTGTTTGGGGCTGTTTGAAGTTAATTTAATAAATAAATTAGGGATTTTTTCCCCGATTAGGCTACGAACTTTACAAACGTGTACTAACTACCATGAACAAAAACTTACTAATTATACTCAAAAAAACCGAGCACTTTTCTATACTATATAATTAGAAATCAGTTTCTTATTATTTTCAAGAATAGATTTTAGTTACATAAAAGTTATCTGCTTGTATTATGTTTCAGAATATAATGCAAGTATTGTAACAATACAATCTAGAAAGATTGTGTATTTAATCGCGTTCTGCATCAAAATAAGTAGGCCAAGTTGCCGCAGTTGCATTCAACCGACTATTTAGATAAATCTAAAATATTCCAGATGCGTAACAAAAAGACTGTTTTTCTACATTTTATTATGGAATTGTTTTTATGTAACACAGAGATGCTAAGTTTATTCCAACAACCGAGTTATATTTGCTTCATTAGGTATAGTGTGCCGAGTATTTTTGCTACAATTCCCGCAAATATTAATTAAAAACAAACAATATGTCTCCTGTTGGCAGATAAGGTAGTGTTTTCGTGTACACCAGGCCTGTAGGTGTTCGGAAGTGGATTCATATAATATGTTGTAATTATTTAACCAGGCAAATGAAGTTTTATATACAGGGTGGCGCAATAGAACGTGCATATTGCATCATTTTTTTTTGCGGGGTAGATAGCGCATAGGCGGGCTACATCGTTGGGTAGGCGGGCTCATGGAGTTTTAATCACTATGAGTAACTTCGACGGGAAGTGTCGCGTATTTTGCGTGCGCGTATTTTACGAGCACTCTCGTTCATACATTGTTACTAGGCGATTATACAGGGTGACTTTGACAAAACCGTCCAAATTTTTTTCACGCACTAAACATCATTTAAGGAATCCATTTTTGCAAAAAAAATTGTATGTCAAATTTTCACCATAAAATATTTCATTCCAAGAAAAAATCGTCACTAATTCAATCGTAAAAAATAGTCATATGGTGCAAATTTCATACGTTAACCTGTTATTACTTTATACGTTGACCTGTCTCTGTCACTCCCGTGTAAATATCGTAAGTGAGTAGTGCGTATTTGCTCGCACAGATGCAATGACCGCCATCCTCGGCCTCGTACTAGGTCATTGAACCAGTTTTTTGCGGTACCGATGGAGAGGTCATTGATACTTGCGCGCCGTATTATGTAAATTGCGAGTTCTTTGGATGACTTTGTGATGCTGATTACTCAACATTTTTGTACTATGTGATACTAAACTAAAATACATGTTTCTCATAACTTTTACTAAAGATTCTTCTGTGTGAATTTGGACGGTTTTGTCAAAGTCACCCTGTATTGTTCTGAATATGGACTACGGCGAATTAGTGAAGCTCCTAGTGCTAATTTAATTAAAATATGGGTAAAGCGTTTTGAAGAGACCGGTTCAACATTTAAACCACAAGCAAAAGGTCGTCCAAGAACATCTAGAACCGAAAACAATATTGAGAGAGTTATGCAGTCGATATGAGGATATGATATGAGATCATCTGCCTTACACTTATCGCGACGAAGTTTGCAACGATTTTTAAGCTTGGATCTTAAACTGCATCCATACAAGCTGTAATTAACACAAGAATTGAGTCTGACCTCGGAGCAAGGCTCGCATTGCATAAATTGCTAATGAAATGCTTAATCGATTTTTCAATTTTGACAATATCCTTTTCTCTGATGAGGCCCATTTCCATATCAATGGGTTCGTAAACCATCAAAATTGTCGTTACTGGAACAGTGATAATCCCAAACTCAAATACCAGAAACCACTGCATAGTCCTAAAGTGACAGTATGGGCAGCAATCTCTGGCAGAGAAATAATTGGTCCTTTTTTCTTAGAAATGCGCGGGTGCAAAACGTCACTGTTAATACCAAACGCTATGTTGCGATGTTGAAAGGTTTTTGGCTCCAGAACTTGAAAATACAAAAATAGTGAACTCTAGGACTTGTTTCAACAAGACGAAGCTACCAGTCACACATCAAATGACTCCATGGCAGTTGTGAAACAGATGTTCCCTGGCAGACTGATTTCGAATCCCATGGCTCCCACGTAGTCCAGACTTGACGCCTCCTGATTTTTTTGTGGGGATACCTCAAACACAAAGTCTACAGCAATAATCCGAGAACCATCGATCAGCTCAAGGAGAATATCCGCGGTGAACTGGCAGCAATTACACCAGCATTACTGAAGAAAAATTTCAATAATATCCGTTTGCGGTTAGAGGATTGCCGTCGTAGAGAGGGTCATCATTTAGATGATGTTATTCTTTAAAAATAAACTTCAGTTCTCTTCTTCAGTATCTCCTTTGTTGTTTTCCATTTTCATTAATTCTATTTCCGATAAAATTACTTCTTCCTATCACCTCTATGCAGACGATTTACAAATTTATGCACAAGCTCCTGCTGATAAGATTAATTCTGCTTTATATCAAATAAACATCGATTTAAATCATATATGTCAATGGAGCAATATGTTCGGACTTGCTGTAAATCCAAATAAAACCCAGTTAATTGCCATCGGTAGTCGTAAAATTAGGAACAAAGTTAAATGGTCTTCTTTACGGCTGGTTGTTTTTGATAACACACATATACCTTTTCAAGACACTGTAAAAAATCTAGGCGTGGTATTCGATAACGAGTTGTCTTGGCAACCTCAAGTATCTGAATTGAGTCGGGGGATTTTCTTGTCTTCTAGGACACTTGGGAGATTAAGGAACTTCCTGCCCACTGCCACCAAGGTTACGCTTGCAGAGTCCCTTTTGCTCCCTATTTTTGATTATGCTGACGCCAGCTATATTGATTTAACCCAAGAGCATCTAAATAAACTTGAGCGTCTTCAGAATTTTTGTATTAGGTTCATATTTGGCTTGCGTAAATATGACCATGTCTCTGAATTTCGTTCGAGGCTCAAGTGGCTTCCTATTCGATTTCGCCGGAATACTCACATTCTCACTATCCTTTATAACATTTTGTATAATCCCTATACTCCCTTTTACCTTAAGGAACGTTTTGAATTCCTTCACCTTTCTTCGTCCGAAAAATTGCGCTCGAGTACGTATCGAAAACTTGGGACACCTGCACACAGTTCATCAATTTATGATAAATCCTTTACAGTGCAGGCTGTCCAACTTTGGAACTTATTGCCACTTTCTGTTGGAGAAGCTAAAACATTGTCAACATTTAAAAATAAATTACGCAGCCACTATTTGTCGGTAAATAATTATGCATAGCCAACTCTCTAGTTTGTCTCTATTAGTGTCATAGTTGTATTAATTTCGAAAAGTTCAATTATATATATGTGTGTGTATGGATAATTATATTAAAATTATTTATTTATATTGTTTATGTGTATATTGTATGTATTTCTGGAATATATATATTTATTATTATATCTATATTCCTATATTTATAGCGCCATCTTCTCGCCAGATATTTTATCCAAATTCCTTTTGAGTACGGTTGCCTGGAAGAGATCGCTGTAAGCGATAAGGCCGCCGACTTTTCACCGTCAATTTATTATATACTTGTGCTGTAATTTGTAATTTTGGTGATAAATAAAGCATTATCTATATATCTATCTTTAGTTATTACTTTGCAATGCCTCAGTTTTGTTTTAACTATACCTTTCGTATTTATTTTTTAATCTATTTTTTAAATATGCATGTTCTATTGCGCCACCCGTTATTATAGCATATACAATTTTTATCCGTGCAGGGGCGGAGAAAGAATACTAATCTCTGCGGCCGGGGTCAACTTGTCGTAAAAGGCGAGACAAAACAACCCAACCTAGCTACGTGGTAGGGCCCCAAGCCCGTCTAGATGGCGACCACCTTTGGTCTTAAGTATACCGCCATAATAACTTGTGTTCTGACCCAAGTTCCTGTACCCTTATGGGACAGTAGCGTGTTCGCGATGCTACTGGCGTTGCGAACACCCATAGGCGACGGTAACTGCTAAATTCTAAGCGGGCCGTCAGCCTGTCTGCTGTCCCACAGCAATAAAAAAAATACAAATCTTAATCATTACTTATCTAACAGCCTATTTAGTCCTTATAATAACAGCCGATAACATCCCATTGCTAAGCTTGACCTCCCATTAGACAGACAGTATACCCACTATGATTGTTCAAGGCGGATTACACATACCGTTGGATCTCAGCAAGAAGGTTTCCTCATGATGTTTTTCTTTCATAGTTGGTACACGGCAATTATCCTATCATATGCACATAAGGTGAGAAAAACTGCCTAGGCGGTACATGCCATCGTGGAATTGGAACCTGACACCTTTATTTTGGCCTCCGAGTTTAATACCACTGAGCTACCAGGTACCTAGCTCTCTCCTTAACCTCTCTAAAATTGTTAATATTGCTTTCCAGATCACGCGCACTACAACGTTGTTCGTAGCATGCACCTGCATCGTCCAGCATCCGCCCACGTTCTGCATACGCCCAGCGTCCGTTGAATCACGTCCCGAAGTAATGGATCGAATTCACCACTCGTGCTTCGTCCGTTTAAGACGGTGTGTGTAATTGAAAGGGAATGTATGTGATTCCAATGTTTAGTTGGGCAGAGAAGTCGTCTGATTGGAGAATATTATATTAAATAAAAATATATATACCAAAACATTGGATACCCAAAAGTATAACGTATTTAAATATAATCAAATCAATTAAATGAATTGCGTGTGAAATTGGAATCAAGAAAGGAGAAAAGAAAAGCAAAGAAAAGTTTTAATTGAGTAGAGTATAAAACGCTTTAAAATAAACGAAAATTAATTGGTCAGGGCGCAGTATTTTGAAAAAAAAATGCCTTTTAATGTTCAAATGAATCGTGATAAGCCTTGTTGATACATCGATGAGTTGTGTTAGATGTTGTATTGTTTATTAGAACTCTTATGTGCTTAAATACAAAAATTATGTTTCATTCAGTGTACAATCATTTGTGTATATTTATTCTCGAATCCTGAATTTTTGTTTCGTTTATGTGTCTATTAATTAAGCAAACTATACGCAATTTATATCTTAGGTACATTTTACCGGGAAGTATGTTAGGAATATATAAATATATGTATAATAAGTATGATACAAAAGTACAATATGTTTTTTATTTATCGTTTGGTTATTCAAAATTTTATGGCGATGACTAATCTGCAATCTGTGTTTAACATTTTGTCCAAAGCTTAGAGCCAACGTAGATCCATTATTTGCTTACAGTATTGTGTTATATTTGTCACATGTAATGCTAATGTGTGGTTGCTAACTTGATAATTAAATTTATTATTTCATATTTTTGAATCAAGTTTTTAAAGATAATTTTCTTAAATATGTATGTTAGAAATATAATAATAACAGTAAAACTGTGCCGTTATGTAATTAAACAAAGATAAAAATTATATTTATATGTAATAACTAAAATATAAGTCGGATTGAGTAATTTATTAGATAGTAAGGATTTCAAAGGTATAACTTTTGACTCTTTCAAATGATTCTCAATATTTCCACTTTCTAATATTTAAACCTAAATAGCTCATTTAACTTAAGTACTCTAGAAGCTAAGCTTTAATAAAGTTAATCATCAAAATGTTTCTCTTGTGAAATGGCTTTCTTGTTAGATGGTTGACATAGCAACCCGTAGTAGATTTTCTTAAATACAGGATGGCACAATAGAACGGGCATAGCAATAAACGTGACTAAAACTCCATGATCCCGCCTACCCAACGATGCAGGCTCCCCCCGCCCGCGCACTTGTACCCCGCATAAAAAGATGATGCAATATGCACGTTCTATTGCGCCATCCTGTATATAAGATATATAAGAACTTGAATGAAATGGGATTAGCTAAAACGACCTTGTCTCTGGACTCTATTAGATATAGTTGAGGATAATATAATCAAAATATAAGAAGTTGGTGCCATAAACACGCTGTCATATTGTTTATATAACGACCAGGCGATAAATACGCATAAGAGGCGAAATATCATTAAGGGACGAACTACCTCGCAGAAATAAAATAGGTAGCGTCTTCTATTTAGTTCTCTAATTAATTTTATTTAAGATTAACGTCATTTAATTAAATTAAATCAGCACTTTTAGAACATAAAATTTTTATTGAGGAGGCGATGGGCTCTTGTGGTGTGGGCATATTAACCGACCTTTTTAACCGGACACTCCTCATCGGTACGATCCTGAGCCAAAGGAGACTGAGTATTATTACTCCAGTCTTCAAGCAAAGGTTGGTGCAGGAGTGCGGTAATTACAGAGGTATTAAGGTCATGTGTCCCACACCATGAAGCTCTTCAAAAGGGTTAACGACTCTCGGATTTCACAGGAGTGCACTGTCTTGGAATGTCAATATGGGTTCCACCCTGGTCACGGAACAATGTACCCTGTTTTTGCCCTAAGGACTGTCGCGGAGAAATACAGGGCGAAGAATACACCTCTGCATTTCCTGTTTCTCGACTTGCAGAAGGCCTTCGACTGTATTCCTCGCACGATAGTCTGGTGGGCATTGCGGTCCAAAGGGATTCCAGAGGCCTATCTATATTGACATCATCCGGGACATGTATCGCGATTCCGATTCTGTGGTTCTAACCGCTGTTGGTGACACAAAATCCTTCCCCATTACTTTCAGAGTACACCAGGGATACCAGGGATGCTGCGATGGATGTGTGTAACGCGGTCCTTCCGCGTTAGGAACTCTCGCATTCGCGGCAGCCTTCATGTCCGTGACATTGGGGATAAATTGCAGGAGTGTCACCTACGCTGGTATGGCCACGTTTTACGGCAACCGTTTACTTACGTGGGGAACAAATGTCTGGCCATGCCGCCACCGCCGGACCCCGGCAGGAGGGGTAGGCCCAAAAAGTGCTGGCTTGACGTCGTGGGGGTTGATATGCGTGCCAATGGACTGACCACCAGAGATGCCGAAGATCGTGCGAAGTGGAGAAGAAAAAGTCGAACAGTGGACCCCAACCGGGATTCAACCCTAAGATGATGATGATGACTGCCGTCGCCTAAATCCGTCTCTGTAGTAAAGAAAATTTCTTTTTCAAAAGATACTATGCAAGAATCTCGTTCTGTTATAAAAATATGTTTAAATAATCAAAATTACCAAAAGCTATTTAAAAAGTAATCTTGCTACTAAAATGCAAGCAAAACGTTTAAGTGAGCGATGATAAGTAAGGCCTACGAATAAGTGAGCGATTCTCATTCTGCGTTGATATGTAAAACAGTGTTTAAATATTATGCTCAATTTGAATAACTAAATCCGTTCCTATCACAGCACAATATTATTTAGCTCTTAGCACTTATCATCACCATTTGACACTCGCGTGTACAAGTAGGTTTAAAAAAATATTTTGCATGTAATAACTGATAGTTTGATAGCTGGCAGAATTTTGATCATAAATTTGTATTAAATATAAGATATTTATGGAAAATTAGTGGCAACTGTCATGATGAAAAAATGAAGATATATTGATGATTCATTAATTTTAAAACAATAAATATTATACTCCAAAAGTACTAACTCCTAATTTAGTTTTTAAACTTACTCAATCTCAGATATCAAGGTTACATGACTGGATTTATGGAATTACAGGTTTAAATGTACACCCGAGATGTACACCTCGGTGTGCCTTAAAATAGCCTTGGTTACAACGTATTTCTACTATTTTACGTGTAAGTAATGGATAATAATATATTGAGGTCTGATATTTGTAATGCGAATATGTTTTATTTCCCCTTGAATGCGAGAACACTACTATCTTTTAGAACAAAGTACAAGTTCTAAATTTGAATATTAGAAAATGGTTGAATATTTTTTGTTGTTAAATATAATTTTTTTATTAGATTTAGTGTGATGGAAATGATACATTAGGAAGAGTCTATTGTTGATGCTCATTCCGATAATGAAGCGATTACGATTGAACTATGTTGTGAACTTTTGCATATCGCTCTTTTCATTCTTAAAAGCCTTTGCCTCATTAGAACATTATGATTTAGATGCCTTTAGCGCGGTGGCATATTTACATAATTTATCAAAGGAAATGTATTTAAAACAACTTATAAATGCTGCCACTGTAGCTTTGTATTATATAAGGATGTATATAATATTGTATATAAATATTTAATGCACGCATATTTTTTCGACTATTCCAATTTGCTATAATACTTAAGTAGATAGTTTACTATATTTCCAATTCTATCTATATTAATCTTTTTTAGTTTATTATATCTTTACATTTAATATAATCTAGTTCAAAATTGTATAATATTTTATGATTTATTTTTATTTTAACTAAATGGTTTCCAAATTTGACCAATCTTTTGAGAGAATTGGCAGAAGAATAGGAAATGTAATTACGGATGTATAATATATGCATAAATTTTGATCTGTGACTGATTTCTAGAGTGCAAGCTTTGTATTCAATAAGAAGCAAAGCACCTATACATGATGAATTGAGAGAAAGGAGACTAGCATGGTACGGCCTTGCAATGAGAAAGGATGCAGACCACATTGTTAGAAGAATATTGAACCTGAAAGTAGATGGACTAAATGGCAGAGGTAGAAGAAAAGATGTTTTGTTAAGCCACTTGATGATATCCAAAAACGCTACAATATTTTGTGAGATCCATATGTTATGTTATCAGATATTTATTTACGTTTCTACATTGTATTCGTATGTTATAGAAAAAATGACGTACGTAACTAGTAAAATAGACGACGAATATGTCTAGGCGAATCTCTTATTTGATTTGTTTGGAAATACTATCATAACACTATTATTTTAGTATCGTTTAAATATGTCGTTTTGTTTAATTAAAGTCTATTTTAGTTAAGAATGAAAGCAATAATATTATAAACGTACTTGTGTATATTTTTAATATACAATTTACTAATAATTATTATTAGTGTTATTTATTCTAAATTCTACCTATTCCTCATCCCTATTGGCCAAGATTTACGAAAAATCGAGGATTAAATATCCTCAGACTTCGCTAGGAAATTTAGTGTAAACCTCAAAAATGGCAAAAAAGTTTTGATTCGCGGAACGTAGTATCTGCATACTTTGGTAAGTACCCTAGTGGGTATGCAAATAATGTACTTTGAGTGACAAAACAAGCAATACTTTTCAGCTTGTAGCTAAGTTTTGAAAAGGTTGAATTCTCTAATGTCACAGTATGAAAAAAAAATACAGAGTTTAATAGCTAAAATACACTCAGTCAGTCAGTTACACTACCAACCTCTGCATCCCCGTTTTGCTTTCCTTCATAAACAGATCAGCCTAAAAGCTGTAATAATTTAATACGTAGAATAGCTATGGTAATTTTCACACTCCTTATGCTTTTTTAATTTGTATTGCATAAACCATTTTACAACGTTGGATATAAATTTTATCTATAATTTAAACATTTTAATAAGAAAAAATTGCAATCTGAAAACAAAGTTCCGAATTCCCTTCAAGGTAGCAGCAGCACGTCTCATTTTTTCGCATTACACCTTTTACGAAATCCAGACTGCCGAGCGTAAATATAACAATAAATAGCATACCTACTCGTTAGTTTTTGTAAGCTTGACTCGGGGCTGGGTCAAGTTTAGGGCAACAATAACATAAACTGCAACTTAATTATATCAATATTATTTATTTTTACACATATGTACTTAAAAACTAGAAGTTAAAATATTTTAATTAATAAAATATTTATCGTTTTATATCATAACTTTTAACAATGTGAACAATTTCCAATGACTGTCCCTTTCTTTTTAACCTTACAAAAATAATGTTTTTTATTGATGAATGAGGAACTAATGGAGCGATTCTTAGGTAATTAACTAGCTATGTATTTGCACATCGATAAAATTTCTGAATTTACTAGTCTAATTTTATTTTCTATAATTTTAGAGCTGAAAGGCAATTGTTAAAATTTTCTCATTATTTTTCTACATTTAACATATAAACTATATTGCACTAATACAATGGAGTGGTTTTTCATGAGGTCTTATTCCAGGCTAAGACAAAATTTCATATCAGGAATAAATCATATAAAAACACAATTATTTTTCACGGAGATGCACTTATAGAAGGAGTATAAATTTATTTCATTTATAATTTCTCTTAAACCATGAATAAAATACACGGTAATCTGCAATATTTTGTATAGCTACGGCTTGGTGCCTGCTAATAACTTAATCTGGGTTTTTGTCAACCGTATGTAATCATACATGTTTGTTACAATGTTACAGATTTTTGATAAACAATAAATGCAGTGGATTTTAGTTAGGGATGCCAAACATTGAAAATTGTATACGAAATACAAACGGAAACAAGTCCTTTTGGGAAAAACTCCTCACGTATAATTCCACACCAATGAATTAAAATCTGGTTCTAACTACTCTAAAGACTCATACAAAAAATATACAATTAATTAGCGGTAACGCCAACTATTTGTTCGAAATTAATTTACTTTATACTGTAAATAATTATATATTTATATACTATAGAATATTTAAGGTAATAAGGTTAAGCATTATCTTCAAAACTTCTTTATCGCGCCAAATATTATTTTTGAAAGGTTATCTAAAATACGTATCAGTGCGTCGGATTTACGGCTAGGACATAGTAGTTCGAATTCTGGCAGCACTACTGACGTGATCTTTCTCTAATCAAGCAATATAAGATTGCTAGTGCCATTTATTGAACCACATATAGTACAATGTAATGTTAAAAAAATAGATCAAACTTCCCGCGTGAATCCGTATTCTACGCTAAAAAAATGCTGATGAAATGTTTTGGACGGCGAAGCAAGAGCAAGTTCAATGTTTCTTTCTTTGAAAATTTCTGAAATCTAGTAATTACATTTATTATATTAATTGTAATTATTATTACAAATATGAAATGTCTTGTTTTTAAAAACAGAAGAGATTTCTAATGGTTTTATTTCTTTTTTTGTCCTAATACATTTTTACTACTAATCATACATTTAATTACGTCGTTTTCCTGACTTGGCCCTGTCCTTTTGAATTTTGTGAAGGTAAAAAAACTTTCAATTGGTCATTCCATTTGAAATTTTAAGAAAACAAACGTTTTAAAAATGCGTGAGTGAATCTCTATGCGACCGTTCTGAAGGGTTAAAAACAACAATGTTACGTAACGTGTAGTTCAAACCTAACCTAACCGCCCCTTAAATATCGTAACGACCAAGACCCCCCTCCCCCCAAATTCGTTACGTATTAATTGAACGCTCCCCAATATAACCAAACTTTTTTTTGATTACCCCGCTTGTTACCGCATACTGTTTGTAGAATCATATTATCTTTTTCATAGCTCTCCTTTACAAGAGCAACTTCGAAGCCTCGTAAAGTTACATTAAATAACTTATTTTAATATTTATATTTTTCTGTACATTTATTTTATATATTACTGAAATATGTATAATACATATATATTTTAAACTAAATATTACAATTCGAACCATCATTGTTTTATGAAAATAATAGTAATTCATTTCATAAGAAACACATCTGTTTATAAATAGCGTAGTGTAATAGGAAAATATATTTTTTTTAAATAAATATATCTATAAATTAGGTTGGCATGTCCAGCCGTGGGCGAATGAAAACTGGATAACTGTGATAATTTTCCATTTAAAGACAACTTACGGTACTTTAGAATGGACGAACTAAAGGCCACCCGTCAAGAGTTGACTTTGGTTCGTGATAAACAACAGACATTATCCATTTTATTACAAAGATCTAATTTGTGAATAACAATATTAACACAGTTGCTCGTCGTAAACTAACTTATGATGTAATTCTTGTTCGCATTATAACTGCTGGATTTTTTTCGCGATGGAAATGCGCTACACATATCCTATTGCATTGGAACGCGCGTTAAGAGCAGTGGGGGATTTTCCATACAACGCACCCGCGTGCGGGCGTGCCTGTCTTTTGGTTAGGACATTAGGAAGCGTACGTTGCTGGTACCACGTCAATGTATTGGATTTAATTATGGCAACACATTCCTAACCTCAACCTATGAAGGGTAGATATAGGTAAAAAAAATCTCTGTGTTTCAAATAGTGTCACGATAGCATCAGTGTAAATTTTAGAGGAAAGCGCCAAAAGTTATTAGAGTGCTATCGAGAAAAAACAAGGAGAAAATCACTTTGTTATGGCGCACTTTATAATAGTTAAGCCGGCAAACGTTGTTGTGCCATATGAATTTAAAAAAGTAACCCATGTCCTTCTTCAATGTTCAATCTATAACTATACCGAAATTCATCAAAGTTGGTTCAGCGGTTTAGGCGTGAAAGCGTAACAAACAAACTCATTTTCGCATTTATAATATTAGGATGTAACAATAATAGATATTTTCATATAAATATATAAACAATAAATAAGACGACAACATTTTATAATTAACAAAACTAGTTTACTCTCGTCGCCAGATATTAAATTTTTCCGTAACTTTAATTCGTCTAAAACTAAAAAAATTATATCGTAAACTGTACTGTACTCGCACTAGCGCCATTCTGGCAGATTGGACAATTTTTAAACTTCTCCCCCACATGAGATGATTCTCTTTACTCTGCATAACTCAACCCTTTAAAAATTTTTGAAGTTTTACACGAAATTTCAAGTTTGTTGAATGACCGTTTAGCTTTAATTTTTAAAACAATTTGTAAGTTTACAAATAACCTTTAATTAACATTTAAAACACGAACTAGAAAAAGAAATTTAACTTAAACAAGTACAACTACTACATATCAACAATTCATTAGACAGACATTTACGTCAAGTGCTTGTCCTGGATTCGTCTACTTTTACCATGTCATCATAGGACATGGTAATGAAACAATTACTTAAGTAGTTTAAACAATAATCGAGAATCGAAACTTAACAAGATTATCATTTCAAGAATGATTCATTCTAATGAAAAAGAGGTTAGTAAGTATAACATCGATTGTCCAAACCTCTGTCACCGATTAAGAAACATCAAGGGTTCCTTTGCTGCTTGGAAACTAGCAAAGAGTGTGGTCGTCCTTAGTAGTATTTTTTGTCGACTTCAGACTCCCATGTCTCAACAATAAAAGGGTGGCCCTAATTTTGTCCGACACTATGCGGGTAGTTCGACCTTTGTAGCGGACGAGCTAACGCCTGCAAAGACAATGTTTTGACCCTGGTCTGAGTATTTATGTATTTATTATAAAAGTGAATAAGTATCAATTGTTTAGTACGCATAACACAAGCGCTTTGCGGTTTACTTTGAGACTAGATGGCGCTGTGTGAATTCTCACAGTAATATATTTCAATCAATTCGGATAATCGACATTCTCACTGCATTTTATTAAAAATCTAGAATGATTCATTATTATGTACTCACAGACAAAAATGAAGTTTCGATTCTCTTGTATACTTGTTATCTACATTACATTAAACGGGGCATTTTGCCAGATCCTTTGGTCACATATCTTTGGTAAAATGTGTTAAGACTCTCGAAGTCTTAGTTTAATTCACTGAAATTCATCATCGGAGCTTAGTAGAGTGGTCTTCTCATGGTAGTTAGTAGCGTGGCAGATGGTAGCAACTCGTTGTGGTGGTGGGCGGGGAGCCAGAGTTGCTCCTTCATCACCCCTCTTCACTCCATCCGAACGTCCTCGCATTACTTTAGATCAAAAATATGGTTTTATTAACTAAAACTCTATAGATGACTTAAGTCAAGAATTGTGTATATGTGCTGTGTCAGAATCAACTGATAGCAAGTTGGCAGCGAGCGCTAAAGAAAGTTTCAGAGATTGTTTTAAATAATTACATATTCTCGATGTGCGTTAATGACTAAAATGCGAACTGAAGAATTCATAAGGCATATATTATTTATGTTACCCAGGATACATAAAGTTCCCTTCAACTTTGTACCTCGATATACGTAACATGTGGTACTCCAATAAATTATTGTTTTTACCAGATATATTGACTATATTCTTCATATATCGAACCCAAACCAATGTGTGTAGGAACGTGGACATCGTTTATTAATTTTGATGTTGATGTTCGATAATCAGTTACAATTTACAAAATACGTGAATATCAAAATTGGGATAAGAATTCATATATTGTTAAAATAGAGATACCTATATAGGTGAAGCTGCTATTGATAGTTGAGTAACTCCGAGTTAGAAACAATATTATGGCGGCACTACGGGTTACTAGCGAGTGTCCGTAGTCGGAAAATGTTGAAGCTCACGGATACGGAACGGTTTTGTTTACCAGCTAAATCAAGGTTTCTTCCTTTTAAGCTGCTGCCGCATTGACAATACTCAACACTTAGAATTACCTTGCAATCGATACACAAAACATGTATATTATAACATAACTCGTAATTAACATATTTTAAATGCTCATTATATAAATAAATACCGGCTGGTAAGCTCGCGGCCTAAGGTACTTAACGATTACTAATTATATCGTTACTCTATCACTAATTGCGGGAATCAGTGGTAGTATAAAAACAACCTCCATGTCAGTCGAATCCGAAAATTAACGAAATTTGAACACCGCACCGTGATAAAGTAACTCGTAAAAGAAGGAAATACGACGAAAAATATTTTTGAACAAATGTCATCGGTTCTACAAGATTCTGCATCTTCATATACAACGGTGAAAACATGGCCGCTTATTTCAACAAGGACGAGAGCTGCGAAGATGGTCCCCGAACGGGCCGCCTGTTACGGTACTGAAAAACTTCATATTAGCAAAAACGAGTTGGAGAAATTTTACATCAAAATTTACACTTGAAAAAAATTTGCTCGCGATGGGTACCGAGAATGCTCACAATAAAATTGTCAACATTTGTGGTCGCATTTTCACCGTGGATGAAACGTGGATTCGCCAGTATGATCCGGAGTCCAAACAAGAGTTGATCCAATGGAATAAAAAAGAAGTAAGGCCGCCGAAGAAATTAAAGGTGGAAAAGTCACCGTCGAAGCTAATGGCGACTATCCTATGGGGTAGCGAGGGAATTTTATTAATAGATTACCTACTGAAAGGGACTACAGTCCCTACTACTACAGACTACGGTCAATATTATGCTTATTCGGTGTCAGGCTCGTGAGGCTGTTGTGCAGAAACGACGTGGAATGCTAGCGCGAAGTGTCGTTTTTCAAAACAACGCGTCCGTTTCCACCGCACGTTACGAGGCAGGCCTTGAAAGACACGGGATTTTCAGTAATTGACCACTCACCGTACAGTCCGGATCTGATACCTGGTCGCGAACTTATCAGCCCCCCCTCGTAAATATTGAGATTGTTATTAAAAGTTGTGTAAAAATTGCATTGTTTTTTGTTTCAATGTGAACTAAAACCATGTGCAGTCGTTCGTGTTAATTACAGTAAAAATTTATACTCCATATTGTTAACATTATTTCACCCTTTTAGTGACATTCCAGTTTCAGTCTAACCAACTATACATGCAACTAGATACAGAAACTTTTTAAAACGTATTTGAGATGAATTTAACGAAAATGTGGAATAAATTGTACTAACTGCAAATATAAAACATTCTTTTCATAATCGAAATGATCTTCATTAACGCTTAAAACGTTTCCTCTAAGTGGAAACTTTTTTATGTTATCTTTATATTGTGATTTATTGTAATTGTATGTTTCCCAAATAAATAAAAATAAAATAAAATCGTTACCATCGTGTTTTCTTTTTATAAAATATTTTTGTACTTACCACCTTTAAACAGTAGAACCTCTGTAAGTTGAACATGAGGGGCGGCGGCAAAAAAAAATCGAGTCATATAGTTTTCGACTTATTTCAAGTTAGAAAGGTGAAAAAAATAAAAATCCAGGTTATATGAAACAATGCTGTCCATTATCGGTATATTCTCAGTCGGCATTCAAATAATCGAGTTGTTTAATCAAACATTACATGTTCGAGGATCAGAGGTCCAATTTATTTTTTCTAGTTTCGAGAGAAAATAAGTTCTGAATTTGATTATACAGTCTCACTAATTAATTCAACTTACAGAGGGTTCATACAGGGGTTGAACACAATTTTTTTATTGAATTTGGGTGCTTTTCGACTTATCGAGGTTCTATTGTATATAGGTACAAAAAGCGTGGTGGGTATGCTGTAGTATATATTTAATATTATATATATACTATTATTACTATTGTGTGTGGCTATTTATTTTTTGTTTATCATATCGTGTCACCGCATTATACAATTTCTTTAGGCATTTCTGATAAAGTTGTCTGGAAGCACTATTTAGTGATACGACTTATGTATCGTACATAATATTGTATTTTTTTATAGAATCTTTTTGTGTGGAGAATAAAATATTATTGATATGTATACTGTCCGTTATGGTCTGTGATTAACTGATTATAAACCTTTGTATCAAGCCACGGCTTATCAAGCGTCACATGCCGCGGCTTCGGCTTTCACGACGAACGAAGGAACACAGGGTTGGTTTTAGTGGGTATAACAGAAAGGTGCGCCTCCATCCCCAAGAGATGCAGGAGACACCCCTTTGGGTGCACGGGGAGACCCACAATATGCTGAGATAAAGCCCCACATAAGATTCCTTCTTTGCTAGTTCAGACAGTTAAATCACCGTTAGATCTTCCATTGGGATTAGGGTGTCAGTACGCAGCCATTTTTTAAGAACACATACTACTTTCGCGTGCGCCTCCAGCCCGGGCGCAGTACCTTGTTACCTGCGGACTAGCAGTAGTCCTCGCGTTCTATACTAGACAAAATGTGTCACCTATAGCCACAAGTATGAAGACCATGTTTAAAAAAACAGTTGTGTTAGATTACTTTTAACACTTGTGACATGCAGTGATTAACTAGCCAAAATAACGACTTAAGTACATGCTGTAACCATTATTTACTATAAGCATGCCAGCAAAAGAAGACAAAAAAAGCATCAATGTCCTAACTTAAAATCTTACCTTTATGACAAGCGGAGTATGACTGACGACGTAAATAATATAATAGAGCATAGTAATTTATTTATTAAATCAATAATCAAGTACACGAGTCGTGATTAATTTTGAGGTGAAAAAAGATTTAAAAAAAACTTATACAACTATTGTTATGTATTTAAAATATTAAAACCGTTATTACTTATCAAAAAACATTATTATTTTAGATTTAGCAAGGAAACCTTAAAAATTTATATAGCGGTAGTCATATCTGAACAAGATGACAATTCAAAAATATCTTTAATATATAACTAAAATACCAAACAACCCGATAAATACTAAAACTTAAGTAAATAATGATACATATAAAACAACCTGCATTATTGCCGTAATATTTGAAATATCTAGCTTTTGAACTACGGATTAAATCCTGAAAAAAAAAACTAAAAATAATTCTGTACATTAAATTAATATTAAGGTAAATACTCAAGCGATTTTTATGTATTTAATCTGAAAATAATCTGCTATCGTTTCCTCATGTGTGATACTGCTTAAATATATTAAATTAAAAAAAAAACAAATCGATATGTCTATCCTTGTTTTTCATTCCAGAGTGAAAAAGGACAGCAAATATATTTCAGCCAACGTTTAAAGATTTTTAGAGCAGACTTGTACGTCAAAATTTCTTTATGTCAATAAAACAATATATATGGAAATATTGTCAGTAGAAATGACAAAGCAAATGCATATATTAAACGTAAAAAAAACATTGTTATAAGGGAATATTATTTATATATTTAAACATAACTATAATTTAAACTAAATTTTCGCTGAATTTCGGTAAGAATATTATAAGAAAAAAAAGTTTTTAATAATTATGCCAATCGAAGCGCTAGAGCAGCAAAGAATAAAAAAAATAAACACATCACAGAATATTAAACATTTATACACACGGCAATACCTCAACTTAAAAGGCATTCAAAACAATAAATTCTATAACTTAAATTATGCATTGACTAGTCCGAATCCTGTCTGAAATTAATTGCTATCATATTTTTACTTTTCATGTTAAAAAAAAAATATATTATGGATTTTTAAATCATAACAAATATGGCGGATGAACTACCCAGCCCGATAAGGGGAGACTAGAAACGTAGAACCTAAATAAATATAGAATAAGTAGAGTGTATGTTGCGAGTAGTGTTATGGGTACTAGGCAACTGATACACTACATACGAGTATATATATTATAAGTGTTTTTGTAAGTTGAAAAACGTTAGCCTTTGACCCGGTATCCTGACATGTTTATAACGGTTATTTGTATTTAATTATTTCGGACTAGCCATATGCTAATGAGACTTAGCCTAAATAAATCGAAAAAATAACGTAACGGATCTATGACCGAGCACCGAAAACCAATTTCATTAAACGTAACTTTCAAAACCTATTTACAGGCGCTAATTATGTTTAACTGGCAGTTTTATTTTCGTTCAAAAAAATTCAGTCCAATTAGTGTTGTCATTTTTATATTAGTCAAACTTTCACAAAACTTTTTCTTAGGTATTCAAAATTTAGTAATTTTTTTTAAAAACATATTTTCGATACAACGAATACCAAATAATTTTGGTATCGAGATCAAACATTTTAATGGTAAAAACTTTATTTTTCAGAATTTTGTATTAAAAGTAATATTTTTTAAACTATTTAAAACAGTAAAACGACAAGCATTTTATACATGTGTTTCAGTGATTATATAATATCATTTGAAGATATATAAAAAATATTTTTATTTTTTTTCAAATGTTGATATATTTTTTAATTTTGATATTATTTGAAATGAGTCATGCATCCCATTATTATCTAACTAGGCTTTCGATAAAAATTGTAGCTTATCAAAATGTTGCCAGGAATACGAATATTAGTGAGTGGTGTTTCCATGCTCGGGCTTTCTGTTGTCATATATTTATTTATTATATATTTATAGACATCAATGCACTTCATGCACAGCTATGGCGAAACTTATAGTTTTTCGTAAGGCAGTTGAGAGGTGACATCTGAAAGAAAATATAACGAAAAATAAAATGGACCTAGCCTACTTAGATATTAAATGCACAAAAATATTTTTGAAGTTTAAACATAAACATTTTAAATATCTATTTTCCTCAATTTGTTAAGTAAATTAAACAATAAGTATCAATTTCTTAATATTATTTATGAATAAAATCAATATGTGTAAAAATTTCAGCCATGAATACAAGTTCGTGTTTATAATTGTTTGCTCTTTTGGTAGTAAATCGTTAATTAAATTTAATAAAAATATATGTATCATGAAATGTACATAGATTCATTTACATATTTTATTGATTTTTGAAAAACAATATTTGAATTAGATAAAAAGTTTAAAAATACGACATATATAGCATGAATAATTATAAATGATAATATTAGCATGAATTTTTAATTAATTGGCAAATAAAATGAGAGCAGGCATACATGCGCTGAACATTGAACATTTATTTCACTCACCGGAGCTGTATTGGGTGTATTGCTGGTATTGGGGGTGGAAGTTGTGAAACGCGTCCGTCATTATGTCCTTGGGGTTCATTGTCTCCTGGAAACGCAATTTAAAAATCAATAGAAACCCTTTTCTGATTGTATCCGAAGTTTGAGGCACACAATTGAGTATTGCGTCATCGGTGCCCTTGCGAGACACTTTTTTCAAAGAAAATACACTAAAATAGATTATGGTATATTTGGATTTTTACTGATCTGAAAGTATTAAAAAAAATACTACTACGTACGATCAGAATTTAGTGTAAATGATTGTAAGATATCAAGGCATCTGAACGCTGCGCTTGCACTTAGAAGCTTAATTTAAAACTAGATGATGCTGTATGAGTGGTCACAGTATATGTATCTTCTTTTTTACACTTGCATTGTTAAGAATGTTTACATATTCATAATTATACTTATTGTTAACGCCGGTTGGTTGCATACATAGGACTAGGTGACGTCCTGTCCATTATCTTATCTTATGACCCCTCCACCTCCTTGTCAAAAGAAGTGCTGTTGGTCGTACTACAAAAAATATCTAACAGTCATTCGATGATCGTCGATCTCATCTTAATATTGAATAAGAATAATTTTAATTATATTCGAGTGTAAATTGTAAATTAATTGAAAATAACTGTGTTTTGAAAACTCTGAAGATTGCAACAATTAGTGGGCCACGCGAAATATAGTCATAACAAGGCAATCGTGAATAACTGTTCATATCCATTTCTCTCTTCGCTAACCAAACGAAATTTTGGCGCGAAAACTTATTATAAATCACCTTGAGGCTGCTGGAGATGGACTGCATAGTGACGGAGCGGTGGGGGTCGCGGTGCGCGTGCGCATAAACGCCCGCTGGAAACGCGTAGCGCAGGGCCACCGCCGCCGCCAGCATCTCGATGCAGATCAAGAAGTTCTGGTAGCCGGCGGACACCGTACCCGCGGTCGTCGGAGTGTTGTTCGCATCCAATATCGGGGAGATCACCTCAGCCTTCTCCAAGATGGCTAGACCCACACCTAATTACCACAGTTATTATTCATATCTATTATTTGTACAAGTTCATGGGTTCGATACCCGTCCGGCGTTTGGGTGTTAATGTATTTATTTGCAAAATAAAACTATACATTAAGTATATTAGTTGTGTAGTAGGTACCCATAACACAAGTACTATTTACTTTGGAACTAGATAGCGCTGTGTGAATACAATTTCATCAAGGGATGGAACAATCGATTCAAACAAAGGTTGACAGTTGGCATTTGGATGTGTAATGTGTGTTCAGAAAAGGGATCGACTATTATGTAATCGTCAATAAGGATAACGTCTTAAGTAGATACAAGCGTCATCATCATAGCGTTAAGTCCCAACTGAGGCCCAAATTTTCGCTTTGCGGCCCGCTTTCCGCCTTTTTTTCTCCAGATGCACAGTCAACAACATCCCTGGTAGTGACTCCATTGGCACGCATATCACCCTTTACGACGTCAAGCCACCACTTTTTTGGTCTACACCTCCTGCCGGGCTACGGTAGAGGCTACCTGGCGAGACTTTTGTTGTAAGTAGCCGGTTGTTGTAAAACGTGGCCATACCAGCGTAAGCGAAAGAGATTTATCTGCTATATCACGGACATGAAGGCTGCCCCGGATTCGGGAGTTCCCAACGTGATCCTTCCGCTATACTCCACACATCCACCGCAGCATATTCATCTACTCCGTCTGGTGGGGCCCGCCGGGGGCTGCTTGATGAGACATTTGTTCCCCAATTAAGCGGACTCAGTACACATATAATATTCTAATGTCTGATATTAGGAAATCATTTGCATCGCCCGTGACATATAGTTATAACCATACCACTTTCATAATTATCAATTTTTTAAATTAATCTCTTTTGTAGATAATGCGACGATATCATTTTACACTGAATCGTCGTAAACAATAAGTTATAGCCAATTAACAATAACTTTGTATAACCCAAATGTCGATTTTTAGATATTTTATAAAAAAAAGTCACCTGTAGAAAAGGGGTATAATTGTTCAAATTCGAATTATATTTGATGATAATTTATATGGAAAAATATTAAAAAAAGACTACGAATGAAATAGAACAATAAAAAGAAATAGAAAATTGAATTACATTTAGATAAAGTGTCGAAAATTAACATACCTTGCCAGAACGAGAGGAAAATAACCGATTTGACTGTGAAGAATTTGAGCACCGGATCAAAGGGTTTCAGCATTTCCCGGGTGGCGCCGAGGAACAGGAACAAGCCGTACAGAGCCAAACTCACGGAGAAGTTGTACACGATCGTAATGTATATGTAACCGCCGTCGGGGCTCCAGTCGCCATCGTGGTAGTGCCCAGCAGACTGATTATATGAGTAAGGAATAGGTTGCTCTTAATGAAAAACATAACTGTGTTTTCTAAGAAATCGTTATTAAATTTTCAAATACATTAAAGACTGATAAAATATAGTAGTGGTTATTATTTTCATTATTAATATTACAAAATAACATTTATTTGTGTCTAATCTATGGTTGGCACACAATTCACCTGGGAGCCGAAATAAATAGCTGTTATATGTATGTAGCACTTAATGTATTAATTAAACCTTTTAGTTCTAGATTTGTTTAAGTGAAAATAAAGAAAATGGTGCAATATACGTGCAATTTCATATATTCCCAACAAAATAATTAAAATGTCTTTTCAATGGTCGCCAGACTGGCCATCTGCTGGTGAATAGCCAAGCTAATCTCTGTACCTGTAATAGTAATCTATCTACCTGTAATCAGGTACAGCGATTTTATAGATATAATGCTATAATCAATTGGGAAAAAAGTTTAATAGAAAACAATTTGAAAAAACTTAAATTAGTTATTGTCCAGTTCAGGCAGCTCTATTATAACATATAAAAGCAGTAACATCAGAAATTCAATACACTTATAGTAAAATATCAATGCAACAATATCTTGCATACTGTAAATATTATTTAAAATACAGACCAAATCAAGAACGAAATTTAAAAAATCCTAATTTAAACATGACATTGTAAATACGTAATATTATGAGCTAGCTTATTTCATAGCAGAAGAATAATAACTCACCTTTACCAAATAGTTATTAATAAATCTTACTATTGTTATTATATTACATAAAAGGGATAAAACAAGATTATGTGAAACTTCGCCCTTTTTACACGCTACCACTATTACAATATTTACATTGATTATTATAGGTTTCCATTGAAACTAACGAACCGCCGCTCCGTGCGCCGTAACAGTCCAAGAATCGTTTGATCTTACTATTAATAGTGTAATAACTGAACTGTCTCGACTATTCTCAGTTAATTCCTTACAAATATAAGCATTGTAATGTTCAATACTTCTCATTGGTTTTTTTTCTTATTACTATAATACTCGTATATTACAAGCGTATGTTTCCGATAAGGGACCGGTTTAACACGTTGAACGCTAGACTAAATTAGAATATACTATGATTAGCCCACTGGGCCACAGCAAACGGCTCATGACTGCATTAGCAGTGTATATACGATGTATTAACATCGTGTCCAGGGAACCGCGTCAGACACCGTACGTGTGTCTATACGTACCTACAGAATCCTCTAGTCGGACGGTGGATATCTTTTCGACTATTTTTATTATGGCAAGAGCCATTTCCTTTTATAAGTAATAAATTAGAATAAATAAATATAACTTACCTGCAAGAAGATTATGATGAAGGCGCAGACAGGTTTAATAAGGCAGAACTGAAGGGTGGCCTGTTTACAGAAGCGGAGGAACCCAATAGTGTAAGTGGCACCGGAGAGGCAGCAAGTGCCGTTGACGCAGGAGGCGCGCACGGGCCGCCCGCGCAACTCCGACATAATATTACCCTCCCCGCCCAAGTACTCATAGCATAGCGATAGGAAACTATAGATCACGAACGCTAGAAAAAAAAATACAACATTTTAATATCACATGACAAATATGTAATGCTATGTTATAATCACCGAAGTTTTATACACAACATAAGCAAACCCCACAATTGGACACGAGCGTCCTATATGAACAATAAAATTGGTGGTGCTATTTTCATTTGAAATATTACTACATTATCATAAAAGTTGGAACAGCTTGTACGACAAAAGCCTCTTCTAAAGACTTCCAATCTAACTTGTTCTTTACTGTACGAGTCCGTATTGACCTCACTTTCTAATGTCATCTTCCCATCTCTTATAATATAGGGACAATTACACACACAAACACTATACCCAATAACAATAGCAGATGCGTCTACTTTAGTAAACAAGCTAATCAGTAAGTGTATGTATGTCTATGTATAACGAGTTGATCAAATAATAAACCTGGAAGTCCAGCGTATTCACCAAAAACTGATTGGCTACATGACCACGTCAAGCATAAAAGAGCATCGAACGATTTTTATTAAAGCTGATACCGGCAGACAAGCAAACGGTCCAACCTATAGTAGGTAGTTACTGTCGCCTGATGACGTTTGCAACATCAGAGGCGTTGCCAACGCGCTGCCGGCGTCAAAGAGGAACTGAATCCTGGGTAAATAGTTACCCAGAATTACGGATAAGGTATAGACCTTATCCGTTTTACCAAAAAATAAAATGTAAACAAATCGTAACAAGGGTTTTTTGGATGTCGATTTTACAATAATCAACGTGATATAAAAATTATCATAGCAACTTTTAATTATTTATTAGAAATATCTCCTATATTCTTATTTTTTATATTACTATTCCTTACTTTTAGAAGAAAAAAAACTAAATACTTTTATTTTTACAATTATGAATGATAAATATAATGCGTATAAAATTTACATATTTACAACATTAATTGTAATAAGTAACTTACATTAGAAAGAAACTAAAAAGACAATGTTTCCGAATCCCTTACTGGTTTTATATGCTGGTAAATTATAAGTATACTGTTCAACGTACTATTGTCGATTGGAAGGAGTGTTTTTATTATTACGGTCGGATTATACCCGCCATGTTGTTTTTATTCTAGCTTTGTTTGAGAAACATTGGTTTGTTTACATTTTATTTTTTGGTAAAGTGGATATAGTGCCGGAACATATCACAAGGTCATTATGGCGGCACGTTTTAAAACTCTGATACCTAGCTAGTATTGTTTTATTGCCTTTTACGACAGGCTACCTACCCCCGGTCGCAGAGATCAGTATTTTTACTCCGCCCCTGCATGGATAAAATTACTATTAAGCCCGACAAATGTAGTACTTTGTTTATATTATAATATGTATTTCACAGAATATTGAAATGGTTAAAAAACGTCATGTTACTAAGGCATAAAATTTAAATCTGGTATAGGTCACTTGTGTTACAACATAGTCGAAGGCTAAGTGGCCTTGTATATGACTAAATGTATCGCCTCGTAACATCATGTACAACTTGACTAATACGGATGTAAAACTATCTACAACCGTCGACAATTTTAATCAATCGAGCCGGATTTAGTTATATCAATAAAAAGTAGGTCGACTACTAATTAAGAATAAGATTATGATAATCATATAATAAGATATATTTCGTTCAAGGCTATTAAAGGTGTTTATTGCAAAGATTTCACCTTATAAGTCATCTATAGACGTTTAGAACAAGCAAAGAAATAGAGGAGAAATAGGCAGTACTGTGAATTAGTAGGTGTGGGATCCGGTAAGTAAAGTGAATTTAATTCTTATTGTTGGGGGAAATTTTTGATTATATGGCTACAACAGTTTATGCAGTTTCCACGCCATTTCACGTTCAGATAATAAATGTGGACAGTACCAACAATTCAATGAGAATATAACACAGAAATATGACAACACTAATCATAATTCCAACAGGACCCTATTACGTACCAGTGCATTTATTTTAAATACCTAAGTCATATACATTGGGAGAAATATAAAAGTGAAAGCGTCTGAATTAATTATATGGTATATGTTGTTACATTTAAATTCGTAACGTACCTTCATAACAATCCCTGACGGTGAAGAAGTAGACGTAGTACGAATCCTTATTGAAGAAGAGCAGCGATATCCAGCTGTAGCATCCGTAGATCGGTACGATGAACAGAATACGCACTATCCAGCGCTGCTCGGAGGGGTTGGTGTACCAGCGCAGATGCTGATATATCTGCAAGAAGAATACTTGAAATAATTTTACCGTTGTTTTAAAATAGCCGAGCAAGATAACTCAAAAAGTTCTCAACCGATTCTTATAAAATTTGGCACACGTCTTCTATAATAGTATTAGCTTCCAGTTGAACCAAATCAACAATTCTAAAAAAATGTAATGTTCTAAAAATTTTCTGAGGCGTGCCAATTTACGACTTTTCGTTTTTTTTTAATTGATTGAACTAGAAGATATATGTTTTATGAACACGTTCAAAATTTTTAATTTCAGTTCACTGTAGGAGAAGTTAAAAATCCCGCCGATTGATGCCTTTTGCCACGAGTCTCAGGAGATTAGTTACTACGGCGGTCACTTTGACAAAACAAAAAAATCTGATTCTTGTATTTTAATATATATATATATATATATATATATATATATATATATATATATATATGTGAATAAACGTACTGAATTTCAAAACAATTCATTTATTCCTTCCCTTTTAAATAAGCCTCTGAAAAACGGTCAAAATTCAGGCGGTTACATGTATCACCCCCTTTAATTAATTTAATGTATTATTTCTAATGTATTTTAGACAAAAAATAGCTTTCTGCACTCCTCCTCCATATAAACAGTACCTGTGCCAATTTCATACTCCTCCACCCGCGCAATTTTCATAAAAAGTGGTATAAAGTTTTCGCTTTAGGTATATAGATACTGTTTAAAAGTGTGATCTGCGTTTAAAGCCATAATATATGTTGTTATACTTCAATGTTCATATAAAAAATTTGAATCTCTGTCATAACTATAGCATACTACTCGTACTTTTTCCTCAACAAATGATTGATGATGAGTCTTGTTTTTTTTTTTATCAAGAATTGATTTCAAATTAAAACGTAATCGCTTTCATCACAGGCATTGACCGTTTGATATAGTCACTTTTAATTGTATAATGGCCAAGATTCATTCGAAATCAACCTAAAATACGAGGGTTGTTTGATAACTCGGTGACTATTAGAACAAAAAAAATTTTGTTCGGCATATAAGCATTTTATTTTTCAACATAATCTCCTTTTAGATCAATACATTTAGTCCAGCGTTTTTCCAATTTTTTTATTCCTTCCAAATAATAGGATTTCTCAAGGCCCTCCAAAATAGGCGTTTATTTCGGTTATGACCTCTTCATTCGACCCAAATCTCTACTAAAAGCTCTGTAAATCTCAAAAGTCTGTAAGTCTCAAAAGTTGGGTGGTAACCCAGCCATTTTTTCAGGTTTGAAAAAAAAAGTCGCAGGGCGCTAACTCTGGAGAATATGCTGGATGGGGTAGCAGTTCGTAGCTCAATTTATGTGACTACACATGTGTGCACTCGTGCATTGTTTTGATTGAACTGCAATTTTTTCGGCAAATGTGGTCGTTGAACATCGCCTAACACTCCTTTGAAGTATAGTTGCGCTTATGGTCGAGTGTGAGCAATCGCGGCACCCTATTCGCGGATAGCTATTTCATGTCCAATTATTCATGTAGAATGTGACGTACTCGCTCAGTTGAGATGCCTACAGCCTCAGCCACCTCACGTACTTTCATTCTCCGATCGTCCAATATTATTCCATGAATTTATCGACGATTTCTGGCGTGATGACCTTTTTTGGGCAACCTGAACGTACGGCGTCACTTGTGCTGGTACGACCACAACGGAACTCAGTAAACCAATTCTTGCCATTGAAATTGATAGTCCAAAGTTCCTATAGTATTTATGAAGTCTTTCCTTGGTTTCAGTGATGGGTTTTTACGCAAAAAAAGACGCAGCTTGCCCAAAATTTGACAGTAGTCTATTAAAAGATGGTGATTGACGGCAGCAGTGCTGCTGTCTTCCTGTTAAAATTACTGCGCGAGAAATTGAAAAAGTCACGGAGTTATCAAACAGCCCTCGTAATTCTTTATTGAAATTGGAAAATGATGCAGTGTTATATATTTTATTTATAACTATGTTTTTTCCCCATCTGGCTCAAAGTCAAAAAATATTTTTTTTTTCAAGATTAACGTTCAATATAGAAATGTCACAAATAAATGTTGATGACGACTTTTATCGCATATATAATGTTGTTAAAAATTTACTAATTACTTTAAGTATTTTATGAGGCAAGGCCAGGTTGGGAAGTTATTTACAAATAGCGGCACGCCCCACTATCCTTAATAGCGATAAAGCGGACAACATGAAGCCTATTCTGTGTTATTACTTGAAATGTGTTATTATTCTCCTAATAATAAGTCAGACCAGAGTTTTATCAGTTAACAAGGATTTTGAAGCTGATTCAGTTTTTATAAAAGAATACACAACAATATTTTTCTACCACCGCACTGCCCACCATCCGCTGGACGTTCATCCGCATTTATTGGAGGTTTTTTCTTCCTGTACGAAACGATCCTTAAGATCGTTCATATTACTCTCTGTATTTGTCATAAGCTTCTAGCTGAGGTTCCCATCGTATTGTGAATAAACCAGTAAATGGATACCAAACCAGTAGTATCATTGAAGTGTTGTGGTGGCCTGGATAATTTTACTACTAATACGGTCGTTTCTAATACGTTTAATAATTTATGTAACCTACGCATTTAAATCAGATTATTACTCAAAATACTTTAATAAGAGAATATATATGTATTTTAAGATTGTTGTAATAGCTACTAACCATCTTAATACTAAGCGGCTACTCTCGCTTAAAAATGTTTTCAATTATAGCCAATATGTTGCCGGTTTCGAAGATAGTTTTATGAAGCCTTATTTTAAAACTGAAATGTGAATTGTCCATTAGATACTCAAATATAATTTTTACGTGAGATCACATACATTTTTTCAGCCAAATTGGATGTAAAATTTTACAGGCTAAAACTTCTGCGCACTTTTAAGCGCCGGTGTCCTTTCGAGACACTTGTGCAAAGAGACGAAGAAACATGGAATAGATTTAATAAGATTTTTATAGAAACAGGCGTCTTTTCAACATGGAAAGGGATTGTCCCTTAGGTGCAAGGTCCTAAAGGTGCTCTTAACTGTGAGCGAGCTAAAAGATTTATCAGTTTGTTACCTAGTACGGCTTCCTAAGCATGAGTTGATTATAATCTCCATAATTTTAACTATAACGTGCAATTTTCTAGTTAACATTTTCTTGGATCGAAGCTAAATCATTATCAGCACGAGAAGCGGCATAAATCGACCGTGACGTAACGGTGTTCCACTATAATTCATAATATGTATCTACATTATAAACAAAAACAAGAACATTGTTTACAACAATTACATGCACGGACATAAAAGTAACTCGTTGAATGTCAGTAATGTCACATATGAGGGAAGGTCCAAAAGTACGTGGAATGGAAGGGTTTTAAATGAAATGAAACAATAAATCTATTTTTCCTTTTCAGTATAATCACCCTTAAGCTGAATACATTTATTAGATCTAGATTAGTGATTCGAAGCCATGTATGTGCAGAGCAGCCATTGCAACTCTGCTCTTGTGATCCAAAATCTGTGCAGGTTCGTCTCCACACAACTCCAAAAATTGTTTCGTCAGTTATCACCATGATATAATGCTGCCAGTCTACACCTCCTAAAACCCAGACGTCATGTGCATCTTTTTAGTATGCATTCACCAAAAAACCGATCAAGAATTCTTTATTATTAGTCATTCGTGTCGTTCAAGATGCGTGCATGTAATTATTTGCATGTCGCAGTCGCTCTCATGAAAACCAACCATCAACTAGTTATTTAAAACAATTTCTTAAAGAAAATAAGGACAAATATTACAATATGTAATATTTGTCCTTATTTTCTTTAAGAAATTGATATCAAGATGTAATTTTTTTTTGTGAAAAAGGTATTATGCCTGTATTGTAATTTAAAAAATACATATATGCAGAATTAAATAACTTTTTATATTCTACACTCTGCATAGCTAGCTCGCAAAAAATGTCTGAACTCCGATTACTACTTGCATTTCTTATAGGTACAGAAGTGAAATTAACCGCTTAGATTAATTATATTTAATTAATAAGGCTGACTTAAGAGGACCGCATTAAAACCCGCATTCGCGGCAGCCTTAATGTCCGTGATGTTGCGGATAAAAATTGCAGGAGTATCACCTTCGCTAGTATAACCTCGTTTTACGGCAACTGTCTACTTATGTGAGGAACAAATGTCCAGCCATGCCACCTCCGCTAAGCCCCGATATGAGGGGTATACCCAGAAAGTGCTGACTTGACATCGTAAAAGGTGATATGCATGCCAATAAACTCACTACCAGCGATGCCGAAGACCTGGAATGCGCCAAGTGGAAAAGAACAGTAGGAAAGCGGACCCCGGGCACCGAAGTGGAAGTTAGAGTTGCACCTGGAGGATGCTGAATGCAACGCTAGGATGATGAATGAATGAAGACTGGATTTACAATAGCCTAATGTTATCAATAGAGTCGAAATCAGAATAGATGAATTTACCTACACTATTGCATATGCCTTGATAGTTTCTTTCCATAAACAAAAATATCATGACTAAACCTACAAACCAAGGATATTGGAAATAGTTGCACATATAATTCACCCATCTGAAATGGATAATCCTTTTCTATTTGGAGACTTCAAGACCATGTTACGATCAACTTACTTCTAATATTTAGATTACATTCCAATATATATACAATTGCTCACTCATTTATTGATAACCACACAAAGCAAAGCACATTATGACTCATTAGAGATAAATAAAAGAAGTTATTATCTTCGTAAATAATAATAAACGTGCCAACACGGCTGCGAAATTACCTATAAAAATGTATCCAAATCGAAATACTGATTACGTCAATGGCTTGATTATTTTTTACATTTTGGCTTATCGTTACTCATACAACGATTCGATATTTTAAAACTGTCTCGAATCAGACTTATATTTATTTTACTTCACATATATTTTTCCTTTTAGTTTAATATCAATATATTTTACTTACATAGCTTGGCATAGGTGGACATTTATTTTTTAAACATTAAATATTATTTTTACTTAGGGATAATGTAGCATTCTAATGGTGAAATCATTTTTGAAATCGGTCTAGTAGTTTTTGAGTTCGTAGTTTTATTAGAAAAACTCGATTTGCTTGTTTAATATATTACCAATTTTTAATTGTCCCACTTTTAATCTCTCTTCATACGTTGCTTTGTGAAGTACAAATCGCCTCCCCAATCACGCGAAATGACTGTTGAAATTAGCTTTCAGCGGTCTTCTGGTGTTAAGTACGTCTTGATTTAATGCAAGAATAACCACAGTTTATATTTGTTCTCGTAACGCAGGAGTACACAATACTTTAATAGAAGAATTAAAATTTGCAATTAAAAAATTAGCGTTTAAGAAGTTGGAAAAATCAATTATGACGGACGACGTAGTATTAGCGATATGCACTCTTTTTTAAATCTTTAAATACTAATTTGCATTCTCGCCAAGTATAAGCTACATTTAATCTAAACAACTTTGGTTATTTAGCGCATAATTATAAACAATATTAGCTTAAGTTGATTAAAACACTGACTTTATCAGAGGTTTCATATCTATTTAAGTATAATAACTAGTTTACTGTGTCAAAACTTTCAAATAAACAATTAGACGGAATGTATTGCTTATTTCATCGAAAAAATAAAGTCAAAATTCAATCTAAAAAAGTAAAATTATCAGTAAGTAAAAAAAACATTAATTTTAACTGTTAAGGATGTAGATCCTTGTAGCAGTATTACTACAGTATTGGGTGAACAAAATAATTTTGGTCTGTCGATGAAATGGGAACAAGGTCAGCCTGCACTGCACAATTTGTACATGTACGTAAACATAATTATATATCCACACGGCTGTGAAATGCGCACGGATGGAAAGTGATCACTTTTCCATTACCTAATGAAGTGGTCATGCCCATTTTTACTTTTAAAAAGTAGAGATATAATCCACTCTGTCCACTAATTGGTTAAACAGAAAACCTTGCATCATACAATTACTTTGTTTTTCATGGGGAAATACTAAGCCAGACGTCTCAGAATATAGGATCGCTACCAAATATAAGTTTTTATACTGCCAGACATCATCGATTACACTAAATAAAATACCTTTATTTATTGAGTATTGTCACTGGCTAAATCGTTCTCTTCTCGTCTTTTTTGATTCATGGTCCTTCTGCGGCAGTACCGTTTTTTTTTTGGAAAAACGCTTTTTTTTTGGAAAGACGAGATTTCATTCGCAGGGTATGTAAGGCTTTTCGGCCTACACATTACAAAAATACAGCTGTTATCCCCTTGTGCCTGAGCCGACAGAGATGTGGCCTGGCCAAATTCGTGAGTCAGGCCTTGTGCAAAGACCACACTTCAGTGTGAAACCGATTCATACTTATAAAAACTAATTAGTTATTTAATCACATATTTATTTTTGAGTCTATTATTTTCTTTATCGTGAATTATCTACAAAATATTGTAGAGATCGGATTTTTAAAAATAAATCTTTATTCAAAACGGTCGATTATATTGAATTCCAAATAATAAACGACTACTCTCGGCTTATCTCTATTCTAAACCCCGTTATCAGTTGGTACATAAGTGAATAGCTATTTGAGCCATTAAAATAAACGCTAAAGCTTATTAATCCGAGATAACGTTCTCTTGAAAAAAACTTCTCAGTTTGATCAAGATATTGCTAGAAAACCCAGTTAATAGTTCTCGTCTAGTTAAAAATTATTATGGAACAAATTTGGGTACTTGAACGCGACTTTCATAATATTCTAGACTTGACCGAAAAAACAAATTAAGTACTATACTAATTAAATTTTTAATAGACGAGTCTTATTCACACGCAGGAGGGCAATATAAAAAAGTGACTAACGAAGAACTCTTTGGCTGACATTTCATTGTGCATATAGAGCCAGTGTTTAGTAGTTATAGACAATCAGAAGTCCTACTTCGCTTCACTATTGCCAAACAGCTGTCAGTTGTGAAATCGATGATAGATATGATTAAATGATATTTCATGTCGACATACAAAACAAGCTAATAGACGGATCATGATTCATTCCTATTTTCGATGGTTAGAAAATTTACAACTTAAAAGTCGCTAAGCAAATGGTGTAGCAACCTACATAAGGTACATAGCTGTATATGGTAAGTCTCGCTAATAAAATAAGTAATTGGGTTTTTTGTTGAGTCAAACTGGCGGAAAACATGTAAATCTACCTCAGGAATTATTAATTAATCGCATTTTTCCTGAACAATACCGGTAAACGATTCGGTTTAGAGCTTGTGCATGAGAACTTCAGAATATTTTAAATATAAACGCTATTTGTTTTAGAGTTTGAATCGTCCAGATGCCAGCTGTTAGCCTAACTAAGAAACAAGAACAATATTAGTTAAAGATACATCGGTGGAATATGAAACTCGTAGCCGTTGAAATATGATATGATCTCACTGAGTGATGTAATATTCAGAACATTGGAGGAGAGCAAAACATATTTATATCAACAATTATAGAATAAGATTGAACCTGTCGATTATTAACTAAAAACATATTAAAATATTGAAAAAAGTTTGTGGAGTTAATCATACTTAATTTTAAAGATACCTTGGAAATATACAAATTTTTAGTTCCGCATAAAGTCAGACAGAAGGTTTATTCTTGCTACAAGAAAACAAAAATCGATAAAGTAACTGAAAAAGATCTAAGAGACGCAAGAGATAAATAACCCAGGATATTTGGAAAATTTGGGTTATGATTTTTATTCACAATTAAAAACGAATACGAAACTCTGAAGGCATCACAGCTTTTGGCTTTGCCCAACATGGTGAAGTCTAAAAAGTTGGTCCCAATGTATATCTAATACGTAGTAAAGCAAATGTAATATTTAACGTATAACTCTTGGTATTATGCCTAATCTGATCTGCAGATTCAAGACTTATTTTTTTGTATATAATTCTCAAATCATTCGAACATCATTCGATATTCGGTATTCGTATTCACGAATACCTCAAATTATCCTTTAAAATGGATTCCTCCATATTCATTTAATTCACGAAAATCAAACATTGCCATTCCACATTAAGAATACGCGCTTTTTGATTGGTAGTTATGTTTCAGTGGGATGAGCAAATTAAATGCATGAGATCATTGTACCACAAAGGTTAGTATATCGTCAATGGTGAGAGAACGTTGACTGTTTCGGTTGAGACGCAGTTTACTATTATAATAAATAACTTCCATGGCATTGGACATGACATATCATGAACAAATGAATGTATTTTCTAAATGTGCTAACAATGATCTAGCCTTACTTTTAATTAAACATGAATAAATATTTGGATGTAGGGTCCTCAAGTTTGCACCCCACATTCCGGTCCCGACCCCGGTCCGGTCCCGGCATACTTGGACAAAAGCTTCAGCCTAGAGGGCTGGAGGGCGTCCTACGCTTACGTCCACTACGCTTTCTGAGTCGCAGTCTCCACTCCGAGAATTGTATACAGCCATCGATTTTGGAGTGGACAATAATTGGTGGATGATGGCGAAATACGATGACGAAAATAATTAAATCTAAGTCGCCTCCTTTTGCGAAGCAGTCATGTTCGCAAAGGAGGCGACGGAGCGGGAGCGGGAGTTAGTTAGCGGGAGAGGGAACACCACACTTCCCTCCACCAACGCAGACCACGTCGTCAGCGCCGGAGGGCATCCAATGGCCGCGTGCTGTTCCGCAGCCCCCTCAACTCTTTAATACAGGAGAGCACCAGGGAGACGAAATCCTGACCCCCTGGCGCCAACACTATAAAAGAGGCTCGCCCTAACACAATGGGCGGGCCGACGTCGGCCCGGGCCACGAGATCGGCAGGCCACATATTCGTGGGCCCGGGCCACGAGATCGGCAGGCCACATATTCGTGGGCCCGGGCGTAGACGATAAAACAGCGGGGTTTTAGTGGGTAGTCGGATGGCCGAACATATTTCCCAGAGTCCCACATATCTCTCGGATAAGCAATAATAGGGTATGTACAGTAACTGTCTACTTCTAAATATAACTGTCGATTGGAAGTGATAGAACCGTCACGTGGTAGTAGGTCTCACTTTAATAAATGCCGAGAAAGTACCGAAAGATCGTTCTGCGAATCTAACGGGTTCTAATGCTTTTATAAAAAACCTGCTCGTACATTATCATAATTCACATAGTCTATACCAATTTTCTCGCCATATTTCACGCAAAAGCTTATGTTTTTAACTATAAATAATAGAAGTCTTATACGTTTCTGAGCTGCCTAATTTTCCCATAATAATTTTAAAGCTAGTTGTGTAGCAAATCTCTTTCCAGGTTCTCCTGATGTCGCAAACATCCATACGCGAATTTAACTGCTTACTATTATTAAATAGGCCGTTAGCCTGTCTGCTGTTCCACCGCAACAAAAAAAAAATAACATCGGAATCACAACACCACAATATGATTGAGTTTCCAGCTTAGAGGCATAACAGTTCAGACGAAAAGAGCGTTGGGACCATTTTAACCAATTATTCCTGTGATTTTCTATCGACATTGGATTGATGTTTTGATACTATCCGTTATATACTTTACTACAAAGGCTCGAAAACCCTAAATATTACCTGTTGGCAAGTGATGAACAACGCGGTCCATACGAATATCCCTGCGATGATTTGTGCTGGCTGCGACTGTAGGAAGATTTGGTCCTGATTCTTGATAGGCACCTCATCGTGGATTATGGGTTGCGCGGTCAAATTGATCAACTCCGTCGCACTCATTCTGTAAAGAACATACGTGATTTAAACTTTGCACATAAATATTGCCCCAATCAATGCAAGTTATCTTTGAATGACTCAAAACACAGGCCAGTTCCTAGTTTGACAGTCAGAGATCACTCTTACTTTTGGACTCAATTATAGCCAGACGCATACTTTAAGTAATATTAGTTCTTAATATATTTTTTTTTGTTCAAGACTAATAAAGATATATCATTATTATTAAATGTACCTGTGAATGGTAACTTTAATAAAAAGAGACTCAATTTAGTCAGTTTTTCAGCTCTGAAAACGTGAAATTTGTCTCCCTCTTTAGTCAGTTTTCCATTATTAACCACCAGTTACTGTAAAATTTCTTTCGACTTAGTTTAGTTCAAATTATTATTATATACTGTACATTTTACTAAACACAGATTTTTTAAACATATTTTATGTGCCTGTGGGGTCTCGGACACAAAGATCTGTCTAACGACCAGTACATCTTTCCTAGGGTCACACGAGGCGAAATATTTATAGATATTATATTGATGTTATTAATAAAATAGTAATATAATTATACTGTTTTTCCTTTTTTCTCTAATATTTTTATAATTTTGTAAATGTAGGGTATATACTGAATAACCGAGTTATATAAAGACACCAAAAAATATCAGCCAGCATTTTGTTTTGGAAATGGTGGCGGGTTCTTGACATTCAATGATCCGTAAGATTTTATGTTGAAATAAATGATTACATTACTATTAACACACCATTGATAATAAGATTAATAAAAAGATTTTGGTTAATTATAACTGTACTAGAGTTTTGCCTACATGGCAATATATTCAATGCTATAACTGAAATAAAAGAAATACTGTGGCTGTTTATAAAAAATATTATTATTCATTATAACCAATCTTTTCGCATTCTTACTTTATCCACAGGGTAGCGAGCTATGGGGCGAGTTGTACTCGGTATATCCCTTCAGGATAGAATCGAGGATACAAAAGTAGACTAAGGTAACGGACATGGCTCGCAAAATATGCTTGTTGAAGTAGCGATGAGCTGGACACGTATGTCGCACGACCGACAGCCATTGGCGTAAGCTAGTTCTAGAGTGGAGACCGCGTCTTAGCAAACGTAGTGTAGGACGCCCTTTAGCCCGAAAGGATCAGGTGTTATGGCGTGATCTTGGGGGAGGCCTATGGCCTGCAATGGGCGACGTAAGGCTGTTCATTGATTGATTACAAACCTTTTTATACAAAGAAAAAAATATGGATAGGTAAAGAAGATTCTACCTAATGTGACCTTTGTGTTCTTAAAATAACATTTTGTGTGAGTGGTAGACAGTATTGTGCCATATCCTGTCAATATAGTGTACATACTAGGCAAGTAATTTATAGTTATTGTTCTATTCACAAATTTTCACTTGTGTACATATTATTATGGCAAACATATTTTTCGTGTCTTTTTGACAACTTTTAATATTAATGTGGAATTTATGTGTATATAAATCTGTTATGTGATAGATATCGTCAGCGTTAGTAGTATCCAATAGTAAATGTGTAATCCATTAGTTGTATTTACGACTCACTACAAAAAATTACATGAGTGTAGTGAAATATGGTATGAATATGTAGTTGAACAAATCATGGAAAAGCACTACGCACACTAGTGTCGGTCTCCCTGTGCAATGCACGCCCGTACGTCCCCTTCTCTGGGCTGAGGAACACACGTCGCTGGTATACCCATTAAAACGACCCCAGTGATCCTCTACTGCCCGACGCCCGGGCAGAGAGATATGCTTTCGCGTGCACCTGCTGCCCGGACAGGTAGTGAAATCCGTTTATAATGACATCCAAAGGAAATAACAAACACGTCATACTAAGCGGACATCATACAAAGCATTTTGTAGAAAATAACCAACCTCTTGTTATTGTTAGGTATTAATAATTCAAGGTTATTGGTAATTCGATGTATTCCTGTTAGGAGGTGATAGGGGTGACTATTTGTGATAACTTTAACCCTCATATGCATTATGCAAAAGTGAACCATTTTTGAGTTATTATGGTTTTTGTAGCTTTTTTCAAAATAAGTCAAAAATTCAATTTACATAAAAAAGTATTAATTTAAATCTTATTTTTTCTTCTGATTTATAAAAACGATTAAACACCGGTTATTTATCAATATTAAAACAATTATTATCGGATTTAAAAATGCGAGACGAAAAATGATATTATTTCAACATTTTTTCCACTAAAATGCCTTAAAAACAAAAAATAATGTTATGAAACTTGGCTTGCAGATTATTTTAAAAACATGACCGTTTTCTTAGCTCTCTAACAATTCATAACAACTAGGAACTTATTGAAAAAACAAACTGAAAAAAAATGATCACAAAGGAAGCAGGCGGAAATTCGTATTCTAACTAAACTTAAGGTTGTTCTTTAAAATTTCCATAATATTAATTAAAAGCAATGCCCAATGTAAATAAAACAAAAATACAAATTTAAAATAAAATTTAGAACCAGTAACAGTTTAGTATAAATAACATTTAATAATAAATAACAAATAAGACATTTTGTAATTTAGCCTAATTAAAGCTCTTGCTGGATCAGACTTCCCCTATTATGTAAGCAAAGTAGCATTCTTTTTCTGAATTTCAAAAGTACTTCTATCACTGCCTCTGACAAAGCTATATATTCTGCGAAAGTTGAAAATTTTGTCCCTGTATTTTGTTTGTTTTCCAAACCACCTATGCTACTATGTTAAAGTGATTTGAATTGAAAAAGAAACTGTTTTAAAAACATTTTATTTTGTCTATAAATTTATCTTACATTGCGAGGCGCCATCACTAATGAACACAGAATAATAACTTTGGGAAGTTGCTAGATGGCGCTACGTGCCCCATATAGAAAATTAAGATTATCAATATTTACCATATTACAACAGGCTCTTCTGTGGTAAGTAATGGTTCTTCCTCGACTTCCTTTTCCCCATGATTTCGCGTTGCTCATTAGTTTAGTTAGGAATCATGTCGGTCAATATAACAGGACATAATTTATTAAAAATTAGTCATAATAAGAGACATGTCATTATAAGTGAAGTCATAGGGAAGATATAATCCTATATCCTAGGCCAGGACCACATAGTCCAATATGACAATGAAACAATGTAGTTGCTAGTAAATTGTTTAATCTAAAACCTCCCTATTGCTATTATTAAACAAAGGCCATAATGGTATGACAATGTCATATCAAACAATAACAATAGCACATCAAGCTGTAGCAGTAATTGATCAACAAGGTAAACAAAGCTATTTGTTAAAAGAATAGGCATTTATTTATTATAGACTATCTATGATAGTAATTTTATGAAGCAAATTACTGTATAATTATGTTATATTAATTTCAATATCAATAAGTTCATTTAAAATTATGTAGCATACTTGATGTTATTGATTGAATGCTTAGTTTTAAGCAGGATTTATGTGTTTATACTTGACTGGATAACTGAGTAATAAATGTAAAATAAGACTACAAAAATTACTGGGGAGTTTGTTTTGTTATTTATTTTCTAGACAGCCTTTTATGTTGGAAATGGCAGTAGCTTCTTGATATGCAATAACTGATTTGTAAGATTTTATATACAAATAAATGATTTTGATTTGATTTACCCTGTGCCGATATTCAACATATGAAGGCGCAGAATCTTGAAGAACTGATGACGTTTCTACAAAAATGTTTTTCGGCGTATTTCCTTTTTTTACGAGGACTTTATTATGGCATGTTCCTTGTTCTACAGATAATTCAATTATGACCTAAATTTGGTTTACGGTTGTTTTTACACCAGCACTGAGTCCCACAATTAGTGATAGGAGTAATGATATGTACCTTAGGCAGCAAACAGCAACAACCAGGTTTACGAAGTAAAAAACATTTGACTCATTTGGGACTACATGAATTCCCATATATGGCAGGAAGGTAATGATAACTTTAAAAACAAGATAAATAAGAGTTATAAACAAAATATTCGAAAATAATGAATTAATTTTAAAAATAAAGAATGAAGATATTTTATAGTTGTGATTTCTTCTTCTTAGTCGATTCACTCTTTACAGAGCGGTCGTGATCAACTGGTAGTACTATTAGAGGCAGATATTGTTCGCTGTATGATTTTACGCCATTTCTCGCGATTCAGAGACATTCTGGAGCACTCATGCAAAGGCCCGCCCACAGCCGATTTGATCTGGTCGGTCCATCGCATGGGTGATCTTCCACGTGATCTGGTCCCCTCCACATTGCCCTGGACATATTTGTGATACAGCAGTCATGTTAACTTATAAATGTAATGTAATAAATTGCTTATAAATGTTTGGGATCCCAGGGACACTGTTTACATGGTATTGTCCATGTAGGGGAACTGGAACCTGGGTCATTAATGTCAGAACACTACCTAAGATTATTATGGTAGCATATTTAAAGACCCTGCTTTTTGGGTTTGGTGGTTGCTATTGAGCCGGGGTTGGAACTACTTAGGTATTCTTATATGATTTATTCTGATGCAGCCACTGCATGGAGAAATTATTACAGAAAATATATTTCATAAGCTAAACATTTCCAGTAACAGTATAACATAATTCCGGCAAGTGGGGCTGTGGGTAATCAAAATGTCCAAAAACATTTACTAATCTTCCCCTTCTTAGGAGTAAAATGAATAATAAAATATTTGCTGTTATCATTCCTTCATGACTTCTTCATAGCTAATCTCTTCTCCTAAGCATTATATACCTTGACCTACCTGACTCATTGACTTTCAAAGCAAGGTATTTGCATTTTTTATACTAAAATATAATAAATACAAGTCATAAAATTACCTGATATGTTATCATAGCCTGTCAAAGATAACAGACAAAGCCATGTTATAAAGTACATTCTTTCTAATTAACATAATTCAGATTTAAGAATGTATTATTTTAATATAAGTCTAGTGTCTGTGATATGTGTACTATAATTTCTGTGTGGTTGGCACATTACCTGTCACACAAGGTCCCAGCAAATATTATATCTTAATTATTTTAGAGATCATAACAATACACTGTCAGTATTATACAAAAAAATATATAATCCTTTGGGATTTGATGCAGTGGGCACTACTATTATTGTTGGAAACTTCATGGACTATATATAGTTTTAATAATGTTTATGCAAATTCTAGTTTCTTGAGCAAAAATATAAAATAACTATGACTACTATACCGGCACTCTATGATGGCCGTTTTGATGTTTGTCCACTCATGAAGTTTCATATTAATTAGTAATTAGAGTAATTACATTTGAAGGAGCAAACTACTGTTCTTTATTGTCAATAGCGACATGCAGTTATTGACAATAAAGAACAGCAATTTGCTCCTTCAAATATGATTACTAATTAATATGAAACTTCACTCCATGAAGTCACACACACAAACGTCTAAACGACCATAAAATTCGAAGGGAAGAATGCCATATAATATATATAATAAGGAAAATGATAGAAATGAGAGTGTATGGATACAGGAGGAGAGGAAGACCAAAGAAAAGATGGAAGGATTGCATAAAATATGATATGGCAAAAAAAGATGAATGTTGAAATGACAGCTAACAGAGGAGAGCGGAAGGACAGAATATGTTGAGCCGACCCCATATGTGGTATAAGGGCAGAAAGAATAGAATCTCTACAATATAAAATGTAAATCTAATAGAAGTATTTTGTGACATTTAAATAATGGAGTGGTCATGATCTAGAAGATCACTAAATATTCTATGAGATAATACATATAATAATATGAGGGGCAACTTTTCATCCTAAACGAATAAAATGTGAGATACCTATTATATATATTTTTTTTAATGCTGTAGGACAGCAGACAAGCTGATGGCCCGCTTAGAATTTAGCAGTTACTGTCGCCTATGTGTGTTCGCAACGCCAGTTGCATCGCGAATACGCCACTGTCCCATAAGGGCACAGGAACCTGGGTCACTAATACCGGAACACACCACAAGGTTATTACAAGGTTATATGATGGCGGCATACTTAAGACCAAAGATGGTCGCTATCCAGATGGGCCTGAGGCCCTACCACGTAGCTAGGGTGGGATGTTTTGTCGACTTTTACGACAGGCTGACCCTGGCCACAGAGATCAGTAATCTTTCTCCGTCCCTGCATGGATAAAAATATAAGACAAATTACTTATATTATAAAATAAATATATAGACAAATTACTTCATAAACAATTAAGATCATGGCTTAATGAATAGTTGAAAACTCTAGAATATTTTATGATTCAATTATGTATGTTTATTGTCTTATCATCAGGTCAAAAAAACATTATTCTTACTTGATGTGAAGACTATATGGCTAAAATATATAATATTGGTATAATGTAAGATCTTAAATGTAAGACATCTAAATATAAAAACTTAGTGAGTAAAAAACAACATTTGCATACATTTGTTTTAGATTTGTCCCCTTTGTAGCCATTTGCAAGAAATGGCATGGTTATTTGCCTTTAAACATGGCCATACTGATTAAGGTCCTGTAGTCGCAAGGTTGCAAATATGCAGACCACTATAGGAATGTGAGAGTTCCAAACACAGTTTTTTTACATTGATCTCACATCCACCATAGCATCACTAGTAATGAGTCAAGCAGCACTTTTCGATCTCCCCCACCCACTGTGACAATTTGTTCACTATGTAAGTCAGTCTCTATGTAATTGTAATAAATGGTGGATGCACCACAGCATTAATTTAAATACACAATTATCATCATATTTCTTGAAGTTGGTATGTCACTACATAGTATAAAACAAAGTCATCCCGCTTCTGTCTGACCCTAATATATAGGGTCTAATATATACTTAGATCTTTAAAAATTACACAATGGATTTTGATGCATTTCTTTACAGACAGAGTGATACAAGAGGAAGGTTTATATGTATAATACATACATATTATAGTACAGAAAAGCCAAACAATATAATAGAACAATTCAAATGTCATATTTTTTGTGACATATTTTTGTGCCAAGACTGCGATGGCTAAACCAAATTTGATGAATTTCATTATAGAGATAGACTGAATGTTGTAGGACATAGGCTACTTTTACTATTGTTTTTTTTTATTTATATGGCAAAACAATGTTTGCCGGGTCAGCTAGTTAATATTATAAGCTTTTTACAAATATATGCAGTTCATTTCAAGTTCCTTGGAATTTTAAGCTCTAACAGCCTTAAAAACAAGCATATTTTTCTGGTTGTTTTATATAACATCTCATTGGAAACATAATATCGCTGCCTCGATGCCATTCATTGACTTATGCATATTTCTTGCATTGATATTTCAGTTACCCAAACATTATACTCACTGAAGACAATTCTTTTTCACATTATTATGAAGAGAATGAGTGTAAACTTTGTATTAGTTCTGTACTAAGACTAAGAGTCCTAAAATGAAAAAGGTTGGTTAGTTGTACATAGATAGTACAAAATTGAATCAACATCAGTTATTCCATAATGTCTACTTTCTATTAACAACAAAATCAAACCCAGTAGTTATTAGTATGCTCATCTATCAGTTAATTTTGTTTAGATGACAATTGGAACAAAAGTAATACCAGGCAATTACATGTAAGAAGCACAAAATATAAATTAAGATGTATAATATTGGAGGTCACACACGTCTTGTCATTATCTTGTTTGGTTTATGAGTGAAGGGTGACCCATAATAGTGACGCATTTTTACACATTTCCGTGAATAAAGCAATAAATTCAATGGTCGCTCCAATTAATAAAATGTAAAGGTATTATTATATTATTACCTGTTTATTACTGATGACTATTTTAAACTTGTGTTTTCCTTTTGTTAACAGATGTCATTCGTAATCAACACTCTGCGCATATTGTACACACAATCACGTAGTTTTCTACACATCAAAGGTCCAATGAATGTTTCACTTTTACCCCGAAAGAATCGAACCACGAAAACACTCCAAAGAAACAATGATTCTAATAAGATTTACTTCACTTTTAGAAACAATCTATTAATTCTTATGAGTTTCACTGCATTAAACACAATCGTTCGCAAAATAATAGATTTCTTCGTAATCAAAAATCGTAACCGTATGTAGTTGTTCGTGAATTCTTCGCTTTCGTCTTTTTTCGTTCGTACTCGTAGTTCGTTGTGAAAATTGACTTTGACGTTAACGTAATCTTGGGTTAGCCTGGTTAGCCACTACATTTTTTCGAATTTACTAATAGACTACAGGCCTGTGGCAAAAATTGATGGGTCATTTGAACCACCAGGAGACCTATGTAGAAAGATAGAAGAGCATAAAATAATAAGATTCAGCACTATGCCGTCAGTTGTAAGCTGTCCAACTGAGTGCAGGTGAGAATTCAAAAGAACAGATACCCGCTCTACCTGTAAATTAATGTCTGTACATACAGATTTTTATTAAAGATTTATAGCTATTTTAGAATTATAGATGTGTCTTATACTAGATTTGTTAGGATTGGTGGAATATATTATTACCACACCAAGGTTAAACTTTGGCGATAAACAACAAAAATATGAAAATTATTTTTATTATTTTATTAGAGAAAAAGCTTGAAATAATATGATAAGTTGTGAATAAAGTCAGCCTCAACAATGAATTAAGGACCGTGCGTCGGGTCCTTAAAAAGTATCTGCAAAATATAAGATAAAACCATAGACTGCAGAATACATAGAGTTCTACATTTATAGATTATAGATTTTAAATAGACAAAGTAAAAAAAAAGTATAAATGCAAAATGTCCGCCGAAGGAAAGATTTTACTTTATATGTCTGTGAAATAATTTTAACTTGCAATGTGAAGTATTTTAACGAATTATCATTTTCAATAGTGTACTAAAACTATCAAAATGATTGTCCAAGAACCTATTCAGGTAAGTGGTACGATAGTTTTATTAGTTTTCATGGATTCTAGGGGGTCTCGTAATTAATAAATTTTCATCATTTTCACAGGTAATCATTTGGGAATGTCTCAATAACTATGAGTATGACAATGCTACATTTCTGGCAGAAAGACTACATGCTGAAGGTAAAAACATAGCTGACTACAAGCTGTTTATAAAACGAATCAGATGTTTTCATATTGCATTACTGTACTTATTGATTTTTCTGAAACTACTTGCGCTGTCGGTGCATACTAATTTTTTTCTTTGACATTGCAGTTGCTTCTGAAGAGACAGCTTTTTTGCTAGGCACTTGTTACTACAGAGCAGGACGAGTGAATGAGACTCACCATTTACTAAAGAATATATCATTAACATTACCCCAATCAAGATTCCTTCTAGCTAAATGTTCTATTGATTTAAAAGCGTAAGTTCTGTTTTCTAATACATATTTTGAATAAATGTTTCTTTATAAATTATTTTATTTGTTCATTTATAACATTCTTATTATTATTAAATCTTCTTCTTCCTCCTGCCCTTATCCCAAATTATATGGGTTCGGTTCAAATTATATGGATGTTACATGTTGTAATAGTTGTGGCTTAGATTTTACAACAGGCCGACTGCCTGACGTTAACCTCTTTGGGGCAAAATCTGTCATCCTTTTTATTTAAATGATTTTTCTCATTTTACATTGAAAATAGGACAAAAGAAATTACATTGTCAATCATCTAATATATCCTCAAGTGACACTTTTATTGGTTTCTTCTTGATTAAACAACATCAGTGTTGGTTTGGGTGTGCAGGGTGGTACTTTTGCCAGGTCGCCGACTTATGGGGTCCATGCACAATTCACATTCAACAACTAAGTCACGAGGGCTTTTAAATAGGAAATTCACAGTGCCTAGCGTCTTCGAATGCTCTTGGTCCTGCATTCCGTTATGCTCGAACGCAGACACAGCAGCTTGCGCACAATGCATTCTTCTTTATATATTTTAGTTGTGGCTCACAACAATCTTCCTCTTGGAAAGTTAGAGGCCTTGAAACTCGCGGCTTCTTTCACGACAATCATAACCTTCGGCGATGGATATCTTGGCAAGCAGAGATAGCATTATTGTTATTATTAAATACATGTATTAAAATTTCTATTTCTTTTGCTTCTTTCTTCTTCGTTGCAAACAACTCTAACTATGATAAAAATAGTTAAAGAGTTGTTTGCAATTTTTTGTTTTTAGTTGATTAGTAAAGGTAATCTAAGAAACATAGACGTTATAATATATTTCTTAATTAGTATTAAGAAATATACATTATTAGATATTCAATCTTATAACAGTATGGCTAGTTTAGTGACTTGTGTCTGGATAAAACTTAGTGTTTTAGTTTGAGTATATGTCTATGGAATCTATTGTGTACAATCTGCTATATAGGTTCTTACTATGACTGAAAATTATCTAAGAAAATAATTTTGCTTCTTTCAGGTACAAGGATGCAGAAATTGCCATTGGTTATAGTTTAGACATGATTGCATCTGAATTTGGAGAACAGGCTCCATATGCATTACAGCTACTTGCCAAAATATATGTTATCACTGAAAAAAGGAGTAAAGCAGCTGATGCTTATCGGAAAGCTCTTGCACTGAATCCTTTCATGTGGAAATCTTTTACACAACTGTGTAATATGGGTGAGAAGGTGGATCCCCATCATGTATTCCAACTGAATAATACAGATTTTTCATTTACAACATTAGTAAACCTAGTCAGCAATTCTGAAAATATTTCAGTTGCCAATAATAACATTCCTAATAATACTAGTGTAAATACTATTGTCACACCAAATAATGCTGTAAATCGTACTCCTATAACCATGTCCACTAGTATTACACCTGACACTCAGACCCTGGGTAAACATGTGCACAGTGTTTTTAGTGGTATGGCTCCTATTCCATTTTCACCATCCTTCGGTATGCTACCAATGGAAGAATCTCCTGTGCTATATACACCTACTCTTACAGACTCTAATGAGCAAAAAGCTTTACCGAAGATTGTTAACTCATTGAGGGCACAAATGGGTCAACTGAAAGATGCAGTCTTCAGCCCAGCACCTAGATGTAACCTTGGCCCTGCGCCCCGGCGATCTTCTAGATTGTTCAGTAACAGCAATAACAGTTATTCTGTGAAAGAAAATAACAAGTCCCCAAGCAGAAAGTTTGTAGCTCCTAAGAGTCCCTCAAGGAAAAACAAACAGCGCACAGCCAAAAATATCAAAACTAGTTCTGTTGAATCAAATGATAGGGCTAAGACTGTGGACAATGTCACATCTGCAGTAACTCCAAAGAATTCTAATGGCATAGCTTTATTAAATCTATTAAAAGAATTAGGACAGGCTTACAAAGCTCTGGCTTTTTTAGACTGTAAGAAGGCAATAAAACTCTTCCAAGATACTCCACCAAAACAACTAGCCTCACCTTGGGTTCAAACTATGATTGCTCGGAGTCATTATGAATTGGCCCAGTATGATGCAGCTGCAAAAATATTTGCTGATATTAGAAAATCAAATCCTAAGCGCACTGAAGGCTTGGATATATATAGTACTTGCTTATGGCATTTACAACGAGAGCCACAATTATCTGCATTAGCTCAAGAGCTTGTGGAATTAAATAGATGTGACCCAATAACCTGGGTAGCTGCTGGAAATTGCTTTTCACTTCACAAAGAACGTGAAACTGCTCTGAAATTCTTCAAAAGAGCAGTACAAATTGATCCTGATGCAGCATATGCACATGCGTTATTAGGTCTTGAATATTCTGTTGCTGAGGAGCCTGACAAGGCTCTTGGGAGCTTCAGAACTGCAGTTAATATTGATCCCCGCAATTATGTTGCTTGGTATGGTATTGCAGCTGTTTATGCACGACAGGAACGCTGGAAGTCATCAGAGGTGCATATCCGTCGTGCAATCAGCATACATCCCTATTCAGCAGTATTGAGATGCCACCTTGGCTTAGCACAGGCAGCTATGGGTAAAATTGAGCGTGCCCTTACTACATTTGAACGAGCTGTCTCATTGGACCATGAAAATCCATTAAGCCGCTTTCATAGAGCATCAGTTTTATTACGTGCAGGTAGACCACAAGATGCACTGGCTGATTTACACCATCTTAAAGATATCGCTCCAAGGGAATCTTTAGTATATTACTTACTTGGAAAAGTTCATACCAAGTTGGGTAATTCACATTTGGCCATGATGCACTTCAGTTGGGCCACTGATTTAGATCCAAAAGGGACAGGCAGCCATATCAAGGAAGGTTTTGACCCTTCTAAACAAGAAGATCCACCAGAACGGTCAGGTTAATTTGAAGAATATTGAAGGATTGAACAGATAGTTGATACTTTTGTGTTGGCATTGCAGCTAATATTTGGCTGGTGAAATCAAGAAAATTGCTCTTACCTACTGAGCTCTGGTGACACCAAATTCTTGCAACTAATATATAGAGTTCAGTGGGTGGTTGGTGGCATTTAGTGGTTATAACAGTAAGGATTTATGTGCATATGTTTATATATATATATATATCGTAAGATGTGTATAATCCTTAAATAACATTAGATTTATTGTGTATAGGATATAGTTTATAGAAAATCAATCAAGGTAGATATGAGACATGCTTTTGAAATATATAAAAGACTCAGGGCCCTGATCTCAATGATATGACTATTCATCTAAATTATTAAAATATGGATGTGAATTTAAAATATATCTTACAAGTTTTATCTTTAACCATGTTAATCAGTGTATCATGTAATCTGTGTCTAATGTAGTATATACTCTAGTGAACCAGATGTTTAAGTGAGCCATTATTTGGGAAATATGTATTGGAGATCTGCTGGCGCTATTATAGAACACAATCTTTTTCATGCCGTCATATATTTATCTTTAATATACTGGTTTTATAGATCTTTAATATATTTAAAGTAGATTCATGAATTTCGATGTTTTATTGATGACAGCAAAAGTAGCTTTGAATGTTTAAATACAATATATATTTAATAGGTGGATAAATGTTTCAGTGTCTACATACAGGTGTTTGTTCTAGAAGTAAGATTGAAAATTACCTTTGGTGTGTATGTATAACAGATTAACAATACATTAGCACTGTCATTTAAGTCATTAATGAAGTTTCTTCTGTGAATGTTTGTTTAGACCACGTCAATATCATGTATGAACTTATTAAATAAAACATGTAATAGTTACTAAACATTTTAAATTCCTAATTCCTTTAGTTGTGTCTCTCTATCTCTGGGAAAACTAGTTACTATTAGTACTGCATTGGAACTCTGGCCAGATGGTGTTGTGATGACCCATTCTCTGTCTGCATTACATTAGCTAGCAGAGACTGCAGTTATTATCGGTTATGACTAGTTTTGCGAGTTTTCACGATTGACTTGGTCTGTGTCACAAGCTACCTGTCAAGTATCGACGCGGTTTTCTTGGTAGCGTCGTATACTTGGAGGCCAATTTGAAACAGTTTGTTAAATCTGTGGGTGGTTTATGAGCCTTAACCCACATTATTGTGGCAATAGTTACAACAATATAATTAGAAAGTTCGTATCGTCACAATACAATATACGCTAAAACTAACGGTCTTTACGACTGTCGTGAGCGATCGGGTGAGCTTCCCCAGACAGCCGAGTGTGGCGTCCGTGCCTAACGGTATTTTACCGCTCAAATATGATGGCGAGTGGTATGAACCGATGCGCGTCACAAATCTATTATTTCTTCCATGATATCTAAAAAATTGCCTATTGCCTACACTTGGTGGCTGATAATTTACTTAAAGGAGTCTGCCCACTACACCGTTCCATACCATGACCGTTCTAGGACCGTATCAGAAACAAAAGCAACACGATACGCTCTACTATGCCCACTGAAACGGATCGACCGCGTTCTGTGCCCGTATACATGCCGTATGTTGCCCTTACGTACCTATGTATCCACCAAAACCGGTAGAAATCGATTTCATTCTCGCATGCGTATCAGTGTTGCGTTGTCTTAGAGTGCTATCAAGTTTTTAAATACTAAAATAGGGCTATTAGAAAATTAACTGTTAGACAACTAGCAATGATTGCCATAATATTGGATGACGAAGAAGAAAACAAAAAACACACTCGACGCTACTGGATTGAAGATTCTATAAAAGAACGAAAAACAGAAGAATATTGGACGATAAGTTTTTTTAGTATTTTAGCACCTCCAAACAGTGGTTCTTTGTATTTTAACGATAAAAAAACATTTTCTATTGTACTTTTGGCTTTGGTTGATGCTAATTATAACTTCATAGCCGTAAACGTCGGTGCTTTCGGAAAAGATAGTGATGGTGGTATTTTGTCAAAACCAAAAATGGGCAAAGCTATATTCGAGAATAAATTTAATATTCCAACTTTCCAAGTACCATTTTTTTTCCAGGGACTAAGAATAAGTGCACCGTGTGTTATATTAGGAGATGAAGCTTTTTCTTAAAAAAATACTCTTCTAAGAGCTCATCCATCACAACAGACAACTAAGTAAAGGAAGGCGTTTACAACGCCTATAATATAACGGTCATCATACGCGGTTACAACTCGGTTCGCCGCTTGCGCACACCGGTTTGGTAACGGTTTGCCATGCACGGAGCGTATTGGCACCGGCAAAATATTCTCGCCGACAATTATTGACGCTCCGTGCATGGCACGTGACGGTGCTGGTCAGACTCCTTACAGCTAATAGTTGGACAGCTCCGCACAGTACAGAAACAAATAATTTTTGCATTTACATTTTGTAGTTTCGTGCACTATCTGTAAACTTGCATTGAAGGTTTTTATGGAAAATCTGAGAATATTATGTAAATCAAAATAAACTATTTATGTATTATATTTGGCCTGTATGAATATATACTTTAAATGATCATATAGTCACTGAACCAGCAATGTTATGGCTCGCTTTTAGTATTTTATAGATTAATCCATTAATGCTGAAGTGTCATGATTTTGTAGCAAACTTTCAACGTGGTAATTTTTGATGTTATCGGCATTAAAAGACATTGGTCACATATTCTAACGTAGAATCTCAAGTTATTTCAGAATATTAAAATTACGATTAGACCGGGAGAAAAAAAGTGGCGGATTTAAACAAAAAATGTAAACATTTTTTCATCAAATTTTTATTTCGGATTCAGAAAAAGCTTAAGTCCTTCCTACGTCAGAATATGAGACAGAATTTTTTTAAATGCCGCTTATATATAAATAATAATCGACCTGAAATTTTGCTAAAATATTTGGGACGCTTCGGCGTTAACGGTTATCTATAAAATACTAAGCTAGCTGTTGTACCTAATAAAATAATCCTATTCCCCCTTGGAACAAAATTGACGCAAATGTGTTATAACAGATTTGGTTATTTGTAAATAAATAATCTCTCGATAAATGTACTGTTTATTGTTCTATTATAAATATCTAGCGAACTTGAAACCAAAAATGGGAGGTCATCTACTGACCAACTCAATTACTAAAGGCGAAATAAAAATCATCAATGTCAAAAATACTGTATTTGGCTTAATAGGCTAAGCGAACTTTTGCAATATCGAGTCTAATGCTTTTTTGACTGTGGGGTCGTTCAATAGTTTATTTTGAGGGGTGGCAGGCGGTTTCTCCACTTTTTCTGTAGTTATTTTTTTATCGTTTAATATGGTTAAAATTCTTTGTTGAAGTTCAGTTTGTGTTTTATTCGCCGGCGCTGTGATAGGTTCGCCTAACTCTATCTTTACTTGCTGTTCTCGACGTTCCTAAAAATATCACAATTCAATAACTAATGAAGACAAGATTATGAAAAATCTTAGGGTGCCAAAACATCACCTATAAGTTAGTGTATCTATCTAAACCGGGTAGAAAAGAGTTGCTGTAAAGACCAAAAATATACAAATCTACTTCCTCTGTGGCATAGTGGCTAACGCAGTTCGGTACTCTTGCGGAGGATACGGATTATCAATATGTATACTTTTACCTAAGAAATGTATATAGTACAATTATCACTTGTCATACACACCCATAACAAGTGCTTATGTAACTTAGTTTGGGAGTAAATGGCGTTGTGTGAAATGTCCCAATATATTTTTTTTATTTAATATAATAAAATGTCATTAAGTGAAATTTAGCTACCTTAATAAAATCCTTGGACTCCAGTGCAAAGAAAAATCTATCACCACTCAACACAGAGCATTTTTAATATGAATGGGTTAAGCCCGCCTATGTTTGCGTATTTTGCCGTTTGTACAACGGGTATTGTTCTGAGGAACTGTTCAGAATTGTGACTTCGTCGTCTTTCTATCACCGCACTGCCCGCCATCGGCTGGGTGTTGAGCCCAATTTGCGGGAGTCTCTTCTTGGACGAAACGGTTCTTAAGAACATTCATGTTGATACTCTCCGGACTTTGAATGAGATTCTGGCTAAGATTTTCCCATTGCAGTACTATATGGGGATTTTCAAATGCGTTATAAAATTTCTTCGAGGCAGGCAGCTCGTTGTTAATACCTCTGGAAATGCAAACGTCTATAGGCGATGGTGACCATGGCCTCCTGCTATCGTGTGAGCCGTTTGCCTGTCTGTCAAACTCTAGCAACAATAATAAAAAAATTTTGAAAATGATTAAAGAAATAACTCACTTGCAAATATTCAATAACTTTGTCATATTGTAACACAGTTAATGTCCGTCCATCAGCCAACTGGCCTAGAAGGGCGTAAACGGCTTCCCTGCCCGAAGTTCCTCCCCTTTGGACTTCTTGGAAGTTTCGGGATAGTAGTTGAAGAGCATCTTCTAAGGGCATATTGCGATGCTCTGATGACAAACCAAAGTAATATTTTATTGTAAAACATTACAATCAAATATTTCTGTCAGCATGGATATAAATCTTTGGTTTCTTTTTTATTATTGTGAATTCAATAAATGAAACAATTGATGTGTGGGCTATATGAAGACGAAGCAGCATAAACAGATCTAAAAACACTAAGATACTCCATAAAGATCAGGTATGACAGCATATCACTCTATAAATATTCTAGACTAGTAAATTTTTTCCAAATTATATTACAATCATTTTACTGCTTGGACCTCACAACCTACATCCGGTTTTGTCTGATCTAGAGGACTAACGCATTTGCCCCACTGCTCATTAGTACTGCTACAGATGTGACTTCAGTTGGCCTATTTTGTGAGCTTTATCAGTCACTTCATTTCTTTTATTTCCATAAATTCCTTATTCATTTTGGATCTTATCCAAAAGAGGGACGCCCAACATTACTTGTTCTTAAAATCTTTGGACTACTCCCATTAATTCGTATCAGTTCATACTTTTATTTTCTAGAAGTTCCTGTTAACCAATCACATAAAATTATTAAATAAACTTTTAGTATCAATGTATATGTTACCCTGTGGAAGTCCATGAAGAATAGTTAATGTCAAAGATCTATGTTCCTGATTCTGTGGCATCACCAATATAGCATACAAGCACCCACGAGATGCAATGTTTCCCAAAACCTTGCCAATCGGCACATCTTCCATTGGAAACAAAAGATCAACCACTATTCCCAATCTTTTTAATCTACTTTCAATATATTCCGCATATTCCCTGAAAACACAAGTATACAAGTATTCAGTCACAATAAAGTGGATTAAGAAAGAGTCCTAGTTTGTATTTCTACAGTAACAACTTCTTAGACAGTTTTTGCGATTATAGTCCATTCCCATTAAGAAAATAGTAAGTCATCATTGTCCGCCGGCCTAGACTCGCCCCCCGACTAATCATCATTTCCGGACGATGATCTGCCGTCAACTGGTCACTGTGAACATAAGTTTTTAATTTGTTGTGACCTGATTGGTCGTGCCGGGCGTGCGGATGATGACTAGCTATTTTCTTAACGCGAATGGACTTTAAATAAGTAATAATGGTTGTAGCTTGCAGGTATAGACTTGGCCAGATCTTTTTGTTTTGTTTTATTGCTAAAAGACAGGAGACAGGCTGACGGCCCCATAAGGGTACAGGAACTTAGGTCACTAATGCCGTACTTAAGACCAAAGGTGGTCACCATGCAGACGGGCTTGGGGCCCTACCACGTAGGGCTAGGACTACATATATTGGTATAGTAGTAAATAGCGATATATGTCATCTACGTATTATTACTTTTAGGTTTGTTGAGTGCAATACCTTTTCAGGGGCAATTAGCTATACAGTTTACCTAACCATACTCTAATTAGAAAATGGTAAAATACACTTACGTAAGACTTTTTGATACTACTATAATTTCACAGTCATTCCTCTCTGGAACTGGTACTGCTCTGGGCGGGTAATTGTTGATTGGTCTCTGAAAACGATCATAACCCCTGTCTGACCATTCAGCACCTGTAATTTAATAAATCTCTGTAAATAACAAAAGTATACAATAAAATGTAAACTTACCTAATAAAATATTAAAAAATTCGAGAATATTATATACCGACAGTATTTAAAATTATGTAAATATAAAATCTCTGGGGTTCAGATTCAAATATTTGCAATAAAAAATTTGTTGTATAAAGTCTTCAAGATTTATGATATAACTAGCTGTGCCCGCGACTCCGTCCGCGTGGAATACTGACTTTGGGCAGAAGTTTTTGGATATGTCTTATGGTTTATTTTGGATTACAAACCCTATAAACCCTAAAATATAAATAAAATATGCAAACAGTCAGTATTATCGAATGCAACTGTTACGCCATGCGCCTCCGGAATACATACGTTCTAACCTACAAAGTCCAGCCTAAGCTGAACCCTATTTCATATGATTGACGACATAAATCTGAGGTTAACTTAAATTGGAATATAACATTTCCGAAACTTATCATGTTTAACAAAAACTACTTTACATGGCATAACAGTTGCATTCGATAACACTGACTGCATATTTCATTTATTTATATTTTAGGGTTAACAAGGTTTGTAATCCAAAATATACCATAAGATATATCCAAAAATGCTGCCCAAAGTCACTATTCCACGCGGACAGAGTCGCGGGCACAGCTAGTTTCATAATATGATTGATGATATAAATCAACTTAAATTAGAAATAAAACCTACAATGTCCAGCCTAAGCTGAACCCTATTTCATATGATTGTTGATATAAATCTAAGGTCAACTTAAATTGGAATGAAAAATTTTCGAAACTTATCATTTTTAACAAAAACTATTTTTTTTTTCTAAAATAAAAATAGCCTAAGTTACTCCTTGATACATCAGATATCTGCCAGTGAGTCCCGTCAAAATCGGTGCTGCCATTTCAGAGATTAGCCGGAACAAACAGACAGGCAGACAAAAATTGTAAAAAATGTTGTTTTGGTATATGTACCGTGTATACGTCCTATACGTCCGTATGCACTTAGTAAAAAGCGGTTATTTTTATATTACAAACAGACCCTCCAATTTTATTTATTTGTATAGATATTATTGCAGGTTGTATTAATTATTTATGTCAAATGCACTAAGATTTTTCCTTCTTTAAACCTGGTCAGAAATCTTTTAGCAATAGATTTCGATAATTAAAGTGCACTTCTTGATTAAAATCTATAGTTCTAAAATAATACCTGGTCCAGGTGTCCTCTCACTATAAGACGACGCGGGTCTTCCACGGCCGCTTCTGGTACGCATCGCGGCACGCGGCCCTTTGCCCCGCGGTCCTCCCCTTACCGGCTCATTCTTCCAATTTGCAGGCTCCTCATATTCTTCTTCTCTGTAATCTATAAGCAATAAAGATATTCCTCAACACTAAGAAGATGCTGGATTTAGAAATAGGCATCCTTTTCAGGCCTTTTTTCGTACTTATGGCTTCAATGTGTTTGACATTGATTTTGCTAATGTAGATATTCAGTAGAACCTTGATAACTTAACCTCGACAACGTAATAACCTCTATAAACTCCTAAATTTTGGGTTCCCTTCCCCTCAGAGTCCAAAACCTCTTTTACTTAAAAGACAAACCCTCTATAACTTAAATGAATAATTTGGGCATCACACCTCAGAACTCAAAGTTGTAAACGACCTTTGTAACTTCAATCATCTATCAATGAGTCATTTTAAATGAATGTGCAAACAAAAAATGTTCCCTGTAGACCATTTTTATGCTTACACATCCATTATTTTAAAGCTGGCAACGGCTGGTTGGAAAATATCAAGAAACAGCATGATCTGGCCTCGAAAAAAGTTTGTGGTGAAAGTGCAAGTATAAGCAAGCAAAGTATGCAAAAATCAATTGGAAAGTTAATTGAATGTATATGACCCATCATTCATGATGCTGAGGTCATGGTGATGATATAGACGAAGATTTAAATGACGAGCCACAAGGTCCACCTAAAATATCTATCAGCAAAGCAAGGAATGCTGTAAAAACTAGGATCTGTAACACAGAGGATGATATTTTCTCTTCTTTATTTAATACTGAAGATAAAATTGATGTAGAAAGTGTGAATTGTTTGAAAAAAAATTACTGACTTTTTATGTAGAATAAAATAAACTTTAATAAATGTACCTTTAACTCTAAAATAAAGTATGTATGTCTTAACATTTCAGTTTCATTTGCATTCAACCTAGCTCGTCTATCTCTATAATTCCTAAACAAAGCTCATTATAAATGAACCTCTGTAAGTAAAAATATAAACCAATAAAAACTCCTTAACTTAAACCTTTAGTAAAAAAAAAACCTCAATAACTCAAATTATTTAACACTTCCCTTGGTGCTTATCTTATTGAGGTTCTACTATATTTAAAAAAGTGACTTGTATAGTAAGAGTAACAGTGAAATATTCAGTAAATTAAATTCTGAAATCCTGAGGACAATATAAAAAGCAAATTGAAGTCTGAATTACAATAAAAAATGCATTTTGAGTAGTATAGAGATAATTATAAATAATGTGTTTATTTTTAACAATGAATATGACTGTAAATGCCAATTTTTATTATTTTAATATTATATTATATTTTATTAATGCATTTTAATATTATGTGTAATCAGTTTATAGAGCTGATTTAAAATAAATAACAGCCTATAGCATCACATTGAAGGGCTTGCATCTCACTTTACAGGCAGTGTATCTGTTATACTTGTCTAAGGTAAATTGGTAAGTTACACATACTCGTAATTATGGTTATACGGAATACTGTACAACATTTTCTTTCACCATAAGTATGTGGTAATTATTGTAAAGTCTTAGCTCTCCTTATATCAATGGAAAGAGAGAAGAGGCCAGGAGTACTATAAGATGGGTTTCTGCTCAGTTTGAACTGTCACCCTCTACTTCATTGAGCTACTGATAGTACTTTTTATAACATACTTGCACTTTTATATTATTTATAAGTGTTTTCATTTCAATATGTGCACATTAGATGAGAAAAACTGCCTAAGTGCTGCATGACATAGAATCATCATAAGTAGCAAATTCCTTTACTAGTGCCGTCAGTATTTCAGAGACAGATCAGAGAGTGTGGGAGTATGAGAGGTGGTCACCAGCGCCTATGGATATTTGCAACACCAGAGGCATCACTAACATGCTGGTGGCCTCTAAGAAATTTTGTAACACCTTTTTTGTGATAACTAGAGGCATAGTTCTTTTTTGTGATGATAATTTTATATGAGTGACTGTCTGACCCATCTGTCAGTCTAAAAATATAAGTTGAATGCTTATTATTTTATTATGCTGTGAGCTCATCATTACTGAGGGAGTCACAATAACAGTGCCTATTATGACATTGAATTATGTTAAAACCATATATACATACCAGTATGGATCCCAGGCTCTCCAAGATAATTTCCATAATTATCATAAAGCTCATCCGCAGGGTCATCTTCAACTACAGGTATGTTATCTGAGAGGGCCAGTGCTGGAGGTACAGCAGGTGTTACAGTCACCACCTCTGTTTCTTTCCTGAAATTTAAAGGAATTCAAATTGTGCTTGTCTCTTAATCTACATTTACAGTGGTATTAGAATTGCAAGATACCGTTTCTCATTTGTTTGGGCTGTCCTCACGATAAGTGTTCTCCCTTTGAATGTACTACCATGTCCCTTCTTAATAGCTTCCTGCGCACTCGACTCTTCCTCGAATTGTACAAAAGCAAAATTCTTGTTTAACACTATGCCATTAATCTTTCCATATGGTATGAAGTGTTCATATAACTCATCAACTGTAGTACTCTCAACTAAACTGCCAACATATATACGGAGATGCGCTGTTGACCGGTCTTTCATAGCCATTCGGTCAAGTGTTAAATTATCTAAAATCAAACAAACCATGAACTTAAATTAAAGCCAGACAAATATATAGAGAAAGCACCACAAATAAATATTTACCTGCCATATTGATAACTTAATTTCACATAAGTATTAGACTTTAAAATAAATAATAAAACCGCGATTAAACCTAAGCAGAAACAATAACTTTATTTACGATAGAGTAAGTAAAGTTAAAGTCAAATACTAAAGAGTATATAGTTAAGAATAGATACTAACTCTATGAGTATATATCATAGAGTAAAGCGCTCTATACACGTTCCATCTTGCTGTACGTCCCGCCAAGGCCATGCACGATGCAGATGCAAAAGTACCATATATGTGTAGGCTAATAGGCTTGACGTACGTCGATAATAATTATTAATTGATTTAATTGTTTGCTAGATTTGCACGACCAATTTTGCAAACAGCGAGCGCCCCCACCACAGCGAACGTCGTGCAGGCAGGTAGACAGTGAATAACGTGGACATACGTCAGAGCGGTCCTGCGTCGTGTGATCGTGTGTGCTTGATCGTGTATACTGTATAGACTTGCTGTACAGCGTACAGCAGATTTAATTTTACATTTAGATCTTGTTTCGAGATGAGACTGCACGTCAAAATGGATCGTGAAACACTTTCAAGATTTATTGAAAGATATAAGTTCCACACATGTTTGTGGAATGTCTCAATCGCAGACTATATGAATATAGAATTTTTTTCATCCAAAACCTCTTGCTATTTTTTTCCCTTTCTTCTGCTGCTGCTGACAACATCAGAAGAACTCCCATTTTTTGGTGTTTTGATAAAACAGCTGGCATTTTAAATAAATTAAAACACGTCCTCTCATTTAATTCTATAACTAGTCTTTAAGCTACATCCAACACCGCGGCCTTGAGCTGACGTACAGCCGTGATAGATCATGAATAAAGCGCTTATTCTATTATGTTGTAATTATTAACTCCATGTTAAATACAAAATCACTACGGTTTGCATGTTTTTTTTATGGTGACAATATGTTTGCGTGTTGTTGCTAACGGATTTATTCAGAACTGTCAGATTTATGCTTATTCGTTAAAACCTATGCTCTGTAGATTTATTAATTTCTATTATTTTAAAAGCGGGCCATTGGTTTTTATTTGGCAGGTATTTGAAGCTTTGAAGATAATTAATATTTTCTATATTTTCCACCACACTGGCCACGTTTACCTTTATTTACATTTAAAACAGTACCGCCGAAATATTGTTGACTTTGGAATGGACTCTACTCAAATTTTTAATCAATAGTAGTGAAAGTTATCTGCTCGAAATATCAAAATAATGTTTAAGTATTAGATCAAACTTGAATATGTAAGAGTTTCATTTTTATTTTAGTTTTACTAAAGTTTATCATCTTGCAACACTTACATCCAATGACAAACAAGAAAAGGTATACTTTGACAATAAAAAATGACATTGAGAGAATTGACAATTTGACAATGACAAAACGTAAATAATGGGTAAACTGGGAAAATTTTGGGGTTATGTTTTAATTTATTTATTAAATAAATCATGAGTTACGTAATGTTTTCTGCAATAAATTTATAACGAAATTAATTTATTATTTTAATTTATACAATTTACAAATAATAATACGGATACTGCAAATAATATATTTAAAAAAATATACAAAATGTAAGTTATATTTTTTATTATTTATTTGATCATCATTTCTTCCTTTAAATGTCTTTTGTTACATTATTACAGCATAATAATTTGATGGTGTGTGTTTATTTTAATATAATTATTTATTGATGTTATGCCAACCACTATCACGTTGTTGGCTGCCTATTATTCCATTACACATGTCATTCACGTGTTTCTGACGAATTGCAATGCATTATGATCTATTTTAAAGTATGTCTTTAATGTAATAGTTTAGTCTTTTAGCTACTAGTACATATGTTCCACTGTTCCTTCTTGTTTCATCATATAGATAAAATTTGCTGAAAAATTAAAGTAAGTATAATATTTATTCTATTTCATGAGCAATTTGATTATCTTCCATAAACTGAGTAAAGTATTTAATCAAAATATTTTATAAATTAGTAATATAATTAACATAACTTTTTAAATACTGCTTTGCTTATAAAGTTGCTTAGATAAATGTGAATAAATTTATTAATTTGTTATAGGTAAATCCTGATTGATGAATTATGACTATTAGGAGATTTTTCTCTAAAGCATATATAAATTACAGACAAGCTGTTGATGATGCATTTAACCGCAAGAATTTATTTTACACCAACTTATTGATATCGGCAGGAATATCCACACTTGGTGATTTGTTAGAACAGAGTTACGAGATTCATAAAAAATGTATTGATAGGTTAAACTTAACCAGGACTGCTCACATGTCATTGTCTGGCCTCACGGCTGGTTTTATTTCCCACCACTGGTACAGTTTTCTAGATAAAATTATTATTGGACGTACTATAGATATGGCAATCAAGAAGCTGCTCTTAGATCAATTTATTTGTTCTCCGCTAATAATAATGTCATTCTTTGCTACTGTAGCGATATTTGAAGATAATCCATTAGAAAATTTCACAGATGAGGTCAGAGATAAGTTTTGGACACTGTATAAAGCGGAATGGGTTGTGTGGCCACCAGCACAACTTATCAATTTCTATTTCTTGCCAACCAAATATAGAGTTATTTATGATAACACAATATCACTTGGCTATGATATTTATACATCTCACATAAAACATAATAAACCATCTAAAGATTGTAAGAATAAATAGATCTATATTTTTGTAAATATATTTTTAAGTTTTTTTATATGTATTTTAAAGAATAATTAAAGGCTCTACATTCAAATAGTTTGTGTTTTTTTTTTGTAGTATTAGAACTATTACTCATATACTATTATACTCAAATAAAATATTTTTGATATTAAGTTAAAATATTTGATCTTTTCAGATAATGCAAGCACTGGGCTTTACCTGGAAAAAACTAATATCCAATGTTCGAAGATGTGGACCAGCAGCATATCTAAAACAGGCTGTGAATGTGGCATTTAGTGATAAATATTTGTTCTATACAAATGTGACAATATCCATTAGTTTGTCTTCATTAGGGGACTTAATACAACAAAGTTATGAAGTGTACACCGGTGAGGCAGAAAAGTATGACACCAAACGGACTATGCATATGGCTTTTTCTGGAGCTGCTGTAGGTGTTTTGTGCCACCACTGGTATAAAGTTTTAGACAAGTTTATAGTTGGGAAGTCATTAGATATGGTAGCAAAGAAGCTATTTGTGGATCAAGTGATATTTTCTCCTATTATGATTGTAACATTTTTCGGGAGTGTGGCACTGTTTGAAGAGAATCCATATGATAATTTTAAAGAAGAGGTGAGAGATAAGTTTGTAACTTTATATAGAGCCGAGTGGATGGTGTGGCCACCAGCGCAGATTATCAACTTTTACTTCCTACCAACTAGATATAGGGTTTTGTATGATAATACAATATCACTAGGTTATGATATTTATACATCGCAAGTCAAACACAATAAGAGTTTAAAAAGTGCACCAAAGAATAATGGAGGCAAGAGTTCTTGACGAAGATGTTGTATATAATTCATAAATAATGTATAATAATTCCTCAATATTAAGCTTACTGTGATAATTTGTACATAATAAGATATTTCTGTTATGTATAAAATGCATTCAGGATATATTCTATTTTTATTTATTGTGAAACAAATACATACTTGTGATAGAATAAAACGAAAGTTCTTAGCTTAACTTTTATTGGAATCTAAATTATATTTCCACTACAACTATTCATTTGTATATTAAGTCAAGTTACTGCTGTAAAAAATTATTATGTTCTTTTTAACTGTTGGGAGTTGGGACCTAGAAAACGTGCATTAAATATTGTACATCAGTGTTATTTTTAACTTGTTTATGAACTTCTTTCCCTACAATTAACAAATATGCTCGACCTGAAATATCAAAATCCTATGTCAAATTTATTTAGGGAACATACACATGCGACTTATTTTTGGCAATTTTAACCCCCATCCTTCCTTTTTGTAACCATCCGTTTATAAACTAAACGCTGCGCGCCATATTTGAATATAGCTCGAAAAAGTGCAGGATAATAGAGGATATTGACCAGGTGATAAAAACCTCAGCTCCTCCACCTCCTCCCTGTGACGAAGCGTGGTATCTTGAAGACCTGAACGGGTCACGTAGTATGGGTATGTTCACTCATGCTCATTCTTTATCTGCTGTGTATTTGCTACTATATCTAACTTATAAATGTTCGCTAAGGATTTTCAACAGTATGAAGTATGCCCTAATAAGTTTCCAAAAGGGTTTCCGGTGAGCTATAGTTTTCAATGATCACAATATTTCAACATTGGGTGAAACTATACTAGGATTAAAGGAGTACGTCATCCTTTAATAATGAAAATGGAAAGTCTTACAAGACCAATCAAGTATCATAGTTTAGAGTAAATAATGTCCCACTGCTTAGAACGGACATCATATCCGCCAGGCTAGCCAACGTGGATTGGCGGGTTTCTAGGTTACCTCGGTAAGCAGGTTTTCATACGATGTTTTTCTTCACTGTCTGGGAGTCGCAAATATGTTATATTTGTTTTTATTGCTGTCGGACAGCAGACAGGCTGACTGCCTACTTGGAATTTAGCAGTTACCATCGCCTATAGGTGTTTGCAACGCCAGTGGCATCGCGGACACGCTGCTGTCCCATAAGGGTACAGGAACTTGGGTTACTAATGCCAGAACACAACACAAGGTTATTATGGCGACATTTACTTAAGACCAAAGGTGGTCGCCATCCAGACGGGCTTGAGGCCCTACCTGTTTTAGCCCTGACAGTTAATAATATGCATTATTATCTGTCTAAGTGTTGCATGCCATCGTGGGATAAGAACACTTGGTCTACAAGTATGATACCTATTAACATATTATGTAAGTACGTACATATATAATATGTTCCCATCTAGTGTTTAAAATAGACGACATAAAAACGTTTATCTAATACTTATTGTGGTGTAAGAAACGGTTCTTCTGACGAGTTTCTTTTACTTGTTCTAAGATTGTTTATAACACTGCGAACAACGGTATCCTCAAATATTTTATCAGGCCAGGATTCCGATCGTCTATTACCAATTTCAGCTATTACTGGCATTGATCGGGGAGTTCCCCGGTGTGAGCGAAATGATCTTCCCCGATCCTCTTTGAGCCCAAGAAGCGATGAAAGAAGTTTGTCCAGAGTAGCAATGTCTTCAATGTTTGGAACTTTGGTCGGAGTTGATCGACCAGAGTTTAAAGTACTAGATAGTACGGATGTAGGGGTCCTTGACTGTAGGCCTATTGTACGTATTACCTAAAACGAAATTAATCAACAGAATTAATGGTAATAAAAATTTCGCTACAACTATACGGTTACTATACGATTTTATCCGTATTTTTGGACCCCATAAAATTAAAATACTGCAAAACCCATCGTATTTAATATAACAAGGTTCCTTCTTATTTATTTTTTAAATTTACAGATCTAGCATATGTGATAATATTTAAAGTTATCGATCAGTACTGAGCATGTACGAGTATTTCTTAAAATCTGTAATTATTTACTCTGATCACTTTTGTATTATATATTTATGAATTACATCATTACTTCTATTTTAGAGCATTCTTGTTATATTTAATTCCATATAAATCTTTTACACACTTCTTGGACATTGACAATGTCTCTTAAACAACTTAACTGAATAATTTTGTTTATGAGCCTCGAATTCAGGTTTTAGAATATTTACCTCATCAGCATTGTGACTCTGGTAACTCATTCTCTTGACTTTCCTGTAAGTTTCGTCATCCAGCGCTTCTTTTACTGCTGCTTCTAATTTCACCTTAATCTCCTCTTCAGTGCCTTCGTTCAAATCGTTTAACATCAATCTGTAATTGAAAGGTATAAATAATTTGACAAAGAAATATACATTGTTCTTCAGTGAACATATGTGACTGATTTTTTAATTGTCACAATTGATTTTTAAAGGTCACAATTGAGTCAGATCTTGATGAAATTTATAGTTGAGGTATGCTTTCGAAATACGTTTTGTGATTTATTACACAACGACTATATTTATAATTTGGCGACACAGCTCGGTAGTTAAGTAAGTGGTCTGCTACGGTGTTTGGGTTCGCTTCTCACGTAGGACATTATTCAGGCAATAACGGAGTTGCTTAAATAATTTTAATATATATCTAATTTAAACACAACGCACTAACTATAAATTTTTAAAAATATATTTATATTTACGTAAAAAATTAAGTATTATTACAAACTTATAAATTACTAGCTGACCCGGCAAACGTTGTTCTGCCATATAAATAATAAAAAGTCAAAAAATTAAAAAAAAAATTTTGGGGTTGGGTCACCCCTAACATTTAGGGGGATGAAAAATAGATGTTGGCCGATTCTCATAGATACCGGATAAGCACAAAAAATTTCATCAAAATCGGTCAAGCCGTTTCGGAGGAGTATGGCAACGAAAACTGTGACACGAGAATTTTATATATTAGAAGATATAATAGTCACGACAGCAAATAAATTGAATATGAAAAAATATGTAAATCTTTTATTAATGGAATACAACCAAGATCTGACAAAAAATTGGACTTTGATCAGTATGTGGAGAATTACAGGTTTACAAATAGTGCAGAGAACCATCTTTAAAATACTTATACATATGTAGATTAAAGCTCCAATTCAGTGCATTTATTTCTAGCTAGTATCACAATTCAGCTAAGTGATATATCACTTTATAGAATAGTAAGTGTAAAAGTTTTTCTTCGTGCAGGGCGGAGTAACAATACTGAACCACTGCGGCTAGGATCGGCCTCTCGTAAAAGGCGACAAGACAACCCTATCTAGGTGGTAGGGCTCAAGTCCGTCTGGATGGCAACCATACCTCTTTTCTAAATATGCCGCCATAATAACCTCGTGTTCTGGCGTAAATGACCAGGTTTCAGCTCCCCTACGCGGGCAGCAGCGCGTTTGCGGTGCCCTTGGCGTCGCAAATATCCACAGGTGACGTTCACTGCTAATAAGCCAGCCTGTCTGCTGTCCCATATCAATAAAAAATACAATAAAAAAGAACGTACTCTGTACGTTCATCCTCTTCAGCTCGTTGCAAATCACGGTTGGCTTCTCTAGCAATTTTAATATCTTGTTCCCAAAACCTTCGCAAATCTGGCGTGGAAGTGAATGGCGCGGCTATCTCCTTAATTTTAAGGAATATAATGGCCGTTATGAATATGCAGATCACGTTCACTATTGTAAGGCAGCAGCTTACAATACCTGTAATTGAATATTAGAAACGACTGAAAAGTTTTCCTTAGCGACTTTTTTATAGCTTCTTTTAACACCAGATACATCGCCAATGCGCTACCGGCCTCGAAGACGAACCTGGTTCACTAATGCCGGAACATAACACAAGGTTAATTCAGCATATTTTAAAACCAGGAATGGTTGCCATCCAGTTTGGCTTGGGTTACCATCTAGCTAGGATTGTTTTGTTGTCTTTTACGACAAGCTGCCCCCAGTCGCAGGGGTCAGTATTCTTATTTCGCCCCTGCACGGGGAAAAACTAATTCTCAAATGACGAAATGCGACGCATTTTATTCTTTCACCATGGCTGTATTGTTCCGGCCAAAATAATATTCCAATTTTGGTCTGTTACTACACAGTAGTGGACATGGAGTTTAGTGCAAGTTTTGGATAAAATCGACGATGACGTCATCCTTTGATAAATTAACTAAATGTGTGTCATATGCAAAATTGTTATACAAATTAGTATTTTAACCGCTAAAATTTTCTGAGTTTGATTCCCGTCCTGAGTCTAGGCTTAAGTGTAATAAGTATCTATTTAGAAGAGTATATAATTTATTTATCTATTATACATTATTCATAACACACGCGCTACTGTTGTGTACTGTAATGGATGGTGCTGTGGTGATTGTCACAATATTTTTATTTATTACCATTAACGGCGAATTCAATAGGTATGTAATCGTGGTACAGCGGCACGTATGAAGAGTTTCCAGTGTACGGTTCTCCTTTTATATGTGGTATTTTGACTCCAGGATATAGTAGCCAGATACATCCAAGTGCCCAAAATAATCCCTGCAAATATATTTGATTTTTTTTCGCGAGTTACTATTATTATTAATAATAATAAACCAGTTTATTTCTAAAAATACTAAACTAATCTACATTTTTTTTTTCATAAAATTAATTATATATCTAATATTGAAACCCCATTCTGGGTATAGGCCTCCTCCAGCTTTCTCTAAGTTTCCGTACTCATGGCTATGCTGTTTCAATCTATCCCAGCAATATCCACAATATCATCGGTCCATCTACTCCTTGGGCGGCCTCTCTTTTGCCTATTGGTGATTGCCATATTGTATTCTATTATTGCCTAATGGCAATCTTAAAGTAATCTTTAAGAATATATGAGCTAATATAATAAATACGGAGCTTATAAGATTTTTTTTTGGGTTAAATGCCTTTTTTCGTTCTCTCCAACCATGGGAGAGTTGGGGATTAAGTGATCTTCGGGCCTACGCATAACAAAGAAACCACACTTTCCTTCTATCTCCTAGTGTCTGGGCCAACGAAAAAACGATTCATGCCAAAATTGTGGCACAAGCAAGCAAATATTTTATAAAAGCAATTTTATCCGTGCAGAGGCGGAGAAAGAATACTAACCTCTGCGGTCGGGGTCGGCTTGTCGTAAAAGGCGACAAAACAACCCACCCCAGCTACGTTGTAGGGCCTCAAGCCCGTCTGGATGGCGACTACCTTTGGTCTTAAGTATGCCGCCATAATAACCTTGTGTTGTGTTCCAAGTTCCTGTACCCTTATGGGACAGCAGCGTGTTCGTGATGCGATTTGCGTTGCAACCACCCATAGGCGACGGTAACTGCTAAATTCTAAGCGGGCCGTCAGTCTATTTAAGTCACAGTTATAAGAAAAATTTAAAGTATAAAATATTTAATAATTCTAGTTTATTCAAACTTGATAAATTTAAATGCAGCAAGACAAAAGGAATATGTGCTGAGACGATAAAGACAAATAAATGGGCCACGTGATAAAAATTCAACGGGGAATAGTTGCAGGTAATAATATAGCTGGAAGTAAAAGCTAGCAGGCTTAATCTTAACCTACTTGAAAATATATTTATAGAGGTCTTACGCAGTTAACAACTGGTGGCAATAAGGACGCTGAGATCGCAATACCGATGAGTGGGCCAGCACTGCCTTGAAGTAAAGCTAATGCCACTCCTGTACCTGATGTAAGGGCCCATAAGACTCCCATCCAAAGAGATCGAACGTTTCCACTGAAAAATATTCATAACACGTTGACGAATTGTAACGTGACATGACTATTTGGCAATTATTTGTCGCGCTATAAAGATTATGTATGATATAAATAGCACTTGGTAGGCAAGTGGTTGGTACCGCGTCATTAGTTTGTATCCCACGATGGCATGCATCGCAGACTTATGGCAAGTAAAACTGTCTGCGCTATAATGCTTCAATAACGTTATAATATGCACTCACGTGCACGTACCGACAATGAAGGGAAAATAATGTGAGGAAATTTGCACGATAAGATCATCGGGTATGATTTACTGTTCGTTCCCTCTAAGAGGAGGTCCGAGCCTAGCTGTGGGACTTTATGGACTACTATTTATATGCTTTAATATTTATTACATAAATAAAATAGTAAGTTTATTTGCAAAACATACAGTAATCTACATACAACAATTTTTTACCTTGGCTTCTGAGCTAAACCAAAGTCTGTGTTACAGAAGCCAGTGCCCACAGTTGTTCAAATATTTTATAAAAATTATAAGAAGTAAACATATAATAAAAATAGAGTGCGTGTGTATGTGCTAATCTGAGTGCATGCGAGTGTTTATCTGTGTGTTCTATAAAGCTATCGTACCACAGTTGCAGTTTTGTTGTAGTCTAAAGTAAGTAGTCATTCCTTTAATTTAAATTTTACTTCTCTGATAGTTAGTGGATGATAATTTAAATTTTTATTTATATTGTTATAAAGCGATATACCCATGTATTGCCGCTGACACCTAGCTTGGGATGTCCGATATCTAGGGAGATGACATACATTGGGAGTTGTCCGTTTAAGATTATAAGTAATCGCTACATAGGGAGTCCGTCTATGTTGTTTTAATATTATATGAAGTATGTATAGTCTTCGCACACTTAATACATTACATTTTGCATATAGCATATTTGTCGGATAACGAAGAGGACTAAATGTCATAGTTTTTAGCAGTGAAATCATTTTACGAATGATAACACGATTTAAATTCTATATTAGTCGCTAAATATAGATATTGTTGAGAAATTACTCATTATAATACATTTTGGGGTGTAAGAGGTCCCATTAAGATCTTCGGGACCCAAGTGAATTTTACTTGCCAGCTAGTTACCTAGTTTAACAACGGATAATTATCATACAAGGTTTTCCTGGGAGTCGTTCCTGTAAACCAATATTTGCCGATTGATCATTGCTATTCTTCGTGAAAATATGTGTGAAGAAAATTATGTGTCATATATAGATGTTGAGGTAAACGACTTGCACTATATTCATCCTTTGACAATATTCAGCAATTGAGTTCATAGTCTAAATTGTAAACTGTAGAAGTATCCAGAATTAGCCACCATTCTTAAACTATCATATCAGAAGTAAGAAAAATCCTACACGCAATAAGTTATTGAAATATTGTGTTATATATTTATATTGTGTATGTACTATCAAAACATTACCGGGACTTCATTTCTTCAGTTGGCCAATCTCCAAAACCCCACGGCATTTCAGTCGTGCCCAATATAAGTCCAAATATGAAGCCAAATAGTAACGAGCAAAGCATTCCAATAATCAAACTTTCGAATCCACTTCTCACAAGAGATCTATCAGAAATTATGGTGCCAAATGTTATTGACATCACGGGGCCCATGAGCGGAGAGACTAACATTGCTGCGACGATGTTAGACGCGTTGTTCTCCACTAGACCTAAAGCAGCAAGGGAACTGCAAAAAATATTTTTATACGATGAGTATAAACCGATGGCACTGTTCTTTGTTCCATCTTTTTTTTCTCTAGCTATCAAAGTTCGTCAATGCAAAAAGCTTAGAGCAGGAGTTAGTCTATTTAAGTATTTTTTGTATTTTTGGTACATAGTTTTTTTTATAGCTAGAGTTCAGCAGACAAGCAGACGGCCCACCCTGGCAGGTGGTCACCGTCGCCTATGGACGTTTGCAGCACCAGAGGCATTACCAACGCGCTGCCGGTTCGAAGAAATTTTATAACGCCTTTTTTGAAGAACCCCAAATCATACTGCGCTGAGAAAACCTTAACCGGAAGCTCATTCCAGATCCTGACAGTACGCAACATGAACGTTCTAGAGAAACGTTTCGTCCAAGAAAGAAGAGGCTCCAAGAAATGGGGATAAACACCCAGCCGATGGCAGGCAGTGCGATGGTAGAAAGACGACGAGGGCACAATTCTAAATAGTTCTTCAGAACACTCCCTGTTGTTATAGTAGCTAAGTCGTAATAATACTTGGAGACCAAACTAGAGGTCACGTGTTTGAATCTTGCGATGGAAAGTACCGCACCGAGAACAGTAATGACGGTAAGGAAACCGGCATACCGAGATCACCGGTATGTGTAACCCGTCAGTCCGCCTTGGACAAGCGTGGCGGGTATACCATTCATTCTCTCTAGGGGGAGGCTACACGTTATAAGCTGTTATTATTATATTTCACAATTTATTTGTTCCCCTTTGTACGAAAAAAACTACACAAAAGGACACAAATGCAAAAAGGACGCAAAGAAACTAACGCGAAATGAAACTAATGCGGAAAAAAATGCGAAACGCGAAGAAGCTTTTAATAAAATTTTAAAATGGAAGTAAATTACGTCAGTGTTACACATTACTATTCTTGTAAAGTATTACGTTTGTTTTAACTGGACATGGTGTTGGTATCTCTCCGACAAGTTGCCTAAACTATTACACGCTTGAACGTAATGGTAAACGCTTTTTTTATTGCTGTAGGACAGCAGACTGGTTGAGGGCCCGCTTAAAATTTAGCAGTTACCGTCGCCTATGAGTGTTTGCAACGCCAATGGCATCGCGAACACGGTGCTGTCATATAAGGGTACAGGACCTTGGGTCACTAATGCCGGAACACAACACAAAGTTATTATGGTGGCATACTTAAGAGGTGGTCGCCATTCAGACGGGCTTGCAGCCCTACTACGTAGCTAGGGTGGGTTGTTTTGTCGTCTTTTACGACAGGCCGACCCCGACCGCAGAGGTCAGTATTCTTTCTCTGCACGGATTAAATACATAGAAACTATAAATATGTATAACATGAAATATCGCCGTAACTCTCAACGTAATTGCGGCGGTTGTTTGTGAGTAAAATATTCAAATGAAAAGACGGGGTATTCAGAATCTAGGTCAGAACATTAACAATGAATGGAGACTAGGTGTACTATAAAAGTACTATAATATGCTTACTCCGCAGTTATTATTAAAATTAAATAGTCGAAAGACAGTTCTCCACCTCCTCGAACGCCATCTACGACTTGTTTCACGGTTAGTTTGGATCTGATTGACTCCACGAAGTTTCGCCAGCGTTTCATATCTTCTGATTTGCGTCTGTAATTAGTTAAATATACTAACTATGACATAGATGAATAAATAGTAGTATAATTTAGTCCCAAAGTGAGCAGCAGGCGCTTTTGTTATTGGTGCTAGACAACCGAAATATTATAATTTTTTCTTATTGCTGAGAACTGCAAGTAGGCTGGCGGCCATTTTGTAGCAAGCAGTTACTGTGGCCTATAGATGTTCGTGACGCTAGGGGAACAGTGAACACGCTACTCTCCCATTGGGGTACAGGAACCTGAATCACTAATGCCGGAATACAATACAAGATTATTATGACAGCATACTATCCCATGGATTAGCTCCATGGAAATCGTCTATAGAATATATAGTTTGGTATATTACTTACAGTTCTGTCTCTTCGTTCGATTCAGCATCGTCGTTAGCAGAATGCACAACATTACATGGAATAACACTAAAACAATGAGATTTTGGTTAAAAATGTTGTGTGGTTAGGGAATTGTCCATTCTGTGACGCCTCCATTTTTGAGTTGTTCAGGGAACGGCCCCAAGAGCCCTTGTAAGTCATTCAAAACATAATAATAATTCTCCTATACATTAGTACCATAATTATGTACTGATTATTTGAATCATAATCCGAAGAGTGAGTTCTGCAGGGGCACATTATTTTAATATTTATTGAGAATTATATGTGTATACACAAATTACCATAATTAAAAAAAGTAAACTAGATTTCCTGATTCTTACGATCCAATTGCCAATCATCTCACAAATGACATAATTAAGTGGCTACCCCAGTGGTCTGATACGGCGATGTTGCAGGTTCAATCCACACGTAGGATAAAATATTTATATGATGTAAATATGTAGTTTGTTCAGGACTGGATATGTTTCTATCATGAATAAAAAAAATATGTGACATAAAGGTTTAAATCTAAATGTTACAAACTTTGATCAATTCTCGCTATTTTTTTTCACTAAAGCCTTATTTAAAATATTAGGACCTTCGTGCACGAAACATTACTGCTGCCATATTTGAAAAAAATCAATGTACTAATGTTGATACATACTTGACTATAGATTTGCATCGAACGCCTATACCGAGTTGTGTGAGACAGTGCAGCATGGTCTCACACCGATCCCCGGTAGGCAACGGGAAAACCACTTCGAAGTAATTGCCAGGCTTGTCGCTAATCCACACCACATGCTCAACTTTCAACTTTGTCAGGAGTTCTTGCAATATCTGATTAGCAGAATAATATAAATATTATGATTTTGTTTTAAACCGAATCCTACTATTTACTTATATATGTATAATAAGTCATTATACATATATTTTGTCGGTACTTATTTTCAGCTACGGTATCATACTTTAAGACTAACCTACGCTACGGGTTTAATGACATTCACAGACAGTTTTTCTCGCCTAATATGTTTATTGTTACATAATTGAAGTGGCAATTAACAATGAAGAACAGCATAATGAGAAATCTTGCTCATTAAAATCACCATTACGTGTATGTAACCCGCCAAACCGCCTTAGGCAAGCGTGGCGGGTGTACTCTACGTACTGTCTAGTACTGTCTAGGGAAGGCCGGAGCTTAAATCTTAGGATTGAGACGTTAAGGGCGTATAAGAATGGCCCATTTGCAATAGGGTGCTGCTATTCCGAAATTGGATAGTAATCACCATAGAAATTTAGCTTTAAATAATATATTAACAGCATTTTAACAGCGTTAAATAACAGCAAAGCAAGTGTACAGGTACTAAAACATTAGTTCGAAAACTGTGGAGCTTCTTGACCCTTTATTTTATAGTCGAGGTGATTATTTGTGAATGTCCTCGTATTGAAGGTGACCTAACTTTTATTGATTCCTACTTTGTTAAGCGTAATTGCTTTGTACGATAAAAAATATTATTAACATTAAATTATATAATACTTCTTTTAATACTTAATTCTATTACTAAGCTGAAATAGAAGCTACGGTTGCATTTATGTCTATAATCAGGATCATATGACGACGACGAGCCTTAGACTTTCCAGATTACCCACTTTTGCACACAATTCCATACTGTACTGTCAACAGAAGGGAAACTATTTTGACCTATCAATTCAAATTTACAGAAATTTAAAATTAGGAATTAATCTAAACACCAATAAGATTGCAGAATTGCTATTTAGAAAAAGAAAAACTTACGCTTTCCATAGTGAAAAACTCGTCATCCTCTTTAATATTATCCAAGGTTCTGTTGAATCCGTCGTTAAAGTACTGCTGAGTCAGATGAATTGGAATGCTCTTAGCTTTTTTATTACGCAATTCCACAGTCAGCCGACATGGCTTTAATGATGTTCCTTTAATCGGTAGTAAATCTTTGGGCTTGCCAAATTTTAATATGTGCTCGTAATTACTAGACGGAATGCAGATTATGAACATTACTCCCGGCATATTTGTGTTTTTTGAATTCACGTATATTAGATTATATCAGGTTTTACGAAAATTAATCTTTCGATAAGTAATCTCAAATATTTTGCAAGTAGAACATACAGAGACAACATTTGTTTGTTGACTGTGTTTAAGGAATTAAGATGCCGTAATGACTGTTCAAGATGATGTTGGCAACAAGTAATTATATCCTCGGTTAGGCTAATTAGGGTCTCGGCTGTACTGCGCTATCGCCTCGAGACCTTGTTAGGAGACTACTGTTAATTACTTATATACCGGAACTTCGCTATCGATATGTAGGTTGAGGGGGAGGAGAAACATTTAATAAATTACGATTGTGTGTTTGACTGAAAGTAAATACGGTAAACAGACTAAAAAGATGAGTGGATCGTGTGAAAGGGATCTACACGATCTGGTGGGAGAGCGAAAAGAAGAAGTTCAAATAGAAGCGAGGGGAAAAAATACCATTTATTCATTAAAATTAATGTTACATTAAAATATATTACATTTCCAACAACTACCTTTTTCTATTAAGTAAGGCAGTATAATAATAATATAATATTATAAATTATAATATTATTATCATAAAAGTTTAATTATTATTAAAATAAAGTTTATAAAAAATATTACAATATTGTATATAAGTGTATTAAACTGTGATTTCAGACGCCAAAAGACATTCTTTCAATTAATTTACCACCATTTTTAGAATCAATGGTAAAATTAATTGATGGTTCTATCGTAGGATGATCCTCAAAATTGTCTTGTACGTATCCAGGATTATTCAAACCATCATTTTGGCATTGAACCTCATTGATATTATCAGCGCTCAGTTTTTCGTCGACCATAATTAGTTCGGGGTCCAAGGGAATGTAGCGATCGCCTTTTCTGCGAAAACATAAATTAAGGCTACTGAGTTTAATGGAGAAGGAATTTTATTATCAGGTTTTCATTTAATACGTGAATATAGAAAAATAGCCTTGTTATTTGCTGATATTGATAAAATATGAATAACAACTAGAGTTCAGCAGGCAGGCAAACGGCCAAAGGCCTGTACAGGCCTCTGAAGAGTTCCTCAGAGCACTTCCCATTGTACAGATGTCTCTCCGAAGAGCAAGCGTTTCTAAGCCATTTGTGAGTATGGGATTGTTGACTAAACGAACTGCGCGCCGTTGGAGTCTAGGAGATTGAGTTGAGAGGAAGACGCCATAAATACGGGCAGTACTCCATGCTGGAGCTTTGTATGGTACAAACCGATGCCGCGGAGTAAAATATCGCTTGGACCGGTTTAGTATAGCTAGCTTATTGAAGCTGAAGGCAAGCATTGCTTTTAGATGTAAACAGTTCGGTAACAAAAAGTCAAGATATCGTTTATGGTGAACGGACACTTGTCCGAGCCGAACGCGCCGAACGAAACGAATTTTAGAATTCTGTATATGAAATCTCATGAAACCTTGCCGCTTACTTGCCCGCGTCGAATCGTCCGAATCTGGAAGAACTCCAGAAATCCTACATGAATTCGGATGACGTCATCAGATTCGGCGCGGCTTATGCGGTCGACTCGATCGATGCGCTCGCATTCTATCAGTTGCGTATAAGAGCAACGAGCGAGTACTATTTCTGCATTACAGGCGTAAAGGAAATAGAAACGATTTCTTCGACGCGGTCGATTCTTTCGGCGCGGTCGATTCTTCTGGTGCGGATATGTGTGCGAGGCCTCCTTGACTTCGATTCGTTCGGCGCGTTCGGCTCGGACAAGTGTGCGTTCACCATTAAGATCACCTGCTCAAAAAGGAGCGTAGTTTAGCTTAGTTACCATACTCAACATAGGTGGGAAAAAATGAAATTTATCAGTCCTTTGCTCTCTATTAAAGTGGTAGTGTTAAGTGGAAAGTGGTAGGTACGAGGTAGCCATGCAGTATCATACTCCACTACTTCCATGATGGCATTCACGGCCTAGACAGATTTTCTCGCCTAATGTCGCCACATAATTTCTACTTAAAGATGGCAGAGAAAAGCATCACGAGGAAACCTGCAAAACGAGATCATCAGTATGTGTGGGTACAATCCGTGCCAATTCATCTTTGGAAAGCATGGGTATACTGTTACCTGTACCGTACCTTCTAAGGTGATCCCGATCCCAACAGTAGGATGCTATGGACTATATATAGGTATACTTGCGGCATTAAACAAGCGGCATTAAAGGTCATACATAATTAGTTAATAATAATATTACTTAAAGTTAATCATGACAATGTAAAAATCTAAGAAAAACCTACTGAGTCCTTTGTAAGCAATATGTTTCAATATTTTGGGCACGTAACTTTCTTAAATTGGTACGTGGTCGTCGTAAAGTTATAGTGTCGCTTTGTACTAATTTTGTCGGCACTTTGGACGTATCTATGTCTTCGTTTGACTCTGCAGGTTCGTTGCTCCATTGACTGAAATGATCATATAATTCACAGTGTAATATAAATGTTATCTTTAAGTATAGACCGTTATTTAGTACGATATTTTACATTTTGTGGCTTGCCGATCTCGTGACCATCTCGTGCAAGTGTGTATTGTGCCATATATAATTAAGTCTGTATACCATATCGTAACAGAAAGTCCTTGTGCTACAGTTTTTTTTTATTTAAAAGTATATAAAATGTAAAAGTTTCGTAATTACTTCTATTGAAGGGTTTATTAAATGTTGAAATAAAACTATATTATATTAATTATATCCCATATCGGTAAAGAAATGTGAAGTCAGTGTTTACGATGGGTATTCCAATGTATTAAGAATACATCAATTAACTGCAAAATTCGTATAAGATTTAAAGTTATTCTTACGCTTATCCCATGGTTCTGAACAAGAAAATCGATAAGTAAATGTTTTTTTTTATTATATCACCAGAAATATTTTTGGTCCTTCGAGTCGGTTCCATCTCTCAGGTGTCCATAATACCTAGTTTGAAGCTGCTAAGTCATATATGTATTTATGATATTCTAATATATCATCTTTTGAATTTGAATGACAGTTTACCTGTAAACATTAGTGTTATTCGAATGTTCCAAGTTGAAGTTTTGTGAAAATTGCATTAAAGTTTTGTTCGCTTTCCACCACTATATATCTTTTGCGTCAAGTGGGCGTACTCTTTTAATCTGTAAGGAAAAGCATTGTTCGCTGTTCAACGAGGTACAATAGCTGAAGCTCATGGTCACAACCCACATGGCTCGATACAAGTTAAGCAACACGAAACGAAGACGTCGAATAACGAGTAAACGAAATCGATTCTGAGTTTAAATACGATACATAGTACATGAATAACTTTTGAGTTTTTATTACTCGTTTTCAAGCTCTTTGTGGCTCCCAACATCTTCCATATAAAGATTATTTACCACTAACATATTTACACGCAGTAGTTCAAAATTTATATTTTACTAGCTGACCCGGCAAACGTTATAAAAAAAAAACAGAACTTAATTACGTTCACTCTATTTCATCCCCTTCAAGTTTAATTTTCGAGACAAAAGTCTATGTCCTTCTCCAAGATACAATCTATCTCTATAAAGATGTTCATTAAAAATGGTTCAGCGACTTAGGCGTGAAAACGTATCAGACAGACAGAGTTACTGTTACATTTACAATATTAATAGGTATGGATAACGTTAAATCGAAATCTTGCAGATTAACCTGTCAAGACGACTTGTAAAGAAAACAACTAACTATTGTTAATGTTTATCTCTAAATCTTACTTTGTAAACAGCAACTCCCGCCAGGAATATGCAAACAATGTTGATTAGTGTAAGGCAAATGGATGCGGTGCCGAGTAACGCTAGCTCACCAGGTTGGCCTACGGACCACGTTGACTCATCAGTAGGAAAGATTAGACGAACTAATGACATCGCCCACAGAAGTCCCTGAAAATCAATTATTCAGATTGTATTATATTATATGTAATTTTCGTTATTCCCAATTCTTCCAGAGAAATTAAATAAATCGTTTTCCAAAAACTATGAAATTAACTCTAGAAGGTATGTATGTATAACGACCCAATGGTATGAAGATTAAATGCAACAGAACATAACAAAAAAAACCGCCTTCAATAAAAAAACTATTCCAAAACAAATTAATATGCACTAAAAAGTAAAAAAAAAAATTGCATATTCTTCTATAACTTAATAATCACCTTACTTTTTCTACTCATCAATATATAGATACTAAGTATCTATATTACGATAAAATAAAATGTAGTTTTACACGATTGTCTAACTAATGAGACGGAGGAGTAACGTGCCCACCGTCTCGGATTAATCCACGAACGGGTATCTAATGAGACGGAGGAGCAACATGTCCACAGACTCAAATTTTTTACATAGGTAAGGGGATCGAACCCGCAACCTCATGCGTTGCAGGTCGGTTACTTTGCCACTCCGCTACCACCAGTATTTTATATATTAATAAAGCTCATCAATAATACGCAAAAGTTTCTATCACCCACTCGGCTACCACCGCTTCACACATAATACACCTTAAGTAATGTCATTAGAACGCTGGCGTAATGTTGCAATGCAGCAACAAACGTAAGCGCATTGCAATTTGATTACAGACAGTTAGAAATTCTGCCACAGATCGCATTCTTACTGTAAGCCGTTAAGGAGTTCCATTGATCATCATATTCGACTACGATAATTACTTGATCATATCGACGTTACGGTAGGTGACTCAAATATCCGGAAGCCTATAAAAGATTCGGCCGAGTATCGTTAATTTGCTCCTAAGAATTGAAGAGTTCCGTTACTTTGTCATAGATCCCATAATCAAAACCTAACCAAATTTTCATCAAACTACCTTTGAAGTACATCCTTTCCAATAAAAAATGAATCATCGAAATCGGTTGGCGTGATATTGTTATTCGTCCATTTGTTGCGCAAATACTTAATGCAAATTTAAGACTTATATGGTTTTCTCATGGATGCCATTGTCAGAACTGGACCACATTGAAATGGGACCACACGGCAAGCACCAGCTTTCATATAAAAAAAGAATCATCAAAATCGGTTCATCCAGTCGAAAGTTCTGAGATAACAAACATAAAAAAAATACAGACGAATTGATAACCTCCTCCTTTTTGGAAGTCGGTTAAAAAGGAAGCTTGGTAGTGAATGCCGGCATTATATGATGATTATTGATTATGAAAATAGTTTAATTTTATCTAAGATGACCCCGACGGATGTACGTCATGATAGATATGATTTAATAACTGTTAATTAGCTGTCAATTTAATAAATGTCATAACTTTTGTTCTATGCATGATTTGTAGCTTATTGTATAAGGTAAATAAGGAGTGACTTGCACTCGAGATTGTTGAGTCTATGAAAGCTCAACCAAAACTGCTAAACGCAACTAATATACGTCGCCTCCACTCAATGAAAACAATTCCTTTAGTGCCTTTTAAAAGTGGGTAGTTTCCATTTTATGATATTTTACATTAAAATTAATTAAATGAAGTTTATAACTTTTTTACTTCAGCCAATATTTAACACAGTCTTTCGGAGTTCCGCAGATTTGCTTATACCCACTAAATTTAACGCTTTGTCTAATTAATACTTTTAGGAATTGGTACTTCTTGACTTTATAAGTATTATTTTATCTGTAATTTGTGTTGAGCTGAATACGTACAGCATTAACTGCAGGTGGCAGCAATGATGCAGATATAGCCACGCCCACGAGGGAAGCTGTGTATTCGCTGAGAACTGCCAGCGCCACTGCAGCGCCGCTCGGTATTGCTATTAATATGCCCACCCACAGGGACCTTAGTTGACATCTGAGAAATCCAATTATTTATACAAATCCTATTTTCTCATGCTACCCGTATTACAATATTTAATGACATTATTCCACTTTCAAATGGAGCTCATCATTATTTTGTTTTATATTAAAAGATGCTCACCTTCTCTGCTCAGAATAACAAATTCTAAATGAGTAAAACGTAGTTTTGATTATACTCTTTTGGAATTATTTTATTGTTATATTATAATGAGCTCATTTTGTCTCACAAAATACTTTCTTTGAGACAGTTCAATGCACCAAGTGAAAACGAAGAGGGACACTCATTGAAACTGGTAAATAAAACATTCTATATTACACATAAATTAATGTTAGGTTTTCATTGGTATTCCTTCCTCATCAAGACTTGTCTGGAAGGGTCTCCCACAAGGGTCTGTCTTAAGTCCTATCCTATATGGTATTTATACAAGAGACTTGGAGTATTCAGTTAACAGCTTCTGTAAAATACTACAATATGCAGATGATATTGTCTTATATTCCACATCCCCTTCTCCTATTGATGCTTGCTCCCGCTTAAATCAGGCTTTGTTCTACCTTCATTCTTGGCTCTCAGACCACAGTCTTTCTATCTCAACACCTAAAAGCACTGCTGTCATTTTTACAAGAAAAAGGTCTCCTCCCCTCACTGATATCTTAGTTAACGGTGATCAAATTAATTTTCAGGATCATGTCAAATTTTTAGGCTTGACTCTTGATTCAAAATTGTCAGGAACTCGGCACCTAGATTACATCTGCAATAAAGTTGAAAAAAACATAAACATTCTTCGAACTTTATCAGGGGTTGGTTGGGGTTCCCATCCATACAATCAAAGACTTTTATATCAAGCCATTATCAGAAGCCATTTTGATTATGGATCCTTTCTTTTAGAACCCTGTAATAAATTAGCATTGGCTAAATTAGACCGTATCCAAGCCAAGTGTTTAAGAATCATTACAGGTTCCATGAAATGTTCACCAACAAATGCTTTACAAGTGGAATGTTTTGAATCCCCCCTCTTCTTACGCCGTCAGTTACTTGCAGACCGATTTTTTCTTAAAGTTGTATCTTTCTCTGACCATCCTCTACTTGAAATTATTGAACAACTGTCACCTTTAATTACCTCCTCCCCTTACTGGTCCCATAAATCACCCCCTACATTAATAAAATCTTTCAATAAATTTTCAAATTACCTCAATTACATTTATAAATCTAGTTTACACCCTTTATATGAAATCAACTATGATAGTCTTCTATTTAACCCTAATATTATTCTGAATCTTGGTTTAGATAAAAACTCCATTAACGCAAATAGCACCTTTTCAAAATTATTAGCTGAGAAATGGCCTGACTACATCTATTTTTTTACGGATGCATCTAAACTAACAGATAATGGCCCAATTGGAGCAGCAGTTTGGATCCCAAAATACCGTATTATTTTAAATTTTCAACTTCCTCCTCACAATTCAGTCTTCTCTGGAGAATCAATTGCCATTCTTGAGGCAATAAAATATATAGAATCCCACCTCATATATAAATCGGTCATATTCACTGACTCTTTAAGCTGCCTCCTTGACCTTCAAAAATCCCCCTTCCGTTGCAAACAATTGTCTCCTATTTCATTAAAGATTAAAGATATCCTATATAAATGCCACTCTTCTAACCTTGACATTGTCCTTGCTTGGATTCCAAGCCATTGCGGGATTGCCGGAAACGAAACCGCTGATAGATGTGCTAAGCAGGCTACTACAATTGGATCAACCACTCACAACAAATACTTTCCCAGAGACTTAAAAACGCTAACAACGTCAAATATGATCAAAAGTTGGGATAAGATATGGCAAAAAAGTAGAACAACTGTCGGTCAGCATTATGGTTCTCTGCAACCTAATATAAACTTTAGCAAACCATGGTTTGCACGCCACCAGTCCCTCCCAAAAAAGGTTACATCCACAATTATACGTCTTCGCCTTGGACAGGTATCTTCCCCTGTCTTTTTAGCTAAAATTAGAATTCGTGATCATTCTCTGTGTGAGTGCGGACTTGATGAAGGAAACCTTGAACATATATTCTTCCACTGTCCAAAGATATCGACCCCTATATATGACCTATTGCCAAAACAAATCCCACGCCCCATTAATTTAAATTTCCTTTTAACACTTGTGCACTCTAAGCTAATATATACACTCTCTAACTTTTTAATTACTAACAGTATTTACTTATAAGGCTTCATATATATATTTAATACTAACTTGCTTCTTGTGTTGTCCTCAGGATCTCAGAATTCAATTTACCGACCATATTTATCTAATAAATACTATTGCTACATTTAACCTGTCACTTTTTTTTTAATAACATAGACATTGGCAAAATCAATGCCAAATGCATTGGAGCCATAAATACAAAGAAAGAAGAAGAAGAAGTAGGTTTTCATTTCAAAGCATAATATATATAAATATTATATAGTTTGAATATAATATTTATGACCTTTTTAATTAAGTACTGTATGTATTGTAGTTATATATAGTAGATAATGTTACTTCGTTTAAGTATTGTTGTTTCAGCACAATTCGCTAAAGGCTAGATTGTAATTAATGTTGCCTTATTAGTTAACAAGGGTCTAACCTGGAGGTCATTTCATAAGTGGGCCAGTCGTCGATTACATTGTAATGATTATCAATGGCGCATATCCCAAGTCCAAACACGAAACCGATTACAACTGCAAGGAATAGTCCGAAAAGTTCAATTTTTACACCCATCTGCTGCAACGATGAATCTTTCACTGCTGTACCCAGTGTTCCAGCTGTTATAGGAGCCTGCAAAGTTCATAAAAATAGAAAATCGATATGGCTAGAAATATTTAAGAGATATACATAGTGATCTAAATATCTACGGGCTCTTGCCCGTAGATATTTTTATTTATTTGATGGACCAATAAATACTTCTTATATCTACAAGCTTTTACTCCGGAGTCCGAAGTATGCTGTTGCGCATCGGCAAAGGATCAATAAATTTCTACGCATTTAACCGTTTTGATACTTCCTTTTTTGATCCAAATGACACAAGAAAATAGAATGAAGTTAATGCGGCTAAATTAAGTTTCAAGACACTACAACGCCGAAGATAAAAACTAAATGCTTCCATTTCTTTTATTTGAAAGCATGCTACTACTGCAAAGCAAACTACGACCTACCAAGAAGGCATATCAAAATAAAAACCACTAACTCAAAGAAAATCGCAATGGGTTTAACTAGAAAAATACTTTTGGCGAACCTTGATAAGTTGAAAATCTCCTAAACTCGAGGAAATGTCGTGTTTCCTTCCCTTCAACCCCCTAAACCTTCATTGCTTGTAATCCTAACTGTAATTCTAAATAATTAGTGAGACCTTATAAGCAAATTCAGTTCTTATTTTTCCTCTATAACTTGAAAAAATAAATTGGATATATTGGATTATATCTTGAACATAGTAATGTTTGATTTTACAGCCTTTACAACTCGAAAAAAAAACTCAAAATTTGTTGGAATAAATCTTAACCTCTACAAGTCGAATTTTTCCTTACAAAATTGACTTCAGTCGAAAACTCTATAACTTGAATTGATTGGCATCTCCCTTAAAGTTCGACTTACAGACGTTTTACTGTGTATTTAAAATTATTGTGTATAGAATTCATACATAAGTTTGTTTGGGTTTTATAGAGAATTTATAAGTTTATATTTGAGCGGATTTACGCGGAACAGAAATAAAATACTTCAAAGAAATTCAAACATGAAAGGAATTGTGTTCTAAATCTTTTATGTTGCGATTAGTTTATATTCTATCACAGCGAGGGAATGAAATAGCTTTCACAAAATGTTTAATTTTCTCTACTATTATTGTTGAATGTTTGGCATGTAAATCGGATCTGGAAAAGTTAGGTTCCGATGTTAATAAAAGTTTACTTTAATATTCCATAACGATCATACACGGTCATCATCATACATCGCATAACATTTTAACATTAAATCCGGGTTGGAACCTAAACTCTGGCTTTGGTGTCAAGGATCCACTTTTCGTCTTTTTTTCACAAGTTCACGCGGTCGGTATCCTTGGTAGTGAGTACATTAGCATATACCTATGTCAAGCCGATATTTTTGGGTCTCTCTTTTACGCTAGCTTGCTTGCTACGCCGGCTTGCCGGAAGCCGCCTGTGTAAATTGTCACAATATATTTATTTATGTTTATTTCTTGTAAGGTTCATACGGCTTGTATAACAACATAATAAATAAAATCCTTACGACTCATCATTATATGAAATTATGCAGCTGTTGATTTCAAGTTTAAAAAGTTGAACAATACCATTAGGGGAGAAATCAGCATGCTGGCTACCAATATGACGGTAGAGTTCTCAATCAAGCCAATAGCAGCAACGAAAGCCGCTACCAGTAGTAGAAAAAGCCAATCAAACGTCAGCATAGCTTCATTGCGAACTTCGTGTAACACTTGCGCTAAGTTGTTGCGCGCACGCACCGTTGATGAAAAACGTGACCACGATGATTTACTAGAAAACAAGTATTGGTAATTAGTGAGAGAGAAAGACCAAACTTGAGGCACGAAATAAATAGTTTGAATAGTAATTATACTTTATGGAAATTTTTCTCTTCCTATGCTGACTTTGTCTGACTAAGTATACAGTAAAACCTCTACAATTCGAACATCAAGAGAGACTTCAAAAAATTCGGGTTAAGGAGGATTATTTGTATGAAGGATTTCGGCTTATGTAGATTGTATTTGACTTTTAAAGGCTAAGTCATTCCAACTAATATTTTTTTTAAATTATAAAGAGAAAATATGTATAGAAATGACATGTAGGGACTCGCTGATTATTTTGACTAATGACAGACTTTGAAGAATGGAGGTTTGGGGACTTGAAAAGAAGCGAACAAAACTTTTTCGAGTTTGGAAGATTTTTGACTTATTGAGGTTCGACTTCAAGAGGTTTTACCGTATGTGGAATAGATGTGATTTACAGGGTTTGAGTTTTCCCAATCGAAAGGAAGTTAATTAATTAATTTAATAATCAATCAAATACATTCAGCAACACACCTATCAATATCATTAATTTCTTCATCAAGAGGTTGGGTAATGTCATTGGATTTGTAAAACAATGCGCAAGGAACTATGCTCACTGAAGAGCGCAGCTTTGAACCTATACCAAAAGTCCTCAAAACTTGCAGTAATTCCTCACATATTCCCCCCGATTCGATACCAAAGGTAACCTGTAATATTTACAATAAGTATTGTATTAAAATATAACTACATTTCAAATTCTCCGTGCGGAGGCTGAGAAGGAATACGGAACCCTGCGGCCAGGGACGGCCCGTCGTAAAAAGCGATAAAACAATCTTAGCTACCCTACTGGTAAGGTCCCAAGTTCGTCTGGGTAGCAACCACCCCTAGTACTTAAATATGCTGCCATAATAACCTTGTATTGTGTTCCAGCATAAGTGACCCAAGTTCCAGTTCTTCTACGTATACAGCAGCGTGTTGTATTGCTAACACGCTTCTGTCCTGGGTCATCAGCCCTTGGCATCACAAACATCCATTGGCGACGCTGTTTACTATTAAGTGAGCTGTCAGCTTGTGTCCTGTTCCTCAGCAATAAAAGATAATTCAGTTCTAAAACAAGTATTTCCCAGTAAGATACGTTTAGCTTCGTGTATGGTTAAATGTATCGCCTAGTACTTTATTCTTGTAGATTTGAACTTGAACAACCAGCGATCATGTCATATTTATACATATTTTTTTATAAAAATAATATAATAGTATAAATAAAACACAAATTAAAATTTCTAAAAAACATATCATGCAAATCATCTTCCATTAGTAGCAAGTCCTTTTGAGTCCAAATTACTAATCATTGTGATAGAGTAGACCTGTCGCTCCCGGCCCTGGTTCTGACCATGATCGGGGGCGATCCTGGATGGACGGCCGTCGCCTCTTTTTGCGAAGCAGTAATGTCTGCAAAGGAGGCGGTGGTGCGGGAGTGGGAGTCCACACCACTCCCCTCCCGCCAACGCAGATCACATCGTCGGCGCCGGAGGGCAAGCAACGACCTCCGGCCGCCGTAGAAAGGGGTCGTGGGCGGCCCCTCGGGTGAGGTTCCGTCGCCCGCACTATTGCCGCGAGGAAGAGGGCCGCGTGCTGTACCGCGGCCCCCCTTAACTCCTTGAGTCAACACAGGAGAGCGCCGGAGGGACGAAACCCTGACCCCCTGGCGTCAACACTTTAGAAGAGGTCCACCTTGAGACAAAGGGCGGGCCGGCGCCGGCCTGGGCCACGAGATCGGCAGGCCATATATCCGTGGGCCCGGGCGTAGGTGATAGGAGAACAGCGGGGTTTTTAGTGGGTAGTCGGCTGGCCGAACATTTTTCCAGGAGTCTCACATATCCCTCGGTCCCACCGGGCCGGTGGAACCTGTCAAGAGAGGGTTTTTCCCCGAGACCAAAAAAAAAGCAAGGTTCCTTACTGAAGTGGAAGGAGCGCGTGGCCCACCCCAGCGCAGGCCTCGCCACCATCGAAGCGGTGAGGCCCGTTTTGACCGAATGGCTGGAAAGGCGCCACGGCACCCTGACCTTCCGCCTGACGCAGGTCTTCTCGGGGCACGGTTGCTTCGGGAGGTACCTGTGTCGCATAGATGACGTCGGGGTGCCACTATTGTGGCGCGGGTGACGAGGAGGACACGGTGGACCACACTGTCGCCGCGTGCCCTGCGTGGCGCGAGGAGCGCCGCGCCCTCATCGCCCAAATCGGCGTGGACCTGTCGCTCCCGGCCTTGGTTCTGTCACCAGTTGTACGTAGTGGTGGTATGGACGCCCGATAAAAGTTTCCCTCGACAGCTTTGGAAAGGGTTCTAAGAGTCCTAGTCCCAGAGGGATAGCTAGCAAGACGCTTGTCAATCCTGCCGATGAGCTTAAGTTAAATTTTGTTCTCGCTATTCGTTTTTTAAGGGTCCTGTCCAATCCAGAACTTTGGGTTACAGAAACTAGAACTTGGGTCATCTATGCCGGCCGGAACACGACACAAGGTTATTATGACGGCATACTTAAGACCAAGGGTGGTTGCCATCTAGATGGGCTTGAGGCGCTACCACGTAGCTTGGGTTGTTTTGCCGCCTTTTACTACAGGCCGACTCCGTCCACAGGGGTTAGTATTCTTACTTCGCCCCTGAACGGAGATAAACTGATTATATCCTTCAATCGTTAATTAAAATATACACACACGTTCACATTTATCCCTTAAAACCGCAATAAGTAGCACGTATGGACCTAATATATTATTCAACCTTATGAATAGGACATAAAAATTATTTCACATCCTTATGCGTCTGCTATTATGTGAAGTACTTAACTATCCCTTATGTTGCTGCACAAAGAATCATTAAAATATCAATGTTCGTCTTATCCTATTTCAGCGCGCCATATTAAATGAAAGTACGTACTAGGTAAGTTGTATCATATTCTGAGATAGTAGTTTCATACGATAGCACCGCTTAGGTTCTTTTCGCCAAATGTACATGTAATACATTGCCTAAAAGGTGAAGAAAAAAATCGAGAACAATTATATGTTGACACCCATAGTATGCAGGTTACCTTCACGCTTATTTGTTCACCGTGCATGATCGTGGAGGGTATACTGTATGTTCTTTAAAGAGGGGAAGCCCGAGCGAAGTTGTGGGGCGTTATGGACTGTTATAAATCAATAAATAAATTTAGGTAATCGAATGTGATTGTTTTTTTTTTACCTAAAATATATTTAATAAACAAACCTGCCAATAAGTGTTATCTTTGGTAAGCGTCCATGTAGCGTTTTGAATTCCAAGGCGCTCTATTATTTCCGTGAGAATCTGAAAAAATAGAAATTAAATTTAAAAACTGTACAATGATTTTGCAACGTAATATATAAGTAAAGTTTTATTTACTTAAAGATTTGAGATATATAAAGAATTTTTTCCTTTAGTAATCTTATTTTTGTATGTGCGTGTCTCTGGAAAATTGCAAATGTATTCCGGTTAACAGTGGAACGTCATTGTATTTAATATACATATTTACAAAGTACACTCGATCAAGTAATAGCTGAGCAGAAGAAGAGCTTTCTAACCACTGGTCGGATCTTTATCAGTTAAAGCTAAAAATTCATGTAATCACATCGGAGATCACATTCGTTTGGTAATGACTGTGTTGTAGATAGACAATGGGACACAGCCGAAAATACCACCCATCGTAGTTTTGAAATGAGATATCATGTTCTAATAGGTCACCAGACCTGATAAAAAAATTAAAAAAGTCTGGAATACTGATTAAAAATATTAAATGTCATTGTTATCGATTTTTTACAATTAGTTCTTACGAGGGGCGGCTGATAAGTTCGAGGCCTAAGGTACATAATGAAAGAAAAATTGAGATTTATATATATTATTTATTTTTCAATGTAGTCTCCATTAAATGTGCTGTGAAGATCTACCTATGTGCTACCCCTGCTTGCCACGATGTCCTTCGAAGGTTCTTATTGTTGTGAAAAGAAGCCGTGAGTATTTTTTTTGATAATTCACACAGCGTCATCTAGTCCCAAACTAAGTTGCACTTGTGTTATGGGCCCTAGACAACTGATATACTACTTAAATATTTTTTTTATGAATAAATACATATTATACATTAACACCCAGACGCGAGACGGGAATTGAACCCGTGACCTCCGCAAGCGTACCGAAGTGCATTATCCGTGACGCCACCGAGGTCGTCAGGCGTTTCAAGGCTTCTAACTTGCCAAGAGGAAGGTTGCTGTGAGCCACCACTAAAATATATGAAGATGGACGCATTGTGCGCAAGCTGTCTGTGTCTGCATTCCAGTATCTTAAAAAGCACCCCACACTGCACCCCGCTACTGAGTCCCGCAATTAGTGATAGGAGTAAGTAACGATATAATTAGTTATCGTTAAGTATATATATATATAATATTAGCCGCCCGTCGTATGTAGCGCTCTTGAAACCTAACACAACACATGCCATAAAATCCGGGATTGTGTTTAAAACAAACACTAGTCGACAATACCTCATCTTTTTCTTTTAAGGATTTAAACAATACCGAACAAACACTCCATAATTTAGCAACAATAACATAATAATAACATAAAGAATCTAATATGAATATAATGCAAAAAATAACTTTCAACAACTCAGCTATGTCGCATATTGACTTCTATGGTTGCTCTACCTTAGTTCGTAATATTTAAATTACCCTAAGAGCACAAAATTCTATTATTAAAAATTTAATGTGTGAAGAATTAACACTAAATTTTACTTTCAGTACATTTACCCTAGAATATGTCCTAAGTAGTAAAATCATTTTAAAGTTTATGGAGTAATAAACTTTTTATCTATAAGTTATTTAAATTTAAACATAGCAGTATTTTATATTTTTTTAGAAATTCATATACATACCGTTTCAAGCGGTGTATCCGAATGAAATGCATCTCGAATATCTACGCCACGAATTGGTTTGTTTATCTTCAATTTATTTTGCCTTGGCTTGATAACTTGTTTGATCTCCTCCCAAGAGGTTTTCAAACCCTTCTTATAACCCGATGCCGTATGAAGATTATCTTCACTGACGGTTGTATATAAATCTACCACATCTTCTCTATGTAAGCAGTCAGTGGATTTGCATTTTGAAATGACTACATTATTAGCGTCATTGTGCCGAATTTTTTCAACATATTTTTCTTTAGATGTTTTATGAATTATATCCAATTTGTTTACTTTTTCATTTATTATGAAAGTATTAGAACTTTTTTTTAAATTAAGTTCATATTCTTTGTGTGGTATGTATACGATGAATTGTACTCCAGCCATCTTGTCTTTTTTATTATATTATTATTTTTTTATTGATAATTGAAATATTTAAATAATAATCAATTAATTTAAACTTAAAACTGTAGTTGCCCTGAAATCAGATATATTAAAAAATATATTATGGTACACTCGCGTACTGCTTAGACGAACTGAATGCAAACAGCATTAAGCCTTAACCAGTAAGCCTCAGTTAAGTGTCTTTAATATAAAAATTATGTCATTGTTTTTAAACTATTCATGCAACACTGTGAATAATCATAGAACAATTAACTTCCGCTGTCATTTTGTAAAATGGAGGAACTTATGTAGTAGTTGTTTTCGTAATCTCTGACCTAAATTAGGTGTTTATATCTTATTGCTTAAGCACCATATGTGTACTGCTTAAGCAAAATTAGCTGATAATAGACCTGATTAGAGTTTTTAATAATTATGTAATGTTTTTTCTTGCTGAAGGTACCTTATATTGATGAAATACCTAAAATGTTCATCACTCATTCATTCACCACATAATTGGCTTTAATTTGTAGAGCTTCCTGGGTTTATAGCTTTCACCTACCAGGTAATACGATAAACTATTTCAAAAATTTTCTAATAACACATTGGTGTTTAAAAAGATTAATAAGGGACGAAGGCAAGGGGCTTACAATTGGGCGGTCTGTCTATTGGCGAGCGTATGTATATGTATTAGCGATCTACAACAATATTAATAATATGATGACAACTTTATCAATTATTCTATACACAAGACGTATTTCGATAATTATTTTTTATATTTGTGTATTTTGTATTTATTTTTTTGCTCAGGTACAGCAGACAGGTTGACGGCCCACTTAACAGTAAGCTGTTACCGTCGCCTATGGATGTTTGCGACGCTAGGGGCACCGCGAACACGCTGCTGTCCCATAGGGTTTTACAGGAACCTGGGTCACTAATACCGAAATACAACACAAGGTTATTATGGCGGCATACTTAAGACCAAGGGTAGTTGCCATCCAGACGGGCTTGGACCTTACCACGTAGCTAGTTGTTTTGTCGACTTTTACAACAGGCCAGCCTCGGCCAGGGATTAGTATTCTTTCGCCCCGATTTTCTATTAAACTTTTCGTTTAATATCCATTAAAGTTAATATAGTGTAGTTATCTGACAGTGATAGAAAACCGTCTATGAGGTTTCTGATTTCTTCTTTAATAGTTTCAGTTCGTGAATAGCATTTTATTTATAAAATACTGTTGCTAAGACCATGAATTATTTCTGCAACGTCTACTTTTTGTTATTCTAATAGCATTTACTATATGCAAATCCACTAGAAAACTGTTGTTATTATAAGTATTTCTTGTACATTTTAAATTAAAATTGCAAAGCTTATTGTAATTAAGCTGACTAGATAGTATTGGAAAGTGTGAATAGCGTCGAAATCGCGCAGTCGTCGTGCGAGCCAAGCGAAAGACGAAGGGCGGGCTACGAGCAAGCAGCTACGACCTCCCTGGCAGTCGCGGCACAGCAGGCCGCCCGCGCGAATATCGCGCTCTCCCGCGACAAACGATCAATACCTAACCTCTCCAGCAAAATCGTTAAGAACTCCAAATAACCGAAAGACTTTTAAGTGCTAACTAACGCAAATTCAGTTTCAAATCGGGTATAGTATAAAAGCTACCGCTGCAACGCTGATGTTGATAACACCATAAAACATGGCTACATTACAAAAACACATGATTACAAATACTGTTTACTTAACTGGCTATTTTTGGTCAGTTGTAGCCATTCGTTTTAATTACCTAACTCCTACAATACTTATTTGTATTGAATTATTTCGGTTTTTTACATGAGCGTTACGTAAATGGTACGAGTTCCAATCAAAATCGATACCATGTTATATTCTTGATAGAAATTTATTGCCGGCTCACAGTAAAACTTACATCGTTATTTTTAGCTACCTCATCAAAAAATACTTAGAAAGCTGCTCGGCTATTGTTGTAATCGTGAAGTAAATTCGCCAATCAATTCAATTAGTGGTTTGTTGTCTTGTTCTAATTAATTGGTTGTCAAATACCAGCGGTGGGTGGAAAATGAGACAAGTCCTCAGAAATAATTGGTGTTATATAACGCTATCCTTGTTGTGACGTAAGTAAGCAACTAATATGTCTAGCCACAATTTTCAAACAAAATATGTATTGTCCTAAATTTATTTACAGGAATTTCCAATTTATGAGTACATTATTTATTCATGTATTTGAAACTCTACCATTACGCGTAGAGATAATATTTTCCATATTTGAAGTAATTCTTGGGTTTTTAATAAATCTATCAAGCCTGCGATAATGTCAAATTAAGTATTTAAGACATTGTCAATGGAGACTCAAAAGTTATTTTATATAACTTTTGATCCTCAGATAATATGTTTAAATATTTAACTTATTATAATTAATCTACTGTTGAATTCCAATTATTTTGTAGCAGAGTTCTTATGATATTGATTGTCAGAGAAATTTAAAAAAATAACGAACGAAAGCAACTTTTTTAATTGTTTAAATATTGAAATTAACAATATTTTTAAGCTATTTGATGTGTTTAATGAGTTTGATGTACAATAAAAGGTAGTTTTTGTTACACATATTTCCATATGATTCATGCATTTTCTACAAGATTTAAATAAAATAATTTTTAAACATAATTTACTCATGCAAACTAGAAGAATTATTTTGAATTGTATAAAAAAGAGGAAAGAAGAGAGAATTAAAGAATTTTTACCCATTATGACCTTGTAAAAAAAATGAGGTGGTCTCAAAGAAGAGAAGAACTCGCCTTCTAAAATAGCACTAATACTGATTTTAATGGCAGGTTGACATAGAGAAAACGATATATTTCCTTTTGTGCACGGAAAAGTTTGGTAGGTGATTTACTTATAAATTCTGATTCATAAAATATATGTGAGAAAAATTTGTCAGTTACTCCATCTTGAATTTAGGATTTAGTATAATTCCCTTCTCTGTAGGGAATGGATCTACAAATAGGCCATAATAAACCACTTACGTAGTCGAAGTGCCACCCGTGTCTTCAAAAATATTTTTAAAACAGTCAGGTCCAAATTAGTTTTGGGATTAGCTGACGCAGACAGACAATTTTATTTTTTAGTATATAGGTACAATTTAATAGTTTATTTTTTTGATACCCACTGCATATGTGCTTATTATGTAATTTATTACCTCTCATGTATAGAACATAACTATGTTCTATACATGCGAACGAAAACATACTTAGGAAACCGGCAGTCTTGACGAATATCTGGTCCTTAGCTTATAGAAACACAAGTTATTGAATCGTTATTTTATACTACTAGTCTCAATAGACGTCATTTTGTAAAATTCAACCCTTGCTTTCTAATAAAATGACACAAAACTTTCTTCGAATAGCTTTATTAGGCTTTTATACTTTACGGATCACTGCAAACATTTTAAACAGTTCTTAAAGATATTATCAAATTAAAAGTTTAATTTGTTATTTATAATATATATTTATAAAAATATCAAATAGTGCACAAAAATAAAATAACTTATTATTATTATTCAATTAAAACCCAAAAAATCGGTGCTCGAAATACGCAATAACATCTTGTCCTACCCAAATATGTTCCTTGAAATCCATTGTAGCCAGTTTATTATATTTAAGTAGATAATAACGGTTATCCATCTTAGACCCAGAAAATTTGTCTTCATCTAAAGGTTGTTAGTGATGGCTTTGGTGATACATAGTGAAATTTCTCAGTTAAATGCTGCCATACTCTATTCAAGAAGGCTCTTAATATATTCCAAGCTACAAGTTCAAAGGCGAAGATTGTGAAGTGTTTCGTGGAAATCAAGAGCTTTGGCCTTTTATTAACGAACTAAATGTAGGTCACGGATGAAATATTTTAATATAATTTGAATAGAATATTAATAAATTATTTAAGGGATATACAAAAAATATAATTTGATAGCCATTATTATTCATTTCTGTAGCTCTCGAATCTACTGGAACACACACATAAAAATTGACCAAAATCGGTCCAGTCGCTTAGGAAGTGTTCAGTACATACATACACACAAAATTTTATATATATATATATATATATATATATATATATATATATATATATATATATATATATATATATATATATATATATATATATATATATATATATATATATATATATATATATATATATATATATACTAGCAGCCCGTCCCAGCTTCGCACGGGTATTTAATAAAAAATTAAAAATTAAACTCTTCTACTTTTTTCGGTCTCGGGGAAAACCTCTCTTGACGGGTTCCCCCGGCCCGGGGGGACCGAGGGATATAAGGGACTCCGGAAAAGTTGTTCGACCATTCGACTACCCACTAAAAAACCCCGCTGTTCTCCTATCGCCTACGCCCGGGCCCACGGATATATGGCCTGCCGATCTCGTGGCCCGGGCCGGCGCCGGCCCACGCTTTGTCTTAAAGCGGGCCCCTTCTAAAGTGCTGGCGCCAGGGGGTCAGGGTTTCGTCCCCCCGACGCTCTCTTGTAACAACTCTAGGAGTTGAGGGGGGCTGCGGAACAGCACGCGGCCTTCTCCCTCGCGGCAATAGTGCGGGCGGCGGATCCTCCCCCGAGGGGCCGCCCGCGGCCGCTTTCTACGGCGGCCGGAGATCGTTGCCCGCCCTCCGGCGCCGACGACGCGGCCTACGTTAGCGGGAGGGGAGTGCGGTGGCGGACTCCCGCTCCCGTTCCGCCGCCTCCCTTGTAGACACTACTGCCTCGCAAAAGGAGGCGACGGCCGTTCATCCAGGATCGCCCCCGACCATGGACAGAACCAGGGCTGGGAGCGACAGGTCCGCGGCCAATTCCGGACGGGACTCGCATCCCCGTCGCGTGCTAGTCAGGCGTGGGTACGACTACCAGACAACACTCCAGAAAAAGCAGAGTCGCCTGACGTCGTAGCCGGCCCAGCAAGACCAACCGACAGCGAGGATGCAATTTCCGCCCCAGGAACACTCTCTGTGCAGGCGCAGTCGAAATAGGCATGGTTTCGACTACCAAATCAGGTCCCAGGGTAGAACCCGGGACCCCAATCAGTATTCGCAACCATCCCACCGGGGGCCACGCCATGAACAGAGAGCTAAGTTGGAAAGGATGTAAGAGGTAGACGGAAAGAAAGGTAGGACTCTGTCGCCTCGAACGGAGAGGGGAGTGGAGCGACGGATGCTCGGGCACCTCGGGTACGCACACCCGTGCACTCCTCGGACAGAGGAGCGCCCCTGAGGGCAAACCCTTCTATTTGCGTCAGGTTACTAAAAAAATAAAATTATAAAGAAAGTTTGATTATTATTATTTCTATGAGCTTTTATTTTAATGATTTTTTTTTGTTATTACTTTTTATTTATTTTTCGTTATTTTTTAATAAGTATTCTAATTTTTGTAAAAACTCCAGTGACGCACGCCTACATTGCATAAGGTGCTGCTGCCTAGCTAGCCGAACAGGGTGAGCGGCTACCACGCAACATTTTTCTAATACTTACAATTTTAAACTCGTGATATCTTTCGAATGGAATATCCGAATTTAATAATTCAAAAAGTTATATAAAGGTATTGAAACAGTTTTGAATATGAAGTAATTTATTTTGATAAGGATTAATACCAAGATCCAAATAAAGAGCCTTTTCTAGGGGCGGCATTTCAATTAAATTTTTAAAATAAAAGAACACTTATTGTGGCATAACTATAATAGTTAGATATATGCTGTCGTGACACTTTTTGTAAATAATGATGTGGTCTGCAAATTTGTAGTACATTATTTTATTCTATCATCAATAGTTTTCGCAACGCACGCGATTTAAATAATATTTTAGGTAATTTTTTTACACTTTGGATTACATTATTGGAGTTTTAGTAAGGATCCCTAATTTTTTTGAAAATATAATATAGCCTATGTCACCCGGGGATAGTGTAGCTACCCAACAATGAAAGAATTTTTTAAATCGGGTCAGTAGTTTCGGAGCCTATTCAAAGCAAACAAACAAACAAACAAACAATCAAATCTTTCCTCTTTATAATAGTAGTATAGATATATATATATATATATATATATATATATATATATATATATATATATATATATATATATATATATATATATATATATATATATATATATATATATATATATATATATATATATATATATATAAATACATATGTGCTAAGTGTGTGTGTCTGTATAAATAATGAACTAGTCTTTCTCTGGATCAATTTCAAAAACTAATTTTGTTCGTTGGTAGAAACCAACTCGTGGTTTATGTTCAGTAATTCACTGATGGTACCAGGTTCGATGAATTAGTGACGCTGCAACATAGCAATACAATGGCACAATAATAAATAACGAGTTCAAACGCAGACAAAAATTTTTCATAAATGGATTTGTAATTTTTGTAAAGATCTAAATTCATACGTAAACATCGACAGGCCGAAGATGATAGTAATGTTAAGATAATTTTGCTGATTATATAGTATATCTAATAATAACTATATATTACGTTAATTGTCACAATATAATTCCAGTGACAATTGGAAGGTGTTGGTCACGACCCTCAGATATGAGGACTACGACTCGAGGAGGAGGAGTCACAATATAATTAAGCATAATCTATATAGAGAGAGAAAACTAGACGTTCACCACGGTTTGTTGTAGTTTATAATAAAATAAATTTTTCTTTTATAAAAGAAATGCATAAAAAGACTGGCTCATGCTAACCTCTTTCTATTGATGGAGTGCAATTTGTTAAGCAATTCTACATTGCTAACAAAGAAAATCGTTTTATGAGAGCGTTGACACGAACGATGTCTGTAAAGTTTCCAATACTGACTTTATATTATAAATGTTAAAGTATATTATGCTTTAGAACTATATTCTTTAACCTAATGCAATAAGTTATAATTTAATTATACAATATTATGAAAAAAAAATCATCAAATAATACAATTTTAGTTTTATTACCTAGAAGCTAGAAGATTATTTTTCTCTATTGTACTTTCTTGTTTCTCTTCTTTATAATGTTTCATTCTAGACAAATATTTCTTCATGCCTTTAATCTATAAGAATGCCACCATAACATTGTGTTGTATTTCGGCATTAGTAAACTAGGTAAGCCTGGCAGCATGTAGGCTAACCCTATGGTGTTGCAAATGTCTATAGATGACGTATCGGGTGGGCCATTCGTCTATCTGCCTACATCTGCTGTATAATAATTTAAAAAATGTTTAGCGCACCGAAAAGTTTTTCTTTCTTTATTGCACCGAAATGTATTACTTTCCCGACTCTTTTCTTCATTGCGTATCATCCCAGACAAATGTGAAACTTTCACTTTAGAGTTAGTATAAGGAAGTAAAATTATTATTGGTAAAAAACATGCCATTGGAACTTTATAGGATGGCCTCATTTCAGTTTGGAGCCACAGACATGCCACGATCCTGTTTATTAGATTTCTCAGATTTTCGATTGATTTATATGAAATAATACTTAGTTTTTTTAGGAAATATTCTGAATCTTCGGGGCGGAGTAAGAATACTAACCCCTGCGGCGGGGGTCGGTCTGTCGTAAAAGGCGACTAAATAATAATAATAATATTTTGTGACAATTCACACAGCGCCATCTAGTCCCAAACTAAGTAGCATAGCACTTGTGTTATGGGTACTAGACAACTGATATACTACTTATATACTTTTTTTTTGTAAATAAATACATATTATACATAAACACCCAGACGCGAGACGGGAATCGAACCCGTGACCCCCGCAAGCGTACCGAAGTGCGTTATCCGTTACGCCACCGAGGTCGTCAACAACCCTAACTACGTGATAAGGCCCCAAGCCCGTCTGTATGGCAATCACCTGGTGTACAAGTATGCCGCCATAATAACCTTGTGTTTGTTACAGTATTAGTGATACAGCTTCCTGTACTCCTACGTGACAGCGTATTAGTAAGCAATTGCCGTCGCTAATGACGGTAATTGCTTACTAATAAGTGAACCGTCAGCTTGTCTGCTGTTCCTCAGCCACAAAAAAGTTTATAAAGTTTGGCAAAATTATAAAATTTTAACATAACATAGATGTTACAGCACCGTTATTGTAGGAAAATCAATGTTGTACTGTGAGATTCGCGAAGGTCGCACGACACCACCACATGATTGATGCCCTATATTATATTGTAAATTTGTTACTTTTGTTAAAATGATGGAGGTTTTTTGCTCTATATATATACTAACTGTAACTACGAGTATGTAAGAATATTCGATATAAATTTCTTAGAGTATAGCTCTAATCTAATCTGTTTTATTTTATACGAATTACGATCGCTTCACATTTATCGTCATACGTGCATATAATAATGGACACGTACTGATGGAAAAGGAAAAATTGTCAGTAAACCGCGAAACTAAGGTCACCTTTGTACGATCAGACAAAAGTGGCAAATATACTCTCCATTCCCGTTAAGGAGAGGTTTGAATCTAGCAACAAGACATAATGTGCTGTTGTTATTATTATATAAATTTGAATATTATGGCGCAATTGCCTACATAAAATTAATATGTATATATTTTAGAACTCTACTTATATATAGATTTAAAAATACATTTAGAATATACTTTATGGCATTTCTTGAGCTCCAAACAGAAACATTGGATACAATTGAGATGAAAAAATAGTAAAAGAAAATCTAAAACTATTTTCCATTTACAACCCATCGTTTTGCTTCGGTGGTTAAACCGCCAGTTTAAAGTAAATATTGTTTATTGAAACAATACAAGTATTTTCGATGACGTCTGAACTTATTGGTTTTATTCTCTGTGCAACGAGTCGAGGGCATTCAATTTGTGTAGATGAATAAAATTGAAATGAAAAGACAGTAATGGAAAGCTCTAGACGTACATAAATGTACAATACAGATTGTTGTGTTTGAAAAATAAAGGTGTTCCTAACATTTAATGCAAGATTATATTTTTACACATTATGTAATACATATAAATGATAAGTATTCTCTACATGAAAATTACATTGTAAATAACCTGCAAATATATTTATATTTAAGATATGATTTAGCATTCGAATAAAATATTTTTAATTTCTCAAAATATTGAAAATAGATATACCCAACGGTATACAATGATTACGTTTAGTTTACCAAAATACATTGAAAGTCCCTAAATTAAAAATTTTGGGACTATTAAGTAGTCCGGAATTTATGAATATTATTCGGAATCAAATTACCCTAGTTTTATGCTTGGATACATATGTAAATATATATTTTATCAGCCTTGCTTTTAATGTCTGTTTGTATTTTACGCTCTTTTCACCGTAAAAATTTCCCTCTCATTTATTCCACGTAATTTAGACAGCCAATGGAATGAGGTTTTATGACTTCCATTGGGCACATCTTTAAGTTTTTTCATTTTGACATCTATTGGGAGTCTTGCGGAGAACTTAGTGTCCTGGCCACGCATACATTAGTATTGAATATAAAAATGGTTTGTCAAATTTAGCTAATCATAAGCCAGATCATGCGAGAAGAAAGTTTTTTCTTTACCGAGGCAAGGCAAAACCCACTGTACTCGTAGGTAGCTAAGCTACCGGAACAAAGTTTGAAATCTCACGTGACACTGACTTCACTATGAAGTGAATGATTTAACTGTATTAGTAATCGGGTTGGAACGCTTTAAATAATAGATAAGGCAAGGCAAGGTGACAAAAATAAACTTTCCTATACGGATGGCAGTATGGCAGTAGCGATACAACCGTCCATAAACGACGGTAAATACTTACTATAAAGTGGCTGTCAGCCTATATGCTGTTGCTTCGAAATAAAACAAGTGAAAGCGTGTAAATAGAAAAACCAACAAGTCGTTTTTCAAAGGCCATAATTAACAAAGAACGGGGCTTCAGGGTGGCATTAATTACTCATCACGAGGGTTTTAGTAAAACAATTAATTTATGAGCCAGGATAACATTGTATTCTATAATGTTCCTTACCAACACAATTACGAATAATAAGGTATTCAAATATATCAGACAATTAATGTTCTCTTATCGAATAATTGATTGAGAAAGAAGGAAAAATTTATTTAATTAAAATTTTATATAAGACTTATAATTATTTTAATAAATTAAGTTATAATATATATAATAACTTACAACTTATATAAGGGTGGCTCGAACTGACTGAAATTTGACATTCATTTATAAATCTGATAAGAATAGAATTATTGTCGTGCTGCTGTTGCTGCGTCCACCAAATTCAATCTAAGCTATTTGCTCTTTCTTTTCTAGCTATTAAAGTAGTATATTATTCAGCATTTTGATGAAAATAAACAACGCCATCTAGTTTCATATGACAAAACGTAATAAATAAATAAATTGTATATAACTATATATAATTAACTTGAAAGTTTCATATATTATAATCATATATGATAACCGTCCATAATAACTCTGCCTTCGCCTATTGGTAACGGACATTATACCCGCTGATTGTCCCAGGGGGATTGACGGTTTACACATATCAGTGCTCTAAGTATGCAGGTTTCACAATTTTTTCCTTCACTGGTACGTGGAAATTATGTTATGATATACACATTAGTCGCGAAAACTTGCCTAAGCAGTGCATGCAATTCGAACCTGTGACCTCTAGGTAGGCTTACGAGCGTGGTTGACCAACTCGCAATTCATTTCTATTTTATCATGATTAAATATCATTAACATGTAAATGAAAAAATTCCAATTGTTGAAAGACTTATTTATAAATGAACAAAACATTTCAGTTCTACTGTCGCATGTCTATTGCTGCATTGACCTTGAACTTTCCCACACGTATGAAAGCTTCATATAATATATGTATGGCTGTTGAAATTGTTGAGTTGAAACAACTAAGAAGTTTTCATTTCAACTTTTGCTTATGGTATTATTTACTTTTAATAGTAAAACAGTTAAGAAAACAGGTTATAAATAGAATATAAACGTCAGTAATAAATTTAATTTCATGTATTATTTTATAATATTTTTACATTTTTTTAAATTAAATTTGTATAACATTTTAGTAACGCACAGTAACTAGTGGTCAATTGACGTGCGTACTGACGATATACTCTTAATAATTAATATTAGATGCTGGATTACAGACAGGTCATTTTATTGATCATTTGTTTTCTACATAGAACTTACTATAATTGAAAACTCGATATTGTATTGTGTTGGAAAAATTTCAGTTGGAAGCTTATTCTATATTCGAAAAATAAATAAAAATTCTAGTGAACATGCGTACAAAAACAAAGAGGGATTAGAAAATTTTTCCTGAAATGTTATTTGGCAGTATTTTTTAAAGAACATAATGGAATGGAAAAATTTGCCACCAGCATTAAATTTATATATACAAAATATAATTATAACATAAAATGTCTGGTGACGTAATAGAGAAACATGTCAACGAAAGGACTATTCCGACAATTTATAATCGAACTAGGGAATTGACGCATTTAGGGCATGGCGGTAGACGGTATACCCGTTAGTTTTATTAAGGGATATAAATTCAGGGTATTGTGCGTTTGAAAGGGTGCGACAAATCGGTCACACGTATAATGATTAAGGTTGTTTTAAAACTCCTTGCAGCACTCATGCTGTTAATAATTTTGATTGAATAGACATAATCAAATTTTTACTTCGATACGTCACTTAAAGGTAAAATTTATAAAACCTTAATAAGACCTATCATATTGTATGAATTGGAATGCTGCGCCACCAAGGGGAAATATAAAAGACTGTTGCATGCAGCAGAGGTGTGAATGTTGAGATGGATGAGTGGAGTTACAAAAATGGATGAAATTAGAAATAAGTATATTAGGGGAAATTTGAAAGTAGCGCCAGTGATTAAGAAGCTTAAATGTAATAGGTTAGTCTGGTATGGTCATATATTGCGAAGAGAGAAGCGCCAGTGTCATAAAATTGTCCCTTGCCTTCAAGAGGTGCGTGTTGTAGTGAAAATTTAACCCGGGATATCTAGGTACATATTTAAGAGTAAAAGTTGGTCGGCAGACATTTTTCACGATATCAATTGGAAACCATTTATGGATATTCAAGCGGAAGAGTATAATAGGAGTCTGATGAATAACTTGCCGAGAAGGATGGAATAAAATATAAAAGAAAACTCCGGTCCTAATATATAAACTTCTTGGGAAAATTTAAAAAAACAACAGTTTGTTGGTGAGATATGATATAGATAGAGCGTAAATAAATATTAAAAAAGTTGGATAAGTTCAATATAGCAGGATCCTTGGGGCAAGTTCGTAAGATGGCGCCAGGTCGCCGCCACCCTCGGGTTGTCATTATACCATAATGTTCAATATTCATCTTCAATTACTATTTGTGAAATGACATGAATCCATTTGCAATATTTTTCTCAATACATATTAATCAAAGAAACAACTAATAGTTAACGACCTAAACGTTTGTTTTGGTAGGCATATTATTTGGTAGGAAATTTTCTCCGTCCAGGGCAGAGTAAGAATAATAACCCCTGCGGCCGGAGTCGGCTTATCGTAAAAGGCGACAAAATAACCCATCCTAGTTACGTGGCAGGGCCTCAAGCCCGTCTGGTGGCAACCACTCTTGGTCTTAGGTTTGCCACTATAATAACCCTGTGTTGTGTTCCGGCATTAGTGACCCAGGTTCCTGTGCGCCTATGGGACGGCAGCGTGTTCGCGGTGCCCCTAGCGTCGCAAACATCCATAGGCGACGGTAACTGCTTAATGTTAAGCATTAAAAAAGGAAGAAATAAGTAATCGTTTATAACCGTTTCAGTGTACTTCCAAAGTCACACACATATTTAACAGTAGCAAAAATATGTGAAACTCGTACGCAATTTCAATTATAAAGAAACAATATTAAATTCTTTACAAAATTAACACCATTTGGATATTTTTGTTCACATTTACTATTCCCAACTTTTAGAATCGGATTTTATATTCAAAAAGTAATTAATATAAATTTTAATTTCCGCTCACCTCAGACTTAATCACAACTCTCGTTGTTGACAGAAAGCATGATATTGTATATCAAGTAGAGTATGTAACATTTAATTTTTCGGTATAGGACGACCTCCTGGCTTAACGGCTAACGCACGTTGGTACGCTTACGGAGGTCACGGGTTCGATTTCCGTCGTGCGTCGGGGTGTATTTATAATATGGATTTATTTACAAATGTGCTGGATTGACGTCGTAAGGTGTGATATACGTGCCAATGGGCTCACTACCAGGGACGCTGAAGAACGCGCGAAGTGGAGTAGAAAAAGTCTGAAAGCGGACCCTGAACACGGAAACGAAAGTTTGGGTTGCAACCGGGACATAACGCTGGGATGATGATGATAGATTTATTTACAAAATAAAATTATATATGAAGTATATTAGTTGTCTAGTAGTCATAAAACAAGTGCTATGCATCTTAGTTTGGGAATAGATGTCGTTGTGTGAAATGTCCCAATATATTTATTTATTATTTTATATAAGTATAGCTTTGCAAATAACTAAAATACAAATTCAAAATTATTATATGTTTTTGACAATATCGTTTTTAATGCTTTAATGGTGGTGATAAAATTAGAATACTATTAATATTGCTTTCAAATTTGATCACATTTTGTAAACTCTATATGAGTATTTTTAATAATATAAATAAAATTAACTTTCTTAAAGTTTAGGGAAATGTTAGGTCTAATTCCACAATGTAAATAAATATATGTACTATCGCATTTCATATAGTGTTAATTAGTGCCAAAGTAAAAAGCAAAGCGCCGTGCTGGGTACTAGGCAGCTGAACAATTGACATAGCTACTTACTGTTTTGTAAATATATTTTTTATACATAAATACACAGACACAAAACAGCCAAATCCGTCAATGAATAACTACACAAAGTGCAATATCAGCGTTGTGATGAGGTAATAGTTTTAATTTTAAAGTAAAAATAAAGTACCATATTAAAAATATAAAATCTAAGAATCATAACCTGAACGTGCACAACTAATCAGGATGTGTCAAAGTGTAACCCACAAAAGACAATTCAAAAAGCAGTGATAGATGTGCGTGAGGTGAGGTTGCCTGCATGAGGTGAGACGCGATGACGTCATTGAAGCATGGAGTCAACCTTAGCAGACGGGCGTGCAGGCGCATGTTCACGCTGCTCGCTGCTACTGCATTGCTGCAGGTCCACTGTTGTAGTCCCATCGAAGTAAGTTTCATACAGTATTATAATTTAAGTATTGAGTGTTATTAGAATTTAGTTTCGTTTTTTAATTCAGTCTATTCATAATAATTAAGAAACATTATCAACTTGCATAACTCCGTTAATAATGTAAGCTGTACCTTTTCTTTTATTCACTAGTGTTAGTCCACATAACATTGGTACGGTGTAAGTTGCCACTTAAACAGCCTTGTATTTGATAAAACCGTTGCAACATAATGCTGAATGTCAATCTCGTTTGAGCAATAATAAATAATTGTATGAATTATACTATTTTAACAGTGTAATGAGTATGATGTTATCACAACATATTAAATCATTACAATGGCGCCCAACTAGTGGCTGAACTCTATTTAAGACTAAGATATAATTGTGAAAATAGCGCCAAAGAATAGTTGGCCGCTCCTCTCAGAGTTGCTAGACGAACCAGAAATGATTTCTCACGAAAAAGAGGCGCCGCACGACATACCTGTGTATCATACACCGCCAATACAGACTTTCTTCGACATGCAGTCATTTCTTAGTTTTCAGTCGTGTAATATGTTGTGTTAACTTGATACAGTGTTTTTATCTCAAACAATTTTTTTTTTCTTTCTTTTCTAACTGCACTTATTGAATCAGCACTTTATTTTTCTTCAAGGTAACCTTGGCTACTACTAATGATATAACGTTCATGGACCAACCTAGAGATCACGTGTCATAATGGTATGCACTGCTTAGACAGTTATTCTCGCCTAATGTTTTTTTTTTATTGCTGTAGGACAGCAGACAGGTTGACGGCCCGCTTAGGATTTAGCAGTTACCGTCGCCTATAGGTGTATGCAACGCCAGTGGCATCGCGAACACGTTGCTGTCCCATAAGGTACAGGAACTTGGGTCACTAATGCCGGAACACAACACAAGGTTATTATGGCGGCATACTTAAGACCAAAGGTGGTCGCCATCCAGACGGGCTTGAGGTCCTACCACGTAGCTAGGGTGGGTTGTTTTGTCGCCTTTTACGACAGACCGACCCCGGCCACAGAGGTTAGTATTCTTTCTCCGCCCCTGCACGGATAGAATGACGGACGGAAATGTGCGTATTACCTAGTTGCCACGTACCATCCGTGAATTGTTATATTGCTAATGAACATCAGGCAGGCTGACTTATAGTGTACATTAAATAGTAAATACGTTATGGTCATCTATGCACATTGCAACGCCAGAACAATCGTAAAGACGCTGCCGTCCGCGTAAAAAAACTGGAACCGTAAAAATCATTAACTGGAACACAACACAAACTTATTAGGGCAAGAAAATTTTATTTTCTCGCTTTTACAACAGTCCCTAGCCGCAGATGTCAATATTTTTAGTGAAAACCGTACTGTTATCATCAGATCCATCCAATCCATCTTAGACAAACGTGGCTAGTATTTTGTCCGCTGCCTTTTAGCAAAGTTCCGAACCCAGGAGCGGTGACGTTATCGGTTATTATTATTAATTTTAACGTAATAAAAGTTATATGATTGAAAAGCCGCTTTTGTCTCAACCCGCTATTGTGGCCCCGTTCCATAATTAAAATTTTACGTGGGCGTTGAGAGGCATCAAAAGAGATTATTTCAACATTATTACTTTGTAATAGACAATATTATCTGCGTCAGAACAGGAGAGCTTACGTCATCAAGTTATGACGAATTCTGCAAAATAAATTAACTCCGAGAAACTCGGATTTAGTTCTTTTTAAATACAACGAGGCCTAAAAATGGATCTATATTTCTCGGTGCAGAATTACTAAGTACCAGGAGTATCCGTGCAGGGGCGGAGAAAGAATATTAACCTCTGTGACCGGGGTCGGCCTGTCGTAAAAGGCGAAAAAACAACCCACCCTAGATAGGTGGTAGGGCCTCAAGCCCGTCTGAATGGCGACCATCTTTGGTCTTAAGTATGCCGCCATAATAACCTTGTGTTGTGTTCCGTGTATTAGTGACCCAATTTCCTGTACCCTTATGGGACAGCAGCGTGTTTGCGATGCCACTGGCATTACAAATACCTATAGGCGACGGTAACTGCTAAATTCTAAGCGGGCCGTCAGCCTGTCTGCTGTCCTACAGCAATAAAAAAAAGTAAGAATACTGACCTGCTCGTTGTAACAGGCGAAAAAACAACTAGTTAGGTGGTAGGTCTGATCTGGATGGCAACCAATATCACGTGTTCTTTAAGTATGCCGCCATAATAACCTTGTGCTGTATTTCGGTATTAATGACCTAAATTCCAGTACCCTTGTACTGATAGCAGCGTGTTTGCGGTACCCCTAGCGTCGCAAACATCCACAGGCGACGGTAAATGCTTACTATTAAGTGAGCTGCCTGTCTGCTATTAGGTGCCGCGATGAATATAATGACAGCCCATAAATTCTCACTGTAGCCTCCCCCAGAAGGAACGGATAATATAACCGCCACGCTTCTCCAAGACGGATTGGCGGGTTATACACACCGGTAATCTAGGTATATAGGTTTTCTCTCGATATTTTATGCTACTAATATAATATAATTAAGCGAAAAAATCTGTCTAAGCGTATAATTATGTCATGGTGGGATTTGAATCCGTGACTTGATTAACTGTGGATTGGTCTGTAAGTGTGTTATTGCGAAGATACCACAAACTTAAATAATATTATTCTTATAAATATTATATTATAGTATACCTAAGTAATGAAGTTCAAAATCAAGCTATTTTCTTTTATCAAGATATTTTTTGCAATTAACAACCTGGCAGAAATTAATGTCGAGGGATTATTTATCTGAGAATATTAATCATTAGTTTTGAATTGTTATGTACAAACTCAGCATTCAACCTTTTCTTAATATAACTTTATTTCCTAGTTTAACAGAAATCGGTTAGCGATTTACCTATTCTTGAATATTTTAAAGTTTATGTTGATAATTATTTTGCTGACATTTTATAATGTAAAATATATCTGGCTTCATGTCAATTTTTTGCATATTAATACTAATGTCAATATTTCAATAACTTGTTCAAGGCCCGGATAGCTCAGTCGGTAGAGCATTGGACTTTTAATCCAAGGGTCCAGGGTTCAAGTCCCTGTTCGGGCGATAACTTTTTTCAGTAAATAATGTTTTTAAGATAAGATGTATTAAAATTTGACATTTATGTTTTTTTTTATTCGTGGCAAAAGATAACGTGTTGCCATTAAATTCCGTAAAGCAGTGTTGGAAATATTTCCGGTTGAAGGCCATCTAGAATCTATATTCTGTTTATAATTCCCTAATATTTTACATGTAAATATTTTTAATTTAGGTTTTATGTTTGAACTTAGTTTATAATTTTAATTATTTAGGCTATATTGATATTTCGTTCTTTGCTCAGTTTTGTATTAAAGGATTTTAAAAACAAACCTTTAAACTTTAATCATTCAGATTACTTACAATGCGCTAGAAAATTGGTTACCTGACTGTAACCAATTTTAATGACGTTATTTTAATGATGTATTTGCCATAATTAAAAAGCAACAGTTAAAATATTTATTTTATTTCACAAACGTTACTTAAAGACTAATCTTTGTGATATATGTATGTAAATTTTTAAAATGTTTTATGCTTTAAGTTAAGTTTCCATGTATTTGGTACTCATAGCATATAGTTCTTCGCTGGACTACTAGAGGGCGCTTTTAATTTATATAAATATAATATTTTAGTCGACCCAATTAAAACGCTAGCGTACAAAACACATATTTTAATGAAGTGCCAAATACGTTTGCTTACTAAAGTATTTTTAATTGAAAATAATCCACGGATGAACATTTTGTCAACCGGTTTTCCTGTCATTTTTACTTATTACAGTAATATTTTGCTAATTTGTTATTTCAGAAAGTATAAATATAATCAATAATGACTTTTACTAAAAATTACAGTATAAACATTACACGATAGATTTTTTTATCTAATAATGTATATATGCGATTTATATAATACAAATCAATGTATACTAATTTAATATGATAAAATTAATGTTTTCATTTACGACTTTTTTAAATAGTTAACTAATAAAACTATTACTTATAGAATAATACTTATTTAAAGTAATTCCTCAGTGTTGTTTCAAGTTTGCGCACTGTACAGTTTATTCTAGAACTTTAACTGGTCTGCGTTTACTGAAGGTAATAAAATTCAAGGCAATAAATTTGTCTGTAAAGCTTTTGTATCTGTATTTGTATGTTTGATCATACATATACCAACCATAGGTCTAAAGGTGTGCGTATCTTTACATTCTTATTAAATACAGTTGTGCTTATTTCAGAGCACTACGAAACCGAGTCCGTCCATTACTGTCGATGGGATTTCAACATACCCTGGCCTCGGTTTCGGGCCAATGGGGCCCGTTATACCGCTGCCCGGGGAGCCGCCTGGCACGCAGCTGCGCCAGCACCAAGAAACCACCACAAACCTTCCAGCAACCATTAAAACGAAGAAGGAAAGAACCTTTGTGATAGCAGCTGTTGAATTCCATAGAGTAGAAACGCCTTTTCTGATTGGTCTGTGGATATTCTTTGCTAGCATAGCCAAAATTGGTGAGTTTTCAATATTGTATTTAATTAATAAATAGTTTAGAACAATATAACCCTTTATATTGTGAATTCATACAGCACCATCTATTCTTAGTTATACACGACTGATATAGTATTTATATACTTTTGTAAATAAATAAATATTATACATAAATATCAACACTAGGGAATCGAAACTACAACTTCCACCTCATGGTGCAGTACGAAAGCCGTTGTGCCATACGGGTCGTTTAGTTAAGGCCAGGTCGTACAAGATGTGAAATTCCTTCCTTTCCTCTCTCAAGCTTCAATCTTATTCTTGCTAGTGGATAAATAGCAAAGAATGGGTACGGTTCTATTTTCATTTTGGGGTCGATCTTATGATGGGACTAGCTTATTTTCTTGTGGTCCTTTCTCCGGAAGAGAAAGATCACAGTAAATACCGAACCTAACAATTTTATTGCGCCCTGTCAATAACGCTCATCACTTAGGACCATATATTATTTCGACTTGCTTCTATTGGTGCAATCGGGATATAACTAGAGCTGTAGCTGTATTGGTTACTTAATAACGGGTAAATCACATGATTCGATGTAACGAAACGTTAATCGCATTTATAGTACAGATGGTATCGGTTTGATTCGTTATACGAATTGATTCAACTAGAGCTGTAGCAAACCGCGTGAATGCGTTACTCACGAATACACTTCGTTACCCACATTTAGCGTACCTACTGGTGGGGTCATTTTGTTTTATTATACGGATTCACGTGCTTCACCTCAAGAATTTGCGATGTGTGAAGTGTGAAGTTCGATTTTCTGTTCTATTTCATTTATTTTTATTTTACTTTAAAAGTTAAAATACAATTATACGTATATTACACAAAATTACATAAATTATATTAACATTAAAACAATGATGTACATTTTAAACATATATATACCAATATTACATTATTCAGGTTATAACATTACTGATAGAGTAATAACTAATAATACCTAATAGAATAATAATTCTTTATCATATATTATCAGGATTGATTCCACTAGTCCCAGAACTAGTTTCAACTGTAGCTCTGGAACTAGTTTTTATGGTACTACATAATAAGTTTTTACTATGAAGAACGAACGACGTAACACTGTACGTAAACTAAATGCAGTGATTCACGTTAGTATCTAAGGTAACGAACAAGTAACGTAACGATACGATAGTAACGGGCATCGGTTGTTATAGTAATGAATTTCTCGTAAATTTTAGAAGTCTAGATAAAACGTACATAAGAAGACACTTACTGAGCTTAAATTTTAAAATATCTTTGTTAAGAATCCACGAGACATGTTTTACTTCAAGATAACTTTCCGTCGCATTTTATACATGTTTGTAAAGTAATACAAAGTATTCGTGCTTGAATTCTGTTATTACTCGTAGAGTCGAAATATTCAAGTAATTTCTGCAACAAAGTTTCATAACAACACGGTTTAACTTGTATCAATCCAAGTTTCTAAATTAATTAAAATTAAAATTGAATTTTTTTTATTATGTTAAGGCAGTTTCGTAGGTGTTTTTATGAAAATATTAACTATTATTATGGTTTCAAATCCTCGATATAAAAAAGTTTAAATAATAAAACGGCCTGCATGGATTTCATACGGCATAAGAACTTAATCTTATGAATCTATTCCTGCTTCACTTTTTCAGTAAAGTATCGGAAAGTTTTCTTCGTAGAATTTCTTCCAGGCCGGCAGCGCAATGCGCATTGTATCTGCTCTAGTTTGCATACGTCCATAGGCAACGGTGACCACTTGCTATCGGGTGGGCCGTTTGCCTGTCTGCTGAACTCTATCTATAAAAAATTTAAATTGACATACCAGTCACGATATACTATATAATAGTTATTTATAATTTGTGAAATCCATCTTGTTCAAGCATAAAGAAAAAACCTCAATAAAGTTCAAACTTAAAAAATTAAATGAAATATGGTCGAATTTCGACTCCTGGGTGACCAATAGTAGTCCTTATAAATACTCAGAACGTCCGTTGTGGTAAATTTCAACTACACATATCAAAAAAGTCTAAGCAACATGTACTAATTTAAATTTTAGGATGGTTTTTCACATTATAACGTTGTATTTTATTTTTAAAATAATATTTTTAGGGTCCTATGATGTAAAAATAACAGCTGTTGTCTTTATAAGTTCTTTTAATAACATAATTTTATCCCTTTGTTCCTGGGTCCATGTTCTGCGTTCTCTACACCATTCATTTCGACGAGCGCGATTCCCGCGACTTATCGGTGGGCACCTAATTGGGCGTCGAGCTCGTAGGCCGTACTCATACAGTCGATTTCGCATAGTTTGGGGACTTACATCAACACCACTTGAATTTTGTAGCCTCAAACTTATCTTTCGAGTGGTTAACATCAGCTGGCGTCTTGCAGTCAGTTGTATGTATCGATCTTGCCGAGTAGTTGTACTCCTTTTACGGCCTGGATGCTGTTCAGCGGGTTCCCTTGTATTATTGTAGCGCTGCCAAAGACGACAAATAACACTTCTATGAATGCCAAAATGCCGAGATACCTGAGATTGATTACTTCCCGCTTGCTACATCCCTACAGCTCTTTGCATTTCATTTGCCGTCAAATGACGTCGCTCCATGACGTAAAGAATATCTAACAATTCAATTTTGTCGCTTACTTTATTTAAATGGTTGGTAAAATTATAAAATCAAGACTAAACGTAGCAATAAAAACGCACTTCAATTCAAACAAATTCCCTTTAATTTTATGAAAAAAATAAAACAATTGTTGTTGTTTTAATTTGCCAATCTGGCAGGCAAAGGACTTGGTCCATACAGCCTAAAATAAAACAAAATCGAAATTTTTTTTACAACCAGCCAGTATGTCGTCAATAACAAAAAAGTTTACATACCTACGTACTTTGAGTGAGGAAAGACTTAGAAATTAATTAGTATAAATGGTAAATTTGTAATATCATGCATGTTGCTTAGACTTTTTTGATGTGTATAGTATGTACAATACACAATGGACAAATGTCAAAATACAAATAGGACTACGTGTAAGTCCGTCATAAAAATTAACTTACGCGCTCCACAGGTGAATTGGGAATTACAAAGCTCATGTTTCTCTTTACCATAAATTTGGTGGTTGGTTTGATATGAAAAAATTATAGTTTACAAAAACGAAAAAATAGGCTTTTATAAATTAAACTAAAAAGTAAAAAATAATTCTTAATAAAAGAATAAAGTTACTGACGAGAAAATTAATGTCACTGTTCTAAAAAGTGTGGAGTACTCGATATCAATCGTTATGATTTTTGAAGTGAAAACTTCTTTAGCGGCGTTGTGCACTTTTTTGTGATTGGTAAAAAATTTCAAACTCTCGTCATGTTACGTGTACTGATCGAAACTTCGTAAGACGGAGTATTGCTCGATTAATACTAAGCTTATTAATAATGACAAAAGGTTTATTTTATAATGTAACTTTTAAATCATTGCATTGCATTACTTACACATATCTATTCGAATTGTGACTTGATTACAATGAAATAGAGTTGAGGTTTTAATTGAACACTTCTTTAGGCGCATTGAGCACTTTTTGGCTGAACAATTTATTGTTTGTAAAGAAGTATTAATGACCAATTTAAGCTTTAATGCTTGATCATAAACAATTTTTTATAAACCGAAAATAATAATCTAATAGTTCGACGATATAATTCAAAAGTTATTTAGTTTTCACTTCTATCGGCAGTCCCCAAAGACTGCCCAGCATGTTTTTTTACTTTTGAATTTGATTAATTATAAAAATTTATTTTTTAGTTTTTTAAACTGTAATTTATTTGTTGTCAATTCCCAATCGATAAATGTTTTTATTAATTAAACGGCACCTTCCGGCTGAAGGGAAAAAACGTTAATCCTGATGATCCTGATAAGGAATATGGGACAAAATGATTAAATTTGTGTATTGTTATCAAATCTTGACAAGTTTGCAAAATTTTGAATTTTTTGATCGTTCAAAGTGGGTGATAATCGAGTCCAAAAATTCCGTTACATATATACATAAATAGTTATAATACATACAGGTCAGGTTAATAAAAGCGTGGTAAAAAATCTGTGGAGTTCTTGCTAATAGATTTATTGATATACTCATATTTTAACTCTATTATGTGTTATTTATGATGCGTGTAGGTGATATCGCCTATGTTTTATCACAAAAATCTAACATATTGTGAGCTAGGGCCCATTTAAAACTTAATTAACCGTATTATATTTTTGTAATTAAATTAGCTCATTTATTAAAATAATGGTTTAGTGATTAACAGTATGCTTTATTGAAATGTGTATAAAATGGTGTTTTAAATAAACATTTTATTTCATAATAGTCCGTTTCCAGCTTAATTTTAAATAAGAATAAATACTTTCTTTGAAACTTTACAAAGCACCATCCAATCCTAAAATAAGCAGCAGAGCGCTTGTGTGATGAGTTCTAAAACTACACTTCGTATAGTTTACTTTCGTAAATAAATAAAATTAAATGTTATATACATAGATACCCAGACTCAGAATGGGAAACGAATCCGTGACCTCCGCAGGCTGCCAATTTTAAATGACATTGTTTGGCTTTAAAGCCTGTCAAATTATTTTCGTTGATAGTATGGATAATAACATAAGATAAAGTTGCTTCTGTAAGGCAATGTCATGCAAGTCGATCTTTATTAAAAAGGACGATAGGAAATGGATGCTGCAAGCTATTGAGGAGGAGTCTTGCAGGTGGGCCTGGATACAGCACATCCATCTCACCAAAATATTAATTGCTATCAGCCTTATTGATAGATACTGATTACAGCATTTTCCGGCTATGAGAACTGGTACAAAATTCACTAGTAAAATTTTACTTGTATAAATATGAAAATATTTCGAGTGATTTTGAATGATACAATTTAAACAATACAATACCATCCAATACAGAGGACGGAATCACTTTATCTGTTGCGTTCGTTATTTGCTATCTAATGGTGTTAGAAATAGTATCGACATTTATGAACGGCAACCCATAAGTTCCGGTCATTCGAGTCTACTGTACGATTCAGTTGTTTGTTCTATTATTGATCTGACCTCAATTCCTCAATATTGTAAATTCCAATGGAACATTCCACTCACAACGTGTTTTAAGCATTACAAAATAAGGTTATACATCTTTATAAGTCAACTTTACCCACTATTTGTGTACCCTGTTATATTGTTAAGAGGTGAAGGTGAAATGATTTAGTCCAGATAAGCAGAGCTGTGATTGTCAATCAAAATTATTTCATTTATCTACTCTATTGATTTTGACGGGTTTGTTCGACATCCAACATTGGTATGAGAGAAAAGACGTAAAATTATCTATTAACTTTTCAACTTGTTAATTGAGTGCGAGATTTGTATTTAGGAACAAATGAAGTATTGGGTTACCGAAAGAATAAATATTTGAACAAATGTTTGAACCGTACTTAGATTTCTAATGAACTTGCTTCGGGTTAATTCTTGTAGAACTTTCACAAGTTTGCTTAAAGATGAACTTGTCATAAACTCATGATATTAAGAAAGTATTTTTTTATTTATTAGTTGCGTCATTGATTAGAAATTGCAGTATTTACTGTCGAGTTCCTCGCGCTCGTTCTGTTTCGTCACTGCTGCCATACCAAGATTCTTGATGTCGTGTTTACCAGTTAAATCACTTTTTGAATGGAGTCGGTTTTCATTCACATGAATTACACCTAATATTTATTTATATATTATACACATCCTCCTGACACGAGTGAGTCAGGACATTTATTTACATGTTTATTAATTTAACAACTTAAGTTTTGTTTGTAATACATATATATCTAAACTTGCCACATCCAAACTTATTAAATAAAGTAACATAAATACTTATTCTTGGCTACTTATTTTCTACTATTTCCTTGTAACTTTTTTATTACACTCTCTCCGTCTGTTAGAAATAGATCAGATAGTACTGCTCTATACACTTAGAGATCTGGTTTTTATTAATTTTGTTTTTAACTTGTTAGGTTTGTTTTACGATTTCATTGTATACATAGAAATTTCAATGTTGGTTTTATATATGCTAATGATACATATTCCAGCATTCTTTGTCTATCTACTTATTCCTCGTTATCACTTTCCTTGCTATATTAACACATTATTCAATAAATACTTTGCGGTATGCTTTTGACATAAGATCCCTTATGCCTTCTATTCTTATGTCTACTCCAGTGCGGTTATCCAGATCATATCTCTCGTGTCCAAAAACTGAACACTCAAACAGGATATGCAACACTGTTTCTGGCGTCCCTTTCTGACAGATATACGATAAATTCTCCTTGCACCTATGCAAGTACTCAGAAAAATCCCCCGTACCCTGTCAATAGTTAGGTCATTAAGCCCGTGGGTTGAAGTTGTCTAACTGTTCCAAACGCCCGTAGGACATCAGGAAACAATTGCTTAGTTATGGCGCCAGTAGTATCTTCTTTGTATCTTCGATCCCATTCCTCAAGCGTTTTTTTGCGAATTTGACGCTTAACAAATGAGATGAGGCACTTATCATAGTCATTACTGTGTTTTTGGCTAAGTGCTGCGGATTTGGCCAACTCGTCTGCTCTCTCATTCTCCCTAACATCCACATGCACTTTTACCCAGAACAATCTTATCTTCTTGCCCCTCTTGATACTTTCAATAATATTATATACTCTTTGCCCTCACCGCCTACGGGTGCATAGTCCTCCAACTGGCAACAGTTTGCACAGCCGAGCGTGAGTCAGTATATATGCCAAAGCTTTGTTCTGGGCTTGCTCGGGTTTCTTCTGTGGCCTCACATATCGCCAATAATTCAGCCTGATAGACTGTGCAGTAGGATGACATCTTAAATTTCCGGATTTTGGTTTCAACATAATTGCACCAGATAGAGAATGATGCTCCCACCTTACCTTCAATATTACTGCCGTCTGTGAAGATTCTTGCAGCTTGTTTGTTACTCTTTTCAATCTCTGCCCGATCTATCCGGCTACAAAATTCCAGCTCAATATGTTCGGCTGGGTGAGGTGTATTTACATAAGTAGTCCTCTTTTCCACGTCCCTGTTTTCTAGTATCGGCAGGTTCACACCATGTTTTACCTCGTAAAGTGTCGCAGCCTCCCTGATCCTGAGATCGATAGGTAATAACTCTGTAAGAACTAGAGCTGGATTCAGGGAGACGGTCCGGTATGTTTTGCAGATTTTTGGGCAAAGCCTCTCTGCACAGTATTAAGCTGCTTACACACTCCCAGTTTGTTCACTGCTGGAGCCCAGGCGCTAGCTGCATATATAATAATCGGCTCGATAACTGCCATATAAATGGGGCGGACAACTTCTGAGTGTAACGCGCAGCTCACTTCCGCTATTCGTGATATCTGTCTAAAGATGCTGATTACTTTCTTGCATACGCTGACATGCGCGTTAAATGTCAGCTTGTTGTCGATCACCATACCCAGTAGTTTGATCTCTCGCACCGCGCATATTGTGATCCAAATTCAAAATTGAATGTTATTTTTATTTATTACCCACTTACAAAATAATTTATTTATTATGTTTAGTTGAATATTTATTTAACATAATTTCAAGTATAGTCTATTAACCATATCAAGAGTCTGCTTAACTGTCAAGATCAAGGAACTGAGAAATGAAATAAATTAACATTGAAATAATATTCCCAAACCAGTAAACGAATTTGTATATTAACGTGATAAAAACAACACAATAAAAATACGCCATAAAATAAATAAAATGTCTAATTATATATAAATCGCCTCTTATTCGTTTTGTAAACCCAGTGTATGCGTTGAAAGGCAGCACGAGATGCACTCATTAGTTTTAGATTTCCCTTTACGTTTAAAGTAAAATACCCTTTTGTACTTATTTTTTACCAAATTCTTTCTAGATTTCACTGAATTCATCTTGAATTCGTGATTTAGATCAGACATGGACGAATCAGCCAGTTTCTTATTGTAAATTAACGTCGTTGATAATGGACTGACAGTAGTATTGTATGCAGCTACATACGCTGTTTTGGGAATAAAACCAGACTGTCGACGTTGTTCCTTTGTGATGCCCTTGTGATGTTCTTGCGGATTGCGGTAATCAGCCATTTCCATTGACGTCAAAGAAATTGCTAAAGCCAAATGTCCTTTCGATATTGGCGTATTATATTTATCTTCGTATTTCAAAGCGTGATAAGTTGCATAATAATTGCCCTTTTTAGCGTCAAAGTCAAAGGAAACACTTGAATTTTTTGACTGTACAATTGAGCCCTTCAGCGAATAGTTTTTATTGTTAAATTGGCAGCCAACATCTCTTACAAATATAACAGTGTCGACGCTAGCACTTTCTTGTAACAAGGACTGTTCATTTAATCTGTATTGAGAACAATCAAACTGACATGATTTATTTGAAATACTATAATCGTATCCCATAGGAGACAGTCGAAATTGATTTGGGACGCAAATATGTGGATTCATTATATAAGTTGGAGTTGGAGATTCATTTACAATGTTGCTATCATTTTGCATTTGCGATATTTTGTTTACTTGTTCGACATTATTCATGATAGAGTCTTGCATGTTAATAAATTTATAATTAGGCATATGAGGACAATAATCACTACTGATAACATCTTCCAACATTTTACAATCAGATTCTTCATAATGAAAGCTAGTAAATGGTACACAAAGTGGTAGATTAATGCAACGTGGTCGATGTAAGCACGGAGGTATAAATTCACAATTGTTCTTTAGCACGTTTGCTTTCTGACAAGAGGGTACAACAGTACACGGTGGGTGATGTCGACATGCCTTTGTAATTCTAATCACCCTTAGCTTGTTTATTGAAGATTGTTTTTTCGTACATTTGTGAGATAGATACACTTTTTGAGAATGTAACATTTGACATATTGGTATTAACTCACATCGAGGTTCATGTTGACAAACATCCTCATTAATGTTTTCTTGGTGGGTCTTCGAAGGTATTTCATAAGAGTAAGCATTACAAGCAGCTGTTGTCTGTTGTTCGTTGCTGCAACATTCTGAAGAGTCCGTTCTAATATAGTCTTCTTCTTCAGTCGTGTTCTTAACTTCTACTTTTTCCTTACAGTTTGGGCATATTATTTTTCTTATTTTTCTGCGTGATTTTGTTTTAATGTATGTATTTTTTTTACTTGCAACATTTTTGTCATTAGGAGCTATATCATGAATATTTTTTATCTTAGATGAAGAATTATCGTTAGGAACTAGAACTTCAACCATTTCGATATTGCTGGTATTTGTAGGTTTATTTTCTCTAATTGAGTTATTTCTTCTATTTGTCACTTTTTTCTGTCCCTTCGCTTCTACTGGTAAAATTTTTGCAGAACTAGTAATCTGAGTACTAACAATTATATGCTTAATATTGTTAGCTAGCTCTGTTAATGATTTTTCATTAGTACAAGGACAAGCATAAGAAAATAATTGACATGGACATGGATCCTCAGTTCGTTTACCGCACTCTTTCTTTTTACCCTTTTTGTTGTATGCTGTTGGGTTCAAATACTCCGCTTGATACTTGGCATACGAGCAAAACTTTTGATGTTTTCCAGATCTTTTATGGAAATAATGTTTGTGGCAATCATTTGTGTAATCATTGTCTCTGAGGAAAATTTCTGATGAAAGTATATTATCGTTATTTACATTATTTTGAATTTTTTTAGAGTTTATTTCTATACTATTTCGAGTTAAGAGTTTAGGATGTATTTGTGTAGCACATTCCTGAATAATCACATCTGAATTTTTACCGAACGTCTTCGTATTGACTGGACAATTAACAAATTGTAATATATTATTATTAGAAAAATTCAGTTCAGTGAGACAATGAAATGAGTTTCTTTTTATAATTTCATCTAAGTCGCAGAATATAGTACTTGTAGAATGTACTAATGATTTGTGTGTGGATGGATACACATTCAAAACATGGAATTTTTCCGATGTATTTGTAATATAAACATTATCATTTGCTCGTTCAGTACTTTTAATATCAGGTTTTCTATTTTCATCGCGTTTAGAATCTTCTTTAACGCTCTCTGGTTTTACTGGATTAGAACAAAATATGTGGTTCAGGGTCTTTGACCCAAAAATTTCATAGACATTTGTACAAGATTTTGCGTGAGATGGTTTATCACAGCTCTGCATTTTCCTTATAGACTTTAGTTTTTATTTTGGTACTATGTACATCAATTATATACCATTATACTTATCAATTTAAATAAAGTTTTTATTTATAAGATTTTTCAATTTAGCTAAGTTTAATTTATTGACGTTTATACTTTCATTATGACAACCTAAATAAGAATAGTTAATGTAGCACAGCTGTTGTCATAGTTTTAATTACAATTTATTTATGGTTCTAAATTGTTTCAGGGTTCCACATGGCACCAAAACTATCCAGAATGTTCCCGGAATCCTGTCTGCTTATTTTTGTGGGGGTGCTGATTGGTGCACTACTTCTCAGCACACACAGTGTGCACGTTCAACCTCTGACGCCGGATACTTTTTTTCTTTATATGTTGCCGCCTATAATATTAGATGCTGGATATTTTATGCCTAACAGACTATTTTTCGATCATTTAGGCACTATTTTACTGTTTGCTGTTGTTGGAACTATTTTTAATACGCTAACTATAGGTGAGTGAACCTAAGCACAAAATTGAACGACAATACGTTTATTAAATCTGTATATATATTAATTGATTTGGTAGCAGCTGTACAAACTGCGATAAATATCATTTTATGAGATGTTTTCAAGATTTATATTTATAACTTTACACCTTCTTTACTCGTAGAGAATCGTTAAGCTGCAATAAAACGGCACAAATGAGAACATAGAGTTTTATAATTTCTCATACATTATTTAATTGGATGTGTATTTGGAAGTATTTACAATATATGTATTATGAAATAGAATTTAGATTTCTGTTATGTATGATAAAGAGGTGGCACAACTCTACAAAAATAAATAAAATATGTTTTTTGTGTCTTGGATATCTCTACGAATTTCTAAGTTTCCAAGTGCGCAGCTTACGAATATATTCATGAAAAAAATTAATGTGCTCTAGTTTTTATGATTGTAGCGTAATCTATATTCTAAAAAATAATAAAAAATGATGATGATTTTTACTTGGTCAACAAAGTGGATACATAAAATACCGTTGAGAAGTAGCAAATACGTTTTTTGTGAGATAGTAGAGCAAAGCCACTTCATCCATATAATATCTTGTAAAACTCATTAACTATCGGTAAAACCAACATAATAAAGAATCTATTATTAAACAGAGACAAAATTAAAAGTATGATCAAACACTTTGTTAAAGCGTTAGATAAGGAAGGCGACTGTTTCAAGTATATTTACAGAAAATTTTCTAAGTTTACTAAGGAAAAATTAAAAGTATTTGATTTTGATGACAAAATTAAAAATATTTGAGGTTCCACAAATTTGGCAATTGTTGAAAGATGCAAGCAATTATTATCACAGTTATGCCAGTTCCGGAAAGTGAAGCTTGGAAGAGTTTTGTATTGGTAGTAGAAAATTTTCTAGGTAACCATAAAGCATCAAATTATGAAGAAGGTGTGCAAACATTTTTGATTAGCTTTTAGAATTCAGGAGTAAATATGAGTATAAAGCTGCATTTTCTCCACAGTCATCTGGATAGAATTTCTGATAATTTAGGAAATTATAATGAGGAACAAGGCGAGCACTTACACTTGGAAGGCGACGGTAACTGCTAAATTCTAAGCGGGCCGTCAGCCTGTCTGCTGTCCTACAGCATTTAAAAAAAAGGATCTAAAAGTAATGGAGGAAAGGTATCAAGGTAGACGGGAATACCACATGATGACAGATTACTGCTGGTCTTTAAAAAGACATTCCCCTAAAAATTGTAGAAGAAAAGTTCATAAAAGACGTTTTAATGAAGAATGACATGGATTTTCAACATTTTCTTTCATTGTCTCTTTACTTTGATGCATACTATTATAAAAAAATACATTATATATATTTTCTGTTATTTTTATTATATTGTTATTCAGAATTTTATAGTGTAAAATTAAAATCAAGATTAAAAAAAACTAGAGTAAATCTTCCAAAATCATTGATAGTTTCATGTGAGCATAAATACAATATATCAGAAATCAATCTTAAACCAAGGGCAACAAAACCACTATTGACGAATGTAGTTATTTTAAATCCTGAGATATTATCATATACATTTGAGAGCAGTGGCCCAGGACCACACAGCTTATTGAAATAAATTGTGTTTATAGACATTATTTTATATTTTAACTATTTTAATATTTATTATTTAATTGTGATGTATTATTGAATTCCTTTCAATATAATTTTAAATCTTATAAGAAATGATGAGCATTACTAATATGTAAAATTTTCAGGTGCGTCTCTGTGGGCATGTGGTCAGACGGGAATGTTTGGTTGTAACACGCCGTTGTTGGATATGCTACTCTTTGGAGCATTGATTTCTGCAGTAGACCCCGTAGCTGTTCTAGCTGTATTTGAAGAGATTCATGTAGACGAAGTACTGTATATTGTTGTCTTTGGGGAGTCTCTGTTGAATGATGCTGTTACTGTTGTCCTGTATCATATGTTTGAAGCCTATACGTAAGTCTTAATATCTCTATCTTCTATTTTGACATAGCTTAATCTGAACTTAATTGTTTTTATTAAAGTTTGTTATCATTTCAATTTTAAAACTTTTCTTTTTATTACAAAAAACTGTATATTTTTTCTGCTATTGCAAATATTGTTGCATGATTTACCAAAAATGCTCATATTATATTTGTTTCTATCCGTGCAGGGGCGGAGAAAGAATACTGACCTCTGCGGCCGGGGTCGGCCTGTCGTAAAAGGCGACAAAACAATCCACCCTAGCTACGTCTTAGGGCCCTAAGCCCATCTGGATGGCGACCACCTTTGGTCTTAAGTATGCCGCTATAATAACTTTGTGTTGTGTTCCGGCATTGGTAACTCAAGTTCCTTTATGGGACAGCAGTGAGTTCGCGATGCCACTGGCGCTGCAAACACCTATAGGCGACGGTAACTGCTAAATTCTAAGCGGGCCGTCAGCCGGTCTGCTGTCCTACATCAATAAAAAAAATTTAATTCATATTTATTTATATCAAGAGATAAATATCTCTTTCAAATAAAGAACTAATTTATAGAGATGTTCGTTGTTTCATGAAATACATTTATACATAAAATTATGTAAATTCATCAATCACTTTAATACTAAGTACAAAGTGGGTGTGCATTATTGGGCAAGGGTTAAAATTATTCTAAGTTACTGTAATGTGCTATTGCATGATAATGTGCTAATGCATTAATAATAGGTCTTTACCTATGAAACTGCCGTTCTGCAGTACTGGCCATTTCAAATCAAAATAATTTTTGTTTGGCTAAGAATTCTAATTTCAAATTAATTTTATTTTAAAAACTTCTTTTTCCAAAAGTAGCCATTTGTTTATTGATTAGTGTTACATTTTCATCGCATTTCAATCTTTTTCGTCATCCTGGATACGTTAAAAATTCGAGTAATTATGGAATATAAGTAACGTCGTGGCAGCAACGCGGCGCAAGCGGCACGCAACATCTACGACGTTTACGGAGCTAACACTACAAACCAACGCACCACCTGTTGTTGGTTTGCTCGTTTCGTTCTGGGAATTTCGACCTGAAAAATGAACCCCGCGGTCGTCCGAAGGCTTTGGTCGACAATGACGAATTAAAGGCGATTGTGGAAGCTGATCGTAAACAATCTACGGCTGAATTAGCAGCAGCTTTCGACGTTAGCGTCAAAACAATATTGGTCCATTTGCGTCAAATTGGCAAGGTAAAAAAACTTGACAAATGGGTGCCCCACGAACTCAATGATCGCCAGCGCGAAGTACGCGTCGAGACGTGCATTGTACTGCTCAACAGACACACAAATGAAGGAGTTTTGAACCGCATTGTTACCTGCGATGAAAAATGGATTCTGTTTGATAACCGCAAGCGCTCAGCAAGTTGATTCTGGTTCAGCACCTAAACAATGCCTTAAACGAAAACTTACCCCTAGAAAAGTGATGGTCACTGTTTGGTGGTCTAGCGCCGGTGTGATTCATCGCAGCATCTTAACAAACGGGGTGAGCATTACTGCAGATGTGTACTGTGAAGAACTGAACACAATGATGGAGAAGCTGGCACATCTCCAACCAGCATTGGTCAATCGCTCGTCTCCGCTGCTCCTGCACGACAACGCGCAACCTCATATTGCACAGCAGACGGTCTCCAAGTTGCAAGAACTGGGGTTGGAAGTTCTCCGTCATCCACCCTACTCACCAGTCCTTGCGCCTACAGACTACTACTTTTTCCTTCTTGACGGGAAAAAAATTCAATACCCTAGAGGCAGTACAAAATGTCTTTGAAGAATTTGTTGCCTCCCGTCCAGCTGATTTCTTTAAGAAGGGCGCTGCGCTTAAATAAACTGCCACTGCGTTGGCAAAGATGTATTGATTGCATTGGTGATTACTTCGATTAATACAAATAAAAAATACATGAAAAAAAATTCCTTTAAATTTTTTCATACAAAACGGCAATTTCATAGGTAAAGACCTAATATTATAAATGTGAGTTATCAGAAAATCATAGTTTTATAATTATTTCGGAAAGTAGAAATTTTGTGATTGAACTCAATAGATGAAGTTAAGAATATTTGTCATAACATATCGCGGTAAAAATAATTGTATTACACAAACGGATATTTAATTTCTTATAAGAAATGTGTCTTAACTGGTCATGTTTACCTGCTTTATAACATGACGAACAAGACAACACCATTATTTTTAGGGAATTGTAAAAGCATCTGCTAGCTCGCAGACTGTAAAAACTAACAACATGATTATACAGGAAGTTATATATGCCTTTTTGCGCAAGATATTGACTGGAGTCACGAAAACACAATGTCGCAATAAGGAACGTCAAAATTGTATAGACAATACTTAGCGGCTTAGAAGCGAAATTTTGGTTGCACCGGGATAAAAACCATGCAAGGAGAAGAGGAGAATTACAATCTATGCAATAACCTGCTAATTTGAATATAAAAGTAATTTAACTGTTTAAATAACCGCTGTACAAGAATATATAAATTCAAACGGACTTAATAAATAAGTAAATATATAGTAACATACTAGCGGCCCGCGGCAGCTTCGCACGGGGATTTAACAAAAATTTCAAAATTACAAATTATATATACACACACACACATAAACCCTTCTATTTGCGTCAGGTTACTAAAAAAATAAAATTATAAAAAAAGTTTGAATATTATTATTTCTATGAACTTTTATTTTAATGATTTTTTTGTTATTATTTTTATTTATTTGTCGTTATTTTTTTTATTAAGTATTGTTTTTTCTAATTTTTGTAAAAACCCCAGTGACGCACGCCTACATTACATAAGGTGCTGCCTAGCTAGCCGAACAGGGTGAGCGGCTACCACGCAACATTTTTCTAATACTTACATTTGAATAATTCAAAAAGTTATATAAATGTATTGAAGCAGTTTTGAATATGAAGTAATTTATTTTGATAAGGATTAATAAATACCAAGATACAAATAAAGAGCCTTTTTAGGGGCGGTATTTCAATTAAATTTTTAAAATAAAAGAACACTTATTGTGGCATAACTATAATAGTTAAACATATGCTGTCGCGACACTTTTTGTAAATAATGATGTGTTCTGGAAAGTCATATTACATTATTTTATTCTATCATGAATAGTTTTCACAGCGCACGCGATTTAAATAATATTTTAGATAACTTTTTTACACCTTGGGTTACATTATTGGAGTTTTAGTAAGGATCCCTAATTTTTTTCAAAATATTATATAGCCTATGTCATCCGGGGATAGTGTAGCTTCCCAACAGTGAAAGAATTTTTTAAATGGGGTCAGTAGTTTCAGAGCCTATTCAATGCAAACAAACAATCAAATCTTTCCTCTTTATTAAAGTAAATAGTATAGATAATATGGCGTTGGAGATGCTTTCTTACATAGACGATTATGTTATGTTAGGCTTTACAGAATTAAATGCATATTTAAAAGCAGCAATTGTAATGGAAATTATTACATCACAGGGAAATGGGTGCGTCCAAATTAATGTACACCGACTTTTTGTCGGGTTTGGCGTCGTTTCTCGTGGTCGCGGTGGGTGGCACGTGCATCGGGGTGGTATGGGGCTTCGCTACAGGCCTCGTGACCAGGTTTACGAACGAAGTACGAGTCATCGAGCCCATATTTATTTTCGTTATGGCCTACTTGGCCTACCTCAACGCTGAAATGTTTCACATGAGCGGAATACTTGCGTAAGTAGCTTGCTGAATAAATTTATGCATGCTTTTAGTCAATTGAGCAAGAAGATGAGTTACGAGTATGTGTTTCACTTTAAATGAGCTGTAAAATAATCATATTGAAAATCAAAATCTGTTTCTTACTTCATGGAAATACTTTTCTTATTATAATAATTTTGTTTATATGTTTGTTCTACTGTTTCGCTTCAGTAACTGAAGCTCTTTTTTGATTATAGTCCCGTCCCAGTGTAAAATTAATTCGTATTTTGCCTACAGTTAGTTGTGACTTTCCGCGAGACTTCCTTTCCTTGTGCAAATAACTAACAGAAAATAGATTATGTATGTAGAAAATAGTAAATATTTGTCTAACACGAGTTTTATTAATATCAATTATAAATACATGCGTGCTGATCATATGTAAAATCTCTCATACTCTCTCATCTTTAAAAATTTTGAAGATTACCACTAATACTACCATATATTTCAGTATTTATTTTGCTGTTTCTTTGAACTATTTATTTGGGACACAAATATTCAAGAATTGTCAATTGAAATCATTCTATTCCTCCTCGGGAATCCTACTAACTGTATTATTATATCATCACGTGTGTGTTCAATTGCTTTCCTCGAAAATGGGAAACATTATTTTTATCTCTTTTAGATTCATTTGAATAATAAATTGTTTATGTTTCATTGGGGTTTCTGAGGAAAACAACTAAAGATGTGTTTACTGGGATGCTATTAACTTGGAAGATAGTATATTAATTTTCTAACGATGTTTTTATTAACACAAAATGTTTACTGAGTATTAGATTAAAATATTGCTTATTATCATTATTTTCCATATATCTTTTTTATTGCTGTGGAACAGTAGACAGGAGAACGTAACAGTAAGCAAGTACCATCGCCTACAAATGTTTGGGACGCCATTAGCGTTGCCGTACTCGCAGGGAAATTAGAACTTCGGTCACTTATGTCGGACGAGCATCAGGTTATTATGGCGGCATTTTAGAGACCTGGGGTAGTTTTCTTTCAGTCGGGCTTAGAGCTCTACCACCTAGTTGAGGTGGTTTTATCGCCTTACGATCTAGCTCCCCCGGCCGCAAGGGCCAGTATTTTTACTTCAACCCATAGAGAAAAAAAAATACATATAAACACCCAGACTCAGGATGGGATTCGAAACTCTGTCGCAGGCTTTCCTTACTGCGGTGCTTAGTATAAAAAGTTTTTATTTTGGATAGGATAACGTTTTGTGGTATTACTATGAAGAACTACGTGGAAGCGAATATTTCTCACAAGTCCCACACGACCATAAAGTACACAATGAAGATGCTTTCCTCCTCTTCGGAGACCATCATCTTTATGTTTCTTGGTGTGGCAACGGTTAACAACAATCACGATTGGAACACCTGGTTTGTTCTCCTGACGATCGTGTTCTGCTCAGTTTTTCGTATCATTGGTAAGTTTCTATTTAATTTTTAGATTAGAGATTTTTAGATTTACATGCATATCATCTGTAACTCCATTTTACTTTGAATATTTTTGGAACTTTTGACCAATGACCCCAGTAAATGGACTTGGTTTTAACTTTTTTTCAGCTTTCGTTTCTTACAATTCTGAAATTTTGATAACGAGTTTAATTAGATAATTTAAATGTTTTATTAATTAAATATTATAAAATAAATTTGTTCCAGGAGTGTGTATATTTAGTGCAGTAGCAAATAAGTTTCGTCTACACAAATTAAATATGGTTGAAAAATTTGTAATGTCTTACGGAGGTAAGTATTGAATCAATAATTTTAATTAATCAATTATAAAATAAGTCTATGCTGAATTTTTTTAATTATTTATTTTTGTTGAGGAACAGCAAAGAGATGGCACTTAATAGTAAGAAGTTACCCTCACCTAAGGATCTTTGCAACGTTAGGGGCACCGTGAACAGGCTGTATCCTAATGGGATACAGGAACCTAGGTCACTCACATCCGATATCAATCAATATCGGATCTGCAGTCGTCTAAACACGGCGGTTGAGACGCTGGGCAACTGGTTCCGCACTTGGCGGATCGAGTTGAATCCGGACAAGAGCGCAGCGATCATGTTCGCTCGCGGCCCCCGCACTCAAAATGAGAGTCGGCCGACTCGCACGAGTCGGCACTCTCTTTTCCCCATAAAGCTATTTGACCGCGTCATTCCCTGGGTTGATGAGGTCAAATATCTAGGAGTCACTCTAGATAGAGGCCTGTACTTCAGCAAACACATCAGGACGGTAAGGAACAGAGCACACTTTGTGCTCGGTCGCCTCTACCCAATGATATGCGGGAAGAGTAAGATGTCCCTTAGGAATAAGGTGACACTTTACAAAACCTGCATCCGACCGATCATGACGTACTCGAGCGTAGTCTTCGCCCATGCCGGCAAATGCTACATCAGTTCGATGCAGCGGCTGCAGAATAAGTTCTTGCGCATGGCAGTCCAAGCGCCACGTTACATGCGCAACGCGGACCTACACCGCGACCTGGAGCTCCTTCCCGTGAAGGAGTACATGGTATCCCTCTCGCGATCCTTCTTCGGTCTCGCTCCCCACCATCCCAATCCACTGGTGGTGGAGACAGTCAACTACACGCCCAACCGCCGAGCACCCCCCGCGCGTCGCCGACCGCGAAACGTGCTCACGGATAGACGCGACCCCATCTCTAGGACGCTGAAGCGAATGCTCTCGCGGACGCAATCCCCCCCAGTCCGGCATGGACCAGCCCGACGCAATAGGTTTAGGGACGCCTTCCGCCCCCCATAGCCTGTAGCCGTACACAATCACACATTACAGAAATACACGTAGAATAGATGTGTTGCGGGGGAGTTTCTTTCGCCGTTTCTTCTCCCCCAGCTATAAGCACTCCGAAACGGTAGTAGATTAGTATAGGATCGGCTTCACCGGTGGAGCCGATAGTCCCCAATTAATAGTATTCTTGCCATTCGTGGCTGCTATCAATTATCCCCATGCAGCGTTCGAGCCGGGAACGCGCCTCACAGGAGACGCGCCCCGAGCACGCTGCCACGGCTGATCGACCCCGCTCACACGGGGTCGGAATGCCTTTTCCGCCCGGTGTTGCTGTCGTTAGTCGTCTGAGACGATGACAGCCTTAGCTGTAAGGAAAAAAAAAGGAAAAAAAAACCTAGGTCACTAATACCGGAACATAACACAAGGCTATTATAGCGGTATACTTATAGACCTAAGGTAGTTGCCATCCAGACGGGGTTGACACCCTACCACGTAGCTAGGATTTTTTGTCGCCTTTCACGACAAGCCGACCCCAGCCGCAGAGATTAGTATTCTTACTCCGCCCCTGCACGTAGAACGAGTTTTTATAATTGTCTACATATGTTTTAGACGAGATATTACTATGATATAAAAGGTAAAAGAAAAATGAAACAATGTATACATGTACGTGATTTTATGTATATACTCTTTCAGCATTATCTAGTTAGAAAAGTGATCTAGATATAATGAGAATTTGTTTAATGTCCAGTTATGTTGAGACCCCTCACACATGTACCACGTAGTACCGTGCAGGCGAATACGATCGTTGACGTGCTTCTGAATTTATGTAGCCCTATACTGTAAATTTAAAGATATTCCAAAAATTCATAAATTTATTTCACATAATGCAATTTGCTTACATTTATATTCATCATCATCATCATCATCATTTCAGCCGGAAGACGCCCACTGCTGGACAAAGGCCTCCCCCAAAGATCTCCACGATGATCGGTCCTGCGCTGCCCTCATCCAACCTATCCCGGCGATCTTGACCAGATCATCGGTCCATCTTGTGGGGGGCCTACCAACACTGCGTCTTCCGGTACGCGGTCGCCATTCGAGGACTTTTCTGCCCCAACGGCCATCAGTCCTTCGAGCTATGTGCCCAGCCCACTGCCACTTCAGTTTTGCAATCATCCGGGCTATGTCGGTTACTTTGGTTCTCCTGCGAATCTCCTCATTTCTGATTCGATCTCGCAGGGAAACTCCGAGCATAGCCCTCTCCATTGCTCTCTGAGCGACCATGAGCTTTCTCATAAGGCCCATAGTTAGCGACCACGTCTGCGTTCCGTATGTCATCACTGGCAACACACATTGGTTAAAAACCTTCGTCTTGAGACACTGCGGTATTTGGGACGAAAAGATTTTACGGAGCTTCCCGAACGCTGCCCATCCGAGTTGGATTCGACGAGTGACCTCTTTCGCGAAATTGGACCTGCCTAACTGGATCGTTTGACCCAAGTAGACGTATTCGTCAACAATTTCGAAAGTACAGTTCCCAACTGTTACGGGGGTAGGTGCGACATGGACATTAGACATGATCTTCGTCTTGTCCATGTTCATTTTGAGACCTACTCCTTGGGAAGCTGTATTGAGGCCATCAAGCATATGGCTTAAGTCTTCCATGGTTTCAGCCATGATTACGATATCATCTGCGAATCTAAGGTGAGTGATGTACTCACCGTTAATGTTGATGCCCAGTCCGTTCCAGTCCAGAAGCTTGAAGACATCTTCCAACGCAGCAGTGAACAGCATCGGCGATATGACATCGCCTTGTCTGACTCCCCGCTGCAGTCGGATAGGCTTCGAGTTCTGATCCTGGAGACGGACTGACATGGTGGCGTTTTCATACAAACACTTCAACGCTTTGATGTATCGATAATCAATGTGGCACCTCTGGAGAGACTGAAGCACCGCCCAGGTCTCGATCGAATCAAAGGCTTTCTCATAGTCCACGAACGCCAAGCATAGTGGCTGGTTATACTCCTCCGTCTTCTGTATAACCTGCCGCAGCGTATGTATGTGGTCTATGGTGCTAAAACCTTTTCGGAATCCGGCTTGTTCGGGAGGCTGGAAGTCGTCAAATCTGCGCGCGAGACGATTCGTGATGACCCTTGAAAACAGCTTGTAAACATGGCTCAGAAGTGATATCGGTCTAAAGTTCTTCAAAAGGGTTTTGTCGCCCTTTTTGAAGAACAGCACCACTATACTTCCGTGCCAGGCCTGCGGCGTTTTGCCATCGAGGATGACGGAATTAAATAGCTTCTGGAGGATTTTAAGCACAGGAGTACCACCAGCTCTCAGAAGCTCGGCTGTAATTCCATCATCACCCGGCGCCTTGTTGTTTTTAAGCTGTTTAAGGGCCACACTAATCTCGTACAGACTGACGTCTGGGATATCTACGGTGTAGTGTCGGGTTAATTTGGCTCTTGGGTCTTTAGCCTTGTTGTTAACAGGTGCCCGTGTGGTCGTGTATAGCTGTCCGTAGAACTTCTCGACTTCCCTCAAAAGTTCGGGTTTAGACGAAACGACCCTGCCGTCGTCGGTCTTCAGCTTCGTCAGTTGGCTCTGCCCAATAGACAAGTCTCGTGCGAATACTTTAGAGCCCTTGTTACGCTCTATAGCCGCCTTTACACAGTCTGTGTTATGGCGGCGGATATCGCGAGTCAAGGACTTGGAGATCTGTCTATTTAGCTGCCTATACTGGGAAGCATCGTCCGGGGACTGAAGGGTCATTTGACGTCTCACATCCATCAATTTGAGAGTAGAATCTGAGATTTTTCCAGTTCTTTTTGAACGGCTGGCCTTGAAGAATTTAGACCCGGCTGTTTGAACAGCTTCCACGAACCTGTTATTATACTCGTCCACGTCAACGCAGTCACCGAGGCATTCGAAGCGGTTTTGCAATTCGAGTTGAAAGTTTACCGGGTTTTGGATCTGTATGGGTGCAGGTCGGAGCGTAGACTTCACCAGTCGAGACCTCTCCAATTTTGGATTGATATTCAATGTGCCTCTTACTAAGCGGTGATCACTCCCAGTTTTCACCGAATTGATCACAGAGACATCATTGAATATCTGTCTTTTGGTCGACATAATGAAGTCAATCTCATTTTTGGTGGCACCATCGGGACTAATCCAAGTCCATTTGCGTTGTTCTGGCTTCATGAAGAAGGAGTTCATCATATACAGGTCCTCCTTCTCCATGAAGTCGGCCAGCATCTGGCCTCGGGTGTTCCGATTTCCGAACCCAAATTGCCCCACTCTCAACTCATCGCCGCTACGTTTCCCCAATTTTGCGTTGAAGTCTCCCATGACAACGTTAAAGTGGGTTTTAGAAGTGTGGATGGCTGTTGAGATGTCCTCATACATGGCTTCCACCTCCTCGTCAGGATGTGTCGAAGTCGGAGCGTAAACCTGAATGACCTTCAACGAATACCGTTTGGTAATTTTGAGTATTAGGTACGCTACCCTAGTCGAAACACTCCCTACCTCAGTAACGTTGTTCACAAGAGACTTGTGAACGAGAAACCCGACACCACCTTGGGACAGTTGGTCGCCCTCCCGGAAGTAGAGCAGATTTCCGGAATTTAGGATTATTGAGTCCTCTCCCTGTCTTCGGACTTCAGATAACCCCACAACATCCCATCGCAGTCTGCTCAAAACTTCCTCCAGTTCCTCCAACTTCTCGTTGGTCCGCAGTGTCTTGACATTGTATGTTGCCAGGGCCAAAGGTCGTCGTTCTTGGTAGCGAATCCGAACCCGGGGATTCTTCGCACCCCCTGCCCCGTCGCTTATGTGGCTGCTACCGTGACCACCACGAACGGGGCCGCCGGGGACTAGGGGCCGGGGCCTGTGTGTATCTGTCATTTTAGGGGGGGGTTTTGCCATAATCGCCACGCTTGGCAGGCGGGTTGGCGATCGCAGTATTCGCAGTTGGTGATGCTCTCACGGAAAGATGCTGCTGCCCATCCTCCGTTCTTTCTATCCCTTAGTCGTCTCTTACGACACCCACGGGAGGAGATGGGGTGGTGCTATTCTGGTGCGACACCACACACTACAACAGTGACAATAAAAGGTAGTAATTAATGGGCAACTACAACATAGTTTACATTTATATTCAAATCATTTTAATTTATTAATTATACTGTTGGAAAATAAATATAAGTTATTTTTCTGACGATACACGTCTATTCTATTGTGTCTAGACGTTTACTATAAAAACAAGTTATTTTGAATTCAATTGCTTTAAATTGCAGTTAGTCTAAGTACCAAAACGTGAAATGTTCAAAGTTGAATGCACTTTAAATATTATTAATATTTATAAGCTAATCTTTTGACGTGATTTAGTACTGCAATTAAGATATTTTCTAAAAAGAATAATTAAGTCAATGGAAATAATTTTAACCTTTTAGCAGAAAATCCTTATTGCAAAATATTTTATTCTCCCGGCACTATGTTTGTAAAGGACTGTTCAATGTCGTGTATGTATTGTTTTTTAACGTTACATTATTTTGTAATTTTGATTATTAAAGCTAATCGGAATCCAGAATTTACTTACTGCCTACGCAAAAGTTAATGTTATTAAAAAGATACGAGATCCTTTCTGAATGTAATGGTTTCCTGTTTGTTTACAATAAAAGCTTAAATAAAGCATCAAATATTTAAAACCTTTTTAAATATTTTAAGAAATATAAAAGAGGTATCAAACAAAAATGGTTTAGCCTCACATGCTTTATACCATACATAAACAATATTTCACACAGTTGTGTACCAAGAAGCACCTTATAGAATGTAGTTAATTATGTTTATGACTAACAGTCCACGTCCCACAGCGGGTTGGACCCCTCCTCCCCCAGTGGAAAAGGGATAGTATACTCGTCACGTTTGTCCAAAGCAAATTAGCGTGATTCATAGTAGGCGATCACGGTATGCAGGTATCCTCATGATATTTTCTGTCATTGTCAGCGTGCTGCTACACGAAGTTCGATTATTTAATTGCTATTTTATAATTACTTAAGCGCTTCATGCCATCGTAGGATTCGAACTCGTGACATTTAGATCTTCGAGTCTGATCACCCTGTAAGAATCAAGCCACATTTGTTTATCTATTTTTGTGGTTTTATTTTCAAGCAAGTACTCAGCAATGTACTTTAGGTAAAAAGTGTAGACTTCGGATGCAATCGAAATTCATCTTTCGGTGATGATATTAAAAGCAATATGTAGAGGTCAATATAATTTGATTTTATGGAAAAAACTTTTTTGTATGTATGTGGGGGACTCCAGGCGTCTGCCTACTAAAAAAACTCACGATGTTCTCCCATCGCCTAGTGCCTGGGTCGACAGATAGATAGGTGCTTGATACTGTGGTCCCGACCACCGCCGCCAGTCCGCATTTTGTGTCAGGGTGGTTCTTCCATGATGTGCGTCAGGGGACGATTTTTGACTCGCTGGCGTTCGTATGTATCAAACCGGGATTGATAGGGGCAGCGAGGAACAGCACACGTACCTTCTTTCTTGTGGCGTAGGTGAATTCGGTGGAAACCCCTCTAAGAGGCCGCTTGCGGTCGCAGTATATACCTATATAGCTACCAAAGTTCATTCAGTACTCTCCGGGGTCGTTGTACAGTCCTGCGTTGGGGAACGAGGAGCTAGGGGAGCGACCGCTTTCGACATCTATTGATGTAACAATTTTTAGATAGACATACTCCCCATATTACCATCGTCTCTAATACTAATCACATTATTTTTAAGCACATATTATTGTTAAAAAACAATTTTGCAGTAAATGTATTTTTTAAGGATTACGAGGGGCAGTGGCCTTCGCGTTAGTGCTTCTCATAGACCCAGAAGTAGTAAAACTGCAACCGATGTTTGTCACTACAACCATAGCCGTTATATACTTCACAGTCTTCATACAAGGCATAACAATAAAACCTCTAGTCAAAATACTTAATGTGAAAACAGCTGAGAAAAGGAAACCGACGATGAACGAGAGAATACACGAAAGAGTAAGTTTGCAAAGAAGTAATAACGGAACAAAATAGCAATGATAAAAGTTTTCGTATTTGGGTATCTTAATGTCATTATTTCCTTTAAAATCTTAATTAATTTTCTCATATATTGTATAAAATATTGAATCTCAAAAAATATTACTACAGAAATATGAATATTTTATATGTTATCTGTAGATAAAGATTGTATACTAATAAAATTCTCTTATATTCATTTCGTTCATGAATAATTAATTGCATTTATAATCATTTTATCAAAAAGCGTAGTCATCTTGTAGCAATAAACTAAAAAGTTACGAGCTACTAAAGTTTAAAACTTTCCATAGTTGATTTTATTGAGTTCCTTATCGAATAGCCTGCTTTCAGTTTATGGACCATTTGATGGCAGGCATAGAAGATATCCTAGGAAAACATGGAAACCATCACATGAGAGATAAGTTTAAGAGGTTCGATAATAGGTTTATTCGGCCATTTTTGCTACGCAATTACCAGGTAAATATTCAATCATTTTAAAGGTTTATCTGTAAAGCATAAAGTATTAATTACAATTTAGGGCAGCTATTTAATATTAAATGTATCACGAGAAACATTGATAAATTTTCTCCGTGCAGAGTTGGAATAAGAATGGGCCTGGTCGGCCTGTCGCTACAGGCAACAAAATAACCTTAGCTAGGTGGTAAGGCTCCAAGCCCGTTTGGATAGCAAGTATATGGGCAATAGTCACACAGTTTTTTTTATTGCTGTCAGACTGAAAACAGGCTGACGGCCTACTTGGAATTTAGCAGTTACCATCGCCTATTGGTGTTTGCATCGCCAGTGGCATCACGGATACGCTGATGTCCCATAAGGGTACAGAAACTTGAGTCACTAATGCCGGAACACAACACAAAGTTACTATGGCGGCATACTTAAGACCAAAGGTGGTCGCCATCCAGACGGGCTTGAGGCCCTACCACGTAGCTAGGGTGGGTAGTTTTGTCGCCTTCTACGACAGGCCAACCCCGGCCGCAGAGATTAGTATTCTTTCTCCGCCCCTGCACGGATATGTACCATATGCGGACAACAGCGTGTTCGCGGTGCTTATTATTACAATTTTTTTACCATAAGGGCGCCTTCAAATTAGCCGCAAAGTGTCGCGCTGCAGCAGCGCGACACTTTGCGTGTGTGTAGTCAGTGGGCTTATTTTCTATTATCTTTTCCCTTTCTATCTTCGCCTAGTTTAATTTTCAACGTATTTTGATGTTGTAAATTTAATTAAAATTAAATTAACTTAATTAAACATTCATATTCCAGGGTGCAGAACCAAAAATTTTAGAGACATATTCAAAACTGGCCATGAAGGATGCAATAGAATATATGCAAAGGAACGCTTCGACTATTGGCAACATTTCGGGAGCAGAATCTATGTCTGCTATCTTCAAAAACTATACTAATGCCAACTTTAATGGAAGGTACCATATCTTATTCATATAAAAAACATGCGGGGCAGCTTTTGGGGACTACCGATAGAAGTGAAAACTACGTAACTTGTGAATTGTATTTTATATTAAAGTTTAAATTGGTCATTAACAATTCTTTAACCAAAAATTGTTCACCCAAAAAGTGCCCAACGCGCCTAAAACGCCACTAAAGAAGTTTTCACTTCAAAAATTATCTGGATTTGCATGGTCGTTGACACTGAACACATAAGTGGCCAAAGAAAATCTACAGGGTCTTATTTATATTTGATTAACTTTTAGTCCAAGCTTCAGCCAGTTGGACTCATCAACATGGAACATTGACATGCAGGAGTTAGAGTACAACCCATCCAAAAAGGATCTAACTGATGCAAAAATACACCACCTGCTTGCAGAGGAACTTTGCAAGCCTTTTAGACGGGTAAGTATTTATAAAATCAACTTTATATTTTGATTGTTTTTCGTCTTGATATTTAGTTAATTACTAGTACTATTTGTGGCGGTGTAGAGTGAGACTCCATAGTTGACAAGGGGATGTACATCACTAGTATACGCACTAAAACACTTTTTCTCTCTCCCTCTATTGCCAGCCGCCCAGGAAGTTAATCTACAGGGTCTGGGGTAGTATACCATATTATTTCATGACAAACAGTTGAATTGTTTGTCCAGTATTACAATATATATGTTTTATTTGTAAAATTTGCAATTTTTTTTTACCCTTTTTAGAATATTTTTACAATATTGTTTTAATATTCATGCTTATTTTATCCATCTTTGTTCATTTCCTCCAAATGCTACTACTCCTTTTTCATTAATGACGTGAACTTTGCATTGTTTGCAATGTATGTACATTTTTTAGTTTCAATCTCTGTTATTTAATATACAACTATCTTCAGATGTAAATAAATGTTGTCACTACGAAAGCTATATGATGATATTACAAAGATACAAATATATAGATTGGAAATATAAAAGATACATTATGGCCTAAGCATCGTCGGCTGAGCTACAGCCGGCACGCCGTCAACGACCGCGATCTCGGCACACAAGTGAACTACAAGACCCACATGAACATAAGGCGGAGGGTTGGCGATAGGAAACATCACCATAAACGCAGTAAACGGGGCAAACAGGTAAAATGTATTATATATAAAGAGATCTTCAATATAACTCATAATTTGTTATTCATGACACATGGTCAGTGGCTGTTTTTGGCTCTGTATGTTTATTATTATTTATTTATTATTAAGATATAGGGTTCGATTAACACTTAGTTTTTATGGTCAAGCCAGGCTTTTAGTGCAAGGTGGCAGATGCTGGGTGCAAAGCGTGGAACAAAATACATTAAATTAACCAATGTTGATCAATTAATGCACGGCAGACTCATTGGCTACGTAAGTGCTATTGTACAGGCGTGGTCGTGGGTTCGATTCCTAACAGATGATAGAGTATTTGTATGATACGCAATTAGCATGTTCTGTTCTGGCAGCGTGTGCATTCTTTAATTATATTGTTTATTTCAGGGCAAAGACTTTTTATAAAAACTAAAGTACAAATCTATCATGATCATATTTCACTTTGAACATTAATAATAACCCCTCCCCTATATGTATATACCTAGTCAGGTCATAAGTATTGTCACACAGTAAAAACTTTTCTTTTAGAATGCTGGCCACAAAAAAGTTTATTGAATTAGAATTTCGAATTGTTCATGAAAATAAAAATGTATAACTTTTAGAATTTTACTCATTTTTAAATATGGAGTGGACGCTTAAAGAAGACTGTGTTGCAGTTATTGCGTTACATCGTTGCGGTTACGCGCCAATTCAAATTTTTAACATACTGAAAAATTTGAATATTACCAAAAGATTCGTTTATCGTACCATCAAACGATACAATGAAGACTCTAGTGTAGATGACAGGTCAAGAAGTGGTCGCCCTCGGTCTGTTAGGACTCCAGTAGTGATAAAAGCTGTGAAGGCACGAATTCAAAGAAATCCCAAACGTAAGCAGAAACTGTTGGCCCTTCAGATGGGGTTAAGCAGAACCACGATGAAAAGGGTGTTAAATGAAGACTTAGGGCTTCGGGCATATCGAAGAAAAACAGGACATCGTTTGAATGCTCGTCTAATGGACCTGAGACTGAAGAGATGGCGCGCTTTATTGAAGCGGTACGCGGGAAAAAAATATCGGGAAATTCTTTTTTCGGATGAAAAAATGTTTACCGTAGAAGAGAGCTACAACAAACAAAATGATAAGGTGTACGCGCACAGTAGTGAAGAAGCGAGCAACCGTATTCCGCGTGTCCAACGAGGTCATTTTCCATCCTCGCTCATGGTATGGTTGGGAGTTTCTTATTGGGGCTTAACAGAGGTACATTTTTGTGAGAAAGGTGTAAAAACGAATGCTGTTGTGTATCAAAATACAGTCCTGACGAACCTTGTGGAACCTGTTTCTCATACCATGTTCAATAACAGGCACTGGGTATTCCAACAAGATTCAGCGCCAGCTCATAGAGCGAAGAGCACACAAGACTGGCTGGCGGCGCGTGAAATCGACTTCATCCGGCACGAAGACTGGCCCTCCTCCAGTCCAGATTTGAATCCGTTAGATTACAAGATATGGCAACACTTGGAGGAAAAGGCGTGCTCAAAGCCTCATCCCAATTTGGAGTCACTCAAGACATCCTTGATTAAGGCAGCCGCCGATATTGACATGGACCTCGTTCGTGCTGCGATAGACAACTGGCCGCGCAGATTGAAGGCTTGTATTCAAAATCACGGAGGTCATTTTGAATAAACTTTAATGTCATAAGAATCTATGTTTTGTTAAGTTCATTTTGGTATATGAATGGTTACATAATTAATAAACTTGTTACAATTATTTTACATTAAATATGTGACAGAATTTATGACCTGACTAGGTATTATGAATATATTATTCAGAAGAATCTGCTATAAAATGTGGAACATTCTCGTCTTTATACCATGTTACATCTTATTACAGGTACAATTGAGTTTTTTTAAATGATTAAAATGTAAATGTGCGTTTTTCAGGATGGCAAAAACCATGTCACGTTCCCGGAATTCCAGCAAAACGGTTCGGCCAAACAGTTCACGCACGGTAAAATAAAGTATTGTAGATTAGGTACATAATTTTATTATTTATTATTATCACGAGTGTCAGTCGCATGCACGTGTGAGTTACAAGTATTTATTTACTCCTATTACGTATATGACTATATATTTTTAATATATAATAGTAATTACATTAAATATCATTTTTACTTTATTTGCAGGCACTGATGCTTCGTTTGACACTAGATAACAAAATATTGTGAATAAAGCATTCGACATAATATTTATTTTTATACAAACCTGTTTTAGCTTTGTCGTTATTAGTTGTAGGATATATTTATTTTATAAAACATGAATATTTAATAAAAATATTTATAAATAATTTTTAAACTATTATGCCTGTACTTATTCAGATTTCAATTTAATGTTTATATATATTATAGAAAGTTTATTAATTAATTGAAAAATAGATGTAGAATCGTTTATTTTTGTAAAAGCTAAATTCAAGCACTTCTAATTGAATTTGTTACGAAATATACCGAATACATAGAGAACGGTCGTTTACAGACTACATCGACGAGGTACTGCAAGAGGAGGGAGAAGAGCGTGAGCTGCGACGTGAGGGCGATGACGGCGGTATTACTTTCACTGCAAAATCCCCGCGTAGGTATTCTGCATGGAACACCTTGTGTGATTACTGCCGTTTGGATTTCGATTGAATAAAATTGTTACAGGACAAATTGATTGATAGATGATTCTTTATTGTCCACTAAAATAGCGATTCCTTATTGTCCACTAAAATTACGATTTCTGTGGTGCAACGACTTTCACTCGTCAGGTCACGAGTTCAAGTCGGAATACATCGAAGAAAATGTAAAAATGTAAATAAAATTTCATAATAGAATTTTAACATAACATAAAAATAAATACTGGAAAATAGTAATAATTCATAATACTTAAATACAACACAATAAATAGGTGGTTTGAGTTAAGTTGTTTGTCGTTCTTCGAAACCTTTTATGCCATCCGAAGCTTTATCAAAGAAGCCTGACGTCCGCTGTTTAGTATACTCGCAAGGCAAAACTACGTTTGTTATCAAATCCTTTTCTAACGCTTCCTTATTCCAAACAGCACAAGAAATTATATATACTATATATAAAATTTCTAATGGGTCGACTCCCGTTTGAACCCTTTTTATGACCAACTAATACAGAATAAAGTTATATAGATATTAACTAAATATTAACAGTAATTATATTTATATTACCTATTTTTTGATTCACGAATAAATGTTCAGAGTTATCTGAGTATGTATATTCAATAATATCAGAAATATTGAGTTTGTTAGGGTAACTATTAAGGACGATAGAAGATATTGATGATTCTGCTGAATGTTAATCTAATAGAGTCCTATCAAGTACGTAGTTTGAGAATTGCGAACGCTCATTAATTGCCAGATCTTATATTTTGATCAATATTTAGCATTCTACTCGTCGATTAAATATGTTCTAAAATCTAAACTATAGCATTATAATCGATTTTTGATGAAAGTTTTGCAGAACACTATAAAAATATTTTTTAAATACGGATTTTCTTACACATATGTAGAAATGAAGTTCTTGCTCTGTTCGAGTAGAAAATATCACCTTCGTTACTCGCTAATATTTTACTGATTGTACAGAAGAAACAAACATAATATTTTTAATGTTACATAATCTTTTTTTAAACAATAGAAATCCAAACGCCATTTACTCGATGTTGTGAACTCATATTTCTATATTTCACTATACGCACATGGTTTGTTCTCAAATATTCAATTAATATGAACAAACGATTGCTCCTTAATGTTACTTTTATTATCGATATAATTTGCTACTTTCAGAAGCATTCCTAATGGTATGGCTACCTACTGTGAAAATGCTCATATTTGTGGCATGTTCAAAGTTATTTATTACTGTATTGTTTCTTAATCATTTATTTTGTTTAAAATTAATTTAAGGTTACATTTTAAAAAAAAATTATTTAAAAATGTGCTCTTCCTTTCCGTTTTATCTATGAACAATGTTGCTTGTGTGTATTTTCATTTATAATACATGATGTAACCCGTAGACCTTGCAACCGTAATAAGAGATCAATATTCTGCTATCCGTCTATGCTTGATATAATTTCTTTGATTGTCGTTTTCTTCCCTTCTGGCAACCTTGTGGCTCCGCATAACCGATAATTGGTGCTAAAGCTGGATACAAAGAAGTCAGTCCAACGTCTTCACATAAAGAGAATAGTAGTTCACTTTTAAACCAGCTGGCTAACCTGCCCGGATTTAATCCGTTGAAAGCGAGAATCGTAAAGCACTACGCTAAAACGCCAGAAGAAATCCTCCCAACTGCCGTTGAGAAATCCTTACCGTGGAGAAGGGACAGATCCACGTACAACTTTGGTATGTGTTTATTCCAAATTTCATTTTATATTCGGTAATCAATTATACATTTACCTGAATACGATGAATGAAAGCGTCTGGTGAATTATTTACAATACTTATATTGTAGTTGTGTATTACTTTGTCAAACATTGTTTGTCGCTAATTATTTTTCACATAAAATATACATACATTTGTCTATATAGTCATTTAATTTACAATTTTATATAACTCTTCAATCGTCATCATTAGTACAAACACCCAATACACCCAAAAATTAATACAATTGTTTAATTCAAGCTTTTACCAGCATCTACTCAGAAAATTTTAAATATTACCGCACCAGTAAAACATATATGTTGCAATACTGCAGCTTTTAAAAACAATTTACTATTTATTAGTAATAAATATGTCTAAAATATAATTAAATAACTGATGCTGTATTAAAGCATTTTTAAGATAAGATTTTCAATGAATCCCTAATTCTTGGCTAAAATGATTCATTAGACGCTTTTTCAAAGAATATTTAGGAAATTTATAAAATATATTATTTGCATGTTATACTAAACACATACTATTTTTTCTATTTATATTGTTTAGTTCATTTATATGTGATGTCAAGAAATGTGTAGTTTAGGTAAATATTAGGTGCTTACATGTGAAATTAGCGTTTTGTGGTACTGACCACTTTGATCTGAAATATCTCCTCTTTGGTTAAGAATTCCCAATTCAAATTTATAAATTCATTTAGCTGGTACATTTGAGTTTTAAAAACTGTCATTCGTTTGTTTTTTCCTCATAATTTTTTTCTTTAGCGTCGCTTATTACCGCACAATGGAAAATATGAAATATCGGTATATTTACGAGTACGAGTTCTACCGTGGCACCAGTGCTGCAAAAACAGCTCGAAGGATTAATGATGTGTATGACGCTGGTGTCGCAAAAGAAAGCACGGTACGTTTTTGGTTTCAACGTTTGCGTTCTGGAAATTTCGACCTTCAGAACCAACCCCGTGGACGGCCCGAGACTAATGTGAAAAATAAACCCTGGAGACCCAGCAAAATCCTGCCCTGAACGAAAATTGACTCCGAAAAAGTTACTTGTGAGTGATCGGTGGACTAGCGCCGGTGTCGTTCACTACAGCTTTCTAAAATCTGGCCGAACGACTACGACAGATATCTTTTGTCACCAACTGCAAACCATCAAGGAAGAACTAGCTGCTAAACAACCGAGATTGGTCAATCGCTCTAGGCCACTGCTGCTTCACGACAACGCAAGACCACACACTGCACAACAAACGACCACTAAGTTAGATGAGCTACAATTATAATGTCTGCGATATCCACCGTACTTCCCGGACCTTGCTCCAACAGATTACCATTTTTTCTGAAATTTGGACAACTAACAAGGAACTTCTCTTACAAGGAAAAAAATTCAACTCCGATGCGGCAGTCGAAACCGCCTTCAAAGAGTTTATTGATTCTCGCCCCGAAGTATTTTTTTAGTAAAGTGATCAATAAACTACCTATGAGATGGCAAAAGTGCATAGATAACAACGGTGCATACTTTAATTAGTTAAATATATTTTACAAAAAAAATTTACTTTATATTCCTCCCGTACAAAACGCCAATTTCATATATGTGAGGACCTAATAATACGATTATAGTGGCTTAGCAGTAGTATTAGAAAATTACAGAACCTATATATAGACCTAATAACATTTTAAGTTGTACATGCTATTATAATCATTATTGTTGTCAAGAGAACTTGTTAGAAGATAACTTTGCTTCTCTGTGCGATTTCTCGTTAAAATGCGTTATTTAATGGCTAAAAAAATGCTAAGCTAATTATTTAGCTTAAAATATTCCTCCATTTCCAAAAAAATTGTTATAAAATTGTATAATACTAGCATGTCCCAATATAATGCTTTTTGCAAATAGTTGCATGAAAAATAGGAATAGATAAATGCAACATTAAAACTATTATTATATTTATTGGAAACTATTTATTTTGTATTTCAGTTCCCAACGAAGATATTCTAGAAGAAGATGAACGTAGAATGTCTGACGACAATGGTAAGGATAAAAATGTGATATATTATAATATACTGAAATGGGCTGATAACAAGAACATTTTAATCATACAAGCGCTCGGTTGAAATTAAAGTTTTTTATCTGACAAAGAAACACGTTTGGCATAGGCATATAAGCTTTTGACTAAGTGATTGTAAAACAGTAAGTAGTTTTCTTGAACGAAATGACTATAGAATCATTAGAGATCAGTCTATACCTTTATGAACCTTTTCAGTCGGATTTTCGAACCTCGAGCACTTGATCTAGACTAATGTTTGATTTTATAAAAAAAGGGTATATCTTTTATAAGTTTAATTTATTTAGTAAATTTTAGAAATTCAAAATTCTACCCTGACTTTTAAATTTCGGTTGTTGTGAAAGGTAAAGAAAAAGGGGTAAAATTAAGGCTTAGCTTGCAACTAAAATTTTACGCCGGGGGATGATGGCTATGAATGGCAAGAGAATTGTATAACACAAAACCAGCTCAAGAGTGCGGTTATGTCGTTAATCTTTCTTGAACTAAAATTTTGTGTTCCCATGATAAACATTGATTCAGTACGTTTATTTCTGGTTTTGATAGACACCTACATGACAGTAGCCGAGCAGGCTCGTGTTGCGACCCCCACTGCAACGGAAACTATGCTGCCATGGAAGAGGGAAGAGGCGGAAGGATCCGGGGCCCTGAAACAGTCCGAGTTCCCGTCTTGGGCGTCGAATAAAGAATATTTGGCTTATAATTCGCCATCAGCCACTTTCTTAGGTAGCTATCTATTTAAAATTTTAAAAGTTTTAAAATTTTAATATGATATAAATTATACAGGTAGTTACAACAAATTGTAATAGCATCCACATAAAAGTGAGGTTTGAGTTACAACTATAAATATCCTAATATTTAATCGTAGATAAAATATCAGTTTGAACACATTATACGATTACGTTGTACCACATAATTAGGGAACGTACATAATTATGGTTTAAATATACATATCTTTACTACCCAAAAAGCGAAGACATTCAGAGGTCATTATATTATTTTAATACAACAGAAAATCAGTGTCTATCTTGTTATATATAATTAATATATGAAAAATTGGTCTGTTTTTCAATGATCTATTTGGTTCTTCTGCAATTTTCCATGTTATTTTACTTCAGAATACTAAGTTCCGTACCAAATAGAGTAGATACTGAAATAGTAATTACAGTGTATAATCTGGTCCCGAGATTATGGCTCAGAAGATGATACGAATTTAGGACATACATTGTCGTTTATATAAATGTTTAAATTCTTACTAATCTATGAATAATAATTGATTATTCACAAGAACTAGGTTTGGTAGCTGGTGATGAAACTCAAGTACATAATAATCTTAAATCATTTTTTATTGTCTATATGCAAGCAATGGCATTTATTTTATATCAATTCCTAATACATATATGGCAATTTTAAACTTTTATAATCAAATTAGCATGTTAGATTCATAATAGATTTGTGTCTTACCACTACATACCTTTTCACTTATTATCACTCATTTTAGCAATTCCAGCACCGACAAATATATCTAGCAGCTTTAAAACTATTGACATAGCACTCAAATTATTTTCTGAATTAATGCTGTCGCCATTTATAATTACTCCTGCTCTTGAGATAGCTTAGCAATAATAATTATTTGACTGGATATTATTTATCATTTTATCTTCTCTTTTCTTCCCTTCCGCTCCTTTGTTCAATCGCACCTGTAATCACACTCCCCCAATAGGTGGTATAGAAAAGCCAAAACATCCAAAATCTATCATAGGTCTGTTCCGAAGAGAAAGTTCTGGATCTACACAAGGAGGTGGCGAAGGTGCTGTAATGTCAGATTCCGAAGGCAATAAGGACAGTTTAAGCAAAGAAGGTTCGTCAAAGGATGGTTTTGTAGCAAGACAAGGTCCCAGCTTATTGTCAAAGAGAAGTACAAGCTTAGGAGGTCCTTCAGTGTTGTTGATGGAGGATGTAGCTCATTCTGACCCATTAGGGGCGTCAAGCAGACCCGCTAGTATAATGCAAGGTCCACACAGAGGACAATGTCGCAGAGGTTCTATGCTGGAATTGACTGGGTACGTTTTTAAAAAGTATTTATACTAAATGACTTATTTCAAAAGACCTTTTCCTACAAAGAAAAATATGCTACTGTACTATATATATATATATATATACTACTGATTACTTTCGTACGTTTATTTTTTAACAATTTGATTTAAAAAAATCTTTAAAAATTATCTGAAGTAAATAATAATCTTTATTTCCTGACAATAACATTGACAACAACTGGTGTGAAGTCTCTAAATAAAACAATATTTTATTTATTTTGAAATAAATATGTGTGTGATGTGTGATAGTTGAAATATTGTTGAGTCAGTTGTAATAATGGAAAGGATAGTATATAAAAATAAAAAAGCTGCCTCTTCTGGGCGCCATGACAGTTATATGCGAAAGTTTCATTTCTGAACTGTTGCCTTTTTGTGGCATTTTTTTCTTATGAAATGTAGTATAGGAAATTATTTTCTAGTTGTCGATCTAAAACTTGCTGTCTAAAACTCTAAATCTGAAAGGGAAGTCGGATTAGATTAGACAGATAAGAAAGGCCTTCCACTGGTGTAAATAAGATTATTCTTATGAACAATAAAATTAATCAATTAATGTAGTAATCCATTTGCAGCCATGTCAAGTCATTACTTGACTGGTGAGAATAACTCTTTACAAATAATCATCGCGGTTCGACTCTTATCTACTTTCGGAATCACAAGATATATTCACATTTTTATTTCCTTTCTCTGCCATTATTTATGACCTGGATAAATTGTGCTTTAATTGCAGGTCAATGTCTCGTGACGCCATAACAGAAGAAAAGTATAGCAAATCGTTGCCTGAGAGTGAACGGATGGGAATGAGGCGTTTGCCGCTAGGCCAGCAAAGCCTCCCCCGAGAACCATTTATTCGTCAACTCACGATGGCATCGAGTTTGTTGACCAGTTCCTCATCTGACGACTCGTCGGACGAAAACACCTGAGTACCCCGCCGTGGTGACCACGATCGGTTACCACTATTAAAGTATAGAACGCTTGAATAGTGTAAAGTTTTTTGTAAAGGTGTTCAATACAATATTACACTCTTCATTTTTGCTTTTCACATTGAACGAAGAGACCAAAAAAGTTATGTGGTCCGATCAAGACGCATAGTTTTGATCCCAACGTAAAGACTTTTTTGTTCTTGAGCTAGAAATCGATCCAGACCCTACCACTTGGGGGTGGAATTATGTGGGATTCTATGCAATGCGCCCGTGCACCCCCACAGTTGACAAGAGGCGGCACGTAGCTGGTGTACCTACTGAAACCACTCCAGTGTTCCTCTGTGTGCCTCTTACCTAGGCGGAACGAAACTGACTCGCTTTCGACCTATGTAATACTAATTCTCCTACTCTTAGATAACCTCCGTGATGCGTACGTTGAAACGCCTGCGGGGTTTATCGGCTTGAGTCCGAGTGTTTGAGCATAATATAAGTTTATTTACAAAATAAAAGTAGGAGTCGCATATCAGTTGCATGCCCATAACACAAGCGTTCGCTGCATGGATTTGTTTTATTAAGATATAAAGGCAAACTGAAGCGTGTAATATTGCTTTAACAGTGCTGTGAATTTGTGGTGTAATTTTATAGTTATTGTTGTTATTATAATACATACTATTATTATTGTAGGTTAAGTAATAATTAACGCTTGGTTGGAAATTATTTTCCAATAGTGTAAATAATGTAGGAAATGGTTTCAAAAAATTGCCATAATTGAAAAGGATTTACTGATGGTAGCTTTAGCCACGTAGCACGTATAGTGGTTGAAGAAATGCGCACATTGATCAATTTTAAACGCCAATTCTTTGGAATTGATTATGAGAATTAATCGTTTTTATACCAGCACTTATGAAGTTCGCTCCCCGATTTTATAAGAAAACGTTGATTCTAGTAATACGTATTCCTTAAGATTAATAAAATAAATTAATACAATATGTAGTAATTTTCCAAAATTTTCAAAGTTTTGGAATAAAGTTGTTCGATCTTGAATTTATTCCCTTAGTAATTATATATAAATATGAATTGTATCCATGAATATTATACTACTGTTATATTTTATACAATAAAGCTATGTGAACGATACAGTCATTATTCTTCATGTGATAAAAACTATTTTAAAATTTAAAAGTTCCTGTAAAACGCGCCAAAATAGAAAAATACTTGATCTCTAAATAACTTCTTGTTGTTATACTATGCGGATTGAAGTTGAATTCTTGTTCGTTATGAAATTTCATACATATACTATTTATTCATATGCGCAACTAATTGTACATATGAGGCTAAGGTGAATAATTCAGTCTGACACAGAGATGGCGCTCCAACTGCCAAAACTGCTCGTCTCTTACGAGTAGATCGATCGGTTTTAGTCCTCTCAAGTAATTTTATACTTTTTAGGTAGTCGCCATGTGCTTAATTTTTTTAAAGGTATAAAATACCAATATTGTGCTTTTATAAAACTGTGCGGTAACCTACAAGGGCTAGGTAATCACAATAGAAGAGTTTAAGGAACCTTAACTAACGGGTAAAAAGTAGTAGATGAATTTAAACGTAGTCGATGGACCCTAAAAGATGGTTTAAGTGGATCGGAAACCTTGAGAAAAGCTCATGATTTTAAGCGCTAAACCAACGATGGTGTGGGATATATCTGATGCTGTAAAAACACCAGGATAAAAAATAAAACTATTTGTTGACTATAAATAGCAGGCCTTCATTGTCAGGCTGAGAACATATTATCGAAGTTGTTGGGGGAGGGGTTCGTAAATGTTACTTCTATACAAAATTCTCCAGCGAAATTCCACAAAATGGGTTAGTCAGCTATCTCAGTAGCGGAGCAAAAATCTCTACACTCCAACGTATAACGCGGCACTGATAAGATCCAGTTTTCTCCCGACAAAAAATGGAAAAGTACTAAAATTTTCGCGTGCAGCTAATGCGCGGCAAAGATAGTCTTTTATTTGACATATAAAAAGAAGTCTTACAATAGTAATATCTTAATTACATAAACCTTCAAATAATGCTCGCGTAATAATATGTTTTAATTTAGCGTGTAAAGTATCTTAACTAACATTACAAGCATTGTGCATCTATCAATAGGACCATATCTTACTTTTGTTACCATTATGGCAGTGTAGCAACCAGGCGCTTCAAAGAGAATGTTAACTTAGTTGCACAACCTACACAGGTCGTGTAATATACGTTAATGCTTCTAGTGTTTCCTTAGATAACGATCGATCGCCAGCAGTGTCTGTCAGTATGTATGTTAGTAAAAATTTATTTAGTAGGAATTCATCTAAATCTACTGAAGTCCGCTACTGGGACACCCTCGTAGATCTTTCCCACGTTGCGCCATTTAGTCCAAGCTTGCTGCATCCATTTCCTGCCAGCTACTTTTCGCAGGTTACCACCCCATCTTGCTGGGAATGGGAATTGTCTGTAATAAATAATTTATCTACAAGTTATCAACTTTTGTGCAGTTGTATTGCCTTTTAAGAATGGCAGAAATTTATCACACTGACAGAGTAAATATGTAAAAATGGACAATCGTTGTGCTATTTTTTTTCTTCAATAACATTTTACAACAGTGCTTATTAGACAAAATAGGTAGCTGAACCCTTTCCGTATGTAAATGCTAAACTATATAGTGAAATCTCTAGTCATATAAGAAAAGATACCAAATTATTAGATATAATATTTTTTTAATAAATCAAATATATCTCGAATAGAGAACTTTTTTAGAAGACGGTTGAACGCGTAACGACTAGGCTATAACAAAAAAGAATGTAACTAACATAGAACAATAATAGTTGTAGTAGGTTAGATAAACTCATTTTCTGTAAATAGACCATTAAATAAAATATATTTTAGTACACTTGTGTACATAAATAATTTACAGCTAGGCTAATTAGCTTTATTTATATTTTGTAATACCACTTTTCGCATTTTTGCAGTAAACATTTTACTTACTTAATAGTTAAGAGAAGGTCAATCTAAAATTTTTTAAGCTCTTGAGCTATGTCTGTAATTTTCATGTACAAGTCCCGAAATTATAACAAAGTCTGAAATGTGGCAATAACACATTTTTGTCGAGACGAGTTATTTCTGCATATTGGATCTGTTGTTATACGTAATATTGAGAAATATAATTTAAAAAAAAAAATTATGAAACATAATGTATATTATCGACGATATAAGATTTTAAATGAGAATTCAATATGCATCTATACAAATAAATAAAATTGGAGTGTTTGTAATATTAAAATAACCGCTTTTTACTAAGTGCATTTGAATGTGTGGTACCTATACCAAAACAACATTAAAAAAATTTCGGCTAATCTCTGAAATGCCTGGACCGATTTTGACGGGACTTTCACTGACAGATAGCCGATGTAACAAGGAGTAATTTAAGCTATTTTTATTTTAGAAAAAAAAATAGTTTAAGATCTCACGAAAAATATTTTTTTCTGTTATTCGACCAGCGAAGCGGCCGGGAGCGGGTAGTAATAATATATATTCATATGCGTGATTTCTGACTCATCATTTGTATAAAAAATATCTAGAAGAAAGACATGTGTGCGTAGTTATAATATTGTGTGCATCATATGTTTAGTGCACGGTTTATCAATTAATAAAGAAAATATGAACGAAAAGCAATAGTTGTTTAAACTCACGTCAGCGTAAAATCACTTAAATGATATCGATCAACCGAATATGTATTTGTAATATTCGGTCACAAATTGCGGGGAAAAGAAAAATCCTACCAAATTGTCTTTATATATTTGAATAAAATGTGTGATATGACATTTTAAAAAGCGGATACAATTCAAACACCGCAAATATGACAGTCGGCGTAGAATATCGTAATTTTCAAACGATTACTTATATTTTTAACGTTAATAACTGTTATTTCGTAGAGTTAGCTATAGGGTTTAAATTCCTCAATCACTAGTTACAGAGAGCACGAGTTTATTGCATCACTTTAATAGCATTTCATTTCGTCCCACCGCTAGGTTCAGATTTTCCTCTAGAAGAACAGAAACTATCACATATTTATTTAACTATCAAATACAGTATTTTATTTGTAATTTGTATATACTTTAATATTTAAAATGATATAATATTTTTTTAAATATTAAAAAGAAAATGTACTAGTAAGTAGTTATCTTAGATAGTTAAAATTAACTAATGAGAACGACGGTTCGCGTTTGAATAATTGCTTTTACAGCTTTATATCTAATTTAAATTAAAATATTTTAAATTAAATTAATCTAATTTAAAATATTTTCCTAATATGTTTCGGTTATTATGATTATAGCAATTATATTATCAAATATAAAATTTTTTATGATTTTGGTTCATAAAAATATGGGTAAATATTCGAGCGTACAGGTACTATGATATACTGCGATGCGACTCAATGTTGCGGCACCTTTTTAATAATCATATTATTCGTTTAAGTTTAGGTTTTGTTTAATGTACTATGTGTTTAATGCAATCAAAAAATTCTGACCACAATAGATCATAGGTTTATATGTATAACGAACGTGTATAATTTTAATTTATATTGTACCTTAGACTATTTTTCATGTATGTATAAAGATGTAAAAATTTGTATTGCTTAAATAATTCGATAAGGCGTTAAATAAAAAAATAGTACAAAATATTTTGTTCATAAAATAGCATAAGCTCTAAAAAAGGGCTAATGAAAATGCATTCCGGTGTTATGTTATATTTAATGGGACTAAATACACTTAAGGGCAATGAATCCGATTGCAATTGACAATCTCTCCATGAAGGGGCGGAGTAAGAACATTGACCCCTGCGGCTGATGGCAGCCTGTCGTAAAAGGCGACAAAACACTAGTGTTAAGTGGGTATGTGGTAAGTACTAGTATAGGGCTCTAAGCCCGCCTGGATGGCAACCACCCCGGTCTTTAAATATGCCACTATAATAACCTTGTGTTGTGTTTTGGAATAAGTGACCGTGACACCTGAGAACTGGAGCTTTCCTAGGTGTACGACAGCGTGTCAGCTGTGCCGTCCACCTAGGAGACTTGCTGATTGGTAACTGATTACTATTAAGCTAGTAATATTAAGTGGACCTTTATTTGCATATTTGCTATCCACAGTAATAAAAAATACTACTACTATATTTTGTTAAATTATAAAAGGAGCAATTGCTTGGAGCAGAATCTTAAAAAAATATGTTTAATAAATAGCGAAATATGGCGTGTCAATTGAAAAGATTAATAGTGCCTAGCCTAGTATTAATATTACATAATTCAAGATTTGTTTTATAATCTCCACAGTATTCTTAAAATAGTCTCATAGTTATTAGTGTATGAAATAAAACTGAATTATAAACATTACTCGAATACCTTCTTTCATTATATTTCAAATTAAAAAAACTATTTTATGATAATGTAATATAAGATATATTTTATGATGATTTAATGTAGTAAATATAAACTTTCGCCCCATCGCACGGTCTTTGGCATTACTGGTAGAGCCTTCATTAGTATTTTTCCTGCTCTAATTGCCGACGTCTAGAGTGTATAGCTTGACACTTGTTTCGATGTAAGTAGCCAATTGCCATAAAAGATAGCCATGCTAACGCAATGATTACTGCAATTTATCAGATTAATGTAGGCTGTGAATATGATGGATCATCTCTGTGACAGGCGGTTCATGTTTGTGCTGAACTAGCATTGGCTACATTTTACAGAAGTACAAAGGCTTATTAGGCGTTTCAGCTTCACGAAAACGTTGAACCCTAAAAAAAATAAACTAGTCAAATACTTAATGTCCATACAAAATGACTTTTAATTTGGTGCTTACGTTATTTCTAGCATCTTGGCTACACCCCACTATTGACTTCACACGCTGCCAACTTAAAGATAAGCTTCTTTTCCTACTATTAGTTTATCTTACGCTGGCCTTTCGCCTGGCTTTGGCAATAGCTTTCTTACTGTCGGCCTTTATATGTATGCGCTGGAGTCTTCGGAGCTGAAAGTATGTTATTTCGCAAGAGGATGCTTGATTGATGGAATTAAAAACTAACATTAAACAAAAATTACATTTGTTTACATATAAATACCGAAATAAACCTATTTTTTAAGACAAGTACGATTACGACAACTAGACTGCACTACGTGAATACTTGTATCTCAGGGCTTTTTTACAAAAGTACAATTGACAAACATGTGAACATGTGTCACACAAAAAGGTAAAAAAAATTGTTCTCCATGGTAATTGAATCCACGGACACGACTGTACTATAATTTATGTAGCCGCTAAGCAGCGGGGCCGACAATTATAAACGAGATGGAAAAAACATTATCAATGTTATTCGTAAATATTATATTTTAAGCTGTACTTGAGTAATTTTATTTAAGTAAATGAGTTTCTACAATTTAAAATTTTAATTTCTTTTTCATCTTTTTTTATTTATTTAAAATAATGGTGTTGTTTAATAAACCCTGTTAAAACGCGCTTTTACCAATACTTTGTAACAAGATCAAATAATAGGCAACTATTTCAGATCCTAGGTGAAAAGATGCCATTAATTGTAATATATGATGTTAATACAAAAATAATTTATATGTTTATTGAAGATAATCATCCATATTTTTTATAATATAGCATTATATACTTCTCATAAAAAAATCGAAACTTTACTGCAAGTATTATTCAGGCGGCATTTAAATGAAAATGAGGACTGATATCATTAAAAAATAGCTGGTAGTATAATTTAAATAATGGTGTAGCAGAATTCCAAATTAGAATTTATATTTTCTAATTTTCATCCAATAAATGAGTGTAGAGTGCGCCTCAACTTTGCACTTGAGCACTTAAATTGGTCATACCTTCAATGGAGCAAAGTTCTCTTTTCTGACGATAGTAAGATCATGCTATATGGTACTCACCGAAGAAAGAAGACGTATCGAAGAGACGGAGAGCGATTTGCACAGTGCTGCATTGAAGAAAGAGTAGTTACGGTGGCGGTTCATGGACGGTTTAGGGAGGCATAAGCGCTGATAGAAAAACCGAACTTGTGTTTGTATCTGGACCTCGGTTACCGTCATTAAATGGGTCACGTTACATCGAAGAGTGTCTGGAGCCTCATGTGGTACCCTACACACATTTTATTGGCAAAGACTTCATTTTTAAGCAGGACAATGCCAGGGCTCTACCGCAGGCATTGTAAATGAATACCTGAGTGAAGTCGCTATTGCAGTTATGGACTGGCCAGCAAGAAGCCCAGATATGAATCCCATAAAAAGAACACCTATGAGATGAGTTGAAGAGACAAGTCACAGTGAAAAATCCTGCTCCGGAGACGCTTGGCCAGCCTAAAACAGCTATACAAGAAGAGTGGGATAACATCCCACAACACAAGATTCGCTTGTACGTTCCAAGAGGAACCGCATGAAAGAAACAAACAAACAAAGAAAAATTTATTTAGGACAAATAGACAAACATTCTGCTACAAAAAAAAAAACAACCAAAAAAGCATATTAGTCCCTAACTGGATCCAGATTCAGCATGGTGCTAGCCAACTAAGGCCTGCGCTGTTCTTCCGCCTGGACCATTTGGGTAAACATTCAAAACCAAACTTGTGTATATAAAATGAAGTATTGTGTATATGAAGTAAGATGTAAGTATTGTGTATATAAAATGAAGTGTATATAAAATCATCATCATCATCTTAGCGTTGAATCCCGATTGCAGCCTAAACTCGCAACGGTGCCCGGGGTCCGCTTTCCGACTTTTTCTTCTCCACCTCGTAGAAGCAGAAGTGTATATAAAAATATTTAAATTTAAAAACCGCGCCAAAGCATAAAGATTAAACAGTTGTTTTTTTTTTCACTATCACAGTTGTCGCACAGCGTTGTCATCAGCTGATGATGAATATAATTTTTTAAACTGGTAACAATCGTTAGGTTTTTAATTTTCCCGAAATGTTTAAAATTTTAGGGAAATATTACAAATGTTTCCTATAATATGACACAAACATAAATTAACTTTCATGTAACATAAATTTCCCATTTTGTTTTTAATTGATGTCATTATCAATCTTCATAAAATAGAATCGATGTAATTCTCCATAAAATGTAATCGTAGATCGATGTATTTGACCTTGTAAATCCATTTGACAATTTCTACTGGTAACACTTTTTGATACAGAAAAAAACTTGATCTGTGTCAAAGAATATACTACTCTCTTAACTCGCCGTCTTGTGATTTTTCTCCTTGTATCCAATTTTCACGAAAAGTAACGGAAAATGCAGTGTAACTGTAAAAGCTTGTGATAAAAAATGCTGAACTAATCTTATGTTTCATAGTTTATAAAATTAATGTTGTTTGTATGTTATTGTTCTGTTTATCATGTGGCAAGTGTATCAATACAAGAATGAAACATACTTTTGCTTTATAATTATCTAGAACAGCGGTAAGTAGCGTGAAAAACATTTTGGAATAAATATAAGTTATGGACAGTTTCTCTCGCGAATGCCCCAACGTTTCAGTTTTCATCCGCGATGGTGATTTAGGTTGTAAAAGCTTGACGCCTTTCTAAACTGTCAGTTTGGTTTTAAATAGTTGTTTTTCTAGATATTTACTGATTATAATGTTTACATTTCAAGCGTCAGCTTATAAGATAAACTAACAATGGCTATATTATTTTATAGTCTACACCATCAAATATTTGAGAATGCTAATTCAATTTATTGCCAATGTTTATTATCTTATCAAACCCCTGTTTAGTTATCAATAATTTTACTGAAACATGATGATAGTGACGTATTAATCTAATATTTCGTTTCTAAATGTAATTAAAATAATGCTTAGCTTATAATTTAATTTAGTAAATTTTAAATTTTGATCTAGTTAGGGCTTAACCAACTTTGTTGTGATGATCTCTCTTTCAACAATTTATATATTTCTCCACCTAATATCAATAGCTGGTAAGTAATAAGAAATAGAATTGGATATAGTATATAATTATATTGATTTATAAGTAAAAAAAAAACTTATATTTCAATTATTAAAATTAATGTCTTAATTCTTTTTCTGTAAATTTATCATCTAAAACTTATATAAACCAAACGTTTCATGTTTAATAGTTTAGTAAACCGAATGGCTAATATTGCCAGCTTAAAAAGTTCTTTATTAGTATTAAAAGCTAGCTTAGATTCAAGTAAAGATACTATTTTATAATATTTTTCTTAATTTATGGAATTTCTGCTAATTAAACAATGGATATATTGCCTAAAGTGTATTAGATTAATTCTTACTTATTACAACATAGTGCTTATGTAAAAAAAATTAACAGACGGCAACAATGGAGCATGCAGACTTGGTGGCTGAGATGGCTCAGGTGGAGCACCTGACCACACAAGAAAGACTCCACTTAGCCCGAAGGTAAAAATTTAAATATTGTATGTAACTCACCATTAAACTAACTAAACTGAGATGCTCATTATGCCATGTTTATGATTAAGGTAAGGGTCATGATATCTGTCCAGGTACTAACAACAGAACTCCCGATGTAGTTGGCAGTCAAAATGACTGGAATAAATCAGCTAATTAGTGCATATTCTGCTATTTGTAATGATAACTGGAAGTTTTATTGCAATTATCAAATGGACTTGCAAACATTGTACATTACATTTAGTATATATCTATCTGCACCTGACCAATTTGTTTTACTCATTTTTACTGGTGAAACAGTTCCTTTAGTGTTGTAATAGCCATAAAAATATGTATAAAATTGCTAGAAAATTTGTGTAGCTCTGGAACTATCGTAAATATTTGGGATTTGATTAAATTCCAATATAATAACAAAAGTCAAAAGTACCATTTAATTCTGGCGGTTTCAATATAGTAGCCAAGTTCCCACTTCTGGAGAGGTCATGGCTTTTAATTCCACAATGCTATGCACTGTATGGGGTGTTATTATCTCCTAATGTCCATATTATGAGATAATTATTGTGGTGAAAGAAAACATTGTGAGAAAACCTGCTTGCTGAAATGTGTAATTTGCCTATACACCTTGGACAAGTGTGGCAGGTATACTATTAGTTCCCTCTTGGGGAAGATATGAATCCCGCAGTGTGACTTTATGGGCTGCTAATTTATTTGAATCTAATCTCCAATGCAGATACATTAAAAAAATTATAAATAGATGTTATTTAAGATTCTACTGAGATGTAACATTAACTATTACTTAATTTTATATAAGTAATTTACAAGTTCCCAAATTCACTTCCTGTTTTTGAATATTATCTAGATCCATAATATTCAAGCTGAATTTAATGCATAACAATCATATACATAACCATAACACATTATTGAAAGTGTAAAGCATAAATATTTATTAATTCTTAAAAGTGTGAATGTTTAATTCCACTCTTGGTGTTTGATTAAAAATAATGTTATCTTTTCATGTAACATGTGTATTAAATTAAAGATTGATGATATTTCCTTAAAATACTTCTGGTATGAATTTCGATTGGTATATTTTTCTTAATAATAATAGATATATTTTATTAATAATAATTTTGCTTTCTGTTAATTGATATTCAGGTATCTGAAGTATGTCAGAAGAAAATAGTTTGAATTTTTAATTGATGTTCAACATGATACACATGTATATCTCCTACTAAGCTCACATTGCAATTCATGACCAGAGTCTGGGTGTTTATGTATTTCTTATTTACAAAAAAAAAGTATTTTAGTTGTCTAGTACCCACAATACAAGCTGTTGCTTACTTTGGCATTAGATGATGTATTAATTATTCCAGTATATTAATTTTTGACTACCACCAAAACACCACAAGTGAAATTGATTTTGGGCCTGAAGATCTAGAAACCCAATCACCCTTTTTTATGACGCTCTTTATATTAATACAAGAGAAAGATGTCACAGGGAAATATCATGTTTCAAACACCCAAAGAAGACGAAAATGAGGGGTGCCCATGTTATTACATCCATATTTTGTAACTGTGCTCCCTTGGTTTTTAATAAGAAAAAATATTAGGATTTTTATGAATTGACACTCAATACACTGATAAATTCGGATGTAGTAGTTCATATAGTACAAAATCCTTTCATTCATCTAAAAGAGGATAAATAAAAATCCAATACAATTAGGTCCATTGGTTTTGATTGTTCTTATTTAGGTTTTTGTCCCCTATTGAAATAATAACTTGAATTTTCAAGCAATTAAGAGTATTATTGTAATAACTGTCCATAGCATGCTGCTATCCCACGTTATGGGGGCAAGGGGGGGGGGGGGAGGGGGTATAACATATTCCTCCTTCCACTCTTCTCTGTTAGCTGTCATCACAACTTTCACACCAATTTTCACAGTATCATCTTTTATGCAATCCATGCATCTTTTCTTTTGTGTACTTCTCTGTCTGTATTCGTACACTTTTATTTCATCTCAGTTATCTTAAACAAATTAATTATTGTATGTAGTACCTTCAATGAGTTTCAATAAATAACATCTTCTCACAAGACAGAACTTAAGATTGTATTCTACTATTAAGCTACTAAAATAAGCCACATGTGTATCTTTTTATCACTGTTGTGCAACATTAACCTTGCACATATTGCAAATAAGACAATCTTGAGAATGACCGTCGCCCACATTACGTTTTTACATTGTAGATGTATATATGTTTGGTATTTCCTTTGAACAGAAAATATGAATTAGCTTTATAATGCGTAATGTTTTCGTGTGGAATAATTTTATTGTTTGGTCTTTGAGGGGTCTGTAAAGAAACCGAAAGCCACGTGTATTCTATATTTTCTCCTGAGACAACTCTCAACGCCGTACCTTGGTCTACTTGTGATTGTGATGCAAGAAGAAACTAGTATTTCACAAAAGATCTCAAAAAGTTCATTGTCGCGCAGCGAGCTATGGAAAGAGCTATGCTCGGTGCTACCCTAATGGATCGAATCAGAAATGAGGAGATTTGTAGGAGGACCAAAGTAACCGACATAGTCCGGAGGATAAGCAAGCTGAAGTGGCTATAGGCGGGCCACATAGCGCGAAGATCGGACGGCCGATGGGGCAGAAAGATCCTAGAGTGGAGACCGCAAACTAGCAAGCGCAGCTTGGGACTGCCGCATACCAGATGGACCGACACCCTGGTGAGGATCGTTGGGTCTCGTTGGATGCAGGTGGCAGTGGGCCGGTCGCGCTGGAAATCAATTGGAGAGGCCATGTTTAGCAGTGGACAGCTATAGGCTGAAATGATGAAAATCATGGTAAATATGTTGCAAAATGTTTACTACTTATATTAATGAGTATAGAGTGTACAACATATACAAAATCAGCATTTACATCAAAAACAGCATTTATATATTGCATTAAATCGACTAAAAAATAAATCGTTATAGTAGGCGCTGACCTATGATTCAAATTAATCAGTAATTAACCAAATCAAGGACATCGAAAGGTGTTGACTGATTTACCAAATCGAAAATACTTATTAGATTTCTATACAAATCTTTTTTATAAATGATGTTATTCATTATCAAATAATCTATAGAACAGTGAACTCTTCGATCGTGATATGTTTTTAAGGAAAGGATTTGTCGTATTTATTGTATACATCAGGTATTTATTAAGTTTTTATTACGTATCTGATACATTTCTTCAACAATTGTTTCATTATTATACGACGCGCATACCGTTCAAAGCTCAATGTACTAATGTGCCGAGTATTTTCAAAAGGCTAAATTGCGCGTCTATGCGTGAATGCGCCATGTGCACGTTACCTTCCGGTACATGCTAGTGTGATGTATGTACCTTTATGTACAAGGAGATGAAATAGATAAAGCTGAATTTAGTTTTTACGGGGCAACCGTTTGACCTCACAATCTGCGAAAGAGACATCAAACAACGTCTTTCTTTGCCATCTGTAAATTGCCAAAAAGAGTTTTCAAAGTTCTCTGTCAAGGATCCCTAGGTATTGGGGGTACTATTATTGAAGAAATAAATATTGCTGACTATAATTTTTTTCGTGGGTTTATTACCGTTAAACGGCCATTTATTTTTAACGTACCTTATTAATTGTCGCCCCATATCGTATACTTTCACTAATATAAGATGGCACAATGACCGTGGGAGGCGACGGATTGTCGTTTTAAAGTCATTGCCTGAACTGTGGTATTATGAACATTACATAATTAGCTAGACACAATGGTGTTTCTAAATAATATAGTTTTCGTGACTGTTATTATCGGCTAGTTTAGACAATTTTAATAATTTCTAGATTTGCCATTCTTGATGTAATGTTAATATACTTGTTATGAAAGTCACCGAATGTCAACCATTTTTATTTATGAAACATTGTTGACTATAAGGAATGTGTCTAGTATTAAAGATACGTGAAACACCAGTTACTGATAAAATTTGATGTATTGAAGGATCTGCGATAGTTTCGTGTTTACTGCAGATTATATTGATATGATATCCAAACTTATGATACGATCTTTTTGATATGGTAATGACGTTAATACACTACCGGGCTATACCAAGAATTGTTTTGGTCCGTCAATGGTCCACCTACAAAAATACACTTAAAAAACCAACATCTCCCACAGTAACTCCAATAAATGTGGCTAGAGAACGAGCTTAATATACATAATTATTTGCCAGTATTTATAATGTACGCTCAAGATATTTGTTCAATTGTTTTTCGGAATATATATTTGATTTCTGAATATTTTAACTTTAAAATTTTAAAAATTATTTAGGTATACTTACATTAGTTTAAAAACTTAGTTATTAAGGTTAATAAAAAGGTTTATTATTTTTTGCTTTTCAGTTTTTTCGGCGGTTTAATTTTTTTGTTAAAAAGTTTTTATTTTATACATACTTGATTGTAGCTATTATCTACTAATTACTACATGCTTAAATAAATCAATTCTGTCAAAATTTATGCGTGGTCATAGATATAATCGTTGAGTGAACAATCAATCATTCTCTGTTTTCGTACTCTTAGGGTTGGAATTTTTTCTCAAATTTATATGGAACCAACTTACATACCCTTACCTACATACCCTTTCCAATAAAAATAATTTTTAAAGGACTACTCTGTAAAAAGTTATGCGTGATCATACATGAAAGAAAATATATACGCGTCGACTTGAAAACCTCCTCCGTTTTTTTTTCGTCGGTTAAAAAAAGTAATTATTACCTCTATTTCCAAACTAAAAGGGGTTACTGTTAAAGCTATTAATTTTTTTAATGAAATAATATATCTACGTTCATATTTCCTGTAAATGGTCTGAATGTTAAGATGGCTACAAACAGACGAGAGTGAAAGTACGGCATGCTGTACCGATCCTACATGATGCGGGATGAAGGCAGAAAGAATTAGTATGCCTTGATGTTCTGAAGTCTGCAATATAAAGCATTTTACTAAAAGTTTTAAATATATGTATTTCTAATTATGCTAATTTGATGTTAACTATGTATTGGTGATTATGCAAAAAAACGTAATAAACGTGTACAACACAACAAATTAAACTGAATAATGCTCTACACTCAAAATAAGTGGCAGTAATTAAAATAATGAAAACATTTATTTCATGATGTGTGTAAAAATTTACGAAAAGTGTATGTCCGATGTACTCAGTGCCTGCGTGTGTACTACTTGCTTTAACATTGCGAGTAGTCGAAGAGATTATATATAGTTTTTTCCGCCATACTCGTGTTTAGTGATATGTATATTAAATGATATTTACGACGACTTTATCTATTGAAAAGTGGCTTAGTAAAAAATTGTGAAAGTATCTGCTTTCTAATCCAATGGACACATTTTTATGTATGTTTATTATAAAAATACTTTTCTCTGCCCTGAGTGCAGAAACGTACAAGACGTAAACATACAAGTAGAAACTTTTTCCGATGATTAAATTGCTTAGCCCTGCGTGTGTATAGAATAGAACCCACTGGCGCAGCCGTATAAGGGCATTCGTATAGGCACTGCTAAAAGTGCTGTGGGCAATACTAATTAGTTGTATATCTAATAAAAAAATCACTTAAATTTTATATTTATTTTATTTTCTCTAAAACACAAAAATACAATTATTTATAAAATATATATCAACAACGTATATGTTACAATGAAATTAATAAAATTAATGTAATTTTCATGTGCACGCGCTTGTGTTTGTGCGGGTGTTTTTTTTATCAATAATTAAATTACAGATTTCAAGCGAGTTCTTTGTTTGCAAGCTATTATAATAAGGTTTCTATCAATGCTTTCCGAATAGAGTTTAGACGTGGAATATTTTTTGGGCTTGCCAGTAATAAATTTTTGTCTGTCTTTTGGGCTTTCTTTAGAGAATATGATTACAATTAGCTACATTTAAAATAATTTTAATATACTAATGATATAAGCAATCGCCGACTGCGCCAGAGGAACGTTTAAAAAATTTACTGGACATTTTAAAACATGAATTATTTGATTATTGCAATTTGTTACTAACTGAGGATTATATAACATTTGCCTATGTGAAAATAGTAGAAGCTGGAATTCGGAAACTAAATTTACACTGTTTTATTTAGCTCGCGTTCACGTGTTAATAAAAATACTTTTGATGTCCCATCGAAGTATGCTGTTTTTACGTGCAGTCTGTCAATTCTACAATTACAACGTCTGAGATTTATAACTCCAATGAAAATTGAACGAATGATAATATTCTGTTTTTATTCTTAGAACACAGCAGACAGTTGAAGCAACCTGATGGTAAACTCTTACTTACTAAAGGGCGTTTCTAACACAACGGGCATTTAGAAAGCCCTGAAAACTTAAGAACTTAAATATAAAGGATACGAAGAAAAGGGAGTTTTATTAAACAAAAAATATATAGATCATAGGAAAGGTTGAGATGAAACCTTGACTCATATTTAACCTGAGGCTAATTGTTTCGCGCCGGTTGCATATGAAAGCATGATGTCACAGCTATCGAGCCAGCACAAATGATCTAAAACTGTCATCAGCATGACTTCTCATCAGATACTTTGTTAATCTTACCAGATAGCCAATTGTGTTCAGGCCTTATTCATAATAACCGTATGAAAATGAAAGTGGCCTTCTTTAGAAATTTCGTATAAAAATTTGGAGTATGCAATTATCACGGTAACTAATTTTTATGTTACTAATCATGGCTTTTCCTACGGCTTCAATTCTTCCATTTTTCTATTGTACTTGGCAATTTAGTTATATTTTATTACTTTTTATCAGCTTATAAGTAGATAAATTTATTAAATGAAACAGATGGCAGTATATTCTATGGATTAAGTTGTTATCCTATGAGATATCAAAGCCGATGAGAAATCAATTAAGATTTTGTGATGCCTCTATTTAAGTGCGTGGTCCGGAACTTGTCCTCCCTGTAAGACTTACCCTCAAGCTGCTGGGGCGATGAAATTTGCCTTATATACCCCTGTCAAACAAAATATTTTATGGATGTTGTATAAATAATATATTTAAAGATGTTATTTTTTTGTAAAGGGTCCGTTCATAAAATAGGTTCGCTTACAGGGAGGGGGGTCTTGCTGAGTGTGACAAGATGTGACAGGGGGGACGGGGGTCTACGGCAACGTGACGTACGCCGTTCATTATTTTTCGACATGAGCGCAGCTCTGTGGCGCGGCTCTAGCATTGCGATCCGTCACAACTGGTTTCTTTGTTTTTCCAACTCTTAAATAAATAATCACTTTTAAATAAACAATAAAAAAACCACTTGAGAGAGTAACGTTTCCACGTACCCTGCGCTCTCGATTCAGTAACAAATGAAAATACCGTTTCTCATGTATTTATTATTATATTATACCTTCATTCGCCATTTAACGGTGAACTAATACAGACGCTTGTTCATATTTCTCAATTTAATAATTTTTATTACGTTAATTACTTAATATTATTTATTGCCGAAATTTGTAACTCCTGGATTAAATAGTTAATATTAGAAAACAATGACATTGATAAGAGGTGAACTCTATCATAAATTATTTATAACAATATTTAATTGTAATGAACTCTATTAATTTAATAACAAGAGAATGGTCTCTGATAAAGTTTGGCGGGCGCAGGTCTCTACGTACGAACAGATACCTGCCACGCTTTCCCAAAGCGCATTGGTGAGTTAAACATACCTGTGTTATAATATCCATATTAGGCGATATAAACTGCTAGCGGTGCATGTTTTCATGGGATTCGAACCCGAAAACTCTAAATTAGTCTCCTCTTGCAATAAAATAAATAAGCAACTAAGTACCTATTAATATAAAACGAAATAAAATATTTCTTTTAATGATCTATATATAATATCGCACAACGTAAACCTGTTTTGCTTTTATCGCTTTTGACAAGTAGATAGAATACGTTAGGTATAAAGTAATGGCATGCTATATTTTTAGATCCGGACTCTAAAAATAGGTACTTCGTAATCACGCTATGTATACACCGTATAACTACTTACATTATGTTTTCCAAATATAGTTAATCCTATAACTACAAAGCGTCATCGAGTTTAGCGCGGCATTCTCTTGTGATAGCGTTTTATCAGGCGGGCCACTGTTTGCGTGATGTAGACGTTATTAATTCATAATACACTTTTAATTGGTTATATGCGTTCCCTTATCAGAATTTTACGGAGTTTACACGTCCGAGCGCTTGCTGCTATAGCGGGCTCGATCCCGCCCCGAGCTTTAATAATGTTTTTTTATTGCAATGGAATAGACAGGCTGACGGCCCGCTTAATAGGAAGCAGTTACGGTCGCCTGTGGATGTTTCAGACTAGGGGCACCGCTAATACGTTGCCGTTCGCGTATGTAAACTGGAACGAGGATCACTTGTGCCAGAACACAACACAGAGTTATTATGGCGGCACATTCGGAGAACAGTGGTTGCCATCCAGATATTGGAGCATTGTTACCTAGTTGGGGTTGTTTTGTCGCCCAATACGACAGGCTGCATCCGGCCGCAAGGATTAGTATTCTTATTTAGCCTTGTTAGCACTCGTCCTTGAGGTTCCTGATTGGATTCTCAAAAGCGCAAAATCGAAAACGTAACTATATTTTATCTAGTCTGAATGTTTTCGGCTGCTTAATCCAGACCGAATTGTGTCGTTAATGTATTGACAGTAACGAGAAATGTATTTAATCATTTTACTCCGTAAAACATGTTTATAACGTTAATAATCTGTTTTTATGCGTGTATTCCAAATGTGAACAATATAAATAAATATTGCTCGCGAGTTGAAACGATTTTAGTGCTTTCTCCTGTACGTGAATACTACGCGCAAGTTAGACGTCTCCTAATTTAACATTCAAATGTGAAAGTGAGTCTGTTTGTTGCCAATTTGCAACTATTTAATATATGAATCAGGCCATATGTAAAATGGCGAATAAGAAATATATTTGACCTAAATCAATATTAGCTCTCGAATGTATTCAAGGGAAGGTTTAAAGTCTCGTTTATTTCGCAATATTTTCTTGTATTAATTAGTTTTATTTATGTTTTAACGTGATCTTGATTGAGTCTCTTCCTTTGGCTCCAAGGGCCGAGTTACATTCGTTTGAGTATTGTCACGGCTGTCTGATATTAATGAGCTTATTTACATGCCTTACTGTTATTTATTTATATAACTGAAAATCATTGCTGTTAATATTCTGTGGTGTAGGGCGTATTTACGGACTCTTGTTAATACGTCGCTGTAGACTTTAAGTACAGTATCTTCATAACTCGAAGGTTCTATGTTGCTGCCGGCATTTATGCCGTATATTCCGCATTCCTGAAAGAAAATAAATTCCTAGAGCCTCCGACTTTATACGTCATCTCAAATTAACATAGGCTTCAAAGGTCCATCAGAAAATAATATTAAAAATATCTACCAAATTTTACACGATTTAATATTGATTCGGCATTTATAATTGAACTTTGAATGGTCTTTATAATGCGATCAACGGTATTAACTTCATTATGCGAGCGTGTGCGTTATGCTATCGATTAGACAAACAGCTTATGCGGCACTACGTAACTCGTGAAGGGACTGCAGCTTTGCAATACATTTTAGAATATAACCAGAACCTTGTTATGAAGTGATACCTTGTTTTCTCTTTTTATTATTGCATGGCAATACGCAATTAAACTAAATAAATTTGAGATCAATCAACACACGTATAATATTCGAATACCTCTATGAAACCATTTTTATGATGTTTTGCTACAAGTAGTTTTTTACACAAAGGTGTAGCTTGTGTTTTCGGGATAAATAAAGATAAAAAAGAATTGACGACATGCGTTGCGTAACGGGTAACGTATGTCGGAACGCAGCCTGCAGCCTATGTCCTGAGTGTTTTAATATAACGTTTCTGAACGTTGTTGAATATTTGAAATAATTTCGTTTTATTACCACAATTAATACCGATTTGCTTATGTCATACATTTTGTCATGTGATATGGTCTGGTTTTAATAAAACTCGATCTTCAATGTGGCATTTGTGGAGACCGCGTGGCTGTGTGATTTACGAGAAGATAAAGGTTATCTTATATCATGCCTAGTGTGTATGTACACTGTCAGAGTTCTAGTGACTTTTTTATTGCTGTAGGACAGCAGACAGGTTGACGGCCCGCTTAGAATTTAGCAGTTATCGTCGTCTATGGGTATTTGCAACGCCAGTGGCATCGAGAACACGCTGCTGTCACATGACGGGTACAGGAACTTGGTCACCAATGCCGGAACACAACACTAAAACTGCCGGCTTGACGTCGTAAAGGGTGATATGCGTGCCAATGGGTTCACTAACAGGGATGCTGAAAACCGTGCGAAGTGAAGTAGGAAAAGTCGGAAAGCGGACCCCGGGCACCGAAACGGAAGTTTAGGTTGCAACCGGGATACAATGCTTAGATGACGATGATGATGATGACAACACAAGGTTATTATGGCGGCATACTTAAGACCAAATGTAGTCGCCATTCAGACGGGCTTGGGGCTCTACCACGTAGCTAGGGTGGGTTGTTTTGTCGCCTTTTACGTCAGGCCGACCCCGGCCGCACAGGTTAGTAGTCTTTCTCCGCCCCTGCACGGATAAAGACTTGCCAATATGCACGCGACTGGCCACTATATACTTTATAACTATTTGCCGTCCTCCACCTTACCTGTCCCTCTCTGTCTCTGCTCTCGTGAACTAGACTGGCAGTTTTATTATTGCTGTGGGACAGCACACAGGCTGATGGCTCACTTATTAATAACTGTCAATGGATGTAACCGTCAAATGGCGACGCCAGGGGCACCGTTGACTACACGCATTTGGCTGTCTGCGTAGGGGAACTGGAACCTGTGTCACTAGTTAATGCCGGAACAAAAAGTTATGGCCTATTTAGATACCATTTGATGTATCCAAATCCAAATTAGATGGGCCATTCAGAAGGTTTGCCACAGTTGCCCTACTTTTGCCAATTGCCCTATTTATTACTACCAATTGCCCTACCATCTAGATGGGGTTGTTATGTCGCTTTTTACGGCAGGTCGCCCTCAAACTGTAGGGGTCAGTATTCATACTCCGCCCCTTGAGAATTGCACTTCGACAACTATACATACTTCTCTACTACTCAACACCCGAGACAGTGCAGGTATACTATAGATGCATACCATGGATTACGCAACAGTGACAAATGAATTACTCTTGAGAGCTCATAGACATCAAAAAAAGGGCACCATTCAGGCTTTCCTGCTGCTGTTGAAATTTAAAAACCTTGAAAGAGTAGTGACACTAAAGATCACGGAAAACAGATAACGGGGTTATCTCTCTTGCCTGTCTCAACTTTTTATGGCCTACAATAACAACCAATCTTATAATATATAATATTTTTTTATATATATTAATTCTTCTTTTTTATTTATATTCTTTTATTTTATTTTATTCTTCTATTTTTTTATATATATTAATCTTTCAAAAAGCGGCTTTACTGTCGGATCATTTCATTATGGTAGCAAAGTGAGAAATATCCAAACATGGCTCTTTCTATACCATACTGTGTTTGTTTTACCTACAATGCCATATATTTACACACTAATCATACGCGAATTGACTTCAATTTAAAAGTAATCTGTTAATAAATCGTGATGTCACGTTTTTCATTCTATTTATTCATTAGTTTTTATACATATGTAAACAACTTGTTACCTCTATACTACTTAGCCTTAATCGTCTGTTACATGTTGGCTTTTATTATTTTGCTATAAATATAAATTGACACACAGATACCGAAAAATTGTGTTACTTTATACTCTCATTTTATATAGCTTGTTTCCATAATTATTTAGCACTATTGCTTACGTGTGACTTTTAATATAATACAAAGGATTCCTTTTATCATTCTATTTACTTAATTGGATATGGTTTAATATTTTCTTTTAAAGCAATTGATATACTCTGTTCTCATACATACATTTATAAAATATGCCATTATAACCACATCGAAAAAAATATGTTATTAAAAATATGCGTACGTAATAATACATTTATTTCAAACATTAAGCAGTAAAATAAGAGAGTAATTTTCAGGATAATTCATTTATAGAATAGGAAAAAAACAAAGATGACATCTATTGCAATTCGCTTACTAAATAGTGATAAACTTTTTATAACTATGTTTAATATAACATTGTTCACAATTGGAATACTTAAAATGGAATTTTAGTTTCACTACAGAGGCTGCTGTCAAGATTTGTCCCAGGATAAATAGTTTAATGAATGGAATTAAAAATTGTTTCTAAACTGTAAATATTACATCCATCTTTAGTAGTACTGTAGTATTCAAATGGTAGTGGATATATGAATATATTATCCGTGCAAAATTTTACCTTATGCATATTTGCTACGGTAATCTTCGTTTGAACATATAACACGTTTATGCAAACTTATCTTTTGTTTTGATAGTAGAAAATTTTGCGAGTACTTTTTATCAAAGTGCGTACTAATCTCAATGGAATATTTTATTTTATCAACTTTTGCACTTATATTGGTATATTATTAATTTTAAAGTCTCCAGACTGGGAAGACGAAGTTATTTTTTTATGTTAAAAACTTAGCGATCCAGTCTGATAAATAGGTTTGAATAAACTGGATTTTCACATCACCAAATGTTGCGATGTATGAATTAGGTAGTATAATAATAATAACAGCCCATAACTTCCCACTCCTGCATTAAGGCCTCCTTTTAGGGAGAAAAGGACAGTATACCCGCCACCCTTGTCGAAAGTGGATTGACGGGTTATTGACCTGTTATCTCGATGTGCAGATTTCTTCGTGATGTTTTGTTTACCGCCGGCACATAGCAATTATACCTAATGTTACATAAGTGGGGCATGCCATCGTGGGATTCCACCCCGGAACCTCCAAATTGGTTTACGAGTGTAATACCACTGAGCTACCAGGTACCCTAACTTATCTTAATTATCTATTATATTTTTATTTGTCTATATTACAGACGTCGCATGCAACAACTTAAATTATGGCAGCAAAGAGAGAAAGAATGGGCGCGATCACGTACAAGAAAAGAGAAGAGCACCAAGAGGAACATTTATTTCAACGACAGTGTCATGCTCCTTGAAGCGGCAGCTAGGAATGATATCGAAGAAGGTATAAAAATATCGTCGGCTAATTGCAAGAACTCATTAACTGCAAAAAATCACTACATACGTTTTTATCTATAATGGGCTCATTTTTACATATTCTACAAAATGCAAAAACACTAATTTCTAGCTGGCCAATTTAGACGTTTTACGTCTTTGGCTAATCAACATAACCACTAACTAATTCCAACTAAAATGCTCTTTTCCCAAAATAATAAAATGTCACTTAATGACTTCTTGCAATAAGCCGACGTATATAAATATAATATATTTTCCGTGCAGGGGCCGTGTAAGAATACTGACTCTGGGGGCGGCCTGTTGTAAAAGATGACCCCCTGGTCTCGAAATGCACCGCAATAATAACCCTGTGTTGTGTTCCGTCTTAAGAGACGCAGGTTCCAGATCCCCTACATGGACGGCAGCGTGTTAACGGTGCCCTTGCGACGGTAGTAACCGACGGTAGTAGCAGGCTGACGGCCCAATAATAAGCTACCGTCAGCCTGTCTGCTGTCTGCAGCAATAAAAAACAGTTATAATCAAATTTGAACATAGTTCTACGATGTAACAATGTGATTTTATATATAATTTGCTATGAATCTACCAAAATATATGCTGTTTATACCATTTTAAATTTCAATCAGAAATATAGAATTAAATTTAATAATAACTATACATATAAATATAACTTTTTTGGATAACAATACATTTATGCACTGACTCGTCAAAGACTACTTGAAACTGATATCTTGTATCTCCAGATAAAAATACAAAAATAAAAATATGTTTAATCAAATATAAATAACGAATTATAGAAATATCTCAAGGTTGCGACTCCTATAGTATCCTTTTATGCCAGTGCTCAATATTTATATGACAAAACGCCTTAATCTAGCTACCATAAACGACATAAATGCAGTGGCCTTCTTGTTGACAATGCTTAAATAGATTGCGAAGAACTGAGAATACCCGTTACTACCATAATTTTTATTTAATGTTGTCACAAATTGACATTGGACCTTGCATATATTCTTTGACTTTGTATCTATTGTTTTTGTTTTTACTTTTCAAAAATTTTATAAATTTTTTATTACGACATTCAATGTCACAGATCAGTTATTGAATGAATTTGAATGTCAAGAAGCTACCACCTTTTCCAATGATAAAACCCGGGTTAACGGTGAAATGAACTCATCTATTTTTTAAGAACGAAAGAAATAATTAATACTTTATTTGAAGAAATAGCGACGCACTTACATTACTTACATATTTATAAATAGTATTAGGAATTTGTAAATTTTTACGCCGCGTTTTTAGCAAACAAGGTTTGCACTCAACATGTTGCTGTGTTGAAGTTATAGGCCGTATACAGAAAGAAAGCTGGTAATCGGCGCCGATCTACCAGCGCTTATCGGCGCCGGTCCATTCTACGTAAAGCAAGCAGATTGAAGCAGAGCGAGCAAAATGTCGGACTCATCGAACGATGATTTGGTTTTGTTAGATAATGTGTATTTAAAAATGCGAAAACAAGCTATACATCCTATTAATAGAGAAAGAGGGAACATTTCGGAGAATACCATCATTTTTTTGTAAAACAATTGAAATTTGATGATCAAAAATTTATAGATATACAAGAATGACTCAAGAAACATGTTATTATATTTCTGTATTTAACAAAAAATATAATAATCTACACAAATAAATTAAATTGGAATGTCAGTTTGTAATATCAAAATAACCGCTTTTTACTAAGTGAATTTGGATGTATACACGGTACATATACCAAAACAAATTTTTTTACAATTTTTGTCTGTCTATCTGTCTGTCAGTTTGTTCCGGCTAATCTCTGAAATGGCTGGACCGATTTTGACGGGACTTTCACTGCCAGATAGTTGATGTAACAAGGACTAACTTAGGCTATTTTTATTTTAGAAAAAAATAAAAATAGTTTTAGCTAAAAATTATTAGTTTCGGAAATTTTTACTTCCAATTTAAGTTGACCTCCGATTTATATCATCAATCATATGAAATAGGGTTTAATTTTGGCTGGACGTTGTAGGTTGTTATTCAATTTAAGTTGACCTTAGATTTATATCATCAATCATATAAAATAGAGGCTGTTTTTGTAGGTGCGAAAGCACGTATTCCGAAGGTGCATGGCGTAACAGTTGCATTCGATAACACTGACTGTTTGCATATTTCATTTATTTATATTTTAGGGTTTATAGGGTTTGTAATCAAAAATAAACCAAAAGATATATCCAAAAAATGCTGCCCAAAGTCACTATTCCACGCGGATGGAGTCGCGGGCACAGCTAGTAATTTATAATAATACTAGCTGACCCGGCGAACTTCGTACCGCCATATTTTATTTCTATAATCGCAACTGAAGAAATAAACCCTTCCGGTAAAATCGAATTAGCTAAATTGAAAATAAAATAATTATAAAAATATCAGTCACAAATCATTAAAATCATCATCATCATCTCAGCGTTCTTCCCGGTTGCAACCCAAACTTGCGTTTTGGTGCCCGGGGTCCGCTTTCCGACTTTTCCTACTCCACTTCGCACGGTCTTCAGCATCCCTGGTAGTGAGCCCATTGGCATGCATATCACCCCTTACGACGTCAAGCCAGCACTTTTTGGGCCTACCCCTCCTGCCGGGGCCCGGCGGAGGCGGCATGGCCAGACATTTGTTTCCCACGTAAGCATCCGGTTGCCGTAAAACGTGACCGTACCACCGGAGCCGACACTCCTGCAGTTTATCTGCAATGTCACGGACATGAAGACTACCGCGAATGCGGGAGTTCCTAACGCGGTCTTTCCGCGTCACTCCACACATCCACCGCAGCATGTTCATCTCCGTGACACGCAGCTCCTGCTTGTGTCGCTCCAACACCGGCCACGCTTCACAGCCGTATAAAAGAACAGGCCTAATGATGGTCTTATAGACCTGTCCCTTCAACTTTACCGGCATCTTGGGGTCACAAATGACACCAGTTACCTCACGCCATTTGGCCCACGCGGCAGCAATGCGAGCCTTGACGTCGCAATCGATGTCACCAGACGCCTGAAACACAGATCCCAGGTATTTCACTTGGTCCGTGCGCTCGACCGTGTCGCCGCCTATGCGTACGGGTGTAGGATCTGTGGAGTTACAGGCCAAGTAGTCGGTCTTCGCCACGTTGAGCTTCAGACCACCGTTCTCAAGCGACTCCTTCCACGTCATCACACGTCGCACCAGCCTACCCCTGTCCGAATCTGCCAGCGCGATATCATCAGCATACATGAGGAGCCACGGGGGCTGCTCATGTGAGTTTCTGATGCTGTCTGACAGTACGTCTAATACCACGCTAAACAGAAACGGACTAAGGACGGATCCTTGGTGTACCCCGACAGTGATGGGGAAAGGTTTTGTGTCGCCAACAGCGGTCCGAACTACGGAATCGGAGTCACGGTACATGTCTTGGATGATGTCAATATAGGCCTCTGGAACCCTTTTAGATCTCAATGCCCACCAGATTATCGCGCGAGGAATACAGTTGAAGGCCTTCTGCAAGTCAAGAAACAGGCAGTGCAGAGGCGTATTCTTCGTCCTGTATTTCTCCGCGACAGTCCTTAGGGCAAAAACTGGGTCCATGGTCCCATGACCAGGGCGAAACCCATATTGATATTCCGAGACAGTGCACTCCTGCCGAATACGAGAGTCGATAACCCTCTCGAAGAGCTTCATGGTGTGGGACATGACCTTTATACCGCGGTAGTTACCACACTCCTGCACCGATCCCTTGCCTTTGAAGACTGGAGTAATGACACTCAGCCTCCATTGGTTCGGGATCATACCGGTGAGGAGTATCCGGTTAAAAAGGTTTGTTAAGATGCCCACACCACGCGAGCCCATCGCCTTCCAGGCTTCGATGGGGACTCCATCGGCTCCGGCAGCTTTCCGATTTTTCATGCGGCGAAGACAATTTTGGACTTCTGCAGGCGTTACCGGTGGCACTAATCCTTGATTTGGAGGAAGATCCGGCGGCTGCACCTCTTTATGCTGCTTGTTCAGCAGCTCGTGGAAATACGAGCGCCATCTCTCCTTCACCGCGAGGTCCTCGCATAACAGGTTGCCTCCGGTGTCTTTTGCGCAGCGGCACTTGGAGATATCCTGTGCCGCTTTGACCCTGGAGCGCGCCAACTTATATATGAGCTTCTGCCCCTCAGACGATTCCAACTTATCGTAAAGTGGTTGTAAGTGGTCTCGTCTGGCTCTGGCTACAGCTTTCTTGGTGGCGCGCTTAGCAGCTCTGTATGCGTCGCGATCTTCAGGAGATCTGGACGCTTGCCACTTCTTAAAGAGGGCTTTCTTCGCTCTAGTCTCCCTCTGGACTGTGTCGTTCCACCACCATGTCTCCTTGTCACACTTGCGACCACCCTTAGACTCGCCAAGCACCTTCCCCGCCGACCCAAGGATAGCCGCCTGAATCCTGTCCCAGTAAGCTTGAACCGGTTCGCCCTCACCACCGGCGCACTTGTCGCCGATGGCAGAGGCGAACTCCTGGGACTTGACTTCATCAAGCAGCCACCACCTGATTCGGCGCCGAAGGCGATCGACACGTTTGCCTTTGGGCTTCACGCAGAGGTCCATGACAAGAAGACGGTGTTGTGCAGTGAGACTCTCACCGGGTATGACCTTGCAGTTGGCTACTTTGCTGATGTGGTGTCTCCTAGTGAGTAGGAAGTCGATTTGGGTATGGCATTGGCATTCCTCCCGCTCTTGTAGGTGATGAGATGCTCGGGTCTCTTTTTGAAATACGTGTTCACGATGGCAAGGTCGGCAGCCGCACACGTATTGAGGATGTCCTCCCCTTCCGCGTTACGGCTACCGTACCCAAATCCACCGTGAACACGCTCAAATTCCCCACATTCATCACCCACATGACCGTTCAGATCACCCCCCAAAACGATCCCCTGTGATAATGGGATTCCACGGAGCACTTCTCCGAGTTGATTCCAAAACGCTATTTTATCGGCGTCGTCACAACCGGCCTGTGGCGCATAGGCACTTATCAAGTGGGTAACTACCCCATCGATAAGCACCCTAACGACCATAAGTCGGTCGCTATGACGTATCACTTCCAAAATGTCGTTGTGGAACTCCTCCGAGAGCACTATGGCAACCCCATTCTCCCCACCAGGTGCACCTGTGTAGATCAGCTTGTAGCCATTCCCAATGAACCGGGATCTGCTGGCCTTCCACCGAGTCTCCTGTAGGAACGCCACGGCCACCCTCCGCCTGGAGAGCACATCGGCCAACTCTCTCGCGCGTCCGGTTAGCGTGCCAATATTCCACGTTGCGAAGCGGAGTTTCCTTTTGGATGGGGCTAGTGTCTTTAGCCGTGCTCGCCCACGGCACGGCAGCCTTAGTCCACTTGTCACAGGAGTCGGGCGAGGTTCCTGCGCGTCGTTTTGCGGCGACGCCCTATCCGTGACAAATCTCTTACGTGTCCGAACCATATATATTTGGCTAGTTTTGGTTTTTACGGGAGCGACTGCCGTCCGACCTCCCAACCCCTAGAGGAAAAACCGAGAGGTGCACTTCCTTAACCGCATGCAAGCTGGCATAGGAGTAGTCCATCAGTCGCCTTTTACGACTCCCTTGGAATGACTTGGGGTGACCCTATTCTTTTCACTGGCCGGGGTCACACGGCACAAATCATTAAAATAATACGGTTATATCGTGAACATAAATAAATATTACGTGAAATAAAGTAATAGAATTTATATTCTAAGAAACAGAACACAGCGCTATCTATTGGGTGTATTTGCAACCTAGATATCAAACAATATTGAAGAATTTTATCGATGAATCAACGTACACCGCCATCCATGAGAACTTCATAAAACTAAACAGTAATTAACCACTTGCTTAAAAACAATTAATTGATACATTTTATTCGTTTACATTCACGACACAAGCGAATAATTGAGATGATAACTATCCTATCCAGTAAGTTAGACGAAAATACGGGTACATGTGAAATTTGATTGAAATCGGTTCAGTAGTTTTGGAGTTTATTGGCAACATACATCGTGACACAAGATTTTTAGAGATATAAAATAAGAATAAGATAGATATTATTATTATATTTTATATGGCGGGCGGCGCCAGCGCTGACCGGCGCGCGTCGGAACTTGTCGGCGACGTTCGGCGCTTATCGGCGCTTGTTCATATAAATGCCAGTGCCGGTTACCTGCGTGGACCGGCGCCGATAAGCGCTAGTAAGCTTCCAGCTTTCTTTCTGTATACGGCCATATCCGACATAACGCTGATTTTCAGTGCAAACCTTTCCCTTATTCTGTATGAAAAACGACCCAAGTAAATTTATTAACTAAAATTATAACTATATAATTAATAAAATATAATAATATACGTAACTAAATAATAAATATTTCATAACCTTTATACTTAACTTTTTTAGTCTTATTTTATATATATAACTCATTATTCCGTATTACGTAGATTTACAAATATATATAGGAGAAAAAACCATGAGTTAACATAATGGCAATGGCAATAATGGCAATTATTCCCAGAGTCTGCGGTCATTAATATAATATTTTATTGTGTAATATATTTTTCCACAAAGGCTTTGCTTAATTGCTTTAAATTTTTTTTATTAATTAAATAAAACTTTAATAAATATGTACTTTACGGCACTTGTTGAATACGATTGCAATTATTAAGGAATCTGCTCACCCCTTGATTTTCTATAACCGTGATAAGAATGTAACATATTATATAATAGGTTTAATAGTTCAACGTCTCAACCACTAACACGCTGGCGTCCGCCTAGGGGAACTAGAACCTGGGTCACTTATATCAGAACACAGCACAAGATTATATGACGGCATCCTTAGAGACCACCCTTGGGTGGGTTCTCTCCAGATGGGCTTAGAGCTAGGGTTGTTTTGTCGCCTTCTACGACAGGCCGCAGAGGTTAGTATTCTTTCTCCGCCCCTGCACGGATAAGAATATTTTTCATATTGTAAACGTAAATGCTAATACTTTGCATGAGGATGCAGAAAACTCTTTTTTGTCTTTCTATTTCTCAGCATTTTAATTTACAACGTATTTATTTATAGTGCGACGTCTTCTCGCCCGTGGGGTGACTCCAGACGCGACGAACGAAGACGGTCTAACTGCGCTACACCAATGTTGCATCGACAACAACGAAGCCATGATGCGACTACTCTTAGACCACGGGGCGAATGTAAACGCTGAAGATAGCGAGAAGTGGACACCTCTACACGCAGCTGCGACTTGTGGCAACTTGAATTTAGTGCGAATATTAATACAAAGGGGGGCGAACCTCCTCGCTGTTAACGGCGATGGGAACATGCCATACGACATATGCGAGGAAGAAAGAACCCTGGATGCGATCGAGAGTGAGATGGCAGCGAGGGGCGTTACCCAGAGGTTGATTGACGAAACCCGAGCGGCGACGGAGGTGAGAATGCTCATGGATGTCGCGGAGTTGGTCAAGGAGGGCATGGATTTAGATGAGCCCCGGGATAATCAAGGCGCCACCTTGGTGAGTCATCATTCTTTACCTTAAAACAGTTTTGACGAATGAAAACTTATTACCAGCATAACTGGTAGTGGGGAGTAACTTTGTAAATGGTCTTATGCAGTCAGAATTCTTATGTATCTCAATACTTCTGTTTAACGATTGTTACTTTTTCAAAAAATTAGGTTATATTTGTTATTTGTTTAGTCAACTTTAAATATATACTAAAAATATAAAACTCCATTAAAAATTAAATTGAATGTCATTTTTATATCCGGAACGTAGTTAATTCCCGCCCCGAATATTGTATTTATTAATAAAAGTATATTAGTATACTTTTTATAACTGAAGCGTTCTGCTGCTTAATTGGAATCATCTATAGATGTTGTGTGAAATGAATCAGTATATTTATTTGACAGTAAACATTACTATTTTTACTCTCATTTGTTTATCTCTGTGTTGTTTGGATGCTGAATTGTGACGTTACACGCACTTCTAGGCAGCATTTGCGTATCAACGTGCCACCATATACATACTTTGAATTTAGGTGGCATGTTAATCATTTTGTACTCAAAGGTGTGTTCAAATTAGACAAAAATAGATGTAATAGTTTTTACAGTGACCCTTGTAGTCTGATTTGATAGTCACGCATAGACATGACTGTGAACCATGAACCTGGCGTCTTCTTGCTTCATCTGCCTTTTATTTCCGATATTCTATGATTTGAGGACGACAGCATGGCCACACTCATGAGTATGTAGTCTACTGTGTGCTTCAGTAATATATTTTTTTTATTCGTTTTCAGCTTCATATAGCAGCCGCAAACGGGTACATGAAAGTTGTAGAGTTCCTATTAGAACACCGTGCGTCCACGGATGTGGTAGACCATGACATGTGGCAGCCCGTGCACGCCGCCGCCTGCTGGGGACATGTATGTATCCTGCCAGGTAACAATCACACATACACACAATTTACACATTTGTATCCTTTTTTAACAGTCTAAAAAAATCTGTAACACGTCATCCACTAACTGCTCATGTTGTTTTTTCGAGGTGAAACTTATTTTGCGATTCCCCTCGACTACGGGCGAGTCGAAGTGTATGGAGGACTACGCGCCTACCTACTAAAATCCCCGCTGTTCTCCTAACGCCAAATGCCTGGACCGACGGACTGCAAAATAACCTGAATTATAATGTCTAATTTTCCAACAACACAAGAGATACTTACAGTTTAAGATTAGCCTACTCAAAATTCCATTACGTTGATTTCACCTTAACCACAGTCTTCTGACCCCTGAACTCTTAATACAAAAAAAGAACTATTTAAAATATAGATACAAAAATTAATAATACACCCTATATTTGAAGGGCACATGGTCGCGGCTGGTTGATTTCCTGTATCTGAAACTTATATAGACAGAGATGGATCACCTCCGTGGCGCAACCGTTTTTGGAAGTCAGATTGCTCACGGGGTCACGAAGAAGAAGAAATTCACATATCTAGTATCCATTACATAAGCGCTCTGCTACTTATTTTGAGACCAGATGGCGCCGTGTGAATTATTCCAGTATATTTATAGAATGACACGCCAGCAGTGATTCTCACTTAATACACATACTCTCAGTAATATAAATTAAATTTTATAGTTCTTACGTGAGCAATGATTGTGAGATCTTGGAATTCTGAGCCTTGAACTTAGAAGCTAGCAGTAGAGAAACATTTGTTGAGCAAGTTGACAAATAATCTTAAGTTTCAAAGATCTATAGCCCTAACTCTTTTATAGGGACATTGAGAGGCCACTGTCCTTTCTCTGAATGGATAACAACTCCGAGTGTGGCTTCGTTGGTGTGTTGGGTTTTGAATTCAATATTTATTAATTATTGTAATACTTTGTTCTACAGTTAGAGGTATTAGAGATGCTAGTACAGTATGGAGCTGACCTCAACGTAAGAAACAAACACGATGAGACGCCAGCGGGTTCGTATTAATTATATTATACAAATATGTTTATAAAATAGATTATGTTCATGTTCGTTATACATATGTTCTGCTATTAAGAATAATTTAATTACTTACTTAGTAGAATGATTATTAAGTTTATTTGAAGGCCTAGCGTAGGCGTGCTTCCTCCATACTTCCCTCTCTTGTACCAAAATGGAGATGAAAATAAATTCAATAGTTTAAAGTGATTTAAACAAAAAATTCTTTTGCTATGCCTATCTGATTCAACAAGTCGTAGGTAAAACTAAATTATACTCTTACTTGGCTGTATGCGAACTAGTTGAAGGAATTATCTAATAACTGACTCTTACGGAAATAGAACGAGATAGGATTGATTGACCACACGTCTGTAATTATAGCAACAAATACTAAATTTATATATGAACAAATGTGCCATATGTTGCTGCCTAGTCTGGTAGAATAGTTGTTTGACTATAGAAAATTTCTGTTGAAAATAGATGATTAGCAAACGATAGGTCGGCCTACTGCAAGAAACTGTTTGAACAAAATAAATAAGTTCATTCAGACAAAAATTACTAAAAGTACTAAACAATATTTATTTATAGATAACGCCACTCTACATCTCTATTCCTTTTTAGCCATAGACAAGATTTTCCCCATACCGGAATTAACTTCTGGATTAGGATTTTCCATCGCAGTCAGATATGGGGTTTTAAAAAAAAGACGTTATAGAATTTACGACGGTGACCACCTGCTATTGGGTAGGCCGTTTGCCCATCTGCTGAACTCCAGCTAAAAAATAATACCATAAGGAATGTCTATTTTTATATCTATTCATTCCATCCCACTCAACTCGTCCCAAATTTATTCCTAACGTTTTCATATATGAAAACAGATATATGCGAAGAAGGTGAGATTAGGGGGAGAATCTTGCGGCTGGCACAGGAGCAGGAGGAGCACCGACGTAGGGCCATCTCGGCCAACGACCGCCTGCGAAGTGCCAGGAGGTCGTCTTCCACCGCTAGCACCAGCAGGTACGAAACTGCTTTATGCAAACTTCACTGAAGAATTTTCTTCTCTTATCTGTCTCTTTATCTTAACGAATTCGCAAGAAGTAAACTACATAACTATATGCCTCACTGAAAGTCATTCTGTAAAGAATCCAGCAACCAAGTCACTACTATTTCTTATCTATACTATATCATGTCTTTCCCCTTTTGCATTCTTCGAATAGATATCCCCAACTGCAAGCATTTGTTATTAAAATTAATACATTCATCGTGCAAAGGTTATCTTCTGCAATTGCTACCTATGACATCATTTAATTTATTATTCGCAAAACTACATCGGACCTGCCATAGAAGGAGCCCAATCACATTCAGAAATAATATTTTCATTACTTTTTTCTGGTTTGAGTGAATATTAGCTTTAAATTAGTGGGGGCCCTTAACAAATTTACTTCGTACGTGTTTTACGTTATTATCATTTAAATAAAGTGGATGTCTTGTTTCATATTGAACAATTGAATGAATAAAACTCTATATATTGTTCACCAATACGTACATTGTTTAATTTGTAAAACATGTCATTATTAACTGACACACTGACTATCAAGGTTTTTGACCGGTATTTACCGATTGCACCGTTGCTAGACCATTGCGTAGATAGTACATAGTTAGGTATGTATACATACATTTTTTATTTGATTGATAGTCTAAGGAATTATGGTCATATCCTTTATAAATCCTTAATAACTTATAAAAAATTACACAAGCTTGTATGATATATTGCCCCGTGGCGTCTAATGTGCTTAATATAAATTAATTAACTGTCGATTCCGTATAGAATTTTTTTACTGATGTGCTAAATCTCTTTTTCAACTGTAATAACTCGTGATGAGGTATTTACTGAGCATCGGTTGCCTCTCAGGGTTCGGTCAGTTCGCCGCACTTCCCTTCGCGAGAAGCAGCTGACGGCGAAGGCGGACGTGCGCGGAGAGGCCAGGCTAAGGGAGACCTTCGACTCCGCCGCCGACGATGAACTGCAGGTCAGGCATGTCCTTGTTATACTTCGTATTTTGTTAGGTTAGGTACTGATAATATTTCAACTTTAATGGATGATTTTTTGTTTTAAATTACTGAAAATAGTTAAATATAAGAAAATAATCATAGGCAATCTAAATAAAATCTAGATAATATATGTAAATAATACTAATAACAACAACCCATCATGCCCCTAGGTTCAGGCCTCCGGTTAAAAAGTGCGGACAGTGTAACCGTCAAAATTGTCCCAAGCTGATTTGTGAGTTACATAATTATACTAGTGACCTCGATAATGCAGGCTTCATCATAATATTTTCCTTCGTAGTCAAGTCGGTACATGACAATTACGTTATAGTATGCTCGTTAGGCGAGAAACGATTGGAACCTATATACCTACCACTTGTATACCTAACTATATTATTTATATTTATTATGATTTATATAATTTGCACTATTTTAAATAAAACGAATATGTAAACATTGGGAAACAATATCAATTCAAGGGTTAACTTTGTCAGGATATTGGGTACCCATCACTTCTCGGGGAATCGTAACATGCGTCAAATGAATTAATAATTATACTATACTTCACGGATTGTTAAGGAACGGGGTTGAAGCATTCGCTTTTTAGTCAACTATCGGCCCTGTTAAAATTATTTATTTGATGTTTACTTATTCCGTTTTCTTGTACTCGTACTTATTTCATCCACAAAAGAAAACGTAGAAAAATGCTTATACAAGGAAACTTACAGTTTAGTCGTTGTGCGTTTATAGCATGACAGACCAATATTAAACTTATGTTAAAAATTGTAACTTTATTACTAAATACGTTTTTTACTGTCCTACTACTACTCTTAGCTTAATGTTTTTAGTTATTTTCTAGTCGAAATCTTTTCATTTGGTATATGATATCTTCCCCTTCACTATGTACCGTACTCTAACTCTCGTTTATCGAATCTGTCAGGACTTCAGCTCTGCCTCAGTTATGGATAACGTTTACAAGGCAGTCCAAGTTTAGCTTTTTGATTAGAACAATATGCATTCTCCGTGCAGAGGTGGAGGTATAAATATTGACCCTTGCGGAAGGGTTTGGCCTGTTGTAAAAGGCGAATAAACAGCCCTAGCTAGGTGGTAAGGGCTCCAAGCCCGTCTTCTAAATATACCGCCATAATAACCTTGTGCTGTGTTTCGTCATAAGTTACCTGGGCAGTACCGCTACGCGGACGGCAGCGTGTTAGCAAAGCATAGGCGACAGTAATTGTTAACTATTGTATAGTGGGCCGTCAGCCTGTCTACTGTCCTACAGAAATAAAAATAGATTGTTTGTTATTTATACCCAAAGACAAGCTGTGTGTTAATTAAACTATAAATTTACTTTCGAAAAATAGTAATTATTCAATGCCAACGCACTTCTATTTGAGATCCCGCATACTGTAAGGAAAAGTTACAATTAATTAACGATCACAACACCGCGTGAACATTCTTTATGTTATCAACTGCCTTACGATAATGATACACATCGGGGAAGAGTAAAGTTATAATTGGCTGTGAAATAAGGTCTGCTCTTTTAATTAAAACCAATCTTGTAAAATATTTGAAAGGAAATATCCAAAAGCGATGATGCATATAATTTAATTTTAATGTATGTATTTATATAGTGATTTTAACTAAAAAAAATATTGTGTAGAGCATCAAGTATTCCAAAAAGTAAAGGAAATGATAAATAAATAATAACAGAATTACAACAGAAATAAAATTGATCGATCGAGTGTCGGTAATTGTCAGAAGTATTGTTGATGTATGGTTGTAATGAGATAAATGGGAAATGAATATAGATACAAGAGTAATTGTCACGAGGGCGATGAATTTAAACAAATAACTCTTCATACAACAATCCACCCCTTTGTACGTCTAGATCACCAGGACATTTGACCACCAACCCCCAATCCTAGTAGAACGCTTGTCGAACATGAAAGATAAGCTAACAAAAGCCGCTAATGGTCTACAATAACCAAGATGGTAGGCCAATCTTGGCTATTGTTGGCATAGTGCTGTGGTGAAGTCACGCCAAACCTTTGGATGAGATCTCATAGCTCGAGCTACGTTACTGGGCTGTCTTTGCCCCCTGAGTTTATGCCGAGGGACCTCAAACCTCGCCATGAAAACATTTTAGGGAAATTTTAAATATTTTCTACTTACACGCAATCTTTTTTACACTAGAAATAATGTCCATAATAAAACAGAAATCATTATAATACATATTATTTCTATCAGGGAGACTATTTTTGAAGAGGATCCCTAAACATATTGATACTAATGTTAACAATCCATTTAATATTTATTACAAAAAATTACGGTCACTTACCGTGAAAGGGAAATTTACATGTATCGTCACACGCCATAGTAGACGGTGCGGCGCTAACTTGCAACTGTTTACGTTACTCTATTTTTAACACCTAAACAGAAATTGCAGTTTTAAAAAATGATGTAATTTTTGTTTTATAGATATGTGTCGGAATTCTCTCCGTGCAGGGGTAGAGTAAGAAAACTAACCCCTTGCGGCCTGTCATAAAAGGCGACAAAACAACTAATACAAACAATAATTAATTTGTTTAAAATAACTGAGATGAAATGTAAGTAGATGGATACAGAGAGAGAGAGGTACACAAAAGAAAATATGGATGGATTGCATAAAAGATGATATGGTGAAAATGGGTGCGAATGTTGAGATGACAGCAAACAGAGAAGAGTGGAAGGAAAGAATATGTTGTACCCCCCCGTAACGTGAGATAAGGGCAAGAAAATTTGTTTAAGATAACTGATTTGAATGTAAACTGAAAATATCTTGTACAACTAGATCATACTTGACATGAATATTTTCAGTGTGATATTAAATTAGTTGTGTTGGTCAAATGATATTGCATTTCGAAGTCAATGAGTTCATTACCACCTACTATTTGTTAATAATTACTGACAATTACATGACGAGGGACTGCAAAGTAAAATTATCAGTGTGTGTGACCTGCAAATGTACCTTGGACAAGCGTAGTACACTGAATTCTCTCCATGCCCGGGCGGAGTACGAATGCTAACCCCTGCGGCCTTAGTCGGCCTGTTGTAATGGACGGCAAAAAATCCCTCGCGTGGTACGGCCCCAAGCCCGTCTGGATGGAAACCACCCTTGGTCTATAAGTATGCCGCCATAATAATCTGGTTTTGTTTAACGAAACAATAATGTAAATTAAAATAAAAATTAATATTGTTACAGTAAGGGGTTAACCACACCTGCCAGCTTGTGTGCCTCTTTTATATACAATACGAAAAATTGACGCTTTATCTCCAATTTGCGCAGCCAGACGGCAACCCCTCCTATCTAAATCACCCTTAGTGAAATATATACGGTTTATTTTCTTGAATTTGCGGATTCAATTTCAAAACCTGATGAAAATACACAAATTTAATAATTTGGTTCAATAGTCTTTATCAGGATCATAAGTATTAACGCTTTCTTTTCTTTCTGTCGGCAGATAGCGTTAAATTAATAAAATCATTTACCGATTGGGGAATTGACAACAAATGAATTATTAATTATAGATGACAATATATACAAATTTAATAATTTTGTCCCATAATCCTTAATAATAAGGATTAACGCTGTCTTCCTTCTGACAAAAGACGACATTACATTGATAAAAACATTTACCGATTGGGAAAAGAGAACAAATAAATTATAGTTCAAAACAACTAAAAACACGCTTTTATAGTTAATCAAACTAAAACGTAAAAAAATAATTCTTAACATAAGAATAAAATTACTGACGAGAAAATTAATGTCACTGTTCTAAAAGCGTGGAGTGCTTTGTACGATATTTTTAAACAAACTCTGCATTACGGAATGAAAGTAGTAAAAAATTATAACGATTGATATAGAACACCCCAGGCTTTTAGAACAGTGACGTTAATTTTCTCGTCAGTAATGTTATTCTTGTGTTAAGAATTATTAGTATCTGTTGACGTTTTTATTTTTTTGTTTGAAATAAACATGCGTAAAATGAATAAAGAGCTGTGTATCATCCTAGATATATGTCTGCTAATTAAGATGTTCTACAAAATCAATGGCCAATCGAGAATGATCTAGCACTAATATTTTCTATATTAATATAAGCCAGACTCTATTGTCATTTTTATTACAATCGGCCCTATTATATTCCTAATCAATGAAATTTTCAGCATACAGATATACCATTTCAAAATCTCACTTAATATAACGTCCTTCAATCAAGTTTATCCATTTTTAAATCGTGTTATTTATATGCGGATGAATTTTGAGGTTATCTGTTTTTTTTATCTTCTTGTTACCTAACGATCTTGCCGATTGCGTTTATTATTTTAATTTCATGCGGTTAACTGTAATATAATTTTTTGCTGACTCTAACATGAGACCACTGTGTGTCGATGTATATAGAGTATCGATTTACTTATAAACATAGACGAGTTTTCTAAGAATAGTAAAATATTGTGCTAAACTTTTGAAAATAATTTTAGATGAACGATAATTATGATAAATTAAGAACTGAAGTTCTCCGTTCGGGGGCGGATTATGAATACTGTCCTCTGCGGCTAGGGGCATGTATCGTAAAGTGTGACAAAACAACCCTAGCTGCTAGGGCTCCAAGCCCACGTGGACGGCAACCGACCGTGGTCTTTAAATATGCCGCCATAATAACCTTATGTTCTATTTTGGCATACAAGACCCAGGTTCCAACTCCTCTACACGGACAGCAGCGTTTTCGTGGTGCTTCCAGTGCTGAAAACATATTTAGGCTGCTATAATTGCCTACTGTTAAGTGGGCCGTCAGCCTGTCTGCACTTCCTCAACAATAAAAAAATGCGGAACATATTATTTCCATAGAACACTTGCGTTGGACCATTTACTTTCTTGGAAACATATCTGATGCAAACAGATATACGTTTACCGTTGCACGATGAGTAATTGCCAACCAATTAGTTGGGGAGCAATAATGCACGCTTTTACGTTCGTATTAGCAGTAGGTATGTGGTGCAATACATAGTGTACGGTATTAATCAAATCTACCACAGTTTCTTCATTGTTTACGTATCCGAGCGAGCGTAGCTGGTTCGTTGTACATAATCCCCTTCATGTGTAATTTCGTAAAAGCATGTCGTGATATGCGATCGCTGAAACCAATTTAATTATTAAAATAATTGGAAATAGAATATTTTTGCGAACTCTGCCCCAATCTGTTGGAGATGTTTTGAATTTAAGTTATAGTCAATTACAACTAACACACACAGGAAAATTTAAACAGAAAGCGTTAGAGAAACTTGTTTCGCGCTATTCGTATTAATCTTTACAATCGTATAACTTATTATTGCAATATATTGTCTTTGATTTAATGGGCTTAATAAATAAAAAACAGGGTTAATAAAATTATTTTAAATCTTGCGAATTAATACAGGGGTGGTTTTAGCGCGTGATGTAACCAGTGACGCCACGCGCTAAAAGCCAAAGTTCTACAATACCCCGATGCACATTTCTCAAGCGGAAGGTGATCGAAAAGAATTTCCACCTCGTAAAAAATTAGAATATACTCGTAGTTACTGTAAACATCTTATTATCACTTCATATTAGTTTTCAATTAGCTAGCGTTTCATATTTATTTTATAAATATGCATCAATTTGAATATTGCTGAGTTTATTTCCTTTCATTAGCAAGTCTATATGCATTTTTATGAACCATTCCTCAGGCTTATTTTTACTCCCTGTACACCGTTGATACGCAATATGTGGGTTTCACCGATCTGAGAGAGCGCCCAGCAATAAGATGAACTCGTTAACTACACTAATTGTATACGCAACCAAAATTACATTTACAATGTTTTACTTGTATATTACATACAAATTAACATACGTTAACGATTGCCAACATTACGCGTACATACTTTTCTCTGCATTAATTATGTAGTAGTGAAAAGTAATAATAAATTCATCACTGACAGCAAATATTTCAAATAACGTTTTGCTGCTCATTGCACCGTTAAACCGCAAATCGTTTGCAGGCTCACTCTCAATCGAGTAATGAATGAAATATCTCTTCATGTTTCAATACACAGGCAAATATTAAGCTGGTAGTTCAGTGGTACTACACTCGTAGACCAATCCAGAGGTCACAGGTTCGAATACTACAATGGCATGCACCGCTTAGACAGTTTTTCTCGCCTTATGTACATATTATACCATAATTGAATGAGGAAACCTGTATGCCGATATATGTAACCCGCCAATCCTTCTTGGACAAGTGTGGAGATCACACTACCCGTTTCCTACCGCGAAAGGCCCAAGCTCAGCAGTGGGACACACAGTATGGATGATATTTTCTTAATGAATAATAACTACAAATATATATTGACTATTTGTTATTATTATTTATTCTTTTCACAAGCGTGGTCTATTAAATGAGAACCTGTGTTGCTGGTTTTACTCACAAACATGCAATTGACAGACACCTGCAACCGGACAAGAATAAAGTATGTATACTGAGAATTTATGTACCGTGAGGATTGAACCCACAGTTACGAGCATGCGTACCAGGCGACTTGCGTAGCCACTGAGTCATTTGTGTCGTCATTTATTAAGGCATACATTCTGAGTATTTCTAACTTAGGTATACGGGACATTTTGCAAGCATGCCTCTCTGGTGATAGGTTAATTTTAATATTCACACATTATTCTATTGTATATACTGTTATAAATATATTAAAAGTTACCGGTGTAACATTAAATTGTTAATTTTTTTTAGATTAATTAACTTACAGTCAATGAAATATACTAAAATTTAATTAATAGTTTAATGAAGGTCAGGTGTTATTGTATGATCGGTTTTACGCTAATTGTTATATAATATATATTTTTAATTGTATAATTAAATTGTCTCGATGAATATTAAATAGGTTTGATTAAAATAAAATTATGTCGACTAAGAATTTTATTTCGTAATGAAACTTAGATATCCATGAATATCGTGGCTATCGTTGTTTTTATGAATGCTTTACGGTGGCATCCCGTTCCGGTGCTCGAATTGATTGACTACGTTGCTATTCGTTTAGTTTTCTTCTAATTTCCCTCTACGGCGCGCTGCCCACGCTCAGCTGCCCGCGCGTCAGTCCGTGTGGCCACCGAGCCACCACGCGAACGCGATTTTCGCCACTGCACAACTATAATGCATTTTGACATTAAAAAATAACCGATGCGTTATAGTTTTTTTTTAAGGAAATGAATTCAAGTATACGTGAAGTGATAATAGTATTTATTTGTTTATGTGCTGTGTAATTGAAAAATTATAATGTCTCCGGATATTATGTTCCTGACGAATGACAACCTGCGGCGTGTACGTAAAGAGCCTCAGGTTTTAGGACTTCGATATAGGGTACGTTTTAAAAATAGTGTTCAATTGAACCATTAAGTGAGCGCATGTTTTGTTTAAATTGGCTAAGCTAATTTTAACTGAGAGTTCTTTACATTATAAATAATTACCAAAAGTAAACTTTTTGGTAATAACTCGCCGTATAGAGGTAAAAAACAGGGAATAAAGACTAGATATGTGCCAAAAAATCCTGGACACTATTTCATATCTCCAGCAGTTGCATTTTTTCTAATATTTTTAAAACAAAAATTTGTTATAATTTTAACTTAAAATCACTTTCCCATGCACTATATCGTGTTATCCTAAAAGAGATCCAATAAAATCTACAAATCTACCCAAGTGCGGCAATTCATCGGGACTCTCCGTTCCCGCTTATATTTTAATGTATTTCATTGGTTTTTTTAACCATAATTATTTTTACACTCTCTTTGTTTTATTTTATTAATCTTGATAATACCAAATTGATTCATGTTTGACTATGTTAGTACTTGACATTATAATTGTGACTATATATAATATCGACATTAATTAAATTATTACTCCATTGACGACATTTGAATTGTAAATGCTGTGCACTCCTATAATGGGTCCACACATCATAACATTTATATTATATGATTTGTAATGTGACTTAATAATGTGTGTACTGTTGGTGTGCCATAAATAAATAGACTCAAAGTATGATACGGATTGCAGCTTTTTTAAAAGTTCATTTCTTTTGAAATTATTGCATCTTATACATAATAAAAATACGTAGGCTTTTTGTTAACGTTTATTTAATAAAGAATTCTTGGTTTTGAAATAATTTATGAATTATATTGAGAGAGTATTTTTTCTTGGCTGATGTCTATTATAGTATGGGCGGAAATTTTACTTATTATTTGTTGATGTTGCATCTGCACACATGGAGTTTATATATTACACAAGAATATCAGGGTGGCCATGATATAATTTCAAAATGTATTCTTATTTACAGGGTTTGTCGAATGGAACCGAGAATGAAAATACCTCCAACTTACAGGCATCAGATTTATCTCACAAACGCCTATCCACTAGTTCGACTACGTCCAACCAGAGTTACGATTCGAACGTTGATTACTCAATGCCTAAACATTCTTACAACAGAACCCATCGAACTAGTGATGTTAGCGAGACACCCGAGAATGGACTTGTAACATTCGCTCCAAAGATATCTAATCCTTTGTTTGGAGTGAACGCGGCGTCTCAGTATGAACCCGGATTGGTGGCGTCGAATAACGAAGCTATCAATGACCACAGCAAATACGAAAGGGGTATTTCTAACGGCTCGGGTGTGATACAGTCCAATCAGTCAGAGACTGTTAACGGCAAATACGAGAGGAGTATCCCGAACGGTGTGAGAAAAGCCCCCGAAGGGCAGGACGACGCGTTCAAGGGCGAAGACGCGCTCGATGGTAGGAAAGAGGCGATCGCCGACGCCAGCGCTTCTACCTTCACCGATAATAATGGTAAAATCAATGTTCATGTCACCGTCATGATTAATGCAGGTAATTTTTGCATCCTTACGAAAAATTTAAGCACATCTAATACATAGCACGATAATTGGACATAATGTTTATTTATATTAGCGAAAAAGAAACAACACACAAAGTAAATAACCAATGAGACACTTTGAGAAGAAAGATCTTTGCTCTATCAGCATTGTACATCTTTTTTTAAGTTTTTCAATTATTATTTGAATTTCTTATTACATACTAACGTACACAGTTCACAATTTGTGTGTTGTATTTTTAAAACAAACTATGTCCAGTTTATATGTAAAGTTATTCTAACAGTTTTGCACAGTGATGGTTTATATATTGAAATGCGAGTTTTGGGAGGTCTGGGAGCCGCTCATGAGGATCGGTGCCTTCTTGAGGATGCAAATTGAGGCAAGAGGTCGTAGTTGCATGCGTTATGTAGTGCCTGTTGAATAAATTCTTCAAACATTTTGGGCCCGATCTGAACGAAGGTTATAAATATTTAAAGTGGCGGGGAAAATATTTTTGACGCGTGAAAGATTAAGGGTAAACATTGGAATGCAATGTTGGGGTGAATTAACTAAATAGGCGTGTAAACTTGAAGATAGGCTAAATCGTTTGCTTAAATTGGACATGAGATCTTCAATATATATTAGTTAAATTAAGTCCAAAACAATTCTAAATACTAAAAGCGTTTTCTTTTACCCAATACATATTGGCTTATTTATACCGGTTAATCATTATACGTTGACTCGAATTCTCAAACACAGTTGCACAGCATTTGAATAAGACTCACAAGCCGTAACGTAGTTTGATACTACCAACTCTGTCTTCCAGCTGTTGATACTTAGTAAAAGTTAAATTTAGTAATACTATTAAGTTTCGGGACATACCCTCTCATATAGAGGGTATTATGTACTAAACATAAGCAAATAATCAAATTACCCGCATTATATATCGATCGGGCCCTGTTTGTGACTTGTAATTTCTACGCCTTCCTTGCATGAAACTTAAAACATTTATGTATTGAATATTTTGTGTAACTCTTCTGTTTTTATGGACACGTATTCATTTCACCACTAATTGTTTGTAAATGCATGTTTGTAGACGTTCCTTTATACAAATTTAATTATCTTGGCGAACTCAACAGTAGTTTATGTATTCACAGACACGTTAGAGAAGAAAGCTGAAATGTTTTCAATTTTTTTGCCCTTATAATATTTATATTCTAGCAATTGATGCATGCGTTTGTATATTTCTTCAAGTATGAAATATATTGTTACAGAAATCTTAAAGATGTTATTCTAATAAAATATATAAAGCTAACTATAATGTTCATGGATGATACATATATAACTAGTAAGATTAATTTGTTCAAGAAATAAATAAAAAATGTCCAATATAGTGTCAGAATTCAATATAAATAATGCTACACCACACCGACTGACGTTTCAGGCACACTCGCGGATTTAAAAAAGCAGCGCGCTCAGATTCGAACAAACGGGAGTCCCGTGGAGAGCAGTCTCGCCTCCACCAACAACCACAGTATGAACTCATTGTCGGATGTGAAAGAAATGCCGGTCCAGGTGAACCCACTAAGCCTGACGAGCGGGCCCGTGCCGCGTTTCTCGGGCCACACGAGCGACGTCGTCGGCGACACTCGCTCCCACAGGTGCTGTATCGTCATGTAACTTTGGCATATGTTGTTTCTATTTATGGCAGTGGTTCTTAACTATTGAAAATGTTCCGTAAATTTTACATATCTACTATCGTATTAAATTTCTAACTATTTGTCGATATAATTATTATATTTGTTTATTTATTGAAATGAAACTATTATATAAGTTGTACAAGTCTATTTTTACCGTATTACTGAAACGTTAAAAAGGTTATGAATCACTGCTAAAAAATGTTTTGACCTGAAACGTATAAATATTTATGTGGTATCTACTAATATTATAACAAATATACATAAACCTATGTGAAAACTTAAATTTGTCAAGCTAACTTTTTAATGATTAAAGTTTTCAAATATACTGCATATCATTAAAATTTTGTGTCGCATATCTACGTAAATTCTAGATACGAACACTGTTTCAGGTCAAGAAATATGTACATATATTTAGCAAGGTATTTTACTTATTCGTAAGTCAGTGTAACAAATTATTATTTTCCGAATCAAAAAACCAGTTTATCGGCAATAAGAATTAGTCCTTTTTTAATCTCGGGGAAAACCATATTTTGACGGGTTCTCCTGACCCGGGAGGTCCGAGGCATATGTGGCACTCCGGCCTGCGACTACCCACTAAAACCTCGCTGTTCTATCGCTTACACAGTTTAATTTTAACATCCTGTAAATAAAAAAAATGCATAATAATTTTGATACGTATCTGTTTTACTTTTCCACAATTTACCACTTTTCCACAACAATATTTTGAAATCTTTTTAACGATACGTTAATCAATCTTATGTTCCTATTTAATTGCCATTACATATATTGCCTGCCGTTTAGATTTACTTAAATAATAATCGTCTAGCAACATTTGAGTCAAATTTTAATAGAAAGTAAAGTACCTTGTTCGATTGTAGCATACATGTCTTAACAAGTGTACAAGTCTGATTGTTATTCCATATTATTATAAAGCTATTGCCAGATCGGACGATCACCTTCTTAATTTTGTGGTGTAAATATACTAAACTACTTTTCTTTTCTTCTCTGGTTTTGTCTTTAAATGTGTCGCAGCTAATAAAAAAACACATCATCACTAATTATGTGTTCAATGTTTGTGATTTGATTCGCAGGCGGTCATAATCCGCTGGATATGTCCCCTACTTTTGGTTTTCGAAACGTAAAACTGATTGGCCACTATGTTTCCTATTACAGCTGCACTCGATTTAACTGTATTGTTGTTACCGTACGTCGTATATGTAGAAGATTCTTCGGTCGCGCGGAACATCGCGAGTGAAATCACCGTGGATTAATAAGTTGATCGTCTTCACGCTTAGTACGATATCATCAATCATCATCATACATTAAAAAGTATTCCATTACAGCGTGAACAATATTAAAGTATATTCTTAGTGTGTAAACTATGTTGTAGTATAGGCACGGTCTTTCAAATAACCTTCATATATTATTTCTAGAAATTATTCTGTGATCTATTGCGAACTTGTTGATTACTTACTTAGTTCCATTATATTACTAGACTGACATTCTTTTTACAATTTGATGAAACACTTAAAATTTGACGGAGGCTTATTAAACTATAAAATAGTTTACACAACAAACAGTTTACGGTATTGCTTACGTTTGTAGCAAATTATGTTATAAAAAAGCCGAATATGGCGGTGTTCAGAAATATTACTTGAAGTTAAGTGTATTAAGTGTAAGGGAACAGGTGGATTATATAAAATATTGATAAAATGCTGGTCATAGCCGACATATTGCCATTAACGGCTTGCCAGAGATTGGTATACAGTGTGATAGTATAAGAGCTCAACGTTATAAATATATAATTTTAAGTGAAATATAATGGTCGGTAATATTTAATTTATTATATTAGATGTAAATCCTACGTTTTGGAAATATTTTTCGTAATTCAACTTTGTGAAGATCCCAACCCCCCGTTCGTGATGGTTTAAACGACGAAACATCCTGTTTTTTTTTTGTAATACGAAAATTATGTGGTCGTATTTTATGCACAAATATTTTTGTGAAAGTACTCTAGATTATAATTTACGAGATGATTTTAATCTCCTATAGAAGAGAATGTTGTATTTTGTCAAATAATATAGTTTTCTGAATTTTGATATAGGTTGCTAGTCTATGTGAATATCCAGCTCGAAGGACCATTTGTAAGATTTGTAAGATAGCAATTTTTATCTTAAAATTATACTTTCATAATATATGAGAGCAATGAATGATATAATAAATTAAGTACGCGGTCAATACTTTGACCGTGTACATGATTTTTGCTGTTGCGGACGGTTTGTGGGTAACTATTTGTATTTATCAATTTAATAAGTATTATGTAGACATTCCAATATTCGATTATAAGTTAAAAATTAGCTTTTTTCGTACTTATAACGTAAGTGTTGTGATGTTATTGTGAATTATTATTAATTTTTTATAGTATTTTTCTTATGTAATGGGAATTTACATATAAATAAATAAATAAAGCATAATGGATATATAGTGACAGGGCAGCAAGTTTGTTTCGTGCAGAAAAGTAACACAATAATAATTTATACAATTATATAATGTTAGAAAGTGCCTATATACGCTCATCTATGTAAAATGTAGTATAATTATTTAAATACAATTTATTTAAAAGAGAGAATTAATAAATTATTGTAATAATAAGTGATTTATGAATAATAATCTACTATATTATTAATTTAAATATATGTTCAAGCATGCAAATTAGTTGAAACATTACTCGCGTGCTCATTCTGTTTGCAAATTTTCGATAAGAATATGTCTATTTGATATTTGAGTTATGTGGGAAATGTGAGATTTTAGATGTGTCCTATGCAAAGAAAATTTAATCTAATTCCAAAACACCCAGATCAGGTAAAGCACTTGTGGCTAGAACAAAAGCCGGAAAATCGCGGGTGTGTGGCTTATATAAAAGAAAGTCACCGAAACTAAAAGAAGTATCGCAAGTAAATTATGATGTAGTGATAGTAAAAGCACTGACGACCTCCGTGACGCAATGACTCACACGTCAGAACGCCTGAACCTCATCCCGATTCTTGGTGTTTACACGCCAATGCTGTTATCTGTGTTTTAACCCATCACTATTTACTTTGCGACATTTTAGTTTCCACGACTGCTTGCTTGAACATATTATATAATTTTTACTTGTAATATATTAGACGAAAGTATGTATCAGTGATTTCCTAACTAAACTGCGATAAATGCCTTAGTTCTATCTGACCACATATGGCAATATTATTTAGATGTAGAAATGCCGTTTTTATCCAACTATTTATTCTTGTGTTCTCCATATTGGAGAATTCCGATATTAGCTCTAAGAACTGTTAATACAAAATATTAAATTGATTTGTTTAATATTTCAAACATATATTTCGCATAATTGTTTAAAAGACATATTTCAATAAAGGAAAATTCTTTTAGTAAGTGAATATAATAATAATTGAATGAATGAGTACTTAAAATAGTAAGGTTTATAGTGTCTATTTTTTTCTTAATGAGAAAACAAGCTGAACTTTAAACGTTACCTAACTTTATATATTTAAATAATTTTTATTCATGGAAAATTTTGATGGGCGTAGAAACACACACGGAAGACTGGAATTGTTGTTTAGATATGCGGTTGGTATAGCTGGCCAAATGTTTTCAAAGTTTTAAATTATATGTTTATCAAATATATGTATACAAATGTAGTCATTTGACTGTATATTAAGTATTAATATAAACTAATAATTTGCGTGTAAACACGCTGAAAATTATGACGTAATGATACACGGGCCCTTTCCATAGAACCCATGTTCGATCCATCGTGACATGCAAGTTTTAAGCAGTTTCTCTCGCCTAATGTATGTATATTATATAATCGAAAACTTCGTTAGGATACAAGCGATCATTGGATTGAATTGGATGTAATCTGACGAATCGCATTGAACGTGTGGAGGTTACAATTTATTCATTTATTTATTAATATTGTTGTTTATGAATGTGACAGTTTGATGAATATAAACTTATTTAATAAATGAAAAAAACGCTGCGGTAATATTGTACGATATAGTCTAACCGCTACCACTGTACCGCACCTTAGGTATGCGCGGGGAGGTGGGGAGTGGGAAGGAAAGAGCATTACTCACATGAGATTAGTAGTGTCAAACAGATCTTGTGATATCAAAGCACAATTTTTGAAGCTGTATATTTACGAGTTTAACTATATCTAATCCCTGTTCTTGTTCAATATGATTTTTAGATAAGTACAAATAAAGAGCCAATATAAATGAAAGAATGTTTATTATTAGGTAAATAAATTACACTGACTGTTTTGACATAGACTGTTTCAACTTCACTTTCCATTTTGCTATATGAGCTTGAATCAGTCATCCTGCAGATTTATTGTTATTGTCACAATAATATTATCGAACCTATTGTCGTGATTCCAGAAATCGTTTTAATTTTTTTGGACATGGTCATCACATCTTTGAATTTTTCTGCCTGTCTGCCATGTCTCATCTAGGAAATATATGTTGCGGTTTTTACTTCTGTATATCCAGATTTTTGTCAAGTATTTCCTCGGCCACTCTGTAATATTAGGTTGCTCTATGAGAAGATGTCTTTTCGATCTACATTTTTTGAAAAATTAACCCATTATGATTGTGTGTAAAAGTTTTCTCACATATTCTCGTCCACAATTCAATATAGCATCTTGTCTCAAACTTGACAGTAATTAAGACTGTTTTTTTGATCTCATAAAAGTAATGAATTTTTCTTCTGGTCACTCCCTAATCAAAATCCGTAGTAAAATGTTTTTTCTTTATAACTTTCGGTTTCTTTGTTGAATTAAACTTAAGTCGTCCAAAATTAGTTGATGAATTTCCTGCAGTTATTGCATTTCTTACAGTTTTTTCGCAGTATCCCGTAGCCTACGCCACGATTTTGGCAATGTTTGTGTCACTTTTATATTCAAAACTTTTTTGTCTGCTTTTCTTTTCTTAAAATATTCGGCCACTTTGAAAATGACAGTCGCATGACCAATCTTTAGATATTTTATCTCATGTGCGTCGGACACGGACAGTCCGTAACAAATAGACTACTTGCCGCCGTGAGTGATGATGGCAGAATGATAAAGTGGAGCCAATGCTTCGCCCCGCCTGGCCGCCCGCGTACCTAAGGCGCGGTAAAGCAGTAGCGAGCAGACTATAACAATAAAATATGTATATTTTCTTTTCATCTGAATTGGCGGTACTTTTACTAATACTGGTTTCTCTTTGTCGTGTGTTTATACGTAGATTTGTAATGCACCGTGTAAATTATACATATAATACAATAGTACATATAAGTACTGTTTTCATTTTATTCTAGTATTGTGTTACTAGAATACAATGAAATTATTTCCGAATATAGGTTGTCCCGCATGTCACAATACCTCGTCCGTTTTTGATTTTACAAATTTTATCAGCAAGTTCCTGTTAAAGTTCCATTTCATGAAGTTGTTAAGGTAAGTTTAAAGTGACCACAGGTTTAATGATGTCGATTTGTTTCACTTATGTCGCATTTAATTGGTATCTTACAATAAATATTTTCAATAATTTTAATGTTAGAATGCAAGTTTTCTTCTCTTTCTTTGAAATAAAACATGATTATCGGTTTTATAGTCAGCTTGAAGGTAGGCTCAAAAATTTTATTTGTTTATATACGTATTTGAAAAATTATTAATTCACAGCATATGAATATAATAATAACAAATAAATATCAGTTAAGTTTCCCTTACAATAACATCAGGTTATATATTTTATTTCAATGTTGCACTTCCAATCTGAGTCCAATTTACTTCGTCCACTAGGAATGCTTTGTTGATTGTCTGTCTGTTGAAATAACAATAATTTTCATAGAGCTCATAATGCTCTTTTAAATACTCTCTCTTAAATACTCTTTTCGTGCCAATATTTTTTAATAATTTTATAGTGTACACAACTTTAATCGCATTTCTAAAATTGATAGCCTTTCATTTTCGTATTTTAAGAAGCACTCCAATTAGTTTGGTCTTATTGTACGGTGAAATATAATTTATATTAATTCAATATTATGATTAGAATTCGCTATTAATTTATAAATAAAATATCCCTATGTATTTATTATGCAATTTTAAATTTGTATCGTTTAAATATTCAATGTAGGTCAAAAATGGTGTTCATTGTCTGTGGTAAATCTTGATTAGTTATTATTGTAGACATTCCGTTGGTTGGATGTACCTATAGACATATGTACAGTGGCGGCCATAAATCCAGTAGTAGCTTCACGAGTCTATCCCATAAAAAACATCTTTTTTCTATAACAAATATTTTGCACACATACACCTTGTCTTATATCGTCACCTTTCATCGCATTTGTTTTCGTTGAAATCACATTAATGTATACACGCAATAACGTGCAGGCGAGGTACGAGGAACACGTTTGAGGTACTACTGGATTTAAGGCTGTAGATTGTACTATTGTAATTTTGTAGAATTGTATACTTACTAAAATATACTAGGTAAATAATATATTCCTTATCTATTGCCATAGTATGTAATATATTAATATAGGATTCACAATCACTTCCATCCTGAAACATCATTCGTCCACATGTAGTCAGTAGATTAGCTATTTGGTAGAATCATTTATATGCAGTACTTAAAAAGTACAAAAATAATTATCTATTACACGATTAAGATTGTATAATTCTTTAAATATTATTATATATTCACAATTTATGAAATAAGGAGGAATGGCCTTATTCTGTACAAGTTCGTTATAGTGTACACGATATCAATATTAAAATTTTCTTTATTCAATGCAATAATGTGCTGAATACGTTTATGATTCGCGCTGTTACAGAATATCACACTATGATTAGTAGAAAAAGGAACGTTAAAAATATGGTATGCTACAACCTACTTTATCGTATCAATATGTCTTAGGTGAACGTTCTACAGGCACTTGACTTGTACTTTATAAAATAAAAATATTTTATCTGATGATACCTATTTTTATATTATTTCTACAAATGACAAAGTTTTAGAAAATTTTAAACAATGGTTTATTTGTTTTATTATTGTATACTAACATGATATTTAAATGCCCACAGTAACGAGTTGAAACTAATATTTCAAAGAAAACATTTAAAATACTTGCCTAAAATTAAAATAACTAATGTATTATGTATTTTAACGGAATAACTTATGTCACATGAATTAGTGAATTGAAGAAAATATTAAAAAGGCCAGTGAGACACAAATTTCTGAAATTTATTTTTGATGTAATGTTGGAAACGATGGATGTGTATCAGTGCCTGTTGTCGGTCTTGCCTTAATAGTTAGCAAATACCCTACTTGTTGAATATATTATTATGAAAATATCAATATAAAATTTGTATAATATCGAGATTTCTCTTAAAAAGAGTTAATAGTCGGTCCCAAAGTTCGATTTATATTTTCTCTTGCTAACTTGAAAAGGCATTATTACATAACTTTTAATCAATTTTAACATTAAATAGCTAATCTTAAATGAGCAAAGTATTAGATAAACCGAATATTGGGATCCGTTTTTAGTCAATGTAAATTTGTTTCAAATATGTACATATATAGAAGATTGAAGGAAATAATCTGTGTAGGATTTGTAATGTATACAGGGGAGGTATAAATTAGTTTGAAAGTCGCTAAAAATTGTAACAACAGTTCATATTCCGCCTAAATTAATTTTTATATTTATTTATGTATGAGAAAGGCGTCTTCCTATTGTGTAAGAATAAAAAACAGCTCTTCTTACTCAGTTATAAAGAGGAATTAAGTGGCAGTTTCTTATTCCCTTTATTTATGATGACAAGAGGTGCGTAACCGAAAGACTTGAAAATAGTCGTTCTTGTCAATAAAAATCATACTATGGAGGATGATTGACATTTCCAACGTATTCTGGCCTGTTGTATTGTATTAATGGCTACACTTAGTTAAAGTTAAAATTAATATCACTAGGCAGCTATTTATTTTGTACAACTTTAAAAAAATTAACTGTAACTGACTGGTAGAGCACACTCGTACAATTTATGCATTTCTTTTAAACATTTAATGATTTATTTAATAAACTATATACTAAAACACTGTGATTGACTGGTCGTGTACTTAATTTCGCTTAATTAACGGCTCAAACATTATGTACGGTATATTAAAAATAAACATTAAAATAAAACGGTAGGTGCATATTTCATATCAAAACCCCATAATGATGAATACAGAAAGTTATTATTTTTTTAAACTTGTAGTATTTATTATTAAATATTATATTTTTGTATATAATTAAGATGTACTTAAAAGGCTGATGGCATTGTTTATAAGGCAGTTTATAGAACGTCGCTCGTTGTTTCACTTGCACGACCTTAATATTTGAATAATGTGAGTGAGACAGCATGCTCGCATTTTCCTAACTCAATCACCCAGATTTAACCAAATCATTATTATCAAACGGTACAATACAAATTCTGGATCCTTTTGGTTTTGAAATTTCTTACTGCCAGAAGTTAGTTGTAGTTCTCTTATATAGAATTGTGTGAAATTATGATTTATTAAGCGTAAATATTATAAATAAATATTTGTTGCAATTTAATTTTGCCTTTGATTTATATTTTCCGAATCTTGGAATAGGAACTTACGTACTGTTAATGGTATTTTTTTATTGCAGTAGGACAGCAGACAGGCTGACGGCTCACTTAGAATTTAACGGTTACCGTCATCTATGGATGTTTGCAACGCCATTGGCATCGCGAACACGCTGCTGTCCCATAAGGGTACAGGAATTTGGGTCACTAATGGAACACAACACAAAGTTTATGGCGACATACTTAAGACCAAATGTGGTCGCCTTCCAGACTCATTCCAGACGGGCTTTGGGCCCTACCAGGCAGCTAGGGTTGTTTTGTCGCCTTTTACGACAGGTCGAACCACTCGCAGAGGTTAGTATTCTTTCTCCGCCTCTGCACGGATAAAACACGTCGCGGTATGCCTACTATACTGCTAACACTAGTAGCTATAATTTGGAGTCTATGGTAAAACCTGGTGTTACGCAAGAGAATTAGATTAAGGAAATTGTTGCTACCAATAATAATACTCTTGATAGTAACGTACATTTTATCAAGTAGGTAACATCAAATCAAACACGGATGAAGTTGACTTTTTTGTAAAGTTTTGTCTGAAAAATTCACAAATTACTACACCCGTCACAAACTAGATGGCTATCACTGTTATTTGTACTAAATAGGCTATTATAGCAATGGGAGAACCTGAAATTATTTTTCTGCCACGAGCGGCTAGAAGAACGCACCGTCGCTGCTGAGTTGATACATCGTGAGTTACACGATGACTTTGTGAAACTCTACATACTTATTTTTACAATGGATATTATGTAAATTTGTGAAAATGAACGAATATTTTCAAGAAATGTATTCTAGACTAATAGAACGAGATGATAACATGAAACTGTTCTACAAAGATCTTTTGGAATGTTAACTGACCAGAGCCTACGTTTACCAAACTGAAATAATTTGCTCCTTTGACCCAGAAAATTCACGATATTTCCTACCCCAAATGTATCTGGTTGTTAAAATCATGTGTGAAATTCAAAAAACCAATATCAAACAAGAAAGAGCTCTTGGCAGAATTATATGCTCCTTGCCACGACTTTCTAGTTACAAGCTGCAAGGAAATTCAGAAGTGTTACGATTTTTCTAATGAAATACTTCCGCTCCTCGAGCATCACCTGAATTAGCTGTGCACCACACCAATAGAGAGAATTTTCCGTCAATTTTTCCACTTACCTAGAAAGTATAACGAATTCAAAATTGAAATAGACCTCCGAAAAATCGATGACGAATGGCGACTTTTACCAGATATCAACAAATTTTCGACTTAAGACATCGGTACCTGTAAAACTCACGAATTTAGGGAAAACATCCATGTTACAACCGACTGCACAACTCTAGCGAAGTTTGCATTATACGTTCTATATCTTTCAGACATTAACGCAGACAGTGCAAGATATTCAATCAAGTTAACAACGTGAAGAACAAGATGCGAAATAAATTAATAACATCAACTGTAAATAAGACTATAGTGGCAAGACAACTAATTCAAAATCAAGGAAAATGTACAAAGTTTAAGTTGTCGCGCGACATGTGCGACAAAATGAGAAACAAAGACTAGAAACGACAAAAAACCTTTAACAAATTAAACAACTAAGGAATATACATTTTTAAAATAAATAATTAAATAAGATAATTTGATATTTGACATACGGAAGCTCAGATTTATACGATAATAACACTGGCAGCGAACAAGGCGAACGGTGTGAAACTGTGAGTGTGAGTGTGAACTTGTGACTTGTGATACAATGTTGCCGTTTTAGCGACTTTGTCGCTAGATTTAGCGGATTTTGGATGTGTCTAGCGACATTTTTTTCCATCTAGCGACAAAAATAAATTTAGCGACATCTAGCCACTTTTCGATATTTTTTTGTTCGATCAGTTTTATGCGTCTCACTCTATCAAAAGATGTACAGATATAGCTATTTCTTTCTCATTAATTCATCATCCCGTTTATTTAAAGGAAGGAAAGCCCGGTTTCTAAGTTATTTGTTATTTTTTCGCAGAGCAAACCGGTTTTACATAGTGTCTATGTGTGTATTGTCGTCATTAATATCAAAATCATATTGTGGATATGGAAATTCCTTTATACAGACGGCATACGTTCAAAAGTATAGACCAGAATGGGAACAACAAGAAGAGTTTAAAATGTGGTTGAAACCTGTTATGGCTGATCCAACTAAAGCTTTTTGTTCGTTTTGTCACAGTGAAATATTCGCAAATTTAAATGACAGAGTTGCTTTTATTTAAACCATATTTTTAAAATTGAAGATTTTAAAATATTTAGCGACTTCTAGGGATTTTTTGAGTATTTTTTTCTTAATATCCAGGGACATTTTCATTGAGGTCTGGGGACTTTCTTTTTTCCTAAGCGGCAACACTGCTTGTGAAGTATTTGAAGTTTGATTTTGAATTTGAATTGAACGGCAGTGTTTGCCGGACTGCTATAATAAGTTGACACGTTACGGCCTCACTCCACCACTTTCAACGATCTATTTCACGCGAATCTCAAGGAAGGAAAATAAATAAATAATAAGAAATACCAGCCAGAGCAATTAATTGCTTCGGATAAAACTGTTTATGTTGAGATTCCTGAAAGAATTGTTCACAATGAAGCCTCCAGTAAACGTAAGTATTTTTTATTTGCATATTGATGTATGAATTAGAATAGGTATTCTTATTAAGTTGTACTATAGCGTAGTTAGTCACAGGAAAACTGTGTTTTCATAGTACAAAATTTATCAGGTTTTGTTGATATTTTTAGTTTTATATATTTTTCATTTATCTATCTATAATTTGTTTCACGAAATATATAGAAAGGTATAGCATAACATTAAAGTTGTATATCTCATGCAAATATTACAGATTTATATTTTAAGATTGTAGATAATAATAAAATAATTACTAGATATTTAAGAAAAGTAACTAGATGCTCAGACCGAAAATATGTACTTGGCACGTACACGTGTGAAAGGATAATGCAAGTTTTAACCTTAATTATTTATGTTTATAGTTTATTGGGACAAAAACGTGCAATCCAACTTTCTTTTAAAATAATATTCTGTCTGCATACAACTTAAGTTATTACCATTGTCACGATTTCTATTATTCACACTAAGGAATATGTGAGATCAAGAGAGAGAGAGAGAGAATGAAAAGATCAAATTCTACATATTTCAATTTTATATGAAAGCGATTTATAACCGGATCGAATACCTAAAGTACATTAATTTGTATAAGTGGACCCCAAAAATTATTTACGTACAATAAGGTCGAAATATTACGAAAAAAATTAACAATTTTAAATTTATTCGTAAATTTGAAACGCGCTTAATTTTTTTTTTTCATTTCCTGACATTACATGTCGTAATTATTAAATAACAATATGAAACGAGGCCATGAAAGAAAAGAGGAGTTCTTTGTACAAAGTGGGTATGGAGCTGTCTGTAATTTTTAAGGCGCTTTCAAAGCTTGATATCTATCGTGTGATAGATATACCAAAAATTCCTTTGTCGAAGACTGTAAAAGAACAGGACGGCCACGTTCTACAAAAGCTGTCAATACTGTTAAAGAAATCGCGCCGAAACACAGAACATGTACTAAACAGTCAAAGAGAGTGAATACACTATACACTACACAGATAAAAACCACAAAAATCTTTGTAACTATAAAAAACGTTGTCTTGAAGAACAGTAAACAAATCTGAAGGTGAGAAGTTTATCGTACTGAAGTACTGTTGAAACAGTACGACCATCTTTGGTCTTAAGTATGTCACCATAATAACCTTGTGTTGTGTTCCGGCATTAGTGGCCCAAGTTCCTGTACCCTTATGGGACAGCAGCGTGTTCACGATTCCACTGGGGTTCCAAACACCTATAGGCGACGGTAACTGCTAAATTCGAAGCGAGCTGTCGGCCTGTCTGCTGTCCTACAGCATTAAAAAAAAGTATAGTTTGTGTAAGCCTCTGTGGATGTATAAATGTTTAAAACTTACAAAGCGTGCAACCACATATGTACATATTGTAAATGATCAAGACAAGATATGAACTACAAAAACCTGATTCAAAGCCAACGTTTCGGGCTTAGTAATAATTGAAGACCGATCATGTAGCCCAGACCTGAACTCCTTGGACTGGAAACTTGTCAGTTTTAGAGAAGACAGCTTGTTTTAAACGACATACCAATAATTAGGTTCTAACATATCTCTGGAGCATGCAGTTGCTTAATTAATTCCCTGATTATTTCCTGTATCCATAGCATCAATAATTTCGACTGAACAAAATTTAAATTCAGCGCCTACCTTAATATATGAAATGAATAGACGTGTATTAAAATTGATAGCCCGTTATAAGGATGCAAGCTATTTGCAACAATAGCCTTGTCGTACGAAGGTCACAGTAGCCAGTTATAGTACAGAATACATTTGAGACACAGTGTTACGCATATAATCAACAAGTTTATTGCAGTAGCGTAATTTTTTGGTATATTTTTTTATTACAGAGGAACCAGCAGACAGGCTGAGGACACACTTATAGGTAAGCAGTTACCGTCGCCTATGGATCTTTGCGACGCTAGGGGCACCGCTAACACGCTGACGTCCGTTTAGGGAAACTGGGACCTGGATCATTAATGCCGGATCACAACACGAGGTTTTTGTAGCAGTATATTTTTTTTCTAATTTTATATTTAGAGATCAAGGATGGTTGCCACCCAGAGGGGTTTAGAGCACTACCACCTAACGAACCTGATTCTATCGACCTAATAAGAATGTTTTAGATGGCCGTGTGCTTTTTTCTTTTCTTAGGGTTCGTAAAAGTCTGTAAATTTATTAATCCTCTTATCAGTTCACGACAGCAAAGAAAGTGCATTTTTCAATATTTTTTTTTGAGTTGATCGTATTATACTATATTAACTACTAACTAATACTACGAATACTAACATTGATAAAGTAGTTTTTGTGCGCTATCAGGCGACGCAACCTCATCTTTAATCTTTAATCTTATATGGCATAATAAGGGTAAACGGGCCATACCATAAACTATGCGGGTATGAAAATTCGGGGATGTAAACTACACCTATTAGCCCACGCCCACCTCTACCCCCCGAACATAGACGATTAGAGCCTGGCGGAAATTTATGTGGATATTCAGTTAATCGCTATCTGGGAAAAACAAAAATCTGCTACAAAAAAATGCCACGCCATCACGGGTCTGGAGAGTCAAGCCATTTTCTAAAAGATCATTTCACAATGAAGAAAATGACAGAAGCGCACTTTGAATTCAAATTTAAAATATTCTATAATGTTGCGGACTGGTCCTGAATCGAAATAGCCTTAGGATAATTATAAGAATAATTTATAGCTATTAAGATTATCTTTGAGTTTTCAAGGTGAAATTGAAATTATTCTCATAAATGAGGCCGAACATCAAGTCAATATCACGATGATTGGTCGCTTACTTGTTCAATTCTTAACGGATTTAATTCGGAATCGCTTGTTCTTTACCTGCTCTGGGAAACGTGCAAATCGCCATTACATACTATAATTATCGGATTAGTTTGAAAATATACGACATTTAGCCCGAAAGATGGGCTATCTCTAGCCTGTATTAAAAGTTAATTGAGCCTTATTAATTAGAAAAGCATATCAGCATATTGCGTCTCTAGGAATAGAATGTAGATACTACGCTGTACAAAGATCGATACTACGCTTGAGTGAGGTCTATAAGACACGAGTTTGACGGACCTTCATTGTACTTGTACGCATTGATATTTTAATTGTAGACGTGATAACGGTTTGATAGCACTATCTAACCTGACGAATCATTTCTGGTATGTCTTTGTCTATTTTATATCTTGGCAATTTCGATATATGTCTTCAAGGCCGGATTTATAATTAACAATTAACAAAAAAAAAGTAGCTCTATGTGTTTATACATTTAAAACAATGCAGGCAGCGCTAAATACCTTGATTGCTGGTTATATTTTTTAAAGGTACAATTGATTAATTGTACTGTGTTGACCCAGAGAATAACAAATTATTTTTGGTGTATCGGCTGTTGCAAGAAACTTCCCAGCAACACGTCAAACACATAGTAAAAATTCAATTACAAAATGATGTACAGGTTCAGATTACAATATTTGTTTAATTAATAAACTTAAATAAAATAATTTTAAACTTACCCATCAAGCGCCTTTTATTAAAAACCATTTTCCTTATAATAATGTAATTTTCGTAATTACATTATAATAAACAAAATGGTTACTAAATTATAATATAATTCATTATATTATGATTTGCGTACCTATTTATAATGTTTAGAAAATAAACTATGGCTGATAGTGTTGGTGGCATAGTTGCCATACAATATACATTATTTATGTAAAAATAATTGTATTCACAGGCTGCTCTTCTGCACGATGTGGACATTTCAACAAAGAAAGCTACCTTCGGGATGGGTTGCTTCTGGTCGAACGACTCCCTGTTTGGGGCGACTCTAGGCGTGATACGCACACGGGTTGGATACTCGGGAGGGACTTCAAAGAATCCACATTATAGGAACATGTAAGTAAAAAAATTATGAAAAGAGACTTTCGTTCATTATTTTCAACTTTTATAAGTTCATACTGAGATTTGATATACTTCTGTCTTCATCGATATGGTCGCTTCTAGTATCATGTTGAGTACAGTCACAGAGCAAAACCTGGAGACTGTTCTTTTTGGTGATCTGTGCTTGCGTATGATGGAACGCCTGCGCGGGTAACACGTTTCATTTAAGTCCCTAGTGTATTTAGTTACACAAAAAAATTTGGTATATCTGCTGTCCATTACTCATCTAGTCCCAAAGCAGCAGCAAAGCGCTTGTGTATAAGTACTAGACAATTTTTTCTGCCTGGGGGAATTACCAGTACCACGCTAGCTGCGATAGATGACGTGGTTATGTCAACCTCACCTTACAATCCTTTTTTTTTTGTATACCGGGAAAAACTTCCAGCTTCTACCGGCTTTCGGGGGGAAGTCCGATGGGGATTGTGGGATTACTTCCCGAGGGGGACACCTGCTCTCCTCGGTCCTAGTGGGGACTATACAGGATCGTCGTTTTGTCATTGCTCCGCTCACCTTCCAACCTTACAGCAACCAGTTATATTTTTTTTATTGCTGTAGGAGAGGAGACAGGCTGACGGCCCGCTTAGAATTTAGCAGTTACCGTCGCCTATGGGTGTTTGCAACGCTAGTGGCATCGCGAACACGCTGCTGTCCCATAAGGGTACAGGAAATTGGGTCACTAATGCCGGAACACAACACAAGGTTATTAAGGCGGCATACTTAAGACCAGACGGGCTTGAGGCCCTACCACGTAGCTAGGGTGTGTTGTTTTATCGTATTTTACGACAGGCCGATCCCGGCCGCAGAGGTTGGTATTCTTTCTCCGCCCCTGCACGGATAAAAATAAATATGCTGGTGGCCGAGATTTGATGGCTAGCGACGGCCGCAACGGCTTATGTGAGGAGGTCACATGAACGACTTTTGAACGTTCTGTACACAAGTAATATACTTTTCTATTTTGTAAATAAATACACAAACACTCGGAATCGGGAATCCTTGAATTTCACGGGTCTATTGACGTACGAGCAACATTTATCTTTACGTAACATTTTTATCAGTATAATATAATGAACTGTATTCCGGATAATGCTATTACACTTTACACAAGGAAACGAGATCGGCTGACTGACTCATAAAAAAAACTGAGTGAACATTTATAGTTTTAATTTTCGAATATACTTATTTGAAAACAGTACCTAGAAAATTGAAAGAAGAAAGACCCTAGAAATAGAATACAATAGTATATAGAAAATAGAATATATACTGGTCGCAATAGTCAATACTACTTTAACCTGAATTCGATATGCACGTGGGAGAAGACACCGTTCAAAGTAACTTAGGCAATAATATTGCTAAAATCAACCGACTCCACTACATAATCTGTGTAAAATGTCTGATAAATTAAACCTTCAACAATAAATATTATCTATTTTAAAATAGATTCATTAAAATCAACTCAAATCATATTTAAATGTATATCAAACGAAGTTTCCTACGCACAGACGGTGAACGAACAGGGTGAGCGGCTACCACGCAACATTTTTCTAATACTTACATTTTTAAACTCGTGATATCTTTCGAATGGAATATCCGAATTGAATAATTCAAAAAGTTATATAAAGGTATTGAAGCAGTTTTAAATATGAAGTAATTTATTTTGATAAGGATACCAAGATACAAATAAAGAGCCTTTTCTAGGGGCGGCATATCAATTAAATTTTTAAAATAAAAGAACACTTATTGTGGCATAACTATAATAGTTAGACATATACTGTCGCGACACTTTTTGTAAATAATGATGTGTTCTGCAAAGTCGTAGTACATTATTTTATTGTATCATCAATAGTTTTCGCAACGCACGCGATTTAAATAATATTTTAGGTAATTTTTTTACACCTTGGGTTACATTATTGAAGTTTTAGTAAGGATCCCTATTTTTTATGAAAATATAATATAGCCTATGTCACCCGGGGATAGTGTAGCTTCCCAACAGTGAAAGAATTTTTAAATCGGGTCAGTAATTTCGGAGCCTAATCAATACAAACAAACAAACAATCAAATCTTTCCTCTTTATAATAGTAGTATAGATAGAGATGCTATGATATTACTTATATATTATAATACTTATATATTATATCTGTATAGGAATTAAAATTAAACGAAAGCAAGTTACAAGTTATAGTTTGTTTTATAGATTTGTTCTGTAAATTTGTTTCTTGAAATTATATATTATAATAATAAACTTTATTGCACTCAAAAATAATTTTAATCAAATTACATTAAGAATAATACAATTGTCGGTCTTCTCGCTGTTAGTGATTTCTTCCAGTTAATTACGAGTATGTGGATAAAAGCTATCTAAAATATAATTATTATGTGCACATAACTGTAAACTTTTATTATGGTATATGTACATAAATATTCGTATATACATGCATATAATACATTGATATTTTACATACTGATACACGAATAAATAAATAATATAGACATAAATATACAATACTCCAGGAATATTAAATGTAAGTTTTAAACATAGTTTTAATTTATATATGTATTTATCTCGTACCTATTGAGAATCAAATTGAAACCACGTGGTCTAGTCAAATGTCTCCTCACAGGTATTTGAGGTCAAGGTAAAATCAATATTTTCATTGCCGCTTTAGTAGATTTGTTGCGCGTTGAAAAGATTTGAACTTCTTACGTTAGATAGGTGACAGTCACCCAGATATAGATTACAATTAAGTACTTTTAGTTATTAATTGTAATTAAATTAATATTAAATGAATCTACGACACATAGTCGAAATTGTTAGTTGTGAGCAAGTATCGCAATATTTCCAGTAAAATCTTTCGCAAAATGCGCTGATTTTTTTGCCTTTTACGAGATATGTTGGGTTTTTTTTTCTCTAACGTTATTTCATAACTCGAAATTGTTGATAACCTTGTGGAACAATTGCATGTCAATACTCATAATGAAAAGGTTCATATTATGACTGATGACCTACACAGTTCTTGTGAAGAAAATAGATACAGGTTGTTCTGCTTTAAAGAGTTTGATTCCGTTTGAAGAACGTATCCTGACGTTGATGACTACTGTCATAGGTTAATTGTAGACCAGATGGGATGCCGTTGGAAAGTTGGAAAAGCAGGTTTCCGAGATATGTCCACGAACACCCAGCCTCGGCGTGGAAATCGAATAACAAAAACCGCCGCGTCACGAAAGTTGTCGGATTTTGGAGATATAAATTCTGATGAAAGCGCCCTGAGAATTATGTCACGAAGATTAGAAATTTTTAAGGGGTCATCCCATGTGACAGCCTGTTTTTTGGGCATTTTTTACGATTTTTTTCACGACCAGTAAAAAGGCAGACCGCAGAACTTTAAATTTATTATCATTTATTAACATATGTATAGTAGTATAAATATACATTTTTAGTAAAAAATATTAAATAAATAGAACGTGAATTACAGCGCTCTGACACCCCCGCCTTGAAAAAATAGGCGTCTATATGTGCTAAGTGTACCCTACAAATTTAAATGCATTCGGTCAAGCCGTTTTTGAAATACGATGGAGGAAAGTTTAAAAAACGCAGTTTCTAGAAAAACGCGTTAAAAGTTTTAAGTCCGGTTAAAACTATGAAAGTCTCAACTTACTCTCAATCGGCCATGCCTGGTCCATAGAGTATTCCTTCCTTCTCATCGTGAAACTCTCTTAAGGCAGATTGTTCAACTCTTGTGTCAATCCTAGCTTGTTTTACGACATCACTTTGACGCCGCTCAGAACGCGAGATTTGCGTTTCATCACGTTTCTCAACATAAGTAAGGGCTTCGCGGCCAACGGGACATCCCATAATCGACATTACTTTCAGTACACCTTCACAACCTTCATTAAAGATAATGAATGCTAAGTAGGTAGCAATTTCAATGACCTTGGGACCAGAATGAAGATGCTTAGGAGCAAAAGTCCAAATCAACGAATTCAAAGATTCGTTATTATTTTGTGACTCTGCACCTAAACAACCAATTAATAATTCGTCTTTTGACAAATCTTCGAAAATAGGTTTGATAACTGCTTGTACTTGTGGTAATAGAGATGGTTTATCGTGATGAAATTGGTCAAGTTCACTCTTAGCTTCTGCCTTGCGCCATTTACACCAACTGCCTTCACCTTCTGAACAAAACTGATGTTGAGGGTTTTCATCTGAAGAACATTTGTGATTATACGTTGCCCAAACTTCCTTTTTCATATCTTCAAGCGAATCTGGTTGACGTCGTTGCTAACCCGTAGAATTTCATTATTTCTTGAATATCTTTATCAGTAAGTATACCTTTATTTGTTTTATCCTTTTTAACACCCCAGAGTCGTGTTCCCATTCTCGTTTCTACGTGGCTCACACATTCTTTTTTTGTTACTAGAGTATCTCCATACGGCTTGACATCTAGGATTCCCTAAAAGTTTTACTCTCATCATCGCCGATGTACGTAATATACTTTACACCATATTTTTCCATGCACCTCGAAAACATTTGCGTGGTGGCACTTATTTCCATTTTACCGGAACTTCCTGAATGGTTTATGGTGCATTCATCTACATGACTTTCATACCACATTTCGTACTGTATAGGATCCGTATCTGTATTTTTTTCCACTTAACATGCACTACAGAAACTACTCATTACCATGGCATCTGAAACTTTCCCGGTGCATTTTACAATCAATGTAGATTCTCCAAATAGAGATTAAAAGCTTCTTTTCTTCGACGTAACGTCACCTGACACAGTCAACTCATCCTCTGGTTTTCCGGACAGTGATAATAAAGTTTCAAAAACTGAAGATGAGGCAATATGAATGTTTTTTTAGTATAGGTTGGTATAGGTTGAATTTCCAATACCCGAACATATGTCCATGCAGCTGCAGAAAAGATTCACTCTTTCGTGACCAACTCCTAATAATCGCATCACAAATACAAACCAACGATTAACTTCAAATGCATTCTGGATCAATGAGGCCAAGTTTATAACTGTCTGTTTTTACTTACACGATAAAATAATTTTGAAATCTAAGCCTTGGAAACTTGATTGCGAAAATAACACATCACTTTTACAAGTTCTGCATATTACAGTTTCAGACATTGCAGCGAATACAGAAACAAACTCCAAAATGCAGTACGCAAAACTTGATGCGATGGGGACTCCTCTATGTTCATGCTATTTTTAAGTTTTTTCGCTGAAGCTGATGTAAAGTCCGTTTAATCTTCGGTGGTGAAACGGTTTGCATTTGCACTAAACTTTCTTCTTTTACTACGACCAGGATGAGCATTTCCAGTCGTACTTCCTTTCCAATCACTCATGATGAAAATAAATAATTTATTGTGGTGTGCTTGTTGCGCCTTTCGAAGCTAAACTAACACTAAAATAAGTTCGTTAAAATATTTAGTGTCTACTGTCTATAGAAATTTCTTTTTATACCTGCACTCTGTAGAGAATTGTCTAAACTTGTATAAACATTAAACAATACAAATACTTGTATTACAATGATTAAAAGGACAGCAACCAAGAACGACCTCTGAAACAATTTTGTTTTCTTAAAGCTAAAGCTGTTGTTGTCTCAGACGACTTGATAGTGACTCCAGACGTTAAGGCATTCCAACCCCGTGGGAGTGGGGTCGATCAGCCGTGGCAGCATGCTCGGACACGCGCCTCCTGTGAGGTGCGTTTCCGACTAGATCGCTGCATGCGGACAATTGAGGACAGCCACGAATGGCAATAATAATATTTATTTGGGGACTATCGGTTTCACCGGTGAAGCCAATCCTATTCCAATCTACTACCGTTTCGGAGTGCTTATAGCTGAGGGAGAAGAAACGGCGAAAGAAACTCCCCCGGAATACATCTGTTCTACGTGTATTCATATAATGTGTGATTGTGACTCTATAGGCTATGGAGGGCGGAAGGCATCCTTAATAAACCTATTCTGTCGGGCTAGTCCATGCCGGACTGGAGGGGATAGCGTCCGCGAGAGAATTCGCTTCACCGTCCTAGTGATGGGGTCGGGTCTATCCGTGAGCACGTTTCGCGGGCGACGACGCGCGTGAGTTGCTCGGCGGTTGGGCGTATAGCTGACCGTCTCCACTACCAGCGGATTGGGGTGGTAGGGAGCGAGACCAAAGAAGGATCGCGAGAGGGAGACCATGTACTCCTTCACGGGAAGGAGCTCCAGGTCGCAGTGTAGGTCCGCGTTGCGCATGTAAGGTGGCGCTTGGACTGCCATGTGCAAGAACTTATTTTGCAGCCTCTGCATCGTACGGATGTAGCATTTATCGGCATGGGCGAAGACTACACTCGAGTACGTCATGATCGATCGGATGCAGGTTTTGTAGAGTGTCACCTTATTCCTAAGGGACATCTTACTCTTCCTGCATATCATTATGGGTAGAGGCAACCGACCACGAATTGTGCTCTGTTCCTCACCGTTTTGATGTGTTTGCTGAAGTACAGGCCTCTATCTAGAGTGACTCCTAGATATTTGACCTCATCAACCCAAGGGATGACGCAGTCAAAAATAGCTTTATAGGGTAGAGAGAGTGCCGACTCATATCAATCTACATTCTGTATCGAGAAATACATAGATATATATCGATAAAGCTCCCTAAATAACATTTTATTACTAATATTAGATATTTTACTAACGTAATGATATATTGAAATAAAGTTAACGCATTCAGTTATGTAACGATATATAGTGGAATGATATCCTTCAGGTTCAAGGTTTTGGCACAATTAGATAATATAATAAAATATAAACATATAGATAATAACAATATTACTTAATGGGGTCATCCTATGTGATGGGTTCAAAAATCGATATTTTATTAATAAATTGCTTGATTGCTAAATTGAATTACATAGTTTTGCCAAAATGTGTGTACACAACCCTGCCTCTTTATTCTTTCCATTCTCCAACATTAAGTTTCTGGAAAGAAATTCTTTTAGGATTAAGCCTATGTACATGTACTTTATCTTTAACTTTTATGTGTGTAATTAATGTTGTGTACAGAGAATAAATGAAATGAAAAATATGAGGTTTGAATAAAGTAAAATAAATTCTCAATAAACTTTTATTTCATGAAATTCATTAACAATGATAATATAGCGAACTGAAACAGCCAAAACATAATCACTTATCTTTTAAAGCAGGTGTTATTACACAGGCGATAAGAACTATAATTATCTTCATAGACTTAAAATAAATTGGATGTATCAAGGTCAAAGTCATCATGAAGGTCAGCCTTTAAAATGGCGTATAATACATGATTTACAATGTATGTTTCATGCCACGTGATTTCGGTGTTTTTGCAAATATAAAAAAGTGTTGGCATATGTTCAGTAAGACAATTTTAGTGATGACAAAATATTTAGATGCGCCCCCCGCTATTTTGTCCATAGATCTTTATAAATTTGATTTTTTGTTATATTTTTACTTTTGTACTTTACTCGGATTATATGAGTATTTTTTTTATAGCTAGAGATCAGCAGACAGGCAGACGGCCTACCCTGGCAGGTGGTCACCGTCGCCTATGGACGTTTGCAGCACCAGAGGCAATACCAACGCGCTGCTGACCTCGAAGAAATTTTATAACGCCTTTTTTGAAGAACTCTATATCGTACCGCGCTGAGAAAACCTCAGCCGGAAGCTCATTCCAGATCCTGAGAGTACGCAGCATGAACGTTCTAAAGAAACGTTTCGTGCAAGAAAGAAGAGGCTTCAAGAAATGGGGATGAACACCCAGCCGATGGCGGGCAGTGCGGTGGTAGAAAGACGACGAGGGCACTATTCTGAATAGTTCTTCAGAACACTCCCCGTTGTACAGACGGTAGAATACGCAAAGAGACGCAAAGTCTATGCGAAGTCCAAGCGTATCTAGACCGTCTGAGAGTATGGGATCGCCGACAATACGAACTGCGCGCCGTTGGATCGAGTCTAAGGGATTGAGCTGACAGGCGGGTGCTCTAGCCCATAAATGTGAGCAGTACTCCATATGCGGTCTGACCAGTGCTTTGTATAGCACAAGCCGTTGCCTTGGACTGAAGTACTGCTTGGACCGGTTTAGCACACTGTCGGTAGCGTCTTGAACACGCCCGAAAAAATGAGCCGTTTCAGTCCCTTCGCATTCTCTGCCATGAGACCGATACAGGCACAGGATGAGTACACCCGGGTGGAACTACCGAAATCCACTCATACACATATGATGGAAAGGTCCCTGTCTTCGAGACCGTGAAGACGGCGGCAACATATATCATCCCGGACGTACAAGCATACCCCAGCTTTTGAAAGGAATAAATATTCCAAATTGTAGCCGGGGTAGCAAAGGTACGATGAGTCGGCCGGGGCAGATTTCTGCGTCTCCGTCAAAAACAGTAGACCAGGCTTTGCCGGTTCAAGATGGTGGTGAACGGCATTAAGTTTTGAGTGTATACCTCTGATGTTGCAAAAATCCACTCTGAGTGTGGATTTGAGGTCCGCTGGGTTACGCATACTGTTTTTCATTTTCCGATCCATTTTAGACATTAAGGGCGTTTTTTGGAAGTACTAGAGTATCCACGAAAAATAAAAAATCAAATTGAGTGTGCTCTTCCCACCCAAACCCACAGATTGTGTGATGAGTTGGTGCGGGGCACGAAAGGACCCCCGATCCCTCCCGGAGAATATCGCCGGGTCCACATCCGGTCTCCGCTCCGGCACGACGATACTCCCCAAAGATTTTGCACCAGTTGGCGGGACAGCCTCCCAAACCGGATAATCTGGGTTCGGGTCCCCTACTGACTGGCAGGCGGCCAGCGGACAGCCGTTTCATCGGGTCTCCCTGACCCTCGCCCCAATCCGTCACGTCTGTAGGGATGTGATGGGATTTTGCACATCTCGAGTTCCAAATTTCGTGGGCACTCCAGAACGTCGGGGAAGGGAGGCTAGACCTGGGTCACCCATGCCGGAACACATGCCGGTTATTATGACGGCATACTTAAGACCAAAAGTGGTTGCCATCTAGACGGGCTTGAGGCCCTACCACGTAGCTTGGGTTGTTTTGTCGCCGTTTACGACAGGCCGACCCCGGCCACAGGGGTTAGTATTCTTTCTCCGCCCCTGCACGGATAAAAAGTATACTCGGAGTATACTCGGATGTAGAGCAATTAGTGTGAGAAATAAATAATAATTTTAAATATGTTTATACTAGTCGTGTATAATTGGGTATGCGTTTATCCATGTTATACTGTTTATTTACTATGCCCCAATCTAATCAATCTCAATCAAACCGGGAAGAACCAAAATCAATTTGGTTCTTCCCGGCAGGGTATAATTGGAAATGCCCTATTCGATATTTTTTCATATCTGGATATATGATGTGGCAGGATTATTATTGTACTGAAAAGACAATTCATTATTTTCAGTGGTGACCACACAGAGGTGATCGAGCTGGACTATGATCCGAAGACTGTCACCTACGGGGAGCTGCTAGACGTGTTCTGGGCAAACCACGAGTACGGGCTCACAACAAAACTAAAAAGACAGGTAAATCAAAACTTTAACATCTAGGGCATAGCAGTTAGCTGAAAGTATAACGAACTTAAAAAATGCAAATCCAAACAGCATTTACTAACTAAAAATCAAAAATCAATACTAAAATCTTGATATTTTATTTCGACGAATAAACTTATTTCTCACGGAGTTCTATTCAATGATATATATTCAACTAACGCAAGAAGCATGTAAAATACACTTTATATGCTTTATACTTGTATGTCAAGTCTTTGAAATAATTGTTGGGTCTACCGCATTCATAATCAGCCCGATAAGCCAGATAATCAGTCCAACATTCATACATAAATATCAGATCTTTAATAATAACCGAGTAAATTACAAGAAAAAAAATGTTTAATTTAAAAATATGTATTTATAAAGATTATAAAATACAAGAATTATAAAACTAAATCAATAGTGTTGATCTTTTTGTGAGCGTAGGCGAAGTCCTTCGTCCTTTTCAGTTTTAGTTCCGGCCATGGTCATGAGGAACACCGAATGGGAAGTCTTAACCACAATTTTATACAAGAAAAAAAGGTGATTTAATTAGTAATATCCATGAGGACAATGCCTATATATCATAGGCACCTGCCTGCCGGATAATGCCTGTATAACAGTTTAATGAAATAGGTTTTTGCAGCCTTATCAGTAATACAATAATGCTAGTAATATGACTCTTATATTTGTGTCACATTCCTTATTATGTTTTTGGAATAAAAGGGACTAGATACTACTACTACTAGAGACTACATACTCGTATAGTTAACTGTATAAAACAATAGCGATATATTATGAGTCTTATTTGAACTTTATACTCAAATAAGAAGTAAAATTTGCAAATCCCTGAACGTTCAGTACGTTCCTAGTTTAATAGGAATATATTTATTAGTCCAAATTAACGCATTTCCCAAAATCATATATAGACCACGGTAAGGTAACTATTATATATGCTAAGTACTGTTTAAAAAATTGAAGAAAGTCTTTCCAATGTTTCAGTATCAATCCATGATCTTGTACCACGATGAGGAGCAACGTGAGTTGGCCGAATCTTCGTACAAAACCATGCAAGTGCGTTGCAACGGCGAGCTTCGGACAGAAATAGCTCCAGCTGGCCCATTCTATGCTGCTGAGGAGTAAGTTTATCTTTATCATTAAACTAGCCGTTCCCGCCAGCTTCGCTGGTCCAATAACAGAAAAAAAATTCGTGAAATCCTATTTCTTTTTCTAAAACTATTTTTTTTCTAAATTAAAAGTAGCCTAAGTTACTCCTTGTCACATCCGCTATCTGCCAGTGAAAGTTCCGTCAAAATCTCTAGCCATTTCAGAGATTAGCCGAAACAAACACTCCAATTTTATTTATTTGTGTATAACAGATATCTCCTTAGCTAACTGTTAGCCGTCGATTCTTCTAGAATAAGTTGAATTGGAATATAGATTAGAAATTAAAGCAAAAGTGTAAATATGTGGTGAATATTTTTGATAAACTTTTGCGCGCAAAGATTTTATAAATAATACATATTTAATATCGCTTCTTCATGCCTTTGCTAGTGTTATTTTTAAGTTTCTCAAATGCCTCAACATGTCAATTTTTAATGTAAGCATTCTTATTAGCATGAATTCTAGTTTTCATCTTTTATACTTAAGTCTTCTTCAGAAATTTAGTTTTCTTGTAAAATTTGGTGAAAATAAAATTATAACGTTTAAAATTACAAAACAAAATACAAATTACAATACGTTGTAAGTTAAACCACTTCCCAATGTACATATATACCTATGTCATATATTTATATGAAACTCACTGGAAGTGAGTAAGTTAGAGATGTATAAATTATATCTGCCTTTATGGGCAGATTATCTTAGTGTTTCACGTACATTTCATTACAAGTAACAGACTTAATATATTTATTGCTCAAAATTTTTATTCAGGCGCTAAAGTTTGTAATATTTTCTAATGTCCCTGTGAGGATATTTGATCATGGTTAGTGTAAAAAAGTCTATAACTAAACCCCAATTTTAATGAACCTCTCAGTTAAAGCAGGCAAAAGACCAGACAGTTAGACGTTAGACTTCTGTGTTCTACGCAATAATTCTATTTTTTTACAAATACATAAATCTCGTACAATTACGATGAAACACTTTAAAAACTTACTTATTTATACCTAACCTAACCTTATTGATACCGGGTCAGGGCCTACTCCGTATCGAGCGTTCTGTTGTATAGCAATACTAATGCGTTGTTGCATTCTCATTAATATTCCAAACGACAGTTTTCCTTCTATTCGTTAATAATAAAGATAAACTTTTTCATTTGTATTGTTTTATTGTATTTTGCAAGTGCGTATCGTCAAAATTAAAGACAAGGTGATCACGCCAATACAATTTATAAAATCAGAACCGTTTTCTCCACCATTTCGAGAATCAGCAATTGGTATTTGCGGGTTATACATTTTGTGTATTTTTTATTGCTGTAGGACCGCAGACAGATTGACGGCCCACTTAGAATTTACCAGTTACCGTCTCCTATGGCAACCTACAGCCTATGCAACGCCAAAGGCATCGCGAACACGCCGCTGTCCCATAAGGGTACAGGAACTTGTGTCACTAATACCGGAACACAACACAAAGTTTTTATGGCGGCATACTTAAGACCAAAGGTGGTCGTAGCTAGAGTAAGTTGTTGTGTCGGCTTTACGACAGGCCGACCCCGGCCGCCGAGGTCAATATTCTTTCTTCGCCCCTGCATGAATGAGTATAACCCAAATGTTAAGTTAAATGTTAGTTAGGTTAGTCAAAAATTATGGATTTGATAATTAGTTTCTAAATCAAAATGGACTCCAAAATAAAGGTTAAACTGCGCTAATCACATCAAGGTTTTATCAACAAAGGGAAACATACAGTATCGTGAATAAATATGTTAGTAGATTTAATAAATGTGTGATATTACCACATATATTACAATATATTCCCAAACACAACATATGATCTGGAGCCCATATCATGACACTAAGGCCAAAGACAAATAGAACGATAATTAATTCCTTTGAACCTTGAAAATTCGAGCTGTTACATAGCGTTAGCTGTGGTTCGCAGCAAACAATGTCTTTATCGTTTAGATTTAACTTGTTCTTGAGCGAAGTTATATCTATATATATATATATATATATATATATATATATATATATATATATATATATATATATATATATATATATAAATATCTCTTCTACAAGAGCCGAGGTACAGGAGATATTAATTATTGTACATAATGTATAAGTTTCCTCTTGCTAAATCCATACGTAGCTGTCTATTTTTGAACTGAAATTTTATAATTGTTTTCCAGTTACCACCAGAAATACAGACTTCAAGGGCACAAGGACTTGTGTCGCAGCATCGGGATGGACGCGACAAAACTACAAACTTCTCACCTAGCCGCCAGGCTGAACGGCTATCTGGTCGGAGTGGGAGGAATTACTCAGTTTGAACAAGAAGTTTCAAAGCTAGGACTGAACGAGAAGCAAGCTGAATATGTTAGGAGGGAGCTGGAACGAAATGAGGGCGGCGGTCTTGCTTGCTAGCATAATTAAAAAATAGGGAACGTAAAAATTACAAAATGTAAGCTAAGGAAGGAAAGCTAAAATATAAGATGATTTCCGATTTGGATATTACATTATTTATATCCAACATACATACATAGTAAATTTCAGATAAAAAATAGCTAATTAAATATTATTAATAATGATCTAATATTAGATTCTCTCTCACAGACACTATTCACATCCAAGGACCGAAATAATTTATCAACGTACAAAATGAGTGCATTTTATAATATAATAACATTTTTAATTAGTAAATAATGTTCACTTTCATGTATATATGTATGTATAGGTATTTATCATATAATATTTTTCAAAATATTGACATTAAAGCCTTTTAGAAATACAATGCACTCTAAATCCACACATTATATTTAATTTATTTTTTGTTAATAACTAGTTAAATAATAAAATAAAACATATTATTGTGAATGATTTTAGAGTTTTTATTTTTATTAACTGTTATTGAAAATCTAAAAGTTTATATGTTTAAAATAAAACAAGCCTGACATTAATTATGGCCAATAGATATTTTTTTATAATTATTATTGTAAATTTCTAAACCTTTGAACAGCACTAAAATGTTGCCAACGTATATACCACGTTGAAAACAACGATTATGTCTGGTCATCAAAGTTGAACAACTTCGGGCGCGATCAGTACTTAGATGGTAGATCACTTGAGGTTGGTTTGTTTTCTACAATATTGACCAAGCCATCTGTCCGTTAGCCCAGGCATAACGCGAAATAGACCTGAAGAGTCCCTCTCACTTCCCGAATACCCCCTCCCTGATTTAAGGGGTCTTAAAAGAAAGTCATCATCATCATCTTGGCGTTGAATTCCGATTGCAACCCAAACTCGCTTCGGCGCCCGGGTTCCGCTTTCCGACTATTTCTTCTTCACTTCGCACGACCTTCGGCATCTCTAGTGGTCAGTCCATTGGCACGCATATCAACCCTTACGACGTCAAGCCAGAACTTTTTGGGTCTACCCCTCCTACCGGGGCCCGACGGTGGCGGCATGGCCAGACATTTGTTCCCCACGTAAGTAGCCAGTTACCGTAAAACGTGGCCATACCAGCGAAGGGGATACTCCTATAATTTATCCGCAATGTCACGGACACGAAGGCTGCCGCGAATGCGAGAGTTCCTAATATGGTCCTTCCGCATTACTCCACACATCCACCGCAGTATATCCATCTCCGTGACTCGCAGTGCCTGGTTGAGTCGCTCCAGCACCGGCCACGTTTCACATCCTATAAAAGGACAGGCCTAATGATGGTCTATATAGCCTTGTCCCTTCAATTTCACGGGTATTTTGGGGTCACAAATGACACCAGTCACCTCACGCCATTTAGCCCACGCGGCAGCAATGCTCGGTAACTTTTGATTGGAATTGATGTGCAGATGTTACAAAAATATCTATATTATCAAAAGCAGTACACATGCAACATTCGACGTAAGGGAAGGCGCACACCTGCGTTGGTCCTCCTCCATTTCCTATCTATTAGTTATTTCAGAACAATCAACAAGGCTACGACATATTTTGAACAGTAACGTTGCCGCCAATTGACTACGCCTTAATTTTAGAGTTAGGATGTTAAACATATTTGTGTAACAGTAATATCTACTTTGTGGTAACAGTTGAGACTAAGGAAGGAGAGTACGGCGGCAACGATAATGTATTGTACGTTACCTCGTATTTACGTTGTACAGTTTCAATTTGAGCCACGTATTTTTTGTATAAAGGACTCCAAATGCACCAAGCAGTTTCTAACTGAGGTTTAATTAATGATTTATAAAGGGTTATTAGATATGTAAACGTATTCTTAAAAATTTGTATTCTTAAATTTATGTATTTCAATGTTTTCTTAATGAACACCAATTCTTAGAAATAAACATTAATAGTACTTCGCACCAAGGTAGTTGATTTGACTATTTAAAAATAAACTACGTATACATACCGTCATGAGTTTTGAGCGCTGGCCTTAAATGCGCAGTTGTCATTTTTGGGTCTGTTAGGCGGGGGAGCGGGGTGAAATGGCCAGCGCCGGCGCCGTATTGGTTTATCAGTCGCTTGCCGTTCGTACCGTACGTACCGTACGCACGTCTACGTCGTATTAATATGATTCGTAATAATTATGAGCGGGAGAGTACACATGCGCAAGTCCCCCCACTACTTTCGCTCTCAAAACTCGTGACCGTATGTATAATTACTGGACCTCTCAATTGGAGAGTAAAAGCTCCCATTAAGATAGATTTCAAATCAACCTGTAAGCCAATGCTAATTCTAACCGCTGTCGTCTCCTACGAGCTAGTTATGTCTGCTGAGGAGACGGCGGGGCGGGAGCCGAAGTTGGAGTACACGTGTTGCCGGATTAACACAGGAGACTATGATGTGAAATCCGGACCCCCTGGCGCGCACTATGGAAGAGAATTGCCATGAAATAAGCCATGAGATGGAGCCATGAGATCGGGCAGCCAGTAGCCCGCTGGCCCAGGCAATATGCAAAAGAAGAACAGTGAGATTTTTAATGGGCAGTCTCACGGAGTACCACATAACCCCCCGGCCCCGGATCGGGGGACACAGAAATTGTATTTATTTGATGCCATTGACCTGATGGATTATCAACTCTCGGAAATATTCTATATTTTATTAATTTATGGCTCTTGGTTTAAAATATCACGGATTGGCGCAATTTAATTAGGCGGGAAGAGATTCAGCCCCATAACATAGCAATATTTTATACATTTATACAGAATAATATTAAGTGTTTTTTTATTACAGTAGCATAGCAGAGCAGACAGACTGACGGCCCATTTAATAATATGCAATTACCATGGCCTGTGGAGGTTAGTGGCGCCAGGGACACCGATACCAATCTGGAACCTGGTCACTTATGGTGAAACATAACACAATTATCATGGCCGTATATTGAGAGACCAAAGGTGGTTTCCACCCAGACGAGCTTCGAACCGTTCCGCCTAGCTAGGGTGCTTTTGTCGAAAGTCGATATGCCACCGCAAGCTTCGAGGGTCCGTATTATTACTCTCCTTTTCACAGAAGACTAATGTGTATTTTTCGTACAAAACATTGTATTTAGCTTTAAAAAATCAATAAAAACTACTATTCTGTAAAATATGCTAGGTCAATGTAACCTTATAACTTTAGATTAATCATATGTTATTCAATATATAGATAGATATAGATTACATAACTTGGTGAAGTATTTTGTATATGTTATTATGAGATTGGACAGTAAGATGATGCAAGCGTTTGAGGCCTTGGTAGGCCTGTCTTAAAAGGCAACAAAACAACCCTAGCTACGTGGTAGAGCCCGTCTGGATGGCACCCTTGGTCTATAGGTATGCCGCCATAATAAACTTGTGTTGTGTTCCGGCATTAGTGATCCAGGTACCTGTACTCTTAGGGTACAGAAGCGTGTTCGCGGTGCCTCTAGCATAATGATAATTGTTCAAACCTTTCGCCTCGATCTCCTCCAAGCTTACACTCCAGTGTATTACGCTTACGCTCCAGCTTGCTATCTATCGAGCTACCAATTGCATCACTTCCTTATTTTGTGCCAAAACTGTCAACTATAAACTTATGAAAAGATCCGATATTTAAAGGAGCGACTGCCTTTTTACCTCCCCCCCCCCCCCAATTCCGAGAGAAAACCCGTGTTCTTTACTGTCTATCGAAGTATCAAAATAAGACTGGGTTGTTATGCTCTTGGTACTCCTACCGTTCCTATATGATAAGTTGCCCGCGTTACTGGCTCCATGCATCATTACGTCGGGGCTCCGCTTACCCGCACATCCTAGTAAGTTGAAGCGCGCCACTTCCCAGCACGCCGAACATAGGCGACCAGAGGAGTATGGGGTATGTTTTAATAGGTAATCGGCATAGGGCCGTTACCTGCGAGTTTCACACGAGCTTGACGCGACCCTGCGAAAACTCGTGATATCAGTTATACTATAAATAACTCTGTAAATTTATTTTAGTCAATTATTCATTATACCTGTTTGTTGGAATTTAAACGTAGATAAAGCTTATCAACGCATATATAAGGATAAAGCGTTCAATGTTACTGACAGTTTATCTCTAACTATGTTCACCACAAAACACAATAGACCGCAGAAGTTCAGATTATGTGTGCACTTCATTTTTATGCTGAATGTAATGGTAAACTAGGTATATGTATCGTAGTGGGGGCATGAATAGTTAAATCCGCCATTTTTTTCCAGAATTTTCCACCATACTCGCCAATTTATTTGTGATCCAAAATTCCTAGTATAGCATTTTTTACAGTAGGTACGTGTCGCACGTAATTTTTTCATGTAATTTGTGGTAGAAGGTATTTTCTGAATTTTCTCAGGATATCGAATATCCTTTTCCAAATAAAACCTCTATTACTAAACTCAATTCTCAAAGCCTTAGAAATAGACGCATAGGTTTTCGTAGTGTTGCAAATAAACAGGCGAAGGTAAGAATTTACGTTAGCATTGAATTCTGGTAGATAACAAATTTATTTAGCCTGGGTACTGCTTGCCTAATTTACTCCATTTTGCATAGTTTCTACAGCACAATTCATGCATACATATGAAAACAATTTAACACTTAAGCATTACAATGCTTATAGCAATAATTATTTACAAATAATGAATTGTGTTTTTGTACGTTAGTCGTGCAAAGTATTTACTTCTGTACTCTTTAGTCTTTTGTATCTCCACCGTATCAGGAAGAGACATTTCTGCCTAACGAGATAATTCGAGTTCATCACTTGAGCCGTTTGTGTTCGGTGCACTCGGTGCAAACCGAGGGCGTGACCTCACGAGGTAGCTTTAATCATCGCAGCCCACGCTAAATTGGCGCTGATTTGAATGTTTATTGGATACGGAAATAAGTCATTTAAAGCAATTTGTTTATTACACATAATAATCCTGTAAATCTACTGATTTGTAAAAAAGGGTTTTATAGAGATTCTCTTATTAATACTATCGTTTGGCGGTACTATGGTACTACTACGTACAATTTATAGATAATCATACACTAATTATCCTAAAATACCTTTTTTATTGCTATAGGACAGCAGACAGGCTGACGTCCTGCTTAGAATTTAGCAGTTACCGTCGCCTATGGGTGTTTGTAACGCCAGTAGCATCGCGGACACGCTGCTATCGCATAAGGGTACAGGAACTTGGGTCACTAATGTCGGAACACAACACAAGGTTATTTACAGCGGCATAATTAAGACCAAAGGTGGTCGCCATCCAGACGGTCTCGAGGCCCGAATTCCCCGGCACTATAAATAATTTAATTCAACTAATTTATCTAAAGATAGGTAAATACCCTACGGCGGCCACTCAGATGATCAACAACGAGCCAGTGGTTACCGCTATGGTAGATAGGTTACTTACTAAAAATTTGGTCAGATCAGATCAAACTCGCAAGTTCGTCTTTTGGCCTTAGATATCTGTAACGTGTAAAAGCGGCATGTGTGACCATGTATAGCTGTTACGTATAACATAATCACTGACAGAGTGAAAAGCACTTTACTGGTACGGCATTCCCACACACCGCTGGCTACGTCAGGATCCAGCTCTCCTGATTTGTGGCTAGGAGCTCGCTGGTCACTATATTCATGAGACCAGTGCCCGTTATCATCCAGAGATAAAAATAATAGATGACAAACACGTTATTTCTATTGTAGTTTTTTTATTTCTGTGAACAGCAGACAGGCTGACGGTCTACTTAGTAATAAGCAGTTACCGTCGCCTATGGACATTTGCGAAGCCAGGAGTACTGTTAACAAACTGTTGTCCGAGTAGGGGAACCGCAACCTGGGCTACTTATGCTAGAACACAAAAGGTTTTCATGGCTGCATGTTTGAGGGTGGCGGTAGTCGCCACCAGGCTCATCATGCCACCAACGCCTCACCACGCCAATCGCTCACGCCATTTCCCGGCATTCTGAACGTGAGCAATGGAATTCTTTCCTTTTCCCGTCAAGCTCCTGCCTGGAGGAGGTAGCGTGCTGAATTATAGTGAGTCCATAAGTCCTCGGACTTGTGGACTCACTATAATTAAGCCCATTCCGAGGCAACTCCTCTGGGAAAAAAAGTAAATAAAGCATATTTAGAAAACCAGCTGTTTTCTATCAAGACAAGCTTGGAGCCCTAACATTTAACTAGGATTGTTTTGTCAACTTTTACCATAGGTCACCCCTATAGCAAATCTTATCGCTTAAATATAATGTCATCCAATAACCATTTTTCTGAATACACTAAGCTAGCGGATAACAATCACGTGTATTTTATCAGACGAATACTGCTTGTATCTTGGACATTCTTGTTTTGTTTTATCTATTATTAATAATACAAGGCTTATATGTATAGAAAAATAAATCACTTATTTTTCTTTTCTTCTTCAAGTCCCTCTTAAATGCTGATAGCTTTTTGTACTCTTCGTTTATGGAAGTTATACCGGTTCACACCCTGATATTTCGCAGTCAGGGCTTCTTTCTTCGTTGAGAATGTTACATGGCATTATTTATCATAATTAGCTGAGATATTATGGCATATGAACACAATGAAGCACGCTTTCGTTCCTGACTTTTTAAAATAAAATAATACACCGGGATGTAACGGTCTTTCTTAAAACTTAAAGCTCAGTTGAAACCCACCCCACCATCTAATGCTTTATTTTTTAAGGTGAAAATTATTTTTTTGATGTACACGCCACCGCTTGAGAACTCGTCACGGGGTAGTGTAGGACTCCCCCTATAGCAGGGGGCTATCCTTTGTATAGCACAAAGGACTTTGGCGTAATAATTTCGTATATAATATACGTATTTCAGCCATTTTCTTGAACTAATCGCATAAGCCACGGTTGAGCTTCAAATCTCAAAATGCAAGTGCTAAATGCGTGCTGGGGTAGACACCGCAGTAAATGTACTGTAGGACGCTCCCCACCAAAACGGGCCGAAGACCTGCGCAAGGATACTAGTGGGGGCTAGATGCGAAACCAAGAATCCGTGATTTGTGGTGCAAATTGGGCAACCCATGTCGAGTAGTGGAATTGCTGATAGTTTATAACAATTACTAATAATAATAATATTCGATATATACAAATTCTGAAAACAAATAAAATAGTCATAAGAAATGAGCACGTATTGTTTTCCAATAATGATTATAATTTTATGTGTAGGCACGATAAACCATGTTTGCTATTTGCGGCATTTAATGAAGTTAACATGTTTCTCATATCTGTCTTTTGTATAAACATTGGGAATCCTGTTTGTTTAGCTGATGATAATGAAAATTAATACTTTTCCTTATCATTCATTAAGTCCCTGGTTTCTTCCGCTGTCTTGCGGGCGTTAGGGCCTCGAGGTTTCCCTTATAACCCCGGCTTCAATTCGGCGGGCTACAACCCGCCGGTAACTGGGTGTTTATAGCCGCGAATTGGCCTCTCAGCGGCTTAGATGGCCCATCGTTGGCGTAGTAGACCTATCAGCAGCTTTGTTGGTCGCTCATGGCTTGTGGGTCCGTGGGGTGCTTTTTAAGATATTTTCAAAATGACTTACTTCTATCAATATCTGTCAATAAAATATTTATTACAATTGACAACAAACACCCCACAATTAATTTATTTTAAGTTTTTGGTTTGATTAACTTTAAAATAAAAGCGTGTTATTATAATTTTATTTATTGTCAATTTCCAATCCGTAAATGTTTTTATTAATTTAACGCCATCTTCCGGCAATGTTATTATTAATTTAACGCCATATTCTGGCAGTGTAATTAATTAAACTCCAGATGGCGTCTCGGCAGAATTTTGAATTTTTTTGATTGTTCAAAGTGGGATATTATCTACTTTGTGAAGTGGGTAAAAATCGAGCCCGAAAATTCCATTACATACAGGTCAAGTTAGTATAAAAAGTATAAAAAAGAGCAAAAAGCCAACATCACGCGGTGTTCCCAGGCGGTCACCCATTGATCGGACGAGAACCGGTCCGAAAATTCATTAATCCTGAGGATCCTGGTAAGACTAGTAACAATAATCTTATCAAATACAGCGCCATGTTTCCCAACTTGGTATGCCAAGTGTTGCTGAGGGCTAACCTTATTGGTTGGAGAAGCGACAGGCATTTATTACATATACAATACAATAATGTTTTATAATTTATTTTTTATCTTATATGTTTGTTTTTCTTGACCAATAAAATATTTTTCTTTCTTTCTTTCAAATTAGTGTATTGTTATCGGTCCTCGATATATCTACAAATTTTGAACGAAATCTGGCCATTTAGGCCCGCGCTACACTTGACGGAAATTCCGTCGCGGAGGTTCCGCGGCAGTCAATCCGTTACTATACATTGCAGTCACATTGAATATTCAGCGGCAGACTATCAGTCGACTGCCATGCCATCGCTTATACGGTGTGGTCGTAATGGATCCGTTAGAAGTGATAGCTATTTATGAGGCATTAGAAGAAGAAAGAAGAAGAGAGCGTAAATATTGGATTCATCCCTTAAATACTCTTCGACTAGAAATTGGGCAATTTCAAAAGGCTCACCAAGTTCTCGCTGTTTTGTTTCTATTTCATCATCCCAATTGTCGTAAAATAATTTTGCTATCTCTTCCCATGCTCGTTTCTTTGGCGTTCTATCTGGCTTTTCTCTAGAGTCCCAAAGGCAAACTCTATTTTGCACTTCGAAAATAAATCTTTCAGTGTCAAACATCCTGTGCGTGCGCCGTTGCCGCGAGTTATCCGCCGAATGTGGCGCGATGCATACAAATACTTGGAATGTGACGTTACCGATCTTACGCCGACGGAAGATCGGTGCGCGGAGGACGGAACAGACGCAGGAGCGAGCGGTCCGCGACGGTGCGACCGATCGTCCGCAACGGAGTGACCGATCTTCCGCGTAGTGTGCCCTCTATTTGTAATTAATATGCAATAACATGTATTGGCGTTCCGTCGCAGAACCTCCGCGACGGAATTTCCGTCAAGTGTAGCGCTGGCCTTAAAGTAGGTCAAATCGCGCCCAAAGGAGTCGGTTACAAACATACAGGTGAAGCTAATATAAAGCGTGTAAAAAAGGTGATCCAATTGATATCAACAATTATAGACTTAGCAGTATATTACCAGCAGTCTATAAACTATTCGCGCTCTGCTTAAAAAAACGAATGCAAGAAGAAATTGAATAATAAACCAATAATCAACTAGTTTTATCCGTGCAGGGGCGGAGAAAGAATACTGACGGCCGGGGTCGGCCTGTCGTAAAAGGTGACAAAACAACCCATCCTAGCTACGTGGTTGGGCCACAAGCCCGTCTGGATAGCAACCACCTTTGGTCTTAAGTATGCCGCCATAATAACCTTGTGTTGTGTCCCGGCATTAGTGAACTAAATTCCTTCCTGTCTCCTTATGGGACAGCAGCGTGTTTGCGATGTTACTGGCGTTGCAAACACCTATAAAAAACGGTAGCTGGTAAATTCTAAGCGGGCCGTCAGCCTGTCTGATGTCGCACAGCAATAAAAAAAATTGAACAGGCAGGTTTTCGTAAAGACACATCATCTATCACATATCCAGTTTAAATCAAATAATAGAAAATACCAACAGAGGAAACAACCACTTTATCTTGCGTTCGTAGATTACGCAATAACATTTGACTCTGTTTAGAAAGTATATGGTATGCTTTAAAATGCCATAATATCCCGGAGATATACATACAAATAATAAAATATATATGACAACAGTATAGCGCGTATAAAACTAGTTACATTGGGTCCCATCATAGAACTCCAAAGAGGCGTAAAATAAGGAGATGTTGACGGAAAATTCCTAAGCAACCTTAGAATTGCAGATGACATATTTCTCTTTTCAAATACCCTGAAACAGCTGAAACAAGCTGAACGAACAATGCGACGCGAGCCAAAAATAGGACTAAAACTGAACAAATCTAAAACGAAAATTGCCACTAACAGCACCCAAAGCCCTATCTTAATTGATGGTTCACAGCTAGAATATGTTGACAGCTACGTGTATCTGGGCAAACAAATATCTTAAAAGAAACTCGACATATAGATGAGGTAGAAAGATAAACATAAGTTGGAAGAAGTTCTGGAGCCTAAACATACTAAAATCCAAACTCTCTCTAAAACTCAAAAATAAAGTACTTGAGTCCTGCATACTACCAAGCTTGATTTATGGCGCGCAGACATTTGATATTTAACAAAAAACAATGCAGAAAATAAAAGTATGTCAACGTGCCATGGAAAGAAGCGTAGGTACTACAGATAAGACTAAAAGATAAAATTAGAAACAAGTTAATAAGAAAAAGAACCCAAGTCATGGATGCCCTCGAACATGCACTACGCCTTAAATGGAAGTGGGCAGGAGATGCCGCATACCTTCCAGGGAAAAATGGACAAAAAAGACGACAACATGGGCAGGGCTAATTGGCAAGAGAGTTGAACAGTGCTCCGACCTGCTGAACAGTGGGTCGACGAAATAAGAGATACAGCTGGCACCACAAGATGCCCAAAGCTAAGGACCTGGAACAAGTTGGAGGAGGCTTTTTCCCGTAATGGGACCTTACAAGCAAAATAAAAAAAGTAATTTAAAATTATGTAGTACTCGTATATGTAAATAATTGTAAGGAGAAATAAAAGCTTTATTATTATTATTATTAAATGCTAATAATAAATAATACTTTAAAAATAAAAAATATACAACCATACAACATACAACCTACATCTGTTTTTTTAAGAATTTAAGACTGCGTAGTAGGATATATGACGATTTATTTATACAATCCTAAAAAGCAACTAGTAACCGACACAGTAGGTACATTATGCAAGATCCATCAAGGCTCTATTGAACGTCACGATATTGGTGAAGGGCGGTGAAGACAATTAAGCAGATTGATGCTAGAAACAAAGAAATAACAATGTATTTTTATTTGGAACTAAAATTTGACAGAAGGAAGAATAGCGCATCACTTTTATTGGGATTTGTAATAAGTATGTAATTAATGCTCTTTCTAGATGACAGAAACTAGGCTTTGAAAGAGTTTTTTCTTTTTTTTTCTTGACCAAGAAAAGAAAGAGTCACTGATAATTTTAACTTAATTGAACTCAATAATGGAAGCGGCATTTCTAAGTGAAAATTTTAGATGCCATCTTGAAAAACTATTAATGAATTACTCTTAATTAATTAGTACATAGTAAAATATACGTTTCATCTCTTTTTTTCGAGGAAAATATTTACTATTCGTCACGGCGTCTGTTGGAAAGCCGGAGTATGTGGGACTCTTCGGGTTTATCCACTAAAATCACTGCTATTCTCCTATCACCTAGTTGCATTAGCCGACGGCCAATTGGCTCGACCGATATCGTCACCAAGGTTGATTGGTTACAACTAGGGGAAGGCCCGAGTATAGGAGTAATGTTATCTTTATTGAAATATCAATCAACTCGGTTATTATTTATATTTGTGTTAAAAACAAGTTGCTGTGCAATCCTACGATACACGTTATCACTTATATTCCAAGGCTTTTTCATTAAAATACAACTGACAGACACACATGGTACTCAGACGACAACAAACTATATGCATGATACATAATATGAAAAATAAATATAAATGTTTAATGACGTTACACATATTTCATGGTACAGCACCCATCGCTAATATTAATCAGGTTTTTGGAATAGTGACGTGCTTTAAATCGTCGATTTACGCGAAATAAATTAAAAGTCGATAAATGACTATCGTATACATAATTATTTATTAAAATTCTAAGAATTATTGTGTCTATATTTCTTAAAGACATTATCTTATCTCACCTTTTCTAATTAACTTTTTTTAATTGAAATCGTCCTCACTAATAAACCTAACATTTGTTTTTTTTACTAGAACTAAAACAGGCAAGCTTTATATCATAAAAAATGTAGTGTCAACATTATTTGATAGATGCAAAAGAAATTCGGGGTTTTAAAATGACGAGCGACGATTAACGATCTAGCATTACAGGGGGTGGAGAACAGTCGCCAACTTTTGACGAGTGAAACCTAGAGCGCTCCCGTCTTGCAATTTCCTTAACGAACGGACTGTCTCGTAGAAGGACACGACGGCAGGAACTTCGTCACAATGACGATGGCAAAGAGCGAAAGACCAAGTTAATTCATACACATGTATTTAATTACAGACTTGTTATTTGTTGTCAGCTATTAAAATCAATAGAATAAGTGCAAATGTGCAATGTGACATTGCGGAGGACAATCCGTGCCTCCGTCTACGCCCTACGTCATGGGTCAATCAGAATTCTCACTACGTTCCTGATGGTATAAAATATAAATTGGTTCGTACCGCGCTCAGTGCAAACTCGGTACACACGTACTCAAATGAATCATTTGCTCGCTAATAAAAACGAACAATCTTGTTTTTATCACTGTATCATGTTGGTGGTATGTGTTTGTTGTTTTTTGTGAGGGTTATAGCAGGCGAGCAATATTATGTTTGCTAACGGCGTTAGCTTGGCTGTAGATATTGGAGCTAAAAGTCCAACAAAAAACATTTAATAGAGCTGATTTTTAGATAAGCCACTGAATACTTTCTACAATATTTTTTGCTGTTGATGAAAACGATTGCAACAGTGTCTGAGAAGTTAACAATGTTACGCGCTTATAATTGACGCAAAAAATAGTTTTAATAAGCATTTAATTATTTTAATTAATTGAATTCTATACAATATTATAGGTGGCATCATGTTTTGTATATAAAAAAAAACATTTAAAATTTAATAATGACCTGAAAGCAAACAACTCGTAGACAATATCAACTGCCCATGCTGAATTATAACTACCAGATCTGTTCTACTCGTAATACATCGCTTCCAATAACCAAGTAGTTATTTAATCTGGAATTAACTCAGCACAACACACATACAGCATTTACAACTTTTGAGCAAGGGGTCATGGGGAGTTAATATAAAACAGGTCAACAAGTGCGTGACAAGTCGAACTTTAAATTAAAGTAGGTTTTTACTGGGACCCACCTTGAAAAGAAATACAACCGTCAGTGCCTTGGATATCTGGCTTATACCTATTGACTGGTGTGGTTAACTAGACTCAAGGGTCTTAAATAAGCCATAAAGGGACCTATTTTAGTATAAGCAAACAATGTTTATTTCATAATTTTATACAAATTATAATTCATAATTATAAACAGTTTAAAAAATATTATTATTGACACCCAAAAAAGAAATATACACGTAATTCCAATATTTTATGTATGACGTCGTTGAAGACCATTTCGTTTGAATAAACAAACGATTATTTAATTAAAACATAAAATGACGATAAAGTTATCATAATTATGACTACTACACGAATTTTTCGTATTGTCGAAAGGTCTAGAAGGCTGAAAGTGGGATATCCTATTGAATAATCTATTGTTCTCGTTTGCAGCATAGATAGATGATAAAGTATTTAACAGAATCACGTTCCAGTGGACATTTAAGTTGTAAGATGGAACCAGAATGATTTTATATGGTAAACTAGTGCTTTCACCGACGAAATTTGGAGGCGCGCGGGAATTTCGGCATAGTACATCTCTAAAACAAAAAAGGGTATGTTTGGTTTGGGAATATAATTAATTTTCATTAGAAACATTAAAATATTCTATGATGTTTAATTGCCAAAAAGTAACCGACTATTTTTAGATTCAAAATATCATCATCATCATCATTTCAGCCGGAAGACGCCCACTGCTGGACAAAGGCCTCCCCCAAAGATCTCCACGATGATCGGTCCTGCGCTGCCCTCATCCAACCTATTCCGGCGATCTTGACCAGATCATCGGTCCATCTTGTGGGGGGCCTACCAACATTGCGTCTTCCGGTACGCGGTCGCCATTCGAGGACTTTTCTGCCCCAACGGCCATCAGTCCTTCGAGCTATGTGCCCAGCCCACTGTCACTTCAGTTTTGCAATCTTCCGGGCTATGTCGGTTACTTTGGTTCTGCTGCGAATCTCCTCATTCCTGATTCGATCTCGTAGGGAAACTCCGAGCATAGCCCTCTCCATTACCCTCTGAACCCCCCTAAAATGAAAGTTTCAAAATATATAAAATAGTAATTTTAATGATCAAATATTTGCATAAAATCTTCTAAGCTTATTTACATATAATAGTATCAGACAGTAATTACCTTGCAAACAAGACTTGTGCAAAATATTCCATTTTACCCCATTATTTTGAACAGTCATCGTTCTATTTTTGTAGCAGATAAAATTATCTCAATATTTGCTAGTCTCACTCAATGATTTCTTAAAATAAGATGTCATTAAAATTTTCATAACAATGTCTAGATAATAGGAAGTTTATCCAAGGGGAAAAGCTAAAATATACACTCGTTCAAAAATATACGAATACATAATTATTATAACTGGTGCTGCTGCTGCAAAACAAGAGGACCTGAAACGCCGCAAATATTCATCCATTGGCAGCGGATTCATATTTGTGGCTTTCGGTGTTGAGACTCTGGGGCCGTGGGGCCCACAAGCACATAGACTTTATCGAGACCTGTCAAAACGCTTAATAGAGGTCTTACGGGATCAAAAAGCTGGTTTGTATTTAGGGCAAAGGATAAATGTTACCATCCAACGCGGTAATGCAGCCAGCGTTTTGGGAACGTTTCCGGCCGAAAGCGATTTGGAATCAATTTATTATTTATAATTTTCATGTTTTTGGTTTCTTTCTTTTTTCATTTTTATTGTAATATAGTGTAATTATGTATATTAATAATTTAAATCTTATATATTGTAGCATTATTATCGTACATATTATTTATAGATGAAAACGATTGCCGCTTAGGCTTAAAGTTAAAATTTCTAAGTCCGTAAAATATTTGTCATTTCTAAGATCGAAATGATGGGCCACAAAGGGTAAGGTGAAAGGTTCAAAGCATGCTGCGGAAATGCGAATGTTGAGATGTGTGAAGTTTTTTTTTTAATGCCGTAGGACAGCAGACAGGCTGACGGCCCGCTTAGTATTTAGCAGTTTCCTTCGCCTATGGGTGTTTGCAACGCCAGTGGCATCGCGAACACGCTACTGTCCCATAAGGGTACAGGAACTTGGGTCACTAATGCCGGAACACAACACAAGGTTATTATGGCGGCATACTTAAGACCAAAGGTGGTCGCCATCCAGACGGGCTTGAGAGTTACGGAAACGTACAAATTTTTAAATTAATATATAGATATGTTAATAATATATATATATATATATATATATATATATATATATATATATATATATATATATATATATATATATATATATATATATATATATATATATATATATATATATATATAGTATAATTAATATATAGATATAGAAAATGTTTGAAAATAAAGTAACTGAAAAGTAACAGACTAGCATGAAACCTTACGATGGTTTAAAATATATATGACAATTCACACAGCGCCTTCTAATCCAAAAGTCTACTGTTATGGGTACTAGATACCTAATCATCATCATTGGCTTTGGCATTGCACGGGCAGATAGCTGATGTATCAAGGAGTAACTTAGGCTATTTTTATTTTAGAAAAAAAAATAGTTTTTGTTAAAAATGATGTTTCAAAAATTTTATATTACAATTTAAGTTGACCTCAGATTTATATTATCAATCATATGAAATAGGGTTCAGCTTAGGCTGGACATTGTAGGTTGAATTTCCAATTTAAGTTAACCTCAGATTTATGTCATCAATCATATGAAATAGGGATTAGCTTAGGCTGGACTTTTAGGTTCGAACGTACGTATTCCGGAGACGCATGGCGTAACAGTTGCATTCGATAATACTGACAGTTTGCATATTTCATTTATATTTTAGGGTTTGTAATCCAAAATAAACCATAAGATATCCAAAAAATTCTGCCCAAAGTCACTATTCCACGCGGACGGAGTCGCGGGCACAGCTAGTTATACTAAACACTCTGGACGGGAATTGAACCCGTCACCTCCGTAAGCGTACCAAAGTGCGTTAGCCGTTACGCCACGGAGGTCGTCATGTGTGTGTAGTAATCATAATGCGTAGAGAAGACCATCTTTTCTTTGAAATACCTCTAATCCAAAGGAAAGACGGATAGATTGCTTTTAAGATAATAAGGCTAAAAAGGTGTGAGTGATGACGACTAATACAGAAAAGTGGAAGGAAATAATGTGCCTACCCCACATACTTGGGACGAGGGCAGGAAGAAGGGATAGATGAAAACGTTATCAGTGAATATGCGAGTGGATTTTTTTATATACTATTTTTGGTCCTGTGGCCTCTCTAAATGTCCAAATTCAGGCATATCTATTCCATCTATTATTGCATTGTTCACAAAAATGAAGTTACAGGAATAGGGCTGCACCAGCGATGCAAAAAGTTGTTTTCACCCGTTTTTGTGTTCGAGATCGAAGTGTTTTTCCATAACACGCGTTATGGAATATAGGCAGTGGGGGTGTGCCTCTCGTTTTTGACTAGTATACCCACTAATACCACCCCGGTGCTCATTGTCTAACCGCAACTCTGTCAGCAATCCGCTTTCGCTGGCTTCTTCAAAGTCGGAGATGATGAAAATTATCACGCAGTTTAAACTCTTCACAATCATGGGGTTCGAGACGCAGTACTACGGTACCCAGAGGATAAGTATATCCAGCGACAAGTAGCCCTTCTAGAGAGGAACTTAGCACGCTCTCATTTCTTCTTTTTTCTTTCATGAAGATGTTTGCCACTGTTTAGTGACGTAAAGTTCGGTAGCATTTCAAGCATTTAATAAGAGTTATAACGACCAAATGCTACCTGTTACTTGGTCATCATCATCTTTGCGTTGTATCCCGGTTGCAGCCCAAACTCTCGCTTCGGCGCCCGGGGTCCGCTTTCCGACTTTTTCTTCTCCACTTTGCACGATCTTCAGCATCCCTGGTAGTGAGCCCATTGGCACGCATATCACCCTTTACAACGTCAAGCCAGCACTTTTTGGGTCTACCCCTCCTGCCAGGGCCCGGTGGAGGCGGCATGGCCAGACATTTGTTACCCACGTAAGCATCCGGTTGCCGTAAAACGTGGCCGTACCATGGCTACCTGTTACTTTGTAAAGCGACATAATAAGTAATAAGTGACATAACTTCCGAACGTCGTCAATCGCCTTTCACCATTGATCAGATACCTTTATGCAAGTCATCGGGTGATGGAGTCGATTTACTCGTATTTTTATGTAACATGATCATAATAGTTGGACTTAGATAAAACTTATATGAAAATGCAACAACAAACCTATCTCATTAAAACTTATCTTTTATATTATTTAAATTGCTGAACTTTTATAAGTTTAGCAATTTAAGTTACTTAAAAATATTCATACAAAAAAGCCTGCGGCAGCATATATCTATATTTTATGTGTATAAAAGATTTGGCCGTTATTGCCAAAACAGTGAACCATAAATACAATAAAAATTGATAATTTATTTCTAATCCACATTTGGTAGTGACAATTCTTCTAACTATATCTGTTACTAATCTAAAACTGGAAAACTTACTTCATCCGAGATTGATGAAGTGATTTTTATGTAGTTTAGCCCTATTAATTCGTGTTGTTTGGCTTAAGTTTCAACCACATTTTACACAAATATCGAAGTTCACCGGGTCATCTATTATAAATATGAATGTAACTCTGTCTGTTACGTTTTCATTTTGATGAATTTCGGTAATAGAGATAGATTGGACCTTGGAGAAAAACAGGTTTTTTTTAATTTATATGGAAGAACAACGTCGGCTAGTCAAATATAAAAAAATCATTATAATACTTTATGCCGCCATTATAAAATACAAATACACGCACATACACATATAATATACGTCAACATGAGTGTGATGATACCTTACAGCATTTCCATCACCATCAATCGCAAATTAAAAATACATAATTGATTTTTTAATAAGCATTCGACGAGAAAAGCTACCTTAACATACCATTGTGAGAATTTATTGACTACATACCATTTATTACTTTATTTTTTATTCCATTATTTGTCCAAGCGAGAGTTTTTAACAGTCCACCTAACTTTAAATAAGTAGTGGAATAATTTGATATTGAAATGTGTTATATTTAATTTTTTGCTCTTCAATCGCCATCTTTAGACGTAAATATATACGAGTTTACAAACATAAAATAAAATCCTTCGAGAATCTTCAATTTACGATACAAGATAAGTTGGTTTATTTTCTTCAATACACAGTTCAATGTAGTCAATACGAAGATAAAAGCACAATACTTTCAGGGGTAATTAAGATAATACCACTCATTTTGTACTACAGAATATGAATAATTTAGTGATCTTGTTATATCTGCTTCAAATAACGACTTTATTTTTGTTTAGAAATCATAATTACAAAAACGTGATTTGAAAAACGTTTAGTTTGTATTTAAATCTAGTATGTTATATCGTGTAAATTTAAATAACTTCAGGCCTTTCCAATTATGTGTTGCGAAGTAAATACTGTATTTTCAATATATGTACCCATACCCAATATCTGGCTTAGAATAGAATAGAATATACTTTATTGTATAATATAATTAATGAAACAATACAAAAAACAGCTTAGAATTAGGTACGAATGGCGGTCTTATCGCTGACAGCAATCTCTTCCAGACAACCACCCAGACAAGGCTTAGTTACTATGCAAATGATCGCGTCTATAAACTTCCCCACAGAGAACAAAATATTTAGAATAGAATAGAAAAGTCTTGATTGTACACCAAATAATAAAATAAAAACTGCTTAAAATCTAAATTTACATAAAAAAACAATCGGCGGTCTCATCGCTAAAGCGGTTTCTTCCAGACAACCTAATTAGGATCGCATTAAGGAATATAATATAATGGCGGTGTACATTAATAATATAACAATTTATACAAAAATTAATAGAACAGAAAAAAAACAATAAAAAGTAATAACAAAAAAAATAAAATTACATTAATACACATATATGCGACAAACAATTTATTTATTGAGATAGTGTTCTTTGACCATATTTTTGAAGATAGGAAGTGATTTAGCTTTTCTGACATCCACGGGTAATAAGTTCCAAAGTTGGACAGCCTATACAGCGAAGGAATTGAAGTAAAATGATGAAGTGCAGGCATCTGTAATTAGAGATTTTCTGATGAGCGCAAAGAACAGGAATGAGTTTTACAAATAAATTTAAAACATTCCTTTGATATTCAGAAACATGGTCATATTTTTTCAAACCGAATCTGAACCTTATGCACACGTTTTGAAGGCGCTCAAACTTGATTAGTTGCTCTTGGGTAAGATAGCATACATCAGCGTAGTCAAGGATAGGGAGCAAAATTGACTGTGCCAGCGAATTTTTTGTGGCAATCGGAAGAAAGTTTTTGAGTCTCCTGAGAGAGCTATACGATGCAAATAGTTTGCGACTTAATTCCGAGATGTGAGGCCACCAACACAATTCCTTGTCCATAATAACACCAAGGTTTCGGACTTTATCATTAATAATAATTATACGCTCGTTATCAATAATTATATCTGGAAGACTGGAAATGTTTATTTTTGAAATTGTGCGAGAACTACCAATAATAATTGATTGAGTCTTGCTAGGATTGTTTTTTAAACCATGTGAGATACTCCAGTTGAAAATTTTCTGCAAATCTCTATTGGTTATTTTAATGACATCATGTAAATTATCTTTAGGTACTTGAATATATTTGTAAATCGTCTGCATAGAGATGAAAAGAATATTTATATGATTGAAATAGATAGTTTATTCTGATCTCGGTGTATATTTCCGCCAATCGTAAATTTTAAAATTTCTGGATTTGGTTTTCAGTGCAGAGAAGTGTCTTTAAAAAATAGTGAAAACTTTGAACCGACTGAATACACACTATCGTGACAAAAATCGTTTTTAATTTTGTAGATGAGATGAAAATGCTGATGCACCGCTCGGATGCTCGCAGCGAGGTAGTGTGAGACACCCGCGCAGATCACTCGTGCGTCCCCACAGTTGACAATTAGAGCTGGCATACTCTCAAAAACATCCCGGTCTTTATGAACCTATGCAAAATGTAATAATATATGGAATATTACTCAAGATATGTTTACCAAATTTATATTGACGATTCAACAATTAGTGGTCTGACAAACTCATCAATCGTGAAAATTAGCATAAACGATGGTCTGCAGCGGAAACAGATAATTCACACACTGCTAAACTAATAAATTTATGATTAAATGGTATGACTAAGATTTTGACCTTGGCAATGTTATGACTAGCTACTGAACTGTACACATGCATTCTTTCAATTGTGTTCTCATTAAAACTCTAAAACAGACGTCCAACTAGTTTTCATTTATGTCAGTCAAAATACCCGAAGAGCATCGGAGTGTTTCTTCTGTTCGACTTGACTGACAATATCTAAATTCACATTAATTTACTTATTCACATACCTACAGCTACCTTAAATGAAGCTCAAAGAAAAGGTAGTATGATAATAAAAAATAAAATAGCAGTCCATAACGTCGAACTGCTGGGCACAGGCCACCCTCTAAAGGGAACTAATAGTACCTAGTCAGGTCATAAGTATTGTCACACAGTAAAAACTTTTCTTTTAGAATGCTGGCCACAAAAAAGTTTATTGAATTAGAATTTCGAATTGTTCATGAAAATAAAAATGTATAACTTTTAGAATTTTACTCATTTTTAACTATAGAGTGGACGCTTAAAGAAGACCGTGTTGCAGTTATTGCGTTGCGTCGTTGCGGTTACGCGCCAATTCAAATTTTTAACATACTGAAAAATTTGAATATTACCAAAAGATTCGTTTATCGTACCATCAAACGATACAATGAAGACTCTAGTGTAGATGACAGGTCAAGAAGTGGTCGCCCTCGGTCTGTTAGGACTCCAGCAGTGATAAAAGCTGTGAAGGCACGAATTCAAAGAAATCCCAAACGTAAGCAGAAACTGTTGGCCCTTCAGATGGGGTTAAGCAGAACCACGGTGAAAAGGGTGTTAAATGAAGACTTAGGGCTTCGGGCATATCGAAGAAAAACAGGACATCGTTTGAATGCTCGTCTAATGGACCTGAGACTGAAGAGATGCCGCGCTTTGTTGAAGCGGTACGCGGGAAAAAAATATCGGGAAATTCTTTTTTCGGATGAATAAATGTTTACCGTAGAAGAGAGCTACAACAAACAAAATGATAGGGTGTACGCACACAGTAGTGAAGAAGCGAGCAACCGTATTCCGCGTGTCCAACGAGGTCATTTTCCATCCTCGCTCATGGTATGGTTGGGAGTTTCTTATTGGGGCTTAACAGAGGTACATTTTTGTGAGAAAGGTGTAAAAACGAATGCTGTTGTGTATCAAAATACAGTCCTGACGAACCTTGTGGAACCTGTTTCTCATACCATGTTCAATAACAGGCACTGGGTATTCCAACAAGATTCGGCGCCAGCTCATAGAGCGAAGAGCACACAAGACTGGCTGGCGGCGCGTGAAATCGACTTCATCCGGCACGAAGACTGGCCCTCCTCCAGTCCAGATTTGAATCCGTTAGATTACAAGATATGGCAACACTTGGAGGAAAAGGCGTGCTCAAAGCCTCATCCCAATTTGGAGTCACTCAAGACATCCTTGATTAAGGCAGCCGCCGATATTGACATGGACCTCGTTCGTGCTGCGATAGACAACTGGCCGCGCAGATTGAAGGCTTGTATTCAAAATCACGGAGGTCATTTTGAATAAACTTTAATGTCATAAGAATCTATGTTTTGTTAAGTTCATTTTGGTATATGAATGGTTACATAATTAATAAACTTGTTACAATTATTTTACATTAAACATGTGACAGAATTTATGACCTGACTAGGTATATATGACACGTTTGTTCAAGGTAGATTGACGGTTGCTAATAACGGTGATCTCGACAAGTAGATTTCTTCACAATACTTTCCTTTGCCTCGTTCCAATTATGTTAGATGACAAAAACAGCTTAAGCTGTGCAGGGCATTGTTGGATTCCAACCAACCTCTAGGTTGGTCTCCAAGTATGGTTCCAATTACCTTAAGGCTTACCGTACCCAAGTAACCTCCTGTACTCGTATTTAATGAACATCAGGCTTAAAGGGCCAGACTATTAAAATCAAATGTTTCTCTGTTACATGAGGCACTGATTATTTAATCATTTTTTATTTAAAAAGCTTCAAGCCAGCGCCAAATGTCAGTTTGTTGTGTTAAAAGCCATTTTGAAGCCACTTCTATGAAGTTTTATAGGTAGAACCAAGCCAATATTTCATTTTTAGCAGTTGGGTTTCAATGAGCAACTAAGAATGAACTCTAGGAAACTGACAGTAAGAAAATAAAATAATCATTGATACTGTTTAAGTGCTTACTGCAAAATAGAAAAGGTAGACCGAAGACAACATGGGCAGATTTTCGGAATCGCATAAAAAAGATGATATGGCGAAAAAAGGTGTGAACATTTAAATGTCGGCTAGAAGAGATGAAAAAAAATATGCCACATGTATTCCATATATTTTCCAGTGCTACTTTACACAATAAATCTCAAAAAATCACGGAAATATTGTGACTATTCAGACCACGGGCTCCCGTAAACAATTAGGATGACATTATATGACATTAATAAATATTAGTAAATAAGTATGTAATATTTATAGTAAAGGTAGGCAGTACCGAAGATGGGAGGATGATATCAAGGAGGTGGCAGGACCATGTTGGATGAGGACAGCAAGGGATAGATCGTTGTGGAGAACACTTGAGGAGGAGGTCTATGCCAGACAGCAAGACAATCACGGAACCACTGTCTAATACAAATAATTACATTTAAATACATTGCTTTCATAAACAATCATGTTTAATATTAGTAGTACTTAAGTAGTTATAAATTGATAATAAAGGCTTTTATTATTATTGTTATGAAATATTTATTAATAAATATTACAAAGACTTTAGCTTACTAAAACATCAAATTAATAAATATATTAATATTGAGGTACATATTTTTATTTTTTACAAAGTCAACAAATGAACTTGTTTTGTTCCAGCACACTTTTTCCATTAGATTTTAATGCGTATGTTGTGCTTTACGAGTGCCACCACGAGGCACGACTATAAAATGAAAACATATGGCAGACTTATGCGCATTAATGGCGTCTTCACGTGTTATGCTCTTTTAGGACGATTTTAAATTCACTGCATGTGGGAATCGGTTTTAAATTTTGCAAAACATACAGTTTAGGAGATAAATTCTACGCAGATACGTAAATTTAAATGTTCATTAATAATACATTTTTACTTAATGTACATATATGAGTATAGTATGTACACGTACAACAAGAAAACAATAAAAGTAAAGAATGTTTTTTCTGTTTGATCTCCGAAGTTAGATCGATTTTGACAAATAGCTAATATCATTACCAATTACTTGTGCATTATATTAATTGATAACGAATTCAACCCATAAGTAGTACTTTTTTGTGTATATTTCCGCAAAGTAAAGGTTTAATTGTATGTTATATTGCAAATAATGGTCACGTAATTAAATTTAATTCTTTGATTTTTTACAATAAATACAGATAATTTTCCTTATAGAAGTTTCCTATTGTTATATATTAACAGTGAATAGTTTTCCGCGAGTAAATTAAGTATAAATGCGTAGTAAAATTTGGGCCATGAAGGTAATGATAATGGCGCAGCCAGCCATTCAAATTTACATAAATAATTTGTTAGTTCGAGCGATGTTATTCGTTGACCTCGATTCCCACAAAGAGGCATGGCTCAGGTGCTGTTTAAGTAAATGAGTTCATATACAAATGTATTATTTATGTAAGTAAGGAGCTAACCTTTTTTTTAGCTCCCGAGGAATCCATCATACCACGCATTATTCCGGGGAAAAGGTAACGTAGTTTTATCGACCTCACCGTTTCTTACGGAGGCCGTCTTTATGCTGGTGGCCAAATTGTCATGATCAGCGGCGGCCGCAAAGACATATCTACTAAAACCCCAGTAACACTATATGTGAGGGATTATAAGATTGACTTTTGGTAATTGTTCTGTGATGTGGATCTAAGCCTAACTTACTCCAGAATCATCAGTGTTCTCTGTTTGGTGGTAGTTTGACACACTAATTATTGATAGTTAAACAAATACCTCTGTCATGTCCACTGTCAATGCCGATTTATCATAAATGAATGGGAAGAATATCGGCAGACACAAAAATAAGGTTTAAAGAAAAATCTTTTAAAGTAATTCAAATACGTATACAGTAAATACTATTATCAAATTTATTCATATATACTCGTATACCAAATTATTTTGTAACTTTACTCAGTTTATAAACATTTGGTTTTATTTAAAAAAAAAAAAGATATTTTTGCCAATTATCAACAGCTTTTTAAGTAGTATTTGCAACTTAATTGCAAAGATCTTTCTAGACATTTCTGTAGTAACTAGGCTTCCATGAAATACGCTTAAGATGACTGACAAATAAACAATATCACTACCGTAGGTAGATACCAGAAGTAAAAACAGGTTTTCTTATAGAATTTAACGAATGATGAAGTTAAGGCCATGTTCGTATGTTTCCGTTTTCCTCTACCTTAACCGACTGGAAGTTGTATAATCTAGTTTTTATTTTAGCGCCATTTTAAATTGAATAGAGTTTCCGGTTTAGAAAAGATGTGTACACTGCTCAGTGACTTCCGCTATTGATGAATTAATTTTAGACATAATTGGTGGATGGCGAAGCGAAACGGAACCATCATTATGAATTTGGAACATTTGAATTTTTCATAGTTATCATGTTTTATTGACTACTCCAAGGCGTTTGATTGTGTAAGACGGAACTGCCTATGGAAAATCTTTCAAAAAATGGGTGTTCCTCTGCACTTGGTTTCGTTGATCGCGAACTTGTACACTGGTGGAGAGTCGATGGTGCGAGTTAATGATGTGGTGTCAGGACCTTTTAAACCCCAGAAAGGTGTACGACAGGGGTGCATTCTTTCGCCTCTTCTATTCAATATCTACGGCGAATATATCATGACAGTAGCCCTGGAGGGGTGGGAGGGAGGCATCTCAGTCGGAGGTAACAAGATCAACAACCTTTGATATGCGGATGACACTACATTGTTTTCTTCCTCAGAACAGGAACTGGCTGTGCTGTTTGAAAGGGTGGAGCGCGCGAGCGAGAGGGTTGGTATCTCCATCAACAAGGCCAAAACAAAAGTTATGGTGGTCGATCGGGGTGGACAGCTTGCACGTACAGGGGAACTAGCGGGCCTGGAGTTCGTCAGCGAGTTTGTTTATCTGGGTTCTTTAATCAGCGATCAGGGAGGCTGTAGCGGAGAGACCCGTAGACGCACACAAATGGCCAAATCTGCAATGAGCAAGATGACTAGAATTTGGCATGACATAAGCATGTCTAATACCACAAAGATGAGAATTGTGCGATCTCTGGTCCTCTCGATCTTTCTGTATGGCTATGAATCATAGGCTATTCGTGCGGCTATCCGAAAAAAATCGAAGCTTTTGAGATGTGGTGTTGGAGGAGAATGCTACGCATACCATGGACAGCAAAAAGAACCAACACATCCATTCTCGACCAGCTGAATGTCAGAACCAGATTGTACACGACCTGCTACCAGAGAGTACTCGGCTATTTTGGCCATATCGCTCGAAGGGGGGTCAGACAACCTCGAGAAACTAATAGTGCTAGGCAAAATAGAGGGGAAAAGGCCCAGAGGATGGTCACCAACCCGATGGTCGGATCAAATTAAGGCAATCACGGGGGTCACTTTGCCTGCAGCTCTGAAACAGGCCGAGGACAGAGTGGTGTGGAAGCAGTTCGTCAACGTCTCCGTAAAGGCTTATCAAGACGGGCACGACCTTCAGGAATGAAGAACACGTCGAAGAAGAAAGAAGCTGCCTCACTTAGAAAACATTTGGCTAGCCAGATTAATGATAAATTAAAAAGTAAGAACATTACATAATGCCTGCCCATAAAATTTCTACATCTGGGTCAGAATCTCTCCTTGAAGTATAGTAAATTACACCCATTACATTTTTTCATAGTCTTTTGACGATTTAACCCGTAAATCTGCTGTGCAAGTGTTCACACGATAGTTTTCTTTGTCTTCTCATTATGTCAAGATACAACAGATTATGAGAATCAATTCCTCATCATCATCAAAGTCATTTGGTTCAGAATCCAACATGATAATAAATAAAAGACATAAAGATAAATTAGAAAAAGTTATCGTTTGGACCTGGTTGGACACTTCCAACTTCCGTATCACTTATGTTGTGTTAATTCAATTCTGACCGAATCGACGATTCTTTGACGTATGGGCTTTCACGTCAGAATGCCTGTTTAGTCCCGGTTTCGATTCCCATGGGTGTTTATTTACAGAAAAAGTATTTAAATAGTTGTCTAGTATCTATAACACAAGCGTTCTGCTCACTTTGACACTAGATGACGCTGTGTGAAATTATTTATTATGAACCTGAGGTACAAGATGAGGTATCCATCTACATATGTCTTAAAAGGACGAAAATGCATTAATTATTTATTCTGGTTGCTAATCAGACCACCATTCAGTGTTTTGGTTTTGGAGTTATATTCGTGGGATGGAAATGCACTAAAAATAAATATGGACGAACTGTTCATAGGAACACTTCCTACTGTCTTAGTAATACAGAGAGACACGAAGTCTACACTGTTATATATTGGATTTGGTGACACCATTAATATTACTCACAAATAAATTAAAAGCTAAATACTGTTTTGTTTATAAAGTCACGTTGAACTCAGGTAGATAACACTTATCTCATGTAAGTGTCGCATAGATGACATCGTGTTCATACTGTCTGGCGTTATCGCCTTACAGTAACACATTGTACAGTATTAAATCACACAAAAATTCCAAACGACTCTTAGAAATGGTAGTCGTATATAATCATCATTGAAGACTCAAAGGGGTAATTGACGTAAGAGAGAGATAGTTTGCTCTTTATTATAATAAAAAAGCCAAATAAAACTCTTAGAAGACAGAATTATTTTAATGACCTTATGCTATACTTAAAGCTTTATTAAATACTAGCCGATCATCACGCCCGCTCCGCTGGGCGATTAACAGGTAAAATTGTTTGGCAAAAGCTTCGTACAAAAAAATTTTTTTTTCAATAAAAAGTATCCTATGTTACTTCTAATACCTCCAAGAATATTGTACAATGTTTCATAATGATCGGTTAAGTAGTTTTCGCGTGAAAGCGTACCAACAAACAAACTTACTTTCACATTTATAATATTAGTATAATTAAAATATTGTTAAGAGCTATATATGCGTATTTTGAAGTAATCTGTAGATGTCGTTGAACACCAGCTATCTGAAAATTCATAAATTACTCGTATTTTAGAAATATCATACTCAATTATAATTGAGTTATTATTACTATACTATACTATTATAATACACACGATGCATTTGGGCCGCTTGATCACGCTATCTGTGTTGTGTTAACAACGGTCATTACCAATACTCTATATTAGTCTAATGCTGTATGTTGGCGTCTATAAATAATATGTGTGATTGACTAATATGTGATCAACCTGTCAGTTGACTGTTGCTAGTCGTTTGACCTCATCGTAAGCCCATAAATTCATCATGTGTTCATCCGCACCGGAGTCTTTGCGGTCATGCACGCAAGTTCTCCAGAACGTTTATTTGGGGTACAATGAGGATGTGAAACAAGCTTCCAACTGAGGTTTACCCACCGCACTACGCCTTGGGCTATTTTAAAAAACGAAAGAAAATTTCTACGCGGCCGGTAGCATGTTGGCATGTTGTTGCCCATGATCTTGTTAACATCCATGGGAGACTATAACGGCTTACTAGGTGGTCAGCCTGTCTACTGTTACATAGTAATAAAAAAATACCTCCACTTTACTGTGTCGTTAGATTCTCCAGCGTCCGTATTCAAAGCGAACAGAAAGCGAATGCTCGGTATCTAAAACATGATACAACTGACTGAGTCATATTTCGTCATTCGTTCGACGCGGGCCGACACAGTGGAATTCTCAGGGCCACCACCACTGCCACCAGTTCGCGTGTACCGCTGATCGAGTGCGGTTATCGTTAGCTCATTAATAGCTATTTTCGTTTCGACCGCTCGATTGATAAGCCCTCAAACCACCCGTGTTATCTGGGCGGAGCGGACGCGTAACATCCCAAGTGCTTTCCATGTTTTATAATTTTTATACTGCTGTCCAAGTATAGTAGTAGACGTTTTTGCATTGGAATTTTAAATACGTGTGGCGGATGAGTGAATTTTCGGTTGCGAGATTTATGTGGCAGCAGGAGGAAAGCGCCGGCGCAATGGAGAGTTGCTATAAACTATACACATGGATTAACCACACTGTGCTCATGTTGTTATTCCAGATTTTCTGGAAAGTCACTCAGATATCGGACTACTTTAAGGGAAAGTGAGTACAATTTTACTATATACATACATCAATATTTATTGAGCAAATTATGAAATATTTTAAATTTCAAAACTAATACCGAGGTTTAACCTATTGTACCGAAAACTTTGATCAATCCAATTATTACAAATTAACACAAATTAACGAATTGTTTATCCTTAAACTGTATTTCATTTTGTCAAAGTATTAAAAATATTTAGATGTATGTTGTCGTGTATATTATCTAATATTTCATTTAAATTAAAATATTTTTGTAAGTGTCCTTGTTGCAATAAACAATTACACAACTTCTTCTACTTTACTATACTTTGAATTATTTAATAGGAAAACTTAATGCTGTACCAAATGATAGGACATATAAACAATTTAATAGATTTAAAAGTTAATTTACAAATAACAACAAATTTTAAAATGATAAAAAACTTAGTTGAAATTAATTTTTTTAACAAAACTACCTGCTTTAATTAGCGTAAAATAGAAAAGTTATACTGAGAAAAGGTATTTGATTATATTGAACATCTGGGGATTCTATTCTATAACAACTATACTATACGAGTAGATAGTATAAACAATGTATAAGTTTACCTTGAATGAGATCATCGTTCGTTTTATTTTATCTTCCTGAGACCAAGCCAAGTTGACCTTCAAACTTAATTTGTACTCGTTTCCACTCAAAAGAAAATATTCGATTTTGCCAGCGTTTTCGTTAGCCCGAGCAGTAATCAATAATGGTAACATGTAATGAATTAAATCTCGGTTGTATAATTAATCTAGTACTAGGGTCCACCGTTTGACAGTTTATTCATGTCACTTTGGTCTTTAATCGAAAATAATTTATTTAAGCCTACCTGTGCCCGCGACTCCGTCCGCGTGGAATAGTGACTTTGGGCAACATTTTTTGGATATATGAGGTCAACTTAAATTGGAAATTCAACCTACTAAGTCCAACCTAAGCTGAACCCTATTTCATAAATGTTTGATGATATACATCTGAGGTCAACTGTAATTGGATTATAAAATTTCCGAAACCTCATTTTTAACAAAAACTATTTTTTTTAATAAAATTAGCCTAAGTTACTCCTTGTTACATCAGCTATCTGTCAGTGAAAGTCCCGTCAAAATCGGCACAGCCATTTCAGAGACTAGGCGGAACAGACAGACAGACAAAAATTGTAAAAATGTTGTTTTGTAAAAAAGCGGTTATTTTAATATTACACACAGACCCTCCAATTTTATTTATTTTTATAGATATTTTATCATACCAATTCATATAATAAAAATAATAGCCCATAATGTTTCACTTCTGGCCTTTCATTAGGGAACAGGCAGTATACCTGTTTGTCCAAGGCGGATTGGCAAGTCTCATGGTGATATCGGTATGCCTACTCACTACATTAGTAACTAACTTCAAAAAATTTAAACAGGTTATGAATATAGAACAGTACAAGATAGAAGAATTCCGTTAAAGTTTACAACACGAGCTTTGTATCATAAATAGAAAGGGAGTTGACAACTTCTATTTGTAATGCTATTGCTTGCTACTAATATTGCACGAATATTGCTATATTACTTTACAATATTGAAATTGTTTGGAAATAAATGACAAATGGTACACATAAATACATTACATGTAATAAATATTACGGTCACCATATCGAATTTTATCTATATTATCTCTCCGTAATCTAAAACATTGTATCAACGTAGTAACCACGTATAAACAGAAAGTATATACTTTTAATAATATAATCTAACAATATACTTTTTCACCGTGACAAAGCTCTAACTGGACTCCGTATCAATATTTGTTGGTTGTTTCTACATTTATATATTTAGTATATTTGGTTACCTATATAAAAATATTACAGGTAACAATTTGTAATAACTAAGTATCTACAATAAAAAAAATATAACGTAATCTATATTTTTCAATAGGTCTATAAACAATTCAATGTTTCCGAAGTCACATGACAAGTTAACTTTTGTTACACAGATGCATAAAACAAAGTGATTACGAGATTTCACAGTAACATTCAGTTATCAACATAAGTATTACATCATCGATCGAAAATTTCATTATTCCAAATAATTTAAGATCAATTACGTCAAAAAACCATTACTTTTATATACTATTAGTATTATATGATGCTCGTAGTTGTATTTTCAATATAATATTTATATTATTAATATTCAAATAGTTGTGTATCTGCATTACTTACTTTCTAACAAAATTATTATTAATTATAGGAGTCATCTAAATTGTAGTTATTTTGTATACAAAACTATTTTAGAAAATAGCTGCTCCGATAAAAACTGTAGATTATTTTTGGCCGAAGAATAAATTTTTGATAATGTATTTTATATTTCATGTGAAATGTAAAGCCATTTTGCTTTGCCCCCTTTGAGGAATCCCCATAAGGTACAGTTTACAAAATATGTTGACATTTAATTCAAAATAATGAGATATCAGCAACAAACATCTTTAGGTACAAAAACAAAATCAAGGAGCATCAAACAAACAATACCATTGTTGCATGTTAAATGTATCATTTTTGCATACATAAACATATTACAATCGATTTAAATATTCGACTTTGCATTCCAACCTATTATGTTTTGCAATAACTTTTAATAAGAAAATGTTTTTTTGAGGATCTCAAAATGATGGATAATCCAAATGTTTGTCAAATTATTTAATTACTGTCAATTTTATATTACAGCACTAACCTTTTTATTATAATATTTTCAAAATAGCTCTTCGCTGTTAAAACAGCCAGTATAAATATATAACCTCATTTTTTAATGACTAAAAAGTTAAGAATTTGTAGAATTGCCTTATACATACGATAGATACCTCTAGATTGTAGTGGGTATTTTTGGATGGAATTGCAATTGTCAGAGAAGCGCCATAAAACCGTTATCTTCTCCCCTGTGCTAAAGCGATTCTGGCAAATTATTTTTTAATGTAAATGTAAGAACTTCCAAAAGAATAAATTCTTAAGTTTGTGATAGTAATAGTTTGAATTGAAATATTATTGTAATCTTCGGTCACTATCGCGAAAAGCTGTAAAGGCGTGCCTTAACTGTCTGGTATATCGTCTCTGCTAATATTCAATTGACTAATGTAGCAATCAATTCATTCACAACTGGTATATTGCCGCGACTTCTTATATTTAGAGATAAATGTTGTAAATATTACAACATTCCAACATTCTATACTTATAGCTATTGATTTTCTTATAAAGCTAGAGATTTGATACATGATAAATAATTGTCGTTAAAAGTATCCAATAATAATCCATGTAAAGAATTTTTTGTATAAATTTTCAGTCACCTGTTTAACCTGTTTTGCTGTTAATTATATCTTTCATATACATATATAAAAATTGTAAGTACCATTGAAAATAGCAAGTATATGTTATTGCTTCTAATAAAATTACGTGTGCAGGCACAAAGCTTTATTAATATTAATAAGCTGTATTGTTTATACTACATTTTTATGTACATATTTTATGTAGCGCTAACCGGCGATCGATCGTGTAAATTGCTTAATAGGGGGAACCACTCTTTTGTTCGTCTGTATAATTGAACCAATTTGCTACGAATATTACCACTTAATTTGAATAAGGTATTATTATTGAACTGATTGCTATGATCTGCAAAATTTAATAAAATTCAGCTTGAATGTATTGACCCATTTAATTAGGTATATTTTACGATTTTTAAGCAAAAAAATATATTATAACAGAAGATGGCACTATTTATTTAGTGGCTAAGTAGTCTTAAATGATCGTATCTGGTTCGATCTCCATAATTTTGCGTTGTTCTTCTTACGTTATCTATTAATTGTATGTTGAACAAGCCTGCGATACAGGTCGCCCGCGAAACGTGCTCCCGGATAGACGCGACCCCATCTCTAGGACGCTGAAGCGAATGCTCTCGCGAACGCTATCCCCCCCAGTCCGGCATGGACCCATGCAGCGGTCGAGCCGGAAACGCACCTCACAGGAGGCGCGTGTCCGAGCACGCTGCCACGGCTGATGGACCCCGCTCCCACGGGTTTGGAATGCCTTAACGCCCGTAGTCGCTGTCGAGTCGTCTGAGACAACAACAGCTTTAGCTTTACGAAAAAAAAAACTAACTGTATTTAAAACACTTCTAAACTCAAAAAAGAAATATATTATGTCGAAATAGCTAATGTGGCATTGTTCAATATTCAAAAATGTACGTAATATAACATTGTCATCCATTTTTCTTTCGTACTTCATATAATGAATTAGATAGAGGTAGGTACGTGCCCACTTTAAACAACTGTCGACACGCTACCTTCTCCAACTAATTCAAGTACATTACAAACACATAAAGACGCCTTATTACAAAGTTGTAAAGTACAATTTCGCAAAACTCATTAGAGTAAGGTTGTATATAATGAAATCAGAACTATCTGCAACGTGCTGCTGTTCCACATATATTTAATAGTAATAAGTCATTATCAAGGTTAATGTTACTTTGTATGGAATTATTATTTGTTTTTAAAGTGAAAAGGTTGTAAAGGGATGGTAATTTTGGTCCCAAATATAAATTTATTAGAAAAAATATTAAATATAATAAATATAATAACAGCTCATAATGGTCTGTCGAGTCTGTACTCGAGGCATGTGCCTTCTTTTAAAAGGAATCGACAGTCTACCCGCCACAGTTGTCAAATTAGTGGGGAAAAAATCAATACCTATCTTTATTTATATGCTATCACGGAATCGCAAAGCGCTGATTTCTTCGAATCTGTGTTAATCCTCTACAAACATGTGTATAATCTTTTAAATAAAAACCACATCAACATCAGTTAATTTGTTTAAGATATACAATACGATGTGGTAATAGCAATTAACTATTCTACATATTCTAAATACAACACCCGGTGTCGTGGGGTTAAATCATGTTCATAATAATCATTAAAATATTGTTTGTTTCTGATTCAGCACAATAATATTCTTAGAAACGATAACACAAATATAATAAATACCAATAAATAAGAACCATGAATGAGTATGGACTGAGTCATCGCCCATGGACCCGAGATATCGTGTAACCCTCGACATATATTTATATTTTAATTAAAAATTAAATTATTATTTGCTTGACATTGGTGCCCACTTAAAACATAGGGTTTATTGTCCTACATTGTATAAAACTTAATGTTATAATACTATAATAAACACTTTGGACTTGTATTATTGTTTGGTATTTATTGTATAAATCTAATATTTAATCGTTTTGCTCTTTTAAGTTGGCATATCTGAAAAAAAACATACAGAACTATTCAGAAAGGTCATTGAAAGACATATTTTTTTTATATTACTGTAGGACATCAGACAGGCAGACGGCCCACTTAGAATTTAGCAGTTACCATCGCCTATGGGTGTTTGCAACGCCAGTGGCATCGCGAACACGCTGCTGTCCCATAAGGGTACAGGAACTTGGGTCATTAATGCCGAAAAACAACACAAGGTTATTATGGCGTCATACTTAAGGCCAAAGGTGGTCGCCATTCAGACGGGCTTGAGGTCCTACCACGTAGCTAGGGTAGGTTGTTTTGCCGTCTTTTACGACAGGCTGACTTCGGCCGCAGAGGTTAGTTATTCTTTCTCCAACCCTTTGAAAATTAATATATTTTTACTTTAAAATAGTTCTTGCCGAAGATTATCAGTTCCGTGACATGTGTTCTTCCTGTGGATAGATAGGTAAGATTAGATAGTTAGGAAGTGAGGGAGGATGTTTATATAAACAAAATTGATAAAATTGTATATATGTAATGTATGTTCTAACAGATAATGAGATTTGTTTTATGCATTTTACATTAACATGCATTGACATTATTAAATAGTATATTACGACCCAGTGACCTCACATTTGAAACGACTTACACCCCTCTATGGCATTCTGTGGTACTCTATGTATCTCTAAGTTAAAAGCAAATTTAGTGAGTAATATGCTGATAAACCTGCCAAGGCTTTAGATTTTTACTTTAGGCCAGCCTGAACAAAACTATCGGGCAATGTCTTGTACATTAGGCATATTTTTGTTATTGCTGTGATACAGCACACAGACTGACAGCCCACTATACAATAGTTAAAAGTTACTGTTGCTTTTAACACACTGCCGTCCGCGTAGGGGACCTGGAATCTGATCACTTATGCCGGAACACAACAAGGTTATTACGGCGGCATATTTAGAAATCAGGGGTGGTTATCATTCAGACTGGCTATAGGGCAATATTCTTACTGCGCCCTGCACAGAAAATAAATGAAAATTAACTCTCCTGACATTGACATCTAAATTTTCTGACATTGACACCTTATTTCTTTTGAGAGACAATTCTTTGCTATACTTTGGCAAATAGTGTATTATGATCGGCTTCACAATTTCGCATCGATACACTACGATGACACACTCCCCTTGTTTTCCAATTACAGAGCAATACGACTCAGTGGCGCACAATGCCGAATCATGCAGTAAATTGGAACGTGAATTAGTTTTCAAATGCACCAGCAGAGTGCGCTAAGTTCAGTGTTGAAAAAAAATAGATAGAATATAGATTCGAATTCTAAAATGAAACTATATTCACATTATTTGGAAAACAAGGTCTGTTTCCAGGCTCAACGGCTATCTCTTATATATCTATCATGCAGCGGTCAAGCTGAGGTCGTCCTTACACCAGGTGCTTCCTTGAGTGCGTTGTCAAATCACCGGATATCGCTATTACGTCGTCAAAAATCTCACACACAATACATGTGTATTGTAGTCTAATTTAATTATCGTATTTATGGATACAAAACAGTAAATTAAACATTAAAAAATTGTTTCCTATTATTCTAATTCTGGCGATTATATTCAAGACAGCTACTTTAATGTGTATATGACGTATGAATATTACTTCAGAACTATAGTAAACTAGTTGCTCCTTTTATTTTATTTTAAAGCTAATCACTTAATAATTGGTTTCTCGTTTAAAATTTCCTAAAATTAAAAACTCGTTTGGAAAAATTGTTTTAAATACATACATAATAAGTACATACATAAGACATTAAGCCCGACATTATTGCCGATCACTGGTTTGGTTAGAAAATTGCTCCGAGACACTCAATCTATAAATTCCAGCTGGTATCAGCGGATTATGCTTTACTTAATCGACATTTAAGTATGTACCAAAATCAGAGAGTGATTTATACTCAGAATTCCATATATGTACCTTATTTTTCATGACGACGCCAGGGTACTATAATTTTATTCTTAACATCTTTTTTTTTATATTGCTGTAGGACAGCAGATAAATTCTAAGTAGGCTGACGGCCCACTTAGAATTTAGCAGTTACCGTCACCTATGAGTGTTTGCAACGTGCATACGCTGCTGTCCCATAAGGGTACAGGAACTTAATTCACTAATGCCGGAACATTAGTGACCCAAATCAAAGTTATTATGGCGGCATATTAAGGCCAAAGGTAAGGTCGCCATCAAAACGGGCTTAGGACCCTACCACGTAGCTAGTAGGGTGGGTCATTTTGTCGCCTTTTACGGCAGGCCGACCTCGGCCGCAGAGGTTTCTTTCTCCGTCCCTGCAAGAATAAAAATTTTATGTATAAGGTAATAATGAACACATTTTCAAATAAAATGTATCATTATTGTTCAGTGCGGTGACCTCTACTAGATACCTCTAGGTAGCAATAAAATTTATTTTTGGTAACAAATAAAAAAGTGTTTAAAATTGTTATCGCTGCAAATGTTGCTTGAAACAACAGTAGAGATTTGTTTTTAAAAAATTGTTAAGCCCAAGACTATCTCAAAATAATGTCTTAGCAGTAATGCTATTTTAATATAAGACTCATTGTTGTGCCTTGAAATTTGCTTTGGTTTATAAATATTTATGAGTGATATAGTGGAATATACAATATTTAGAGAACCCAAAGTCTTCATTTGATTTATCTTTAATATCAGTTGCGGTTAAATTCAAATCAGCTAAATATCTATATACAGTGCCGGATTAAGCAAGCGCGGGGCCCGTAGCAAATCTTTTCAAAGGACGCTGTACCTGGGCGCAAGTGTGCTTCCATACCTCAAACTACAGCACCAAACATAAAATCTACATCACCAATGCACTTTTCGCCGATGGCTCAAGCGAGCTCCTGGGACGTGACTTCATCAAATAGCTACCACCTGATTCGGCGATGGAAGCGCTGAACACGTTTGTCTTTGGGCTTCACGCAGAGGTCCATGACATGAAGACGGTGTTGTGCAGTGACAGTCTCGTCGGATATGATCTTGCAGTTGGCTACTTTGCTGATGTGGTGTCTCCAGTCTACAGGAGAATTTGAGTCGGTTCGGGGCCTGATAATGAGCTCTAGCTCATAGCTAGGGTCTGTTTGTAATATTAAAATAACCGCTTTTTACTAAGTGCATTTGGATGTATACACGGTACATATATCAAAACAACATTTTTTACAATTTTTGTCTGTCTGTCTGTCTGTCTATTCCGGCTAATCTCTGAAACGGCTGGACTGATTTTGACGGGACTTCCACTGGCAGATAGCTGATATAACAAGGAGTAACTTAGGCTACTTTTATTTTAGAAAAAAAATGGTTTTAGTTAAAAGTGATTAGTTTCGGATTTTTAATAATCCAATTTAAGTTGACCTCAGATTTATATTATCAATCATATAAAATAGGGTTCAGCTTAGGCTGGAGATTGTAGGTTCGAACGCAGTTTGTATATTTCATTTATTTATATTTTAGGGTTTATAGGGTTTGTAATCCAAAATAAACCATAAGATATATCCAAAAAATGCTGCCCAAAGTCACTATTCCACGCGGACGGAGTCGCGGGCACAGCTAGTAATTTAAATAAGCTTAAATTTCAAGTTCAACCGTTCCTCCAAAGATAGCATACTATTGTATTAGACCTATTTACTTTTCTATCCGTTTAATTATATTTCTGCATACCATAAATATGAAATGGAATAGAAAATAATGGAACGTATGGTGACAATTCAAAGAAAATATTGACACAACACGGGCGTTACCTAGATAATTATGTTTCTAAACAGCGACTCGAGACAACACAACCGACCTATTGAGGTCATCTCGCCTGGCAACGACTTACCTTTTCAACGAACGGTGTCTTTTAAGCCTAGTGTAAAATAATTTGTCTTGCTCTGCATATAATCATATTGTTTACAGCTAAGACCTCACCCAGTGGTTGTTAATGTATTTATTAATTGCGAATTTAATCTTCTAAATCCTCATTCTGGGTTTCATTTTCCAAATTAGGTATTATACTCACTTGCGTCCAATGAACTTTCAATTGTGAGACAGTAAAATTAAAAGACGTGCATTGTGACTATGTTTAAGGTCTCCGGAGTTCCAATTACAATCAGCATGAAACTCTTTAAGCGTTTCAAGAATAGTAGAACAAGTAAGGGTATAAAAAGCGTTTGAGATACTCTGCCACAGTAGTGTTCTATAAATTGCTACTTAAGCAATTTATTATAATTTAAATTACGTAGCACCACGCTTATTTACATAACATATTGATATAATCTCGTATATACACCAGAAACTTGTCTAATGGAGTACAGTAGTTTTATAAATAATAAGTGAGATTTGTAGGTAATAAATTATTTTTAAATTTGTTTTACATTACACTTGGTGATTTGCCAAATTGGAACGAGTTGTGCCAGAAACTTTTGTCATGGGGTCATATCGTGATAATTTATTTAATTGCACCTCTTGATGCTGAAATGTATTTTATTAACATTGTGTTATTAAATATATATTATATTTTGCAACTTAAATAATCGTGTGTCTACTCCGAGTCAGTAAATTTCATGATTGATGATTAACTAACCAGTAAATTGTAAAAAATCATTATTAACTATCTATTTTAACATTGTACCTGTATGAATTGTGTCAAAGATTTTAAGACGAAGTCGTAGCAAGTAGTCTTACTGCTAGCATAGGCATGGTGGGGGGATGGAAGATGTCACAGAATAGCAGCAACGGAAAATGTCATTCAGTTAATTAGAAAATTCTTGACCCACGTGTAAAGAATATCCCTCCGCCCGGGCGTTCTTCAATAGAAGGACACTGGTATGATTACTAGTAGTAGGTATACCAGGGAGTGGGTCCCTTTGTCAACTGTGAAGGTTTGTATCAAGCAATTCTACCTCAAAAAAGGCCAAAGTAGCTCAAATGTAACAGGGATGTAACGCTTCGAAGAAAGGAGAAACAAACAAAACACCCCTCTGTACTCTGTACTACATATATAAATAGTATATGACGCACGGCAGAATAAACGAGGGAGTGTCTTTGTATTTTAATCGAGAACAATATTTGATTAAATATTTATTTAGACAGCATATCTCGTTTATAATGTATTTTAAAACTATTATTTAATTAGAGATGTGTCGTTAGGGAAAATTCCGGTATAAAAGATCGTGTTACGGTTTTATTAAACTTATAAACGTCATTTATAAATATAGAAAGGGAATTTCCTTGTTTGTGTTGTGATATTTTCCGAAGTATACAATTTAGATATTACATTTTCATTAGATGTATGCCCAGGCAATAGAGAAAAGCATCGTTCTTTTATTCTTAATCAATAATCTATTTTTACATGGCTCTTTGATCAGGAATAAAATATCATGGAAGACATGCGAAATATTTGGGCTAATGTTCATAATATTAGGCTAATAGACACCAAGAATAAACAACGACTTAGATAAAGAATAAATGTAGGAGTTGTCTATTATACTTTCGTCGATTTTGGCTTCAACACTTTAGAGGTGTTTTGAACGGATCAAATGATATTAAATACAAATAAAAGTTTTAGCTGAAAGTATAACGTAAACTAGTAGACAATATAAAATACATACCTAGTCAGGTCATAAGTATTGTCACACAGTAAAAACTTTTCTTTTAGAATGCTGGCCACAAAAAAGTTTATTGAATTCGAATTTCGAATTGTTCATGAAAATAAAAATGTATACTTTTAGAATTTTACTCATTTTTAAATATGGAGTGGACGCTTAAAGAAGACCGTGTTGCAGTTATTGCGTTGCATCGTTGCGGTTACGCGCCAATTCAAATTTTTAACATACTGAAAAATTTGAATATAACCAAAAGGTTCGTTTATCGTACCATCAAACGATACAATGAAGACTCTAGTGTAGATGACAGGTCAAGAAGTGGTCGCCCTCGGTCTGTTAGGACTCCAGCAGTGATAAAAGCTGTGAAGGCACGAATTCAAAGAAATCCCAAACGTAAGCAGAAACTGTTGGCCCTTCAGATGGGGTTAAGCAGAACCACGGTGAAAAGGGTGTTAAATGAAGACTTAGGGCTTCGGGCATATCGAAGAAAAACAGGACATCGTTTGAATGCTCGTCTAATGGACCTGAGACTGAAGAGATGCCGCGCTTTGTTGAAGCGGTACGCGGGAAAAAAATATCAGGAAATTCTTTTTTCGGATGAAAAAATGTTTACCGTAGAAGAGAGCTACAACAAACAAAATGATAAGGTGTACGCACACAGTAGTGAAGAAGCGAGCAACCGTATTCCGCGTGTCCAACGAGGTCATTTTCCATCCTCGCTCATGGTATGGTTGGGAGTTTCTTATTGGGGCTTAACAGAGGTACATTTTTGTGAGAAAGGTGTAAAAACGAATGCTGTTGTGTATCAAAATACAGTCCTGACGAACCTTGTGGAACCTGTTTCTCATACCATGTTCAATAACAGACACTGGGTATTCCAACAAGATTCGGCGCCAGCTCATAGAGCGAAGAGCACACAAGACTGGCTGGCGGCGCGTGAAATCGACTTCATCCGGCACGAAGACTGGCCCTCCTCCAGTCCAGATTTGAATCCGTTAGATTACAAGATATGGCAACACTTGGAGGAAAAGGCGTGCTCAAAGCCTCATCCCAATTTGGAGTCACTCAAGACATCCTTGATTAAGGCAGCCGCCGATATTGACATGGACCTCGTTCGTGCTGCGATAGACGACTGGCCGCGCAGATTGAAGGCTTGTATTCAAAATCACGGAGGTCATTTTGAATAAACTTTAATGTCATAAGAATCTATGTTTTGTTAAGTTCATTTTGGTATATGAATGGTTACATAATGAATAAACTTGTTATAATTATTTTACATTAAACATGTGACAGAATTTATGACCTGACTAGGTATAATAGCTTGACTAAACTATAACAGATATTATTTAACAATATATATATATATATATATATATATATATATATATATATATATATATATATATATATATATATATATATATATATATATATATATATATATATATATATATATATATATATATATATATACAGGGTGATTTTGACAAACCCGTCCAAATTTTTTTTACGCACTAAAAATCATTCAAGGTACCCATTTTTGCAAAAAAAAATTGTATGTTGAATTTTCACCATAAAATATTTCATATAGGATCATTAATTCAATCGTACAGAATAATCATATGGTGCAAACAGCGTCGTTAACCTGTTATTACCTGTCTCTGTCGCACCCGCATAAATGAGTAGTGCGTATTCGCTGGCCCAGTTCAATGCCGCCGTCCTCGGCCTTTTACTAGGTCAGATTGGAGAGGTCATTGCACTCTCGCGCCGTATTACGTAAATTGCGAGTTCTCTGAATGACTGTGATGCTGATTACTCAACATTTTTGTATTAAGTGATACAAAATTAAAATACATGTTTCTCATAACTTTTACTAAAGATTCTTCTGTGTGAATTTGGACGGGTTTGTCAAAGTCATCCTGTATAGACATAAAAGTTTGTAAATATCGGTAAACTATTTTGTGAAACATCAAAGACGAGTTAGCCGACATACAATACAAGTTTAACCCTCTTTGCGAATGCGGAAGGAATAGATGCATGTTTTGCCCCAATACCGCACACCAGCTATACAATTTTCTCCACGTGATTTCCCTAGACCTGTTAGTGTGAACTGTCTTCTATCACTAAATGGTAATAAGTACGCAACTACTTCACGTAAACTTTTATTAGCTAATAATATATATTTATAGTAAGTATTTCAATTTGTATATGGGTGAAGAAAAGGTAATGTTAATGAAACTTTACATTATATTTATTTATTTTTTGCACCTCTCATTTATCCTCTCTACCATGATACTGGCAAATCGATGCCCATGGCGTTGGAGCCAAGCACTTCAAAAATAGAATAGAATATAATAGCTTAACATTTGTTTAAAGATGAACACGAGCCTATAGATATTTTCTAAAACATAATTCTTGTTACCATCGAGCGACTTGCGTTTGCGTGTGATTTCGTCATTGAGAGTATTTCCTTAACTTGAACATTAATTAAATGGTTTAAAAGATTTAATTTTTATGTTACGCATCGTTGATGACTATGTCAACAAGTTGAATCACTTACCTTACTGAGACGAAAGCTACTGGTATATTCAAGTAGGTTAATTTATATCATACCTACCTGGTTAAAGCTTTATAAATAAAATTATAACTAAATACGGAAGGCTGGAAATTTTATTTGAGCCTTTTTCAGACAGATAGTGGATCTCCCAGGTAGATATATTTCCCATAAGGCTGATAGCCAAGTTATATCACACTCGGGGTCATACCGGGTCACGGTTTCCAGGATAGCATGCAACGCTTCGGTTGTGCTTATTGCCTAGTTGCATATAACATAATTATAAGTTACCGTCGGCGAAAGAAAACATCGCGGCTCCTGCATGCTAAGATCACCGGTATGAGTTGCCCGCCAAACCGCCCTGGACTAGCGTGGCGGCCCGAGCCTAGCAGCAACAAGTTATGACCAGTTGTCACAGACTTATTTAATTCAAATTTAAGACTGTTGATATTATATTGATTTAATATATTTATCACACGAATGATGTACGAGAAAAATCCCCTCCAACATTAAACCAAACCCACGGAGGTTCTAGCATTCAACCCATAAATACCTTTACCATAGTCTATTATGTATATTTCGTAAATGCCAGAAATACATTCTGTGTTTAGTATAAAATGTTATATCAAAGGTTTAGTCTCATGAAGTTTTGAAAACGATAAGGCGAAGCGTCCTTTGCCCTTGGCCACCCTTTTCGCCGGCAACTACGAACAGGTAAACCGATTGGTCAATGCCCCAAACGATATAGGGTCATCAATAAATATCGATTATGTTGAATACCTACTTGTTAAGAATACAAAATTTTTAGTTGCTACTGATCTATTGATTTTGGAAACGTGATGAAGCGAGTTGTTTTTATATTGGAGATAACAGAATTAATTTTTAAGCTTATTATACAGCAAATAACACGTAATAATAATACATTTGTATTAGATCAAAGATCTTTAAATCACAATTGCTCTCAAATTGAGAGGTTGAAATATAAATAGAATTGATTAAACAAAATAATTACTCAAAAAGATTTTAAGTAATTATGATTACCATTTAAATTATACTCTATTAATTGAAGATGTACGTTCAAAATACATTTTGTTATTTAATTGAATAAAATCATGGATCCCAAGCATAACTGTGGAAAAATGAATACTAAAACTTTAAAAAAAGTAAATAAAACCGTACGTCTTACCTCCTTTGTGAGTGTGGGCAAAATAATTCTGGAACGATAATTATGATAATAGTTTACAAAAAAGAGAATATCTAATAAATACCTTTTGACTAGAACAGATATAGATATTGGAAGTGTGAAGGTTATAAAAATACCTAAGCAAGTAATACAAACGTATTATGATGTCAATTTAATAGCTATAAGTTTATATAAAGTTTTTAAATTTTTTGTTACATATACATTTTGACGATGTTTAATTCTAGGCTAGAAGTGAAAGTTGGGAAAAAATCAATGTTCGAGCATGTTTATTGATCGTCAAAAACAATTTGATATACTTAACCAATATTAATATAAAACAATATAGTGATACGGTGAGCGGCCTTGTCTCTAAAAACAATATCATCCACGCGACCGGGGTAGTACTTATTGTTTCAAAGACAAGTTACCTATACTCTATCCACTATGCTAAAAAATAAAATGTAAACAAACAAACCAATGTTTCTCAAACAAAGCTAGAATAAAAACAACATGGCGGGTATAATCCGACCGTAATAATAAAACACTCCTTCCAATCGACAATAGTACGTTGAACAGTACACTTATAATTGCCAGCATATAAAACCAGTAAGAGATTTGGAAACATTGTTTTTTTAGATTCTTTATAATGTAAGTTAGATAATACAATTAATGTTGTAAATATGTAAATTTTATACGCATTATATTTATCATTCATAACTGTAAAAACAAAATTATTTTATGTTTTTTTTCTAAAAGTAAGGAATAGTTATATAAAAAAATAAGAATATAGGAGATATTTCTAATAAATAATTAAAAGTTGCTATGATAATTTTTGTATCACGTTGATTATTGTAAAAACGACATCCAAAAACACTTTTTACGATTTGTTTACATTTTGTTTTTTGGTAAAACGGATAAGGTATAGATTAAAACTTGTATGTATTTTTTATATTTTTACAAACATACACTTAACAGCTATACACCCAATAAGAACAAACTATTTACATCATATATTTGTCCCTCATGTGGATCGAACCCATACGCGACCTTACCAAATCAGCCATTAGTGGACACGATTATCAGCCGACCAACCGAAGCAACCGTGACATCGAATTTTTAATTAGTGCTGTTACGGTCTAGGGCCGTCGAATAAATATCTGAGTCCAGCTTAATTTAGGTTTAATATTTGGTTTATTACAATTTCAATATTAAAGTACAACGTAGTTGAATTTTCACGGCACAGGCGCACGAATGAACGAGTATAATGGTTGAGTGTACGAATGAGCGTATTGCACCACAGACAACAACACTAGTGAGGCAAACAGCTACAATTATCAATCCATTATTGACAATTTCACGTATACCTACGTAGGTATAAAGATGATGATGAAGAATATACATCAGATCAACTTGTATATTAGACATAAAATAAGAAAAATAGCTTGTAAAAAGAGCTTGTCAACTGACATATTAAAATAATTTCTGACTCATCTAGCTGGTCTACTTGCTCAGAAGAGTCTGATGGTTATTCAGGGTATTGAGATCCAAAGCTTTATTACGCGCGTATATATATTTTAAGAAACAGAGTATATAATTAGTTATCCCAGGTTCAAAATTCTTTGTCATTCAAACAAATAGAGCCATAATTTTTTTAATTATGGACTCAAAATGTCGTTAGTGTCATATACGTTACACATAATTACGACCAAATACAGTTATTTATAAATTTTTATAATATAAAAATATTTAACTAACCAAAACGTCATCAAGTTTTTCGTAGCTGAATAATAATAATAAGGTCTGATTATACCATGTTTATCTCTCTTCTCTTTCAGCCTCCCTTAGACATTCTGGTGTAGGCCTCCTCTAACTTTTTCCACTCTTCGCAACATTGAGCTTTCTGGATCCAATTTGAACCAGCGACCCTCTTTACATCGTCCTTCCAGCGCATCTGTGGTCTTCCTTGAGGGCGCTTATTCCCCCACAGTCTCCACTCAAGGAGTCGCTTGCACCAAGACTCTTCCTTTCGGGCAACATGGCCAGCCCACCTCCATTTTATGTAACTTATTCGTGTTGTTACGTCTGCGACTTTGCTTTGTTCTCGTAGCCATTTATTAGTTTTTCGGTCCATCAGTGCCGCTCTTACCAGCTTTCTCTCAACTGCCCTCTGGGCCACTTCTAATCTATTTATGACATCTTTGGTGAACACTTAGGTTTCGGCGCCGTGAGTGAGTACCGTCAGGATGCACTGATTATATATCCTAGCTTTTTGTTCTGCAGAGATTTTCATCTTAGAAGCAAAGTCGAGTTTCGAGTAGGCTACCCACATAAGCCTTATCCGTCATGTTTATCTAAAATTTGTTTATCTAGAATAACAGCATAAAGATTAAATAGAAATTCCAGTCATATAATTTGACACATTTATGCAAGTCATTATGAATATATGAATTTAGAAGATAGAGGTTGGCTTTTAGGATCTTTATAGTATTTTTTTAATTTATAATTATTATATATCATTTTAAAAGAACATTAAATAAAATACAACGGTTAATAAAATTTAACACTCAAAATAGGTGCTCTAAATGCCGGTTGAAAATCGAATTTAAATTTACGGTATAAAAATTCTGTGTATAAAGCTAAAAAATATTATATATAAATAAGAACTTTATTATTTTAGTGCTAAAGTTTTTTATCCATATTGTATCCGAAATTTTCACTACGGATTCCGAAGTATCGTGTTGTGTTGCGTCACAGGGCAAACCTTCAGCGTATCTTTTTCCGTTGGTCGTGATACTTCGTTTTGTGGACTAAAGAGTGACGAAAAATTAGGTGGAAGAGATATGGAATAATTTGCTTTTTACACAGGCGACTGCCACTTGAATTCTTAACTTCGAAAGTAATACAAACGATACCTTTCCTTTACTACTAAATAATTCAATTTGACATCTTTTATTTAGTCTATAGAATTCTGCACTCCTGCCACGAATCACAAACGACTTCGTCGCGTAAGCGTATTACGATAGCTTAAATCAGTGATTCCCAAAGTGGTCTATATCGACCCCTAGGGGTCTATGACAACCTGCAAGGGGTCTACGTCAGCGAAAAAAAATTTGGGGGTCCATGAAATGAAAATGGGGGTCCACGATAGTGGATCTTAACACATACACTGATAGTACCTATTTACTTACATCATACTATCTTATAATATCAAAACATATACATTATTTATAAAAGTACCTATGAAGTAAAAATTTTTATTTTATGTTTATTTATCGTATATTTTACATAACAGATACAAAATTTTATTTTGAGTATTAATTTAAATTCAATTAATAAATGTATAAATTAACATGTGTTTTTACTTTAAGTTTTTAACACTACACTTCACTACATTTAGAAATTTACAGGAAATCAATATCAGGTAAGTAGGGGGTCTATCCAACACGGAAAAACATGGCAAGGGGTCTACGACACAAAAAAGTTTGGGGAACTCTGGCTTAAATATATATCACAAAATATTCTTGCTGCCGATTTAAATACAACGTTCGTTTTGCTAAACTATTCGATAACTATACGATAGTCGCGCCAAGTGTTTGTGATGCTTATATTTAGTTTTGAAAACGCGTGCCGTGTGGTGTTTAAAATTTCATGCGTAATTTAACGAAAACGTAACTGTTACGTTAACTATACAAAAGTATCCAAATATTCGTGCTAGGAGTATTGACCCGATATGAACCACACAGCCATACGTATGTAATGTACATCTACTAATGTAAGCAACCCATGAAACTTTCTCAGAACTAAAAAAGAATTTTTCTCAATTCCAGGTCCATAGACCAGTCGAGGGACATACCGTTCTCCTTCACACCCCTCACAAAGGAATCCAAATACAGAAGACACATCAGATCCATGTCTGATGTCCACTGCAGTACGCCTTACAGAATCACCTTCAGATCTGTGAAAGATGGCAACCACTCCCTCATGTACGACTCGGACACGAGAGCGAGACGGACTAGGTTTTATAACAGACATCGGCAATGGGACTCCTCGGACTCTAGCGACTTCGAAGCGCCGAAGAAAGTGAGGAGGAGTCTTGGACGGAATATCATGAAGCATACGGATTCTATGAGGATATTATAACTTTTATTTGATATGTATAGGTTGTAATTCAAGGCTGTGCATAGCCTACTAGATTAGAGTCACGTTGGAATAATTCAAAGTACGATAAAATATTAATTTCTATGACTTTTTTTATATATAGTATGTAACATACATTATATATGATTTAAAAACATATTTTTTTCATAGGCTTCGAATGCTTATTACTATTTTCATAGGTCATATGAAATATTTTTAATAAAACCAAGATATGTTCAGTAAATATTAAAAATTTAACCGTTCAGAAAAAATTAAGCCATTATTACATAATGAAACTAGTATCATGACACATGTACATAGCTTTTAATTCCTGTGTGAAAATGAAGTTTTCCGATGCACTTTTTGAATCTAATATTGGGTAAGATTTCATTGAATCGTCGACTTTATGAAAAAATATTTTACTAAACTACCCTAACTTAGTACCTCGTCCAACGTGATTCGATAACCAACAAAATTTTATAGTGATTTCTTGTATGAGACTGTGATTATTGGGTATAGTTAATTTTAGTAAAATAGTTATAAACTCTAGTTATAAAATAGATAATATATTAAAAACCTACCATTAAGTTTACGAAAGAATCGAATCTTAGAGTAAAATACCACGTTAGGCCTACCAAATTATTTTTACCTATGTATCTGTCCGTGTCATACATTTAAAATTAACTATCTGGGCCATTTTGTTTTATAATAAACAGTAAATTAATTAAATGTTGTATGCTTGTTTATTGCATAGTTGAAATTTTTTATTAAATTAAAAAAAAAACATTTTAATAGAAGATAATGAAATATTAGTCACTGGCGATTTTTTTTAAATGAGGAGACAAAGCTTAAAAATAAATAGATCTAAACATCCAAGGAGTATTCTATTTGCATGACTTACTATCGAGAAAAATATATTATTATATACAGAAGAGGTATCAAAACTATAAATAATGGGATAAAATTAAGAGTACAAATATTTTTAATCTTGATTCTGCATAGATTATAATCGTTATCAAACATTTCCTGCTGTCTCTTTTTCTCTGTCCATCACTATTAGCAGTTTTGCAGGTAGGATATAATTTTCACACTTTAAATATTTTGTGGACTACCTTAAAAAACATTATCTCTACCACGATTTATATTTTAAAATTGCTAATATTCACATAAAGTTAAAGTAACACCTATTTAACGGTATTATTAAGAAATATAAGAAAGACGTTTTGATAAATAGGGATGTTAATGTTTCATGTGAATACTAACGATTTTAAATACGTAAATCTGTCATTATCGAGCGATTGACTGGTGATTCAATTTGTGACTAAAGCAAGTGATCACATTCTAGTTTACGTCAATAATGATAAATAAGGTATATGAGGGCAGCGGAAATTTATGATAATTAACTGTTTCCTAAAAGTCTCTGATTTCTTAAAAATAAAAACGCCATAATACAATTAACTAACGTTAATTTAAAAAATAAGTTCTAGTTTTAGTTTGTATGACTAGGATTACTGGGACTTGTAAAAGCGATGTATTTATTTTAATAATAAATAAGAAAAAAAAAAATTCATACCGTCCCACCGCTGACGTCGGGCCTTTTAGTCCGGATAGTTGTTGTCCAAGATTGGTGCGTTACGCATATGGGTGATTTGAGCACGCAGGTTTCCTTGTGATGTTTCCTTTACAATCGGTACGTGACAAATATGTTATAACATATACTATAGTATGCTGTATTTTAGAAGATAGTCTCTTTAAATCAATACAACTATGGTTTGAGTTTAAATACTGGCAGAATTTATCTGTAATCAACCTTTCCAGTATGCTTTTAAAAAGTTTAAAGATTGGACCCTAGTAACTTTTAATTGAAGCAGAATGTATTTTTTACAAACTAATACCGCAATACTGTAAAAATTAGGGACAGCGAAGTTTATAGGGTCAATACTCACATAATATTGCTGTTTTTTAATTCATAACCTCATTATAATAAAGCATAATGAACCTGAATAATATTAATAATAATTTATTCAACAACAACAAAATATTGACAATATAAAATACAACATCAAATGAGGTACGCTCATGTCAAAGGACAGCTGCGTTACATTAGTTTCGCAGGCTACGTCGGTTCAGTATTAGACAGATACTAAATCGTATAGAAACTATAATATTATCCCTAAATAATAAGAATATTGATTATTAGTATGTCAGGCAATATATTAAATATTAATTTATTTAGATAATTAATTATTTCAAAGTATTTATTTATATTTTTATGTATTTATAAAATTATTACTGCTTTTAATAAGTCCGAGAAACCTTTTTTACGACTTTAATGATATTTTTGTATATAATGGTCTCACGTCAATTCAACTATGTTGGCCTTAGTAAATTTTTGGATGAAAATTTCACATCACGTCGCGTCTTACAGCTTCTTAACATTGCGGCCCGTTGGATCCTCTGCGGAGTATCGTCAGAGAGTGAACTGCGTCTGTATTGCGTTGCTGCCTTACTGTGACACCTCCTTTTTTGTGAAAATAAACACAGAAAAGGTAGAAACCAAGAATTCATACTACATATAGTAAAGTGAAATGAAAAAATGCAAATAAATATAAAATAAATGCTAATTTCATTTGTCCTTGTTGTAATTAAACCGACGATCTCGGTGGCGTAACGGATAACGCACTTCGGTACGCTTGCGGAGGTCACGGGTTCGATTCCCGTCTCGCGTCTGGGTGTTTATGTATAATATGTATTTGTTTACAAAAAAAAGTATATAAGTAGTATATCAGTTGTCTAGGGCCCATAACACAAGTGCTACTTAGTTTGGGACTAGATGACGCTGTGTGAATTGTCACAAAATATTTATTATTATTATTATTTATTATTATAATTATTAAAATTAGAAATGATATCCAGAACTACTTTTTCATACTCTGTCCAATAAACTAAAAGACAGATATGTTTTAATTGAGCAATGACGATAGACACAATCAAGTGCTAATAAAATTATTTAAAGAAAAGAAATTCAGTTTAAATTTTAAGAACCTATAAATATTTTCACATTAGTGTGTGAAATAAAGAACAAAGCATAATTTGTGAAAAAAAAAACAATGTTTTGTAATAAAATTAATAAAAAAATATTTACGCCATAGTACATTAGGTAGTAGTAAAATATTAGTGTCCCGACATTAAATTATAAATAGACTTATAAACCACAAATTGAGGTTGCATTAATTTGCTATCATAAAATCAATAAATGATGTTAAGCATAAGTTCCTTCTACCTTCATAATATACCTACGCCTAATAGAAAATAAATTATTACGTGAAATTGTTGTAATCGTTATAAAGTTTGCTTGCAACTACATAAATACTTTTTCAACCTAAAATTTAGCTCCTCCCTATAACGGACCTTAGAATTTGACTTGTCTCCTGTAGATACATATAATTATTATTATGACAAGGACATACAAAAAATAGGTTTCGAGTATATTGTAATCAAGTTAATAATGTGATAAATAGCAGTTAGAAAGTATGGTTTGTTATTTGACACACATGTTCTGTTATGTTCTGAATGTCGTCAATAAATATTTTGTTTAAATATGTTATTTTTTTATAATCTGTAGAAATTTCATAATCCTACACCTGAAATTGCGTATGACAATCAAAATATTACTTTTTACTAAACTTCTATGGCTTAGAGAGATACAGACAACACCCGGCATGCACCACAATATTAGCCGAGCCCCGTTGGCATTAGACGATAGGCGAGGTCTTTAGAGGACAAGCCCGAAGAGTCCCGCAGATACCCCGATAGGAGGCCGACTCCCCCATGTTCGACAACAAAATAATTTCCAGTGAAAATGAACTCTGCAATGCAAATAAAATTATAGCTAAATCATAATTATATGAACCATCTTTATTATTGCTTCATTTAAAGAATACGTAGGTAATATTGTAATAACTACGCAGATGTGCTGTTTAATGTTAAATAACTTATTAAGTTAATTTTTTTTTGATTTATTAATAAAACTAATTGGCCCTGCTATAACAGCAGGTAGGCAGTATCAAACGCGCCGCACTCCTTAGTAGATTGAATTACACGACGTGACGGTTTCTTAAATTATTCTAAGCAAAAAGGCAATCGTACAGTATAATAATTAGCTTATACCCTACACTTCTTTTCTTGAAGGTAATGGAAGATTCTTTTTGTCGTCATCTTTTACGCAATCCATTCATATTTTCTTTGATCTATCCTTCCTTTTGTATCCATCCACTCGCATTTCTAGTGTTTTCTTTGTTATATGACATTCTTCTCTTCGCATTATAGGGCCATGCCAGACTAGTGTATAAATTTTCAGCTTCTCAATCACTGGCGCTATTTTCAAATTTGTCTGATATAATTATTTCTTATTTTATCGATTTTCATAACTACACATCCATCTCAACATTCGCATCTCCGCAGCATATCATAACTTAACTTTATCCATTCCATTACCTAGTGGTCCGCATTCTAATCCATACGCTATGATATGTCATATACGAACTTATAAACTTTCTTTACCTTGAAGTTTAAACGATAATTGACATGAAAGTAATGAAAGTACGAGTATATTTAGAAAATAAAGCATAAATACTAACAAAGTAATAAATTAAAACTCCAGCCCCAAAATTAATTCATTCTTCGTTTTACAATGCCCGCCATCTATGAGGATATTGCAAAAACAAAACGAAATATTTATGCCATCTAGTGAATATAGTGTAAATAATTAAAGCTACACTCACACTTGTATTTACAATACTCTACTTAAATAATTCTCAGCTTATGATTTTTTTTTCCAAAATACAATACAGCAGATGATGAACAACGTTATTTCAAATCACCGAACCTCCAAATAAACGAACTTTTGCTAATTAATAATAAAGAATAAAATCATCTCGTGATTTTATCGATACAGAGTAAAAAATAGCGGTTAATGATACTTGTCTGATACTTGTTGATCCGATCTAATCCATTCTACTTAATCTTGTAAATTAAGTTTTGATTGACATTATTATAAATAATGTCAACCAAAACTTAACAGTACATTGTCTAATTTATAACAATTTGTATAACAGTAGGCAATAAGTAGGCTGTACATTTTTAATTATCATCTACGACTCAATTGTCAGAAGCTAAAAATCCTTAGTGTGCATTTAGCCTTAAAATATGACATCAATACAAATGTCAATTTATGGGTATGGGGGGAGGGGGAGGGGATGTATGTTATGTATTGTTTATTTTTTTATTTTAGTTTCTAATGTTTCTATTGCCGAGGTGAGGTGATGTTTAACATCCAAAGTTGCAATTGTTCAATTTCGATAAATTAAAACTTTAGTTTCAAACAAAATGAAGTTAATGATAATATTTGCTTTACTTTTCAATTTTATAAATGGATCACCAACACCAATTGTTTTATGGCATGGAATGGGTAATGTTTTATTCTATAATTAATAAATATTACAAAATGTATTTATTTTTAAGCTAATCCATAATAAAATAGTGTAAAAAGAATATTTTTGTAACTTCTTTATAACATTTGTGTGTAGGTTTATATAATTATATTAAACGGAATCAGTATATGAAAATTATTATACTTGTGATATTTATTATAATTGTTTACAATTACAATTTTTTTTTATTACTTTTATTATATTGTTTTTTATGGTCTCTGCTACAAATAATATAAGTACAAATAATAATAATAATTAGGCTCATTACTTTCCTAGTCAGTAAAGGCAAAAAAGAAATTATTTATGCTATGTTATTCACAGTGAAAGGAAATTTTTGTCTCCTATTGGATTGCCTTTTTCAATTAGAGGGTAGCTCATGTAATGACCGAATTTATAATAATAATTATAAGCTTTATTCCGAATTTGTAGTTTCCTCCTTCAACTATTTAGATTAATCTCTAATTTCGGAGTGCCTATTGGTAAAAGTGTCCTCCACCTCACGCCAGTGTGCTCCATTCAGAGCTGCTCGCCTCCAAAACGAACCAGCTTCACTTGGTTTTTGATCTCTTGTTAAATATGCTGGAGAGTGGTCTTACTCCCTATGGAGATCACCCAGATTGGGGAGTGAAGTATTTTATTTTGTAAATATTTGAAAATTGTTTTTTCTTCCAGTTATATAACTTTTGTTGGTGAGTAGGTTATTTGCTTGATTGTTGTTAAATCAAGGTGTTTTTGATTTAACAACAAGATGATGGATGCTGTTGAGTTTGCACATAGACGAAGGAAATTGTTCCTCTTAGTGATCTCGTACCGGGTGCCTGTTTCTGTCTGTTTTTTGAGTTCAGCTGGTGACTTGGATGGTGATCGCTTTCTTCATAATTCCTCAGGGTCTTTAGTTTTCACTATAAGCTTCACATGCTTGATGTATGAAATTTTTCTTTTTTTTTTGTTCATTTAATTTCTGCATATGTAGTTCTTTCCTTTTTATGTGGGTTGTCTTTAGGGTAGTCTTGATCACATAGATGCCAGTAGGAGAACTTTTGTTGTTTTTCAAAAGTTCCACTTTCCTCCATTCTACAGTAAATATGCCAAGAACTGGTCTGGCTTTACCTGACTGGAATGACCAAATTTAATGACATCTATTTTCTTATGATTTAGCACAAAATGAAGTATCAGAGAATGATATGAAGACCAGAAATTAGCAAAAATGCAATTGTAAAGCTATGCAGCATATCTATATATACATTGGATTAAATATTTATAAGACAAATTACTTATAAACAACAAAATAAAACAAGTTTTTGCCTGCAGGTGATACATGCTGCTTTTCATTCAGTTTGGGATATTTTAAGACCTATCTTGAAGGTGTAATACCTGGGGTCTATGTGCTGTCCTTGCGCATTGGAAATAGTACAGTAGAAGATTATGAAAATGGCTTCATTATGAATCCTAACAAACAGGTTAATTATGTATGTAGAATATTAGCCAAAGACCCTAAACTAGCCAGTGGTTTTCATGCTATAGGATTCTCACAAGGAAGCCAGTTTCTGTAAGTAAATATTTTTGCATTATAATATCCCTTGAAACGAATTGATGGTGATGGAATTTTCTATATCTCTTGCAAATCTAATCTGGCACATCGATTTATGGTGGGTTAAAATAAATAATGCTCTGACCAACTTAATCTGAGAGCTAGATGATCGATGATTTGTATATCGTGCCTAGAACTATTTCAGTTTTCTTTCTCCATGATACCATATTTTGTAGAATATAAAATGTATTTTATTGCTTAAGCAACACTTATTCTAAAAGAATAAATTGTAAAGGCTGAGATATTTATTATGTTAAGATTTATCTTGCCTGTAATGTACTTGTAACACAGCTGGAACAGTGGCTGTACATACGATCTGGTACAGTTTTGTCTGTAAGTTTAATCCCCACCGGATATGTGATGCAAATAGTTTGTTCTGCTTTGAGTGTGTGTATCCTTCAATTGTATGTTTATAAAAAAAAGGTATTGACTTAGTGCAGGGAACTGTTTAAAAAAATCTATAGCAATGCTTTGTAACAGATTTCAGGCCCTAAAGTAGGAATATTTCTAGGATGAAAATATCATCATTTTGAGTAAATTCTCACATATTGTCAAGGATTCTCTGTGATAATGTATTTTAAATACTGGGAACCAATAATACCTCTAGATTTGATTCGTGATAAAGGAAGTTCAGATATGTTTTTTGTTGAATATTTTAGTATTATTCTGGGATTAAACACAATATTTATTGATTGTGTACAATTTATTATAGCAGTCATTCAGTATACAAAGTGTGTACTGATTATTATAATAAGTAAAGGGAAATCATTTCAGACGAGCAGTAGTCCAACGTTGTGCACACAAACTACCCCCCATAAAGACATTGGTATCAGTCGGTGGTCAACACCAAGGGGTATACGGTCTACCACACTGTGGTGCACTATTACATCATACATGTGACTATGTCAGACAACTACTTAACTATGCTGCATATAGCACGTAAGTTAACAAGACTTTTTTAAAAGATTTTTTTTTAAATTTCTGTGGAACAATAGACAGGTTGACGGCTATTTAATTTATTAGTAAGCAGTTACCGTCGCCTATGGATCTTTGGAACTGAGAACTGGAACGTAGGTCGCTTATGCCGGAACACAACACAAAGTTATTATAGCGACATGCTTAGATCCCAGGGGTGGTTGCCACCTAGACGGGCTTGGAGCCCTACCACCTAGCAAGGGTGGTTTAGTCGCCTTAGACAACAGGCTACCCACGGCCGCAGGGTCAGTATTCTTACTTTACCTGTTCACTGAGAAAATATTGTGTATATATTGCGATATATAGAAATGTAGAACAATATCTCAATGAGTTTTGCTAGCTTGTAGTTGCCTTTATCAGTTCAGCTTTTCCGTTCTACGTCAGGACGCTTCTGAAAATTCAAATTTTGTTTACATCATTTCGATCAAGTTCTTTGTTCATACTTCGGTAAAAAAAGTTTTTTTTAAAAGTGAATAACGAAAAAATTACGAAATTATTGCTTCGCATGGTACCAGAGTAAGATAATGTTAGGGATAAAATTAATATCAAACCACAGTACTGTTTTTCAGATTTCATTATATGTATATATATATATATATATATATATATATATATATATATATATACACATACATACACAATAATAACATGTTTACATGGAAAATTTTAATGTAATTATTAATAGAATAAAAATATCAGAAATTAATGTCAAACAAGTATTATTAATAAACGAATAGTTCGTGTTATGTAGATTTTGTTTTGATGTATTCACTAATAATCGAAATCACAACTACAAGTCACCTATATAATATAAAAATGATGCGTCATGTTCTTTGTTCAGGAGGAACTTTTTAGTGAATATTACTCGTAATCATGCTCATTATATGTCATAATCACTAGCTTATTGAAGTTTACTGCTCAGCGTAGTCCTTTTCTACGACCTGAGCTCGAGCCTACTTCTAGAAGGAACGGTGGGTCCGTTCCCATCGTCGTCGAAATTTCTAAGGTGGATTGCTTGGTTACACTGGGGATCTCGTTATGCAGGTTTTCTCACGATTTTTTCCGTCATCCGAGCGTGATACCACTAACCTGCCTGCATGTACCTCTAATCAAATTTTAATACTAAAATTATATCTATCATTGCAGAGTCGTACAGAATTCTTTAGTCCAAGCCACTTACTGGCATGACCCGCTCGACGAGGCCAAATACAAGGCCCGAAGCGTTTTCCTCGCGGATATCAACAACGAGATGCAAATAAACAAAACGTACATTGCAAATTTGAACACGTTGGAACATTTTGTGATGATATTGTTCGAGAATGACACGATTGTACAACCGAGAGAGACGGAATGGTTCGGATTTTACAAGCCGGGACAATCTGTGAAAATGATGACGTTGCAAAAGTCTGCAATCTATACTGAGGTATAATGCTTATAGCATGTTGACCTGATGTGAGGTATACCTCACTAAGTTATACGTCACTATACCTGAATACGTGTATTATACATATATGTAGTGACATATAATGAGGTATATATTGAATTTTAACATAGCAAACTTCCAATTGAATAATAACCGTTAAATATATTTAGTTGACTGGTTTAGAGCATTGTTTGCTGCGAGCCACTCAACCACGAGGTTCGAGGTTTGATTTTCCGGTAGCGTGTGTTCTAATGATCCGGTGCAATGATAAAGAATCTCTATCACCTTATTTTAATTATGTACCAATAATAATAACAAGAACAATTAACGAGCGAATGTAACGAGAATCTCGGACCCGGATTGTGCTTATGGTTTTTAACTCAAATTACCTAATCGATGTCACAGCTGACTCAGTGGCTAGGCAAGTAGCATGGTTGAGACTAGGTTCGATTTCACCGTGACAAAATATTTGTACGACGCAAATATTTTATTGTTTTCTGGGTATTATGTGTTAGCCAATGGTATGTTTGTAAAAGCCCTGCGATCATCATCATCCAAGCGTAGTATCCCGGTTACAACCTAAAATTCCGTTTCGGTGCCCGAGGTCCGCTTTCCGACATTTTCTACTCCACTTCGCACGGTGTTCAGCATCCCATGGTAGTAAGCCCATTGGCAGGTATATCACCCTTTACGACGTCAAGCCAGCACTTTTTGGGTCTACCCCTCCTGCCGGGGCCCGGCGGAGGCGACATGGCCAGACATTTGTTTCCCACGTAAGCATCCGGTTGCCGTAAAACGTGGCCGTACCAACGGAGCCGACACTCTTGCAATTTATCCGCAATGTCACGGACATGAAGACTACAGCGAATTCGGGAGTTCCTAACGCGGTCCTTCCGCGTCACTCCATACATCCACCGCAGCATATTCATCTCCGTGACACGCAGTTCTTGCTTGTGTCGCTCTAACACCGGCCACGATTCACAGCCGTATAAAAGGACAGGCCTAATAATGATGGTCTTATAAACCTGTCCTTTCAACTTTACCGGAATCTTGGGGTCACAAATGACACCAGTTACCTCCCGCCATTTGGCCCACGCGGCCGCAATGCGTGCCTTGACATCGCAATCGATGTCAACAGACGCATGAAATACAGATCCCAGATATTTCACTTGCTCCGGTCGAGGGCACTCGACCGTGTCGCCGCCTATACGTACGGGTTACCTGAGCAAAAGTCCTGCGATACACAATTTTATTTAATGCAGGGAATTGTTTTAAATGTATCCTTTTAAAATATTTTATTATTACTGTTTTACAAGTATGTTTATCAAATATATTTTAATGTTTTCTTCAGGACCGAATCGGATTGAAGAGAATGGATAAAGATGGCAAATTAGTTTTTCTGAAAACCTCTGGTGATCATCTACAGTTCAGCGAGGAATGGATGTTTGATTCCGTCATAAAACCTTATCTGTTAAACTGATTTTTGATTATTCATTATCTTTTATCGCAAATGCAATCTATGTTAATGAATACATGTGTTAATTCTCTGTTAAGGTACATAAAACAATAATTAACTATTCAATCACCTCTGTGGCGTAACGGCTGACGCACGTTGGAACTTTGTGACTGACGTCACGGTTTCGAATCCCGTCCCGAGTCTGGGTTTATTTATGTATACATGTATTTCTTTACTAAAGAAAAGTGTTTAAGTAATTTATTAGTTGTCTGGTACCCATAACACGAGTGTTATGCTACTTATTTTGGGACTAGATAGTAACTCAATATTGACAAACGAATGCTTTTTATATAATACTTATATTAATTGCACGTTCTCTATAAGTTTGGCAAGGTCAATTAATCGAACGTCATGTGGTCCAGAAACGCTCAATACAACAACAAATTGACGAAATTTTATTATAAATGACTGAATTATTATTATAATTAAGTGATTAGAGATGAATTTTAGCGTTTGAGGTAAAAATTCACTAGAGCTTTGGGCATAAAAAACTCGCACAGACGTTACTCTTACAATCACATACATATTATTATATACAATTGATATATTATATATAATAATAATACAACAATAAAAATAGATATGTATATATAATAATTTGATTAAATAGTAACTTTAAGGAATATTTATACATTAATGAAAATATTAACCAATTTTGTACAGTTTATCTAAATTTTAGTCAGTCTTGCACGCGGCTCCGCCTGAGTGGATTTTGATACACGAAGAAAAGAAAATGCGTGCTCGCGCAGTTTAAAAGGAAAGCAGTTAATTATATTTTTATTGATATTTATAATAGCAGCCGAAATTGCGTCAAAATTAATCCAACTTAAACAAACAGAAAACTTATACAGATATATTACGTTTTTTAATCGTAAATTTCATGTCTGAGATGATATTATTATATAAACTGATACATATTCAAATTGTTTGTTATAAAAAACTGGTAATTGATTAATTTGCAATTAAGACTACAGGTATGTCTAAGTTATATAATAACGTTAATAACATTGTCAGTTCTACGAAGCCTTAATTTAATTAATATTCATGAATATGAGGCTATACATAATTCTCGTGCTTCATGATCAATTAACATTTTTAGCTAGCCTGTTTAAATCCCGACCATGTTTAATGTATAAAACTAAAGTAAATTACTATTCAAAGAGCGGAAACTATTTTACACTAAACTATTACCTAACTTTTTCCACATATATGTTGTTGTACTTGGATTTATATATGTGTGTATTTATACATGCTAACTAATATTTCATCAGCTAAACTTGTTTGTAAAAAATTTGTAAAAATGCTAATAAAATTTTAAGCGTATCTAAAATTTAAAGTAGATAGCGATAGTATTATCGCAGTAGTTATTTGTTGCTCAATTGTAACTTAACATGAGTGGTACTGTCCTCCACAATGAATGACGTTATTACAAGGCGGAAAGTAAGGTTGTAGTGTGAGTTGATTGAAGTAATTCTATGAAAGACAATGTATGAAATCGATACTCTATTTGGAAAACAAAATGGCGTCAGAAATGAATATCTGTAATTTTATTGTTCAATATCTTATAAAGTTATACGCAACAAGACTAATATAAAGAGAATACATTTTTATTTCAAATGGATGCCTAGTCAAAAGTATTTCAAAATGATGGGATCACTATAAGAAAACATGCACAGATTTGACAGTAGATTCCGAATTTAAGATGGCGAGCTTGCTATGTCTGTCAAAAAGTTATTTGGGCATAGACCCCAGCTCAGACAGAGGCAAGTCAACAACTTAACACTATAGGCGAAATCATCTCAGTTATCCAAAGTTATGTTAAGCCTAAATATATAGAAAATAGACATAAAGTTTAAAAAAACTGCACAAAAGCATGTGAAATTAGTAATATTTACATACCTATACTTTAATTTAATAAAATAAAATGGGAGTTGAATCATTTGTTTTTTCCTCGTGTGCAAATAATCTTGTTTCGCATATAAACAAAACGATAACCCTTTTACTCGGGTTAAAAGATAACTTGATATATGAAAGCAGTAAGTATTTTACATTTAGTGGACTATATACGAATACTATGCTGAACACGTGATATTTTTAAAGGGTTTTGTGATCGTGATCTACTTAGCGAAATAGAACTACCCCACATTTTTTTAGTATGGCGTATAGGGTCATATCGGGCGTCGGGCAGTACAGGAACACTTGAAGATTTAAGTGGGTATACCAGCGACATGCGTCCCCTTGTCAAAACTGCGGGGGCGCACGGTTGTCCCACACTACACCGCCGCGAGCTTCCAAACGGTTGATTGTGCATCAAGCGTGGAAACGGCGAGAATATACTTTTGCTTGTTTACAGACTACCTAACGCAAATATTTTGCCAAATCAATTTTTTATGCCTCTATGACCTAAGAACACACAGTATCACCTAAACTCAATGTGACAATATTCAACGTACCTCGCTGTTTATCAAGTGGGCTTCAATGCTTTAGATGCCACCGGGATTGAACGCTCTATTGAGATACCAAGAGGTAGATAAGGTTTTAACGAATAAAAGATATCTTAATATTACTAATGAGACGTGTACTATATTTCTCGGTAAACCTTTCCCCTATTTATCCTTTGCGATTTTATTATTTAATTGGAATAAATAAATATAATAAAAGTAGTCGTCTATTATAATTAAAAACAAAAACGACAAACAAAAACTAAAAGATTTTTGAATATACTCGTAATTAATAATAATATATGAATTTATTCAATAAGACATTCAAGATCATCTTGTTTCGCTTTCATGGTAGTTCGGTTAGCATCGGGTAGCGTACGCACATCGACATACACTCTCACGTATCGGTTGAACTCGGAATTACGCTTGATGAACGGCGCAGTGGACCCGCGCAGCTTGTGCAATGGAAATTTCAGTATGCACTGCATCATACAACGCTCGGCTATCTTGTAACTAAATAAAACATTATCATTAAAACGTTTACTAACGATTGCTAAACACTTGCTCGAACTCACTGTTCAGTTTTCCCAGGGTTGTACGACAACACGTTGTTTTGCGACGGTGCCTTGTTGCGATACATTTTTTTTGTTATCATATTCGATATTTTTAACATAAGTAAAATTCAACCTCCACGACTCAACAGCTTTTACATAGCTGCTTTTACATATTCCCGATTCTGGGTGTATAGGTATGTATTTATTTACAAATGTACATATATAAGTAATAAATCGATTGTCTAGTACCCATAATACAAACGCTTTGCTATTTACTTTGAGGCTAGTTTGGAGCTGTGTGAATTGCTCAGTGCATTTGCGCAGGAGTTTTAAAGCCTATAGGCCTATAGCATGACTGCTTAGCAGTTAATCTGAGGTTCTGATACTACAGAAATAAAAATGACATAACTTACTCATAAGAGTTAATACAGTCCAATCGAACCACATTGTAGCCTTGATCGTGAGCTAGAGCCCTACATTTTTCCACCATCATCACACCAAGACCCTGTCTCCGATATTCAGGAAGGACAGCTAACATTTTTATCTAGATAAAAGTTTATTTATGTTCATAACTATTCAGATGTTATGAAGATTGCTTTCGCACATTCTACACTTAGATCATAGGACTGTCAAGAAATATTTCATCCAGAAAAAAGCATCAAATATATGATGTACAATAGGGTGTCCGTTATTTACCAAGTTAGCTATTTCGACTTGGGTATCGACAAAATCGTTTCTTTTTGACCTAATAAAAATTTCAGAAACAAAAAAAAAATTACGATACCGTTTAACCCTGCCTAAATAACGATACTTTTCCCATTTAATTAACATGGGATTTTTGCACTTTTTAGCAAATAATTTTTATTTCGCTCATTATACTCTTTAACTTACCAACAATGCTCAATTCTGCTTCTATTATGATCCCTTTAGACGTAGAAATTTTCATATTGGCGCAAAAAATTTATCACGTAACCCTTGGAAAGGTCAAAATTTACATTACATAATCATTGACAATCGTGCATACAAAGTTGTCCAGAACCGTCCCAACTGAAGTTTTCTCATCGCAAGGATTTTAAAAAAGGCTTCGTAATATGTTTTCTATTAGTTATACAACAAAAATATTGCCCATTGTGTTCCACTACTTTCTCCCACCTTTTTGGCAGCAATCGGATCCCACGTTGAAAGAACTGTTCACCTTTTGAAGCGTTCTACGAATTGATCCAATTTTGGACTTGCTCATAAGACTGGAAGTGCTGGTCCGTCATGCCGTGTGCCATGGATTGAAACAGGTACAAATACGGCGGGTGAGGTAAGATTTCCCATTTCAACGTTTCTAAATATGTTTTGACAACTTTTACAGCATGAGGCCGAGCATTGTCATGTTGCACAATTACTTTATCGTGCCTTTCAAAGTATTGCGACCGTTTTTCTTTCAATGATCGGCTCATACGCATGAATTGCGTTTGATAAAGATCTCCTGTGACTGTTTGATACGGTTTTAACAGTTCATAATATATTACACCGAACTGGTCACACCAAATACAGAAATACAGAACCGGCTTGAATCTGTGAATATTCAGTTTAGCCGTAAGAGCAGAAGCGTGGCCGGGGTAGCCCCGTGATTTTCGGCGCTTGGGGTAATCGTACAAAATCCATTTTTCGTCAGCAGTCATAATACGATGCAAAAATCCTTTACGTTTTTATCTTTCAAGCAGCAGTTCACAAACACAGGAAAGCCGTTCAACATCTCTACGTTTCAACTCATATGGCACCCAATCCCTGCTTTTGGATCATTCCCAGATTGTTTAGGCGTTTTGAAACTGTTTTTTGGCTCACTTGCAATGAGCAATGATATTTTGACACGAGTTTTAATTGAGCAATTTCTCTAATTGTTTATCTTCAAAAACTTTTGATCTCCAATATGCCGATTTTCTACGCAAAAATCACCTCTCTTGTATCATTGAAACCCCTCATGACATGTTCTTTCACTCATAACAGCTTCACCATAAGCGTCTGAGAGTAAGCGTCAGCCACACATTTTTTTAATATTATTAAAATAAATTACCAGTTGCCGCAAATGACGAGAATTCGGCTCATAAGTTGACATTTTTATTCTTGAATAACTATATGATGTGAACATAAATCAACTACTGGTGCATTCACAAGATATTAATGAGTATTGTAAGTCGGCTGTAATGTAATTTACTCATTGTTTACCTGTCGCGAACGCCATCTATAGAAAAACGGCGAGAGCAGATTTGTATACCCAATAAGTCGGCAGCATTCGCAAGTGTACTTGCAATTTGAGAACTATCTTTTTATATATTAGTACTTTATTTTAGGAAGTTTTGAACCGTCTATGGTTTCATTAATCATTCATGGTTAAGCATTAGATAGTAAATTCGAGATGTTCAAAGAGAGTTGGTTACTTAGCCTGAACAGGGGGGGGGGGGGGGATAATAGACGCGAACTCACTTTTAGCAATCTTTTGTTATTAAATGGGGTTTACTGTATTTGTAATATTTTGTGACGTAGCGTAACATCATTAAAAACTATGCAGTCAATCAGACCAAGTCTAAAAAACATCTAGAATTTAAATTATTCCACCGCATTCATTAAAAGCATGTGAAATTTAAAAATTACACAGATATCCTCTTATTTCAGAGATAGAATATATGCTGCATAATTACCTCACTGTAGTAAAAGTGAAAATGAAGGGAAGAAAGCATATTCAAATCCCCTTAGGCGAGAAGAGTCTTACACACAACCACAAGGTGAAATTACTGCGCCAATAAAAGTTGTATTTCTATGAAACATCGATTTTTAAAAATACGTTACCAGATGACTGGTGAACCTAAACAATGGGTACAAGGGAAAGGGTAAATCGAAAAATATGAGGGGTTGTAAATGGAAGCTTACCAGGATATAATCAAATGGAAGAAAAATACTTTAACTTTGCATCTGCATACTATTAACATTTTGAATACAGCTTTTGTCACCTGAGCGTATCGAGTAAACTATACAATAGTAAACGTCAAAACAATTTTTGCTTCCGATTTCAACGCAACATTCGTGTAGCTATTCCATAGTCGCGCGTCGAGTATTTCTACTATAAGTTCTAAAAACCAAGTTATCGAGCGCCGTTCAAGTTTACATATTAAATTTAACTAACACATTAACTATACAATAGTATCTAAATTTGCATGGTAAGAGTACAGATTATCTCCATTTCGATCGCTTTAAATATGAATGTCATTTGTAACCCTAATAAATCAGCAAGGTAATTACTTACCTCAAAAACTTTCTGTTGTTTAAATATCCGCCACAGATTAGGTGTTTCTTGTAACTTGGCAGTAAAATACAGGTAGTCTTTAATATTTGGGTCCTATAATTAGTAAATAACATTTATTAAATGAACTTATTTTTCAGAAACATTTACTTTAAGGCTCTTCTTTCTGCCATTATCCCAAACTATTTTGGAGTCGGCACATCATGTTTTCTCCTTCCACTACTAGCCGTAACTCCTCTATTAGCCGTCATCTGAACATTGACGCCCTTTTTAACCATATCATCTTTTACACAATCTATCCATCTTTTCTTTGGTCTACCCCTCCTCTTGTATCCATCTACTCTCATTTCTAGCATGCTCCTTGTTACATGACGCTCCTCTCTTCGCATTAAATGGCCAAACCTGGCTAACAATAGGTTTTCTTTTCAGCTTCTCAATCACTACTATATCAATCTTCCCCTAATATACTCATTTCTAATTTTATCCTTTTTTGTAACTCCATAAAACCTTTCTAGGAACCCGATCATAAGCCTTTTCGAAGTCAACGAATACCATGTGTACCATGTACCATGTGCACTTCTGTATTTCTCACACAGTTGACGAAGTGCGAATATGGCATCCGTAGTCCCTCGCCCGGGCATGAAACCAAATTGGTTCTCCCTTATTTCGCTCTTCTCGCGTAGTCGAATAGGTAATACTTTCTCCCAAATCGTTATGCTGTGCAACATGAGTTTTATTCCTCTATAATTGTTACAAACCTCCCTTATTCTTAAAAATAGGCACTAGCGTAACCACATCGCCTCATCTTCAAATAGCTTATTGAAGAACAAAGTTAGTCACTTCCATCTATCTGCTTTCAAGAACTTCCATACTTCCACAGTTATTTCATCCGGACTTGCCATTTTTCATACTATCTACAGCCAATCTAACCTCAGCTGGGCTCACTTCCTTTACAACGCCCATGTTAGCGGGTGCTTTCCCTAACATTCCACTTCAGATATTCTCTTCATTCATCAATTCGTAGAAATATTTTTTCTATCTGCTCTTTATTTCTTCATTGTCTTTTAAGACCCTTCCACTATCATCTTTTATAAATTTCAGATGGGTCACCATAAAGATAAACCTGTGAATTACCTATGGAAATTAATTCATCGTAGATATTAGACATTATCAGATAGACTTTAAAATAATAGACAGAGTGAGACATACTATTCCATCAAAGAAGGCCGAATAATCCCTTATCTTTGCCGTTTGCTAACTAATTTGTTGCATTGCATTATTTTCTCTATCATTCACCATTCTATGAAAATGTTTCTGACCACCAGAGCGTCCCAAAAACTCATACAGTTTGGCTTGTTCTCTGGCCTTGGAGACAGCAACAGCTCTTTTTGCTCTCTTCTTACATTCTAAACATTCTTTCCTCTTACTTTCCTTTATCATAACATTCTCTTCATCCACCCTTTTTCATTTTTTAAAAGCATTTTTCTTTTCTTTCAGAATCACTTGTTCTTCTTCACTCCACCACCAAGATACTTTCTCAATTTTACCTTTCCCTTTCGTTTCTCCAAAAACTTCTTTTGTCACACCTCTAATGTATTCCACTATTTCATTCCAACATTTATTAACAGATTTTCCAACCATATCATCCATCTCTACCATTTTGTCTACCACTCTTTGTTTAAATTTACTTGCATACTCTTCCTTTTCCAGAAAATGCCATTTGTTGGGGGGTGACTTTGTATGGTATTTTAAAATTTTTAGCGTTATGGTTACGTCTAAAATAAGGAGTTGGTTGATACTTTTTTTTTACTATGCTATGATTATGTAAACAAATATTTAAATATAGCTAACCTGTCGATAAAAGGCAAAGTTTCTTAAGTTCCGTGGATCTATCGGGCTACTGGCAAAACTGACACAAATACCTGACACTGCACCATCTTCAGATATAGCGTGTATTGAGTTTCCTGTGAAAGTGCATCTAAAATATTTGTCTAGCAGGCTCTAAGTCGCGCTATCTATAGGCGTATAAAATGTTAATTTATCAAAGAGCAATGCTGGTATGGTTTTAATGGGCTTATCAACGGACGTGCGTCTCCTTGTCAACTGTGGGGGCGCACAGACCTATTTCACCGGGGTTACACACCACCTCGCTGCTCTCGAGCCCCAAAACTGTGGAGTGTGCGTCAAGGACAACCACTTTAAATGTTCCATGGCCTGAGGGCGTACGGAGTATAATAAATTTCATCAGACTTCGAGTAATCTGAGCGTACAGTTTTTATAAAGAAATGCCCTGATTTTCGTCTATTTTGCAGGGTTTTTTTTTATTTTTTTTTTATAGCGAGAGTTCAGCAGACAGGCAAACGGCTCACCCTGGCAGGTGGTCACCGTCGCCTATGGACGTCTGCAACACCAGAGGCATTAATAACGCGCTGCCGGCCTCGAAGAAATTTTATAACGCCTTTTTTGAAGAACCCCATATCGTACCGCGCTGAGAAAACCTCAGCCGGAAGCTCATTCCAGATCCTGAGAGTACGCAACATGAACATTCTGGAAAACCGTTTCGTACAGGAAAGAAGAGGTTACCAGCAAGCACTTTTATCAGACACGTTTAACACGTGGAGACTAAAGTAATAAGAAAATTAAATTTCACACAATACCACGCATCGTTTCGGAAGTTTTTTTCACTTCATGTGTAGATTATAATTACGAGGTACTACATCGGTAAGAAAATCTTGATAAAACCTGCATACCGAGATCACCCGCTTTGGAATTTTGGTGGGTATTACTGTCCGTTCTGGATCCGGGACAGACTATTATTATAAACTTAAAAAAATATTAACCTTGCTTCAACAATGTAAAAAGGTATTCATCGAGAGCCCTGTCATTAGTTATGTCCATATTCCTAGCTTGAACTAAAACATGTTCAGGTAAATAATACCGCTTGATGAGATCCACAACCAGACTCTGCTGTTTAATTGTGACTGGCATTATTGTGAAATGTTCCGGCTGAAAACAACATCTTATGAAAAAAAAACTATAATTAATATATCAATTGTTAAAATAAGTCTCAACTTTACTTGAAATTTAAAGTAAAAATAAATTATAGTTTAAAAAAACATGCTTTTATAATTAATCAAACTAAAAAGTAAAAAATAATTCTTATATTATTGACAAGAAAATTAATGTCACTGTTCTAAAAAGCACCCTACGTGCTCGATAGTCGATATCAATCGTTATACATTTTTTTTACAAGTTTCATGCCAATATGCAGAGTAAAAATATCGTACAAAGCACCCCACGCTTTTAGAATAGTGACATTAATTTTCTCGTCAGTAAATTTTATTCTTAACTTATGAATTACTTTTTAGTTTGATTAACCATAAAAGCGTGTATTTTACTTTTTGAACTATAAAATACAATGAATAAAATATATAAAATACAATGTATTTGTTGTCAATTCCCAATCGCTAAAAGTTTTTATTAATTTAACGCCATCTTCTGGCTGTTTTTAATTTATTACCATCTTCCGATAGTTTTATTAATTAAGCGCCAGATGGCGTTTCGGCAGAAGAAAAAGAAATCGTTAATTCTCATTATATAAAATTATTATACATCATTTGTATCATATATATGTATTCGATCCGTGCAGGGGCGGAGAAAGAATACTAACCTCTGTGGCCGGGGTCGGCCTGTCGTAAAAGGCGACAAAACAACCCACCCTAGCTACGTGGTAGGGCCTCAAGCCCGTCTGGATGGCGACCACCTTTGGTCTTAAGTATGCCGCCATAATAACCTTGTGTTGTGTTCCGGCATTAGTGACCCAAGTTCCTGTACCCTTAAGGGACAGCAGCGTGTTCGCGATGCCACTGGCGTTGCATACACCTATAGGCGACGGTAACTGCTAAATCCTAAGCGGGCCGTCAGCCTGTCTGCTGTTCTACAGCAATAAAAAAAAATATATATATATGATCAGTACATCATCCAGGAATTGAGCAGGCGGGAAAATATTTGTTTGATGCCGTGCCCAACCCAAATACCATATTACTGTCTTAAATAACATGGGCATAGCATCCTACCGTTCGTCGGCCAACAATATAATTGCAACAATACTTTTTAATTGCACTTCTACCAGAATCATTAGCATTAATTAAAATATATATGAAATATAAAGTCCATATAAAATGGTTATTAGAAATCCACAAGAAAACAAACAAAGTTGTAATACAAATGCAAACAGTCGCCAGCCGCCTAGCTGTCATTATGTCAGTTTTGATGTTGCTGCTTAATAAACATAAAATCGATAGATCAATATCGATTTTAGTTCGTATTATATACTTCATCATTAATTTATTAAAGAGCGAATTAATTATACCGCTTCAAAGATTATCTAAAGATGATTATTTTAATTTTTCATTTCTTTTTATATGTATTTTTAAATAAAGATAAAAAAAACAGTTAAATTATGCAGTAGCTTTATTTATTATGATTTTTTTATATTAGAAGTCATGGTTAATCACCTAGCGATAATAAATTGCTTGTTCAATCAACATAAAATCATAATAAGTATCGCATAAACAACGAATAATATATTAATTACATCTTATAAATCGAACAACATAAACAGTATCGATTATATTTTTGATGAAATTAGTACATAATTGGCAACACTGCTTAGTGCATATTTTATCCAGTGAATTACGGATTTTCTTCATTTTTATCATTCAGTACTTTTTTTGCACATAATATGTTGTAGTAGTATCTTTTTTGGATAAATGAACACCGCGATTAATTATCATAAAACATGATGTTTTTTTTTAACAAAACCATATTGTTGGGCGTTTCTTGGCCAAAAATGGGCATGCCCCTTTGTGTATTGTCATCAGGTCTTGACAAGTGTGCAAAATTTTAAATGTTTTTGGTCGTTCAAAGTGGGTAAAAAAATCGAGTCCGAATTAATAAAAGGTCTTTACCTATAAAATTGCCGTTCTGCAGTGTTGGCCATTTCAAATCAAAATAATTTTTGTTTGGCTAAGAATTTTAATTTCAATTTAATTTAATTTTAGAAACATGGAATTCTTTTTCCAAAAGTAGTCATTTGTTTATTGATTAGTGTTACAGTTTCATCGCATTTCAATCTTTTTCGTCATCTTGGATACGTTAAAAATTCGAGTAATTATGGAATATGAGTACCGTCGTGGCAGCAACGCGGCACAAGCGGCACGCAACATAAACGACGTTTACGGAGCTAACACTACAAACCAACGCACCACCTGTTATTGGTTTGCTCGCTTCCGTTCTGGGAATTTCGACCTGAAAAATGAACCTCGCGGTCGTCCGAAGACTTTGGTCGACAATAACGAATTAAAGGCGATTGTGGAAGCTGATGATACACAATCTACGGCTGAATTAGAAGCAGCTTTCGACGTTAGCGTCAAAACAATATTGGTCCATTTGCGTCAAATTGGCAAGGTAAAAAATCTTAACAAATGGGTGCCCCACGAACTCAATGATCGCCAGCGCGAAGTACTACGCGTCGAGACGTGCCTTGCACTGCTCAACAGGCACACAAATGAAGGAATTTTGAACCACATTGTTACCTGCGATGAAAAATGGATTCTGTTTGATAACCGCAAGCGCTCAGCAAGTTGGTTGGATTCTGGTTCAGCACCTAAACAATGCTCTAAACGAAAACTTACCCCTAGAAAAGTGATGGTCACTGTTCGGTGGTCTAACGCCGGTGTGATTCATCACAGCTTCTCACCAAACGGGGTGAGCATTACTACAGATGTGTACTGTGAAGAACTGAACACAATGATGGAGAAGCTTGCGCATCTCCAACCAGCATTAGTCAATCGTCTCCGCTGCTGCTGCACGACAACGCGCGACCTCATACTGCACAGCAGACGGTCTCCAATTTGCAAGAAGACCTTGCTCCAACAGACAACTTTTTCCAGAATTTGGATAACTTCGTGGCGGGAAAAATATTCAATACCCGAGAGGCAGTACAAAATGCCTTTGAAGAATTTGTTGCCTCCCGTCCAGTTGATTTCTTTAAGAGGGCATCAATAAACTGCCACTGCGTTGGCAAAGATGCATTGATCGCATGGGTGATTACTTCGATTAATACAAATAAAAAATACATGAAAAAAATTCGTTTAAATTTTTTCATACAAAACGGCAATTTCATAGGTCAAGACCTATATAAATATAAAGCGTGTAAAAAATCATTAATCCTGAGGATCCTGGTAAAGATAATAATACAAACTATACAAATTATTACATTTTAATCGGTACTTGGTAAGTGTGCAGTTTCAAATCAATCCGTCGTTTTGAAAGGGGTGAAAAATCACGTTTAAATATTCCGTTTCATAGATACATACCAAGCTAATACAACCATGTTAAAAAAATATCAAATCAATTCTAACCTTTTCTTGTGATATTAAATCTTTGATTCCAAATACACTGTGACATTTTAAATGTTGTAGAATCTTAACCGTCATAGGAATTAGTAACGTGGCTTTCAAATTTAGCATGAACATAGCTGAAAAATGTTAGAATAATTTTGATACCAATTGACTTTCAAAGAGTTAAATGGAGTAAATTTTATTATTATTATTCATCCAAAGAGAATAGAAAACATTGAAAGAGTGACAGAATATTAATGAAATAGGTTCACTATCCGATAAAAAAATAGTAAATTTATTGTCTATAGAAAATTGTTATTTGTAATAGTGTAGGTTCTATTAAAAAAATATATTAAGCAGATTAGGTAATCAACAGCTTTTGCACATACAAACTCTTATGAAGGTTACAGGCATTATTTATGTATCTTCTTCTATCTATTTTCTATAAGCTTTTTGCTCAAGAAGAGGTAGCGTCAGGAAACGCAACCCAAAAAGGTACTTCAATACTCAAGAGAGTATTTCTAAAGCTTCACATCACAAACCCAACTGGGATAAAATAATCAATTTCAATATTCTTGAAATATTGGTCCAACCATTAATATAAGAATGTTTAATTTTAAATGAAATTATTTTTTTACGAGGGTATTAAATTTATTTACTCGTAATTTTAATTATTATTTTGCTCATACCGAATCGATAACAATTAAAATCTACAAAATGTAAAGAAGTATAATTATGTGGATTACAATATTTCCATACTGTAAGTTCAGGATATAATTGTAATATTATATATATTGTATATTATAGTCCACACAGTATATAATAATGTCCCGCTAGGGCCAGAGGCGTACGCGAAGCATATTCTTCGCCCAAGGCGTCGGCCATTAGAGAACACTGGGGTGGTTTTAGTGGGTATACCAGCGACTTGCGTCCCCTTGTCAACTGTGAAGGCAACCGAGCGTATTGCACTGGAGTCCCATTACCGCGAGTCTCCAAGTCACAGGCATCAAGCATTTGCATATCAAAAAAATTATATAATAATGTACACTATGTGAACGAGAAAGAACGAATGAAATCTCAAAAATTTTCCTTGTTGAGATTTATATAGTTTATACTAATGTACTATTATAGCAATTATTGTATACTGTTAAATACTACTATTTTTTATTAGTATTAGTTTTTTTTATAAAGACAGAGCTAGAGTCGATCCGCTAAAATTTATATCGATGTTTAATAAACTAAAAATAATCATTGCTGAATTGAGTATACGTATAATATTAATACTTTAAAGATGGTTTCTGCAACTGCGTTATAACCTGTTTGACGTCACTACTGATTTCCCATTGAATTTTAGGTAGTCTTCGTTCCGTCGACGACTAAATATTTAGGTATAAGATCTTTTTTTAAGTCTTCTTAGCTGTCTAGTTAGATTTGGAATTGAGATTACTCAATTCTAAAACTGATTTTAATTAATTATTACAATCTAAAAAGTATGGAAAATAGGAAACTTCGTCCGACAAGATAAAATACGTTAACTTTTTGATTAAAAAAAATAGTCTATAGAAAGTTGACAGCAGAAAAACAAACTCATAAAATTTAATATTACTTTCAAATTCATTAATTTAATGTTTAATATTATATAGATTCTATTTTCAAAACAGTTCTCTGCAATATGTGAAGACTTGTTGTATGTTAGAGCTTGTTCACAAACATACAATTAATTGATGGACTAATACAAGGGGATAAAAAGTAGTGAAAGAAAACTGTAAATAAATAGACCTGACTTGTGTCATGGATGAAGGAAATATAAAAATACAGATAACAAAAACTCTTTGCGTCATTCAAATATTTCATACTCTGTGGGCGATCTAGACACGTTACAATACCTGACCATCTATGTAGTCACAAAGCTAGCCATATCATCTGAAATGTATATACGATATATAGAAATCGCAGCACCAGTGCTAGGAACTGTTTTGAAAAAAAAAGTCTAATAAATTAATTTGCAAATCATATTAAATCTAAATAAATAAATAAAAAAACCTTTATTGTTATACTTAGTTTCTAAATTATAGAATTTTCTTGCCTATTGTTGTTTTTGTTAATATAATCATTTCAAATTTCTTATAATATCGGCAAACTGTAATTAATTAGGTACAACGTGTCTTCTGACAAAGGCTTCTTCTAAAGGTCTCGATTCAGTCCTGTTATTATTATATTAAATCTAATTAGAAATAATTTACGGTTACAGTATTACTAACAAAACTATGTGTAGGCATACATCTCATAGATTTGCCGCAAGCAGACAACATTCAAAGAAGAACCGGCATTCTTAATTGGCCAGTAGAACGGCGCTCGAACAGCGCTGATGAAGAGAAAGATAACAACATTAAAACAAAAATATCAGTTCTAGTTCAACAGACTATACACGATACGGATAGGAAAATTCAGTCTATCCAAGAGTTAAAGGAGAAGAACAGAGGAGCCGATCCCTATAAAGTTGGATTCATACTAAGCATGATCAAGAAGAATCGTGATGTTTTGAACGAGTTATTCAATGTAGCAGTAAAACACAGGGACGAGTGGAAGGCACTAGAACAATTGAAAATATTCGAACTGATCATGCACACAAATGTTGATACTACGAATTTAGTTAGGCGTTTGGTAGAAATACATATTCGACACATGAATGCAACATCTTCGCCTAATCACAGGAGGGATTTTATACTCTAATATACATACAATAAAGTATTACAAACAATTTTTTTTATTTTATACGTCAAATATTTATAAGTATTTAGAATATTTTAAAGATTGCTTGTAACTTGCAAAAGTAAGGCATCCCGTTTATCCATTCAAATAAGCCCAAAAGTATATATATACTTTTGGGCTATATAAGTATATACATTATAATGCATTATGGGTGAAAAAATATCTAAATAATCTTGTATAATGAATAAATACTTTCTTCAATGTTCAATGTTGTATACAAAAATATGTTAATTTTAAAGAGTTGCCTAAAAATAAAAATATTTTCTTTATAACACAAGTCATATTCTCTGCAAAAAACTTCCTTGCTTAAAAGGAAAGCGCAGTTTATTCAGTGTGTTTGTTCGATGTGTATGAAAACCTCACATTGTCTACTATCTTAAATAATGAGGAGGTGCATCCCATCTTTTCCAGCCAGTAATTATTTCTCAGTAGCGCGGAGTTGCGACGCGGGAACACCTGGGCTTGATGAGGTCGGCGCTAGTGCATTAGTTGATGACGTCACGCTTCGGCGATGCCACAGGCTTATATGAAAAGTTTGTGCATTTTACCAATTCTTTTGTATGTTTTTATAGGCATATACGCACTGCATTGTACATGGTATGTTTTAAAGAGAGTTTCACACGATGGAAGAAGATTACCAGAAGGTAAAACACGATGGTAACAAATTGTCGTTGGATTTATTGTCGTCCACTAATTACCAGATATCCAGACTTTGTTTTTCCCATCCAGCCTCCCCTAACTAGTCATCGTTCATGTCGTGGGAAGTCCAATGAAGTCAATCCACAATATATGCTTCTAACTTAAAATCGATATATTCAAATTATTTCTTTTAACAACACATATTATATATGTGCTTGTTTTTCACTCCAAAGATGATTTAGAATTGATAAATTAGAGAAACCGATATATTTTTTTAATTCGGTTTGTTTGATTAGATTTTTGTTAGGATTTTCTTTATACAAGTTAGAAAATAATTTATAAATAAATATGGTGGGACAATTAACACAGCGCCATCTAGTCCCAAAGTAAATAGCATAGCACTTGTGTTATGGGTACTAAACAACTGATAAACTACATTTTGTAAATAATTACATAAACACACAAACACGAGCGGGAATCGAACCCATGACCTCTGCAAGCATACCAAAGTACGCTAGTCGCTACGCCACGGAGGCCATTAGACTGTATAAAGCAATAAATACTTATTGTATCTATAGAAAGTAAATTAAAATCTTGAGCTCTGGTGAACACTAGACTGGCATCACTGTCCTTTGGGGATTGGGATACGTATAAGCAAATTTCACAAATCAAAATTAGGACGAATTCACTGACTAACGTAAAAACTACCTTGTAGGAACTTGAAGCTCTAGATATGGTTTCTTACAGCCTTCAATTATAGACGACTTATATTCAACTTTTTTCCAATTCAGAAAACCGAGTGTCCGAACTGTTTATTTCGCATCTCAATGGAACGTATCACATAAAACAAAAGGCCATCACAATAGGGAAACATGAAAACTTTTCGGCTAAACAATGCGGTGTAGATAAACGTGAAATAGGCATAATATTTTGAGTTCAGGGCTGGTACTCATTATTGAATGCCTTTTTTATATTTGAGTTAAAAAATTATCCGTGCAAGGGCGGAGAAAGAATACTAATATCTGCGGCCGGGGGCGGCCTGTCGTAAAAGGCGACAAAACAACCCACCCTAGCTACGTGGTAGGGCCCCAAGCCCGTCTGGATGGCGACCACCTTTGGTCTTAAGTATGCCGCCATAATAATCTTGTGTTGTGTTCCGGCATTAGTGACCCAAGTTCCTGTACCCTTATGGGACAGCAGTGTGTTTGCGATGTCACAGGCGTTGCAAACACCCATAGGCGATGGTAACTGCTAAATTCTAAGTGGGCCGTCAGCCTGTCTGTTGTCCTACAGCAATAAAAAAAAAGTCATTATGCATCCTCAGTTATAAGTACGCTAGACGAGATGGTTTACGTCTCCTGTGAGCATGCGCAAACTGGCATTATCGATAGGACATTATATTGTTTATATTTCACTCGTTAATTGTTTTAAAAACATAATGCACGTGAATTGTTCTGCCACATTATATTTACATAAATTTTTGACAAAACGATATGTCAACTAATGGTGTCTCATAACGTACATCAGTTATTAGTCTGTGTCAAGGCCCGAAAGTCTTAGAGAGTCTCTAAATACTAACTGAATTATAATATTTAGTAATTATACTAAGGTACTTTTCGCACGAACTTTGTCAACCCTCGCCAGCTAAGGAGCGTTGGTCCAGCGGCTTTGTTACTGCCTAATTGATCATTGTTTCGGCAGTTTGCTTTAAAAATATGAAAAACCTGCATTGTTTGGTTATATACAGCGTGTTGATATTTTTATTAAGTAAATGTATAAAAAATGGTAATTTTACGAAATTATAGTAAGGTTAGGTTACGTAGCCAAACGGTTGAACCTTGTGCGATATGCACAAGGTAGTGTTTTTCTTTTTTTATTTGTATATTAGGGGTTAATTAAAAAATTGCTGATTTGTACTGAAAAATTGAAACTTGTTTTTTTTTAAATGTAAGATATTTAATCAAAATACTTATTTTATATTGCTGTAGAAGAGCAGACAGGCTGACGGCCCACTTAGAATTTAGCAGTTACCGTCGCCTATGGGTGTTTGCGACCCCAGTGGCATCGCGAACACGCTGCTGTCCCATAAAGGTACAGGAACTTGGGTCACTAATGCCAGAACACAAGGTTATTATGGCGGCATATTTAAAACCAAAGGTGGTCGCCATCCAGAAATGCTTGAGGCCCTACTACAAGCTAGGGTGGGTTATTTTGTCGCCTTTTACGACAGGCCGATCCCGGCCGCAGATATTAGCATTCTTTCTCCGCCCCTGCATGGATATATTATTACCTTCATTATTTATACATTGCTGCCATCTAAACGGAAATTTATTTATGTTTTTACGGTAGAACTTTGGGGATCTAGATTCTACAAACTGTGTGAAAGCATTTTATACTGCCTCCTGGGAAAAATTTTATTTATCACTTAGAAAATTGTCCAAATCACAAAAAAAATTGTAGTCTATTGGAGTAAAGACTGGCGAGTACGGTGTGAGGTATGGTTTCTAACAATTCTAACTGCAGCTCTTGTAGAGTTACAACGGTTTCTCGTGCAGTGTGAGGACTTACGTTATCATGGAGCAATGGTGAAGATCGATTCACAAGTCAGGGCTGTTTCACTACCCGTTTCGCCATCAATGTTCAAGGTTCGGCACAGTAAACATCTGCTGTTATTGCTTGACCTGAGAAAGCTCTAGTGAATGGTGGTTAAGACCATGAAGAGACTACCAAACATCAAGCAACACATGTGGTCACAATCACAGACAGGTTGTAGGTTTACTAACCTATTTTCGAGGTCAACGAATATCATGTGCAGGTTCTTATGTGCACTTCTGTATTAATTGTACAGTTGACAAAATGCGAATATAGCATCCGTTGACCTCCGTCCGGACATGAAACTAAATTGATTCTCACTTATTTCGCTCTCCATTCGCAGTCGCCTTGCTATTTACTTTCTTCCAAATCTTCATGCTGTACGACATGAGCTTCTATACTGCTATAATTGTTACAAACATGTACATCACCTTTGTTTATAAAAATGGTCACTAGCGTACTATTACCCCATTCATCGGGGATCACCTCGTGTTGTAACAGCTTATTGAGGAAAAAGGTCAGCCACTTACATCCATCTGCTTCCAAGAACGTCTTACTTCCACAGGTATTTAATCCGGTCCTACAGACTTGTCATTTTGCACATTACTCACAGCCATTCTAACCTCAGCCGTACTCACTTCTTTCACAACACCCATATTGACGGGTGCGCCCATACTAACTAACATTCCACTCCAGACATTCTCTTCATTCATCAATTCACAGAAATATTTTTCCATCTGCTCTTTATTTCTTCTTTTTCTGTTAAGACCCTTCCACTATCATATTTTATACACTTCATATGGGTATACCCTTGCAATATTTTCTGTATCATTCACGATACAGATAAACCTGTGAATTGTCTATGGAAATTAATTTATCGTAGATATTAGACATTATCAGATAGACTTTAAAATAATAGACAGAGTGAGATATACTATTCCATCAAAAAAGACCGAATGATCCCTTTTTTTTTTTTTTTTTTTTTGGTCTCGGGGAAAAACCTCTCTTGACGGGTTCCCCCGGCCCGGGGGGACCGAGGGATATGTGGGACTCCGGGATTTTTCCGACTACCCACTAAAAAACCCCGCTGTTCTCCTATCGCCTACGCCCGGGCCCACGGATATATGGCCTGCCGATCTCGTGGCCCGGGCCGGCGCCGGCCCGCCCTTTGTCTTGAGGCGGGCCCCTTCTAAAGTGTTGGCGCCAGGGGGTCAGGGTTTCGTCCCCCCGGCGCTCTCCTAACAACTCTAGGAGTTGAGGGGGGCCGCGGAACAGCACGCAGCCCTCACCCTCGCGGTAATAGTGCGGGCGGCGGGTCCTCCCCCGAGGGGCCGCCCGCGGCCGCTTTTTACGGCGGCCGGAGGTCGTTACTGGCCCTCCGGCGCCGCCGGCGTGGCCTGCGTTGGCGGGAGGGGAGTGTGGTGGTTGACTCCCGCTCCCGCTCCGCCGCCTCCTTTGCGGACATGACTGCCTCGCAGAAGGAGGCGACGGCCGTCCATCCAGGATCGCCCCCGACCATGGACAGAACCAGGGCCGGGAGCGACAGGTCCACGCCGATTTGGGCGACGAGGGCGCGGCGCTCCTCGCGCCACGCAGGGCACACGGCGACAGTGTGGTTCACCGTGTCCTCCTCGTCGCCCGCGCCACAGTGGTGGCACCCTGACGTCATCTCCCGCCCTATGCGACACAGGTACCTCCCGAAGCAACCATGCCCCGAGAGGACCTGCGTCAGGCGGAAGGTCAGGGCGCCGTGGCGCCTTTCCAACCATTCAGCCAGGACGGGCCTCACCGCTTCGATGGTGGCGAGGCCCGCGCTGGGGTGCGCGAGGCGCTCCTTCCACTCCACCATGAGCACCACGTCGCGCAGCTCCGCCCGCTTTGCCTCAACTTCGCGAGGCGCGGGGCGAGAGCCACGCTCGGCCGCGTCCCGGCGCCACTGGTACAACAGCGCCAGGACCCGGGCCTCGAGGTCCCATGGTGGGGATCCGGCCAGCAGGGAGGCCGCTTCGAAGGACACCGTGCGGTATCCCCTTATCGCCCTGACGGCCAGGACGCGCTGCGGCCTGCGAAGCAGCGCCGTCGTTTTGGCCGTCAGGCGATCCGCCCAGATCGGGGCCCCGTAAAGGGCCATCGACCGCACGGTTCCCTCAAAGAGCCTGCGGCACACTGCGCCCGGCCCGCCGATATTCGGCAGCAGACGGGAGAGTCCCGCCGCCGCCCGAACTAGCCTCGGCGCCAGGCGCTCGAAGTGTGCCGCGAAGTCCCATCGCCCGTCGAGCACCAGTCCAAGATAATTCATGGACGGCCCGACGGCGATGTGGACGCCTCCTACCGTTATGCTCAGGCCCGGTGGCGGCCTCTGACGGGGCCCGTAAAATATTACGGCCTCCGTCTTGTTCAAGGCCACCTCCAGGCCTAGTCGCCGGATTCTTGCCACTGTGTGCGCCACCCCAGCCGTGCCCAGAAGGCACGCCTGGCGGGGGTTCCTCCCGCGCGCTGTGACGAGCGTGTCGTCGGCGTAACAGATGACGCCGACGCCGGGGAGGAGTGCCCCCCTCAGGACCCAGTCGTATGCGATGTTCCACAGCAGGGGGCCCAGGACCGACCCCTGTGGAACACCGCACACGACGTCTCGCCGACTTTGCCCACCCTGGACCGGATAGACGACGGCACGATCACTCAAATATGCCCCAACTATGCGACGGAGGTAGGGAGGCACCCGATGGTACTTGAGCGCCTCCCGCACGCAGCTCCACGGCAGGGTGTTGAAGGCATTGGCGATATCGAGTGACACCGCCAATAGCACCCTACCTCGAGCAACTGCGTCCCCCGCCTGGCTCCTCAGACGCGTGATTGCGTCAATAGTGGAGCGCCCCTGGCGGAATCCAAACTGTTCGTCTGCCAGGTTCGGCCCCTCTGTCTCTAGGTGCCGGACGAGGCGGTCTGCGAGGATCCTTTCGAAGATCTTCCCCACCTCGTCCAGCAGCACGATGGGCCGATAGGCAGACGGTGAGTCCGCCGGGCGCCCCTCCTTCGCGATAAGGACCAGCCTCCCCGTCTTCCATCTGCTGGGAAACCGGCCCGATCGCAGACACGCGTCGAAGAGCCTCAATAGTCGGGGCTCCAGGACGTCGTGGGACAGAACCCACGCACGCCCCGGTATGCCGTCGAGGCCGGGGGCCGTGTTCTTGGCCTTCAGCCGCAACATCGCTGCCCCCAGCTCTGCCCGGTCCACGTCGGGTACGGGGTCGTCGTCCGCGCTAGGGTCCCTCTCATCCCAATGAGGCGGGACCATGGCAGGAGGCGAGTGCTCAGCCCTCGTGGGGAACAGAGCGCCGACCAAACCATCCACCTGGCGCGGGGGGAGACTCTCGGTCAGCGGGGGCGCCCACGGGCGGAGCTTGCCCCGCACCGTTTTGTAGGGTCGCCCCCAAGGATCTTGATCTAAGCTGGCCAAGAGCTCCTCCCACGCCGCCGCCTTTGCCTCGCGTATAGCGAGATGGAGGTCGTTTCTGGCGCTCCGGTACTCCCCGTAGAGCTGAGCCTCCGCGGCCGCTCTGTCCGCATCGCGGCGACTCCGTCTTCGGAGCCTGGTGTACCGGCGGTGGGCGTAGTTGCACGCCCTGCGGAGCCGCTCGAGCTCCGCATTCCACCAGTACACCTGGCGCGGGGGTCGGTGTGGCCCCCGCCTCGGCATCGCCGCGTCGCAGACGTCGGTCATAAGCGACCGCAGGTTCTCCGCCTCCTCGTCGACGTCATCGGGAGGTACGTCGCCCGGCCTCGACCACGTAGCGACGGTCAAGGCCTCGCGGAAAACCTCCCGATTCATCTTTCCAAGTGTCCAGCGCGGACAGTCACCCAACAGGGTCACCTGGGTTGGAGGCTCTCGCTGACGGGCGGAGACGCTGAACCGGATGTAGCGATGATCCGACAGCGTCTCAACGCCCGTGAGCACCCTCCAGCCTCGCACACGGCGGGCCAGGAGGGCCGACGCGAACGACACGTCGACGATCGACCCCCCCAACTGCCTCACGCACGTGTGCTCGCGACCCTGGTTGAGGATTTCCAGACCCCACCGAATGATCCCTTACCTTTGCCGTTTGCTAACTAATTTGTCATCTTTAACGATCTCCAAAAAGCTATGAAATAGCCTGATTAGTATTTTTGGCTTGTCAATACAAAGTATTCAGTATGAAAATTTTGAACACTCTGGATCAGAATCTGGACATATGAATACAACGTATCACCCTTTTTCGTTAGCCTGCCAACTTGCACATATGACATAATGATTTAGATCCTTTTCGATTTTTGTAAAAAGTACATTTCCAAAAAATATAGATAATATATTTTTACAATATTATATTAAATAATTTTTTATAACGTACCACGGAATTTTGGGTTGCGAATACCGTTGATGTCGGTTTGCAGCTTTTCTCACGAGTTTTTCCTACATTAAATGTACTTGGCAATTATTTTATAAAATGCAAATTTTGGGCAGGCAAAAATGCCTAAGTGGTGCACGCCGTCTTGGCTACTACGTCAACATATATAACCATAGATATTTATTTTAATAAAATTATTTTTACATTTTAAAATTTAAACTTTAGGTAGAAATAATTGTGTCCTATTCATATAATGCAAAGAGAAAAACGAAGAAGCGATAAAAAAATACTAGCAAAGGAGAATAAATATAGAAAAAGTAGAACCAAAGTAAAGACCCATCTTTGATTGAGTAAAAAATGATATAAAAAAGATGGGAGTGATCTGGTGACGGTTAACAGAGGAGAGTGGACGAAGAGAACAAGTAACTCGTGTGTCGACCCCACAAAATGGATAAGGGCAGGTAGAAGAGTTTTGATCCATAAACAGCGTGATCTTGACGAGAATTAGGAATAAGATTTACTATCCCTTCTTTTTACCTTACTTAATCAATCAAGGAAAGATTATATTTTACTAATTAACAAGAAAAAATACAAAGAATTTGGCATTTAATTTCGAAGTTCCTAAATTTAATCATACAATGAAAGAAAGATTAAGAAAAAGCGTCCCAGACGAACTTCAACTCAAAAAGATGTGCAGGAGTTATGTGGCGGTGAATTGAAATAACTCAAGTTGCAAAACATTTGTCATAAAAACATTAAAATAAATATTTTTACATATTGAATTCAAGTATCAAACATGCTATGTCGAGGCTGTATAAATCTGGAGTTGGTCAGTTTCTTTCGTGCGCGCAGAATTCACAACTAATTGTGGGATTAAACAATAGAGCCTCTTAGCAGTATAACCGATACACGCCTCTCATTGTCCGGTTGAAAAATTTTCTGAAATTGTTTTCAAGTTCCCATTTCAGATAGAAGCAAATATTTAGTGTTTTATTTTAAAGATGCGTATTTCTTACGTATTCCCAAACTTACAGATTAGGACAAACAATTTCCAGATTGTACATGTTTTATTCTTCGTAAGGTTCGAACAGCAACAAAGCGTCTTAATAACAATCACTAATCACGTCAAAAAACAATATACAGTGTCTTACGTAACCACTGAATAACCGTGTCATTGTATAGGTGAAAATTACCTAATTTTACTATCTTCTATTTTTATTGTTGTCGAAGAGCATACAGGCTTACTGCCCATTTATTAGTATTCAAGCGCCGCTGTTAATACGCTACCGTCCGCCTACGAGAATTGGAGCCACATCACTTATGCCAGAACACAAAACAAGGTTAATATGGCGGCATATTTAACCAGGGATCAGCCATCCAGACTGACTTGTAGCCCTACTACCGAGCAAATATTAAATTAAACAAACAATAAAACTGGTGTATTTTTTGAATACGTCTCTTCATTTTCCGGATAATACCGGTTGCATTCTAAACTTTCACCTGTCAGCCTGGAGACCGCAGAATCCATTGAATCTCAGTTCATAACTTCTGTGCACCTCTATTTGTTGGCGCCTATCCGTTAGATACTCTTTATGTACAAAGGCACAGACAGATACAGGAAAATTATCTCTAGGCTAATTTTGTATCATACTGTGAGTCTGGTCCATTTCTTCAGTCACTTTTCTTTCTTTCAACCCTTTCTTATATGTTATATCAGATTCTTTAACTTTATTGTACCTTTTTGTGTAGTGTATTATACCCTTAAATACTAATCCTTTTCTCAAAGAATAATCTTTTCTGAGGAATAATCCTCATTTTTCAAAATTCACTTATTTCCTCTTTTTTCAAAGAGGAAAAGAAACATACGGTATTTTGTATTTTCTTATTCCAATTTGCTATTTATAAGATCGACTACCACCACTCCCCTAAATTCGAAAGATCCCTTTTCATTACTATTTGTAAACTAACAAAAGGAATTTATTTATCACGTTTTACGATTCCTTTGTAAAAATAGAGCACAACTATTCTGAAGTATATTTTTCAAGATAGGTCGCAGGACAATGACAAAAAGTCGATCCTGAGACCTCTACATAGGGCTAAGGCTCGCGACCGGGGTATTAGCTGACCGTTGCGGCCGCTACTGACTATCACGTCTCGGCCAGTAGCACAACGCAGCCGCCGTAGGGGTACAATGTTGAGGCTAGTGGATGAGGTTCCAAGAGGATCTCCTCTTGGAGTTCGGGGTGGTCATCGATCGATATCCTCAGGATATAACAAAATTATTTCAAGATAGCTCGTTTGCAATGCCCATCATGTTGCAAATATCTTATAAGACGGTAGTACAGATATTATATTTTAAAAAAACTTTAAAGACATTTTGATTCGCTAATTATATTAAAATATATAAAATTTTTATTAAAATATAAAATCTCCTCTCCATAAAAATATTTTAATCAACAGAAAGCAAGATTCTAATTGATTGAATTCATTCAAAATACCGCTTGCTTTCCAACGATTCGCAGACAAAGCTCAAAGTGTATTATTTTATAGACAAATCAAAACAAAACTGTATTATGTGCTTTTAATACATAAATACGTATAAATGAATGTAAGTCATATCAACTGGGTATAGAGGTTAAATTAATTTATCAAATAAGTATAAATAGGACTTTCTGCCGGTGTTATTGAGTATAATAGGGGATGGTAGGGGCGTGCCCGTAGCTCGTCGTAAATATAATCAAGAACATAAAATATGTTAGAGACGATTCAATAATTAAAAAATCTATAATATAATATGCAAATGTCTTAGGTTTCTCTGGAAACATGGGAACTATGATATTAATTAATATCATCCTCATAAACATATTAGTCAACATAGAACTGCTGATGTATAAGTGTTACGGATAATTGAATCAAACATGCAGCTAAAAGTCACACAAATTTATTGTGCGGACGCAGTTTACGTTCACGATACAAGCTTATGTTCTATAGGTAGATAGGTAGACTACTTACTTATATACCATACATACATAACAAGAACAATTCGCTGCATTTATACGATCGCGTGGAGCAATAGCTTTCGCACGTCAGAATGTTTGCTTGGTTTATGGGTTCTTTCCCTATCGAATATTGGTAGTCGAATGGCCGAACATCTTTCCCGGAGTCCCACACATCCCTCGGTCCCCTCGGGCCTTTGGAACCCATCAAGAGAGGGTTTTTCCCCGAGACCTCAGACCGAATAATCAGTGATTCATCATTTGTTGACGCGACGTACACTAATGTCGACTCCATGGAACTTTTAAGCACTAATCAACCTCTATCACAATGCCGCTATTACATTTGCACAATAATTGCCGCGCCGGCAACCCCACGTCCGCAATCTGTAACCCAGTTAGCTGTATGTTCTGACAATATTTATTACTATACTCACAATACAATTACCGATATATAGAGATTAAGACTCTGGTGCAAGAGTCGTATATTGATATTTCTTACGAGGGTAAAGTGAAAAGTTCTTGGCCTAAAACAGAAATTGCGTTCCAATCAGCGAAAATTTCTTATTCTTGTCTGGGTGCATGTCTCACTAGTTCGTATGACAAGTTTCAACTTATTCTCTCAAGTAGTTTGCTTACATGGATTTCCGCAGTAGACGTCTTGCGTGTTTTTCGATAAAATGGATAAACTTGAATCTCGTGCGGTCATAAAATTCTTCGTTTTGGATGGATTGACCCTTAACGAAATTCATTCGAAGTTGACAAAAGTTTACGGGGACTCTGTTCCTTCAATCTCAGCCATTAAAAACTGGGCAGCTGAATTTAAACGCGGTCGCACGTCCCTCGAAGATGATCCACGTGAAGGACGGCCAAAAAGCGCAATTATACCGGAAACCATTAAAAAGGTTCACGATATCGCGTTGGACGATAGGCGTGTTAAGGTGAGTGAGATATCTGAGGCCGTGGGAATATCGGAAGAAAGAGTGCAAAAAATCTTGCATAAAGAATTAGGTATAGGAAAGCTCTGCGCAAGGTGGATATTTGCAGCAATGTTTGGACCGATTCAATAGGGATCCGAGAGATTTGTTCGGCGATTTGTTACCATGAATGAAACATGGGTCCACCACTACACGCCAGAAACGAAACAGCAGTCGAAGTAGTGGGTAAAAGCCGGTGGTTCAGCGCCATTATAGAAAGTGAAGTCGATCGCATCTGCCAGAAAAGTCATGGCCAGTGTGTTTTGGAATGCGAAAGCGATCCTGTTAATTGATTATTTTGAAAAAGCTAAAACAATCAAGGCGAATATTACTCTAATCTTCTTAACCAGCTGGATCCCAAAATTCGCGAGAAGAGGTCTGGCTTGAAGAAGAAAAAAATCATTTTTCACCAGGACAACGCAAAGCTCACAAAGGTGCGTTGGCAATGAGAAAACTGCAGGATTTAGGGTATGATCTGCTCGGCCATCGCCCTTATTCTCCTAATTTGGCACCCTCAGAATTCTATCTGTTTCTAAATTTAAAGAAATATGTTTCTGGGAAGCGATATTTTCACAGCCTTCCAGACTCTCACTTCCGGAAAGGAAATTGCAGTCTTTCATCGTCAGACCGAGAACTTTTCACCTTACCCTAGTACCGGTTATTCGGTATTATACGCGGGGTCGATATTCCGATCTCTGTGAGGACGTAGATTACAATATTTGTATAGTCTACCAATGATCTGGATGTGTTGTCAGTTATATATTTGTAAAAAAAAAAAAAAAAAAAAAAAAAAAACTTCAGATTTTTTCTTACAATTATGATGAAGTCCGACTACTGGCTTTCCTTTAGATGATGGAATGGACAGCGTAACTGCTAACATGAAGAAAAACTGTCTAAGGCGCATGCTATCATGTGATTCCATCTAGACTTCTAGGTTAGTCTTCCAGTGTGGGTGACCTGAATCTACATTGAATATCGCATTTACAATTTCGTGTAAAAGATTAATCAGACGTACATTCAGGTAGTGTGGAATTCAGTGAATTTGCCGTTGACGGTCCGCCACAATTCTTCATCGCGATTCCATTAAAACCGTAACGTTGATTAATCCTCTCTATTGGTTGTATTAATTATTACTACGTAAATATATCTATGAAACTTACATTTACGGACTATTTACTTCATAAAATTTGTAAAATTTATAATACAGTGAAATAAATTTTCGAGCGGTTGAGTCAAATTCTATCGTCAGGTCTGGACCACAACCACTAAACGATACGAAGACAGTGTGACCACTCAAGCCCAAAAGACATTTTTTGTAAAGTCATAAAGCTTGTAAATGTTTTTCTGTAGGACGACATAGATTTAAAAAGAATATATTGTTTTTATCGATACTTTAATGGTTGATAAGAATCTAGTGTGGGAAGCAAACATTTTGTTTGAAATTATGATAGATTCAATTTACTACCTTAAATCACAAACACAACTCTGAATGATAATTAATAAAAAAGAGCAAAAAGATATTCAAAATACATATAGGTTCACTTACTAATGGAGAAAATTAAGAAATAACAAAATCCTAAATTTTAGGTGATCTAATAAATTTCTCTTTGAATAGACTATAACTAAAGATTATTTTTAAATTTCACATTTTATCCAGTAGTGTAATTGATTAGCTACAAAATTGCCCTCATAATAAATAAATAAATGCTTGGCACAATATTTTGCTTTTCATAAATTTTAAATTGCCCTAATCTCATTAAATGGCGCAATTAAATTAAACAGTCTGCTTATAGTTAAACAAGTGTTAAATGAAAATGAAAGATAGCTTTCAGTAGAGGTGCGCTAAAACGACTGTGAATTAGCAAAGAGTGGATTAAGAGTAATTACTCCAGATGAAGCTGACTGATATCAATTAGTTTAAATACTGTGACCAAACTTTATTTGGGTTTGGGACTTTTTTTGTCTATATTCAGTATCTTTCAATTGTGTTACTTGACTTTTACACTTTTAAACCTGTATCGCATACGACATCTTTTCAAACATTATTGTAACATATCCAGAATATAATAAAATATTTTTTATAAATAATTTGTCTTCTATGGGGTTCGGACACACACACAAGAATGTACCAGACCAGACTAGCGAAGACGATGAGGTAACCGTGGTGCCAGGTTTTGATGTGTGGAAGAGGAATATCATATGACAAAGCTGTATGTGTGAGGGATATATCCTATAGTATATCCTGTTGAAACTCGACTTAACTTTAAGGTCCATCAGAAGAAGAAGAAGCTATGTTGTAAACAGCGGATAGACGTGTTTTTTATACCGTTAGTATTTAAAAACATGTGTATCGAAGAATAGCAGGAATTGAACAGTCTTTATCTATCATATCGGTGCAGGAGCGGAATAAGAAGACCTCTGCGCCCGGGGTCGGCCTGTCGTAAAAGGTGACAAAACAACCCCAAGCCCGTCCGGATGGCGACCACCTTTGGTCTTTAGTATGTCGTCATAATAACCTTGTGTTGTATTTCGGTATTAGTGACCCAAGTTCCTGCACCTTTATGGGACAGCAGCGTGTTCGTGATGCTACTGGCGCTGCAAACACGCATCGGCGACGGTTACTGCTAAGTTCTAAGTGGGCCGTCAGGCGGTCTGCTGTCCTACAGTAATAAAAAAAATTATTAGTATAAACTTTAAGCTTAACGAGAGACTGCCGTTATGAAGGCGAATCAAAATAATAATGACACTGTCCTAATATAATTTAGCAAAATATTCACCCTGATCAAAATCTATGCCTGCCTGTGACCGCTATGTCGGGCTTTAATTAAAGGATTGCCCGTTTTTCCGCACGGCCCGTCCGACCACCGACTGCCCCGTGCGACTATTTGTGTATACCTATATAATTAGCCGGATCAAACGAACCCAATATGTGGTTAAAATCCGGTGCGATCAATGTGTTTTGCGTTTTAGATCTCTATATTTTGGATTGATGAAATTATCTTTAGTATCGGAAAAATTAATCTCGCATAACTTGTACCAACAGTCTTGCGAAAAATCATAAGTACCTAACCTTTTTGTAGAACGTTTAAGTTTCACATATTATTACATATTATAATATGTAATAATATGTGTGTCATATTTAAGTTTTGTCTATGAGAAATTAAATTCTATAAATGAAAAAAAAACGATTATTCAAATGCAATCTAATTAGGAGTTATCATTTAAAGTAATTTTTTTTAGAAAGTTCTTTTCTTTATTTAGAGCCATTTAGTCCATAGAATGAAAGAAATTCGGAAACGTCTTTATTTTTTTTATTTAATCTACAACGAATACAAAATAATATAAATAGTTGCAATAGTCCCACCAAACTGTACATCAGTTTGCCGGCGGGAACGCTCGTCTAACATCATTTTTGATTACACACACACACACACACACACACACACACACACACACACACACACACACACACACACACACACACACACACACACACACACACACACACACACACACACACACACACACACACACACACACACACACACATATATATATATATATATATATATATATATATATATATTTACACTATCTATATTCATCACAAACAAAAGTCAAAAAGTTCATTATTATATTTCATTATTGTCATTTTATAATTATCTTTCATTTTCATTCCATTATTATACTATTATTTGTCAAAAAGGACTCTATCACAGTATCATAATATACGCTTTTAGAGCCAGCGAATATATGTAGCTAAAAAGATTCATAGATTTTATACGTATAATATATTGGGGCGGCAGCCCCGGAACTAGTAAACTAAGTGACGTAAAATCGCTACTTCATTAATTCACCCATCCATCGCATCAAAGCCAACTAACTCCTTGTGTTACTCGTACATAAGCTTTTGCTCGTGTATTGGCCATATACAGCCGTAAAAGCACATATTTAATAACAAGCTTATATTGTAAATAATCTCAAATAGTATAGCTCCAGAATCAGTGAAACAAGTAATTAATGATAGTAAACAAAAAATGGAACTCTTTTGTGCGTTATCCGGCGCTCTGCGAATATTCCTTCGTTATTGTGCGCTCTTTAACAAACTGCATTCGAAATTAAAATTTTTCATTCCGCGCCCTCCCTGTCCTGCCTTCAGTGGAGCTCTACACACAGTTGACTTTTTATTGAATATAGTTGTGCTTTTTAATGGCGTGTGCTGTTTTCTTTTAATATTGATGTTTTGAAACATATTCGCACTAGCCGAAATTCGAGTGTCTAAAATAATAAAAAAGTGCCACTGAAGGAGCCATAAATGGTGTTGCTGTCACGCTTTGTGACAAACACGTGTACGCATGTTTCTTGGGACATTTTAGTCTGAAGTGTGTGTCGCGCCTTACAGGACTGGGATCACTTCTGATTATATTCTCTTCCAGCACAACGTAATTGGAATATTTTGTTGGAACAACAATGGCTTGCACATTCATTCGTTTTAGGTACTTATTATAATTTTTTTCCGTATTCATCTCGACTTACACAATTGTCCGTCTAGGTCCTTGTTGGTTGAGAATTATAACAAAGAAGTAGATTAAGATAATTTGTTCTTTTGTTAAGAAATACAATATCGTTGGTAATGTAGTTAATTAAAATTATAATGAGGAAGCACAAATTTTATCAGGGGTGGATTTTAAATTATCTTCGAAAGAATTTTTAAAACATTACAAAATGCGATATCTGATTCTATTTTTGAATACATTTCAATAATATGTATGTACAAATTTAAAAAATAAATAATACGAAAGCATTAAAACTAAAATAATATAAAGAAGAATAAATAAAGCTATTATAAACTTCAGTTAATAAACTTCGTGACAGATCGTTGACCATGGGGAGTGACAGTAACTATTGTAATTTGAATGACATTGCTATCAATCATTAGTAGTCTGTGATCATAAGTATTTTTATGATTATTTATTTTGATTGATTATTTCTTATGATTTGCAGTTAGATACTTGCAATAAATAAAAAAAATATGATATTTATTTCCTGGATCATATATTTATTTTTCACTGTATTATCTGCACCTCTATATATACAATTAAAAAACAAGATTGTTTTTTTTTTTAAATAGGTACTTTTGATAATTTATAAATTTATGAGCGAGATTGAATATTATGAGAAACGGAATATTGTAATATTATCTGTAAAACCCGTTAACCAACTGGATATTTCACCCGTAGTGACGACTCCACTGCCATGGGCCGTGGGGCTCATAAATACCTAGTCAGGTCATAAGTATTGTCACACAGTAAAAACTTTTCTTTTAGAATGCTGGCCACAAAAAAGTTTATTGAATTAGAATTTCGAATTGTTCATGAAAATAAAAATGTATAACTTTTAGAATTTTACTCATTTTTAAATATGGAGTGGACGCTTAAAGAAGACCGTGTTGCAGTTATTGCGTTGCATCGTTGCGGTTACGCGCCAATTCAAATTTTTAACATACTGAAAAATTTGAATATTACCAAAAGATTCGTTTATCGTACCATCAAACGATACAATGAAGACTCTAGTGTAGATGACAGGTCAAGAAGTGGTCGCCCTCGGTCTGTTAGGACTCCAGCAGTGATAAAAGCTGTGAAGGCACGAATTCAAAGAAATCCCAAACGTAAGCAGAAACTGTTGGCCCTTCAGATGGGGTTAAGCAGAACCACGGTGAAAAGGGTGTTAAATGAAGACTTAGGGCTTCGGGCATATCGAAGAAAAACAGGACATCGTTTAAATGCTCGTCTAATGGACCTGAGACTGAAGAGATGCCGCGCTTTGTTGAAGCGGTACGCGGGAAAAAAATATCGGGAAATTCTTTTTTCGGATGAAAAAATGTTTACCGTAGAAGAGAGCTACAACAAACAAAATGATAAGGTGTACGCACACAGTAGTGAAGAAGCGAGCAACCGTATTCCGCGTGTCCAACGAGGTCATTTTCCATCCTCGCTCATGGTATGGTTGGGAGTTTCTTATTGGGGCTTAACAGAGGTACATTTTTGTGAGAAAGGTGTAAAAACGAATGCTGTTGTGTATCAAAATACAGTCCTGACGAACCTTGTGGAACCTGTTTCTCATACCATGTTCAATAACAGGCACTGGGTATTCCAACAAGATTCGGCGCCAGCTCATAGAGCGAAGAGCACACAAGGCTGGCTGGCGGCGCGTGAAATCGACTTCATCCGGCACGAAGACTGGCCCTCCTCTACTCCAGATTTGAATCCGTTAGATTACAAGATATGGCAACACTTGGAGGAAAAGGCGTGCTCAAAGCCTCATCCCAATTTGGAGTCACTCAAGACATCCTTGATTAAGGCAGCCGCCGATATTGACATGGACCTCGTTCGTGCTGCGATAGACAACTGGCCGCGCAGATTGAAGGCTTGTATTCAAAATCACGGAGGTCATTTTGAATAAACTTTAATGTCATAAGAATCTATGTTTTGTTAAGTTCATTTTGGTATATAAATGGTTACATAATTAATAAACTTGTTACAATTATTTTACATTAAACATGTGACAGAATTTATGACCTGACTAGGTATGTTTGCGTTCCCTGTTATCAACAGGCTGTATCTTGAAAAATAATGGTAGTACAGAAAATTAAAAAAGTTTATAGATTTTATTCAAACGTGAGACATACATCATCACATTTTACATGTGAATAAAATATTGGAACTATAATTTGGAATACAACATCAATTATTGCAATATTTAACGTAAACCGTGATTTTTATCAGGGTATAATATTATTTTTAGTTCAGTCACAAATTCTAAATTAAATTTTTATATTTAAATTAGTTTTTGTATGACTATTAAAATAAACATCCAATCGATGTTTATGAAAGTCATATTTATGGAATACTAGTTGACCTGGTAAATGTTGCTCTGCCATATATGGTGAATAAAAAAAGTAGCCTATGTCCTTCTCCAAGGTCCAATCTATCTATACCGAAATTCATCAAAATGGTTCAGGGGTTTAGGCGTGAAAACGTAACAGACAGACAGTTACTTTCACATTTATAATATTAGTATGGATTATACATGGAAGGATTTCCTTTACAATTAATTTTAATATTTATATTTTGCTAGATATCCAGTAAAATTTAATATCCATATATATATATATATATATATATATATATATATATATATATATATATATATATATATATATATATATATATATATATATATATATATATATATATATATATATATATATATATATATATATATATATATATATATATATATATATATATATATATATATATATATATATATATATATATATATATATATATATATATATATATATATACATATATATACACGTATAAAATATTAAAACATAATGTAATGTAACATACATAATATATTTCATAAAGTAAATAGAATCGTAAAATAGAAATATTTTTCACGATTGTAAGATATTAAAACCATAAATGCGTCTAAAAAGAACAGGTATCTAACAATATTCGTCACTTTCACGCCGTTCTAAAATGACACCTTCAATCTTTTAGAGGAATTAAGTGTAACAAACAAAGGTGCATCATTAGTACGTCGCAGAAGCGGCAGCTCGTGACGTCATCAACTAATGCACACCGGATTGCCGCAGGTGATAACGTAGGCTCATGAGAAATAAGAAGGTAACACAATACATACTAGAAGTGACGTTATTTTTATTATAATCTCGTCAGGCCTTTTTTTCGGTGAAATTATGAAATATCTACCAACGTTATTACTTTTGCCAAGTTATATTTTATTATATATGTATAATAATATTCATAGAATGAGATAACGTGCGTGCCATAGCGAGAATCAAACCTATATTTTTATTGCAACTAGAGTAGGTAATATAAGAAGATTTTAGAAAATTTGATTCAACAAAGATTGAAAATAATATACAAGTAGAAAAATATATCATTATACCTAATAAAAAATAAAACAACATGTCATCAAATTAATTAAAAAGGAACATGAATAATATGTGTATTGATTTGTTTTGCTCGATAATATAGGATATGTTGTGATTTGTGTTTTATTTTACTAACGTAAACTCTTCTTTCTCACTCACATTCTCGTGCAAAAAAGCCGAAGTTTGAGAGCGGTCTCAGCGTAACTTTCTGCATATTTATAATGAGTTTTCACAATGATAACACGTTCTTCTTACACGTACGTAACGCTCCTTTTTACACGCTATATATTAGCTTCACTTGTATGTTTGTTTGTAATTATTTGTTTGTAACCGACTCCTTTTGGACGATATTGAACTACTTTAAACGGCCAGATTTCGTCCAAACTTTGTAGATATATCGAGGGCAGATGATAATGCAATACATAATCTGTATAGTTTGTATCATTATCTTACCAGGATCCTCAGGATTAATGAATTTTCGGTTCTCGTCCGATCACCGAAGTTAAGGAGCGTCGGGCGCGGTCAGTACTTGGATGGGTGACAGTCTAGGAAAATCGCGTGACGGTGGATTTTTGTTCTTTTTTATATGTTTTATATTAACTTGACCTGTATGTAATGGAATTTTTCGGAATTCGAGTAAATTTTTACTAACTTTGAACAATAAAATTAAAATTCTGCCGAAACGTCACCTGAGCATAATTAATAACATTGCCAGAAGATGGCGTTAAATTAATAATAACATAGCCGGAAGATGGCGTTAAATTTGTAAAAATATTTACCGATTGGATATTGACAACAAATAAATTATAATATCACGCTTTTATTTTATAGTTAAAGAAACTAAAAAGTTAAAAATAAATTACAGTTTAAAAAGCTAAAAAACACGCTTTTATAAAAAATCAAACTAAAAGATAATAAATAATTTTCAATAAATTTTTAGTTTGATTTTTTATGAAAGCGTGTTTTTTAGTTTTTTTAAACTTTAATTTATTTATTATTTGAAACAATCATTGGAATCATCTGTCAAATTTCAGAGTTGCTACTTAAATGAAAATTTAAATAATACACTCTTATTGTGACACCCTATATTTGGTCTGAAACGTAACTAAGGACAAATAATAGTTTTTAGGTTGGGTATATCTATTCTATGCTCTAAAAAAACTTCGGTTCATCAAACAAGGTACACAGGGAGTATTGATAGATACTGTGAGCAATACTTATTTAAAACAACACTCGTCACAAAAATTAAGGAATATAAAAAAGTATAAATTTTAGAGTAATTTTCAACAGACTGCTACAAGAAGCAATATGATCTTACAGCAAAAAAAAATACACTACACGCTTTTCAATTAAGTCAAAGTGAATAAAGCATTACATTTTCTAAAAAAGCTAAGAATAACGAAAAAACTAAAAATAGCTTTTTTACCGGTCCTAAGAAAATTAGGATTATTCCAAAACCGATCAAGACAAAAAAAAAATCCTAAAATTCTTTGCTATGATCTGAATTTAAATTTAAATCTGAAAGTACTCACTTGGAGCTAGAATTTGCTTTTTTTGCTGTACCTTAATTTTTCTCCGTTACATTTTAACCAGTTGAAAATTACCCATAAATATGGATTATTATCCTTTAATTTTTGTGACTAGTGTGTTATAACGGTATTGAAATTTTTTTTGCCTGTAACAGTTCTTGTATATCTAATTTTATCTCTACGTTACCAGGTGTAAGACTGATTACTTGGGTGGCAATGTCGACGCACCACACTAATTAACGGTGTGATACGTTGAGCAAAGCAAAGGAATGTGGGGAGACATAATAATCCTCATTGTTGCTACATTTTATGAACATGAGCACTTTGGGTGCTATAGTCAACTGTTCACAAAATACTTTTCATGTCAAAATGAATACGCATTTTTTAAGTTATATTTTTCTCATCGTCGTCAGCCATTTGTCAACTGTAGACTTCCACAAGTTGGCTTCACATATCCCGGTCCTGTTCCTTTCCCATCCAGCCCTGATCGGTAATCTTGTGCAAGTCATCAGCCCATCGGGGTAGAGGACGTCCTACACTATGTTTTCTTTGTATTGCACGTATAATCTAATCTACACAAAATGTGAAAGTTTAGATGAATGGATTGATGTGTCACCCAACAATGTCTATCAGGCAACAATGTCTGATAGAAATTGTACGAAATTTGGTACAAAGATTACAGTCTGGAGTAGAACATAAGATATTTTATTCAGAAGTACACTAGCATTTTCTATGCACAGATAAATTTAACTATTAATTAACAATTATATTTAACTAAATTTATGCGCTCAATGGTCATGTGCTTTAATTCATAGGAAATAATGAACACAGACCAGCACCAGAATTGACTTCTTAAAAAGATTGTCGCAATTTGATAATGCAAAATCTCGATAGTATGTTGAATTATTTTTAAACCCTAAGAAAAGTTTAGCATCTGTGGTCGATTAGAATTGCACACTTAGCTACTCGGGGGATACTTCAAATGGAAAGTGTGTTTTTTATACTCTAAAGATTAATAATAGAAAACTGTCCAAATATCTGGTAAGCTCTAGTTCAGAACAAATAACACATGTATTTAAAATACATACATTTTCCATGCGAATCGAGATGAGTGTATTTGTCCGTTATGTACCTTCAATAAAATTTTATGAAGGGAATAAATAATCTGCATGATACACTCATCCTCAAAGTTTTCATTTAAGTAACTGTATAATATAACCATATAAATTGTTTTTAGATTTTTTATCTTAAAACTATCGATGTTGAAGCGAGTAAAATAAAAATAAAAACTGAAGTAATACAGTTGTTTCGTACAACAAAACTCCACATTATCATCAAATCGTAGTTAAAAAAGCGAACAACATCAAACAAATAATCTTAACATGTATTGTGGAACAAATATTTAGGAGAATCAACCAAACGCCAGGCCTGGCTGGCCAACTATTCCGACGATGCCCGGTAAGAACATGCTTCTCTTAGTCTATCAAGCAAAGCGATACTAGAGCAGAGAAAGACGTAACGCATTACTTGACTATATCCACCACATGTATTCAGGATGCGCAAATGTATTTAACTCATTACATTTTAAGTTTTCTGTTTTTAATGGTTATTTATAAGTAAATTTAACTAAACATACATCGATTACCAGTCTACAGTACAGAATACGGGATGATAATTATTGCGTTCTTAAGTGAACTCAAATCAAATAATATATCTAAATAATAATTTCCACCTTTTGTCAATTGGCAAAATACGATGCTACTTTCAGCAGCTATTTTCATGACCATGCTGTCAAAAACATGCCCTTTAAATTACGTAGTTTTAATAACAAAACAATATAATATATATAGTTCTTTCTAGAAGTCTGCGCATATATATCAAGTTCAATCACAATTTGGTTTTTGAATGTTCTTCTCACTGTATCAAAACGTTTCAAAGTAACACAATAGGAAAAGATAGCAGCAGCAACAAGCAAGTTTAACTTTAACTTTCAACATAATTTAAAATAATGACAATCATTTTGAGTAGCGCTGTCCTCCAGAACGCGCGTTCAGTAAAAATTACGAAATGAAAATAGCGGGCCGGCGCCGCTGAATATATTAATATCGAATATTGAATACATTGTATAAAAAAAATTGAATACATTTAATATTGACTTTTGAATACATCATGAAAATGAATGTATAACGCGGCTAAAATGGGATGAATGGAAGTCAATAATATCCCTGGAGATTTCATTTGATAAAACATTTACGATTTGCTTTGGCTTTAATTTATTATAAAACCTTCTTCTGAATTCACGTGCTTTATGGTTCCATGTAGCGAAGGATTTCAGTGTTTTTAACTAGCACCGTCTTTAAAATATTTATGTAATTATCAGTATATATAGTATAAGTCAAAAATATATAAGTATTAAGACTGACTCGCTTCAGGAACGAGAACTTTATAAATTGTTGAAATTAAAATATTTATTTACTCTTCTATGTATAATAATACCTATATATTCTACTCTACACTACTTCAGGCTTAGGTCATTTTACGAATAAGGACACTGCTAATTAGTAATTGTGATAAGAATCGATTAGGCTTTAGTTCCTTTAGTAGAAATCGAAATCAGGACTTTGTTTGTGACCCAAATCATTAAACGTATAACTAAGTATTAAACTATGATTTCTGGATAAATTGAGAGTGGATGGATACAGGAGGAGAGGTAGACCAAAGACAAGATGGATGGATTGTTTAAAAGATGATATGGTTAAAAAAGGTGTGAATGTTCAGATGACGGTTACTAGAGGAGAGTGGAAGGAGTGAATATGTTGTGTCGACCCCACGTAGTTTGGGATAAGGGCAGGAAGAAGATTTTATCATCATAGTCTGTGACTACTACATCAACTTACTTCTCATATTACTATATTAAAAATTAACGTGTATATGAATTTAAATATCACAACTTCTTCTTCCACCTGCCCTTATCCCACATTATATGGGGTCGGCACAACATGTTACATGTTGTAATAGTTGTGGCCAAGTTTTTACAACCGGCCGCCTGCCTGACGTTTCACATTGAAAGTGGGACACGGAATTTCGTTGTCAATCATCTAATATATCCTCAAGCGACACTTTTATTTGTTTCTTCTTGAGTAAAAAACATCCGAGTGTCGGTTTGGGTGTACAGGGTGGCACTTTTGCCAGGTCACCAACTTTTACGGGGTCCGTGCACAATTCACATTCGACAACTACGTCACGAGGACTTCTAAATAGGAAATCCGCAATGCCGAGCGTCTTCGAATGCTCTTGGTCCAGCATTCCGTTGCGCTTGAATGCAGACACAGGCAGCTTGCACACAATGCGTCCATCTTCATATATTTTGGTGGTGGCTCACAGCAATCTTCCTCTTGGCAAGTTAGAGGCCTTGAAACTCGCGGCTTCTTTCACAATACATAACCTTTGGCGAAGGACATCGTGGCAAGCAGGGATATCACATAGGTGAATCTTCACAGCACGTTGTTGGATAAGGAGCCACTAACATCAGTCATACTGCAAATTGCTCGCTGTCTTCAGGGTAAAAGCACACCATTTTTATTTAAATTTTACTTCTTTTTCTTTTGTAAATTTTATAACAGTTTAAATTTCCACTAGAATTTTGATAATTTTGACGGATTTATTAATATAAATACATGCAGTATTATATTACAAACAAATACAATATCTTACTAATCTTATAAACGTGAAAGTGTGTAAGAATGTATGTTTGTTACTCTTTCACGCAAAAACTACTAAATGGATTTTAATGAAACTACAATAATATAGTTTACACATCAGAATTTTTTTTATAGCTAGAGATCAGCAGACAGGCAGACGGCCCACCCTGGCAGGTGGTTACCGTCGCCTATGGACGTTTGCAGCACCAGAGGCAATACCAACGCGCTGCTGGCCTCGAAGAAATTTTATAACGCCTTTTTTGAAGAACCCCATATCGTACCGCGCTGAGAAAACCTCAGCCGGAAGCTCATTCAAGATCCTGAGAGAACCCAGCATGAACGTTCTAGAGAAACATTTCGTACAAGAAAGCAGAGGCACCAAGAAATGGGGATGAACACCCAGCCGATGGCGGGCAGTGCGGTGGTAGAAAGGCGACGAGGGCACCATTCTGAATAGTTCTTCAGAACACTCCCCGTTGTACAGACGGTAGAATACGCAAAGAGACGCAAAGTCTCTCCGAAGTCCAAGCGTATCTAGACCGCCTGTGAGTATGGGATCGCCGACAACACGAATTGCGCGCCGTTGGATCGAGTCTAAGGGATTGAGCTGATAGGCGGGTGCTCCAGCCCATAAATGTGAGCAGTACTCCATATGCGGTCTGACCTGTGATTTGTATAGCGCAAGCCATTGCCTTGGACTGAAGAACTGCTTGGACCGGTTTAGCACACCTAGCTTTTTGGAGACAAGCTTCGCTTTACCCTCCAATTATCCCCTAAACTGCATATCATTTTTGATGTCGACACCAAGGATCCTAATACTGCTTGCGATGGAAAGAGAAGTTCCTTGGAACTGTGGCGCAGGTGCGAACGGGGTTTTCTTGGCAGAGAATACGCAGACTTGCGTCTTCGAGGGGTTGAACTGGACAAGGTTTTGTGGTCCCCATTCAAATACTCTCTCTTGAGAGTTCTCTACTTTAGACACAAGTCTGACCCGACTTTCTTCCAAAACCGCAGGAGAGAAGTTTACACGAATAACACATAGGCTATAATTTATAAAGGTATTGTGTGAATTGACTAAAATATAACGATAATTGTCGAGTAAGTAGGAAAAAATTCTGCCATCTACGAGCAATTCTGGCGTGCGCTAGAAAAACCGTTAGAGCTACACATATATAATGTAAATGTTTGTCTTAAATAGTCCTACAAAAAAGGTCACGGCAGCATATATATATATATATATATATATATATATATATATATATATATATATATATATATATATATATATATATATATATATATATATATATATATATATATATATATATATATATATATATATATATGTGTATATATATATATTATCGCCTAAATAGTGAACCATAAATACAATAAAGATTGATAATTACACGCTTTAAATAAGCTTCACTTGTATGTTTGTAACCGACTCCTTTGGGGGCGATTTTGAACCCACTTTAAACGGCCAGATTTCGTTCAAACTTTGTAGATATATCGAGGGCCGATGACAATGCAATAATCTGTGTAGTTTGTGTCATTAAGGATCCTCAGGATTAATGAATTTTCGGTTCTCGTCCGATCACGAAAGTGAAGGAGCGTCAGGCGCGGTGAGTACTTGCTTTTTAAGATATTTTCAAAATAACAATTATTATTGACAACAAGCACCTCACACTTTTCTACAATAAAATTACTTTTTTTGTTAATCCCACTATCCTTAATTTAAATTTATTGAAAAAAATATTTTTTACCATTTAGTTTGATTTTTTATAAAAGCGTGTTTTTTAGTATTTTTTTAACTATATTTTATTTATTTCTAATGCACATTTAATAGTAACAAATTTATCTTTATATCAAAATAAATACTTAATAATATAAATGTCTGTCCGTAAATAATATAATTATCCGTACAGGGGCGGAGAAAGGATACTAAACTCTGTGGCCGGGGTCGGCCTGGCGTAAAAGGCGACAAAACAACCCAACCTAGCTGCGTGGTAGGGCCTCAAGCCCGTCTGGATGGCGACCACCTTTGGTCTTAAGTATGCCGCCATAATAACTTTATGTTGTGTTCCGGCATTAGTGACCCAAGTTCCTGTACCTTTATGGGACAGCAGCGTTTTTGCGATGCCACTGGCGTTGCAAACACCTATAGGCGACGGTAACTGCTAAATTCTAAGCGGGCTGTCAGCCTGTCTGCTGTGCTATAAAAAAAATGTGGGTAAAACTCTGTCTATCTGTCTGTCTATTACGTTTCCACGTATAAACCGCTGAACCATTTTGATGAATTTCGGTATAGAGATAGAGTGAACTTTGGAGAAGGACATATATTACTTTTATTATTATTTTTTATTTATATGGCAGAACAACGTTTGCCGGGTCAGCTAGTAAATTATAAAGCAACATTCAATAAACAAACGCAAAATGTATGTCTGGTAACCTTAAATGTAAATCATTCTGATGTATTAACACAATAAAACGACAGAAAACCTCAAAAACAACTTACCAAAATCATCAATTAATTATCACTTATAAAATAACATTATGATATAAAATAACGATATTAATTCATTGATAATGTGCGATTAAATCTGTGCATAAAGCGGGTAGTTTAATCAACTTTGCAGTGCGATGGCGTCCGGACAACAATACCTCGCGGAGCAATCAATTTGTGTATTCAATCATCGCTCCGCCGATTCGAATACGAGAGCCTTAATTGAAATGCCTTAATCAAAATATGGAACTTCAATGGGAAGTTTTAATATTGTATTTTGTAGAGTCGATGAATATTTCTCGTTATTTTAAACCTTGACGTGACTTCATCAAAAGTACAATATTTTGGAGAAAAAAGAACCTACTCGTATAAGAGAAAGGTTGTAAGTATTAGTTACATCTAAGTAAAGTTAGAAATTTCGTATTAAATTGCGTTAATTTAATAGATACAATATTTTAAGCACCAGTTGTCAAGCTTCAATTGAGTCTTCATTAATACTGTTATAAACTAAAATAAATATTATAATTTCGACAAAGAAAAATTTTATAATAAATTGTTTGAAATATTTTACATATAAATGTTATTATTACACTGTGAAATTAAATAATAATAATAATAATTTTGCGCGTTATTACAGACGAATAGTCTTCAGAACTTAGTCTCAAACTGATTAAATTTAGCTGTAGTATTCGCATTGTTTGTAGTATACCGAAATACAACATTAGAGGTATTTTGACTATATATAAACGTACTGTCTATCGTTTACCAGAATAGAATATGCAGATGTATCTAAGACTACAACGGCACGATTTCTAGATTTTGCTTGATAAATTTTCGATTTGGCGGGTAGTCTAGACATGCGAATGCACGTGTGATGTTATTTGGTCTACTCTTTTTGTTAAACATGTGACTGATGGCACAGCTATCTCGTCCTTTTAGATCTGCGAGTGTTTGACAGTCAAAACTGGACATCTGGCTATATGGTCCGCACAAATAAATATCGACACGCGTGAGGTAACGTAATTGAGGTGGTTTCAAAATAAATTAGATATATCTTTTTTTTAATGAATCATTAACTCCTTATATAAATTGAAAATATGAACATATTTTCATTCATTAATATTTTCTTTGTGTTTCTGAAAGATGTTGTCTATTTGTAAATAAAAAATTCGGAATTACCCAGTGAAAAAAATTGGTTAATTAACTATTCTATAATATTTCCTTAAAATAAACGTAACTCTGTGGCGTCATGTAAATATTTCTTCTTAAATGTAACAATTATCTAATGCTGAGGATGGCATCTAATCAAACATCTGATCTCAATATCAGCTCGTCATAGCAAGTGAATAGAGCGTCTATTGTTATCGACGTCATCTAGTCAAATCTCGAATGAGATTAAAATAACACAGCTCCCGTATTCACAATCAAATGAGGCCGCACGTTCCGTAGTGGGAAAAGAGTGCAATCACATTAGCGGGTGAACCCTAAAATTTTAATCTGCGCCACAATGGGAGCAATCGCTGATTGCAGCCGGTGCGCATATGCATGGTCTTTGGGGATCGCTTAGCGTACACGCACCGGCAAAATTAATAGCACTACTGACGTTTAAAATGCAGGATAAAAATTTATTCAATAAGTATAGATAGATAGACATTACTTTATTATCATCACCTTCAAATAATAGTTTATAGTTTTATGTATACAGAAATCGAAATAATAAAGCATAAAAGACAAAAAGATATATAAAATGTTTGAAAATGAGTAATAGAAATCATCCTACATAGAAGGCGTAGGACAGAAAAGGTGGCATGAAGATTGAATTGTAGGAATTTGAATGATTTGACTTTTGGCGAAAAGTAAAATTACCCTTCGTGAATCTGTCTATTAGCATCTTTTTATGTCTTCAAATTAGTCTTTATTTTGTATAAAAACAAAATAATCAGATTCCGTTTGGACATTAGAAATTTTATATATTAAATTTATATATTTATATAGCCTTAACGAGTAGAAGTTTTCCAAACACTAACAGTGGCAAATGTAAGCGCTTATTAATTTTAAATTGGCATATCTACTTAATCAAATAAAATAAAACATTCATTGAAAATTATTATTTTATTTTGCACCGGTTCTATTTCATGCCATACAGTGTATTTTTCCGCGTAACCGGCAAGGGACGAATTGTTTTCATATTAATAGGATGTCGAGAAGCATATTTACAAAGGCAAGGAGCGTATACTGAGCTAACCCTTCACTAAACATGTTGTTTATGGCCATTTAATCATCGCTAACATGTCAGACGAGCGGTGACAATGTTCGGATTTTCCACTGGAGAATTGTTATGAGCTAATTTAGGTATTAAACGTGTACTTTTTAAAAATTTGTACTAATTATGCGTGGCTTATACTCGATAAATTCCGTCGGTTTATTGTTTGATTTTAATGTCAAATAGTCGGTTCGAAAATTAATAAGCGAATTTAATCAGAAAATAAATTAATCAAATAAATTAGGTACTTTTAATCTACTTACTTCATTTGGTGGTAATTTTTGGCGAGGAGACAATATTAAAATTAAGCTATATAGAACAGCGCAATATTCTATAAAACTTAAGTGGCAATTTTTTAAAGCAATTATCGATATAGGAAAGTGATCGTGCAGCTCTATTCAATTCTAATGAATTCAGTTTCCTCTTCTCAAAAAGTCATAAAACTTACTTAACTTACTAACTTCGGGTCATCGCATTAGCAATTTTTAAATATTTGTACAAGCTATTGCCCCCATCGCTGTTAAGTGACACTACGTTTGCTGAGTCGTGGTCTCCACTCGAGAATCCCTTTTCCCATTGGTTATGAGCCTACGAACGGCCCATTGCCACTTCAAGAGGTCTATGCTGATTCAATAGGCGATATACGAGTTAGGTTCTTAAGTAAGTAAATTATTCGTTTGTCGATTTGTAATAAATCAGTTAGAAAAACACCAAGCATAGCGCTCTTCATAGGTCGCTGAGTGACTTATCATTTTTTCTATTTTGTATATAAACCTGATACTTTGAAACAAAGAATTCAATTGAGGACAGTTACAGAGCAAAATACCTCTCGCTAACTCTTGCTTTCTAAGAAGACAAGGAAAAATATCTTATATATATATTTAAGGCCACACGACAAGAACTGACAAACAACCGTCACATATTAGTTTTCTTAAATAACTACTTTTGAATGAAAATCTTAAATAAGAAAATAAACTCAAAGAAACGGAATTACGCTGTGCTATTGCGTTGTTCAGGTGGGGCTGTTGGGGTAGATTTGTTTCATCAAAGCACCCTCTACCCCTATCCACCCACCCATTCCCACTAGATGCACTACAGTTTCGTCGCGTCTGAAAATTAATTCCTCAACATAATCAGAACTTCCGTAAGCGCGCCGCCCGCCCCCTGGCGGAGAGTAGGTTTACTCAAAGGCATATTATTATTCTATTGTTATAATTTTTCAAAGGAATATAGTTTTTAAATAAATACTAATTGTACATTACAGTTCGTATATGTAGCAGTGTAATCGTAGCCAGATTTAAGAAGGGCTACCTGAATAACTACTAGCTACTAGGAGGTTACAAAATTGATTACTGCTTTAGTTAGTTCATAGACTTTAGAGATTCCTTTTAGGGTTTGGCAAAACTAAAACATGCTATTGTGGGATTCGAGCATGAGACCTAAAAAGTGTTACTTGATAATAATTCCAAACGATATTTACGACTACTACCACATACTACAACACAAGACACAATATTGTAATACTGTTTTTCGCTTTTGTTACAAAACACAAATAGCGCACAGTAAAATGAAGTAGGGAAACTAAGTTTAAATGGGGTGACAAAGGTAATAGTGAATTTATAAAATGAAACAAGAAAGAAAAGAGAGACGGAAAATTTCACAGCTAGTACTAGCGGGGACTAATCTGATGTTTTCTGACCTTCTACTCTACACTGATTCTAAGGTCTTGAGTCTTAGTTTTTTAGTAAGTTAAATTCACAAATACACTGAATATACTACATAAATAGAACTCGCTGGGAAATAACATGTGCACTTGGCACGCGCGGAGCGGTTAAACATTAGCAGCATTATGTAGGTACGTAGCGGTCGCACGGCAGACGTGTTACAAATCAGAGCTAGACGCCGAAATACTAAACAGGTTAGAGGGTAGTTTTGAAAAAAAGATAGGAAGGTATTGGATAAGCATCTTGTTATCCAATACATTTTTAACAATATTTATAAATAATAATTACTTCTTTAATTACTGTCTTGCCAGATATGAACTTACTATATAATAAAAAAATAATATTTATAATATCATCTAAGCCAGGGGTGAGGAGCAACCTTTTTAATCAATGGGCCAATTTAAGTATTAATTTTTTTTTGGCGGGCCGCACAATGATTAACTGTTATTAATAATTTACGAAACTTTATTTATAATTTATATTAGAATAAAAAAAATATAAAACTAAAAAAAGTAAAGATTTCATATACAAATTTTAATGCAAGATAAAAACAAACAAGAAAAGAACAGAAAAACGAATTTACTTGAAAATTAATCAGAAATTTGGCACTGTTTTATCGATACAAGCTGATCAATATCAGCCGGAATGGATGAGGTAGCTACACGTACGCAGCTTTCTAATCGCCCATCACTCAGTCTTGATCGGTGGTCAATTTTGATTAATTTCATGGTTGAAAATAATTGTTCGCAAACATACGTACTTCCCAACTGAGACATCATTTGCTGTGCATTTTTTGTCAAAAGCGGAAATTTTTCAGGGCTCACATAAGATTTATAAAAAATTTCGATGTTTACTGAGAAAAATACATTTTTTAAATCGGTATTATTCTGCATGACAATCACTTCCATTTGAAAGTCTTCGGGGACTGTATCCACGTCGACATTAAATGGCCAGGAAAACATTTTCTTGGAAACCGCTGTCTTCTCAGCTTTGAACATTTGGAATCGTAATGCAGTCCGTATTGCATGTTTGAACAAGGCACCGACAAGTGTGTATCTCGTCACAAAAAAATGACGTAGACGCGGCGCGTTCGTATCGCATGTTTAAAAACGTCGTCGACAAGTAACTCGCCATATAAAAATATTTCGGTTGTGTATGTACTACCATTTTATTATAATTAATTTTATAACAATATATTGATGGGAGAAAGTCGATAAAATAAATTCAATTTTATTAGAAATGCTTGGTGGGCCGCATAAACATGTTTAACGGGCCGCAAGCGGCCCGCGGGCCGCGTGTTGCTCACCCTTTATCTAAGCCAACTATCAAAGCGTTTATACTTTGATATGAAAAATTATGTTCTTACTATATTTCTCCATACATACTCGTATTACACAAAATGTCGTTCAAGTCTTTTTACTAGTAGCAATATATTGGTCGAAGTTACGTTCAATTATTGTAAAATCAAATAGTGTAAATAAAGGACTAAAATCGAACTAAAGACACTCCCTAATGATAGGTTTATGTGCTTAAGGCGTTTTGTTTAAGTCCAAAGAGAAAAAGCCCAACGTCATAATTAAAAAAAATCTCGTGTCTGCAAATAAAGGGGGAAGTGGCGTGAAAGTAAGACGGATGGGGCGCCAGTCGCCACACAGGGACCTACCAAAGACAATGACGCGCTTTGCACCCGCGCTCTTGCTTAATCATAAATATATCAAACCGAGACGTGTTAAGCCTTAAGGCTGAACACACCAAACGTAGGTATTCTTTTAATTTATCTATTGGCATATTTATATATTTGGAATGTCTAAATATATTAAATATTGAATTATGTATTTTATACTTGCCATTTTATAACGTAAAATACATTATTTTTTTTATCTACAAAGCAGTGAAGAAAATCGTCAACTCATCGTTGCTGTCATAGCTGCCGCGTATAAAACACCAGAGTTTTTTTTTGAGCTGAGGAACAGCAAATAGGCTGACGGCCCACTTAATAGCAGTTACCGTCGCCTATGGGTGTTTGCGACGCTGGAGCCTCCGCGAACACGCTGCTGTCGCATACGGGTACAGGAATCACTACTGCCAGAATACAATACAAGGATATTATGGCGGCATACTTATGCACCAAGGGTGGTCGCAATCCAGACTGGCTTGGAGCCCTACCACGTAGCTAGGGTTGTCGCCTTTTACGACAGGCCGACCCTGGCCACAGAGGTTAGTATTCTTATTCCGTTCCTTCACGGAGAGAGTTGTCACCATCTTAAAACTAACAACTTTCATACCTATCTACGTTATATAGCCATACGTGTGCTGGTAAGCTCTATATTATATCATCCTGTAAAACTCGGGAGCTCATTCATTTCAATACTTCATTCGAAAAACTAAAAAATAAATTTAATTATGTGCAGTGTATAATCACCTCAAGAAACGCTGAGGAAGCGTGTATGAGTGTATGAAACTTAAAAGGGGAGTTAAAACAAAACGGATGAGCTCGGACAAAGGAAGGAAGCGACGCGTTTCTCGTATTACGAGCTTTTTTATATAATGTACTATTTCCAAGCAAAGGGGTATAAAACATTTTGATTTGCGAACGAATGAAAAGCGAAAGAATCAAAGACATCCATGTTTAGTTCAAATATTCTACAGTTGCTGTTGTTATTTTTTCTAAAATCAGTATTTACCTACACAATTTACTAATTTTTGAATTAAATGATATATTTTACAAATAAGTCAGACTTTTGACAGATTTTTTGGAAATCATCTTAATTTTCCGGCTATTCATGATTATAAATGTATAGAGTTTAAGGGTATGCACTAAGATGCATTGCTAAATAACTGGAAGAATGTGATTTGTAGGTTTCCTGTCAGATAAGATGTAAAAACCAACTTTAGCTACATTTATTCATATTTTTTCCTCGTACCTCTTCATTAAGGCAGTTAAATGTATTAAAGTGAATCGATCACTTTACTACTCATAGAAGTTTTCATTCGTCACTATACTAAAGTACGTACAGTGAGATTCAAATCTGACTGAAATTTCTACATGGTAGGGCCCCAAATCCGTTTGGATGGCAACTACACTGGGTCTATAAGTATGCCGCCATAATAACCTTGTGTTGTGTTCCGACATTAGTAACCCAGGTTTCTGTACCCCTATGGGACAGCAGCGTGTTCGCGGTGCCTCTAACGTCGCAAACATAAATAGCCGACGGTAACTGCTTAATTTTAAGTGGGTCGTCAGCTTATCTGCTTTTCCGCAGCAATAAAATAATCGTAATAAATATTTATCGATTCAATAATATCGATTTACAATACTTATACTCGTCATCTACATACATATGAGTGGTTAATGAAGCGGATGCAACTTGGAAATGGCTTAATTAGTCCAGCGCCAGCCGAGTGGTCTATTGTACTGTCCCTACACTGCCTGCGAATAAGTAAACACTGTTAGCGATTCCAGGGCTGGCAGTTGAAGCGAGACATGACATTTTAATGTAACCATTCACAGTGGAGACAAATCAGCGTGTAGGCAAGTCATAGATAAAAAATGTAACCTATCACGGACCTAGAGAAAGAGTGGTAGTGGATTAAGAGAAGAAAGGGAGCATGAATCGTTTGTATCGTTAAGGAATAATTCAGTTTAGTATAAGTTTTATTTTCAAAGAAAAATTTTAAAATCAAAAAATTTTCGGTCAATCGTTTTTGTCAATCGCTGTAACTCCAGACATACCGATATCAATAGCATAAATATTTTTGTATAATGTTTTGATATGCGGTTTCAGCAATAATTAAGAATAAGTCTTCTCTAGCAGGGGTAGGGAGACATAAAAGATGAGGAGGACAAATTACTTCTTTTACTAGGTTAAAGACAGCAAAGGATTATTAGGTTTTCTTATGAAATTGGGGGTATAGTTAAGGTTTGTGCTTCTGCAGTACACAAGCTTCTGATTGATGCAGAATGAAACACGACATTTTCGGGCTGTTATATTGTAATAAAAATTAACAACCCTGAAATAAAAGTAGGGGAACAGTTCCCACTGGTTTACGCCTCTACGTTTATAAATGCTATTTTAACGCGAAAAAAAGATTAATTAACTAATTGAGCTGTTGGACTGAGTGCATTTTCATCTTCTTATTAAAAGTGTTAATTAAGAAGATTGCTTGATTGATCGGGAATTCCAGTTAAACATGGCAAGTATTTGCAATGATTTTTGAAATGTTAATTCCATAATCTTATTTTCTTAAACTTTTACGGCTTATCATCATCATCTCAGCGTTCATCCCGGTTGCAACCCAAACTTCCGTTTCGATGCCCGGGGTCCGCTCGGTGCCCGGGGTCCGCTTAAACTTTTACGGCTATTCATCATTAAAACTACTTCATTACCTACTTCTTAAAATTGTATAAGATTAATTTTACGTTATTGAGTTTTATAGCCATGTCTTTCTCTTTATCGCGAAACGGTTTTTTTATCTAAGCTTCCATATACAAATTTCATAAGCAAATTATACTTTAAATAAAAAACTATTTAATATTGAAATTGTTTAACTTGAGAAAAGCTTAGGTTATTACTTAAATTTTATATATATTATTAATAAGAGTAAAGAAAGGTTATTAATTAATATGACCAAAATTAATTCAAAAATAACTAAAGTTTACGAATTTCCAATTTTTCCAAAAACTGTTTCAAAATTATATTAAATTAAATTATTCCCTAATGTACATTCTTTACAAAGAAAAAACTCAACTGTATTTCATTGTAATAAAGACGTAATTCGAATAGATCTAGCGCTGTGGGTTAGGGTGAGAGAGAAGGAGCCTGCCTACCGCTGCCGTATGCGTGAGAGAAAGGGAAGTCAGATAGACTGGCACTGTAACGCGTTACGTAACGAAGCAGTTTACCCTCCTATAAGAAGTTATCACTTCAAAAGTAAAATATGAAAATTTATGTTACACTCATTTTTTGGATATTTTAAATGATAAAAGTTATTTTAAGTTAGTTTATGAAAACGGCAATAAAGAAATGGTCGAAATGCCTATATTGAATTACTATAAATAACTTACCCTAGTGTCACTAGGGACCTGAAATTATTACGCCTGGATTCAGATAAAGTTACTACTACAGATAGAGTACTAATAGCAGCTGGTCAATGATGACTTGATCTACATATAGTATTTCTGAAAAAGAACTACTATTACTAAACTTTTTAAATTGTATGAAATGATAAATAATAACATTCTTATAAATTTATTAATAAGTTTTTGCTCGACGGACAATAACTGGGCAGAACATTTAAAATTCAAAATATTATTTTAAAGCTTTATAAATACGTTAAACACTATAAGTGATTATTTAAGATCAGAGACCTCTACTATACAAACTAAATTTTTGAAAATAAATACATATAAAATAAAAATTCTAGTGGAAGTTTATTTATTATGATATAAAATTTACAAAAGTAAACGAAGTAAAATCTAAATAAAAATGACGTACTTTTACCTTGAAGACAGCGAGCAATTTGCAGTATGACCGATGTTAGTGGCTCCTTATCCAACAACGTGTTGTGAAGATTCACCTATGTGATATCCCTGCCTGCCACGATATCCTTCGCCAAAGGTTATGTATTGTGAAAGAAGCCGCGAGTTTCAAGGCCTCTAACTTGCCAAGAGGAAGATTGCTGTGAGCCACCACCAAAATATATGAAGATGGACGCATTGTGCGCAAGCTGCCTGTGTCTGCATTCAAGCGCAACGTAATGCTGGACCAAGAGCATTCGAAGACGCTCGGCACTGCGAATTTCCTATTTAGAAGCCCTCGTGACGTAGTTGTCGAATGTGAATGGTGCACGGACCCCGTAAAAGTCGGCGACCCGGCAAAAGCACACCCAAACCGATACTCGAATGTTTTTTACTCAAGAAGAAACCAATAAAACTGCCGCTTGAGGATATATTAGACGATTGACAACAAAATTTCGTGTCCTACTTTCAATGTGAAACGAGAAAAATAATTTAAATAAAAAGGATGACAGATTTTCCCCCAAAAAGGAGTTAACGTCAGGCAGGCGGCCGGTTGTAAAACCTAAGGCACAACCAATAAACATGTAACATATTGTGCCGACCCCATATAATGTGGAATAAGGGCAGGAGGAAAAAGAATATAAATACATGTATTTAGCATTTATTCATTTAGGATATTTATATCTACCAAATTTTATTTAATTCTGACTCTTCTTTGACACAAAACTACAAATTAATGACTGAAATACCGCAACATCGTAACAGAGACAATACGGCTCGAATGTTTAATTAGCGCATTGCAGACTCCCAGGGGTGGTGAGGAGCGGGGGTTGAGGTGTTATTCATTAAAATGTTTGCGGAAACTCGTTTAGTGCCGTTGCGGTGGGCGGCGTTCTCGTTCACCGCGTAGGGCTGTCAAATCCACTGAATCAAAATTATTATTATACATTTCAGCTTACTTTTAACTCATATTCATATCAATTGTTAATAGAAAACCATCGGACAAAATTATTCCCTTTAGGTCATTCGCAAAACTTTTAACGAAAACAATTCCCTTATAAACCATCCAACGATGTGTAGTACGCCTTATCGACTATCCCGTACTCATAGACGAGCTTGTCCTTTGGAGAAATTTTGCGTCTATTTACGTATTCTACCATCTGTGCAAAGGAAAATATTCTGAGGAGCTGTTTAGATTGGTCTTTTCGTCATTTTTCTTCCACTGCACTACCCGCCATTAACTGGGCATTCATACTCATTTCCTGGAGCCTCTTCTTTCCTGTACGAAACAATTCTCGGGATAGTTTGGCATACCTTTGACTTTGAAATGAGCTTCCGGTTGAGGTTCCCATCGCAGTACGATATAGAGCTTTTCAAACAAAGCGTTTCATTTTTTCTTTGAAGCCGGTTGTGCGTTCGCATTGCTCCTAGTGTTTTAAGAACGTCTATATGCGATTGTGACCATTAGCTTTCAAGTGGACTGTTTGCCTGTCTGCTGAACTCCAGTTATAACAAAAGCTCTGTTATCACAGATGTTATCACTAACTTCACAAAGATCACGGACTTTGTTAAAACTTCAAGAAAATGTTAAATAAAGACTAATAAATGTGTCGTATTTTTGTTTTCACACTGGATTTGATATTGTTCGATATATTTAACCTTACTTTTTTATTAGTGTAATCAAACAGTAATATTATTGAATATACTTCCTTTTAAAGACTATTTTTATTACATATGTACGTGGAAGCCAAATGCAACATTCGAAGAACAACTCTGAAGCCACAGCTTCGATTCATAAGATGGCATGTACCTCTTAGGCAGTTTTTCTCGCCTAATACCTACCATATTATATAACATGATTACCTCGTAACGGATAAAAACTGTGTGATGAAAACTGTGCACCGACATCATTGTTGTATGTCACCTGCTTAGAAGATACACAGAGGTTGCTATAATTATAATAATTTCATTAGGTCAACTACAGTTTGCAATCAAGCCTACATAAACGAACAACCCTAGCAAGAGTGAAACGGGCCGCGGCGGGTGGGTTCGTTCATTTACTCCTCGTAATCGTTGCTTCCGCTCCTAGAATCCACTTAGCGAACTTAATTTAGCTCTTCATTAAGTATGATTTTTTAATCTCGCAGATTACTAGCTCGAAAAACTAGTCTAGAAACTACTGATCAGAAATAAATGTTATAAGAAGACCTACCTGAATATTATGTCATTGTGAGAAATCGGTCAAAGTGGAGTAGAAAAATTATAAGCGAAAGCTCCGCTCACCACAGCTGATATGTATGAATATAGTTTAAAATAACTAAAAAACACGCTTTAATTATAAATCAAGCTAAAAAGTTAAAAATATTTCTTAACATAGAAATAAAAAATGAACGAAGAATATTGTTGTCAAAAAGCGTGGGCGCTTTGTGCTATATCTTTCGTACCATTTTTGGACTATTCATAGCGATCGAATATTTTCGAAAACTGATTTCTCTAGCACCCATGCTTTTTACACTCTTTAGTTCGATTTATCATGAAAGCGTGTTTTTTATTCTAATATATAATTAATTCTAAAATTAGCTTCAAATATTGAATCGGGCGTAATACGAGTAGGTTATACAACGTCACCATTTTTATTAATCCTGGCGATCCTAATCAGGATCCTTGATAAGTTAAGTCTACAATGTTAAAATGAAATCTGACCATATAATTTGGGTCAAAATCGAGTTTAAATAAAATTTATTTGATTAAATTTATGTATTATATAATAACATGTATCTTACATGATCACTTGTCTTCAATGTCTACAGAACAATTCTCGCCATTTTTGACATAGAAGGTTAATGGAAAAACAATATTGAACTTAATAATTTTATCAAAAGTTAACACCGCCTAAATATTAAATTTTAATAAAACTATTAACATAATATTTCAGCAGGCATTTATAATACGTAATTTTTTTTTAAATCATGGCGATTCTAATCTGGATAGTGAGATAATATTATCGAATTATTGTATTGTTAAATTCCAATTCATTTATTTGCTTTATACGTGGTATAACAATCCATTATAACATTGATCCTTACAAGTCTACAATGTTTAAATGAAATCTGACCTTTTCTAATGGGTCAAAATCGAGTTCAAAGGAGTCGATTACAAACGAACAAACATACAGGTGAAACTAGTTTAAGCGTGTTAATATGGAATCCAGATGTAGAATTAATATAATGTTATATTATATTATATATCCAGAATTACACTATAATTATATTATGTACTTTGTGACTATAATAATTTGCCTACTTCTAAATTTCATTAAATATGTACTTAATTAATGGTGCTAAATTATTCTTATATTTGTAAAGGTACCTATAATGCCTCAAATCTTTAATACAGGTATAAATTTTACAATTACATAAAAATGCTTATTTTTCAATTCAATTCTCAAGAAAGATTATATTTAGGAATTTTTACAGGATTAAGACATTTAATATAAAAAATATTGTAGCTGGCATCTTTTTCTCCCTGCAGGGGCAGAGTATATTGACCCCCGCGGCTGAGGGCGGCATGTCGTAAAAGGCGACAAAACACCCCAGCTAGCTGGTAGGATTCCGAGCGCGTCTGGATGGAAACCATGTCTGGTCTCTAAACATGCCACCATAATAACCTTCCGTTGTGTTCAGGCATAGAAGACCCAGGTTCCAGTTCCCCTGCTCGGATAGCAGCGTGTTAGCGATGTCCCTGGCGTCGTAAACATTCATAGGTAACGGTAACTGCTTAATATTAACTGGCCCGTCAACCTGCCTGCTGTTCCACAGCAATAAAAAAGAAATATGAAAAAATAATTATTATAGGTATTGTTGCATCACAAACTATATTAAATATTTGTTAAATTTGGTCGTAATATTAATAAAATAAAATATACCAGATTAATTCATATCAATGAAGCAAAGCAAATGTTATACCTATCTTAGATTTAATTGAGAATAGGAAAGTAAAAAACATAAGTAAAATTTTAATTGGAAAAAGCAACCATCCGATATTAAATCCTAATATTTGAGACCTACCTACCTATATATTTAACACGTTTTCATCGACAGCTGTCTTAATTAACCACATTTATACATTTACAACACAAATCCATAAGTTAATCTACAGCCTCCTGTTGTGCTCTATTGTGATTGGAAGAATTTTTCAACCCCTAGATAGATGGACCAATCAGAAGCCCTCATTTTACAGATAAGGGGTGGAGCTAAATGGATTTTCACCACGAGATTTTCGCAAATCCCAACAGTACACACCAGACTTTCGGGACGCACCCTTCCAATATTTAAATTTGAAGAGTAAGGGTACTCTTTTCGAATAACTTTTAAAGTTGTTCAAGTATTTTGTGGAATATTCAATTTTTATTAATATGTGTTAAGAATATAATCGAAAGTTAAAAGTAGTTGAATCATCATAAACGGTATGATGTGAAATTAAATAAAAATATAAGACACAAACTGCGTGAAATATATTAAAGTATGTTAAAACAATGAAATATTTCGGAAATATTAGAAAATTAAGTTTACATAATAAAGGAGATATGCAAAGTAAGCATACGTAAATATTTACGGTATAGATTATATTGTTTAGAGAAGATATAGCGCATTTGAGAAGACTACTATGCGATTTTAAGAAGCTACTTGTAACTATGGCGGGACCATATCTATCACCTTTGCCTGGGGATCTTCTCACGGAGTACATGTTTGGTCGTCGTCGCCAGCGCCGTAATAGAACAACATTCACACCGCAGCAGCTTAGTGAGTTGGAGTCATTGTTCCAAAAAACGCATTACCCCGATGTATTTTTGAGGGAAGAAGTTGCTTTGAGAATAAGTTTATCTGAAGCCAGGGTGCAAGTATGTATGACAATATTTAATTTAAAAAAATTAGATCTGTTTTATAATAATCATTTTGTGGGGTATATTATGAACTAAATTACAATGTTAAGTACATTTTCTGAATTAAAAATTATATAACTTATTACGCGATTCATTTACTTTCGAGAAATGCAATTTAAAACAGGACCCCCTTAGATTTAGGAATCTAGAAATTTTGGCCTACCAAAAACTCCTGATTTTTACTTTCTGGACGATTCGAGAAAAAACTTTCCATATATCCGTTCAATCAGTAGAATAAAAATACTAATATAATATTATATATGTCATGAACTAAGAAGCATTTCAATAAAATAGTAAAATTTTAGATTTTAATTGTATTTAACAATTGACAATTATCTAATAACAATTAACATTTTTTTTGTATTTTTAAAAATAAAATGTTTTAATATTAAAGAAGTGATACAGACACTAAGTTATTTGATGGTAAGGAAGGGAAATTAATAAAAAAATAAGGATATCTAGCCTTGATCCGCGTTCTTTCACCCCGCACAGGATTTTCAACGATTTTTATATAGAGAGCCATTTTAGCACGTGCCTACAGTTGCCGGTAGATAATACCATCACTTTTCAATGACAAATACTCATTCGTTTTTCAAGGAAGTAGAAGGTCTTGTCCAAACAATGAGCATAGCAGTTAAAAAAAGAATTTTATCCTAAAGCGTCTTAAATAACATTATATTATTTTATTAATTAGGTCTGGTTTCAAAATCGTCGCGCTAAATGGCGAAAACAAGCACGCTTGCAACTCCTTCAAGATGCCTGGCGAATGAGATGCCTCGGTCTTGGATCCCCACCACTTTCATTGCCAGGTAAATAATTTATTTGATTATCAGGCATCAAATGTTTATTTTTTCATAAAGTTTTTGACATAGATTTTAACGTTTTCTATTTAGGTCACGGAAAACCTCTTGACTCTTCACCAGAAGCTCCGGAGTCACCGTCGGGAAAGGAATCACCTGATCCTCCAAACTCTTTCGACGGAAGAGAGCTGAAATCATCTAGACAAGATCCATATCTTCATAATGGAAACATGTCAGAAGCCCTACAACCAATTCCTCATGAGATGCCTCCGTACCCAAACGACGAAAGGATGTTACAACAGCCTTTTACATATCCCCCTCTTTTGATGCCTCCCCAGCAAATGGATACCGAGATTCCCACAGATTTGAGAGTTGTAACTCCAAAAAATCCATGTCCATGTAACAATGCTCTGCAAGAATCCGAAGAGCCACAAAATTTGGCATTTAGATCTCAAAGACGCGAGGATAGAGAAGCTAGTGAAAGTGACAGTGATACTGAAATCGATCTTACGTCTCACTCTAAAGAGGATGATTTGAGAGAATCAGAAAGACTGGCTAATAGAATAGCTACTAGTATATTCAGAAGTGACACTGTTCTTCATGAACTAGTGCCAAACGATCTCAGTTTGAATGCTGTGAAAAATGGTAACAACAGGAATGTTAATGATGGGATGTAAATAAATTAGAATCCTTTATGTAATAAGGTATTAAATAATGGATAACCGGCTTAAATAAATATTTTAGGAAGTTGTTTTGTAGTTATAGCTAATAGCGTCTTTGGAATATATGTGTAGGTTCAAAAATTTGGTTGGAAAATACTAGTTAGTAAACAGTTATATCTATGCTCAGAGCATGTGATATCGTATACTTCCGATATTCGTGAATTGTTCCATAGTTTTTGTAATTATTTCACTATAAATATTGGATTACTCTTGTAGTCGTTGGAAAAAAAATATAGTTATTCAAAATATCTCAATCAAATTATGCATTTTAATTATCCGAGGATGTGAGTCACGCTTAGTACTATAGTTTATTAATTAATTAATTAAAAATATATGGAATCTAAAATTGAACACATCTTTGATCCGTCGTCGAACGTATGTCGTTTTGTTCGCTTGGTGTACTTTTCTCTTATCGGAATTTATCATCCAAATTTTTACATTCTAATAGATCTTATGAACGTAGCAATATTCTTAGACTTCATTATTTTTGGATTTAAGTTATAGACATTTGTATGAAATAAAGTTTAAATATCATAAGTAATCTTGATGCAAAATAATCTAGTCATTATTATGTAAAAAGTTATAAAATAGATATCACAATAAAACAAATTTTATAAATTTTATAGTTTCTTTTATAATTATGTATTTTATAATTACTACATAGTTTTAGCTATCTGAAATATAAAGCTAATAGATGTTTAATACAAATCAAGAAAAACTTCGATAAAAATTAAAGCTCTAGAAAAACTTGAAACAAAAAAATTCATTGTGCTTGACCATTTTCAAAATTAGGCCCGACAGACAGATGGGAATTGGATTAATGACTAACCTTTAAAGCATTCAAGCAAGCAAGAAGTGAATTTAAAAAGTTCAGTTCAAGATTCTATACATTGTGCCGTAACTTTAATTATGATTGAAAATTTTTTTGACTGACTAGTTTGATCTACATTGGTATCATTTTCTACATTGTCAAATCGAAGGTTTTGTATTCTATAATAGCGGTATCAAATTTTCAGTGACTGCAAGGATTTAGGTGGCTCCGGTACCTATATCTGACTCTAACACCACTATAATACCTATATGCTCACAATTAAAATTAAGTGTTATTTTACTGGTCTAACTAACCTCACTGGACAATGCAATTTTTTCAACATTCTACCTACTTAAACGGAGTGTCTAAATGAGCACTCTTTGTAAGACCAATGGCCTTATCGGGCCATTCTTATGTATATATGAGATCCTACAGTTTTACCTTTGCAGGACGTAACAGAGGTACCGGGCGATTAGAGCTTAACGAACCTGCAAACCTTTAGTCAGAATTTTCAGTGGATTAATCTACTATAATCCCAGTGACAAAAAAATAACAACAGTCCATAAAATCCTTCTGTCGGGCTCAGGCCTCCCACGAAAGGGAACCGACATTATACCGGCCACGCATTGTCCAAGGCTGGCGGGTTACTTATCGGGTGACAACACCGATGATCTCAATTTGCATGTTTCCTCACGGTATTTTCATTCATGGTTCGTACATGGCGATCATACTATAACCTGCACATTGGGCGAGAAAAACTGCCTAAGCGGCATGACAGTGATTCGAACCCGCGACCTTTTTACATTAGTCTCCAAGTGTAAAATAATGAGTTATCAGGAATACCGGTGACAGGATCCAGTTTGTTGGCCAGTTGACGTTACTGGTAGAGATGTTGCCAGTTTTATTAATTTATAAATACGTTCAGTAAGTTTTACAGTATTTTTGATATTAAAGTTTGTTCAGAAGTATATTTATCCGGATAACACATAATCCAATGTAGAAGAGATCATGTGGCACAAAACTTAATTTCGTAATTAACGCCTGTCGGGAAAAACATAGACTTTCTGATTCCACTATATTTCTTAACGCTAGTAACCATGACACTACGTTTAAACTACGAACGAACAACAACACTACGAATGAAAATATGTAAGTTATTAAACAACATGTTAAAACTACAAATACAACTACAAATTAAAATTTATAATATTCATTATTAAAATTACCAGTCTTAAAGACTTCTATAATAAGCACCTTCTGGTTTATCTGTTTTATTTTCTATTACTAATTCTGTCTAATTTCTTACACTTCTATTTTGATTTGGAAATCAGTTTTCGACTAGAGACATCTGTTCTCATGTTGGTCACACCATTCGGGCGCCATCGTGTCCGGCTTCAAGCCCCGTGCAATGAGACGCGTCCGATGCCTACCAAGCCTCCCTTCAACCCCGTACACCCCTCCTGATGGGTTAGTCCAAAGACGTTCAGCTACTGCTGCTAATCTCGGCCAGATCCTTGTGTCTGTGAGGGTAGAAGAGTTTCATATTAAGTTCCGAACAAAAGTATCAAAATAATATTTTATGCACGACACCTTGTGTTACTATTCGATAGTAATGACTGCTGAACTTCACCTTTCCTCTTTTCTCCCTCACTCCATGAGGTCTTTTTTATTACTGTTATTCAACATACAGGCCTGAACGGTATGGAACCTGGGTCACTTTTACCGGAACACAACACAAAGTTTTTATAGTCAGAGACTTAGAGAACAGGGCGCTTGCCATCCAGGTGAACTTGGGGCACTACCGGGACCGGTACTTGGGGCCGTCCTCGGCCGTAAAGGTTACTTCACCCCTACTCGGCCGTCATTACTTGAGTCTCTATTGCTGGGAGTCTACATAACAAAGTTTTGTATCAGGTTAACGATTCACGTTATATATAATGCATGATCATGCAGTTATTACAGAATTTAAATTGAGCAGTAAGTTGGATACAACGCGAGTGATTTTGTATGTCACATCAATAACAACCCATGGCGTCCCTCTAGACTTGGCCCTACAAGGCGAGTTGCACATATTGTTAATGTCGGCTTTCCTTCACCGTTGGTACATGGCGATTTTGCTTTAATACGCACATTAGGGGATCAGATACCATAATGAAGATGAAATAAATCAATAAGTTTATATTTCATTTTCTTACAACTTCAACATTAACGAGCTTTTGTCTTATAGTTAATTAAGATATTTTTATCTAATAATATTTTCTTTACTTAATTACTCTAGTCCGAAAAAGACATGTTGGCAGACTATTAAAACCATGGGCAGATGATATAACAGCAAGTGTAGGCCACGACTGGTTAACACAAGCAAAGGATAAAGAAGGATGGAAGAAGAAGGAAGAGGCCACACTCTCCCAACTAACCAAACTAACGAATAATTACTATAATAACACTAATGGTGAACGCACACTTGTCCGAGCCGAACGCGCCGAACGAGTCGAACGAAACGAATTTTAGAATTCTGTATATGAATGATTCGGACGATTCGACGCGGGCAAGTGTGCGAGGTTTCATGAGATTTCATATCTATAATTCTAAAATTCGTTTCGTTCGACTCGTTCGGCGCGTTCGGCTTGGACAAGTGTGCGTTCACCATAACACTACTAACATTAGAAGATACAACAAACAAGGTATGAGTTGGAAAAATAAAGCTTTTATTTATTTATTTAATTCACTACCAGCGATGCTGAAGATCGTGCGAAGTGGAGTAGAAAAAGTCGGAAAGCGGACCCTAGGCACCGAAACGGAAATTTGGGTTGCAACCGGGATACTACGCTTAGATGATGATGATGATTTATATATTTAATTACCCTAGATTAATAGGACTAATGTCTATATTTATGTTAGTTTTTTAAGATTTTTAATGTACGGACAGCGAAGGAAAGCATCGTGCGGAAACTTTTAACGATGTGGGTAAGCCGCCAAAACACCTTGGACACGCGTGGTGGGTATACTATCCAGGTCTTCCAGGGGGAGGCCCACACCCAGCCGTGCGACGTTCTGGGCTGTGATTGTATAAGAACTTACCTAAAGCATTCTCATCGACATACTCCGACCACATGGCAACCTCTCCACCTAGAACCTTCTCGTCGTTGGGCAAGTAATGGGAATACATGCGTCTCCAATTCGAGTACTTTGTGTTGCCCCAGAAACCGTGGTCCAAGTACCATATGTCTTTCGGCACGGAGACTACGCGATAACCTTGTCTTAACAACATAATGTCAAGGGAACTGCTCAGGGGCTCCCACACTTCTATAATGTATCTGAAAACAATGGAATCGAAGATTATTAATTATCATCATCATCATAATATATTGTGTCAGAAAAATAGATTTACCTCAATTATTTTTTAAAGAAGAAATAGAAAAGATAAAATTAAAATTGTTTTAAAATTGAGTGGTAACTTAGCCTGTATATCTTAGAAAGACATTGAAGTAATGAGTACACTGTGACAAATCACAGACAGCCATGGAGTCACAAAGTAAACACGTTGCTAGTTGTTGTAGTTGGGTACTATTTTATTGCTGTAGGACAGCAGACAGGCTGATGGCCCGCTAATAATTTAGCAGTTACCGTTGTCTATGGGTGTTTGCAATGCCAGTGACGTCGCGAACACGCTGCTGTCTCATAAGGGTACAGGAACTTGGATCACCAATGCCAGAAAACAAGGTTATTATGGCGGCATACTTAAGAGCAAAGGTGATCGCCATCCAGACGGGCTTGGGGCCCTACCACGTAGCTAGGGTGGGTTGTTTTGTCGCTTTTTACGACAGGCCGACCCCGGCCGCACTGATAACGGATAACAAGACTACTATAACACGGATACTAGACAATTGATTCACTATTTATATACTTTTATTTTCTAAATAAATACATGTTATATATAAACACCTGGATTTAGGACGGGGAAAGCTATTGCCCCATGGACGTCGGCAAGAAGACCCGGAAAGATGGAATATTTTCCCAGTGAATGCTGGGTCAATAAATGTCCTTACAATCACATCTTGAACATCATTTACCTGTCTTTATTCAAATAATTCTGGATTCGATGTGCTTGTGTGAGTTCCGAAGACCAAATCATCACTGGCAGACTGGACCCTGTGATATCATCCCAAGCCTCGAGTGCTTTTTCGTGGAATTCACTCCATAACTGCATGAAACCCTCGACACTGCGATCATATCCTCGGCCTGTCATGTAATTTACGATTTCTTGACTAGAATTCCAACAATTTAAGAAAACCTGGAAAATAAATCATTAAAATGTTGTTGAACAATTAATAAGAAACATTTGCAAAGTCCCATAAGGTCGTGCCAGGAACTAGGCGATAGGAGAACAGCGGGGTTTTAGATGGCAGCCCTACGGAGCCTCACATACCCTCCGATAGCTCCGCAATCAAGAGGTCTCGCAAATGAGTTTTTACCGAAAAAAGTTCCATAAGGTTCGGGTTTAATATAACGAAAGAGTTAATATGTTACCGTAACCATAAACCATAAAATAATACTTATTCTAACTAACTAATATTATAAATGTGAAAGTGAGATTGTTTGTTACGCTTTCACGCCTAAACCGCTGAACCAATTTTGATGAATTTCGGTAGTCATAGATTGGACCTTGGAGAAAGACATAAGCTACTTTTTATTAATTCATATGGCAGAAAACGTTTGCCGGGTCAACTAGTAATATATGAAAGTCTGTATATAGTAGTGCAGTAGTCTGCGCTTAAAGACTAACAGAAATTAATATTTAGTTACGTAGAAAGACCGTGTAAAAAAACCGGAACAAGAATCATAAGCGAGTACAGAAGAAAAAGACGGCATTGATTAAGATCAAATTAAAATACATATTTCAGTATAAAATCACTACGAATACTCGTTGAGAGTCAATAAACACCACCGTTTCTAAAAACAGCTGACGAGAGAAGAAACGGCGAAATAATCCAGGGATGCCAGTATTTGTCATTTATCTATGATTTTGTTGATTGTGGATACAATTAAAATTGTGTCACATAAAACTCCCTTTCAAGGATTGTACAGCATATAAGAATGTATAACATAGTTTATAATTATAAAACATAGATGGCGTTGGGAATTGTAGAGTCGAAGTACATCGCTAATTATATTATACATCATTTTTAGTTTCTTGTCTTTACAAATATTTAATGTTATATTTTGCACAATAATTAAAACTTTAGTATAAGCAAAGACAAAAATTTCTACACCTTCGTAAAAGGTTTGTAATCACGACACCTAGATAAGGAATGCCATCTAGTGAGAGTGGAATAAAACAAATTAAGGTGCTATTTCTAATTCCTTAGACAAAGGAGTCGTCGAATATCCTTACTCTAAGTGATCAATGCCTGGGATTGGTTACTAAAGATATTTTATGGGAACGTTAAGTCGAATATTAGACCTGTCCTTTTATACAGCTGTATACCAATGCTAGAAACGGAAACTTCATATCACGGAGATGAATATACTACTATTGATGTGTTAAACTAGAAAAAACTTATGTAGGGAACTAACTTCACCATGATCAGCACCAACCCTAGCAAGATTGATGAAGTTTGGAATGATTGGCTTGGTGTCGTAAAGGGTAATGCGTGTAATTACTACCAAGAATGCCGAAGACAGTACAAAGTAGAGAAAAAAATACAGCTTACTTCATCCCCTCCCACGTGGAGTAATGGAGTTTCTCCCAACAACTCCGATATATCCCGGTAGAGTTCCTTAAGGAAGCGGTACATGTTCGAATTTGCAGGGTTCAGCTGGCCGCAAGGCGGTTGGATGCACAACGGTCGCCATTGTTGGGCGTTCACGCATACAGCTAAATCTCCAAAACCGTAATCCTGAAATAAAGAAGGACATCTTAAATACCATATTAAATTTATGTGAACATCATCGTGATCATCATCAACAGCCTTGCTTCGCCCACTACTGCTCGCTAAGATGACGCAATAACACTCGATCTTCCGCTTTTATCATCCATCTACCGGCTACCTTGTTAAAGGACGTCGGTCCACAGGGCTGGAGGCCGTCCGGCACGTTTGCAAAGACGCCGTCTCCATTCTAGGCCTAACTTACTCCAACGGCTGTTTGAGTATTAGTATTTTACGAGCTATGCCTGTGCCTTTGTTTTCTGTCGTAACTATTTGTTTCGTATTTTATATTTAAGGGAAATTCCGAACAGCTCAGTCTATAACTCACTACTCGACTGTGAATTAAGCCAGTCGATAGTGACCAAGTCTTATCACCGTATTTATAATCCGTATAGTCTTAAATTTTTTTTACCGTGTAGTATAAAATATGGATATACTCCCTCATCAATTTCTAAGGAAGTCGTAAATTAAATAATTTTGTTGCTAGCTCACAAGCAGCAAAGAAGCAACACACGTTGGAATACAAATGTTGTCACATCTGGAGATCAACTTAGAGGTTGATTCCCATGATGACATGCCCCGTTTAGGCAAAAAAATTCCATATTCAAGAAACGCACCATGAGGAAACCTGCATACAGAAAGCACCGGCATGTACAATTCGCCAATTCACCTTGTCCAACCGTAGCTGTTGTACTAATTGAGCCCAGGATTAGTTTTCGTCTTTCCCGACTCAGTATTGATTTTCATAGGATATAGTGTATCTTATGTGTATAGTGTATTTTTATCTGTGCGGGGGCGGAGAAAGAATATTAACCTCTGCGGCTGCGGTCGGCCTGTCGTAGAAGGCGACAAAACAAACCACCCTAGTTACGTGGTAGGGCCTCAAGCCCGTCTGGATGGCGACCACCTTTGGTTTTAAGTATGCCGCCATCATAACCTTGTGTTGTGTTCCGACATTAGTGACCCAAGTTCCTGTACCTTTATGGGACAGCAGCCACTGGCGTTGTAAACACCCATAGGCGACGGTACCTGTAGGCACCTGTAATTTTAAAGTATAATAGCATAGTAGTTACCTACAACATACTTAAAGAGACATAGCTAACACAACCACAACAAACCAACCTTCCCCCACTGCCATCCATTCCCAGCGTGAGCAGGTGAGTCGATCTCAATAACCGTCCTTATTCCGCGAACTTTAGCATAGTAAATCAAATCCTTGACTTCTTCTGTTGTATATATTTCATTTGCTGAATAAGCTCCGTAACTGTAAAATAAAATAATTAAGCATATTAACGTCTACTCATAGAGATCCTTTTTTTCGTATATCCTTTTAATATTTAATTATGTTAATAGAACATAACAACTCGCTGCTGGTCTCGACCTCCCCCTACTAATAACGTCCAGTATACCCGCCACGTTCCTCACAAAATTTTCCTTCACCGATGGTACCTAGCAATTATATAATAACATGCAAATTAGACGAAAAAACTGTCTAAGTGGTACATTATATCGCTGTATTCGAACCCAAGATATACAATTCTGGCTCATTAGAAATATAGTATTCCCTATCAAATTCCAGTACGATAATTTCGAATATATTTTCACTGTAATAAACGAGATCACTCACCGGGTAAATTGTGGTACTCGACTAGACTCTAATGGAAAACTGTGCGAGTCCGTAACATGCCAATGAAATACATTCAGTTTAGTAGAAGCCATTCCGTCTAACGTTCTCTTAATATCTACTAGGGGTATGAAATGTCTGGAACTATCCAACACAAGTCCTCTATGCTTGTACGCTGGCCGGTCACGGATTTTAGCTCCAGAAACGATTATAAGACCACAATGTTTAGAGGTGGAATGATGTTGTTTGTCCGCGGCCACTAGTTGTGTGAAAGTTTCTAAAGCGTGACGCGCTCCGAAAACTGTTTCTGCAACGATATGCGTTGATATTTTCCCGTCTGAAATGGAATTAATTTTGAAATTATATATGAGCAGTGGAGCACTTTGAATAAGAACTTTGCCGTCACAAAGTGGCAATTTTATATTGTAATGTGCACATTAGACGAGAAATACTGCCTACGAAATTTATTGTGGGCTTCGAGAAAGTTACTGTTTTGATGTAGCCATGATGTAACTTGATTAGATAGATGACATGAATTACATTACTGAAAAAGTACATCAAATTACCTTTCATTTTGAGATCAAGCATGTACTGCTCGTCAGTGTCCCAAGTCAATGTGGTGACTGGCTGCTTCACTGACACGTATACCATGATTGGGGTCTCGACTAACTCAGTCACATTTCCATCACATTCAGCCATCATATTGGGCCCCACTAATTGGGTCATGTGTATCATCAGTTGACGAGCTTCTGCTGGTACGTCTGCTAAGTCAAACCTAGAATAATATTTTTATGAGATCCTCGGACAAGGGATGCATCACGATGTTTTTAAAGATCCTACCATGATCTTCGAAATCCAATCCAGGCGTATCATTACATCTATTTCATTTTTTTATGTACATGACAATAAACCTTTTTTGCGGCAACACAAAACGCATCAAACGCTTGTAAGAAGAAAGCAAGATAGATAGGGCTTCATGACAATACACCTCAATATCAGTAGTGTAAGTGCCCTAGTACGTTCGTGTCCGTGAGTTAGAACGCAGAATGAAATATTTGCAATTCGATTTTAGTCCGTATGTCCCTCAATTATATATTTATTGAAAAATCCCTGCAAATATTTGTATTTAACAAAACTTATCTAATTAGCTAACTATATGAAGCTAATTACATATACATATAGAAACTGGAATCTGGAAACCTAGAATATTCTAAAAACGCTAAAAAGTACTACGACCAAAAAATAATAACCTTAGCCCCAAAACCAGTTACTTGCCACAAAGATGCGCGCGCGCAATAAGTGAAACTAAAAACCAGTGGCGGTGACAAGTGCATGTGCACGCATTGGCTTAATATATTGGAGTCATTGATACCACATCATACATACATTACTTCAAAACATCAAAACTTAGAATGTTAGTAAATATTACATAAAATGTATTTGATAAACATTATAATAATACTTGTATTAATTACTTTCATTTAAAAAGTATATATTTGCCTATTGAACTAGATTTATTTTACTAAGCTGGCATTCTTAGTTTCCTAGATTTTTAAATATGTTTAGGGAAAACATAGATTGGATTGAAGGAGGTTTATATTCGAATTTAAAAGAGAATAGAATTCATAATTAATGGCTTAATTATAACAGATATACCTATTTGATGATATTCGCAGTTTTTATTTTTTCATTTTAATTACCCCCAAATCCCCCATTTATGAGGATTGTATTCATTGTTTCTCATGTAGCTATGCATACGATATGCGACGATGCATACGACATCGTATGCATACGACAGTAGATATGTATACGATATTATGAATGATGATATAAATAATGGTACAGAAGAAACTATTTAAGTTAAATCCTCCATAAATTAAAATCCTACAAAACGCGAAAACAATTTTGTTTTCTTCCCTTTAAACCATAAAATCTACATTACTCCAAATCTCAAACCTCTTTTATTCAAAATATTCAGTGTAGAATTACTATTTGGCATATATAAAACCCCCTTTAATTCGAAAAAATGTTGGTTAGAATGACTTAACCTCTACAAATAGAAAAGTTTTAAACAAAATCCTCCACAATTCATAAACTTCTGTCATCCCAAGTTTTTGACGTCTGCCTTGATTCTCTATTGAACTTCTTTAAGTGGAAAACTAAATTATTAAATCTCGTTTTTCAATTACAATAGTAATAGAAAAACGAGATTTAATCATTTAGATTTGTGATTTTAGAGATGTGAATACACCGATAATCCCAAAACCAAAGTTAGAAATCACGATCTCAGGATCATAGGTCGCGATCCCGTTACGGCTTTTGTGAACAGGTCGTTTACCCATCGATTGTCCATATTGATAATGTTCAATGATTTATACCATATTGTTTACGACTTATAATTATGCTATTAAATTGTATATTAAAAAATATTCCAACATCTTTTGGAATTATTTTCTAATATAAGTATTTTTATTGCTTTGGAACAGCAGAAAGGCTTACGGCCTGCTTGATAGTAAGCAGTTACCGTCGCCTGTGAATGTTTGCGACGTCACAGACATAGCTAACACGCTGCCGTCCGAGGAACTATAGAACTGGAACTGGGCCATTTAGGCTAAAACACAACATGAGGTTATTATGGCGGTATATTTAGAAACCAGAGTGGTAGCCATTCAGATACCTAGCTAACGTTGTTTTGCTGCACGGAGACGATATATTTATATGCAAGTAGAGCATATAATTGCAACGTATTAACGATTAATAAAACATCTTATTGAAACCTGCACACCCAAATTACCGGTGAGTGCATAGCAAAATCCAAACCAATAGTCAAATATTATTTTTATATGTATAAATAATAAATAAAGTAAACATAATTATTGGTTTGAAGATCTTCGTGGCTCAACAGCTATAGCTGTTAGCACGTCGGAGCGCCTGCAGATGTCACAGATACATTTCTGGCCGGAGTCTGGGTGTTTATCTATGTATTTATTTTCGAAAAAAGTATGTAAGTAATATATCTTATATCTGTTGTCTAGTATCCATTACATAAGCGTTCTCAACATGTACTCAATATTACTAATTGTACCTAAAGGTAGCGATTGATATTTATTTGTAATAACTTTTATCTTTACAGTGACGGTTCATAGAAAATTGTTGATTCGTTTTACATAATTATAGGTATTAAAAGGGAATAATGGTCTGTTGCTCCGATTATAAAACACTTTTAATAGAATTAGTTTGTATACGTCTTTTAGTCCTCCGTAATTACTAATCCAATAATATCGACGCTAACATGTATTCACATATTATAGATAAATTTAAAAGATCTAGTCATTTGGGCGATGTTTTGCCAGCCTACAAAAAGAACAGGCCATCACCACCATGTTAGAGTTCGTGGAAGCAAATATCTGATAGAAAGTTCTGATATATCTACTTTGATATAACCAGATGAGCTATAGAAACAATACCGACTGATTTACGAGATACCAAACCCCTGCGCTTGCACATGCGACGGTAACTAATATGTATCATATCAGCCGACTGTATTCCAAATGTAGGCAAGGGTGTCGTCAAGGGGGCAGGGGGGCAACTGTCCCCCCCCTGCCCCCCCAGAGATCAAAGTTTGATTTAGTTATTGTGCTGTCGAGGGCTTGTGAAGTTTTATACATTGACATTAGAACCGTTCTTATTACAATCGTCATCGAGGTAAAGACTTCCAAAGTGTAACACTTCATGCTTTCGATTGTACCAGGCGTTCAAATTTTTTATCCTCCATAATATTGCCCCATTGCCCCCTCTTGAATGTAGGTATTTCCTTAAAATAATACTTGATAAATGAGGCAGTGAACGCTCGATTGCTTTGCAAATATTATTCAATAAATACCGGTTTTATTTGCAGCAAAGGCGAATAAACCGTGATAACTAAATACACCAATGTCGAACAATTATGGAGTCTCCAGAAAGACTAAATTACCATAAACATATGAATTTGATAAAGGTTTTAAAAACCGTTTTTCCATATAACCTTACACATCGAATTCTTCCTTAAGACACACGACTCTTGCTTGTTCAAGGATAGTTCATGTTTCAGTTTTACAACGAGATCTAATAATTAGACCCTTTAGTTCGACCTGTATTATGGGGTCAGTGACATAACGCCTAAATACCTGCACATCCCAAGTTTAACATATACATACCATGATACAAACCGAGACCGTAATAAAGTGGTCCACTGATAACTTTTTAGCTCAATATTTATTTACACACTTGCTGTGCCCGCGACTCCGTCCGCGTGGAAGAGTGACTTTGGGCAGCATTTTTTGGATATACGAGGTCAACTTAAATTGGAAATTCAACCTACTAAGTCCAGCCTAAGCTGAACCCTATTTCATATGATTGATGATATAAATCTGAGGTCAACTGTAATTGGATTATAAAATTTCCGAAACTTATCATTTTTAACAAAAACTATTTTTTTTCTGAAGTAAAAATAGCCTAAGTTACTCCTTGTTACATCAGCTATCTGCCAGTGAAAGTCCCATCAAAATCGGTGCAGCCATTTCAAAGATTAGCCGGAACAAACAGACAGACAGACAGACAAAAATTGTAAAAAAAATTGTTTTGGTATACCGTGTATACGTCCGAATGCACTTAGTAAAAAGCGGTTATTTTAATATTACAAACAGACCCTCCAATTTTATTTATTTGTATGATTACAAACTAGAGAGGCCAAGCCCAGTGGAACGTTTTGGGTTGTTATTATTATTGAACTTCTGTAGTAATAATCCCACAGGGCACAGTTGGGTACGAGTCTCCTCAAGGGAATGGACAGTGAATACTGTACTACGCTTGTCGAAGGCAGGTCAGCCGTTTACACATGTTAGTCATCTTAGTATAGGTTTGCTTACGATTGTTTCTATCATCGTCAGTATGTGGCAATTAAGTTGTCATATGCATATTAGGCGATCATGCCATTATGGTGGTAATTGAACCCGGCCCCTTGTTAGTCTCCGCGTGTAATTGGCTACCACCTACCTTCTAATAGCCCGAGAACCGCTGTTAAGTATTTTTTTCAGTTCACGGACACTAAGTTTTCTTGACTAAAGAGACATGTGGAAAAATTCAGGTCTACATTCGGTAACCGTCTAATCCCCAATCCCCAGACCTTGCGTGAGCTTCGTCTGTCGTTTTGACATTAACTAGAACAACATCTCATCTTTATCCCAATTATTGTTATTATTATTATTTTAGTATAAATATCCACGGAAGGTATCTACGGAATCTAGTATTACTTTTACACGAGTACAGACGAGTACGAGAGTATAAATTGTTATATTTAAAACAATAATTTTTGTAATACCCGTCCGAATACGTAAAAGATGCAACGACAACTCAATCGTGGGTTTTTTAAAGAATATGCTTTGGATACAATTAATATTTACTATTTAAATGATAATAAATTTTAAAAAATCCTGTCAGAACAGCGTAAGAATACTAATCCCTGCAGGGAGGCAGGAGGTCCTGCGGTAGAAGGCGACAAAACAACCCTAGCTAGGAGGTAAAGCTCTAAACCCGTCTGGATAGCAACCATCCCTGTTCTCTAAATGTGCTACCATAATAACTTTGTGTTCCAACATAAGCGACCCAGGTTCCAATTGACGGCAGCGTTTTAGTGGTGACCTTAAGCGTCGCAAACATCCTTAGGCGACGGTAACTACTAACTATTATTAAATGGGCTGTCAGCCTATCTGCTGTTTCACAATATAAAAATATATCGGCACAAAGTAGATAATAATATCGGTGTTATTGTTCGTTTATTACGCAGTTTCATTTATTTATCAGTAATAACTTAGTTATAACAAATACTTACGTATTAAAATATATTTATAACAATGTGGAAAATAACAATGTATTATAAAATAAATATAATGCAATCGTATTAATTGAGATAAAAAATGTCCTGTAACTTGTTTGTATAATTATAGCTTTGATTATATCAACCAGTAGATGGTACCCAATGTGAAAAATAGATGGTCTAGTCTAGACAGTCCTTCTTAATTTTATAAACAACTAATTTTATACATTTAGCACATCACTATCTTCTCAGAAAATTTTATTTAATGCAAAGGAAATAATGAAATAAAACAAGACAATTTCTAGAAATTAAAGTGGATGGATACAAAAGAAGAAGAAGACAAAATTTAAGAAAGATTGCTTAAAAGATGATATGGCGAAAAAAGTGTAAGATGGCGGCTAACAGAGGTGAGTGGAAGGAGAGAACATATGTCGTCTTCAAATAATGTCATAAGGACAGGTATAAAAAGAAATGTGGCTAAAAATTTTTTTACAGGAGCGACTGCTACCTTATCCCACTACCCCGAAACGAAAATGAAATGATACATAGGAGGTGTATATGGTGTATAGAAGCCGTCGAGTTTAAAATAAGCTTAACATTGAAATATAAATAAATGTACACACGTATTTTCTACAACTTTTTCATACAACTTCAAACGCTAAAATGAAACTATTTAAAAAAATGTATTGAAATGGTGACTGATATGTCTAATGGAATTCAAGGAATGGAGGTAAACTAATTATTATCGATTTATGTAAGATCTGACGAGGATATGTAGATGTTAAATGATGATAAAAATAAAAAATAAAAACTTGACAGGTGTCAAGGGACACCCGGATGGAACGAAGTTCCTTTCGATTAATTAGTAAAGGAATTGTAATAAAATTTTATTTTTTTTAAATTATAATATTTTTTTTATTATTAACAAATATAATGTAATATAAACTTAATCAGTAATTAACCTAAGTCCATCAGCAATATCCGGAACTTGTGCAGAAACACTTTCAGGATTCATTATTATTATTTTTTATTATTTATTATGTACAAAAAACCTGTATACATGTATATGGAGGAGGATAGGAGCTCGATATTCAGGTTTGTTCTCTATGTTTGCTTTAACCGTTCGTACCTACGTGGAAATTATGTTATATGTACATCAGGCAAGAAAAACTTCCTAGGCAAATCAAGATCGAGCCATAGCAACCTAATGGATCTATAATATTTTCTACGCATGTATTTCCTATTATCTGAGAACAATTACAAGGAAACATGCTATTACTTAATTCCACAGTGGTGTTTTTTTTTGTGATAAAAATTGTACAAACAATGTAAACAAGATTAAAGAAACTAACTATGTCACTATAGCAAGGGTTAATTGGTATATAAGAATCAGTTCCGGCTGTGAATTGTTCAAGCAAATTCTTGTCCATTTTCTTTCTTTTCTTGCGAGTGAACGCTTTGGGGTTGTTTTGTAGCCCGTGTCAGTATGAACGAGGGATGGAAAGTAGCTGTGATCTTGTCTAATAAGAATTTAGAGACTTCAGTTTTAGTCAATTTGATCATGTTGGTTACGATAATTAGCTTTACAGCTGATAAGAAACTGTTAACTACAATCATTAATAGAAGTATGACAGAAAGTTCCATCCCTTAAATACGGTAAAAAAATACTATTGAAGGATGCGAAAAATAAATTAACACACTCTCGCTTACTGTACCAATTAATCAAGATAAGACTCATCCCAGACTCATCAACAAGAATCATCCCGCCAAATATAATGATGAATTGTAAGATGCCCTGCTAGGATGTTTCTACTACTTTACTAGCTAATTAATTCGTTCTATAGCTTATTCTAGCAGGCAGTAAAAATATCTCATAAATATTATTATGCATTAACTAACATAGTCGGATGAGCAAGTTGAAATTTCTGAACCAATATAATCATCACTGGCCGTTTTATCTCACTAATCATACGCTTTCTGTGTGGCAGGTAAGCAGGTATAGTGTGATTCGTATAGGGTGAAGAAACCCGAGCCCGTCGGTTGTTATGAGCTGCATTATACTACAAAAAGTCGAGGGGAATCCCTATCATATAACAACATGTATTTATACCAAGAGCTAATTACCACGTGATGTGTCGACCTTCATTTTAAAGTATTGTCAGACACAATAGTCGTGAGAATTTAAAATCATAATGTTTTGTTACAATCTCGGCTTTTATTCATTCCAAACATTTTTAAATAACGCAACCGAATTCAAGTCTTATTTTCAATGTTGATAAAGAATGAGCGGAAATCTTGGCACCAAATAATTTATTTCACAATTTAAAAAAATACGGGTATATCTGTTATTAATAACATTTCTCTGAAATTTGCCAAAGCACAAGTTGACGTCCTCAGAACAATTACTATTAGAAAGCACTGAATGTAAAAAGGTTGACGCGGGTTCAACGAAAATTATTAAGACAATCTTATAACATGCACTGTACGTTACATCATTAGTTATTGTACGTGGAATACTCGTAGTATAATTCAGTGAATTTGTCGTTGATAATACCATAGTAATTGTAACTAAACCGTAATAACCATTAGCTTTATGAAAAGGTATGTATCACTCGTAGATTCGCGATGGTATGCTGTGTGTTTTATTAGGATGAATTCAATATATTGCTCATATATCGTGAAAATCCGTACTTAAAACATAAAATCATAATTTTTGCTTGTAATCCAATCACAACTAAGCGGATAAAAAAATGTAATGACATGGGTATTAAATCTTTAGGCCATAGAAAATGTTTTGGGTAAATATGAGATTTTTTTGCTGCTGTGGAATAGCAAAAAGACTGACGGCCCACTTAATAGACAGCAGTTGCCGTCGCGTATAGATGTTTGCAACGCCAGCGACACCCCAAACACGATGCTGTGCGCGTACAAGAATTGGAACCCGCATCATTTATACCGAAACACAACATAAGGTAACATAGCCACATTTACAGACCAGAGTGCTAGCTTGTAGTTAGTGTTTTGTCGCGTTTACCGACAGGCCGCCTCCGACCGCAGGAGTCAGTATTCTCACTCCGTCCCTGCACGGAGAGAAATCAAAGAGAAACACATTTGGAACTTAATCAGAAATTGAATTTCGTTCAAGGATCCCTCAATTCAATCAAACCGTCTACACAAACCAATTTTCCTCAAGTTCTACAAACTAAATAATTAATAAAATTATCAAAGGTATTTAGATCCTTTTTTCTTAGTTAAAAAAGATTAAATCTTGCAGCTTGACAGTTGATTTCCGTATTCAAATACCTGTCAATTACTAGAAAATTTCCGAAGATCCGTTTAAAGTCTGTTATGTTCGTCCCTATCAGAAATAGTCCCATCACTACCATAGAATAATGATGCCATTATCCTAGAGGGCCAAACGCATGTGGGCCAAACTGTCAAAATAAGCATTTACCATTGCTGTTGTTCAATTTATTGATAAGAAACACAAAACATGAAATAGTATGGTTGACATTTTTGCATACGTCATTGTACACGTAAAATATTTGGCTAAGGCAAAATAAATTGGACGGTTTTATAATAAACCTGTCATTATAGTAGCGTGGCAGTGCGTTGGATGTAATGAGAAACAAAGTGTCGCGTGAGTGCGTGACTGTGACGCAAGCGATGCCGTTCGCTCAGAATAGACAGACGGGCGGGAGACACCTGTGTCGTTATGTCCACTACGGTCACAGTAGTAAATATCGCAGTAGGACGTCTTTGATTTCGATATTGAGGCGAGACCAGGCAATGTCAGCAATGTTCGGCAGCTGTCGAAAATCCAGATACTGACAGTCCACTACCTTTTTTTATTACTGAGGAACAGGAGACATACTGGCGATCAACTTAATAAAATCAATCAACTACAACCAACTAAATAAAAGGCACTGCGAACACGCTGCTCTCCCATATGGGTAACAGGAACCTGGGTCTCAAATTCTGGAACACAGTACAAAGTTGTTATGGCAACATACATAAAGACCAAGGGTGGTTGCCATCCAGTCGGGCTTGGAGCCCTACCACGTAGTGTTGTCGCCTTTTACGACGTGTATTCTTACCACCTCCTAACTCTTTAAATTCCTACATTAGAATCATTTACATAAGATAAGTGATGGATTTATTATAACTGACACATCTGCAGCAGGCTCCCTGAAGCAACATTTATTGCCTGAATGATTTTTTTTTTTCAGAAACTAAATTCGCAGTTCTTAATGCGAAAGTATACTGTTTCTCCTATACGTCTATGATAATTCCTACCATATTCGTAGTCACAAGGCAATCGTCCCTTCAAATTATATACCCTTATTACGTTAGTATATTACTATAAATCGTTCAATCGTGGATGATGATACTTTCAAACTTCCCCTGATATATATCATTAAAAAATATACATTCATTTTCGTTTATTATCCATTTTCTTCAACGCATGTAACATTATTTTATCCTTACCTTTAGTGGCACAGCTTATCAATGCTACATGTTTCATTATAGATTACTCAAATACTTTGAATATTATTTGATCATCATCGGAACCTCACCAAAACTGTTGAAGTAGATGATATAAATTAAAAAAAACCAACTTCTGTATAATCCTCATTCTTTGCCTTAATCTTATATCAATGGACACTATTAGAAACCCGTTATGTGTACTGAGTAATATTAAATTTAGCAACTAGAATAACTGTACATGCAAGAACGTAAATTGAACAATGTCTCTTTGTCCGACTCACGAAACCTCATATTTTGTTAACAAATTAGAATATCGTCGTTGTCAAACCAATATCTACTATGTGCACTTTTTTGAGATGTTAACATTTTGATTATTACCCAAAATTTTATATATAAAAACCGCTATGTGATCCTAATAATTACATTAATTTAATATAAATCACTTTAAATGAAATTATTTCCTATACAGTTTTACATGAGAATTTTTTACGCCATATCTCAAAGTTTAACGTTTTGCACATAACAGACATTCATTTGACAACAACGATATGTTAGGTTATAGGGCTCTAAGCACGAATGGATAGTAATCACTTTTTTAGAGTTCAGATGACAGGCAAACGGCCCACCCTGGCAGGTGTTCACTGTCGCCTATGGACGTTTGCAACACCAGAGGCACCAACGCGCTGCCTGCCTTGAAGAAATTTTATAACGCCTTTTTTAAACAACCCCATATCGTACCACGCTCAGAAAACCTCAGCCGGAAGCTCATTCCAAATCCTGAGAGTACGCAACATGTTGCGTACTCTCAGGTTCTTGAGAACCGTATAAGTAAGAAAAGACTCCAAGAAATGGGGATGAACACCCAGTCGATGGCGGGCAGTGTGGTGGTAAAAAGACAACGAGACTACTATTCTAAATAGCTCCTCCGAACACTCCCCGTTGTACAGACGCAAAGATATGCAAAGTCTTTCCGAAGTACATACGTGTCTAGACCATCTGTGAGTACGAGATCAAAAATGTTATTAGAAAACGTATCAACCAATTGGCTGTCACATAAAAGTGAATAAACGTTTCGACCTACCTTTTCGATATTCACAAAAACTGCATTTAAATTTTTTCCATGTATTATGGTTTAAGAATAAGACGTATCGATGCTTTTTTAACACGCCCTTTTTCAGTTATTTTTAATGTTATAGAAATAAACCTTCTCAACGAATTATGAACTTTAAATATCAATGTGACTCTTGGATAATTGTGAATGGTACGTCTGAGATATTTTAATGATTAGAGCGATTTTGTAATTGTATAGAATTTATAATATTTTTCTACAATTACCATATTTTAAAATTTTATTCGTGTAGTATTCTTACTCTACTCGAGTAAGAATACTAACCCCTGTCGCTGACTAAACAACTCTAGCTAGTTAGTAGGGCTTCAAGCCCTTAGGGATGCTAAGGCTGGGCAATCGCTCCTGATCTTTAAATATGCCGCTAAAACCTTCAGGTAATATAAGTGACCCAGATTATGTGGACTGCAGCATGTTAGTGCTACCCCAGACATCGTAAATATTCATAGACGGTAAATGCTTTTAACTGCTATTAAGTGGACGTCAGCCTGTCTGCTGTTCCACAGCAATAAATAAAAAAATATAGGCTGATAAAGGTATCAATCACTGTAAAAGCAATATAGGATAAAGGCGCCCATCTGTGTGCTGTGATTCAAAAAATTAAGGGAACTGCACGTACTACTACATTATTTAAAAGAAATTCTACTCTGACGTCACATGTCTAAAACGAATGCTAAGGACTAAGAGTTATTAAAATTTTCGGTACTACCATACGTCATCAAATTACTTCTACTAACCGCTGAGGCGCTGTTTAATTTCATAGTTTCATATATAATACAATAATTCAATAAAAAAGATTAACAATTTGTAGGTACTGAAGACTGACCTGAGGTAGTTTGGATGTATCTTCACAGTATTAACACTCAACACAGACGTAACAGGCTTCGGCCAGAGTCCGCCAAATCTTCCACAAACCGTTCGACATATATCCAAACTCTCGAAAAATTGTGATGTTCGCAGATTTGTGACATTTGAAGTTGGGTTGGGATGCTCAGTCCGTTGACAACCGTCGTTTGGCAAACAGATATATTTCCATGATGGCCTAAATAAAAAAAGGTACAATTTTAATATTTTTGAATTTGCAGTATATAGAATAATTTATAACTTCTATTAATAATGTTTCATTAAATAACGACACCACCAGTTAATTGATTTTATTTTCACTGAGCAGGTTGATATACTTTAAACTATATTATAAGTCATTATTAATTAAAGCAAAAATATTTATAAATGGTTACTTAACTGCATCAATTGCAATTATCCAGCAACTATGCAATCTCGACCAGAAAGTAATGAGGATGAGGGTGATGCACAGATGAACTTAGCCCAAAAACTATTGCCATTTTCTATACCATATTATAAGCAAATTTCATTTCCAGGGCCACCCTATCACTTTAATATAAGGTGTAATATAAAGCAATAAGTGTTGTTTTCTACAAGATCATAGCAGAGGAAAGACATTTTATTTTCCTTGTAAGAGTGGATAGTCAAAAAGCAATCGCTGTTAAAACCTTATTAAGCTATTTCAACTATTGTGTTGCAACTTTTTGCATAAGTAAAACAGGGACTGTTACGCACACAAATGCATAATTACTTTGGCTGTATACAATAAGAAACCATAATATCCCACTTGTGGGCTTGGGCCTCAGAACGAATATCCACCAATCTGGAGGTGTTCTCGCGATGTTTTATTTCAACGTCGGTATGTACGCCCATTAGGCGAGAATAATTGGCAAAGCGAATCGTGCATCATGAGATTTCAACCCAGGACCACTTACCACCACGTACCTATACGTATACTTTGGCTCTATACCAATATGCAACTACGGATTTCGGAGTTAAAAGAGAAAGCTTGACTTTAAGATAATAGTTATTAAATGATAATTCTCATGATTTGACAATACTGCAAGATTAACTTGTAAAAACAAAGTCATAAATGATGTCACGTATCAATGAACTAAAGTGATTCTGCAATAAAATCTTTGGGATAAAGGTAGGGACTAGAGTTTAGTCGGTACGATGCTGCGGCTACCGTTAGTCATCGCCATCACTGTTGCAGTACGCAGCGCAGAAAATTGCCCAGAACGGAACGGCCACGTACTGATAAGGTGGTTGCTTCATAATAAAAAAATAAATTTTGAATACAATTAACATGAAATTTGAATAATTTCGTCCACAAGTGTGAATCTTGAATAAAAACCAACAAAACAATGACTTACTGATACAAAGGCGGTACAATGTCCTCCAAGCTGTTTTCGTCTTGATTACTTTGGACCAAATGTAGTGCAGTTATTATTAATATTGTCCATTTGCACGCCATGTTCACCTGTACAAATAAAAGTAGCGATATATTATCTTTGTTATTGTAAATCTTGAAATATTAAATTATTAAAGTCTTTTTTTTAATTTTTTTTATAATAAAATATCATTGTACTGTATACCAAAATCTTAAATCCGGACTAAGTACATCCTAAACCTCGGTAATCAGAATCCGCCTACTGATTTTTTTTTCTTTAATTTTTTATATGGGCTACTCTTGTGACTTCTTGCTGGGCTAGAAGTCTCCTCTGATTTATATCTAATTTTTGAGTACTTTTATTCTATTACCTCGTCTTTTTATGTGATGTCTGTATTGTCACTTCATTACATTAATAATTCATTCGTTAACTGTTTTTAATCATCTTTTCTACTTCGCTCAGTCTTCAGCTTCTCTGCTTTACGACATGAAGTCCACTATTTTTGGGTCTAATCCTGCTGTCAGGTTAAGTAGTTACATAAAAGTGTATTAAAATCTACAATAATAAAGCTTGTTAGATATTATAGGATTCCTATTTTAGAAGATTTCACCATACAGCAGCGAGGCTTGGTCTGCAAGGAAAATTGGCGACAAAACCTATTTTCAGATTTCGTGATGTTTTATTTCACTGTCCATACGAGGTCTTTAAAAATGTTTAAGTTGCCGCCATGTAAAAGTAGCAATTTAAGAAACTTCTAAAGGCATTTTCTATTCATTTAATTCTAAAGGTATTAGTAATGACTGAACAGATTTAATACATCTATCAAGACACTAATAAAGAGCTTTAAAAATAACTGTTGTTTGTTTTTGAAGAAGTGAGATAGGCTTGCCGCATGAGTAATAATTTTACGTACCAACTTATAAGAGCCTCGACCTCATAGGTGTTTATTTAGTTACAATTCAATTACAATTTCACCACGAAGTATGTCGTTTTAAAATAAAAAATGCGTTTACTTTTTTCTCGTGTTTTAATTTATTAGTTTTCGTGTTTTATTTTATTAGTAGCGTTAAAATCGCGTGTGTTATAACGGAACATGACCAACGATGCACATATCGGAACTTCACGGTCCGCCGGTTTGCTTCCTAGCACGCGACGCCTGTTACGCCACTTGACGTTTGACCACTACTCATTATCATTATTAGTTGGACATGCTTTTCTAGGTCATCCACAATAGAAAGCTTATTTTATAGTACTCTTACATTTTTAACAATATTAATTTCGTAAAATGTTCTCAATGGTTTTCTGATTTATAGAAACTGGGGCTTGATCTAATATCAACGAAATTCTAACAACAAATAAGCAAAGTATCAATATTAAAAGCTTAAAAAGTTGATCTTTCCGTTCCACTGCTGGGCTGATGCCTTTTTTTTATAATAACGGTGAACACTCGTCTCGCTCGTCCGTGGATTCGCGAGTTATATATAATAACATTTCTCCGAGCAGGGGCGGAGGAAATATACTGACTCCAAGCCCGCCTAGATTACAACCATCGTTGGTCTCTAAATATACCGTTATAATAACCTCGTGTTGCGGTACAAGGGACCCAGGTTCCAGTTCCCTTACGTGGACCCCCTGGCGTCACTAACATTCACAAGCGAGGCTAACTGATTATTATTACGTGAACTGCCTATCTGCTGCTCCACAGCAATAAAAAATAACATAAAGCAAAGACTTCTTCCAAACGTTCCATATTATTTGCATACTTAGCTCTTAATTTGGATCGGAGCTAGGACCACGTCATACGTATAGAACGTATAACCACGTGACCCATATTACTCAACAATCCACATATAATTTGATGACTTAAAAGCGTAATTATCATCAAAGTTTGTACTGAAACATCCGCTATTGACAACAGTTTAATTGATATAATCGCTATAATAGAGTTAATTAAATAATTATATTAATTATAAAATTAAAATATATTATATAGAATGTTCTATACTAATATTTAAATCACATCAATAATCAACTGAAACCCCAAAAGCATGATAGAAAAAATAAGCTTTAAAATCCTAAAGTAGCAGTTAGTCTAGATGGGTCCTAAACATGGGGTTAACCTGGGGTTCACAGCTCACTGAAAACTAAGATCATAAGTCTTTTTTGGTTTTATGAGAGCAATTGCTGCCTAAAAATCCAGGAATAGATAGCCTGACTCCTCTGTTATTCAGCAAAGAACACTAGCCGGCGAGCATGGCGAACTATGTGCTAGGTCTAAGATAATCGCATCGCATTTTCCTAATACTGAACTTGAGTTTGGGCACTAGCAAAAATGCAACAGTAAGCTAACTTGCAGATCGAGAAAATCGCTTTATGGTCACCAAAGAGTTCTGTGGCCCTTTTAGAAAGCGTTTTGAAGAGGCTTTGCAGCTTCCGCACCTTATCTCGACTTCAAACATTTTTTATACGAGTACATTCAAAATTATATCCGGAATCTCGCTACATAAAAATAAATTTACTTATACTGTAATTTAAACAAAAAAATTATGATAATGTTCTGTAACTATGTAATTAAAAACATGACTAAACAAATATAGACCGTAAACCAAATAAGAACAAAATATATATTTTGCAAGTTGTATAATATGAAAGGTAAAGTTGATCGCCTTGAAACTCTAGCCATTGTAAGTAAAAACTAAAATTTAAGCTTACATATCCCATTGTTATTATCCCAGTGTTGGCTGCAAGCCCTCTTAGGGAACTTAAAAATATCTACCATGATTAATATCATCAAACAATGCTTCAACCGTGAGAGTTAAAAATAAAAATAAACAAGAAACATTTATAACACTTCTAGCTCTTGGGATTTTATAACACATGAAGCAATAATTCATTAAATCCATACTAATATTATAAATGCGAAAGTAACTCTGTCTGTCTGTCTGTCTGTCTGTCTGTCTGTTCCTCTTTCACGCCTAAACGGCTGAACAGATTTTGATGAAATTTGGTGGTGATAGATGATAACCTAGAAATGGTCATAGGCTATAAATAATCACGCCATCGTTCTTAGGGGGTAGGCAGTAGGCAGATAACTAAATTGAGTTAGTGATTTTTTGTGCTTATCCGGTATCTATGAGAATCGGCCAACATCTATTTTTCATCCCCCTAAATGTTAGGGGTAGTCCACCCCTAAATTTTATTTTTTATTTTTTGACATTTTATTATTTTTATGGCAGAACAACGTTTGCCGGGTCAGCTAGTAAATAAATATTTATATCTACATTTTGCACAGCGCTATCTGTTCTTAGATTAAACAGCAGGGCACTAGTGTTATGAGTACTAGACAACTGATGTACTATTTATTTATTTATGTATATTATATAAACTCCCAGACTTGGGACGGCAATTGAACCCTTGACCGAGAAAGCCGTTGCACTATTGAGGTTGCCAAAACATTTTTATTTCTCCTTCCCGGTTGCATCCAAAACGTTCCTTTTGACGCCTGAGGACGACGACCCTGCTTGAAAAGCCCTGTTTTTTTGGATATACCCTTCCCAGTCAAGGATAAACTCTTGACCAATAAGGTGTACGAGAAATTAGATATATGGTGGCTAAATTTGGTTTCTACAGAGCCAACTCCCATCTTCCCAAACTAAACCCAAAAACCAAACGGACAAAACTTTCGTATCCGTAAATTGTCGATAATTTCGGACTCACAAACTGTCTCAATACAATTGTCTTTCAGAGAAACTTTGCGCTAGAACGGTAGAACCGTTTACACAACAGCGAGTGTACTAACGAATTGTTTATAATGATGCCTTCGCCCTCTTTCTATCACTGCAGGGTTCGCAAACCACTAGACGTCCATCATCATTATCTGGAGCCTCTACGGTCGTACACGCAAAGGATCTCCAGATGTTCATTTTACGCACACTCCTCAGTGCACGTAAAATCACACAAACACACACACACGCGCGCGCGCCACATCCTAATGTGAAGTGAATTTCAAGATGAGGTTTATCCATCGCACTACGACATGGGGTATTTCAAAAAAGGCAATATATATGCGATCATCAGCATTTTAGCGGTGCCCTTGGCGTCGCAATTATGTATCGACAACGTTGATAGCTTAATATTATGTGGACCGATAGCCTGTCTGCTGTCAACAGGCTGAATGCATAGTAAAAATAGTAAAAGGATTACCACTAATAGCAAGCACAATATGAATGTTGTAATACCAGCGCCACATTCTAAACATTTAGCTGCAAAGGCATTTGTTATCGATAGAAATTTCGTGTCAGTAGGTCATTTATAGTATGATGCGACCGTAATGGACTGAACATGGAAGAATTATCGTTCAACTTTTTCATTGCCGCCTTTAATAGGTGCGGCGTGACATATAAAATTGCATTGCAGTAGAGGAATAATGGTATTGCTTTTAATATATATATTGCTAGAATAATAGTATTGGTATTGAATAGGCTATTTATTCTATATTTAAACTGCAAACCAACATTGAAATTGAAAATCGTGATAACTTTTTTGTCACTGGAATACAAGAGTAGAGAAGAGAGCAGTAATAGTAACTGGGTCACTATTATTACACTTATAATTTAATACATATTTTATTGTTTAATCAATCCTGTGGACTATAAGCAGATGTAGTTTAATATGTAGCGAAGTAATAATAATTGTCTATAGACGATTGCAACACTAGAATTAATACTGACGTGTTATCCCCACTCTCCCCCACCCTCCTTAAAGCTGGCATCATCTTTTAAATAATTTTTGCGGAGAAAGAATACTAACCTCTGTGGCCGGGGTCGGCCTGTCGTAAAAGGCGACAAAATAACCCACCCTAGCTACGTGGTAGGGCCTCAAGCCCGTCTGGATGGCGACCACCTTTGGTCTTAAGTATGCAGCCATAATAACCTTGTGTTGTGTTCCGGCATTAGTGACCCAAGTTCCTGTACCCTTATGGGACAGCAGCGTGTTCGCGATGCCACTGGCGTTGCAAACACCTATAGGCGACGGTAACTGTTAAATTCTAAGCGGGCTGTCAGCCTGTCTGCTGTCCTACGCAATAAAAAAAACCATATTGTGGCGATTAGCTTACTATGTCACTGTTCCACCGGGCAGAAGGACAATTCACAAAGCCATCTAATCCCAAAAGAAGCAGAGGAGCGTTTGTGTAATGAATACTTAGCATCTAATATAATTATATAGTATTCTTCTGTAAACAAATAAATATATGTAAACACCCAGATTTAGGACGAGAATCGAACCCTTAAAGGAGTTTCGACGAGTGAAAGTCATTGCACCACGGAGATCGTCGAAGAACAACGGCAAGTAGACATATATAACGATAGAAAAATGCATGATAGTGCTGAGGGTTTATGACGTCTGATGATGTATGCAAAAATTCAATAGTACGGAAGAAGTGCCAGCTGCAAGTAATTGGAGTAAGCTAAAAGGGAACTATTGAACATGGTAGTGCGTTGGATACACTTGGAAGCCGTAGAGTATCTTAAGTTCCTTAATGCAAGCGTATGGTGCAATTTGGATGAAATTTAAAGAGCGTACTCCTTACATTTCATTTACATTGTTGATAAAATGTCATAAAATTTATTTAACATAACTAAGGATGGAAACCGGTTTAAAACAATTCTCATTTTACCTTGAAGATATTATTTACTACTACTACTACATATTTAGTATTTTCCTTTGTGAATTGTTATTTGTGTTAAACCAATAACAGAACTAAACAATATGTATATAGGTATATTATTACCTGCGATTCCGTTCGCGTTTTTCTACATACATAAAAATTTCCAGGGTAAACGGTAAACTATAAGTAAACCTATATTGGTTTTGGTATGGTCTGGTATGAATGAAACGTGAAATAAAAATTAATTATCCAAACGAATAGTGTTGTGTCAGTGAAGATTTTGGAAAGTTTTGTTACTAGAAATGATTAAGGAAAAAGTGTCATCGTCGTCCATTGCTGGACGTAGGCCTCCCCAAATTTGCACCATAAATCTCGGTCTTCCCTTTCCTATATAGCCTCATTTTTCGACCTTGCGCAGGTAGTCGTTCGGGCTTCTGGGGGGAAGGATCCTTTAATTAGCGATAGAACAGTGTAATAATTAAAAATTATTTAAATTAAAGTTTTTTTAATTAACTTTGGTTTTTCGAACTATGTATATCCAGAATATGCACTTCTACGTAATCATGTCAGCATTAAATCCCAGTTGCTTTAACTTTGTAGCCCAGATCTGGTTTGTCTTTCGCACTTCGTACTGGTTTAGGATTCTCATTAATAAGACGTGTATTTTATTAAGCAACTGTACGTGAAATATAATGTACATTTATTAGTAATCAGTTCAAATATGTCAAAAGTTATCCTACTTAACTGCTAACAATGAATTAATACTAAGATTTGTATACATTTTTCAAACTGTTTTAGTATTCGAGTAAACTGTTTGTTAATTGAACCGGATACTCACGCGAATGAAAGCAGGCAATCTCACCGCAAAATACAACGTGTAACTTTCATTTGAACTTTCCTATACTTATTTAAAAAATGTCAATAATGTACATAATTTTCTAAACAATAAATTTAGTCTATTTTAATAATTTATTTTTTTATTGTGTTACTCCTAAAACAATTTTATTTACAAGTCTAATTTTATTTAGAATAAATTAATAAGTACTTACTAATTTTGTTCATCTATGGTAAAACAAAAAAATCGTTTTTAAAATACTTTAATCACGGCAAAATGTTATACTGCACTTTGTTAACTGTCCCACAATTTTGTTACTTTTTGCTTGCACTCGAAACGATCCGAACCGGATTGCACTACACTGGTTTTGTCTTTATATTTTTATAAATGCACACAAGCGTCCACTACACCGAGTCCTGACCAACTTTGCCACGGCCCCGTCTACTTGTTCTTTATGTATTTTTAATAATGTTTTAAAATCGGAAGTATTTTAATAAATGCGCGCGAACTGGCAGGGGCCGCGGAGCACTCTGATTGGACGAATGAAAGCGACAGTCTGCGCTAATACTGTTTTGGCGGGAGATCTGTTTATAGAAGTCCTTTGTTGTGCCTTTCTAGTGCCTTGAACTTACGTGGATTCGCAAATAAACACGTGTATTTACTTTAAAATATTTGTTGTGAATAATACTTAACGATCAACAGACGCTTGTTTGGATTACACATGTTTGTAAAAGAAAACAATAAACGAAAATAATAATAAAAATTGACATTATGATAAATTAATGTCGTTTAGATGTGTGTTCAGATGTCGAAGGTAGCACAATATCTGACTCATAGAAACCCAACCTTATGTTAGCATTTAATCGATACAGTTCTCAAGGTTGATTTTATTATTATACACATACATATATGTATAAGTTGCAACCCCATCTCGCAGCGCGTTGTACTAAAAGATGGGAAAAGCTCGTTCTGTTGTAATCATGCAGCAAAAGTAGAGTACCATCCTTACTTTTAAAATTTAGGGTCAGACAGCTATCGCCCTGTAACCAAAGGCCTAATCTATTTATAATCGCTCTCGTAGAAAAACCCGCTGAAGGTTGGTCCTTTTCTTAAGGTAGAAATGCAAGGCCAAGAAAACTTTATAAATATGGTAAATAATGTACTAAGACAATTCCCAAAGACATAACCAAATTAAGTAGCATAGCACTTGAATTATGGGTACGCGACCACTGATATACTGTTTATGTACTTTTCTGTTGTAAATCACCATCATCTTAGCGTTGAGTCCCGGTTGCAACCCAAACTCCTGCTGCGGCGCCCGGGGTCCGCTTTCCGACTTTTTCTTCTCCACTTCGCACGATCTTCGGGATCTCTGGTGGTCAGTCCATGAGCACGCATATCAACCCTTACGACATCAAGCCAGTACTTTTTGGATCTACCCCTCTTGCTGGGGCCCGGTAGTGGCGGCATGGCCAGATATTTATTCTCCGCGTAAGTAGCTGGTTACCGTAAAACGTGGCCATACTAGCGAAGGCGACACTCCTGTAATTTATCCGCAATATCACGGACATGAAGGCTGCCGCGAATGCGAGAGTTCCTAACGCAGTCCTTCCGCGTTACTCCACACATCCACCGCAGCATATTCATCTCCGTAACTCGCAGTGCCTGCTTGTGTCGCTCCAGGACCGGCCACGCTTCACATCCGTATAAAACGACAGGCCTAATGATGGTCTTATAGACCTGTCCTTTCAATTTAACCGGTATTTTAGGATCACAGATGACACCAATCACCTCACGCCATTTGGCCCACGTGGCAGCAATGCGTGCCTTAACGTCGCAATCAATGTCACCAGACGCGTGAAATACAGATCCCAAGTATTTCACCTGTTCTGTGCGCTTGACTGTATCGCCGCCTATGCGCACGGGTGTGGGATTTTTGGAGTTGCAGGCCAAGTACTCGGTCTTCGCCAAATTGAGCCTCAGACTTTTCTGTTGTAAATAAATACTAAAATATTAAACGTAAACCCAGACTTGAGACGGGAATCTAACCCGTAATCCCCACAGGCGTTCCGACGTGAGTTAACCGTTATACTAAAAAGGTTTATCTTTGTGTAGAAGTGTGCAGTCAGCATGTGTGGTGTTCTTTAGCAATAAAAAAGATTTCAGATAATCACTGAACATTGTGTTCCATCATCTGCCGGGGGAGTGGCAGATCAATGACCAAGAGTAGATCTTGTGACCTCCACAAAGGTAGAGGTAGAGGGAGGTGTCTGTGGCTTATTCTGAATATGCCACCACGACCACCCTGACTATATTTTTCTAGCCTACTAATTGGTCCCAGTAGCAGGGCGGAAAACCTTAAATACCCATATCAGTTTCTACTAACTCTGACGCGGAAAAAATATCATATTTTACGGTTTGTTAAGGTAAATTTATATTATTATATAATTACATTATTTTATGACTAATTAAACAGATATTTGCGAGGAACGCGTTTAAAATTGCTCTCAAAGACCAATTAAAGCGAACTCTATTAAATTCGAATTCATCAGCAAAGGAATGCGTCGGGACCAATGCCGAAAGAGATAAATATTTATTGTTTATGCTACATCTAAATATTTCTTTGATGTTGATGTGTTAATAGCCAGAAACTAGATCGATAGGGACGGGCTATTCGATACAATGTCGATGTTTTATCGATATTTTTTTAGTCAATGCTCGCCTAATTTATGTATATAATATGATCCTATACATCCCACTGCTAGGCTCGGGCCTCTTCCGAGAGGAAATGGACAGTAAACCCGCCATGCCTCTCCACACCAAAGCGGATTGACGGATTACACCGTGATCTCGATGTGCACGTTTCCTCGCGATGTTTTCCTTCACAATCGATACATAACGATTATATAAACATAAGCCATTGCTTATGCAGTTCTTTGTATTCGTGTATCCGTGGGATTCGAAACCGTGAGCTCTATAGATTAGTCTCAGACAGTGTTTCCACTAAGCTATTCTAGAATGTTAAGCCCTAATTGAATATTAATCATACTTACTGGTTAGTGATATTGGTCAAACTTTTAAAAGAATTTTCACATTTTTACCACCATAAACTTATTGAGTCAATACTTATTGAGCATTAACAAAACTAATAAATACTAACGAAGTAAATAATTACCCGACCTAAGACTAGCTCACTGACGCTATTTGTCCACGACTACTAAAATAAACTTTTGATTTAAAATATTTTTATTTGTTCATATCTTTTGATATATGTTATGATAATGATAAGAACATTATCACGTTATATATATAAAGGTATTATCGATAATCTTTTAGATATTGATCAACAAGTTTCTGCTGTCCCCTTTTATTAATAGGTGACGAACACGAATAGCCCTTCCCGTGACGTCTGCGCCAGCACCAATGCAGCCAAAAGCACCTACGGATTACATAAATGGGACACTGTCTCCCACACTTCTAAATTGGTGTCATAATATTTTTAAAAATATTGTCGTATTCTATTGTTCTACTTTCAAAAAACACGTACCGCTTAGCCAGTTTTTCTCTGCTAATGCGCATATTATAAAATAATTGCTACGTACTGTACTACGTATGTACGTACTGTTACTAAAACACTTAAAGCGGTAGAAGATGAAGTATAACACATACACGTGCAGATATGAGAACTAATAATATTAAGTAAAGGGTCAGAAATTGTCACTAGGGGCATAAAACACATAACATAACACATAACAAAGACGACACTAAAGCGCCACAGGGGCTGTGAAAAAAGCAAAAATGGCCCTCTGACGGACGCCCTGACCCTCTCTGGATATAAATACGTATTGTAGTGGGTATTTGAGTGAGATAGACGACTAAACAAAACAAGATCTGACATCTTGGGAGACATATTATTAGCCAGTATAGTTAACCTATAACCCATGGTCTATCTTTGACTAGACCAGCTTGGCTGTATCTTGATTCATATATGAAATATGGGTATGATTTTATAGTAAATTACGTACGCTGTACGTAGCGTGACCATTAAAGAAGCTATCTTAAATTTAGTGACACCTGTCAATTGCTTGCATTTTTTTAATTCAATGTTTTCTATAAGACAAAAATATTCAGACTATAGATACGTACGACAAATAACAATTTATTTACCGCAAGCTGGGGAAGTTTACGTCTTGCAATTAACGACGACTGCTAACAATAAAAATGTCATATACTAGGTTTACTTCTGTTCTCTACATGTTTTATGGTTATGGGCAATTTCAAAAGCACTATTGAGACATATTATGTTAAATTGCCAGACTACTGCAGACAGCATAATCAGCCCAATTGATATCAACTACACACTTAATATTTCCTTGAGGAGCGGTTATAGTGATCGATCGTGACATATTTAAAGTGTAGTTTATATTTAGGTACGGGTTTTAAGATATTGATGTTTGTGTTTAAGAATTATTAGAGTACGAAAAATAACAGAAATTTCTTCAAGAAAAAATATACCTTAGCATATCGATGTAGTAGTAGTAGTCAATAAGCATTAGTAATGACAGACTCCGAACTATTTCAGTAAATATGACACAAACACAGACATGGCTGTTCCGGACAGATACTTTAAGAATGTTTTGCTACGTCACAAACAAACAGTAGGTCAAAGTGACCCTGGATAGAAATAACAATGTGAGCTGAAGTACTTCGCTCTCAAGAGCAAGTACTTTGGCTCACATGACGATAAACTCTCTGCGCTATCTTGTGTTAGTTTATTGCCTCTACGGTACAAGGCATCACGTTCTCGACTATCTTTCTAACCGATCGCGATGGTCGGGAGCAGTGTCGAGTGTGACGCTGTCGTTACCTACTGCAAACAACTAAACCACGAAAGAGGCAGCGTAGAGAGGGCGGAAGCCACCTTTCTCAAAAAAGAAGCAGGGAAGGAAAGGAAGAGACGAAATGAGATAAGATAGTGGGAAGACAAAAATAATGAAAAAAGAAAAAAATAGCAACGAGTAAAAGGGTGGTATTCATGTCATATATACTTTTAACCCCCACGTCCTAAGCATAATAATATAAACATAAAACACAATTCAAAGGCAATAAAAGTCAGCTGGAATCGTATTGTAATTCAAAATGCAATAAATGCGTTGCGAGATGTTAGAAAAATGCTTGCACTGTCCGCAATTTTGGCACAGAATATTTATTTGGTCCTTTCTTTGAACCTAGCAGTGGTGGCAGATATACTTCCTCTTCTCCTAGCACGGGCGAAGTAAGAATGCTAACCTCTGCGACTGGGGTCGGTCTGTCGTAAAAGGCGACTAAAAACCCTAGTACGTGGTAGGACCCCAAGCCCTGGATGACAACCACCCTTGGTCTGTAAGTATGCCGGCATAATAACCTTGTGTAGTGTTCCGGCATTAATAACCCTGGATCCTACATCCCTATGGGACAGCAGCGTGTTCGTGGTGCCCCTAGCGTCGCAAACAACCATAGACGACGGTAACTTCTTGCTATGAATAAAGCCGACAGCCTGTCTGCTGTTCCTCAGCAGTAAAAAAGTACATAAGAAGAGGAACTGCTGGCGCTGAGAGGTGACGTGATAGCAAACACAAAAATACTTCATCATGCTAAACGATAGAACTTAGATGTCTGGTGTTTCGAACTGATTTAGAATTCAAGAAGATAACTTAAGCATTATTTGTTTTTCTGTATATTGTAATTTTTTCTTTATGTATTTTTCTGTAAAATTTGTGATGAACCGAATGAATGTCAATCTATTTTTACAAACAATAGCAATATAGAAAATCCAGTCCAGGCCAGGTTCACTAGATTGCAATAAATGACTAGCTTACAAATTTCGCAGCTTAACATTAAATTCGCATGCAGACGCTTAGCAAATGATCGCATTTATATTTGCTCGAGTATGTAAATATATCTATAGTATAGAGTACGGGGGGGCATGGGTGAGGTCTTGGTTTTAACCAAGACAGAAGGCTACTTCGCATCCACGTCCACGTTTGTCCCCCTAGGCACTTCTGCATCCACCGCCTTAGAGATGCAGATGAGCTAAGGATGCAGGGCGAGGACCACCATTATGTGCCTTAAAACAGAATCAACTTACTAGAGAGGATACCCGAATAAAACCGAACCTGCTAATTAGTTAATCACTCGCTTATTTGAATATAAATGATTCTTGAAGCCGTAACAGTACAAAACCGGAACGTTTCTAATCCAACGACTTTTGGCATGAAAATACGGAAAATAATGACCTGACCGTTGGAGGAACTTTGTATCTTCATGGTGACTATCACAAATATACATGGAATTCTGATGGCGTTACCAAAAATCAGCTAGATAACCTGGCAATCAGTTCTGCGTGGAGGACATTGTTTCTGGATGTGCGTAATCGCAGAGGTGCTGATGTTGATAGCGACCAACATCTTTTAGTAGCAGAAGTGCGGTTAAAAATATCGATGTCTCGTACAGCAACCAATACAGCGGAAACAAGCCGAGACGGTTCGATGTCTGCAAGCTAAAGTTTAAAAAAAAATATGTTTATTAACACTACATTGTTTCACAAATTAGCCTTAAACTAAGACATTTCGGTACTAACACCTAAACTAGGCTTAGCCTGTAACATAGGTGTTAGTCCCTAAACCCCCCAATTTAACTTAATTGTTTTGGTAGCGCGTGGACAGTATTATTACAAACTACCCTCATACAAACAAAACCACAAGAATAAAAAGTTGCACTTGTAATGTGGGGTGGTCTTCCTTTGGACTAGAACATATTTACACATAATACATTTTATTTTATTACACATATAATACGTGCTAAAGTATCAAGATATCAGACATGCTTTCAAGATAGAGCTTCAGAACCGATTTTACATTCTTGATTCAAGTTCCTCATCATCAACAGTTGAATCAGAGTGGAAACGCATAAAAAAGGCATACAGGGCCCAGCTCTGTCGTCCTCGGATATAACTATATAAGGGAAGTGTGGATGTCACAAATAACTTGGGACCTCATTGGAAAAAGAAGAACTTTAACTCATCGCCTTGCATGACAAATATGTACGAGATAATCTCAAGCTGTGATACCGGCAGATTTGCAAAGACATCTACCACAGCAGCCGCCTGGACAGAAGAGTATGGGCTGAGGGTAATGCTGATGGTGCTCAGCAAACGGTGAACTTTGAAAATCTGAACAAGATGTACAAAGCTACTAAGGCCTTGTCAGGAAAACGGTGCTCACATAAACAACCCTTAAAGAGTAGAGAAGGCTAACTTATTGTGACACGTGAAGGGGCAGCTTCGACGCTGGAATGAGCACTTTACGGAAATTTTTAGCATCTCCGATAATTCCGTTAACACGACCCGTGCAGAAACTGGGCTTCAAATAAGTCTGGACATCGACTTCTCTCCACCAACTGCAACTGAGGTACTAAAGGACCTTCGTTCACTTAAAACTGGTAAAGCACCAGGAGTTGACCTTATAACTGCAGAGACACTGAAAGGATAATTGGCTTTAGCTATTTATGCTCTACATACGAGAGATCTCTTGATCTCATCAGTCTACCAGGCTAAATCAAGCGTTACCCTTAAGTTAGAATTATGTTCAAAATCACTTTAAAATGTAGGCTATATATTTATAATTAGTAGGGTAAATCTACTAACATTTAAACCGATAAAAAATTAAAAACAACTTTTTGAGGTTGAGTACTGGCTAAGTGGCATTAAATTCTCATTAAGTCGCTCATTTAATCCTAATTAACACACTTTCGCAAAGCATTCAGGGCGTAACATGTTATGAATGAATTAGATATTAAGTTGAATGATAACATATCGTTCCATAACCGGGGATTAAAAACAAAATATTACTCACATTAATACGTACTCCGAGATCAAGCATCTCGTCCTGCGGCCCTGACGCTCCAAGCATACGAAAGAACACCGGGATTTTAGTAGGTAGCGACTTGCATCCCGTATCCAAGACACTACCCTGCTGCAGGTTTTCTGAGCAGCGAGGTTTGAAAATACCCATCTAGAAAAATGCAACTAAATTCCTTAAAACAGAAATTAAATATAATCATAAGATCTATTTTTATTCAGAGATAAATAAGAATAGAGCTACCCCATCACTTTTCTATGGAGAGGATTAATAAATAGTCCAAACTGCTTTACACTTGTAGTCCAGTCAAATAAGGTTTTAAATCAAAATTTTGACACTTTGCATTTTTATTATAATTTAACAGTATCTCATAAAATAATTCAATTTATCCCAAAATGCACTTTTAGTGAATGTTGGAATTTAATAGAATTTTTTTTAAATTCCTGTTCAGAATACTTTATAATAATAATTAAATAAATAAATACCTGTATATTTGAACATGCCACACAGCGCTTTCTAGTCCCAAGGTAAGTAGCATAGCACTTGTGTTATGGGTAGTAGATAACTACAGTCAAACCTGGATAAGTGAGAGCTCAAGGGACCGCGATCTCTTTATCCCATAAAGAGGTTTCTCACTAACCCGAGTTTCTAGCTTACAGAGTTACAGAAGGGGTCTGTCTCACTTATAGAGGTCTATAAAATACGGCAAATAAGACGTACCTAATTAGAAACAAAATACGTGTATGTATGCGTATTACATGTTTAGTGAAATAATAACTGAACATAAATGTTTAATCTAAATAATATTATACCTAACAACATTTACTTGAAAAAATCGGTTAATTTCTTTTGCGATTCTGTTTTTAAATTTTGTGAATGTTTTTCAAGTTCATTTCGTAATTTCCCAGATTCAAAAGCATTTACAATTTTTAGTTTATCACTTAAAGACAACAAACTGAGTTTTCTTTTAGACATTATGAGTAAGCACAGGAACTTTCTTCGCCACTGCTGTTTATGAACTGATGACTGTGTAATAGCTTGAGAAACAAGTCGGTACACACACACATTTGGCTTTTTGAATAGAATGAGTTCCTCGTCATTTGGTCATTCGAATACGTATTGTATTCCTATAGTTCCTAAAACTATAGAAAACAATAACAGACGCACACTTGGTTTGAATTAAATAAGAGTCCCTCGAAATTTAAGAATGGGTCATAAATAGCAAACGTTAAACACGTTTAACTGTCGCTTACAGAGGTATAGGTAAGTATGAATCTCACTTATAGAGGTTCATGCTTGAAAAATTACTGTCACTTATACAGGTTTTGTTTCTCACTTAAAGTGGTTTTAGGAGAGCAAAATGACGGGACCTGGTAAATACTCTCATTAATAGAGTTTTCTCGCTTACCCAGTTCTCACTTACTCAGGTTTGACTGTAATATACTTACTGTATATACTTTTCTTCTGTAAATAAATACATATTATACAAAATCAGATCATATTATACACAATAATAGTCATTCAGACACGAGACAGGAATTGAACCCGTGACATCCGCTATGTGCGTTAGCCGTTACGCCACGAAGGTCGTAATATTTATTTATTTGTCCGGCCAAATCAACAGGACAAACAAGCAATTGAGTTATAGGATCTGATAAAGTGGATGCAAGAATTTCTATTACTATAATAGTGATACACGTTCCACTTTCTATCCGTGTTGTCTCTTTTACAAGTTTTAAATTACAGACCGTTTTCCCACGTCGATAAAATATACAACTTTCAAAAAAGAACGATAGAAAAATATATAAGAAATCATCAGCATGTTAGTTAGTAATAACGAACACCTATGAGCGACAGGTTTTTATTTGCTATGCTTCAGTACTCTTTTACTTACGAGCTTTGTGCGACATCTATAGGTAGCAAAATAATGTCTTCTTCTTCTTGTTTTGGGAGTTGTAATGGCACGACTTGTACATTTTTCCATCGTCATGTTGAATGGTAATTGGTTTTCAAACGGTTTAAAGCTAAGGAAAGAATAGAAATAAAAAACTAAACTAATAAAAAAAATAAACTAAAATAATTTTGAAAGCAAACTGTAATCAAAATAGCTTAATTTACTGCTAATATTAAATTATACTTTATTTACAACTTAATATGATTATTTACAATAAATACATTTAAAGCATTATACACACAAACGAATATATAAATACTAGCCGATCACGCCCGCTCCGCTGGGCAATTAACAGGCAAAATTAAATCGATAAATTTCAATAAAAAGTATCCTATGTTAGAAGTAATACCTCCAAGAATATGTGTACGAAGTATCATGATGATCGGTTAAGTAGTTTTCACGTGAAAGCGTAACAAACAAACATACTTTCACATTTATAATATTAGTATGATAGTAGAGATTCAAAAAGGAGGGAATGAACACATAAAGGGCAAGAAAATAAAATATTATTTATATCAGAATAACTCACACAACATTCACCACAATTCATAATAGCCAAACCCATCAACACTGTCATTCCTTAAACAGGCATAATCAGAGACACAGGAAGTGTAATTTGACTTATGACAGGTTTCAGTACAATAAATGGATTCAACTTATTAATGATGTGTATTTTGTTTTTAATAATTAATTCTTGCTTTTTATTTAATAGGCACCTGCAATTCCAGTGGACTATGCTGTCCATGTTGAGACTAGATGTAGAGACTTCATTAATAAAACAGCATTAGTTAGTACAATATAATGGGATTAAGAAAATTATTTTAGAGTGTAGCAATTAAAGCGCAGCAAATCAGCAAAAAGAGTCATATTGTAGTACCTAATCAAATATTCATGAGCCTCATAACCTTTGGAAAGTCTTAGAGGACAGCAAGTTTCTGAATATACTTTTTTTAAGAAATGGTACTTTGAGGTGATACAGGTACAACTGTATTTGTACTTTGAAACTATTATCTTGGCAAAGACATCATTATAAGACTTGGAAACTGTAGGCTACAACTTTGATGCTTCTTTATAAGTGACACTGTTTTAGGTATTCAACTTTAAAGTTTCAAAGGCAGAACACAAGCAATATGATCTAGGTATGGTCCTCCTCAATATTAGAACTTTCACCAGTATAACCCCGACCACACTTGTAACATCTAGGTTTAGACCTACATTGACTTTTGTATGTCCAAAACGACAACAGTTAGACAATTATTAGTTGTCATAAAATTTTAACTTAAAAACTATACGCGTCAGCAAATTTATTGAAAGTAATTGACATTTTATTTCTGTTAGTTCATTTCAAACTGCTATTTCGAAAGTTATGGAAAGAATTTTGCTTTCAAAGTTGTCAAACATCACTAAGTGGAATGTTGTACCATCAATTAGCTGATGAGTTTGGATTTCTTGAACATGCACTTCTTTCTTTACAGTACTTGCTTATTTTATTCAGACGATTTCGTTTTAGTGATATTTTATCAATTAAACAATCAACATCCAATGCAGATTAATTTGAATTCACTGTAATAGCTCCCGCGAGGGACACTGAGTCCCCCGGGCAAGGAAAATTATTCGCAAGATTTAAAAAAGCACTTACCGTACTAAAAATACTATATTAATAAATATAAATTCAATAAATGTAATTATATTCACAAATTAAAAACTATTTCGATCAAATAACTCTTAAAACTTGAGTAAAAATTGAAATCTCCAAAAAATCAAACCGCCAAATATGAACATTTCCCGCTCTTTCAAACTAATGTTAAAAGTTACGACTACGATTAAATGTCGTTGTAAAGGAACGCTATCAACAAACAAAAAAAATATGGCGAATGGTTTTCATTTGCTGGGCTTTTTGAATTTACTTTTATTGACAAACAAACCCGCTAAATTAGATCATTATTTTTTTTTCAATTGTCGTACAATTATTTCAAATTGAGGTAATTTTTATATTTGTTAACATTTATTATTACTTCCGTAAAAATAAACGTGAGTAATGTAGACGTAAAAATATTTTTCTACTGTTTCGTAGCTTTGTAGATGGTACTAGTAGGAAAATATTAATTTTAGTTTACTACTTTCGTGTTTTATTTTTAGTAAAGAATTTTTTGAAACTGTTAATAGCTGAAACTGATATTTTCACATAAAATATTTTGTATACATTGAGTAATCAAATCATATTTCTTCAGTGTAGCATTTATTTATTGTAGTACAATTTAATATCATATATATGGCAATAATTTTCAGTCATCAGGTTAGTTTGGTAAACTCGTAATCTGTGTGTGAATTTTACCTTTATTTTTGATTTCTGTATTAAATTTTAAAATGTATACAGTTTCTAAGGGACCCAGCAAAATTGTAGCAAAAACTCGTCGAGGTAATTTGTTGTTATATGCTACTTTTGTCATATACTTTCGGTGATCATGTGAGATGAACTTTTGAACGTCTATTTCCATTTTCAGGCCTAACACAGAATTTAGAACGACTGGACAGTCGGAAAGACCATAATAGGAAGTCTTCAGAGTCTGACAATGGAGAAATTATTAAGTAAGTTTTATATTTCACCATAATTACCATAATATTTTCTCTTAAGATTTCATCACTGTTTTTACATAACCTAATTGACCGGAGGCTTGCGCTTGTAGGAATCAATTTATAAACGTTGGCTCGGTGTCGTTGTATATGTAATTGCATTCTCGTCTTAAATATGTTAATGTCTGTTTAATTAGAGGTTATTTGAACTTTATTTATTTCAGCATGCCTAAGCCTATATTTCATTCCAATGGCAAAAAGACAGTCCACCAAAGAATACAGCATCATGTGATTACACCCCAGCATGAAGAAATAATTAGGTTTATTAGTGAAAGTAAGTAGTTACTTGTTAGAATAAATGAGAAATTCTATGTTAATTGAAATGGATAGACAAGTTGAAAACATTTCTTATTTTACATTTATATTTATGTGATACATACCAGAGCAAGCAAAATCTGAAACCAGTTTCTAGCTCTATATAATAACAGCCCATTAGCTTCTACTGTTGGACTGGGGTGGCCTCCTAGAAGGAACATAAAGGACCATCATGTTGGTCCAAATTAGATTGCCGGATAACAAATCGGTATATGTGCTTATGTTTTCCTTCGCTACCATTACTTTGCAGTTATGTTATAATTAGCATAAACTTAAGCTAATCATGTAATAAAATGTATCTAGAAAAACTGTCCAAGTTATGCACATCGTTGCGTAGTTTGAAACTGCAATCTCTAGGTTGTTCCTCAGAACATATTCATGTGTGTGAGTGTGTTCACACTCCTGTAATATTTGCTAAAATTTGTTCTGACACTGTTTTTCATATACGACTAGTGTGTAGTAATTGGCCTTGAGCTAAATCTATGAAATAGAATCTTGAATAAAAGTACCACTAGCTTATTTCATTTTCTTTCTTTTGTCTTCATTTCCTTCTCTGTATGCTTATTATTCTTGACTCGTATCTTATTCTGCCCTTCATGGCTAAAGGGAGAAAAAGTAATAATTTATCCGATTCCAAAAATACTTTCATCAATTACCTCACTATATGAAGGTCAGTAGAAATATGGTAATTCCTCTTGTATTGCAAATGTCCATAGATGACAGCAACTACTTAACATTTGGTGTAATGTAGCCAGTCTAACATATTCCTGCCATAAAATATATAAATTACATAAAATTTTAACAGTACAAAGTAACATTTTGTATGAAAAAAAGTTAGGATTACCTCAGCAACTAGTTGTTGCACTGTCTAAAAATTTAGCCCATTATAGGCCAGTGTTCTATTTATAGGATAGTAAAAAGATATCAAACAAAGTATCACAAACTTACCCACTTCATTTTTAAAAGTTGCATGCTAAAGGGTTAGATTTATAATGCAACTGAAATTTGTAGCTACCATATAGTCTCCAGGTTTTTTTAATTGATTGATTATTCTGTTATTATTTATTTTTCAGCTTGGACACAATCAGCGTATGGAGACAGTGAACCATCAACGCCTACAAGTACAATAGGTAAATATTGAAAAGAAGGATAGTTTATTTTTATTGCTGTAGGACAGCAGGCAGACTGACGACCCGCTTAGAATTTAGCAGTTACCGTCGCCTATGGGTGTTTGTAACGCCAGTGGTGTCGCGAACACGTGCTGCTGTCCCATAAGGGTATAGGAACTTAGGTCACTAATGCCAGAATATATTTTTCACTCAAATTTTTATATTTATGTTTTTAGGGTCAGGTAGCTCTTCACCTTCTTCTCCCTCAAACCTTTACTATCAAGATGACGAGCCAAATCCTGTATTACGGGACTTCAAACCCTTTGACCTGGAAACATGGTGGGGCAAACGGTTGTACCAGAACATTACAAACTCTCTCTAAATATGCCAAGGATAATATAGAGACCAAAAAAGAATTTCGGTAACGTAAGTCACAGTCATCTGTAGTTTACTAAATTTTATACGACATTTAATACGGTTACCATGTTTTTTCTTAATTTAAAAATATATTACAAGTACCTGCATTTTGATACAAACTTTACCCACACACAAAACTGATGCGTGCATCCATCCACTTGACAGGGTTGGTATTATTTTTACTTATTTCTTCTATTTGTAAGTGAAGAGTAACAAACACGTAGAATATGTACATATATATATGGCTGGATGTGCACATATTGTCTCCTCTAACTAAGAGGGGCGGGCGGCTGATAAGTTCGCGGCCTAAGGTACTTAATGAAAGAAAAATTGTGAAGATTATTTTTAATATAGTTTCCTTCAAATACACTTCTCACATCTGGCATACAATGTCTTTAAACCACTCAAAAAATATTCTTTGTCCTTAAAATGATGATCTACGGCAGCTTTTATTTCGTTGTCATCCGAAAATCTCCGGCCCCGTAAGTCCGTTTTCAATTTGGAAAATAGAAAAAAATCGCTAGGTGCCAGATCGGGACTAAACGGTGGGTGGTCAATTTCTGAAAACTGTCATTCAAGGCCTGCCACACGCGCGGTTTGAACCCGTTCATACTCCTTGTCTTGCAAAAACAACACTCCGCGCGCTAGCTTTCCACATCCTTTCTGCACAACAGCCTCATGAGCTTGACTCACATTGGCATCAAATTGGCATAATATTGACCGTTCCTTGTAGTTAAAAGGGTAATCAATTAATAAAATTCACTCGCTCACTCCCAGAAGATAGTCGCCATTAGCTTAGACGCCGACTTTTCTGCCTTGAATTTCTTCGGAGGCCTTCTCCTTTTTTAATCCATTCCATCGACCCTTGTTGGGACACCGGATCATACTGGCGAATCCATGTTTCATCCACGATGACGATCCGATCACAAATTTCGTCAATTTTATTGTCGGCTGTTGACAAAAAATCCTTGCAGCTCTCGAGTCGTCGTTGCTTGTCGAGCGATGTGAGCATTCTCGGTACCCAGCGCGTGCAAATTTTTTCCATGTGTAAATTAAATTTTGATGTAAAATTTCTCCAACTCTTTCTTTGCTAATCGCAAGTTCTTCAGCTATCTGCCACAATTTAATTCTTCTGTCGGCTACACAAGTTAGTTTTTCTACGTTTTGAACATTTTCTTGGGTAACTACCGTAACCGGCGGCCCGCGCGGGGATCATCTTCGCAGTTCTGAGAGAGCTGCGAAGATGATCCCCGCGCATCCTCCTTGTTAAAATAAGCTAGCTCATTTTTTCACCGTTGTATATGAAGGCGTAGAATCATAAAGAACCGATGACATTTCTTCAAAAATGTTTTTCGGCGTAAAAAAAGGAAACCCTTTTTTTACGAGGTACTTTATCACGGCGCGTTGTTCAAAATTTCGTGAATTTTCGGATTCGGCGATATGGTGATGTTCGTTGTTCGACAGGTAATTCAATTATGACCTGAAATTTGATAACGGATTGTTTTTATTCTACTACTGAGTCCTGCAATTAGTGATAGGAGTCCTTACTGCTATCACTAATTGTAACTTTATATAATTAGGCCTTAAGTTAAGTACCTTAGGCCGCGAACTTATCAGCCGCCCCTCGTATATAGAATTGTTACAAAGTTAAGTAATCTACAGTTGATTGTGGATCTCAATAGTTATTACATACCTAGTAATGAAGTTACATAGCTCAAAACTTGCAGCTAATCATTGTTACTGGATGTTCAACTTGTTGTGTGAAGTGAATGTTGTTTTTGAATTTTAAATGTGTTTATACAGTTCTTTTCCTATAAATTGAAATAATGACCAAAGAAGATGAATTATATTGTTCAAAATTGCATGTAAGAATGAATAAATTCAATTCACAAAGAAAACATGGGGTTTCAGAAATTTAAAGGTTTTTTTGTTTAATTTAGAACTTGATACATAATGTCAGGCCATGTCTTCTCACAATGTCGTTTGCTTTACACAATAGTTAAAAACACAAAACAGGTGATGCTAAAGTATTTACTTTCGCATTATACATAGGCTTCTAAAAAAAGTGTCCTTCTGTCAAATGTGTGAATGAATAAATACATGGTATAAATATGTAAATACATGGTAATAAAAACAATAAAAATACAAAATATAATTTGAGTGGTGTAAAAATAGGGTGGCATGATGGAAAAATGCCACTGGCTCCCAGCCAGGAAGGGCCAAAAGGGATGTGAGCACAAGAGGATATAACATTTATTATTGCAACATTTAATAAAATTTATTAGTTTTTTATTTAATTTATTCAAGTTGCCTACTTAATTGCATACACTAGTTAATCAATAAATGCATTCACAAGAAAAAGTATCACCTGGCTTTAGAACAAAAAAAATGTGATTTCTGTTCAATACCTGAATTGGAAGGTACTAAGAAATCAAGTAATGATATTATTATCATTTGTATGTATTATAAAATAAAAAAAAATCTATGTCATAGGAACTTTTTTATATTGAGGCAGGGCAGGGCAGCCTCATCTGATGAATTTGCCACGGGTCTAAAACAGCATAGTGATGTCACTGCATTATCAATGAAATCTGAAAACAACAAGTCCAGGGCTGCCGTTTTGGCATACATCTGTTTACTAAGGCATGTTCAATTACCACTGATTACAAAATATTTGTAGGTTGGTCTAATTTTGATGAATATATTCAATAATTACAAAAAATCTACTATAAATATAAATGATCTCTAGTGTATTTAAAAAAAATCAACATGTGTTGTGTTAGAATGCTATTGTGTGAATAAAATTTTCTGGAGACAAGGCTTTTATATAAAACATGTTCATCAGATTTTTGTGCAAATTATCAGAACTATCAAATTGTTGATTTACATTAAATAAAAAAATATTAAATTGAAAATCAATTATGCAATATGTTTAATAAAAATAAGACTAGTATGTCTAACATATTCCATAATTGACACACTTTATAACTGTTACTATAAATAACATCACATTTAAAATGTTACTTTACCCTAACAAAACTATGATTTCTTGTATCACAATTATTTTTTTAGTGTTTCTATAATATTATAGTGTTTGTTTTTTATTTCTTTGTATATATGCAAGCATAATTACATATTAGAACTCCTTATAAAAGACATAATATTAGCTTACTCTCGCAATAAAAAAGTGCCTAAATAAATATAGTATAATGCAAATATAAGAAATCATAACAAAAATTGGAAAATCACTAATTTGTTGGATGGTGTTCTGTATTTCATTATTAAAGAATTTAAAAATGTTTAAAAAATATTTTAATAAATTTTAGTTTAGTGTACCTTATTATATTTGAATTGATGTCCATAATATTTATTGGAGATGCTATACAGTCGAATATAATTCGCTCTTGATTAAATTAAACTTAAAAAACTGCTGTGATGAATTATGTTGTTTATTAGTTTTGTATTGCTTCTATAAGCTACTATACAAAACATTGAGCGCGATATGTAGCATGAAATATTTAACGTTAATCACAAAAATCAATGCGCAATAGTTGTTGAGCTTTTTATACCACAAATTCAAATAGCTACAATGAATATAAATTAAATGTAATAATTTTTTATTTTTTAATTCTTAGAGAATCGTTACATAATACAATCCACTTTAATTCATATTTTTGTTATTGAAATTGCTTTATTGTTATACTACTGTTTGTAGCTTTATACAAAGAGATCATCAGTATTGTCATGTTTGTAATAAATATTTATAAGCATTTTAAAAAGTCAAAATTTTATTATAACGTTTTGCCGTACTTATAGTACGGTTAAACGGTAAATTAGTAGGTTTGTTTAACATAGAGTTTGTGGCAGTCAAAACATACACAATTGCATGGCACAGCATTGTTACATATTTTCAGATTTTAAATAACGTTGAAATAATCTACCGGGCAATCGTAGCTTTCGTAATGTATAAGATAATCTAGATAATCGTAATGTATAACAATCAACATCTAGCCAAGTCCGCATTAGTAATTGTAAAAGTTCAAACTTTTATAATTACTGTTAATATGTGACTAGAAACAGTCAGGTATTAATTATTTTTCTTAACTAAATTTAAAATGTTTCTTCAATTTTCCATTCTACCAAAATTTACATTATAATATGAATTAAAATAATTAATTAATTACTTTTAAAGTTTTTTTTTTTGTGTTTAAATATGAGAATTATATAATGCGCACACGCTTAGAAATGAGACCTTCAGAAGACTTATCCATTTGTCTGCTCGCGAGACATGATGTAAGTTTGACCATAACTCGTCATAAAAAATATTATATCACGCACTATTTGCATAGGTTATTAAATCAAATTGTTAACTAATGGAGCGGTCGTCGCAGTGTATTAGTGCCTTGACTGTCACAAACTTCTTCGATAATAAGATCCATTTATCGAACTATTGTTATATAAATTGTTATAATTTTTTGCTGAATTAAAGTGAAAATGTCTTCCAAGTGAAAAATACAAATCATGTGTCATCGATGTTGATCAATAATTAAATTATTGAATTTGATTTTATTTGTGTTTAGAATTGTTTTCCATATACTTACTTTTATTTGACCAATGATATTTATCGTTTACTTATTTTGTATATTTGCAGTATATTTATTACTTATCGTGTAACGTACCAGACTAGGGTGATATGCGGGCAGGCCATTATCAAGTACGAAGTGAAGAATCATATAAGAAAGCGAAACACCGTGGCTAAATATTCATATTAAAATGATGATTGTATGAATTAATAATTTTTACTTTTTTATATTTTAAGAAATTACAAGTATGTTTCAGCATGCAGGTTTTTGTTGTAATGAACAGTTACAAAAAATCCTGCGCAAGCGTTAAAAGAATTGCGACTATATATAGTGTATGTTAAAGTAATTCTGTATACAATCATCATTTTGTCGATTTATCTATATGAATATTTGTTTAGTTCAAAGTAAAAATAAGAGTTCTACTCGACGCTCATTCGATATAATTCGTTTAAGTTAGAAAATATTAATTAGCTTTATAAATTGACGAGACATACAAGTTTTTAGGTAATCATAGAAAAAGTAACAGAACCCTAAAATCTCTTAGTACTTGTATTGTACACCAAAATATATAAAACTCAAATTACGTAGAACGAGAAATATTATTTAATTAGAACGAATTGTTATAATAATGTATATTTTCTAATTTAGCCGATTCATGTTGTTTAATGAAATATTTCAGTTGAAACCTTTTTCAATCATTATTCCGTGGTAGTAAGTCTGGTACATTTTTACGATGTTACAATTTTTTCTTAAAATTGGAGGTTATTGACTTTCTTTATGGTCATAATACTAAATTGACCAAATGAAATTATAAAAAATGTATACTGCACCTAAATGGTACAAAATAAGTAACTTTTATACATATTATGTTATGCATGTAAGCAAATGCACAATGTAGTGATTAGTTTTAATCCTTTTAGATGGAATATTGAGTCATAGTAGTGATATTTCAGAATATTTTTAGACTGATTTAGTTTTTAAAAGTTATGCTTTTTGTTGTAGTTGAATAAAGCGTCTTAAAATTGTTTATATTTTTCATTTATCCATGCCATTTTATATATTTCCGATTATATTATAATTGCAAGCTAAGAAAGGCGAAATAGTATGAAAAAATTCGGTCGTTACATAATTTTTAAAACAACGTGATGATGAATGTCTGGTAATTAATTTGATTATTGCACTTCGAAAAGTATACTTGGTAACTGACAATCCTGCTATTAAAAATCGATTTATTGGGTTAGGAAAACTGTTGAATGGAATATCATATATTTCTCTATCCGAGTATAATGCAACAGGCCACTGACTGCTGGATTGGCTAGTTTTCTCTATTTAATTTAAAAAAGAACCAGCTTTTCTTTTCTCGAGTTTGTATTAGTGTGCCACGTCAGTTGACAGCGAATCGCTTGCATAGTATACTTCTGATGAACAACTACGAATTTAAACAGTATTTTTACATTCTATTTAAATATTGTTTTCATTACCTTTGACATTTTTCAAATCATCATTGATATAATAGGTGGTAAGCGTCCCAAGACCGCCTTGTTGGCAACCTCCCCTGGTCTGTATATATGCCGCCATAATAACTTTGTGTTGTGTTCCGGCATTATTGAACCAGGTTTCTGTACCTTACGAGACAGCAGCGTTTTCGCGTTTTTTAGCGTCGCAAACATCTATAGGCGACGGTAACTGTTTACTATTAAATGGGCCGTCACCCTGTCTGCTGTTCCTCAGCAAGGAAAACAAAATTTAATGTACTAAACCCTTGATTGTACAAAACTATGGTAAAGAGTATAATAACATCATTACATTTTACTCTATGGCCTATACCAGAGGTTCCCAGACTTTTTTTTCTCATAGACCACTTTCAAAGTTTAGTGGACCCCCTGCAGCTACATTTCTACCATATTCCCAAAACTCGATAAAAATGTGAAGATTAAATCTTACTATGGAAATTTATTATCCGTGCAGGGGCGGAGAAAGAATACTAACCTCTGCGGCTGGGGGCGGCCTGTCGTAAAAGACGACAAAACAACCCACTCTAGCTACGTGGTAGGGCCCCAAGCCCGTCTGGATGGCGACCACCTTTGGTCTTAAGTATGCCGCTATAATAACCTCGTGTTGTGTTCCAGTATTAGTGACCCAAGTTCCTGTACCCTTATGAGATAGCAGCGTGTTCGCGATGCCACTGGCGTTGCCAACACCCATAGGTGACGGTAACTGCTAAATTAGAATTTAGCCCGCTTAGAAGCGGGCCGTCAGCCTGTCTGCTGTCCTACAGCATTAAAAAAAAGGAATAACCGTAAATTTCCCCGTTCCGTGATATTCAATCTGGTCCTTTTTTTAAAGGAGCAGATAGCGCATAAAAGGCATATGGGTCATACACGGTGGACCACACTATCGCCGTGTGCCCTGCGTGGTGCGAGGAGCGCCGCGCCCTCGTCGCCTAAATCGGCGCGGACCTGTCGCTCCCGGCCCTGGTTCTGTCCATGGTCGGGGGCGATCCTGAATGGATGGCCGTCGCCTCCTTCTGTGAGCGGGAAGCGGGAGCGGGAGTCGACCACCACACTCCCCTCCCGCCAACGCAGGCCACGTCGGCGGCGCCGGAGGGCAACTAACGACCTCCGGCCGCCGCGGGCGGCCCCTCGGGGTAGGACCCGCCGCCCGCACTATTGCCACGAGGGTGGCGGCCCCCCTCAACTAGAGTTGTTACAGGAGAGCACCGGGGGGACGAAACCCTGACCCCCTGGCGCCAACACTTTAGAAGGGGCCCGCCTTAAGACATAGGGCGGGCCGGTGCCTACCTGGGCCACGAGATCGGCAGGCCATATTTTCGTGGGCCCGGGCGTAGACGATAGGAGAACAACGCGGTTTTTTAGTGGGTAGTCGGATGGTTGAACATCTTTCCCGGAGTCCCACATATCCCTCGGTCCCCCAGGCCGGGGGAACCCGTCAAGAGAGGTTTTTCCCCGAGACCAAAAAAAAATATAGGTCATATGGGCTCATTGTTTTCCTTTGATGGAAGAATGAAAACTAAATTTTAAATAATCAACACTATACTGTCGACATTTCTTCTTAGATTCAGCCATGTTTCGTATCAGTTACCTACCTGTGTACCTGAAACGAAAGTTAGGGTTGCAACAGGGACATAACGCTCGGATGATAATGATGACCTACCTGTAAATTAAAAAAAAAAAAACTTTTTTAGTAATCATAGGGCGGTCTTACTCAACAAGATATGGCTATTTTAACAGAATAGGATTACCTAATTATTTATTTCAATGAAATAAACAAAATACCGATCCTAATTATTAAAAGCAATAAATCGCTTCATAAAACTGGATGAAAAAAATTATGGATCTTATTCCATAGTAGTTTTATGTATCCATAAAACTACTAAGAACTGATTTACGACTACGATGATACGGTTGAACCGATTTTAATGTACTGCAAAACATTTTTTTTATAAATATATTATGATATACACACATCAAAAAAGTTTAAGCAACATTTACTAATTTAAATCTTATGATGGTGGATGACCGCTGTATGGATGAACTTCCTGAATGCACCTGAGCCTTTCAGTATTTCCGGGCCGACGGTACACTCGCATACTCGCATCCTTCTTGTATCAGGCCTAAACCCGAATCGCGACTCGTCGGAAAACATAATTTTATCCCATTGTTCCTGGGTCCATGTTCTGCTTCCTCTACACCATTCATTTCGACGAGCGCGATTCCCGCGACGTATCGGTGGGCACCTAATTGGGCGTCGAGCTCGTAGGCCGTACTCATGCAGTCGAGTTCGTACAGTTTGGAGACTTACATCAACACCACTTGAATATTGTAGCCTCAAACTTATCTCTCGAGCGGTTAACATTGGCTGGCGTCTTGCAGTCAGTTGTATGTACTGGTCTTGCCGAGTGCTTGTACTCCTTTTACGGCCTGGATGCTGTTCAGCGGGTTCCCTTGTATTATTGTAGCGCTGCCAAAGACAACAAATAACACTTCTATGAATGCCAAAATGCCGAGTTACCTGAGATTGATTACTTCCCGCTTGAAACATCAGTACAGCTCTTTGCATTTCATTTGCCGTCAAATGGCGTCGCTCCATGACGTAAAGAATATCTAACAATTCAATTTTATCGCTAACTTTATTTAAATGGGTGGTAAAATTATAAAATCAAGACTAAACGTAGCAATAAAAACGCACTTAAATTCAAACAAATTCCCTTTCATTTAATTTTATCAAAAAAACAAAACATAATCGATTTTTTTACAACCAGCCAGTTATGTCATCAATAACAAAAAAGTTTACATACCTACGCACTTTGAGTGAGTAAAGACTTAGAATTAATTAGTATAAATAGCAAATTTGTAATATCATGCATGTTGCTTAGACTTTTTTGATGTGTATATTTCTATAAATTCGATAGAAATAAACTTAAATAATATTTTCATATCAAGACTCCGTGATTTTAATTATTTATTTATTACTTTGATGCATTACAATTGTGCAATTCAATCATAATATATCCCTCCTTTAGTAAACCACCACAAAGTCGGGTAAAAATTACTAAAAGTAGGGACAAAAAGTTCAACCTTTCTCGGCTTTCTTTTCTTTTATGGAAGTATCTAATAATGACTGTGCAGTATTTAATTTTTAAGACACGTTGTACCGAATATGGAATATGTATATGTATATATTTTACAAGTAACAGTTGCTGAGCTTCTTAAAATATTATCTGCCTATACTGATAGGTGAAGTCAAGCCAAAATTTTAGTTCTTCATTATCGAAAGCAAATACATTTTCGTAGACCCCCGCTTACGAATTGTGAACCACGATTTTTTCGTCACCGTCGAGAGACCCTTTGAGTCTTCCGTGGACCCCTGGGGGTCCACCTGGACTACTTTGAGAACTAAGGGCCTATACAATAAGATTTGACGAAGTCATAAATAGGTAATTACGCCGAGTTGGAGAATAAAATATTTATTAGTCTTTATTCTAAATAATGGAAAAACAAACCCCCAATTTATTCTCAGCGGAAAACATAAAATGTGTGGAACGTAACAATTTATCAGTAAGTTATTTTTGTCATTTCGGTATGAATTAGCCATTATAAATTAGTCTGATATTAATTAGTCATTTTTGAATTGTTATCCTAAATTGTATCTCATAGTCAATCAACTTGACTCAAATACTATCAATTAGAAATGACGAAGGCTTTGTGAAAGGGTAGAAAAGCTTTCTTATGTAGTTCCAAACGCAGGATGAGTTTTGATACCTCACATTGTGCAATCGTGGTTACGAAAATTACCAAACTCAACCCTATATGGTTTTCGGTGTCGACCACATATTATTGCAACGACGATAAACCTGACATAACGTTTGGCTTGTAGTCGCCGATGGTTGTGTTCGTCGGTTGCATTCCTATGGAGGATAAACTGATGTATTTCTAAATAGTTCTGATCTGGATGTGCGTGTCCGTTGATTGAATATTTGTGAAAAAGCCAGGTGACCTTCATCTAGGTTTCACCTAGTGCAGGATTAGTGTGATAAAAAAGTGTGTGTGTGCAATTCATAGCATAGTAGATTACATTTCGTATATTTGTATTTAAAATTTACGAAAACTCGAATAAAGAAGAGGCGAAGATTATAGGATACACTAAATACTTATATTGTCGCAAGCTTAAATCCTATTTATGAAAATGTTTGTCTCTTTTTCGTTTCATCGAATCTTCAAATCACAACGGTGCTAAAGAAGTTTTATTTTGAAAAACATTCCAGAAAGCCAATTCAAAGAAAAAGTTTACCAACGGCTTGGTAAATGCACGCGAAATATTGACAAAACTAGAGAAAAGTCTGGAGAAGTCCAGAAAGTACGAATCGGAACTGCTAAAATGTAAAACTTGTAATGTACATTCCCGTTGCAGCGACGATGGGTGGGATTTAGAAATGTCTGATGAAAATGATTACAAAAGTAACACAGGTACAAATAATTTTAATGGGATTTTAATAAAAAAATACACCATAAGTCGTAGATATGACGATCGTAGATCATGTTGACGACCTCTGTAGGCTAGGTTAACGCCTTTCGGTACGCTTGCGAATGTCACGGTTTTTCGTCATTCTTGTCTTGCGACTAGGTGTACATATTATAGGTATTTATTTTAAAAATAAAACTATATATTTAGTATATTAGTTATCTAATACCCATAATATAAGTGAAATAACCCATGAAACCGCGTGTGAACTGCCTGCGCCAGGAAATCTGCCAACAGGGAAAGATGGCGGGAGATCGTGCGGAGAGCTGTGTCCGCCTCTACCACCGATATGGATGCCTCAATGTGCCCACAACCGCTCTGTCAAGAGCGAAACGAAAGAAAAGAAGATAACATAAGTGCTATGCTACTTTGGGACTAGATGTCGTTGTGTGAATATTACAGAATTATCAGGAGTATGTTTAAAACCTGTATTACAGGTCTTTTGTTACAAACAAACAATTGACAGACACAGACCAGAACAATTTTTTTTTTATTGCTGTAGTACAGCAGACAGGCTAACGGCCTGCTTAGGATTTAGCAGTTACCGTCGCCTATAGGTGCTTGCAACGCCAGTGGCATCGCGAACACGCTGCTGTCCCATAAGGGTACAGGAACTTGGGTCACTAATGCCGTAACACAACACAAGATTATTATGGCGGCATATTTAAGACCAAAGGTGGTTGCCATCCAGACGGGCTTGGGGCCCTACCACGTAGCTAGGGTGGGTTGTTTTGTCGCCTTTTACGACAGGCCGACCCCGGCCACAGGGGTTAGTATTCTTTCTCCGCCCCTGCACGGATATAAATGCACGAATTATTGGCCTCATATAAATATTTTGTCATTCATGGAGATCAAATTCACATACAACTGTACCAGTTCCATTTGCTTAGCCACAAACTTAAAAAAGCTCTCCCTCTTCCTATATGTAATCTGCCTATAAACTATTAAGAGTAGAGTGAAGGAGAAACATGTGGGAAAAGTTGAAAAAGTGTACAGGTCAATTATAATTCAAAACCCGTCACTATGCAGCGCTAGTGTATGCTATGAATGTAGTTGTTGAAATTGTAATTGCTAACCTGGATGGTCTGATGTTGCCTCCTTTTTCTTCGAGGCAGTTATGTCCGCAAAGGAGGCGGCGGAGCGGGAGCTAGCTAGCACACTCCCCTCCGGCTACCGTAGAAAGCGGCAGCTGGCGGCCCCTCGGGGGAGGATACACCGCAGGCACCATTACCGCGAGGGTAAGAGCTGCGTGCTGTTTTCGCGGCCCCCCCTTAATTCCTTAGAGCTGACAAAGGAGAGCGCCACGGGAACGAAACCCGGGCCCTCTGGCGCTACAAACAGAAAAGGCCCCGAAACAAAGGGAGGGCTGGCGCCGGCCCGGGCCACGAGATCGGCAGGCCACATATTCGTGGGCTCGGGCATAGGCGATAGGAGAACAGTGAGGTTTTTAGTGGGTAGTCGGATGGCCAAACATCATTCTCGGAGTCCCACATATCCGTTGGTACCCCCGGGGCAGGGTAACCCGTTAAGAATAGTGTTTTTCCCTGAGACCAAAAAAAGCATGTTATGTTAAAAATTATTTATCCCACTGTAATAATTTTTAGCACTTTCCTCTACAATTTACATTGTTGCTATTGTGGCGCTACTTTAATTTAACGCGTTTTGAGGGCACTTTTCAAACGCAGACACAGTACTCTTTACCTCTATCATTCATACTATAAACACGGATATTGAGTGCAATCTGTCCATTATATAGCTTTGAAAGTCAATATAATTAAAAAGCGATCGTAACAAGGATGCTTACTCGAATACGGTACATAATCAGCCAAGAGGTAATACATAAGGTTTTATTGCATCTTTATCAAATACTTTGCATTAAGGCCCTTTCGTGACACTTTTGGAATATAACTAGCTATGTGGTAGGGCCTCAAGCCCGTCTGGATGGCGACAACCTTTGGTCATAAGTATGCCGCCATAATAACCTTGTATTGTGTTCCGGCATTAGTGACCCAAGTTCCTGTACCCTTATGGGACAGCAGCGTTTTCGCGATGCCACTGGCGTTGCAAACACCTATAGGCGACGGTAACTGCTAAATTCTAAGCGGGCCGTCAGCCTGTCTGCTGTCTTACAGCATTAAAAAAAAAAGGATGAAATTTAGCTAAATATTTATCTAACCAGCCCCCCCAAACTCATCTGCTTAAGAAAAAACCCAGCGTCAGACCAAAATTCGATGTTTAGCGGAATGCACCAATTGATATCTACTACAGTAACGTAGGTACATGTCATTGTAGTCGCCGTCAGCTGACAGAACCGTTGGGAGCGTGTTGACGCTTGGACTTCGCCACATAAATTTGTAACAGACATTTATTTTTTTAAATATCCTCTCGCATAGGCACTGATAAGTCCCCGACCAATGGAAATGACATGATGACTGAATCTTGGTCTGCCATGTTTATTATTTCCCTGCAGTATAAGTAAGTAATATCACCTTCCTCTCTTTTACATTCCATCTTCTCATTGATTTGTAAGTTTTATCATTTTTCTCGTATTCATCATTCATTTATATTTCTCGTTAAAGACTTCGTAATTGTGTATTTTAAATTTTATCTTTTAATTATAGTAGTCGAACTTGATGGGAGACGCCGAAAAATTAGAGTTACAGAGTTTTCGACTTTAGCAAATTTTTTTAGGATACATTCACTTGTAGAAGTTAAGATTTATTCCAACTAATTTTGAGTAAATGAGAATCCTAGTTATAAGAAATGCTGTACATCTTTAAACTCTTAAACTCGGTTTTATAAATAATCGATTTGTAAGAATTGTAAAATCAAATATTACTGTGCCCAAGTTCCGGAAGTCAAATTTATTTCTTCGAGTATAGAGGGAAAATAATTATTGAATTATAGAGGGGTTAGATTTCGAGCAACGATGGTTTAAGAAGTTAAAGGGAAAGGAACACAAAATGTTTTCGATTTCTTGAAGTTTGACTTATAGAGGTTCTACTGTAGTTGTACGATGCCGGTCACGGACCCAGATTGCACCGTACAGGAATAAGAGGGACAGCTCGAGAGCAGTGGACTGTATGATAAAGGAATGGGAAGGAGCGGTGGCTAGAGAGACGTTGATGCCTTGCTATGGGCAAAGAAACCCGCACTGACCTTGTTTTCACCCCTTCCCGGTTCGGTTCAGGTCGCTGAGGAACTGTTGCACGGCACCAGCTATAGCACAACACTGAACACACACAGATTTAATGGCACGGCCAATTAGAGTAACCAGGGAGGTCGAACATCGACCGTCCCGTCCAGTTATTTATAATTATCGCACACGGTGCAAAAAGCGGTTATCTCATGCCAAACGTTGACACAAGAAGACAGTTTTTCGTCCCACCCTCGCTTACCATTGTTACCTCACCGAGAGTGAGGGTAGATTACAAAAATCAGGTGGCGGGATTTCAAATACCCTTTATGCAAGGATCGAACAGTAGTTATCATTGATTTTTATGAATTTATAATACATATATATAATGGAACAACAACAAATATTATTGTTATAAAAATGATTTCGAGAAGTTTCCAATAACATTACCTTCAATATGACGCCCATATGTAATGAGTGATATCTCTCAATGAAACAGCTGTCATGTAAATGTGATCCCTGCCAGTAAACAGGGCTACCAAAGTGCTTATAAGTTGTTGTAGAAAGTGATTAAATACTCCTTTGCCCATTTCTCTTAAAATAATTATTGTGGGGCCAGGTGGCAGAGACCCTAAAGAAAAAAATTTAATTGTGGCTTTTGCTCAGAAGAAGCTTAGTGTCACAGAAGAGACAAGCGCGCTCGCGCGTAGGGTAAATAGTCTTCGGATGTAACCGGCGTCTGTGTTTCCCGAACATTATAATTTAGGGGTCTTCAAGAGGAGAGTGAACAGGTTTCTTATAGGCAAGCGTGCTACACCGTCGACCGCATCGTCGCTTAACATCAGACGAGATTGCGGTCAAACGTACGCCTATCTACAATAAAAAAATGTAACTGGGTTGAACCGCTTTTGATAAAGGTTTTTTATGGACTAACTAGTTACTGTCATCGCCTATGGACATTTCAAACACCAACATCAACACCCTACACAATCCAGCAAGTCTGTTTCATAATTTCTATCAATTTAGGTATGAAGATCTTTCGAACCGATACAAAGCGTTGCTGGAAGCGTTTGATAAGCGATGTGATGAGATTTCTAACTGTGACGCCGCCCTCTTGAAGATGCAACACAGAGTCAATAGAAGTTACTCCAAACTTATAAATGCGCATAAAACCGTATTGGTTATCGGAGAAAAATATTTAGCGCTTAGACGCAAAATGAATGAACAAGTAATTTTATAATTATATATTATATTCAGTCAAATAGTCAGGGCATTGTCTAATTCAAGCCACTAAGATATTTAACAATTCGAGTTCGGTCCCCATACACGATATAATCTTTATTAGACCTATAATATTTTATTCAGGTTTCTGTGTACCTGTCCCTTCGCAGAGCAATGTCACACTTACCGTATCGTACATACCATACGTATACCGTTGCGGCCGCTGCAGCGATCAATCCCTAGTCATCAGCTCAAAGGCAGATATAATCACGTCAGATTTGTGAGAATGCTTGTAATTGTTCAATAAATCATTCGGATTATACAAAAGCCCTGCAACGCTACATTAGCGCTAATCTTTGAAAAACAATTCACAAGTTTGTTAAAAACAGAACATTAATATAAAGATGAATTATTTATTTGGTTCGTTACACTTACATTACTAGTTGACCCGGCAAACTTTGTTCTGCCATATGAATTAAAAAAGTAGCCTATGTCTCCAAAATCCAATCTATGGCTACCGAAATTCATTAAAATTGGTTCAGCAGTTTAGGCGTGAAAGCGTAACAAACAAAAACTCACTTTTGCATTTACCTACAGTATCTACATACTGTATACATTATTACAATAATAAATATTTTATATTAGAAGTGCCTCGACGGATGTTGTATTTCATTTGATCAATGAGATGCAACTATTACATAATCTTTGAACTTTGATAAGCAATCTTGGTACAATAACCTTATGATATAAACAAACATATCTGAATTCCGTTCCACGTTACTACATGCACTCAAAGACCGTATCAGACTTTGGAAATTCGTTTAATAACACATACAACTAAGGAGTTAAAAGTGTATATGTATAGTGGTCACGTTCACGTCCACCACCACAGTACTGCGTGTAGAATATAGGCAGTATTCACAGATCCCTGCAACCTCCGGCTTAATTAAGCGACTACGGTTAATAAACCAAGGATTTCAACCCAAACAGCTCATATATGTATGGCATACCTAGACTTTCTTATTTGTGCTGTTTCTTATTAGTGAGGTACCTCTGATTCTTGGAGATGTCTTGAAGCTAACCACAGCTACCGGCCTAAATCAAAATTTTCCGCTCAATCTACGTATATGTAGGTCTAGGTTAGCGTGATAAAACTGCGCAGAAACGTCTTTAGCTTTATTGGACTGGAACGAGCAGTATCACACCACGCCATAAACCATAAAAAATAAATATCACAACATTTAATTAAATGTATGTAATATTAGCATATTATAATGTATTGTGCTCATAACATATATCCAATTTTCAAGGTATTGAGTCTATTTCTAAACACAGTATGCATCCTAAGGTCACTCTTCCTCATCTTAACTAAATGCACTATCTATATAATACTAAACAACTAGTTCATATTAGTAAAAATTTTTTTTCTTCAATATAAATCTTTCGTAGAAATTATGTTACGAAGAAAAAATAATAAAGCTTCAATGGAAACTAAATAAGGTAATCGACACAGCAGAGCTGGCTCGGATCGAATTTGATGCACAACTCACCCAATGCCTGTCAGAAGAACGGGACTCTTGCACCGCTATGTTACTTCAGGAGGTAGGGAACTTTTGTTTCTATGTGAAATTGAATTTTCACAAGATAGGACAAACTGTTTATGGCTCCATAAGACGTCATATTCGTTATAAAATATTATTTCTTTTAACATATTATATTAATTATAACAGCTCATAATATCCCGCTGTTGAACTTGGGTCTCCATTTTGAGGAAGAGAAGAAAAGGGAGAACAGAGTATACCCGCCACGTTTGTCAAATGCGGGTTACATATACCGGTAATCTCGGTATGCCGTTTTCCTTTTAAAGTTTTTCTTCACCGTCGGTACATTTCCACGTCGTCCACGTCCAAAAGCCATATACCATCGTGGAATATGAATCCGTGACTTCCAGGTCACGGACAGTTTGACTGGTGGTATGATTTTTATCCTCAACTTCATTATATTACAGATAAAGAAATGTAATAACCTGTTTTTAGAAAACTTGCGTTTAAATATGCAATTGGAAGAGACTAAATCTGAAAATGCAAGTTGGAAATAATGTTATTCTATTTTCATGTCGTTTTAAAACTTTTACCATTGAGGAAGTAAATGTGAATGTTATGGCCAAAGTTCTAGGACCAACAATGTCTAGAAAAATTAACTACGTTGCATTGTTATCTACGAAGCGAAGGATATATCTTATTATTATAAAATAAAAAAATAACAATCCGTTGCTTAAATATTCATTATAAATCTTTATTGAATTGATACATTTTCCTTAGTATAACATTATTTTTCCCGTTGTTTTTGTTAACGCGATATAACACAGTACATATACGTGTATAGATTAGGGTTGCCAACCCCAAATTTAAAAAAACTAGGATATGATATTGAAAAAACCAGGACAATTTAGTTTAAAAACAGGACGCAGTAATATAGTTGCAATACTTATATTAAATCGTAGTTTAATGGTATGCAGTTACTATCGTCTATGTATGTTTGCGACGCTAGGGGCACCGCGGACACGCTGCTGTCCCATAGACATACACAAGATTATTATGGCGGCATAATTATAAACCAAGGATAGTAGCCATCCAGAGGGGCTTGTGACCCTAGGTAGCCAGAGTGGTTATGTCGCCTTTTACGATAGGTCGACCCCAGCCACAGAGGTTATTCTTACTCCGCCTCTGCACGGAGAGTATAACAACAACAAATATTATTTAATAATAAGTACTTATTTGAATATTAAAAAAACAGGATGCTACTTAAAAACTATCCAGGACATCCCAGGACACCACAAAAACTAGGACATATCCTGGGAAAACAGGGCGGTTGGCAACCCTGGTATAGATACATAGTTTATAAAACCGCTAATTATACTAATTCCCATGTTGCTGCTGCATCAATAAATAACATCAATGCTGCAATAGTTTCTTGTAATCTTTCCCATAATTAATTTACCTTGAACTGAAATACAATAAGCAACAATTCACAATATAATTATTTTTCAATTCTGTTAAAAAGAGTAAAGTGGTTTAAAATATTCTAGATTATTCTCTTGTGACTTGACATTGACAGTAACACCTTGACAACTATAAATAGGCAAGACATGTAAGGTATGTAGAAAATTTTACCCAAAGAATTTCCCCGCCCGGTGAATTTAAATTTCCTGCTCACCCTATCTCACCCCAAATCTATAAATATTTTATGTAAGTTCCTTGTTTTAAATAATATATGTATATTTGTAACCAGTTTAACTTATGCCACCCTGTCCTTAGGTTCTCAGAATATATTTCCAGAGACCGTCTAAATTTGATTTACTAAAGCTATTCGCTATTCCATCACCTGACAACTCTTACTGCGACCTTGACAATATCAGTGCCAAAAGCATTGGAGCCATACACTAAAAACCAATATGTAGAAAATGCATACCATAAACAAGATCGGATACACTACCGCCACAAATGCAAAAGACACGCACTTACTCAAAGGGAAAACTTTATAATTAATATAATTGATATACGAGTACAATAAATTTGAATGCGGAATTAACTCCTTTGTTATTTTTAATATTTGAAGTACATATATTACACCACACAACAAGGAAATGTTGTTATTTGAGTAATCATTACTATTCTTCAGACGCGTAGCTGGTCACGAGTTACAAGAATACATTGAACCTAGAACATGTATCTAATGTTAAATGCCACCTAAGGAACAAATCGTTAAAGATTTTAGAAAGCATTCGAAATACTTTCTGTAAGTATAAATATTTGGAAATAAACAATGATAGCTAAGAGATGACGAATTAACTAACCTTGGATTGCGTCAATGGTTATAATATATCTACATGTTACTTATTATGAAGGTTAAATGAAATCAATGTTTGAATGAAAATCGGCTTACTATGTTACAAATGGAAAATAATGTTATGCAATAAATAGTAATACTATTTTGAGTTTCTCTACATAAGTGATTAATACAAACATTAAAGTTCTGAGTACATTACTTAACAGGGTAATTTTGGAAGCGATTTTTTGATAATTTTCCCAAGTGCAAGCGTGTAGGGATTTTCGTTTGTAAATATATTTACTTAGCTTGGGGATATATAATACACTATGGTATTTGGTACCGATTACTTATGTAATTTAAAAAGTTGGTGATTTCAGTGTTCCATAATGTTAAGATTTTTAAAGTATTGGTATTGTAAACTTGAATTTGAAGGCGTAAACTATATAATATAAACTAAAAGAATATCATCAGCTATGTTAAGCCTAAGTTTAATTGTATAATAATTTGTTGAAGGCAATAATAATATTCCTTCGAGCTCTAAAAAGAATGAAAACTTTTTTTTACACTGGGACAACTTACACAGTGTTTTCTAGTTCCAAAGTACGCAATAGAGCATATTGTATTATCGGTACTAGGCAACTGATATACTACTCATATAGTTTCTTTTGTAAATAAATACATATAATAATAATAATTATCATCATCATTTATTTCGGAAACCTGGTTCCATACATAGTCACAAAATCATTAATTTAAATAACTAAACTAGATATCGAAATTAAATAAAATGAATATAATGATTCCATGCAGCAACAATAAAATATTGTAACACAAATACCGAGACTCGGGACGGGAATTGAACCCGTGACCTCCGAAGATGTGTCGACGTGCGTTAGCTTTTACGCCACGGAGGTCGTCTGTAAAATTATTTTAAAAATCTAAACTTATTCCAGAAAAGTTTACGAATATTAAAAAAGTATATTAACTTTAATCTTACATTATAGCAAGGCAAAAACACTTAATATTTTAATCGACTTTTTTTTGTCGTTTTATAAAACATAACACATTGATCCAAATGAATGATACTGAAGCAACATAGACCACTCTCAAGTGCGAGGGCATGAAGAAAAAGTTTATAGTCTGGCCTGGAATCCAAAATGCTTGGTTTGCAACGAAGGTTTTCCAGTACTTCTCGCGTAGCTCCTCGAAAACATCATCTTTTCTTTCTAACACTCCTAATACTGAAACAAAAAGCATGTTTATGTCGAATTTGAGATGTCAGTTGTCAGCGTTGCTGACTTAGGAGTCTACCTCAGCCAGCTAGTATACCCTGCTAAACCCTGCCAATCTCTAATCCAAGATTCGTCTTTAGTGGTTGTGAAATCAGATATAACGTCACGGTTAAAAGCAAACTGAAAAATGCATGAAACTATGGACGTGACTAGTTCCCCTGTGAACAAAACTTGGATACCAACGGTAATATTTTAGATACTTGTACAACCAGGATAAACGACTTGGATCGATCGTATCAAAATAAACTATAAATTTTTAGCTCAGTGGTATATACATCGTCGTTAAAATCCAACGAAACAAGTATGATTCCCTAGTATGCACCCTTTTCTGATCCACTGTCTATAGATGCGTATATTATATTGACGACCTCCGTGGCGCAACAGCTTTCGTATGCCGAAATTCTTGCAGTGGTCACGTGTTCGATTCCCGTCTCGGGTCTGAATGTATATGTATCATGTGTGTTTATTTGAAAAGAAAAGTAGTATATATGTATATCAGTTGTCTAGTTCCCACAGCACATGCGCTCTGTGATTTACATTTAATCCTTTGATGGCGCTTCGTGAATTGTCGCAATTTATTTATTCAATGACCAATATAAAAAAGCGTCCATGAAATCAAATACAGTTGTTAATGCCCACTCTTATAGCAGGTTCATTTCAGCGACATAATTACAAAATTTCCTGTCGAAATCATGAAGTCTACCAGATTTTTTTGTTACTATGGTTTATCAAACTGACAGCATAACTGATAGTAAGTGGTTACCATCACCGTCAGGAATTTTATGTTGCCCTATTTAAATAATTCCTCGATTCTTATATTATGAGTTTGATGTCACTTACATGTATAGAATAGAGCCAACAGTGTAGGAGTCATTAAAAATTGATCAGCGGCCACTTTTGTCATAACCGTCTTGGCCGCTGTGCCGACAAATTTTTTATCTAGGAATTTATACCTGTCGAGTATAATTAATATGATTACCAAGACAATCCATGCCAGTGGAATATATTTCTCTAAAGTATAGTAAAAGTATTACCAAAAATAAAGTGTTGGAGCGTATATAGTGCTGCCGACAGCAACAATACGCGCCGCCGACGCTAAATCCAGTTCGGGTTTCTCAGGCTGAAAGTTGAAAATTAAATGGTAACACAAATGAGAATAAAGAAAGAAAAAAGAAACGCAAAATAAATCCATGATTCACGTGGTAATAAACTGTATTGAATACATTAAAAATAGCTTCACCGTGTCTCTATGGATAAAATGTCAATTAAAATATTATAATTTATAATATTATATTATGATAATATATATATATATATATATATATATATATATATATATATATATATATATATATATATATATATATATATATATATATATATATATATATATATATATATATAAAATAAAACGTAAGCTCTGTTAACTATATTAACTATATTAAATACTTTATGTGTAAATATGCACCTATATATAGCATTGGGATATAAACAAAATAAAATGACAAAGAAATTGTATTGCGTTTTATTGGGTTACTCAACGATTTTAGTACGACTAACGTCAACTAACGTACCTATGGGCTAATATTAGAAATGGAAATATCAGTTTTACGCAATGTTGTATGTAGCTAATAAACATGTTATACAAATGCTAGATTAAGGGTAGCGTGGCCGAGCGGTCTAAGGCGCTGGTTTAAGGCACCAGTCTCTTCGGAGGCGTGGGTTCGAATCCCACCGCTGCCAAGTTTTTGCATCTACTCTATTTCAAGAAAAGATAAAAAGAATCTGTATTTTAAACAATTCACAACTAACGTTTTATCTATAAATATTTTATAGTTATCTATTATCTAAAACAAAAAAAGACATAAAAGCTGCTGCATGCATATTATTAATATCATCATCCTATTTTAGAGTTCAGGAATCTGTTTTATTGCTGGATGTGTCCACCGCATACCGTGTTCAGCATACCTTAAATAAGGAACGAACCCAATCCCCGTTACATATTCTTGACAAAAAATTTACTCCCTTCCCTCCCTTTGGTGACCATTCATATATTAGAAGTATGAGACTAATAGACTTTCTCCCCCTCTAGTTTTCACGTAGTAAACCATAAATACGACTAATAATAATTTCTTGCAAACATTTCTGTTTGCAAAAATTATACCTTTCGGTAAAAAAATTATTTGGCCCATATTTGTCTTTGTTAATTAATATGGTATAGCGCCACGCGTGCATGTATAACTATAGTAACAAGTAAAAACTAAACGCGCAATATTTGAATATACTCGTAGCTTGAAAAACGCAGGATTTTCTTTAAAAGATATTGACTACGTAACGAGAACCTAAGCCAAAGCGTGGTATTTTTAAGACCTTATTATATACATACGGAATCATAATGATAGTTTTAGGTTTTAGGCGAACCGTTTCTTCTACAAATGCAATTTTATAGCGCTTTGGGCAAGCGGGGTGGCACGCTCTCATTTGTCCTAGGCACAAATTGGTTCTCACCACTAGTAGTAGAATTCTTACCGTATATATCTTATTAAAAGTCTGCTGAGAGAATTCTGCTGCTGTGTAAAATGTGGCATAGACCAGGGTGTTGGTGAGAACCGGTCGTTTTTGAAGCGATCTCGTCCATATTTTTCCCAGCCTTGAAAACATTGTCTGCAAAAAATGTTTGCTTTTAATTTGCATAAACAGTAAATATTTTTATGAATAAAAGTTGTGTCCGAAACCATTTTTTGCATGGTCATTAATAATTTTATTTTAATTTTATTTTATCATTTAACGTTAGTAAAACATATCTATTTATCATTTATTTTTCAAAAATTCAAGTTAAAGGTACATTGCACAAATCGCGACCTTATTGCTTAAAGCCAATCTTTCAGGCGACATTTGGTTGGACGGGAGTAATTAATAAAATAAACTTATACAATATGTTGGAAAGCTGTATATTGTATGTGATATATGCACTATATATGGTTATAAGTCTATAACTTTGTAGTCCAAGGCAAATAGGTGCAGACTGTCTGTATGTGGGATACAGTATGTTTTTTATTGCTGGAGAACAGCAAACATGCTGACAGCGCGCTTCATAGTAAGTTACCGTCGTCTTTGGATGTTGCTATCCTGGACCCTAGCTAAAACGCTGCCGTCCACGTAAGGGTATTGGAACCTAGATTATTATGGCGGTATATTTTGGGACCAACGATAGTTGCCAATCAGAGGGGCTTAGAGCCCTACCACCTAACAAAAGCATGTTGAAAAAAATATTAGTATGTAAGGTTTGTTTTTACAATAAATGATTGGAAATACTAATAAAATTGGAAATAAATAAAAATAATAGAATATTTTTATTCCTTGTCGTTTTGTCTATATGAAGGTAGTTTGTAACAACATGTCCACGCGGCACCAAAACAATTATGTTAAAGATCAATTTAATTAGTCTTTTGCAGGGAACTAACACCTAACAGATTCAGCCTAGTTTAGGTATTACTACCGAAATGTCTTTAATTTAAGGCTAACTCATGTAACTATGTAGAGTCAATAAATATACTTTTATTTTATTTTTATTATTGTATAAAGAAAATACTATACATGTGGGTAGATCTAATATATAAATAAAGTTCAGTTAGTCTCGCACACTCGTGTATCATTGACATATCCACATAACATGGCGCGGTCGATATAACGGTAAATTTAAAATATACACATCAAAAAGTCTAAGCAACATGCATGATATTACAAATTTACCATTTATACTAATTAATTTCCAAGTCTTTACTCACTCAAAGTGCGTAGGTATGTAAACTTTTTTGTTATTGATGACATACTGGCTGGTTGTAAAAAAAAAATTCGATTATGTTTTGTTTTTTTTTCATAAAATTAAATGAAAGGGAATTTGTTTGAAGTGCGTTTTTATTGCTACGTCTTGATTTTATAATTTTACCAACTATTTAAATAAAGTTTTTCAAAATTGAATTGTTAGATATTCTTTACATCATGGAGCGACGTCATTTGACGGCAAATGAAATGCAAAGAGCTGTAGGGATGTTGCAAGCGGGAAGAAATCAATCTCAGGTATCTCGGCATTTTGGCATTCATAGAAGTGTTATTTGTCGTCTTTGGCAGCACTACAATAATACAAGGGAACCCGCTGAACAGCATCTAGGCCGTAAAAGGAGTACAACCACTCAGCGCCAGCCAGCCAATGTTAACCGCTCGAGAGATAAGTTTGAGGCTACAAAATTCAAGTGGTGTTGATGTAAGTCCCCAAACTGTGCGAAATCGACTGCATGAGTACGGCCTACGAGCTAGACGCCCAATTACCGTGCCCACCGATAAGTCACGGGAATCGCGCTCGTCGAAATGAATGGTGTAGAGAACGCGGAACATAGACCCAGGAACAACGGGATAAAATTATGTTTTCCAATGAGTCGCGATTCGGGTTTAGGCCTGATACAAGAAGGGTGCGAGTGTACCGTCGGCCCGGAAATACTGAAAGGCTCAGGTGCATTCAGGAAGTTGAATGAATGAATGAAAAACTCTTTATTGCATACAGATACTTAAAACTAACATAAAATATGTATACAAAAATATAATGCTGTATGACAAAGGGCGGCCTTATCGCTTAAAGCGATCTCTTCCAGGCAACCCGAAGTATGGAAATTGTAACAAAATACATAGCGGTGATGTGCAAATGATATTACATTTAATAAATACTATACGATTAATCTAGTAAAATATAAATACCATTAAAAGAGAAGTAGAAAAAAAAAATAATAATAAAACACATACATACATATATTCAAGGGGTCAACAAATACTGCTACTATGCTTCCCTCAAGTAGTGATCGAAAACTGATGTTCTAAATGAATACACAGTTTCTGCCTTTCTGATATTAACAGGGAGCGAATTCCATAAGTGAACTGCTTTTAATATAAACGAATTATGCACAAATGAGGAACTGGTGTGAGAAGGAGTTGCTAGAGTGAGCTGATAACATGAGCGCAAGTCACGGGTAGAGGACGATGGCAGAAAAGTAAAACGCTCTTTAAGGTACAGTGGAAAACGAGGATCAAATAGGATATTGTAAAGGAGAGAGAGTATATGAGCATTCCGGCGAAAACGGACTGGCAACCATTTAAGCTTTTTCCGAAATTCTGATACGTGGTCATATTTGCGCAGACCAAATACGAACCGAATGCAAACATTTTGAAGTCTTTCAAGCTTATCGAATTGCTCTTGGGTTAAATCTGGATAACTGGCGTCAGCATAATCTAATATTGGAAGTAAAAGAGATTGAGCAAGAGCAACCTTGGTGGCAGTGGGAAGGAAATTCTTTAATCTTTTTAACGAAGCTACGGATGCAAAAATTTTACGACTTGTTTCAGTAAGATGAGTTCGCCAAGACAGCTCACGATCAAAAACAATTCCAAGATTTCGAACATTCTCACTAAAATCTATTACTACACCATCCATCACCACTTTAGAAAGGGTAGTCCAGTTTATTCTTCTTAACATGCGTGAACTGCCAATAATAATAGTTTTGGTTTTGCTAGGATTCACTTTTAAACCATTCTTATTAGTCCAGTCAAGAATCCTGGCTAGATCATCGTTGATAATTTCAATAGCCTCATTAATCCTCTCAATTCTAGACTGCGTGTAAATTTGAAGATCGTCTGCATATAGGTGGTAGGAAGAAGAAAGATTAGTGGTGATAGAATTTATAAAAATTGAAAATAACAAAGGAGATAAAACGCCGCCCTGAGGGACACCGGCTGTTAAATTACAGCAGGACGAACTAACATCATCAATATGAATTCGCTGCCGGCGCCCATACAGGTAACTACGGAACCAGTCAATAGCAGTCGGAGATATGTTCAGAGAGTGCAAAGTCGCAAGAAGAATGTCAAAGTCAACGTGATTGAAAGCACTACTGAAATCAAGTAATGTAAGAACAGTTAGTAGACCGTCAGCCATACCATGACGGATGTCGTCTGTAACCTTTACTAATGCAGTGGTAGTACTATGGCCGGAACGGAAACCAGATTGGAGTGGGTTAAAAAGGGAATTAGTATTAAGGAAAATAGTAAGTTGCTGATGTACTAAACGTTCCAGAACTTTGGATAAGAATGGGAGAATGGAAATAGGGCGATAATCAAGTGACGAAGGGTTGGACTTCTTGGGTAATGGAAGTATTTGGGCTAGTTTCCAGGAATCAGGGTATATACCAAAGGATATAGACGCATTAAAAATATGAGTGAGAACTGGAGCAATAACGTCTAGGATGGGAAGGATCATGTTGCGACTAATGTGATCACTACCAACTGCATTAGATGTTACGGCCTTTACGCTTCTCCGAACATCACAATCTGAAAATTGACAGAAGATAAAAGGAGAGTGAGGAGGAGTTGGTATTTTTGAAATATTACTTAAAGTAAATGACTTTAGACGCTTGTCGAAATTAACAGAAGAAGAGAACTGTTGATTTAAAAGTTCTATGTTTAAATCGTTTGGAAGCGCGGTTTTAGATGGTTTAATAAATAATAAAATAAAAAAGCCTTTTATTTCTTACAGAAATTTCTAGTTCATAAGTTAATTAGTTTTGTTAGTATCAAGATTTTTTTTTTAGTTTAATATGTAATAATTAGTAGTTTTAGCTTAAAATAAATAATTTGAGATACGTTGTTATGATTGTTAAAAGTATATATATATATATATATTAATAAAGTTATTCTGTAAGAACCCCTCTGCAGGTAAAGGCCTCCTCCAACTTGAGCCAGTTTTCTCTTGATTGTGCTGTTTGTGCCCAGTTTGGACCCGCTATACGTTTGATTTCGTCCTCCCATCTGATGGTAGGTCTCCCTATCTTTCTTTTCCCTACTGGCCCCCTCCATTCTGTCACTCTTTTTGTCCACCTTTGATCTTGCAGGCGTGCTATGTGTCCGGCCCACTTCCATTTTAATGCAAGAGCTTGTGCTAAACCGTCTGTGGCTTTTGTGATGTTGCGTATTTTTGTATGTCTTATTTTATTTATTCTTTTTATGTTTAGCATACTTCGCTCCATTCCTCGTTGGCACGTTATAATTTTATTTTTAATGTTTTTGTTAAACTTCCATGTCTGACAAGCATATGTCAGGCACGGTATAAGGCAAGAATTCATAACCTTTGTCTTCAGTTTGATTGGCATGTTGCTCTTAAATATTTCTTTAAGACTCCAGTATTTATTCCATGTTAGTTGGGCTCTTCGCTCAGTCTCTTGGTAGTTATTTAGTCTGTCGAAGCTTATTTGCTTACCCAGGTAAATGTATTTGTTGGTGTATTGGAGAGGTTCGTTGTCGACGTATATTTGTACTTTGGTGTTGTTGGTCATTACCATAGTTTTAGAGAGGTTCATCTCTAGCCCGGCGAGCTTACTAGCTTTATTTAGTGACTCTACCATGTACTGTAGTTCTTTTCCTTTCTCTGATATCAGCACCAAGTCGTCGGCAAAACGTAGGTGGCTTAAATGGTTATTTTTTATTTTTATTCCGCATTTTTTCCAGTCAAGTTTGCTTATTATCGACTCTAATGTGGCTATAAATAGTATAGGTGAAAGCGGGTCCCCCTGTCTTACGCCTCTCTTTACAGGAAACCAGGGACCGGTTGTTTCTAGTTTAACTCTACTTTTGCTCTTCCTATATATGCTTTTGATTACTCTTAAATATTCGTTTTCCACATTCTGTGTTTTTAGAGTTTCCCAGATGTAGTTGTGTGACACTGAATCGAATGCTTTTTTGTAATCGATATATGCCAAGTACAGCGGTCTATTTCTTTCTTGATATTTCTCGATGAGAAGTTCGAGTGTGTGAATATGGTCAATGGTAGAGAATCCCTTTCTGAATCCTGCCTGTTCAATAGGTTGTCTTGTTTCTAATGTAGAGCTAATTTTTTTGGTCAGGATTGTAGAAAATAGTTTATATGCACTCGGCAGCAAACTTATAGGTCTGTAGTTCCCAATATCCTTTGGGTCGCCTTTTTTATATAACAGAATTATGTTAGATTCTGACCATTGGGTGGGTGTCTCTCCAGATTCGAGGATAGAATTAAATAAATTTGTAAATGGTGTAGCTAGTATTGGGGCAGATATCTTTAGGGTCTCGTTTGCTAGGTTGTCCGAGCCCGGACTTTTGTCTAATTTGAGTTTGTTCAATGCCTCAATAACGTCCTTTTGTTCAAATTTGGGTCTTATGTTTCCGTCGTTGCTGTTATTTTGATTTTCGTGGCTGGTGTCTTCTGGCTCTTTGGTACTGTATAGATTCCTGTAGAACTCTGTCGCTATGCTAATGATGTCGCCGCGGTTGTTTTTAGTTAGATCGCCTCGTTTTAGCTCTTCGATCCAAGTTTTATTTGGTTTCAACTCTTTATATGCTTTTTTTGTGCTACCAGTTTGGTTTAGGTGTTTTTCAATAGTTTTTTGTCTGTAGTTGGTGTAGTCTTTTTTTATGCATTTATTGACAAGCTTGTAAAGCGCAGAGATTTCGTTTCTTGTTGCTCTGGTTTTATTTGAAGTTTTTTGCAGGTCTTGTCTTCTTTTTAAAAGTTTTGATGTTCGCTCCGAGATTATTTTGTGGAATTTATTTGGGTTTTGTGCTATTCGGGCGTTTTGCAAGCTTGAAGTGATAATTCTGATTAAGTTGTCGTAATAGTTCTGGACTGGGATAGTAATCTCAGCGAGCATTTGATCTTTTGATATGTAGGAGTTTAGGTATTCTTTGAACTTGGTGATTTCTTCTTCGCTTGTTATTTTGTTATGTTGACAGTTAGTAAACTTTTTTCTACTTTTTTTAAAATATGTGTCATGTGATATTGTAGCTCTTACTGGCCTGTGATCCGAAGGGTAGTTGATGTTCAGTACTTCTATGTTTTTAAACAGACGAGGTCGGTTTGACAGCACGAAGTCGATTTCATTTTTGTTGGCTCCATCCGGTGATCGCCAGGTCCATTTATTTTTTGGTTTTTTTTTGAAGAAAGTGTTCAAAATGGACAGTTTGTTTTCACTGGCATATTCGATTAGTCTTTGTCCTCTCTCATTTCTGATTCCATATCCGTGTGTTTTCGCGATTAAATGTTCATCATTTTTTGGAATCCCAATTTTAGCATTTAGGTCACCCATCAGTATGAAGTCTTTGTGTGCTAGATCTATTGCTCTATTTACTGTTGCATAAAAGTTATCGATTTCATTTTCACTTGCTTGTGCAGTAGGGGCGTAGACTTGAATGACGGATAAGCTGGTCTTTTCGAATTTCAGGTTCAGTATGGCTACTCTTTCAGAAAGGCCGAGGTAGCCTTCTATATTATTTTTAAGATGATATTTAACTATAAAACCTACGCCATGTCTTCCAGGTGTGTGGCCTGTGTAGCAGAAAATGAAGTGTTCGTGCTCTTCAATTTTGTTTCCAATGCGTCTTGTTTCAGCTAATCCTAATATGTCGTATTTAATTTCTTTGAGCGCTTCGTTTAGCTCTAACAAACGTTCATATGATGAAAGTGTTTTAACATTATATGTCAGAATGTATAGCGTTTTTTGTGAGGTTTTTTCATTTTCTGGAGGGTTGTTTGGAGGGTTTTGGTCATGATCTTCCACGGTGACCAGCCGGCTTGGAAGATGAGTATGGTGTTCTGATAGTGGTTGTTGTATGTTGACATTGTGGGAGGGAGGCGGTAATTGCTATATATTACCGTTATTATTTTGCTGCAGATCAGATGACTTGTTTGTGTTTCTGTTAATCAGGTAATTCAGCATGCCCGGTTTTAAAGTACCTTCCGATAGGCTTGAAGTTCTTCTTATTTGTGTTTGGGATTTATTTTTCTTGCAAGCCTGCGTGTTTGCTTCTGCTCCTTTTGTGGTTTTGTTTTCAGGTGAAATTGAAAGCATTCTTTTGTTATTTCCAGTTGTTTTATTTCTTTCACTTATAATAAGCTTGTCGTATTTTATTTTTACAAGGTTTCCCTTTTCCCTTTCGATTTTTGCTTCTTTTTGAAGTTCTTTCCTCTTCTCTAGGATATTTTGTGGGAAATCTTCCGTTATGTAGTAACCGGTATTTTTTAGTGCATTTCTATTTTTAAACAAATTAATTTTTGTGCCGAGTGTACAACAAGTGACAATTATTGGTCTGGGTCTTTCCCCTTTCTTGCCGATTCTCCTGACTTCTTGAATGTCCCTGCGGTCCAGTTCTTGAGAGAAATGTTCTTTGATGAAGTTCACTATCAGGCTTTCTAAGTTAGAATATGATGTTTCTGTTTCTTTTATTCCGAAAAAGACGATGTTGTTTTTTCTTGCCTGTTTTTCTATAAAATATAATCGTTTTTCTTGGTTTTCACATTTTTCCCTTAGATACTCGTATTTTTCATTGAATAATTTAAACTTATCTTCCAATATGCAGTTTATATTTTGCGTAACTTTTTCTGTCACTTTCTCTCCACTCTTTTCTATTGCGGTTTTATGTTCATCTAAGTCTCTTCGAATTTTTCGAAGTTCTTGCATAATTTCCTCCATTTCTTATTTTATGAATTGTATAACAATAAATGATTGTTATGTTACTACTGGCGCCCTCTTGTGTTCCTGTTCTGACTTGCTAAGATAGCTAGTTCCTTGGCGGATCGATCACAGATCGAAGATGGTTCGTACTTGTGTTAGTAGTACGGGTATCTTTGCACAGATGTCGCTAGTATCTTTGTGCAGTTCTCATTCACTTGTTATTGCAAGTCATTTTAACATTGAAAAAGTAGGGTAGGGTTATATAAAACGCTTTAGATGGTTTACCAACCCCTAATGATCTTAAAAATTTCCAGGTCTTAGCTGGGTTATGATTATCTAATGAATTATAGATGTAACGGCGTTGTGCATCTCTACACACTCTATTGCAGAGATTTCGTATATTTACATATTTCAGACGATTTTCCTCAGTGCAGCGCATTTTATATTTGCTTTTGGCTGAACATTTCTTTTGGATAATTGATTTGATTTCATTTGTGAGCCATGGTGCAGAAAGATGTTTAATTTTGATAGGGCGTAAGGGTGCATGCGAGTCATAGAGTTTGATCACGATCTTGTTAAACAAGTGCACCTTTTCATCTATTGAATCTACCTTGGTTATCTCAGACCAGTCAATATTACGAGCATCAGATATAAGTTTTTCCACATTCATGCCACCAAAGTTACGTTGCATAATTATTTTAGGTTTCGATTTTGGCGGACGCAGTTTATAGGAGACAAAAATCATATCATGAAATGAAAAGGCATCAGCTGGATACTGACCATGTTTAGCCACTGAAGAAGGAGAAGAAACTAAAATCAAGTCTAGAAGTGATGGAGTTGAGTTTGGAAAATGATGAGTAGCTGATAATGGGAGAATTGTGAGGTTAGTTGAACGTACCACATTTTCGAAAGCAGAAGACCTAGAATCATTTTTCAAAAGGCAAGTGTTAAAATCACCCATCACTATTATGTGCTGATAAGATAAGGAATAGTCCTCCAGAAGTTTTTCGAAAGAAGAAAAGAAATTAATTTTAAGAGAAGGGCTGTAATAAACGCCAAGAAGTACAGTTCTTTGAGATAAAGTAACTTCAATAAGGAGGTATTCGCCTGAGTTTATTAATGGTGGCTGCGAAGACATAGTTATAATTTTGTACGGAATATGAGCAGGAAGATATATGCCTACACCCCCACCACCAGAACTAGTACGGTCGTTGCGTATCAGTTCATAGCCTGGTAGTGTATAGGAAGAGGAGGGGAGACACGGTTTCAGCCATGTCTCAGATACCAGAATAGCGTGAACACTTTTATGATCAAATGACGCCAACATATCTGTAAAGTGAGCCGGAATACTTTGTGCGTTTATATGTATGACATTGAAGTTCATCTTATGGTTCTCAAACTCACTTTGTATACACTGGTGAAGTGGGATATCCAAATTGTCAGAATTGTCTGAAGAGCAGGAAAAATATTCATCAGAATCACTACTAGATTGTTGCATAGCAAACATGATAATATGAAAAAGTTATATAATAGTAATAATATATATTTTCTTTCTATATATGTATATATATATAAATATAATATAAGTAAAAATATAAAACAAAACAAAAAAAAAATCTGCTTGTTGAAATAGATAATCACTGATAAAAACTATAATATTTATAAATAAATCTAAATAGCACCATTCACCTGCCTGTGTATAACAAAAAGTATCTTATATATTATATGTAACAATTACAGAAATAGATGGAAAACAGTATAATAAGTTATTTGACATAAAATTCAATATGAAGAAAAATATAAATGAAAATAATTACAATACATAAATCATTCAACTAAACTAATCACTACTACAATAATTAAAACTAAACTAACCACTATATTACAGGTCAACATTTTGATATATTTGTAAACATAATTCTTAAAATAAAATAACCTTAAAAAACTAACATGTATATTGAAAAGAAAGAAAGAAAAAAGTATTATCTACATAATATCCAATTTTAAGTCATTAAAATAGTGGCACATTATTGGCACATAAATAAGCAGTAGATAGAATTCATTTAGCAGCTGTTACTTAATAGAAAAATAAGAAAGAACTTTATAATTTATTATATAGGTAACATGTTTACAGAATAATAGTTTAATTAATGTACAAAGTTCAAGCTTGTTACTTTAATAAGTATATGTACATACCATCCCCAGCCAATCATTCCCTCTTAATATAAAGAATAACCAACCAAAAACAACATATACACGTTACATACATACACACACATTTGCAGTAATTAGTACAAGGAGAAACAGACTACTTTCTCCATGACCTGAGTTTTGTCTTTTGTTGCCCAGGAGCTGGAGCTGCGATTTTGTCCTGCAGGGGTTTTACATGTTCGAGATCGCCGAGTCGAAAAACACGGTGTTTTTTGTGATCTGCTCCTAACACGAACACAGTGCCTTCGCGAGTCCAGCAGTTAGTGATGCCATACCGTTGTCGTGCATGCATAAACAACTCGTGTCGAAATTTGGTAAGGAATTCCGACACGGTGATTCCGGTGCCTTTGAGCTGTGTTTTGGCAGTCCATATCGAGCTCCGGATCGAAAAATCCTTTAATTTAAGCAGAATAGGACGAGATTTATTGGGGGCCGGCTTACCAAGTCTATGGCAGTGGCTGATGGCTCCAGCTTCAAAAAGGCTTATCTTCATTTTGTTACACACGACATCCTTAACCAAAGCAGCAACGTCCTCTTGTTTTTCTTCGCATATGCCATGAATTAACAATATCTTACGCCTTGATCTCATCTCCAGGTGATCCATAGATTGTGACAATAGCTCAAGTTGACTTTGAAGTGATTTGAGAGCTTCTAATATAAATATCTTAAAAGAGGCAAATTCGGATGCCACAGAAGAAACATCGGGTGAAGATAACGTCGTACTCTTTTTCAGCTCATTCTCAAACAATTCCATTTTCTTATCAAAACAAGTAGACAAGTTACTAATAGCCTTTTGTAAAGCATCCATATTTGAAATACTTGAATAACTTGGTAGAATACTTGCGTGGTTTGAGTTGTTATCACTATTCCGATAATGTAAGGAAAAAGAACACAAGGACAGGTAATCCGTGCTAATCTTCAAAACATAACATGTGTTTTGTACAAAAGTAATGACTTTAACTGTATTAAATAAATTAAATTCACAGACTTAAAATTTCTGCGTGTTCACTTATTTGCACCTACCCGCAAAAAAAAAAAAAGTTCATCCATACAGCGGCCAAAACCATCTTAAAATTTAAATTGGTACATGTTGCTTAGACTTTTTTGATGTGTGTAGTTAAATTATTCCAACGATGAAAACCGAATCTATCGGCAAAAACATATTTACTACGAGAGTTACTGCAAAAGGACATAGAGTGGCATTGGAGCACACATAGATGTTTTGACGAATTAAAAGAGTGTCTAGTTAAAAAACCGGTTTTATAATTTTACAGTTTGCGTAAACCAATTACAATATCAGTCGATGCTAGCAAGAACTGATTAGTCGCAGTTTTAATGCAGGGTGGCCTCCCTCCTTTTATGCCTCAAAGTCTTTTACTAAAACTAAGCAACGCTATGCTCAAATAGAAAAAGAGTTGTATGCGTGTGTCTTCGCGAATGAAAGTTTTATGATTACATTTATGATCGTATTGATGTTACGGTAGAAATTGATCACAAACCCCTAATTACTATTAAAAAAAACCATAATTGACACCCCACCTAGGTAACAGCGCATGCTATTGCGACTGCAGCCTTATACTTTTAAATTAGATATAAGCCAGGGGAACAATTATACATCGCAGAAGTACTTTCATGAGCATGCGATAGCACTAGTCCTATTGATAAAGGCTTACTAGCAGAAATTATTGAGGCAATACGAAGCATTTCGATATCTAACGAACTAACAGACTCTCATTTTAGTTCACTCCAAAAAGAAACATCGCGGGATGAGTCTCTACAAGTATTAAGGCGTTATATAAACAAGGGCTCGCCAAGTTATAAGCAAAAGGTTAATATTAATGTGAAACCTTTCTGGACATACAAGGATGAGTTGTCGGAAAGGTATGGGTTGTTATGGCGAGTCAAGAGAATAATAATTCCCAAAATATTACAACTAGAAATGTTACACAAATTACACATTGCTCACTTAGGTTTTGAAAAATGTTTATACTTAGGGCTAAAGAGCCATTATTTTAGTCAGAATGAAAAAATCCACTTAAAGAATTTAATAATGAATTGTGAAACATGTTTGACTTATAGAAATAACTAGCTGTGCCCGCGACTCCGTTCGCGTGGAATAGTGACTTTGGGCAGAATTTTTTGGATACATCTTATGGTTCAATTTGGATTACAAACCCTATAAACCCTAAAATATAAATGAAATATGCAAACAGTCAGTATTATCGAATGCAACTGTTATGCCATGCGCCTCCGGAATACGTACGTTCGAACCTACAAAGTCCTGCCTAAGCTAAACCCTATTTCATATATTTTTGATAACATAAATCTGAGGTTAACATAAATTGGAAATTCAACCTACAATATCCAGCCTAAGCTGAACCCTATTTCATATGATTGATGATATAAATCTGAGGTCAACTTAAATTGGAATGTAAAATTTCCGCAACTTATAATTTTTAACAAAAACTATTTTTAATAGCCTAAGTTACTCCTTGTTACATCAGCTATCTGCCAGTGAAAGTCCCGTCCAAATCAGTGCAGCCATTTCAGAGATTAGCGGGAACAAACAGACACAGACAAAAATTGTAAAAAATGTTGTTTTGGTATATGTACCGTGTATACGTCCGAATGCACTTAGTAAAAAGCGGTTATTTTAATATTGCAAACAGACCCTCCAATTTTATTTATTTGTATAGATAATAATAAAGGAACATTATGCCCTCACGAAATCCCTAATGCCTTGGTCTAAAGTAGGCGTTGATTTGTTTTATTTTAAAGGAATAAATTATATTTTAATTGTTGATTGAGATATTGAGAGTTTGAACAATCCAAAAATAATTCCATAAATACTGAGTTAAAAATATAATTTTTTTTTTTAAATATAGCAAGCTGTGAAAGTCAGAGTTCAGATTCACAAGATATGGAAGTCAGGAATCATCACAAATTATTTACCGCTTTATTACCGCTTTCTAAACTAATTCTTTTCTCACAGAACACCTCCGAGGATTACTATGATTATGATATCAAATGTTTCGCTAGGCAACTAAGTTTAACAGTTTAGTCACTATTGAACCTTGCATAATCTTATTCATTCAATCTTATCTAATGCGTCATTGTATATATTTATAGATCTTAAATATTACTTTTAATTTGTAATATTAAGATTTAAAAAATTACTGGCGGTAAAATTAATGTCACTATACTAAAAAACGTGGGGTGCTTGATACTCATATCAATTATTATATTTTTTGTCACTAGTTTCATTCCGAAATGCAGAGTTAGACTCCACGCTTTTAGAACAGTGACATTAATTTTCTCGTCAGTAATTTTATTCTCTCGTTAAGAATTATTTTTTACTTTTTAGTTTAATTATTTATATAAGCGTGTTTTTTATAGTTCAATTAACTATAAAATATAATTTATTTGTTCTCAATGCCCAATCGGTAAAGGTGTTTTTTTTTAAATTTAACGCCATCTTCCGGTTTTATTATTTAACGCCAGATGGCGTTTCAGCAAAAGGAAAAGAAAGCATTAATCCTGATGATCCTATGGGACAAAATGATTAAATTAGTGTATTATTAATTTTGAATTTTTTGATCGTTCCAAGTTGGCAAATATCGAGTCCGAAAATTTCGTTAAATAGATACATAGATATATGGATACATAGATAGAGATACATACAGGTCAAGTTAATATATAAAGCGTGTAAAAAATGCAAATGTTTTCTGCTTATTACACTGAAAATATGTAACTGTAGTATTATACTATACAGAGTTTTAAAATAATGTTATAAATTTTAAATATTAATATAAAAAATGTACATTAATATTATGTATTTTATCATGACTTAGGTATCTTTTTTAATCTGTTAATTTTCTCAGATACTAATAGCAATATAGCTACACTTTCGTTGACAGCATGACTTTCGTTCGGAGTTGAAAAGGGCGACCTTAGATTACCTTATACATTAAACCAATTTAACCACATTTGTTTCATCTTGATGATGACGACCTCCTCCCTGGCGTAGCGGCTAACGCACTTCGGTACGCTCGCGGTCATGGGTTCAATTCCCGTCTTGTGTCTGGGTGTTTATGTATGATATGTATTTATTTACAAAAAAAGTATTTATGTATCAGTTTTCTAGAACCCATAACACAAGTGCTATGCAACTTAGTTTGGGACCTGGTGGCGTTATGTGAATTGTGCCAGTATATTTATTATCTTTTTTCTCGTCTCTCTATGGTCAGAATGGCTACGGTCTAAAAAAAGTCACCAAGGTATTGAGGCAAAAAGACGCACTGAACTGTCCTGTGATAAACCGCTTAACAGGATGAAGACAAAGCTTTTGATACAACAAAAAGAAAACACTTCGAAGAAGAGATAAGAATAATTATGCACAATATGTAAATTTAGTTTGTTAACTTACTGTTCTTTTAACTTCTATGACAAAGCACAATACTCGACGTTTCTAACAAACTGTCGATATCAATTGAGTTGTTTTTGATATTATATTTAAGAAAATTATTTATTTATTTATCTTACATTTTATCACTATACTGCCACAAAGTAACAGATGGAATGCCTTAAATAGTATCACAAAATGTTTTGAAACTGTTATCAAGAGTGGACGCGGCTTGTATCAACTGTATTTCCACAGTGACTACTCAAACGCCTGTACAATTGACTTCAATAGAATAATTAAATAAACGTAGTTGTTGTGATCTACATAATACAAATAGTTCGACATACATAGAAAGTACTTGATTTTTAAAGCAAGGATACTAAATTTCAAAAGTACTCCTTCATGGTACCCATTCGTTTATATATAAGACGCAGCAATCAATTGTTTATCACCTTTTTTACTACCGTGGAACAGCAGGCTGACGGCCCACTTAATAGTATATATGTTTACGACGACAGTGGTGCCGCTTATACGCTGCCGTCCATGTAAAAGAACTGGTGGAACCTGGGTCACTTATACCGGAATAAATAATACAAGGTTATTATGGTGGCACATTTATAAAAAGCGTGGGGTGGTTGCCGCAGAGCTTGGAGCTCTACCTAGCTTGGGTTGTTTTGTTGCCTTTAACGACAGGCCGTCCCTGGTCGCACGGAGAATAGCCACCTATAGCGGTTAGCGAAGAAATTATTAAAGCAAAGGAATTTGGTCCTACTAGATTTCTAAAAACATCAGAAAAAAATCACAAATTAAAGTTCCAAGATAATCTTTTATGTCAACATGTTAATGTTGTAATTTCTTCTGTTGTAAGTTCTGTAATTGCAGCGATAAGCGGACTCTTGGCAAAACGAGAACTTACCTGACATCGTAATGCTAAATTGCTAATCAACCCAGTTGAATCGTATATTTCACTAACAAGAGTTTTGTTTTGAAACGGAAATGTTGCTTAACATGAGCATTTGAAAGATTCTTGATTTCAAGTACTACTTACACGTATATTTAAACTTATTTTGAAATTCATAAGCCAAAATCGTTCGGGAAAATCGTAATCATATCGTTTTCCAGTTTTAACCATCAGACTCACTCCCTCAATTCTTAAAGTAAAAACTCAATGATCTTCTTTTAATTCGTAAGGTTTTTCCTTGTTCCTGCGAATAAATAGAGAGTTCCAAAGCAAAACTTTCGTATTTAACTGTAAGGAATTTTGTATCCTGGGTCTCGGCAAGGTAGTGTGAGAATTCGGTACAATGCGCCTACGCACCACGCTAGTGTATCCACTAAAATCGCGCCAGTATTCCTCTACTGCCTGACACAGTATTACCAACTCTCGAAAATATTTACCCCTAAATCTTAAGCCAACAGACTCCTAAAATTCCCTAACAAAATAAAAGTATTAAAAAATTATAAATAATACCTAGCGCCATGATTTCTGCTTTAGTTTCAAAATGAATACTTAAAATGCTTGATTTTGTCGTATAAAAAAGTTTTGAAACAAAAATTAGAGGAAATTTAAATTTTTACAAAAATATTTCTTATTGATATGATTTTTTTCGACCAATATTTTTACCATAATTCGAACCTTAAAATGATACGAAAATAGAAAATACGAAACAATGAATGATTCAAATTTAGGAATCTCGCCGTTTTTATTTATTGGTCTTAGTAAAAATATGACATAAAATTTTGAATAAATTTAGAAAAACTTTTATTTGATTTTTTCTACACAACAGCTAGTTTCACTATAGTATAAAAATTTTGACACCATTAGTTATTAACTATTATTTTGTAATAGCAGCAAACATTTTGGCCTTAATGGTAAATTAATACCAATCAGTAAAAATAAACAAAATTCTGTAGTATTTATTAACATTTTTTATTCACACATCATTCAATACTTCAAATATAAGTGCATTTTCTTCTGATTCAAAATTTTTAAAATCATTCTTGCTGTTAACACATTCAACTTAACATTTTAGCGCAAGGGTTTTAAATGTTGTGTAATATCCACCGTTCCGTTGCATTGTACCTAAATCGGACAAAAACGAATGTGAAACGGTCACCACAGAGTAGTTACAAAATATCTTGTTCTTAATTTATGATAAGCACTACGGTTTCATTTTTTATTCATTCATCTCCACATTATTAGTAATAAGAAACCTTACAAGATGTCGCTAAGCCGCTAGGTAAACACACGTTCCTCCAGGCCCTTTATTTTTGTATCTTTATTGTTCCTAATCAAAAAATAATAAGAAATAAAAATAGGAAATAAATATAAAAAGTCAAAAAAATCCCTAAAAATATAACGCCCCTAATTTGTTTATCCCCTAGATTTAGGCGGATATCCCTGAGTTGGTAACCCTGGCCTGATGCCGACTGCACGGCCAACATTTGTAGTGGAAAAAGAAATCTTATCAGAGACCTCTGCATCACGTGTACTCACGTGTAATTAATACAATAAAAACACTCAGGAGACAATGAGTATACACGACAAAGCATCATAATAAAATTTTGTTTAAGACCTCTTAGGGTTGTCTCTTAGGTTTATGAATTATTTAGCTATATCCACAGTACGATTACTCTTCAAAACTTTCGGGAACTTCAATTTCCGGTGTCAGTGGTGAATGTAAATAAAAACTTTGACTTCAGATTTTTTCTTTTGAAGTTCGGAGCATCTCTTGTAATAATTTAAAATGGTGAATTAGTCAATGTAAGCAAAGCAATTACAAATAATTATACACATTATAAAACAAAATTAACAAGAAACGTTTTCGCACAATGTAAAATGTAATACAATTATTATTAAACTTGTTGAGCTAAGTTAATAATTATATGTTAATTTCAAAGGGTAAGTAGATACTTGTTTTTCAATTACAAAACGTGTTAATAAATGCAAATTCTAACAGCGTCTGAAACACAAATATAAACTTTATAAGGTAAAAAGTGAATTTTGGATTTTTTTCAAATCCGACGTTATTCTACGATCACGACGATATGACATTCCCGTTATACTACCCGTTCCCGCCCGCGTCGCTGGTCGAATAACAGATAAAAAGTAAATATAATAGTGCGAATATCTTTATTTTGTTATGATACACTGACAAAAAAGTAAGATTGATTTGAGTGAAACTACTCGGCGAAAGGAATATTCCTACCAAATTTCAAGTCTCTACGCCTTATGGTTCCAGAGATATCGTGATGAGTCAATATATAGGTGGAAATCTCTTTTAATATATACAGTGGTGATCGTATAATTAGAAACACTACCAACGGTCCTTGACATTATGTAAAATACTTCACATAACAATAAATTATAGGACATCAATATGTTCAACGATTTATCATTTATTAGAAGAACAATATAAATCCCATTACACAAGAGCAGTTTTAATATTACATTACGGACAAACATTTAAATCAGTTTTATGGTATTAACAATAATGGTCAACTAATTAGAAACAACAACAAAAAAGTATAAAAAACAATATTTTTTAAGTATTAGTATTGTTATTTACGAAATAGCTACTATCCACAGCCTACCAATAGTTATATAATTAATATTTAGTGGCGTATCCCTTATTTTCAATAACAGCACTGCAACGACGGGACGTGGCGTTGATTCAATCAATTTCATACATTTTTCTAGGGGGTTTGAATTCCATGTTTCAACAAATGCTTCATATAGTTCGTTTTGACTGGTGTTACGTTTGTTTGAGACTTTCTTTTTAACAATATACCAAAGATTTTCCATCGGGTTTAAATCCGGACTATTTGCTGGCCAGTCTAAAACGGATATATACGCTGTTCGCTGAGGAAACATTTGACGCTATTGGCCGTGTGCTTAGGGTCATTGTCAAGCTGAAAGATCCAGGTTACAGGCAAATGATCGTCCAAGTAGGGAATTATTGTGTGCTCTAAGATATTCTTGTATTGCCATTGATCCATTGTACCTTCAAGCCTTCAATCTTCCGAACGGGTTCAACTCCACATCCGGAAAAACACCCCCAAACTTTAATATTACCACTTCTGTGCTTGACTATACTCCTTGTGTATTTATAATTAAAAGCATTGTTTAAAGGACGTCTAACATAGCGCTTTCCATCGGAAATTACCATATTTATTTTTGTTTCATCTGAAAATAACACTTTTTTCTATTCTCGTACCATCCAATTAACATATTTTTTAATGAATAAAATCGCTTCTCTCGGTGTTGCTTGGTAAGAAGCGGTAACTTTCGACAGATTCTTCCAAACAATTTAGCTTCCACTAATCTTCGGCGTCTCAGTCTTGACGAGATGTTTCTCGGGTCATCAGGCGAAAAAACTTCATTTTAATCTGGTTGGTGGAGCCTTTACTTAGGTCTTTTTTAGCAACACGAACAATTAGCGTATCTTCTCTAGGAGAGGTTTTTCTTGCCCGAGCCTTTCTAAGAACATTTTCAACAGTTCCATGTGTTTTATAATGATGCAATGCAATTGGCATTAAAAAACCTTCTTAACAGAACAATTTAAATGCTCAGCTATTCTTCTGTACGCCCACTTATGATCTATATGTAAATTAACAATTATTTGCCTAGTTGACGCATCAAAACTTTTATTTCTGCCCATTTTGAACAAAATATAATTCAGATCTTAGAATAATTACACATAGATAGATAGTCTACATACAAGCGCTGTGTCAAAAGTGAAGCACTAAACCTATTCAGATTAAATTTTGAATTGCCGCCAAAATAATAGGAGAAAAAGCCAACAAAGAAATGTTATTCTCCAATTTCAAAAAAAGAACGAGTTATGGATGCTTTTTTAAAATGTTTCTAATTAAGCGTCTAAGCGGCTAGTAACAGAAAACAAACTCCTACATGTACATATAAGACTAATTTTGTTATTAAAAGTAAGATATGTTTTGTACATGAAAAAAATCTGATATCTACCATTTGTTAAAGTGTAAGAATATAATAAAATTGTCTCAAGCATTTATCTTGTCTTGTATTTGATAAATGTATTAATTATCGTGCGAAATGCAAATGCTCGACACGTTCTTTTCTCAAATAGAAGCTCAGGTAAGATAAAATGCGCGCTGCGGAGCGCGGGGAAGGGGCCGCGCTCGTTCGTACCAGGTAACAGGAGGTACGGACGAGCGTACGCGACGGACTATGGCCGGCCATGAGCAGCGGCACTCTGGTAATCAAATTTTATGAAATGTAAGCTAAAACTACTTACAATTCGCTTTTCGTGTACTAATTAAGAAGATAAGAGTCATTACTTGAAATTAAAACGTTATAGGATAATTATCCAAATACACCTTTTTTGTCAAATGTTTTAAGTTAACAATAATGAAGAAAATTATTTATTGGATACATTACTATTCTAGCTGAGAAAGTGGAACAGCAGTGCGTTCACTGCGTTCTTGAAGTTTAGCGGTCGTCCTCCCACTACGTCACAGTGTATCTCTCTCACACTCACACCTCATCTCCCTATCTCAGTCTTGCAACATAGTCAGTCACCGCGTAACTATAGCGTATTTCACAGGTGTGTTACACTACGATATTTGAATAATCGTGAATAAAACCAGTTATTGCAAACAATAAGAAAACTAGATAGTTTATTGTAAGAATAGTATTTATTTTGATATCTAGTAGTGTATACATTAATATCGGTTGAAATCAGTGTGTGTTGAAAGAGTGACAAGTTTTTCTTGTGTTGTGAGTTCAGTCCTTGAATTGGAGGCTTTATCGCGATTTACGACATTAGGATCGTTTATTCTCATTCATCTAGAGAAAAATTGTGGCCAAGGTAAATACTTCCTATTTATTTAATGTAGAGTTCAGAAAACTCTTAGTAATTGCGGTTAAAGTTTCGGTATACTATTAAGTTAATATGCTATAGCCTCAAATATCAAAATAATACTTAGTTAATTCTTAAAAATGGGAGTACATTTGTGAACAAAACTTTCCCTAAATCTATTTTAACATTACTAACCTTTATGTAGATAATAATCAGCATATCCTATGCGAATTTCTAGTTCACGGTTAACAAAGGGAGCTACCAGTTTTCTCTTTTGAGGTTGATTATTATTCAAACTTCTTTTGTGGTTATTCTAACAAATTTCCCAGAAAGGTAGCAGTACAAAAAGACATGCGATTGTTTCACCTCTCAATAGCTAAACTCAGTTCTTAATCCAAGTTTTAAGGTCTTAAGTGTGTAAAGGACGTGATGCAAGATATGTAGCATATCCCATTTTTTAAAAGGAGTGTACTTATCAGTTAAAAAAAACACTTAAACTTTATCAAGTGCTTTGTTTGAGAAGCCAGACAAGTGGAATGCGTTAAGTTAGGGAACGAAACTCTATCTTGTTTACTTAACTACCTGCGTCTACCCAATGATTCATACTTATTAATGTTGACTTATCAATAATCCTTCCGTATTATCAACTGAATACATTAGTATGTAAATATTAATTTTATTAAAAGAATAAGTCGCAATTTAAAAAAGTTACAAAAGAGTTTTTAATTGTGTTCAAATTACAAAATGTCAAGGAATGTACCGGAGTTCACCAAAAACATTAGGGACGAATCACTAGTGCATTTTGGTAAACTACGAACGAAGCTCTGACATTACGCTTTTTGGGGGTCGGGGAGTTTGATGGCAGTTGTTCTCGTAAACTTCAAATTTAGTTTGCTCAAGAGAAACACGAACACAAATATGCGCGTAGAAGTTTATTTCACATCCGCTGCCGAGTATCTTCATAGGGCTCTAACCTTAGGCAGCGGACCTCAAGTTCCAATATTAGATGCAACCATCTGGTTGTTTCCACCTGAAAACACTTCTAACCAATGCGTCGTGTGAAATAGTATTTACAAGTATACTACGTAATTTAATTGTATCTGTCTTCAAAGTCAAAATGTTCATGTCTTCATGTTGCGAGCCAAATTCCGGTCCGTGACCAAGCGCCATTCTGCCAATGCAATGCATCTACTGAGTCACGGCATCGGAACGTCATAGTGATGTCATGATTCCCAGGTAGATTCGATAACCTAACATTTTACTTCACGCATGTCATGAGGTCCGCATAAACGCCTAGCTTTATATACATACATACATACATACATATAATCACGCCTCTTTCCCGTAGGGGTAGGCAGAGACCACTTCTTTCCACTTGCTACGATCCTTACATACTTGTTTTGCTTCGTCCACTTTCATTATTCCCTTCATACATGCCCTTCGGTTTAGGGTACTCTTGACCTGGCCTTTTTTCAAGACGTCCCTAATCTGGTCTCGAAACGTCCGCCTAGGTCTACCCCTTCCAACACTTCCAATTACACTCGCCTTATATACTTTTTCGTTAATCGTTCTTCATTCATTCTCTCAACATGGCCAAACCATCTCAGCATACCTTTCTCAATTTTTGTCACTACATCTTCTTTCAGACCACAACGTTTCCTTATCTCACTATTTCTTATCCTGTCACTCAGTTTAACTCCTATCATACTTCTTAACGCTCTCATCTCAACTGCATTTATTCTGCTTTCATGTTTCTTCTGCCATACACAACTTTCACTTCCGTACATGAGTGTTGGAACCAACACCCCCTCATACACAGCCAGACGAGCCTTGTTAGACACCTTCCGACTTTCATTCATAAAGGAGTGCAAAGCTCCATTCACCATGTTTCCTGCATTCACTCTTCTTTCAATATCACTCTCACACTTTCCATCTCTTGTAAACTTTGAACCCAGATACACAGCTTTATATAGCCTAGGGTTATACATTAATGAAAAAAATAAACTATGCAAGAGTCATGTGACAAGAGCAATCGACACGTGAGCAGCGCCTTATATAAATAACAAATACAAAAAATACATGTAGCGTTCATTTTGTATTTGAAATCGTAAACATTGTTTAATATTTTACAATGCAGTATATCTTGTCCCAAAAATAACATTATAAAATATGTGATTTTTGAAACATAATTTACACATTTAGTATAAAAATTAAATTTAACCTACTATAAAGTATGTATTTAGTTTTATTATCCTAACTAAATGTTGTTGTTCAAAGTCAGCAAAAAATATTTATACAATAAACCTTGAATTAAAGGATCCAAAAATAGAATTCAAGCCACACTTTACTACTATAAATGTGACGGAACGAAAAACAATCGAATTGTTTTCTATTCCGGATATAACAAAATATCGAGTATTTATCAATTTGTGTTAAATTGCCTCATTAAGTGGCATTCAAATGCGATATTTGCAATGGCTGCCAATGCGATGTATGACGTGAAATGCATTATAGCTTAATTATCGTAATTAGTTCCTGTAATTAATAAGTTAATACGAACAATGACGTAGTTTGATAGAACGAACGAATATAAAAAATATTAGGGGTATCCCTTTACGAAAATGGTGAATACAAGTTTGTGCATTCTTGGAAGGGGTGAAAGGACATGCGAAAATACGGAGATGTGAATTCTGCGATGGATAATTACGAAAATTGATAAAATTACAAATAACTATTTTAAAGTAAGTGTAAAAGTGAATGATTTAGAAACTAAATGGTAAAATACAAGCGTGGTATAGTCATATAATGCGAGTAAGAATGCCATGTGACATGTGGAAAATACCAGAAATGAAAGTAGATAGATATAGAAGAAGAGGTAAACCAAAAAACAGATGGAATGTGCCAAAGATGATAAGGCGAAAAGGGTGTGAAGGGTGTGTTGAGACGACGGCTAATAGGTAGAGGAGAGAAGCAAAGAGCATTATGTGCAGACCCCAAAGAGCATAATGTGAAGAACACATTAATGAAATCCCGGTAAACTTAGTGCTCATTGTTTTTGATACAGATGATGCACTTGTAACTCGCTAAATACGATTTTCCAAAAGATCTATGTATCTGAAACTATGAACAAATATAATATTTCATAATCCAAAAGTAGCATAGCTTTGTTTAATTCAGTGATATAAAACATTATGTGAATGGTTAATATTTTTACATAAATCTCACCAAGATTTGAGCTAATAGTTTTTATTACATTTCTTATTTATTTACGTACACAAATATAAATGCAAGGAATGAATAATTAAAAATACGAAAACATCTCAATTATGAGTGACCGAATGTTTACAAATTTCAAAGTCGATTTATAAACTAGAAACTGTAAGCAAACACACATTCCGTGGCCTGTGTCTAGCCATGTGCTTATAAATTATAAACATGTCAAACTGAGTTAAGATTCTAATTTTACTGCGTAATAATTCTTATTAATTAATCCAAAATTATATGTACGTGTGTATCTATTTTTTTCTCGGTACAGGGGCGGAGTATGAATACTGCTGTAAAAGGTGACAAAAGAACCCTAGCCAGATGATAGGGCTCCAAGCCCGTCTGGATGGCAACCACCGTAAAGTTATCCAGATTCCCGTTACCCTGCGCGGAAGGCAGCGTGTTAGCGATACCCTCGGCATCGTAAACATCTGTAGGCGACGATCTGTTTACTATTAAGTAGGCCGTCAGTCTGCTGTTACACAGTATTAATAAAACTATAATAGAAACCAAGAATATAAAAAAACTAATATACTATATGAGTATTAGTAGACAACTAATTGACGACTTCTTAGTCTGGAGCTATATGTTTACAGTAACTATTTTTCTGATCTGGGTGTTTAAGAAAGGTTCCCATACATTTTCTCTTTTATATACTAAGTTAAAGAAGCACAATTAGCTGATTTGAGGATAAACATTCTGTTATAATTGTGTGCCGTTTATTATTATTAATTACAGAATATAATTTAAGTTCCTGGCAGCCCTAGGAATTTTTTCTACGGCATAACGGTTTTCCTAAGACTTGCATACAATGGCCCAAATATTTTATTGTAATTATTTATCTCCGGCAACCTTTGAGGTGCGATTGTTTGAGGAAGGTTACATAAATCCCATCATTTGGCAATTGTAAATTACTCAATAGAATTTGGTGTCTTACTCTGTTGCAAAATTACATTTTTTAAAGTGAAAGTACTTGTCTAAATGTTTCATTTTAAACCTCGAGACTCGTTTTTAATTCGTAATCGATTATATTAAATCAATTAACTAATCTTTGAACGTTTTAATTCGGGTCAGATTTCTGATTAATTGTGAGAAATAATAAAAAAATTGTTCTTGTGATTCTATCGGGACCATAAGGGCGGTTGGCTTGTTGTTATTGTGACCAAATGGAGTACTCCTACTAATTCAAATTTAGTAAAGAATGGGAAGAACTTGTGGAATCAGACAGCTATAAGTCGTTGGACCTAATTCACTGTTAAAAATGGCAAACTCAAGGGTAACCATTTCGTGCCAGAATTCATGCAAACATGACACCAATCGACTTTGGGGGATACCACGCAATCTATAGAGCTGTATATTTTGTTTTTTGTCTGCGCGAAGGATTAAGAAGAATCTCCTTATTCGTAGTATACCTCACAAAAAATTTTGTAACAATGTGAAATAATATAGGAATATATATTTTATTTCCTTCTCGATTAAATAACTATGTAACCAAAGAGAATAAATGCCATTTAGTACCAGTAAATATACTTAGGTTATGTTTTATATAATTATCTTTAAACGAGCAATTCTTGTATATATATATATATATATATATATATATATATATATATATATATATATATATATATATATATATATATATATATATATATATATATAATTGGAATCTCGGAATCGACTCCAACAATTTTCATGAAATTTAGTATACGGGGGGGTTTCGGGGGCGATAAATCGATCTAGCTAGGAATCATTTCTAGAAAATGTCATTTTATTCGTGTTCTATCAACTTAAACAAAAAGGTGGCGTTTTAGTAATTTAAACTGAAAAATGACTCTTCCTGACATCTATCGGCGAATAATAATACTATTTTTTTTTAAATTGCTTTAACGACACAACAACACTAAAGCTATTCCAGGTGGCGTTGTTAAGTAACACGAAGACAATGAGCGTTTGTTTTATGGTTAGACTAAGAAAATCAATTGTTAATTTCCAAAAAACACAATTTATAAAAAAAAATACCGAGCAAAGCTCGGTCATCCGTATATTAATAATTATTTCAACAACAAAATCATTAATTTACAAACAAGAACAACGCAATAAAGATCTTAAGAAAGGTCAGGGTAAAGTAACCCTTAATTTCCCACGGCGTCTGTCGTGCCAGGAAGCCGTGTGACATAACTGAGGGGCTGATCTATTTCCCTTGCTTAACGGTGGGTTGCCATATTCATTTATTGAAATATAATAACTTTCATGATTTTTTGTGACGTTTTTGTAAATTTATCGATCTTATTTATTTAATTTATTAAAAAAAGTTATAATGTTAAGTACTCTTGGCTGTGTCTAAAAAAACGGCCTGTTAAATTTTTTAAGGGTAAATTGCTGCACTGCGTAGATTAAAGCTTACTGCGTCAGGCGGTCAGGTATTTTTATTTTTTCCATGAATTGATGAGGTTCGAGTACACTTTTATAGGTTGTCAATCAAAACAGTATAAAACAATACTAGCTAGATTGATTATTAAATGCTACACAAAAACTAACAATAAAATGGTTTTGTGTCTTAACTGGCAACTCTTACAAGTTCCCATAGCAAGAACACGTCGTGGGCCGGTGCACTTGACTGCAATAGGGTGATTTATAAATGGGAATTGAGAATCATACGATAAGCTTTTAATACCTGTTTAATTCGGGGTGTTAAAACGGTTTCCAATTGGTTTTATTAATAACTCCTGAAGATGCGATTGAACAAATTATTATAAGTACATAAACATGCTATTGTACGTCATAGACCTTCTCTAAATAAAGGACAAAAATACTAGCTTAAAATTACACGATGTCCAAGTGGTATCACACTCAAAAGACCAATCTAATAGGGTTCACGGGATCAAAATGACATACTCGTCATATGCAATTTTTCTCACTCCAAAAAGAATTTTCTCTTATATTGTAGGTAAAATAAAATATCTCATGGGAAATGACTCTCCGGATTCGTAATGAACTTCTGGCTAAGGTTTTGCAATTGCAATACGATATGGGATTTTTCAAAAACGTGGCTTGTATACTGTACGTTCCGTGGAGGTTTCTATATCTCCCGTCTTATTGAAATTACGAGTGTAATTAAAGATAGACCAGACCCACCAGTATAGACTCATAATTTCAATATATGTTTTTTTTTTCAATTAGTAGTTAAAAATTTCACATGCTTTAAATTTGTTTAGGAAGTACGGAGATTATAAACAAAGAATTGGAACCGAATTTGGGTCAATGAAACGCAGTACCTATAGGTGAGCTAAAATGCTAAAAAATTTACATTCTAACAAATAAAAAAATAAATATATCATATAACGCAAAAGATACTCGCGTTTTATTAGTTTCTACATTATATTAATATGAAAACAAGTTAAATACTGAAGTATGAATAAGTTATTCTACGTAGCTATACAATTCTGAATCAAATCAATATTACATGCGTCATTCGTAAAAGTTGTTTGCTTCTGTTTATAGAGTCACTAAATAGATGTGGATATGGTTTTTATAGAGGTTACTGCTGTCTCACTCTCTAGGTTCTAGAAGCGAACGATTTTATATCTTACCAATACTTTAGCTGTAAATTACAAAAAAAAATTAGTGATTTCATTGATTCTTATAATAACAGCACATAACGTCCCACTACTGGATTCGAGCTGCTCCCTCAACGGAACGGTCAGCTAACCCGGCACGCTCCTCCAAGGCTGATTGATGGGTTACATATACCGGTTAACATGATATGCATCCTTCTGATTCCCTTCACCTTCGGTATATAGCAATTAACTAGCCGGAAAACTAAATAAACCAACACAAAATGCAAAAAAGGCGTCTTTATTGGTATTGCTACTTTTTACGGCATCCGGCGATTAATGAAGAAAGCAAAGATTTCGTGTCGCCTTACTGGGTTCCGGCAGAATGGAAAATCACAAGAATCTGCCTTGACGTCGTAAAAGGATGGTGAGACTGTTCGAATAAGAGAAGAAAGACTTGGAATGTGGACACCGTGCATTGCATTCGAGATTTAAAATTAAGATGATATAAATGAACTAATTTTAAATTAGGTACATTGATCAATAAACAAGCTTTCTATTTATAGTACGATGTCTAGCTTTCTCTGTAGATATAAGAAATGTCACCACAATCAATTCAACTGTTACAGTCATAATGCACATTGTGTAAGCTGAGAAAGCTTTGACTCATTCTTGTTCTTTGTATACCTATTATCAATTAAATCGCGTTTAATTGTCGTCTTCCAACGTTTCACTTCGAATTGAAAACTTCTACGAACCGTTCTGCATAAGTAGTATATCAGCTGTCGAATACCCACAACACAGCGACTGCTGCTTCCTTTAGGACCTAGTATTGCTGTATGAATGCCACAGTATATTTATTTACAGTAGGCACAAGAAAGTAGATGGAACATATTATGTAACCAAATTAGGTTATAACGGACACGTTTAAACCATAAAAGAGTAGTGATCAATTTGTCACCTGTCAGGTTTATAAGCTAAGAATAAAATAGCGAAACAACAATTTAATGTCTTTTTCCTAACCAAATTGGTTAAAACAGTTTATTTATGTATTTTTAAATTTAATTAAAAAATACATTGTTGAGCAGTCGTTGACTTCAAACCAGTCAACGTTTTTATCTTGAAATAAAGGTTTATTATTATTAATATAATCACTCAAGAGTGAGTATTATAATTCAAGAAAAAGAAGCGGACTGATTTTATCTATAATCAATATTTTATCTGCAAAAAATATCTTTGTCTAGTATATGCATGCATTTATTTAGTAAAATTGTATTTGTTTCATATTTATGAAAGATATCCCAAGTGAGAGAGTATTTACTCTCTCACTTGGGATATCTGTTAATTATTCGATTATATTCTATGAAATTATTCGGTCGCCTGTCTAAATCATTATCTCAATGCACGATATAATGTAAATAATTATGATTAAAATAAATTCAATACCACCACCAGATAGGGCATCTGGTGAGATATCATATTTAATGATAAAACTAACCACATGCATGTCTATGATATTAAACCTATTATAGTGGATATAGCATCCGCCCATCCGCCATGACAGTTCTGTTATGGTGCGTGGTACTGTCGCCTTACACGCGATCCCCATAACCTGCCTTACGCAAACGATATTGGTAGGCATTTGGTATATTTAATATTTCGTATTATCTGCCTGTTTCGCATCTTAATATTGCATTGCAGGAGGCACCCTTTATCCGGTCTGGTGTAAACATTATTGGCAGGGCTTCGGGCTATACCGCGGTTCTAAACATCTACCCATGACTGGTGACACACTTCCGTCGTTTAAAGATACAATTATTTGGGGTTAAAGTATGAAATTGTTTGTTTCAGTACAATTAAAACTTTTTTTCCAAGATGTAACATATTTATTTAATCAAAATAACCCTCATTATCTATACATTGCTGCAATCTAAACTAGTTCATTTATGCCTTTATGATAGAACTCTGGGGATCTAGATTCGACAAACTGTGTGACAGCCTTTTGTACTGCCTCCTGGGAAGAAATTTTTTTATCACGTAGAAAATTGTCCAAACCCGAAAATTTTCCGTTGATGCAAGATCTGACGAGTATGGTGGATGACGTATGGTTTTTAACTGTAGCTTCTGTAGAGTTACTACGATTTCTCGTGCAGTGTGAGAACTTGCGTTATCATGGAGCAATAATGGTGGAGATCGATTCACGAGTCGGAGCTGTTTCACTGCCAGTTTCGCCTTCGTTGTTCGAAGTTTGGCAAAGTAAACATCTGCTGTTATTGTTTGACCAGATCTAAGAAAGTGACAGTGATTAACACCATGAAGAGACCACCAAACAGTTACCATTACGTTTTTATTGGTAAGCTTTGCTTTAGGGCACTGTTGCGGCGTTTGACCTGGGCTCACACATTTCATTTTTCGCTTACAGTTATCGTAAAGAATCCACTTTTCGTCACGTCACAATTCAATCCAATATTCCTTCATTTCTGTACCGATTCAACAAGGCAACACAAGTTTCAACACGCATTTCTTTGTGTAGGTTAGTCAAAATATGTGGCACCCATTTTGCATATTTTTTTATCCAATTGATTTGATGCAACGGAGTCAATATTGTAGGTAGGGTAATGTTAACCCTTGCCGCTAAATCCGGGGCAGTTTGATTCGGATCGGCTTCCACCATCTCCTTCAATTCAGCGTTATTCACCTGTGTAGGCGGTCTTCCACGTGGTTCGTTCTTCAAGTCGAAATTTCCATTACGAAAGCGTTTATACTAAAAAAGCACGGTGAGTTCATTATCAGTCTCCAAACGCAGCGTTGATATTGCGAGCCGTTTCTCCCGCGTTAGTTCCGCGTCGGAACTCGTATTCAGCAATGACTCGGATTTTCGAAATATCTATCTTTCAGGTCTAACCTGAATAAAAAAACAATTGGATGTCGAAAACGAATGTTGCACATTTTTTAAAAGAAGAACTCCATGTGGTATCATGTGAAAAAAGTTTCATCATGAAGGTTTTGTGTCAATTCAAAATACCTATATATATATTATATATATATATATATATATATATATATATATATATATATATATATATATATATATATATATATATATATATATATATATATATATATATCCCCTATTACATATGTAAAACAATAAAAAAGAAAATGAGCCTTTTTTTCTACTATTACAATATCGACCCAAAAGTATCTTGTTTTATTACACAGATTCACAGAAATTTTACGAATTGAAAGTAATTGAATTGATTTATCTAAAATCGTATATCTGTGTGCGAGTATCTAAAGAAACACTATTGCAATGAGTGATAAAATATTTTTAGCGCACAGGCCTAAATTTTACGTCATACATTTAAAGCTAAATAACACCAAACACTCAATTTCAAATACATTTAGCTCAAGGAATGTCTTTCTGCAATGCACCTGTACAAATATTCATTGTTTGAATCACAAAACAAGCCGCTTGTTCTCGATGGTCGATATCCATCAGCAATTTATGACATTGAATCATAAAACCGAACAGAGGGCGGCCTGTCGTAAAAGGTGACAAAACAACCCTAGCTAGATGGTGGGGCTCCAAGCCCGTCTAGATGGCAACCACCCCTAGTGACTAGGGCCTAGTCACGAAATATATACCTAGCACCACATTCCGGCTCAAGTGACTCAGTTCCCGTTGCAAACATTCATAGACGATGGAACTACTTACTATTGGGTGAGCCATCATACTGTCTGTTGTCAGACAGCAATAAAAAGAAGGAGAGACCCGAGGCCAGTAGTGGGAAGTTATGAACTGTAATTATATACAACTAGCAGCCCGTCCCAGCTTCGCACGGGTATTTAACAAAAAATTAAAAATTAAACCCTTCTATTTTTTTTCGGTCTCGGGGAAAAACCTCTCTTGACGGGTTCCCCCGGCCCGGGGGGACCGAGGGATATAAGGGACTCCGGAAAAGATGTTCGACCATCCGACTACCCACTAAAAAACCCCGCTGTTCTCCTATCGCCTACGTCCGGGCCCACGGATATATGGCCTGCCGATCTCGTGGCCCGGGCCGGCGCCGGCCCACGCTTTGTCTTAAAGCGAGCCCCTTCTAAAGTGCTGGCGCCAGGGGGTCAGGGTTTCGTCCCCCCGGCGCTCTCTTGTAACAACTCTAGGAGTTGAGGGGGGCTGCGGAACAGCACGCGGCCTTCTCCCTCACGGCAATAGTGCGGGCGGCGGATCCTCCCCCGAGGGGCCGCCCGCGGCCGCTTTCTACGGCGGCCGGAGATCGTTGCCCGCCCTAGGGCGCCGACGACGCGGCCTACGTTGGCGGGAGGGGAGTGCGGTGGCGGACTCCCGCTCCCGTTCCGCCGCCTCCCTGCAGACACTACTGCCTCGCAAAAGGAGGCGACGGCCGTCCATCCAGGATCGCCCCCGACCATGGACAGAACCAGAGCCGGGATCGACAGGTCCGTGGCCAATTCCGGACGGGACTCGCATCCCCGTCGCGTGCTAGTCAGGCGTGGGTACGACTACCAGACGACACTCCAGAAAAAGCAGAGTCGCCTGAAGTCGTAGCCGGCCCAGCAAGACCAACCGACAGCGAGGATGCAATTCCCGCCCCGGGAACAATCTCTGTGCAGGCGCAGTCGAAATAGGCATGGTTTTGACTACCAAATCAGGTCCCAGGGTAGAACCCGGGACTCCAATCAGTATTCGCAACCATCCCATCGGGGACCACGCCACGAACAGAGAGCTAAGTTGGAAAGAATGTAAGAGGTAGACTGAAAGAAAGGTAGGACTCTGTCGCCTCGAACGGAGAGGGGAGTGAAGTGACGGATGCTCGAGCACCTCGGGTACGCACACCCGTGCACTCCTCGGACAGAGGAGCGCCCCTGAGGGCAAACCCTTCTATTTGCGTCAGGTTACTAAAAAAATAAAATTATAAAGAAAGTTTGAATATTATTATTTCTATGAGCTTTTATTTTAATGATTTTTTTTGTTGTTACTTTTTATTTATTTCTCGTTATTTTTTAATAAGTATTCTAATTTTTGTAAAAACCCCAGTGACGCACGCCTACACTGCATAAGGTGCTGCCTAGCTAGCCGAACAGGGTGAGCGGCTACCACGCAACATTTTTCTAATACTTACATTTTTAACTTCGTGATATCTTTCGAATGGAATATCCGAATTGAATAATTCAAAAAGTTATATAAAGGTATTGAAACAGTTTTGAATATGAATTTTTAATTTATTTTGATAAGGATTAATACCAAGATCCAAATAAAGAGCCTTTTCTAGGGGCGGCATTTCAATTAAATTTTTAAAATAAAAGAACACTTATTGTGGCATAACTATAATAGTTAGACATATGCTGTCGCGACACTTTTTGTAAATAATGATGTGTTCTGCAAAGTTGTAGTACATTATTTTATTCTATTATCAATAGTTTTCGCAACGCACGCGATTTAAATAATATTTTAGGTAATTTTTTTACACTTTGGGTTACATTATTAGAGTTTTAGTAAGGATCCCTAATTTTTTTGAAACTATAATATAGCCTATGTCACCCGGGGATAGTGTAGCTTCCCAACAATGAAAGATTTTTTTAAATCGGGTCAGTAGTTTTGGAGCCTATTCAAAGCAAACAAACAAACAAACAAACAAACAAACAATCAAATCTTTCCTCTTTATAATAGTAGTATAGATATAGAAGAGTAAGGTACCATATATTCTATGTGCCCTGCCCTATACTTCCCACACCTTATCTTTACTAGATAAAACATCACAAATGATAGTAGAAATTATTATTCGACATTTTTATATTTACAATGCGAAATACAAAGGAGGATGTCGTTATCGAGGTATTACAAAATCTTATCGATATCAAACATTGTTCAATGATTGTGGTTAATATAAACTCACTTTTCGTTTTGATTACTGTATGTTGCAATTTATGTTTGATTTTTGTCTATTAACTAAAATTAATTTATTAATGTAATAAATTAAGAACATTTACTTAAGAATGTTTTGTTTGGTATAATTAGGTTCAAAACTTCATAAAATATCTATACGCCTAATATAAGACCACGACCACCGTCTTCAAAATTTAAAACAAAAGATAAATGTAAAAAAATAACCCTCATACCAATATGACTGGTAAGTGTAACCCACGCCTTGGAAAAAAGCTCAGTCATTTCAGAATTTAATTATTTATTTAGTTTTTATATTAATTTCCTATCTCATTGTGAATTATGAGGTTAATTAAGATGATCTCTGAACCAACTCACCAGCGAATTAGTGTTGATAAGTATAATTTCTAAACTTGATACTATCACTACTATTTCTGACAGACTAGTGTACTGACTGACAACGAAAGTGATCACTAAGTTTTACTTCATTATACAAATAACTTCATAAGACAGCTATTCAAAATCGTCGACTACACAAACAAAAATATTTCTTATATCTGAATTGTAACAATTATTTCATACCTACCTATCTTCTGTTTTGAATAAAATAATAACGCAAAGACAATGTAGACTACTGATGTTACCGTAAACTTTTAATCGAGATATACATATATTAACGAGTAGAGACATTTTTCAAAAATTGACTAAAATCACTAGATTAAAAATATGACTGAACATATTTATTACACATAGACTAAACATAAAATACAAAATCTGAATGAAGAAGATATTACAAGTATATTTCTTATGTTGGATGAATCATATCAAAGCGTACCTGATTTGTCAAATTATGAGCTTGATCAATTGACTATATACAAAGACCGTATTTTAGCACTTGAAACTGAAATACGAATTGCACATTACTGAAATAGAATCTTAACTGATAGATAATGTACTCGTTGAAACGATACAATGAACTTAGAAAAGAAAATAAACAAAAAGAATGTATGCCAGGTGAATTATGTTTTCTCGATGTCTACGCCTGCATAAAATAAAAACGCTAACATTGATAGCAACACTGTTTGTCATACAGCATTATATTTTTGTATACCTATTTTAAGTTAGTTTTAAGTATCTGTATGCAATAAAGAGTTTTCATTCATTCATTCATTCATTCATTCCGCTGTTAGGCGGCGCGGCGGGCGCACGTTTTTTTTGACAGCTCTCTAAAATAATGGAAACCAAGTCGGTGCGTTGGCCCACCGTTAATATTTGTAATTATGTATGAATATTTGTAAAATAAGTACAATGTAAAAGAAGTACCTAAAGTAAAACGTTTTTTCTTTTATATCTTCCGGCAATTTATTAAATATGTTTACGCCTTCACATACAATGTTTTTCATCCATATTTTATTGTTATTGGAGTGCTTACTACTATTTTATTTGTATTTCTTAAAATGTACACTATATTACATTATGTTTTAGTTACAAACTAATAACTTTCTACTACTAATTATAATGATGCTGCATAAAATACGAAGATTTATTTTTGTCACATTAATTAAAACTTCACGCAAGCGCTCGCACTGGGACGTTGAAATGCATATGTCAACTTGTTTATCAACTTGGTAATTAAGACGTTATCTAATATGAGTAGTAATATGTAGCTATAAAGGTGCTTCATAATTAAAACTGCGTATAAATGCTGAAAACAGTTGTCGATTAGCCAAATCGCTAACCAACCACACATAAACCCTTAGTACGTAGTAATCGTAAAACGTTATAGTTAAATGATATTTTTATAAGCTAAAAGTGGTTGCTTTCGAAAGTTTCGAAACTCACGTTGAAGCCCAAAGCTTTTTACATCGATACTGTTCCGTGACACGTACTAGTAACACTCTTTTCCTAAACAAGGAGCTAAAAGAAAGAAGATGTAATGAAATTCCCCGATACTGAAAATGTTTGTATTTCATACATCTACCGGGGGTTCATCCCCATTTCCTGGAACTAGTTGTTTCCTGTACGAAACGGTTCTCGAGAACATTCATGTTACTTACCCTCCGGATTTGGAATAATCTTCCGGCTGAGATTTTCACACCACATTACGATATGGGGTTTTTGCCAGTCTGCTATACTCTAACTATAAAAAATTGTTTTTATGATTAATTTTTTAAGTCTCTTATTGAGTCGAAATAAAATGAAATAAAAATATGATTTGGTAAATATCAATAGGCAATAGTTTTTAAATGTGAGTCATCAGTATTTTTTCTACAGTATACCTATAATACTTTCCTGACTACGTAGTCATTCATACCTAAGTACGCTAACGACGTAAAAAAAAACATGTTGATGTAATGACTGGTTCCAAGCGAAGGGGTAGACCCAAAAATGCTGCTGGTGTCTTATTGTATATGATATATGCGCTAATGGACTGTTCAACGATGCTCATGGCCGTTAGAAGTGAACATGAAAATTAAAAAAGCGTTCCTCAAGTAGAATTTAGTGATTAACCATGTGATGATAATTGATAATGTCCAGTTAAATATATTTAATACTTGTCTGAGTATTCCTTTAAAATTATATCCAAAGTTAAATACACGAACCATTATACTACCATTGTACCTTATATCATAGTACCAATAGTTATTCAAACAAAATATAAATTTAGATAAAAAATTATGAAAACATCCGTTGTTTGTAATAAGTTATCCTCGAACTTTATATTACATAAATTTTACCTAATAGTATCACCCGTTGAAACAGCTCATTATATTTAACAATGATTATTATAATTCAAACAATAAACTACATATAGAACTGATGAAAACATAAAATGAGTTTTCACTAATTCTTCATTTTCTTCCTTAATGTCGTCCGCATTTGCCAAAAATTACTAACTTTTAATGTAGAGTCGTATTTACAATAATTTATGAAATTGTCAATGAGACGATGTCACGAAATAATAGAATAGAAAAATAAAATTTCAAAACAAGATTTAAAAATTTGGACTATGTATCATTGTGGTACTTATATTTTATTATTATCGATGAAAACATTGATATAACCGTTAAATACATTTCAAACAGGCTTATTGCTTTAAATACCGGGGAAAACGAATGACCAGTATCACGCCGGAACTCCGTGGTGGACGTCGACGTGGTAGTGTCGGCCTCATCGTTCTAGATTTACGGCGGCTGCCTTTGTGCTGCTGATCTAGATGTGATGATGGCTATTACTCAACGCTGACATCGTAAGAGTTCCTGCGATGTTGGCGAAGTAGATACTTATGGTTAAAATAGTATGTTAGTTTCTACAAAAGGAAATCGTTTTTCCAAAAATCACTATATAACTGACATTCATTACAAGTACAAATTAATAATTATATTTTAACTTGTAATTAATGTGAATGTGTAATTGAAACGTATATGCGTGTGAGGAATCAAACATCTAGTAATTATTTAGCAAGTTAGGGGTTAAACTTTGTACAAAAGCTTGCTTTAACAGTAAGACGTTCGAACTTTTTTTCGTGCAATTAATTTAATAATTTATTAAATTATTATACTATAATATTTCGTAAATTTTACTAGTAGATTAAAATAGTGAGGTTGTGAGGTTTAAAAAAGGTATATGGATTCAACGCATTCCATAATTGATGATTTTCATGAAAATATTGTGATAAATATAAATAATTATACTGATTTTAAACGCGTCTACGAATTCGATCCCTCTCAACAGCCAACTTCAGCTACTGCAGCAATGATTAAAATAAATGCCCGTAACAACCTGTGAAAATTTTAAAAATTGCCCAATAATTTACTAAGTTTGCGGTAGTTGAGTCTAGTAGTAAAAAAGTAAATTACTACAAGGTAAGATTAAGATGACTTTGTTTCCGTCTGCGCTAGAAAACTCACCTGAAATTGCAATCGATAAGACTAATAACGGTTCAATGGCCGTAAACAACCTTTACGCAGTTTCAAAAGTAGAGCAAATAAGAAATAATGTTTCACTTAAAGTTGAGTAAGTCATTTCTATGAGAATTCATTCCTATAAGTTTTATCACAATCGCCAAGCTTTAATCTCAGTGCTAAAACTTAATGCATTGTTATAGGGACCTTTCGCTTCCCGCCTACACTTCTATAACCTGTCTCCACAAACCTTCTGTATATTCTAGAAACCGTAGACTGGTTTAAATTTAAATTTCTACCAATCGTTCGTTGATCCAAGCCCTCCCGCACCAATGCTACAATATAACCCTAATAAAATCTATGCGGAACCGATTAGAATCCGTAATAAGGGCACGTGGAGGTAATACACCTTATTAAAACATAAATAAACCCTTGCATAAAGTTTGTGTCTATTGTTAAAACCAACTTTTTAATTAAACCAATTTTCCTTAAATTTCTGTTTTTTCTTCAAAAAAGTCTTAAGGTCCTTTCCAGTACACAAACTTAAACTTAAGGATATGACCCAAAAAATAATTTTTGTTTGGCTAAGAATTCTAATTTCAAATTTTGATTAGTGTTACATTTTCATCGCATTTCAATCTTTTTCGTCATCATGGATACGTTAAAAATTCGAGTAATTATGGAATATGAGTCCCGTCGTGGCAGCAACGCGGCACAAGCGGCACGCAACATCAACGACGTTTACGGAGCTTACACTACAAACCAACGCACCACCTGTTATTGGTTTGCTCGCTTCCGTTCTGGGAATTTCGACCTGAAAAATGAACCTCGCGGTAGTCCGAAGACTGGTCGACAATGACGAACTAAAGGCGATTGTGGAAGCTGATGATACATAATCTACGGCTGAATTAGAAGCAGCTTTCGACGTTAGCGTCAAAACAATATTGGTCCATTTGCGTCAAATTGGCAAGGTAAAAAAGCTTGACAAACGGGTGCCCCACGAACTCAATAATCGCCAGCGCGAAGTACGCGTCGAGACGTGCCTTGCACTGCTCAACAGACACACAAATGAAGGAATTTTGAACCGCATTGTTACCTGCGATGAAAAATGGGTTCTGTTTGATAGCCGCAAGCGCTCAGCAAGTTGATTGGATCCTGGTTCAGCACCTAAACAATGCCCTAAACGAAAACTTACCCCTAGAAAAGTGATGGTCACTGTTTGGTGGTCTAGCGCCGGTGTGATTCATCACAGCTTCTTACCAAACGGGGTGAGCATTACTGCAGATGTGTACTGTGAAGAACTGAACACAATGATGGAGAAGCTCGCACATCTCCAACCAGCACTGGTCAATCGCTCGTCTCCACTGCTCCTGCACGACAACGCGCGACCTCATACTGTACAGCAGACGGTCTCCAAGTTGCAAAAACTGGGGTTGGAAGTTCTCCGTCATCCGCCCTACTCACCAGACCTTGCGTCTACAGACTACTACTTTTTCCAGAATTTGGATAACTTCCTGGTGGGAAAAAAATTCAATACCCGAGAGGCAGTACAAAATGCCTTTGAAGAATTTGTTGCCTCCCGTCCAGCTGATTTCTTTAAGAAGGGCATCAATAAACTGCCACTGCGTTGGCAAAGATATGTGGGTGATTACTTCGATTAATACAAATAAAAAATACATGAAAAAATTCGTTTAAATTTTTTCATACAAAACGGCAATTTCATAGGTAAAAACCTAATATCATATGTCAAAAAAAAACATTAAAGGCATAACTGGGCGGTAAATACGAATGTTAAGTATTCATCAATATTTAGCCTTTCTTTAGTGAATGAAGTAAAGAAAGAAATACGTGTATTTAGAACTATTACAGAGCATTCATTTTATGAAAAAAGCTTTCTAATGAAATAATGAAAACAATTTTTTTGAAGCCCGTGGAACTTTTTAATTCGAGCAGAAATTTGGAATGTTTTTTCGGTAGTTTCCTTAGGATTACCCCAGAATCAAACATGATAAAAAAATTATGGCCAGATTTGAAAACGAGACACTTAATGCTACAATATGGTTTCTTATTTTATTTACTGTACGATCATACAGCTTGTTGATTTTATTTATAATATCTCTTAATTTTTATGACTAGTATATAGATTTCCAAAAATAAAGGTCAATATGATTATTTAAGAACTAATCTGTGGATTGAATAGAGTCCTACAAATTAAATGAAATCCAAGAACAAATATAATTTTTGAATTTGGGTAGCTATTTTGTATAATTATCAATTAATCCATCACAAGTTTCTTGGGGCGTAAGCTAATCCTCGTAATTTACTTGTACCTATAACTTTTGTCATGGATGTCTTTGAAAAAAGAAGGTAGTCGACTCTAGTAAAATTTAATCAAACTACATTATTTTCTTGTGTCTTTATTTATACTTAATAAAAACAAGGGCACCGACGTAATATGTCGCGAAGTTTGTTTCGCCTATTGGAAAGGCTAAACAGATATGCTTAGGTACAAAAATCGAAATACACGAACGAACTAACTCAACTGTATACTCAGCTCTTTCATAAAAGAGCTGAGTATACAGTTGATTAACTAACTTGAATCATAATTCAAGTTAGTAAAACGAGCCATTTCGCATCATTACGACATTTTTCTCAGAACTTGTCTGTATGGAAATTAATATCAAGTTCCGTGCAAACACCGATGTGGCACGACTGCGTAATGCCCTGATAATTCTAACGCAAAAACTATTACACTTACATTTGTTAAACGGTAAGCATTCAAGTAATTTCTAAAGTGCGTATTTTCTACTTTCTGGTGATTGGATTTTGTAACCCGATTTTTGTGTGAAACTTTCGAAGAATACTAATACATCCAATAATATTTTTGTAGGTAATTTTATCAAACTATTCTGATGATCACGTGATAGTTCGTCATCCAATCTTTAAGTAAGCCTAGTTTACGCTAAGAAAGTAGTTTGTCTTCTTCATTCAACTTCTCCTTGATTACTGAGACATTTATATTTTTTTTTTTATTTTACATTCTTGATTGTTCGTTTGTTCCATCATCCATTTGTCCTGCGACCGACGTGGATATAACTCACATTTTGCTAGCTATGTCGGTTACGTTTATTCTTTTATATCGAAATTCGTATTTTATCCATAAAAGAAATCCTGATTGCATCCGAAACTTTTAATTTGGAATCCATAAATAAAATCATCTTGTTGCCTGGAAGAGATTGCTTTTATCACAATAAGGCTGTCATTGTACCTTAACATGATTTCATCTGAAATTGTTTGGTGAATCGTGCAATAAAGAATATTCTATTCTATCATCTCGACTCAACTATTCGTCTACAGCCAATTATGGTCCACTGCTGGACGTAGACCTCCCCAAGTTTGCCGATGGACCGATGACCTGCAAAAGCTGGTTGGGACTCGATGAGAAAAGCAGAGAACCGGAATTTATGGTTCAAACTTGAGGAGGTTAACCCCCATTTACTGCCTCAATAACTTAAATCGAAACGTATAAAGTGAACAAACAGCTCGTACTCGACCTGGGCGTTTATTGTAGATTGCGCATAGCAGACTATTCGTCGCCATCTAAATATACCACAAGTATGCTTTATATCTGAAGACTATTTCGCATTGAGTGAAATACGAGCGAATGTGTCCAGCTGCCTGGATGCCAGCCAACTCAGGCAACGATGTTACGAATGCTGGAAGTGAAATAGAAAATATGCAAATTTCTTTGGCATATCGCGTGAATATTTTTTGGCAAAAGATGAAATCTTGTGATAAATTTACTGTCAAGGACTTTCATGTGTCAGAAATTTGTCTTGATATTAAAATTGATATACGAATCCTAAATTACTCAATTTATTCCCTAAGCCTTCGACCAGACTTAAGACTGGTCGACAAGAAGCCTTCATGATATTCTTAATTAAGTTTTGCCGAAAATCGTCTGTTGTATATTTTATGCTAGTTCTCGCGACAACAAGGTAATGGAAGGCATTTAGGCGTTTACAGAAAAATTAATGTAACAGTCGAGCAGTCGCCCCTGTGAAAACTTTTAAATCTATATAATTTTGCCTAAGAAGTTGTGCGTCAAAACGACTTTTATGATACGGCATTTTATGCTATTTCTCACGACAGCAATTTAATAAAAGATTTTTGACTTTTAGAAGGAAATTTTTTTCCTGACAATTGAGCAGTCTCCCTTTTTAAATGTATTCCTATCTATTACTTTTTTACCCAGAATCGAACTGTCAGGTTCAGATTTGGAGCGAGTCCGGCAATACAAGTATCTCGGTGCTTAGGTAAATGAAGAATGGGACTGTAAACAAGAAATTCGTACCCGGATTGAAATTGCTCGAGCAGCGTTTAAGAAGATGGAAAAAGTATTATGCGGCCGGAAACTTAACATTAAACTCCGAATACGAATTCTTCATTGCTATGTGTGGCCGGTGGTGTTTTATGATAGCGAAGCTTGGACCCTGACAGCTGATACCAAAAGCGTTTAGAAGCATTCGAAATGTGGTGCTACCGTAGAATGCTCCGCATTAGCTGGACACAGAAAGTCCCAAATGTTAGAGTACTCCAGCTTGTCGGTAAAGATCGCGAACTTTTACCCATAATCAAGAAAAGTAAAGTGACGTACCTAGGCCACGTATTGAGACATGAGCGATACCAGCTGCTCCAGCTCATTATGATGGGTAAAGTTTGCGGTATACGGCGAGTGGGACGGAGAAAAAGTCTTGGCTCCGCAACATCCGAGAGTGGACAAATATCTCAAGCGTAGAAGAACTGTTTCGCTTGGCCCAGGACAGGAAAATATTCTTATAGCTGACAGCTAACCTCCTGTAGAAGAGGCACTTACAACAACAACAACAAATACTTTTTTATTTATTCAAGAGAAGGAAGTATCATGGAAAAGCAGCGATGTACCTAGTCAGGTCATAAATTCTGTCACATGTTTAATGTAAAATAATTGTAACAAGTTTATTCATTATGTAACCATTCATATACCAAAATGAACTTAACAAAACATAGATTCTTATGACATTAAAGTTTATTCAAAATGACCTCCATGATTTTGAATACAAGCCTTCAATCTGCGCGGCCAGTCGTCTATCGCAGCACGAACGAGGTCCATGTCAATATCGGCGGCTGCCTTAATCAAGGATGTCTTGAGTAACTCCAAATTGGGATGAGGCTTTGAGCACGCCTTTTCCTCCAAGTGTTGCCATATCTTGTAATCTAACGGATTCAAATCTGGACTGGAGGAGGGCCAGTCTTCGTGCCGGATGAAGTCGATTTCACGCGCCGCCACCCAGTCTTGTGTGCTCTTCGCTCTATGAGCTGGCGCCGAATCTTGTTGGAATACCCAGTGCCTGTTATTGAACATGGTATGAGAAACAGGTTCCACAAGGTTCGTCAGGACTGTATTTTGATACACAACAGCATTCGTTTTTACACCTTTCTCATAAAAATGTACCTCTGTTAAGCCCCAATAAGAAACTCCCAACCATACCATGAGCGAGGATGTGAAATGACCTCGTTGGACACGCGGAATACGGTTGCTCGCTTCTTCACTACTGTGTGCGTACATCTTATCATTTTGTTTGTTGTAGCTCTCTTCTACGGTAAACATTTTTTCATCCGAAAAAAGAATTTCCCGATATTTTTTTCCCGCGTACCGCTTCAACAAAGCGCGGCATCTCTTCAGTCTCAGGTCCATTAGACGAGCATTCAAACGATGTCCTGTTTTTCTTCGATATGCCCGAAGCCCTAAGTCTTCATTTAACACCCTTTTCACCGTGGTTCTGCTTAACCCGATCTGAAGGGCCAACAGTTTCTGCTTAAGTTTGGGATTTCTTTGAATTCGTGCCTTCACAGCTTTTATCACTGCTGGAGTCCTAACTGACCGAGGGCGACCACTTCTTGACCTGTCATCTACACTAGAGTCTTCATTGTATCGTTTGATGGTACGATAAACGAATCTTTTGGTTATATTCAAATTTTTCAGTATGTTAAAAATTTGAATTGGCGCGTAACCGTAACGATGCAACGCAATAACTGCAACACGGTCTTCTTTAAGCGTCCACTCCATATTTAAAAAAGTAGTAAAATTCTAAAAGTATACATTTTTATTTTCATGAACAATTCGAAATTCGAATTCAATAAACTTTTTTGTGGCCAGCATTCTAAAAGAAAAGTTTTTACTGTGTGACAGTACTTATGACCTGACTAGGTATAAAACACTTACTTAGTTTCGGCATTGATTTCGATTTCTTTTGACAACTTGGCCACGAGAATCGCTATATGGAGGGTATGTAACGAGGTGTCGATGTCTGATCACAGATACATACACTTTAAATTTCTAAGCAAATTGGTCAGACAAACCTGTAGCTACAGGGATTCGAAAGCTACGCCTAAAGCCTGTTTACAAAAAGACACTAAGGCTCAAGGTTAAGGACTGTCCAAAGAGCATTAGAACCGAGAAGAAGCTAAACCAACTAGGTATAGCTCTGCCTCATGAACTGAATATAATTGAAACTCCTCTAATACAGCATCCGTTGTGCTATTGTTGAGAAGCATATGCTGGTGCATAAGCGCCGCAGCCTTTACCAGTAAAGTATAATTTTGCATGGCGATCGTAATAACTCATCATTAGAACAACTCATCTCAGATATTTCCGCAAGTGTTCCAACGTGCAAAAACCATAGGAGTTAGTTAAGCCAATAAGAATAGGCCACTTCAATGAACCGTTATGTCATTAAAATAAAGCTCAATCTAATGTAACTAGATTTATGTTTGGATCATTCCGATTCTTCCTTAGCATTCGAATTAACTTTGCATTATAGTTGCAAATCCGCCGCGAAACGAGGTTTACGACCCCTGCCGAGAAAGCTAGTATAAACAATAATATTTAATGCTTAATTTTGCAAATAGCTGTATATGGAATAGATTTAAGGCTGTTTGTGTTTAAAACAGTTATGTTACAGAATAGTTACAAGATGATAATTTTGGAATTATATACGATATACATATATGCAAATTTATTTCATAGCTGTTTAATACGAGTATTCTAAGTGACTAATCTTAGTTACATCCAAAGCTTATACTTTGGAGCCATATCACTATTACGTAGAACCTCAAGTACAAACTTCTGCGTGTTGTATCGATGCCTCTCAGTGGCTTTTTTTCTTTACCAAGAAGGTAGCTCTGCAAAAGCGACTATCGTCTAATGCCCCCCAAGCTCAAGAGGAATAAACCAAACTATTCTTCCTTTCGGTTCTGTCCCTAACAAAAGTATAATTCGGTCCCTATTCTACTTTGGTTCACTATAAGGGTCATTAATTAAAACAGGTTTATCCCTATAGTAAAAGTATCTCTCCGTGCTGAGGCAGAGTACTCGTTAGACTACTGACCTCTGCGGCCGGGGGCGCACTTCGTAAAAGGCGACAAAACAACACCAGATAGGTGGTAGGGCTTCGAGCCCGTCTGGATGGCAACCACCCTGGATTTCTAAGCATGCCGCCATAATAGTCTTGCATTGTGGTCCAGCAAGTGATCCAGGTTCCCCTACGTGGACAGCAACGTGTTAGCGGAGCCTCTCGCTTCGCAAGTATCTTTATCAGACGGAACTACTTACTATTAAGCTATTCTGTATTATGTTGTTCCACAGCAATAAGAAAATCAAATCCTGGTTTCTACTCAACATTTTTCTTTAAATCTTTTCAAATTTTTTAATACAAGATAATGATTATGTCAATCCTTTTAAAAATGAAGCCTTTTGCAAAGTCTAGGTCACACCTACGATATAAACATGCTTTACAGCAATGACTAACGAACCGAACAGCATTGATACTACCTTATAAGGCTCTATGAGTATTCATTGTGTTGGTTGTAGTTTCTTTAGAATTGATTTCAACTGAATATTATCGTGTATATGCAAATATAGTTTTCATTTACGATACAATATACGTCTATATTGTCTTGGAAAATATATTTGACTACAATATTAAATTAATTGGTTTTCATGTTTATTTCTCATAAGATTTTATTGAAAACTATCAAAATATCTTATAAATGGTTCGACTTATTAATTTGCTATATTATATACACCAGTTTATACTCGAATTTATATACTATGACTATCAGAGGCAGACTTGAAGTGATGGTAATAACGTGTAATGCATTCCATGAGGGCTTGTGAAGCGACTTGTCATAAAAAACATATTGTGCCAATACTGATTAAGCAGTATTGGGACCCTTGGGGTCGACATCACGAATGATGTGCACTTTAGGGGACAATTGGAGGGTAAAGCTAAGCTTGCCTCCAAAAAGCTTGGTGTGCTAAACCGGTCCAAGCAGTACTTCAGTCCAAGGCAACGGCTTGTGCTATACAAAGCACAGGTCAGACCGCATAGGGAGTACTGCTCACATTTATGGGCTGGAGCACCCGCCTGTCAGCTCAATCCCCTACGTTCGATTCAACGGCGCGCAGTTCGTGTTGTTGACGATCCCTTACTCACAGACGGTCTAGACACGCTTGGACTTCGGAGAGACTGCGTCTCTTTGCGTATTCTACCGTCTGTACAACGGGGAGTGTTCCGAGGAGCTATTTAGAATGGTGCCCTCGTCGTCTTTCTACCACCGCACTGCCCGCCATCGGCTGGATGTTCATCCCATTTTCTTAGAGCCTCTTCTTTCTTGTACGAAGCGGTTCTCAAGAATGTTCATGTTGCGTACTCTCAGGATCTGGAATGAGCTTCCAGCTGAGGTTCTCAGCGCGGTACGATATAGGGTTCTTCAAAGAAGGCGTTATAAAATTTCTTCGAGGCCGGCAGCGTGTTGGTCATGCCTCTGGTATTGCAGACGTCTATAGGCGACGGTGACCACCTGCCAAGGTGGGCCGTTTGCCTGTCTGCTGAACTCCCGCAATAAAAAAAAACTTCCTATAGAAATGTTCATTTCTTCTGCTATAAAACAAACAGTAACACGACAATCCGCCAAGACAATGTTTTCAATTTAAATCATTTATTCAGTCACTACCGATGTAGGGCGTCCCGTGCGGAGGTCGTTGTTAATGGAAGTTCTTCCTCGCTTGGACTCAGCACACCAACGCGCAACCATAGAATATGGAGGAGCATGAACCCCTAATTTTGCTCTCAAGTCTTGATTTACCAGTTCCGTAGTAGAAGAAACAAATGTGAAAAAGGAAACTGATATAAAGTCCGTTTTGAATTATGCAACAGTAGCACCTTTGCTGGCGTTATGTGGAACACATTTTTGTTGCATAACTATTGCCATAAAGCGTATACTTCATTGATGCTCGTAATATATTACTGTTATCTTTGAAGAAATACATTACTGTATTAAAATAACTGGTTGTAAAACTAGTCATAAACCTGTAAAATTCTTTTAATGTATGCTTGCTTTAGGAAAGAATTTATATACTTGGTATTTCTTCCTGCTATTATCGAACTTTATGTAGATTTAGTACATTTTCTTCATGTCAACATGCTTTTTTACGTAATCCATTCATAATTTCTTTGGTCAACTCCTCCTTTTTCTCATGTCTATCATTTTCCTTGTCACATGGCCTTCTTCCCTACTTATTTATATGCCCATACCACACTAGAATGTTATTTATACTATTTAGTTCGTCAATCACTAGCGCTACTTTCAAACTTCCCATGATAAATATTATAAGAAAATAAATGTACCCTAACACAATATTATCCGTGCAGGGGCGGAGAAAGAATACTATAACCTCTGCGGCCGGGGTTGGCCTTTCGTAAAAGGCAACAAAACAACCCACCCTAGCTAAGTGGTAGGGTCTCAAGCCCGTCGAGATGACGACCACCTTTGGTCTTAAGTATGCCGCCTTAATAACCTTGTGTTCCGGCATTAGTGACTCAAGCTCCTGTACCCTTATGGGACAGCAGCGTGTTTGTGATGCCACTGGCGTTGCAAATACCTATAGGCGATGGTAACTGCTAAATTCTAAGCGAGCCATCAGCCTGTCTGCTGTCCTACAGCAATAAAAAAATATTTCATAGAACATTTGAGTGATATCTCTTTAGATTTAAAGGAAAGGTGGTGGCGTTCGATTGTAACTAAACAGACCAACAAATTAGTTTTATACATTAGTAAATAGAATATAAATGTTACAATACTAATCATAACAATTGAATTTGTTAATCCCGTTTGCTTCCGACATTTGCAATTTGGAGCCCGAGGTCCAGATTAATATTTTTTTATAAACCTGTTCCATTTTTATCTAGTGAAGCGTATTACGATTAGCTACAGTAGCGATTGCAGTTAATTTCTTACATAAATGTTTATTAAACAGAAGAAACCGTTTTAAAACAAAACAGCTATGGAACTTGTTTTTGCCAAATGCAGTCGTTAAACTGTAGTTTTTATTAATTACGTAATATTTTATCTAGCTATTTAAAATAAAACTATTATAGTTTATTTCACTTTGTATGGTAAATAAGTTAATTTGATTTATTTTTAATATCATTATTTGTTTGAAATTTTAAATACCTCATGCTGCTTGGCGTAGCTCTTCCATGACTGCAGTGAACCTTCCCATTTAGGTCTCATCGTATCTTTACAGATAGTTTTTAAGCTTTTCTTGAAGCCCCGAATTTGTGTGTGTGAACGCGTATTTTCGCACTCTAAAACTCATCAGTCATCCTTCAAACGTATGAAATATCAATAAAAATATCTTACCCCAGTCAATTTAAATAGTTAACGTTCAAATTTATGGCGTAGACGAATGCCATGTGACGAGGTAAATATGCTAGCAAGGAAAGTCCATACATACAGGAAGAAAAGTATCAAAGAAAGGCGAGTCGTGTCAAAGATGATGTGGCCGTGTATAGTGGAAAGAGAAGTCATTGTGCCGATCCCACCATTTTAATAACATTACTTTTGTGAACACTGAATTACAACATTGGTTGGACATGAATACCGTAATGCAATTGATATAAATGACATCGAACGTAACTACACCAAGACGGATCGGATTGCTTTCATTGCGTAAACGTGCGGCTTTTTGTGGACGTAATTCGATGAGAATGACTAAGTACTTATGAATACGTACTCTTGTAGATTATCTGTCTTTAATGACAGAATGATGTCATCATCATCATCCAAGTGGTCAACTCGGGTTGCATGGAAAGCTTTCAATATAAAAGCCGTGTCCAGTTTTAACAAGAAAAATTTCAAGCGCATTCTTACATCGACGACTTTTTGACCAAGACGGAGCAAGCAAAAAAGTATTTCACAACAATCAGCATGGTTCATGTTCTTTCTTGTCCTATCTCTTCGCTCCTTTTTTTCGTCTTAATTTCGATGCCAAAGCAATGCCATGGTGGTAAAACATCCTTATTCGTATCGTATATAATAATCCACCAAGCAGTTCAAGTTTTTACTACATGAAAATATGGTGTACTAGCGGCCCGTCCCAGCTTCGCATGGGTATTTAACAAAAAATTAAAAATTAAACCCTTCTATTTTTTTTCGGTCTCGGGGAAAAACCTCTCTTGACGGGTTCCCCCGGCCCGGGGGGACCGAGGGATATAAGGGACTCCGGAAAAGATGTTCGACCATCCGACTACCCACTAAAAAACCCCGCTGTTCTATCGCCTACGCCCGGGCCCACGGATATATGGCCTGCCGATCTCGTGGCCCGGGCCGGCGCCGGCCCACGCTTTGTCTTAAAGCGGGCCCCTTCTAAAGTGCTGGCGCCAGGGGGTCAGGGTTTCGTCCCCCCGGCGTTCTCTTGTAACAACTCTAGGAGTTGAGGGGGGCTGCGGAAAGGCACGCGGCAATAGTGCGAGCGGCGGATGCTCCCCCGAGGGGCCGCCTGCGGCCGCTTTCTACGGCGGCCGGAGATCGTTGCCCGCCCTCCGGCGCCGACGACGCGGCCTACGTTGGCGGGAGGGGAGTGCGGTGGCGGACTCCCGCTCCCGTTCCGCCGCCTCCCTTGCAGACTACTGCCTCGCAAAAGGAGGCGACGGCCGTCCATCCAGGATCGCCCCCGACCATGGACAGAACCAGGGCCGGGAGCGACAGGTCCGCGGCCAATTCTGGACGGGACTCGCATCCCCGTCGCGTGCTAGTCAGGCGTGGGTACGACTACCAGACGACACTCCAGAAAAAGCAGAGTCGCCTGACGTCGTAGCCGGCCCAGCAAGACCAACCGACAGCGAGGATGCAATTCCCGCCCCGGGAACACTCTCTGTGCAGGCGCAGTCGAAATAGGCATGGTTTCCACTACCAAATCAGGTCCCAGGATAGAACCCGGGACCCCAATCAGTATAAGCAACCATCCCACCGGGGACCACGCCACGAACAGAGAGCTAAGTTGGAAAGGATGTAAGAGGTAGACGGAAAGAAAGGTAGGATGTCGCCTCGAACGGAGAGGGGAGTGAAGCGATGGATGCTCGGGCACCTCGGGTACGCACACCCGTGCACTCCTCGGACAGAGGACCGCCCCTGAGGGCAAACCCTTCTATTTGCGTCAGGTTACTAAAAAAATAAAATTATAAAGAAAGTTTGAATATTATTATTTCTATGAGCTTTTATTTTAATGATTTTTTTTTTTTTTGTGTATTACTTTGTGTGTATTACTTTTTATTTATTTTTCGTTATTTTTTAATAAGTATTCTAATTTTTGTAAAAACCCCAGTGACGCACGACTACATTGCATAAGGTGCTGCCTAGCTAGCCGAACAGGGTGAGCGGCTACCACGCAACATTTTTCTAATACTTACATTTTTAAACTCGTGATATCTTTCGAATGGAATATCCGAATTGAATAGTTCAAAAAGTTATATAAAGGTATTGAAACAGTTTTCAATATGAAGTAATTTATTTTGATAAGGATTAATACCAAGATCCAAATAAAGAGCCTTTTCTAGGGGCGGCATTTCAATTAAATTTTTAAAATAAAAGAACACTTATTGTGGCATAACTATAATAGTTAGACATATGCTGTCGCGACACTTTTTGTAAATAATGATGTGTTCTGCAAAGTCGTAGTACATTATTTTATTCTATCATCAATAGTTTTCGCAACGCACGCGATTTAAATAATATTTTAGGTAATTTTTTACACTTTGGGTTACATTATTTGAGTTATAGTAAGGATCCCTAATTTTTTTGAAAATATAATATAGCCTATGTCACCCGGGGATAGTGTAGCTTCCCAACATTGAAAGAGTTTTTTAAATCGGGTCAGTAGTTTCGGAGCCTATTCAAAGCAAACAAACAAACAAACAATCAATCAAATCTTTCCTCTTTATAATAGTAGTATAGATATATATAATATTTAATTCTTTGCGACTATAAAATAATACAACTGCCGCCATCTACATGTGATATTACTATGCTATAAACCACTTTTTGAGTCCGTCTGTCGAAAAAGTTGCGACTAAACAAAGGTTTCTTCACGCACGAGTTGGAAGAAGCGAACTATTGTTTGGTGAAAATTCGAAACGTGACTAAAATCGAATCTTGTTTTGGATGAAATGGTAGCGACGCATCAGTGAAATCGGTGGGGTTGGGTAAATATTGAATAGATCACTCTAACAATAACTGTACGAGGTTATAAAATATTGAAACTTTTTTTAATTTACATTATTTATTATACGTATTTTATATTATACGCTAAATTAATTGAAGTGATTCGTTCTACATTCTAATACGATTTTGTGGATATTTTACTGTCTATAATCTTTCTATAAATATATCTGATTTCTATAGAAATATCTGTCTATAAAGGTCATCTTTCGAAACAAATGAACGAACGATTCTGCCTTTAACAATTTCTCTTAACGTCATCTAATTTTAATTACGAAGCTATTATTCAAAGATAAAATTATTATAAGTGTCCTAGGTTTCTTAAGCGTTCAATATATCTCGCATGGTTCTACGCTTTAAAATTGATAATACAATTTGAAACAAAATGTAATTCCTTGCGCTACTTACTACTGGAATAAACATGATATATGTATATGAAAATTTATACCTACACACTTTATGCGCATAGCTAATAATAAAAATAATATCACAAACCACAAAAATATTCAACATCATCGTTAAAAACTCGTCATTCCCTAGATGATTTCATCAGCCAGTGCAACTTGTGATACAGCATTTCGAAAATTACAATTTTTGCTATCAAAAGCTTGTTTTTGTTGCAGATTACGAGCCTCGCTTATTTGGCGCTGAAAGTCGATTGAATTTTTGGTAAGTTGCTAGAATTTCAAAGTAAATCTTAACATTGAAGATCATCAGCCATTAAAGACATCTCTGATATCCACTATATCCCTTGATATTTTTATCTAAGGTTTGCTAAAAGTAGACGCATGTCTACTGTTCCTAGATAGTTCTCAGACAATAAAATCAGGAAGGACAATAAAGCAGTTCGAGTTAAATCAAAATTAGGTTAATTCAGTTTCTTTTAATTCTTGTGTTACCTCCAATAACAAAAAATTGAAATGAGAAAGAACTACTCCGACGCTAAATGAGGCAGAGTAATATTCCCCACGATAAAATATCGAATTCCTATCCCACCTATTAAGTTGGGATTTAACAGTTGGATGATGTTCGTTAAAGTATTCATAATGCGTTAGTGACATCCGTCCGGTATTTTATGTATCGGCTACCTGTTACTGCGTCCCATAAATAAAGTCCTATATCGCCGACTTCCTTACAAATAAGTAAGGAAGTCTTGAAACCGGTGACGACATAATGCTCGAGGCATAATACTAAAAACAATAAAACTTTTAATGTAAACTTTTAATAGAGATATGTTTTAATTAACTTTGATACACAGAAAAAAATTAAACGCGGAATGAGTTGAAGTTTGCCCTGTGGCCCCAACCGTTAAGAATAAGGTTACCCTATATCATTCAAGAGAGGCGTAATAAGCGAATGCTGTATTACATTACAGGCGAATATTGTATTTGATTATCATTTAAAGATTTAAAGGTCAGACGACAGTGTGTAAAGGCCTAAATTAGTCAATTCAGCATTGTTTCGGACAAGAAAATGCATTATCATGAATAAGGGTCCCAGCAAAAGCTTGTGAATTGTAGAATAAAAATCCCAATATTTACCACTAAGATTATGACGAGGGCGAGAGTATAAAGTATTGTCAGTTATAGGTACAAGTAAATTACGAGGATTAGCTTACGCCCCAAGAAACTTGTGATGGATTAATTGATAATTATACAAAATAGCTACCCAAATTCAAAAATTATATTTGTTCTTGGATTTTAGTTAAATTAATTTATATACTTTATACAAATTAATTTGTAGGACTCTATTCAATACACAGATTAGTTCTTAAATAATCAATATCCGGATGACCGACCTTTGCTCGGTATTTTTTTTATAAATTGTGATTTTTGGAAATTAACAATTGATTTTCTTAGTCTAACCTCAAAGCAATCACTCATTGACTTCGTGTTACTTAACAACGCCATCTGCTGGAATAGCTTCAGTGTTGTTGTGTCGTTAAAGCAATTTAAAAAAATTGTATTATTATTCGCCGATAGATATCAGGTAGAGTCATTTTTCAGTTTAAATTGGAACTACTAAAACGCCACCTTTTGACATTTTCTAGAAATGATTCCTAGCTAGATCGATTTATCGCCCCCGAAACCCCCCGTATACTAAATTATATATATATATATATATATATATATATATATATATATATATATATATATATATATATATATATATATATATATATATATATATATATATATATATATATATATATATATATATATATATATATATATATATATATATATATATATATATATATATATATATGACGGCGTTTACGTCAAACATCAGGTTGACAGGACTGTTAATGTCAACCTAGCGAAGCGTCATTGTCGATGGCAGTGCGGGTAGCCATCTTGAATTCACTTTTTGAACGGGACGGCGCCCGCGCACCACGCTTGTGACGAATCGCTCAGAATCTGCGCCATCACGCTGTTTTCAAGACTTAAATGCGTTGATATTGTGTAGTAGTGATTGCTAATTACCTAATTACATCTTGATTTATGTGAATAGTGATTAAAATACGTTTATATTAAGAAAAAAAAGGAATAAGATGAGCTCGGGTGGAGAACCTACAGGCCTTCCTGCCTTTTCATCAGAAGTGGGATGTGACGCCCAAGCTGAGGGCCAGCGGATCAAAACGGATGCCGAGAAATTACTTAACAGCATGGAGACGCTTTTATCTCGAGTTCTCGCAGTTCAGCAGTGCTTTGTCAAAAGGACGACCTAATACGTCGCGAGTTAAACGCCCACAATATCACCACTCGCACTCAATTATTCCGAATACTGGGAGGGCTATCTCTCAAACGTCGGTCGGATGGTGGGGAAATCAACGAACCTGAGATCAAGCGCTATCGTCCCTCCGAAAGGTTCTCAGAGACACCAAGCTCATCACGCGCGTCGGAGAACATTACTTCTGTGACATGCTACACGTGTGGACAAAAGGGGCATGTGACAACTAACTGCCCCGACAAGAAGAACGGAAGCAAGGCTGCGGTCAAGGAGGTTCATCTTTGCGAGCACCGCCCTTCCATGGGTACTTTAGAAACATCATCCGGTGAGCTTGTTCCTTTTTTATTTGATAGTGGATCGTCTTGTTCGCTTTTAAAGGAAAGTTTTCGCCATAAACTCTTGGGTACTGTGCGTAAAGACGTCGTTTATCTTAGTGGTATCGGAGGTAATGACATTCAATGCGCTACACAAATTCAGAGCGAAGTTAAGATCGATAAACGTTTAATAAACTTGTTATTCCATGTGGTTCCCGATTGTAGTATAGCAGATCCTATAATAATTGATAGGGACGGTGAGGTTCGTATGAATGTCGATTTGATTAGGGAGGATGCATCAGCAAACATCCAGAAAGCTGCTGAATCCGAAACTGTTAGATTCAATCGTGGCCGCGCAAAAATTAAACCATTTTCTAAAGGTGATTACGTGTTCATCAAAAACTGTGAACGCAATCAAACAAAATTGGATAAGAAATTTAGGGGTCCATTCGTGATAACAGTAAGTACGGATTGGCCTAGTGGTTCAGTGGCTTCGGTCACGGCCATATAACAGAAGTTCTAAATAATGATCGCTATGTACTTAAAAGCTTAGTGGACGCTTCCAATCGAACTCTTAAATATTCCCACGAGAATTTGCGCGCAATACCCCGGGGACATGACGGATTAATCGAAATCGCGTCTACCCTTTTAAATGAAGTCGAGGCCGAGACGGCGTCTGATGATGTAGAGAAAACTTTGTGCTCAAATAATGATAACGAGTCATTAGATCGTCTCGACACCTTGACCGTATGCTCGGACACTGCTCCGGCTGACTCGCGCACTCTCACTGCAAGCTCAGACACCCTGAGTGCACACTGAGACCCTGAAACATGGGAAGTCCTTCATGAAGTTGAAGTGCACACGGAACAGGACAATTCACTATGATAAGCTGGTATAGTAGAAACATTCCTATAACATTCCTATAATCATGATAAATTGTTTAAATGGTTGATCCTGGGCGAAGAAGCGTCGTCTCTACTATTCCAGGGTGAGTAGTTAAAGGGCACCCTTCACTCGTCACAGAAAGTAGACGAAATGTGTCGTCCGAGTCACTGTCTGGTTGACTTGACTTGTCACATTGATCTATATAGCGTCATCTGACGAAAAGCGTCGTCTGAGTCAGTTCGAGAGGGCTGACTTGTCCTGGATGATCGCTTGGTACTTGTGAGACGAATTGTGTCGTCCGGGTCACATCCTTTGTGAGGATTGACTTGTCTAGATGTTTACATTGATCTATATAGCGTCATCTGACGAAAAGCGTCGTCTGAGTCAGTTCGAGAGGGCTGACTTGTCCTGGATGATCGCTTGGTACTTGTGAGACGAATTGTGTCGTCCGGGTCACATCCTTTGTGAGGATTGACTTGTCTAGATGTTTACATTGATCTATATAGCGTCATCTGACGAAAAGCGTCGTCTGAGTCAGTCCGAGAGGGCTGACTTGTCCTGGATGATCGCTTGGTACTTGTGAGACGAATTGTGTCGTCCGAGTCACATCCTTTGTGAGGATTGACTTGTCTAGATGTTTCCATTGATCTATATAGTGTCCGATTGACTTGTATAGCGTCATCTGACGAAATTTGTCGTCCAAGTCAGGTCGAGAGGGCTGACTTGTCCTGGATGATCGCTTGAGTCACTGTCCGGTTGACTTGCCCAGGATGATCGCTTGGTATTTGTAAGACGAATTGTGTCGTCCAGGTCACATCCTTTGTGAGGATTGGCTTGTCTAGATGTTTACAAGGACGAAAGAGTGTTGTCTTAGCTAAATTGTAGCCTAAATTGGTATCTAATGCTGTTATCGACTGGTCTTACTAAAGTGTAATCCGAGTCACACCTCGTGGTTGGCTAAAAGATACACTTGTCTGGTTAGTCCAAGTCGTTAAGTGATTTTAATGTTAGTGTACTGGTGAAAATATTTAAGTCAGGATGAGCGAACGGACTATGCAGTTATCGTAACTTGTTTCAGAATAAATCGCCCGAGGACGGTCGCAAGTCAGTCCGGCCGTGACGGCGTTTACGTCAAACATCAGGTTGACAGGACTGTTAATGTCAACCTAGCGAAGCGTCATTGTCGATGGCAGTGCGGGTAGCCATCTTGAATTCACTTTTTGAACGGGACGGCGCCCGCGCACCACGCTTGTGACGAATCGCTCAGAATCTGCGCCATCACGCTGTTTTCAAGACTTAAATGCGTTGATATTGTGTAGTAGTGATTGCTAATTACCTAATTACATCTTGATTTATGTGAATAGTGATTAAAATACGTTTATATTAAGAAAAAAAAGGAATAAGATGAGCTCGGGTGGAGAACCTACAGGCCTTCCTGCCTTTTCATATATATATATATATATATAAATATATATATATATATATATATATATATATATATATATATATATATATATATATATAAATATATATATATACACACAAGAATTGCTCATTTAAAGATATAAGATATTGACCTTTATTTTTGGAAATCTATATACTAGTCATAAAAATTAAGAGATATAAATAAAATCAACAAGCTGTATGATCGTACAGCAAATAAAATAAGAAACCATATTGTAGCATTAAGTGTCTCGTTTTCAAATCTGGCCATAACTTTTTTATCATGTTTGATTCTGGGGTAATCCTAAGGAAACTACCGAAAAAATTTCCAAATTTCTGCTGGAATAAAAAAGTTCCACGGGCTTCAAAAAAATTGTTTTCATTATTTCATTAGAAAGCTTTTTTCATAAAATGAATGCTCTGTAATAGTTCTAAATACACGTATTTTTTTCTTTACTTCATTCACTAAAGAAAGGCCAAAAATTGATGAATACTTAACATTCGTATTTACCGCCCAGTTGTGCCTTTAATGTTTTTTTTTGACATATGATATTAGGTTTTTACCTATGAAATTGCCGTTTTGTATGAAAAAATTTAAACGAATTTTTTTCATGTATTTTTTATTTGTATTAATCGAAGTAATCACTCATGCAATCAATGCATCTTTGCCAACGCAGTGGCAGTTTATTGATGCCCCTCTTAAAGAAATCAGCTGGACGGGAGGCAACAAATTCTTCAAAGGCACTTTGTACTGCCTCTCGGGTATTGAATATTTTTCCCGCCACGAAGTTATCCAAATTCTGGAAAAAGTTGTCTGTTGGAGCAAGGTCTTCTTGCAAATTGGAGACCGTCTGCTGTGCAGTATGAGGTCGCGCGTTGTCGTGCAGCAGCAGCGGAGACGATTGACTAATGCTGGTTGGAGATGCGCAAGCTTCTCCATCATTGTGTTCAGTTCTTCACAGTACACATCTGTAGTAATGCTCACCCCGTTTGGTGAGAAGCTGTGATGAATCACACCGGCGCTAGACCACCAAACAGCGACCATCGCTTTTCTAGGGGTAAGTTTTCGTTTAGGGCATTGTTTAGGTGCTGAACCAGGATCCAACCAACTTGCTGAGCGCTTGCGGTTATCAAACATAATCCATTTTTCATCGCAGGTAACAATGCTGTTCAAAATTCCTTCATTTGTGTGTCTGTTGAGCAGTGCAAGGCACGTCTCGACGCGTACTTCGCGCTGGCGATTATTGAGTTCGTGGGGCACCCATTTGTCAAGCTTTTTTACCTTGCCAATTTGAAGCAAATGGACCAATATTGTTTTGACGCTTACGTCGAAAGCTGCTGCTAATTCAGCCGTAGATTATGTATCATCAGCTTCCACAATCGTCTTTAATTCGTCATTGTCGACCAAAGTATTCGGACGACTGCGAGGTTCATTTTTAAGGTCGAAATTCCCAGAACAAAAGCGAGCAAACCAATAACATGTAGTGCGTTGGTTTGTAATGTTAGCTCCGTAAACGTCGTTGATGTTGCGTGCCCCTTGTGCCGCATTGCTGCTACGACGGTACTCATATTCCATAATTACTCGAATTTTTAACGTATCCATGATGACGGAAAAGATTGAAATGCGATGAAAATGTAACACTAATCAATAAACGAATGACTACTTTTGGAAAGAGAATTCCATGTTTTTAAAATAAAATTAATTTGAAATTAAAATTCTTATCCAAACAAAAATTATTTTGATTTGAAATGGCCAGTACTGCAGAACGGCAATTTCATAGGTAAAGACCTATTATTTTATAACATATGTAGATCAAATGTACATATAATATTTGGTTATTAGTAATTCTATATAACAGTCGTTTAAGCGTTAAATTTTACTTTCATCCCAAAACTTGTCCATCTTCTTTTTTTCCCCAATTTTCACTTATTTATATTTTCGCTAATTTTCTTAACAGTTCATTTGGTGAAAACCTGTATCCCAAGCTTGTTTACATAAATTCTATTGTCGAACACTTACACTCAGACTAGTACAAACTATTAGTAGATCATGGAAATGTTTAGTCTTGTATGGGCATCCAATCCATAAACGAACATACAAAACAACTTGTATATTCAAGCAGCCGTATGGTTGATTTCTTTCTCGGTAATGACGTTAAATCCTGAACATTCCTAATATAGAAGTGAACCGATCGCATCGCGAACAAGTTGCGCTGAAATTGCGCAGTGACATTGTGTGAAATACTTTAGGTATTTTTGGTATATTTCCACGGTTCGGTGTTTGCTGCATCGCCAGCCACGGTTGCGTAATTCGGGGTCGATGCCATCTCGATTCTCCGTATCGATCCATGTGACCGTGCTTTATTTGATTCTTGTTGGTAAACTAGTTCATTCGAGTTACTGACCTTTTAAAAATATTTCTAGTTAATTGAACTTTAATTGTCTTAGATTATAATTTTTTTATATCTGGAGACAGAAAAACGGCTCAGGTACCAGAAACATTGTCAAAGCGCTGCCGGAGTCGAAGAAATTTTATAACCTCTATTTTGAAAAACCTCAGATCATACTACGATAGAAAAAAGGTTTTCCCATCGGGTTTCGATTGAGGTTTCATGCTGAGCTAGCTGGAAGCAGCAATTCGAAGAGTACTTAATATAATTGATAATAACTGATTTGTGGAGAATATAAATCAAAAACGCCCTAATTTCACGTGATAACTATGCCTCATTGGAGTACAATTTACACTTGGTAGAAGCAAGAGGCTAAATGCTAAGCTTTTTTTTCGCGCTTTAATAACTAATCGAGATCACAACCACTTTTGTAGTATTTTCTAATAAGATATTTCTTGGTTTACTCAGAAACCATGCGGGCTTGCTACAGCCTAATAATTCCGATCAAAGGCAGTCTTTTTAACAGCTCATAACATTTACCAAACTGTCAGTTGCGCAGTTAAATACAAAAACCGCTGTTTTTCATGTTAAATATTGGCAACCGAGCAGCACATTGTTGAACAACAAAGAGTAATCATTATATTTTTAAAATTCTTTTGTTAATAACCTATTACTCTGAAATTGTAAGACGTTATTGTATTTTGATAGAAGGGAAAGTTCGTTGCTCCATTTACTTTGGAGCGTACTTTACCTTTACTTTAAAAATATTATAATAATATTGCTACTGAATCATTTATTGGCATGATTTTATAAGTATACCTACACAAATTATACATTAGAAAATAGTCAGCGGAGGCTTATACTTTCGAAAGATCAGGCTAAGATAAAAAAAAATTACGGTTATTATAAAGAGAACACCAGGCTTCAATTCAAGATGCACGGCTATTTAGTCTATTATTATTTTAAAAATAGTATCGGTAAATGTAGTGTGATAACTCAATCAGCGCCATTTAGTCCCATAGTAAGTACCGGAGCGCTTTTTTTTGTGAGTACTAGACAACTGATGTACTTATACAGTTATCTTTTGTAAATAAAATATATATTATACAAAACCATCCAGATTTATGACAGGAATTAAACCGGGGAATATTTGGAAAATCTTATTTAAAATTGAAACAAGTCGTTCGTGCCACAATACTGAATGTACTGAGAAAGTTTAATAAATTTAAAATCCCGCACTTATGCTATTATTTGAAACTACCTCCAACTTTTTATATTCTCAGAGTTATTATCTTCTTTACATTTTTTGTAGTTAGCAGACAAATATTATTAATTGAATATGTTATCTTTTTAACCATTAATTTTGAAATCTAACAGCAAATATAAATATAAACAGTTTTAATATTTCCTTAAGACTGCTATCCATCATTAAAGTCTTTTCAAATGTAAACAAATATTTTATAAACATTGAAGTGTTCTCGGAATGATTATTTGTGATTACTTGATAGGTAAGTCTTCTTCAATCTTTTATATATTTGTCAAACGTTTCAACATAGAATGTAAAACAGGCATAGATATTAAAGAAACTAGTATTAATGAATTATTAAAGAATAAATATCAAACCGTATTTATAGAATACTGTGTCAAAATAGCCAAAATAATAATTGACAGACACAAAACACGATAAACAAGCAATGTTGAAACATATATTTATGAAATAAATATGTTGTCAATCATTATTACTTGCATAGGAATAAAATAAAGAACAAAAGACACTAAAATGTATTATAATAATAAATAAAATAAGTAAATTTCATATGTAAAATAGATAAGATTTATTAAATAGTTGCTAAGATATATAATTTACTAGATTATGAACAAATATGGTGACAATAATAAGGAGAACAGATTTAAAAAAACGTAGCCAATATTGCGGATATTTTGCATGAATAAATTGTTTACGCAATCTCAATAATGTATGAAGTAAAGTTATATTGTACAATAGAATATTTGCAAGAGTGTCAACAATAAAAGAGTTTATGATATATAGCCAGTATACTAAAAAAACTAATCGATATTACCGTAATAATTCTTATTGCATAATTGTGAATTAACTGTTCATAGTGCAGTCGTCGCTCGATATTTAACCAAGTCGGTACGATTGCCGCTAAATTAATAGTCAGTGAAGTGAATGAACATCTGGAAAGTGATAATTTGTGAGACTGTTTTTATTACAATACGTATAATTCTAGTGACGGAGAAAGTTTACAAACGTGTGATATTAATACAAAAAGTCGTATTGTAATTAATTTTAATCTTTTACGACCTTATGTATTTTTTTGTATTTCAATGTTTAGAAAGTAAACTTGGTGAGAGTGGTTAAAATATTCCCCATGCATTTTAATTTATCTTATGTTAATAAAATTTAATTAACTAGTACTGAACGCGAACGTATGGTGTTAAATAGTAATTACCTAATTACTTATTGTAACTTCGCTGCTTTTGAGCTCAAGTCAACCTTGCTTATACACTAATGATAGCACTAAGGATAACGGATGCTGTAGCCAACGCGGCTTTTCGGGGTTGAGTCGGCCTGTCGTAAAAGACGACAATACAACTCTAGCTGCGTGGTAGAGCCTCAAGCCCATCTGGATGGCAACTACCCTTGACCTTACCGTCTTACCCCTCTTGGTCTTAATTATACCGCCATAATAACCCTGTGTTGTGTTCCGGTATTAGTAACCAAGCAATAGATCTTTCTGAATCTTTCGTCTTGATAACTGTGTCCAATAATGAACTGTTAAAATATTTTCTTGCACCTAATAATTATTGTAACTTTCCCAAAGAGTGGCCAAAAAGGGTCAAATTTAAAATTAAATCTCTCGTGAACACTTTTAATATCGAAAGGCATGCATAAAATACTACGGGTTAACTGAAGCGTATATAGACATAGTAAAATAACAGTATTATTGCGCGCTGTTAACGATAAATCATCTGACAAAGTGCCCAGAAATAGGGTTTAGTCTGGAGAAAACTGAACCTTTTTAGTTCCGCGTTGATATTCCGCTCTGCTACTGCAAGCACTTGTCTGGCTAGCGAAAGATAGCCTGAGTAGTCGCGACGGCATACCCACTAAAAACTGCGGTCGTCACATCAAATCTTTCTGGAGATTTCAGGAACGATTTTTAATCATTGCTCTACCACGCCCCCATTCACATCACAAACGCATCTTCCCGTACGAAGACGTAAAAGACGAAGAGGAGAAGCGGAAGGCGGTGTCGCTTCAGAAATCATATAGAAATAGTGGAGTATCAATACAAAGCTAAACTAATAAACAGAAGCGACACTAACTCTAAACTCTCAGATATCAAAGGAGAATCAATTGTTACGCTTCTGTAAATGCACGGGAACTATCAAAGTAATCAATGCCTTTGCGATTCCCTAAGTGACGGAGTTAACTTATTCTTACGCATACGTCATTTACGTTCTTATGAATTTTCAGTACGTTTACATGGTAACTGTCGATCATTAATCGTTCATTCATTTATCATTATTTCAAGGAGTGGATATTTTTACGGCGATACTGTGGCATATTATAGCCGAATTAAGTTTCACCGATACAGTTAGGCAATATTATGCGAAGGACGTATTACAATTTCGTGGTAAGGAAACAGAATGAGTAATCACTGTCGTGTAAGTAATGTCGTGTAAGTGTCGTGTAAACATTCTCTTATTTTAATCTTTGTTGAAACTTTAATGGTCTAAGGATAGATTGTTTATTTTACATGGATCGAATGGAATCTTATTTTGTGTGGATTTGTTGACTTTACGAGATCCAGTTACTAGAATGTTATTTTTTCATAATTTAATATCCTTCATTTTCTATCTCTCAATAAAAGTAATTTTCCTTCGCTATGCTCGTATATTGCATAAACGGTTCTCAAGGACGTTCATGTTGCGTACTCTCAGAATTTTGAAAGAGCTTCCTGCTGAGGTTTTCCCAGTGCGATACGATGTGAGGTTTCAAAAAAATATTCGTTTTAAAAATTTATTCGAGGCCGGCAGCGCGCTGGTAATGCCTCTAGTGTTGCGAACGTGCATAGGCGACGGTGACCACCTGCTAGCGTGGCCTGTCTACCGAACTCCAACTTTAAAAAAAATTATATGTGAATTTTATTGTATGCTGTTGAAATGCAACGCACCACTTTCGATTATTCTAATGCATAGGTATAGGACCGATTTTAGTAAATACTATATTTGCTGTTTCTTTCTCTCGTGTTTAAAATATTCATTATCGTATAACGCAAGGATGCATTACCACTTTGAATGCATACTTCATAATAATAAGTCAAATGTCTAAGTTCTAATATTAATAAATTTTATAGTTTCTTATTTGCTTATAGTACTAGTATAATATAACAATAAAGTGATTTATGCAAATCATCCTATTGTACAAAACAAACTTTCCTGGTCAGAGAGCGTGAATTTCGCACCACATATTGTTCAAATACACTGAAGTAAAACAATATTTGCATTACATATAATTTTCTTATTATACAAATACCTTACTAGTTTTTATACCAAATTTTATTGTGATAGTTGATTATTAACTTTTGTAGCCTTTATTCAAAGTCTACTTGAAAACTACAGCCGTGATGCAATGAAATAAACAGCTAAGATTGATTCGAACCCTAAGTCAATTTAACTTAGAATAGTTAAACTGTGAACACATTAACATATATGAATTATTAAACAATAGTCTCTATGTAACACGGTACTATTATTTAAAATAAGAGAAAATGTAACAGTAAACGCCCGCACAGTGTTTTACAATTACAATATAACGTTTTCTAATCGAATCCCACATTTATAGTGAATTAATAAAAGAAGTCAAATTGCGTGCTAATTATAAAAAAAACTGGATTAATTGAAATTATTATCGTTTAAAAACAAAACAATGAACAAAAATATAAGACAATAAATATTGTACAAATGAAATATCCATGGTAGAATCAATGTCAATAGTGATTTTGAAAAGTGATGTGCTGGAAATCGTGCGATTTCTAGAAATCTGGTGGCAAGGTCTGCTTCTGCTAGCAAGATTAGTCGTCTGCTGTTGGCGGTTGGTGCAACAGGCTGTTCATGGTGGGCATTTTATTATACATTTTTCTTAATTCTACTTCCATAATATTTTTTAAATTCGAGTAGCCGGTTATACTTAATCTGACGAATAATCAATTCTTTGTCAACGTTAAAGCAATTTTATAGCCTGATAATTTTTTAAAAGGCCTATTCTGTACATTTCTTACTTCTATTCGGTACATTTTTTGTACCATAAGAGATTGTAGACTTTTAAAATTAACTATAGATATTTGATTCCGTTCTATTTTTTTCTAGACCGATGTAGGCGACTGCATTTAACTAGGTGTATAGTTTTTAAATATACAAAATTCTGATACGCTCAGACAATAATTAATTGTATATATGGAGGGCAGAGGTAAGGAGTACTGTCTCACATGGGGGAGGAGTTGAAACAGTGTCGAACTGTACGCTATAAATTACAGTTTAAAAATCCGTCACAATGGCGTTAGTAGTATGCTAAGTTAGTAGTATGAAGTATGCTAAGTTAAAAATTTAATATCTTTGGCAACTAGAGTAGTTAGTGGCAGTACAGTATTGAAAACCTCAACTATTAGCGTTCATAATTATTTGGTTAAACTTTTTTTTTATTGCTGTAGAACAGTAGACAGGCTGACGGCCCACTTAGAATATAGCAGTTACCGTCGCCTATGGGTGTTTGCAATGCCAGTGGCATCGCGAACACGCTGCCGTCCCATAAGAGTACAGGAACTAGAGTCACTAATGCCGGAACACAACACAAATTTATTATGGCAGCATACTTAAGACCAAATGTGGTCGCCATCCAGACGGGCTTGGGTCCTACCACGTACGTAGCTAGGGTGGGTTGTTTTGTCGCCTTTTACGACAGGCTCTCCCCGGCCACAGAGGAGTATTCTTTCTCTGCGCGGATAAAATTGTTTACCCTGATACGATTGTGGCGCTGCCTAAATTTAATCCATTTCGACGGACACTTTTTCAAATAGATATATGTAGTTCTACATAAATTTCCTCCACCCTCCATACTTGTATATCTTACAAATATGGGCACTTGATTAGGTATTAAAGCCATGACTAGAAAACCAGACCGTATAGAAAACATATCAATAGAACTATAGGTTTGTATAGTTTCTTATCTTACATGGAAATCAGTGCAAGAAACTACTTTTTAATATCCACTTTGTTGCGTTGTAATCAACATTCGTTGTGATAACGATGTTATCAGGCATATTGCTACTTGAATCATAGTTATAAATATAACTGACATTACTTAAGTTTTAATTACTAATTTTCGTCTACTTCTTCCAATAGTGCTATTTATGAGCTTAAGAATGTTCATTTCGGTGAAAAAGCACTTTTTTCATTGCTGTGGGAAAGGACACAGGCTGACGGCCCACTTAATAATAAGCTGTTGCCGTCGCCTATAGATATCAGCGGCGCTAAGGACACCGTTATCTCGCTGCCATACCATCGTTGATGGCTTTCAGGCGTGCTTGAAGCCCTACCACCTAGCCAGAGTTGTTTTGATTCCTTTACTCTCCCAAGGTTTTATTTTTACTCCGCCCCCGCACGTAGAAAAAGAATCATATGGTTTTTATAGTATATTGAAATGTGTTAAACATTAAACCTTTAGAAACTAGAACCTTTCCTAAAATTATTATATATTTTCAACTCTCCAAATTTATCGCCTAATATGTTTATTTTGTAATTAGTCATGTCGTCCCGAGTAGTCCCCACTAGAGAAAATAAAGCTCACTTCATCACTTACCTAGAGCTGGAAAAGACAGTGTATTACTCCTGTAGTTACAAATAGACCCCAACGCAAAAAGGCGTACATGGACCCGGATTAAACCCTAGTCTTATACTGGTTTCTTGAAATTTCTTGTTTGATTGACGTTACGTAAATTATTAAAAATAGCTATCTCAAAACAAGATACGAATTCATGGATTTTGTTTAAGTGCTTCCTTCGCGAGACGTCACGAAAATATTTGTTTCTATGTTTTCAGAGGAGAAGGTGCCGGCGGCAATGATGGCTCCCAGCGTGTTCCAGAGGACTAAATCGCCACGTTCGTCGCCGGGAAACCTGCCAAGAAAATTACAGGTAAAACATTTTTTTTACTTGCATGTCTTGATTACCAACTATACAGCTAGCGGCGTTGCCTTCATATGGGTGCAGTGCAGAACTTCATTTCATGTATTACAATTATTAACATACAGTGTTATTTCGGATAAAAAACATGACACAGTTTTGATATAAAACATTATTTAAACGTATTTCGTTTTAATAAAGCTGACATTGATTGACTTGTAAGTAAATTCCAATAATTGGCATATTACAAAATAGATATAAAAACAGAAAGCGCGTTTGTTGTTGCTTATCTCTAAAATACGGGTGGCGCTTCCGCTTCTTGTCGCCTAACGAAACAATTTGACCAAGGTTTACAGTACATGCTTGATTTCTGTCAGGGCAAAGAAACAACTCAGATACCTCGTTGGCGGATATCAGACCGACTTTAAACTGCCTTAGCATTGTATTACCAAGTCAGATTAGGATTGTATTTTATTGACATTATAACTTAACTCAATTTAACATTGACAAACTGTAGACAAAGCTGAGTACGCCTGTCATTGGCATGTTTGCATATATATAATTGTTATGTTTGTTATATCATGGTCTTATTTTTATGTGTACTGTGCTGTAAAATAAAGAAATAAATAAATAAGGTCAGTTATTAAAAACATCTTCTGTCTATTATTTCAGAATGGTACGAATACAGCTGTTCCGCAAGACGCAACAGCAGCTACCGACTCCAGTCCTGGGAACTCCATTTCTGACGTAGAAAATTTTGAATGCTACGGAGAGGCTGATCCCGACCCACCCGCAAATGCAACTGTGTAAGAATAGATTATCTCTTCTTCTTCTTTACCCCACATGATGTGGGGTGGTTACAACATATCCTCTCCTTCTGTATTAGCCGTCATATTAACATTCACACACTCTCCACTTATGTCTTTTCTTTGGTCTAAACCTTCTTCAGTATCCATATACTCTTATTGTAACATTTTCCTTATTTTATGACATTCTTCTCTTTGCATTATATGGCTATACCGCGTTAGTCTGTTACTTTTTACTTTTAAGTGAAACATTTATTACGTAATAACTTTTTTCGTGGTGGCTTTTCGCATTGCCCGTAACTTGAAAACTCGCAGCAGAGTAGAGTGGGACTCCCCGTGCAATGTGCCCGTGTGCAACCATCTCATGATTAGGAGACTACGTCGCTGGTATACCACTGTATGCCTTCATTCGCCTTGAACGCCGGGATCGTGAGTCTTGAAGTTAAGTCTGATCGTGACACTGACATTACCTCTTCAATTTACACAATACCCTGATCGGTCTGGTAATTCCCCCTTTGCAAAAAACATGCTTATATTAACAAGGTGATATTCAACAATAATAGATTGCCGTGCCCTGGTGTTGCAAACGTCCATAGACGACGGTGACCACCTGATACAGGTGAACCGTTTGGCTGTCTGCTAAATTCCAGCTAAAAAAGTAAATCTATTGAGAATAAATTTAAAAAAAAGTTCCTAATCTCAAGTTTCCTTTCTCGAGGAACATGTTTTTATTGTTCCTATCACACAAAGTTGACTATGCTCTCGACTTTATTCCTGTCCTTTTAAATAGAAATAACCATATTGCAAAAAGAAGAACATAAGAAAAATGCTAGAAACGAGAGTGGATGGGTAGACCAATGGGACAAAAGGAGGTGTAGATCAAAAGGAGGGGTAGACCAAAGAAATGATGAATGGATTATGTAGAAGATGATATGGCAAAAAGGGCGTGAATTTTCAGAAGATGACTAATAGAGGAGAAGTGAAGGAGAGAACATGTTGTGCCGACCATACATAAGGGCAGAAAAAAGAAGAAACATTAACAGTTTTCCTAAATCATCATAATAATCCCCTTTAAAATATATAACCATCTTCCAACTTATATAAAGTCGGCTCAGTCTTTGAATGCCTTCAAAATGAAGTTAAATCTATTTTTAATTAATAAGACGTATTATACAATTAATAATTATTTTAATGACAATTTTGATAATGTAACTAATGACTGACATAGAAATGATTATATATTCAATAAATTGTATTCCGAAAAATAAGTGGTAATTGTGAAATATGTTAAAAAAGTAAAAATTGACAATGTATATATGCTATACCTCAAAAGGGTCTATATATTGTTATATATAAGCATGAATAAATTGAATTGAATTAAATCTTGCTCTTAAATTTCTACTTCATTCGTAATAGTAAGCGTAAAGCTGCGCGTCCAAAATGGCTGAAACTTTGGCAAGTAAGTGTCAACAGAAGGACAACGAATTTCATTAGCTTTTATTTACGACTGCTGCTATATTTATGTTGAGGTCGGAAACTTTTCAGACCACCCTCGTATTTGCATTGTTAATACAAAATACGGCCACAATCTAACTTCATCAAATTACACTAAAATTTAACTTTTTATCATATTAGATGATATTAGAAGACTTACAACAAAAAAGTGCTGGCTTGACGTTGTAAAGGGTGATATGCGTGCCAATGGGCTCACTACCAGGGATGCTGAAGACCGTGCGAAGTGGAGTAGAAAAAGTCGGAAAGCGGACCCCGGGCACCGAAACGGAAGTTTGGGTTGCAACCGGGATGAACGCTGAGATGATGATAATGATGAGAAGACTTACAACAAAAATTTATAAACCTATAATCTATATCTATGTTATATGAGGACTTCCTTATCTAATTTTCATTACAAATTCTATTAAAGGAAGCGATGTTAGTTTTACTTTCAATTTTATTGACGCATTAAAACGAGATATCCGATCGATATAAACGGTTAAGACATATTAAAGCGGATGCTATTGTAAGGCTTTCGAAACGTAATTATATTTTATAAGATTCTTAATAACCGTAGGTGCGTTTGTCACTATGATTTGCATAATCATTTATTACAAGTAGAACATATAAAAGAGATTTAATTTATTTATAACAAACCACATATTTCGCGATTAAATAATGACAGACATTTCATATATTCAAGACTAACAACCAACTTTGTATATTATAGAAGCAGGTAATTATTATACTAATAATATTGATTTCTTATATGAATAAATATGCTTTAAACTATTCATTTATTAATAACAGATAAAAAACAGAGTTTAAAATTAATGAAAACTTACAATATGTGAACATTGTTGTGTGATAACTAAAGTTAAGTTTGCTTAACTTTAGTTATCACATAACAATGTTCACATATTGTATGTTTTCATACAATATGTGAACACGTACAATATGTAAAACGTATGTTATGTGTGTCATTAAAATTAATATTGATTTTAGAACGTGTTTAAACTACTTTTAGTTTTTATATTCTTAAACAAGAATTTAGACATCAATTTTAAGCGCACAGATGCAGTCCTTAAAAGTCCTGCTTACTTCAAAACACACCTATAAATAATAGCAATGTTAATATTTCAAACAAAACTTACACCTTCCATTTCAAAGTTAGCACGTACCTCCAAGTAATTAACAAGTCACGTTGAGACGTGACGTCTGCGCTCGAGTGGAACCCGAAGTAGGTAAAAGGATAAAATTGTTTTCACATACAATATTAAAAGAACACGAATCGTTTCCATATGTGAGAATGAAAAATTCCAACAACTCGGAATGCGTGACATTTAACAAGATAAGCGTTGCTTAGGAGAACGAAAAATCCATAGCCGATGTCCGAACGAAAAATAATAAAAATAAACATACGCCGACATAAATAAAAAAGAGACATTTTTTAATATGAAAATCGTGTGTACCTTACCTCGCACTGACTTCTCTATCATAGATATAAATGTTGGTATCTCATATTTTGATATCATCAAAAACAGACTTCAAAATATATTTTATAAGTCAACAAATAATTTTATTTCAATAAATACATATAAGCCATATTAGATTTACTTTTAGAATTCAGTCTCATAGATATTTTATTGTTTTAAAAATAATTTTAGTGTGTACAAAACATTGTAAATCACACGTAGTTTGTATTTCATACTAGAAGAACGATCAGAATTGTTAGCTTCTATTAATTAATAAACTCACATTTCAAATACAAAAGGGTTTCCTTAAAGATAGCTTAAAATGGTGAATTCCAAAAAAAATCAATTTAATGCTAAAAAGAAATATAAAATATATGGTATTAAATAAATAGACAATAGCCAACGTGTATTGTTAGATTTTTTTGTTCACACAATAACTGTATTATCGTATAATTAATTGTATGCTTTGTTCACAGATTAGAAAATGGTACAAGGAGCCCTGGTAATCCCCTGAACAGGCATTCCTGGACCAGAACTAGCTTACGACGGACCCCACCGAGGTACAATTATTATTATATTGGGCACATTTTAAATATCTATTATACCTTTTGTCATCTTAATTAACATATTTAAATTTTAAAAATAAATCAAATAATAACCGAATAAAAATTCAAATGATTCTTAGATAGATAAAATTCTATTTTTAATTATTGTATAAGGAAGTGTGCTTAAAAGGCTCAGATATATCTCGTGGATCCTGATTAATCAACAGTTTAAAAAGGCTGCATTGGTAGAATTGCAGCAATCGTGGTTATTAATTTGTATAATTACATGTAACTACACTTTAGTGCATATTATTTGAATTTCTGCTTATTTGTTTTATGTTTTTTCGGAAATTTCTTATAGTTTTTTTTATATTATAGTTTTGTTTTTCATTATAATACAAGTCTTTGAATTCATCATTAAAGGTACGTTTAACATTTAGACTAAAAACCATAAATAATTTTAAAACACACTCTTAAAATCCGTTCAACATACTTTTAATGATATGCAATTTGCTGGGCACTTAGAAAGTATTATACATATTTTTCACGTTTTGTTGAGTTTCAGTCTATTTAATTAACAATTTTGGTGTACTATGTTACTAAAATTTATTACTGACTGAGAAATGTAACGTTCAAATTTGTTCAATCAAAAAAATTGTTTAATCAAAGTTGGATTAAATTTAAATTCAGATCATTTATATTTATTCTTATCGTATTATTCTTATAATATTTATACTTACTATTCTGAATAAAATATAAGTAAACCTAATACACTTTTGGCGGGAATATCAACAGGATTACATTACAGATTATGATTTATTTTTGGTCCTGTTTATCAAAATAGCCATTGCTGCGTAAGCCATATCGGCGTAAATATTTTTATATGCTATTATTATTATTGGGGGCTAACTAACCATTTTTTTAAACTCCACTGTTCTCCTATTGCCTATGCCTGGGCCCACGGATAAGTGGCCTGCCGATTCCTGGACCTTGTCGGCGCCAGCCGCCCTTTTATTTCTCAGGGCGTACCTCTTCCATGACAGTATATTTATTTATACCAACTTTGATTATACAATATAATAAAAAATCTACAATTACGTTATGTATACGTTTAATATTTCTTGGTTTTTTTCCTTTTTTCTGTATTTTTGTTTATTGTTTGTGGTATTTTCCGTAGCCATCAAGAGAATCTGCCGCATCGTCGCTGGGGCTCGATGAGACAGTAAGCTTTTCTTTTTGTTCACACGCTAACATACTCAAACACATATTTTCTTTATACCTACAAGGCACATAAGATTTGTTTAAATATGCTTAAATAAAGTGAGAACTGTGTTGGAGTATGTTCCATATTTTTACACGTTGGTTGCTAATTTTATTATTACCTCTGTAGTTTATACTTGTGTTTATGATAAATTTATCGTTGTTGATGTTGCAATATATAAGTATCATGTTGTCACTAAATTTTTTTACTAATTATAGATGTAAAATAAATGATGATTAAATTCAGTGTTTACTAAGAGCATAATCAGTTTAATAAAAAAAATATTGCAATATCTTAAACTTTAATACTGTTTGGTTGTCATAATGTGCGCTGGTAACACTAATAAAATAATACTTTAAAAAATTGCTACAGAACTTATTATAAAATGCATTAAATTACTAATAACTATATAAATGTATGATTCAAACATTTAATTGGCAATTTTTGATTTAGACTACTTGATTCCCATGAAAAACTAATATATTAGTATGAATATACACATACTAATATGTGCTGTGAACATTTATACAATACCATTTAGTCCCAAAGTAATATTACAGATACGTAATTGACTTGAATTGAAGTATACTTTTTCAAAACAAAATATTATTCAGGTTACACTATAGTGAACTATCGTTCACTGAAATTTAATATTGAATTCAATACTTCCTTGTAAGTGTGCGTAAGAACATTCCAATTTCCATGCACGGAGTGAGATTACTACTGCCATTAAAGAAACAACGAGAACTTATACCCAGACACGGGACGCGAATCGAAACCGTACCCCCACAGTTGTTCCAACGTGCGAAAGCCACGCGCCACAGAGAACGTTACATTTAATAAATCCTGAGTAATGTTAAAGCATAAACAAGGCAACGGCCAGACCACATATGGAGGACTGCTCACATTTATTGGCTGGAGCACCGGCCTGTCCTATAATATGTACTATCCCCTGGACTCCATCCAACGGTGCGCAGTTCGTCTTGTCACCAATCCCATTGGTACTCACAGACGGTTTAGACACGCTTGGCCTTCGGAGAGATTTTGCATCTCTGCGTATTCTACCGCCTGTACAACGGGGAGTGGACTGATGAACTGTTTAGAATAGTCCCATCTTCGTCTTTCTACCACCGCACTGCATGGCTAGGTTATGGCTAGGTATTCATCCTCATTTCCTGGAGCCTCTTCTTTCTTGTATGAAACCAGTTCTCAAGAATGTTCATGTTGCGTACTCTCCGGGTTTGAAATGCCCTTCGACTGAGGTTTTCCCATTGCAGTACGATATGGAGTTTTTCACTAAAGGAGTTATAAGAGGCTGACAGCGCGTTGGTAATGCCTCTGGTGTTGCAAACGTCCATAGGCGGCCGTGACCACCTGCCAGGGTGGGTGGGCAGTTTGCCTGTCTGCTGAACACCAGCTATAAAGAAAAAAGAATGACATGACGTTTTTACAGGTTTAATGAACATTTTACCAGTAATTAAACATTCAACGGTTTAAAATAATACGGTTGCATTTACTATTGTCCCTTGAGACAATACCGCTATTTTCAGTTATACGGTGAATCATCGATTCGACATCACAGATAAACTGGCTTTGTTTCGAAAAGTATTCCATACTTGTACACGGCTGGTACATCTCACTACTGGACTAATGTCATTCCACTTATACGTATGATAATATTTACCTTTCTATGTATAGGGTTGGTCCTGGTATCTCCCAGTTTCTTAATGATATATTCCTCACTATAATTACCATATCACTTCGTCTTACAAGTAAGCGGTGAAACTTCCGTAATAAAAATTTATATACCTTATAATTTTAAATATATGTACAGGCATCGCGCTTTACTATAACTTTATCGTCGTAACGCTTGCGAAGCTTAGGGCTACGATTCCCGTCTGCAAATTGGGTGTTTATGTATAATATAATATGTATTTATTTACAAAATAAAAGTATATCAAATGTCTAGTGCGCATAGCACAAGCGCCCTGCTACTTACTTTGGGACTAGATGGCGCTATGTGAAATAACAATATACATATTTATTAATATAAAATTTGGACACAGTTAAAAGTTAAAACAAAACAATTACACATTTAAAAAAAATCCTGCGAATATAAAATGTATACATCTATACAAATAAATAAAATTGGAGGGTCTGTTTGTAATATTAAAATAACCGCTTTTTACTAAGTGCATTCCGACGTATACACGCTACATATACCAAAACAAAATTTTTTACAATTTTTGTCTGTCTGTCTGTCTGTTTGTTCCGGCTAATCTCTGAAATGGCTGCACCGATTTTGACGGGACTGCATTCATTTGCATTCGATAATACTGACTGTTTGCATATTTCATTTATATTTTAGGGTTTATAAGGTCTGTAATCCAAAATATACCATAAGATATATCCAAAAAAATTCTGCCCAAAGTCACTATTCCACGCGGACGGAGTCGCGGGCACAGCTAGTCTTTAATAAAATACTAAATTAAAGATAACAGGCCCGAACAGGGACTGTCGAGTTCATAAATCTATTAAACTATGAAAACATTAATTAAATATATTAATAATTTAATACTGAAAAGATGTGTGTCTCATAATTTACTGACACGCAGTCCATTTGTTATAACATAAATTATATTTTAAATTTTTCTTTTTACAAATTATAATATTAACAACACTATGTAACTATTCGATTGTAAGTTTTCAAAAACTTATTTCGATTTACTAAAGATACGAAAATCCTTTCACTTTATTCAAACTTCCTAAAAGTCAAATGAGTGCGTTCTATTTATTTCATAAGTGGATGGACAACAAAAGGCTGATCTAATAGATGGGTGATGCTGTTACGTGATGGTACAATTACTTTTTTTTACTCTAAATACATGTTGGTTATTCGAACAGTTTTTTACAATGTTGCGTCTTCGTTGTACTAAGCAATGATAGCAGAAATGTAAGGATTTTATCCTCGCAACAAAAGTTCAAAAGTATATAAAGCCTGTACTGGTTAAGCGTAAATTCGATGGGATTGTATTATATTTTATTCTTGCAAACTATTATATTTTAGAAGGACGTGAACTAATGCTCCATGCGTTAATGTTAAGAGAAATATTGTTTAACGTAGTGAGATCTTCTAGAAGAGCTAGGCAGCGGTGAAACCCATATAAACTCCTTTGCATCCAGGCTCTTTTCTTCTATTCTCAAACTCGGGTTGCGGTCCCGGTACTCCAGGTGAACGAATGAATATTATGGTGGTTTTACTGGGTATACCAGCAATGGGTTTTCCTGCCATTTGAAAATTCTCTTCTCCGTAGAACTTACTTTTTAATGCAAATAATTATTTTATGTCTAAAAGGTGGTCTCGATGGAGCTACTTTTCGATCTCACCAAACCCCAAAAAGGAAATCTGAATGGTGGTCTTTTTGCTATGAATAAGCTGGAGTCAAAAGTAATCCATTTTTGTCCGTTATCATACGAACGAGATGAAATGGCCTTATTTTTATGAACTCCATCCGGGACCATGCCTATTTATATAAAAACAATTATCTTTCTAGCATTCGCCTTATTCCAGTGTAAAACTTGGATATATAAATTTCACCCAATCCAGAGAGTAAAATGTTCCCTTATACTTTATCTGCTAAGCGAGTCCTATATTAATAAGAATTATTTGATTTTATGGACGCACATGTAGTAGTATTATATATTCGATTATGTTAATAAAATTAATGCCATAGAAAATCTAGAAATATATATGTATAGATAAGAAGATAGGAAAACATGGAATCATCTCATCTCAATCATCATTACGATTAATTGTTCTATTTTTTAAATCTGACAGTCCTTTCTTAGTACCTTGATCCGAATCCTCAATTAGTGTGCATACATCCTTAACGCCGTCCAACAATCACTATAAACTAATTTTACCGTAATTTGTACATGCGCTGGATTCTCCCGAGGAAAGTGAAGTGCGTTGTTCCGTTCCGCTGGCGACGCGTTCCACGGTTGCCCAACATGCATTTAAACTCAACTAGTGATAGTTTTATAACAAGCATAATATAGTCGCATATTTTCCCTTATAATGTATGTTTATTTATATAAAACAGTGATATATAACGCTTTTGGACACGACTAGAGGCATTGACCAAGCGACTAGCACTACCTACACAAATCGGTAAATGTTATATAAATTTTAATTAAGTTATTTGCAATAATGGTTATATGACATTTTTAATGTAATTTTTTATATATGTGACTACGTGCCATTAACAACCCCGCTTTTCTCCTATCGTCTAGTACCTAGGCCGAAGACCAATTAGCTTGGCTAATACTGTGGTGCAGGCCGGTGCTGGGCCAACACCGACCTGCTCCGTTTGTGTCATGTTCAACCCCTTCCATGGTGTGCACTAGGGGGGTAAAGATCTTGTCGTCGTCGTCGTCCCTCCTCCCTAGCGCTCTCATTGTGTCAATACGGGATTGAGGAGGCAACGTAAGACTCTCTCTTAAACGGCCGCTGTATGGTTCTAAGACTTTCTAAGCTATATAATAAAATGATAGAGGTCTGCAGTTGTTCGCGCATCACGGCAAAACTACTGGATAGATTACAATAAAATTTTATAAGTTTTATTTCGTAGGCCCTTATATAAAAAGATTTTTGCGATATCTTCTTTTAATGTAAAGTTATTAAAGTTTTAAGAAACAAGGATTTTATAAGCACTACGTGTTCAGTGATGTATGTTTTCTTGCCGCGGAGAAGTAGGGTAAACAGTGTAGCACGCATGCGTAGCAGACGGGACGTCTCTTCTACCTCTGCCTTAAGACGAAAGTAACGCGGGTGAAATCGCGGGTATCAGCTATTTTTAATACAAATACATTGCTAGGTAGCTTCCTAAAGAAGAGTTACCTAAAAATTTCCTATAGAGAAACAAATATTAAAATACATTACTAGGTAGGTTTCTAAAGAGGAAACTTCCTAGTAATGTATTCATATTTATTCGCAATTTGTATACACAATTAATTGTTGTATAAAATTAGAACAACGTTGCGGGTTTATTACAGAAATAATAATAATGTATAATATTTACTGTTTTCTCAAGATTTCACAGCCGTTATCCATAATTAAAACTACATTTTACGGATGTGTGTGTTTGTAACGGACAAACAAGCGCATAAAAGCTAAAGGAATTTTAATGACAAATAATTATGTAATTACTAAAAATAAGCGATTACACGTGTATTTTATAATTTAATAACTACAATGTATTCATTAAATTACCATTTTCTGAAAAATGTAATTAATTACTAAAATCAATTTACAAACTCAGTCCTTTATATAAGAAATTCAGCTTATTCCCTAAGCCATTGAACGCTATGTCGGTTGTCGACATTGACTGCTGATCGATATTATTATTATTATGTCAATTTTTAAATGGGAAGTAAATTTATTGTAGTTATGGGAAGTAAAATATGTTTAATTAAATGGGAGTTTATAAAGTTTTTTCGATGCCTGCGAAAATAAGACCCATTAAAAATATATCCACACATAAGTGACTATTTATTACCTGAACTTGCAACGGTCCAAACGGCATATATTAGTCAAAATGATCGGCAGTGAATGTGTTAAAGAGAATTAATCCAACGTACATAAAATATTATGTTTATACATATATCTACAAGAACTCTGATACGCGTGTGCCATATTTATGGTTCTACTAAGATTTCTTATCGTACAATTATTTTTTTCATATGAAATACAATTGTATGTAAAATAACAATGAAAACTACGGCTTAATGGTATTCAAAAATACTTTAAACGCCAAATTAATATTTTTATAATGATGTATTATGTTATCAACAATTTAGAAAAAAAAAATTCTGTTTTGAGTAATGATTTAATTAAATACACAAAGTTTTGTGCATTGAAGTAACATATAAAAAATCCTTTTTTAAATTATACAGCGCATATCACAATTAAAAATTCCGTAAATTCCCGCTAACGAAAAGCAGAAAACAACGAAAAGCAAGCTTTTAAAACCTGATAAATTCCTTTCCACAGCTGTTTTTTGTTTAAATATCCAAAACAGTCGTCACGAGTTCCCCTACAAGTGAATTGAACTATCCCGTCACCTTCTACATAATATTATATTCCGCGAACTTGTTGACTAACTTGAGGGCACTAAGCGCAAAAAAAATATTATAATTCATAACATCGCCCTCATTTCCTTCGCTCTAGTAATTATCGATACAATTAATTTACATTTCGTGCGAAAAGTATGCATTATTTAGTCTATGGTTCTTAAGTAAACGCTCTTCCATTGATATCTAATTAATTTCAACTTCCTGTTTTACACGCAAGGTAGTCACGCATCAAACCACTTAACTTTTTATGTGCACCTTGAAAGATACATTTAATAATGTCGTGGGACATTTCAGTGCGATGGTAGTACAGTCATTATGGCAATAAAGTCTTATTACCAAGAACAGTAATACATTTTAAAGAAAGTTTGATAAAATTATTCGAGTTAATTAATAATTATGACTTTGTTTCTATAAAAATGCAATCTGCATTTCAACATCCAAACATTTTCTTCGTGCAGGGGCGGAGTAAGAATACCGACCCCTGTGACCGGGGTCGGCCTGTCGTAAAAGGCGACTAAAATCCTAGCTAGGTAGTAGGGTTCCAAGTCCGTCTGGATGTCAACCATTCCTTGGTTTCTAATTATATCGGCATAATAACCTTGTGTTATGTAAATGGCTCAGGTTCCAATACCCTTATGACAACAGCAGCGTGTTAGCAGTGCCCCTGGCGTCGCAAACATCCATAGGCAATGTTAACTGGTAGTTGCTGTTGTATAGTGCTCTTTTCTTTTGTTCTCTTCTTCGGCATACGTGAGAGTAAGACATTAGTAACCCCGCTTTAACGACGTAAAGCCAGAATTGCATAAATCTTAAGAATCAGTTTGATGATTATTTCGAAAGAAGTATAGGTATAAGAGAAACTGCACATAGCCAAGTAGTATCGTAACACACACGGAGACCAAACTAGAGGTCACGGGTTCGAACCCCAGGAATACATAATATGAACATAATATTCATATTATAACTCAGTTGCTACATACCGATGGTGAAGGAAAACATGGTGACGTATTATTTGGTATTTCGTATTTGACTTGCCTGGCGAGGGTATTTGTCCTTTCCAGTGCCGGATTAAGCAAGCGCGGGGCCCGTAGCAAGTTTTCAAAGGACCCCGCACCTGGGCGCAAGTGTGCTTCCATACCTCAAACTACAGCACCAACGTAAAAACTACATCACCAATGCACTTGTCGCCGATGGCTCAAGCGAGTTCCTGGGACGTGACTTCAACAAGTAGCCACTACCTGATTCGGCGATGGAAGCGCTCAACACGTTTGTCTTTGGGCTTCACGCAGAGGTCCATGACATGAAGACGGTGTTGTGCAGTGACAGTCTCGCCGGATATGATCTTGCAGTTAGCTACTTTGCTGATGTGGTATCTCCAGTCTCCAGAGAATTTGAATCGGTCCGCGGCCCATTATTGAACTCTAGCTCATTATCGGACCGACTCAAATTCTTCACATTTATACGAGCGACTTTTTGTAACATGTGCTTATATCGTATGAAATTCTGTTTTATTTTCGCCAAGGAAATAATGGGGGTTACCGATTGTATGACGTAGATTGTGTTAGTAGGAAAAGATGTAACGTTTCACCTTTTTGTGACACCAAATAAATTCAATATATTATGTTACCACGTGTTAATAAGTTTCATTTAAAAAATTACGCTCAGGCCGAGATGAGCGGGTTTAAATATGCGGGGCCCCCTTTTGCGCAGGGCCCGTAGCAATTGCTACTCTTGCTATGCGGTTAATCCGGCACTGGTCCTTTCCCTCGATAAGGAAGCTCGATCCCAACTGTGGGATATTATTATTATATAAAAGAAGCCGATTTTCGTAACGCCATTTTGACAGACTCAATACATAAAAATAAATATCTTTTAAAGAAGATTATGGAATTTATATTCAGTCTTATATGGAAGTGATACAGATCAGAGAAGCGTAGGTGGCACTCAATGACAACTGGTTTGCACAATAAAGTAATTTATGACACCAATTTGTGTTATATATTTATAGATATGGTTATATTTATATACTTATAGATTTTTTAACTAATTAGGTTTTATATAATGTCACAGTAAAACAGCTAAAATAAACATCACCTCACAGGCATTCATAGAAAAACTTGGTTTACTGAAACTGCTTAACTTAAATGTTTACTTACTCAAATTGTATTTTTAGTAATAGGTACTTAAACATTTTTTTATCATCAAACAATAAGCGAGGAAAATGCCCTTATTAACGAGCCATAACTATGAATATCGGGGAAAAAATTACTGTTTATAAAATAATAAAGGGGCATTATCAAACTGTAAGTGGAGCTAATTATTAAACGCCGGTTACATTTCGCAGGCATCCATTGTCTGCATAAATCATAGAAGGTTGGTTGTGGCCGCGGTTAGGCCTGGCGAGCGCTGACCGGTCCGCGGTGTTGCTGCGTCAGTACCGCGCGAATGCTCGCACGACATACGACGTATCACATACTAACATTAATTTACTCGGTGCTAATTCGTTTACCAAATGCTCGTCCCAGTGGCTTAGTGATGTCCTAAAAACCACTTCCTGCTTGCGGTGTGTGGCCGAAATCGGCTGATTTTAATCGGTGTTTCAATTCGTTTTAAAGCTGGAGCGGAACGGTGTTTACATGCATTACAGAAAGCGACCCTACAGGTTTGTGTATCAATTATATTACGAAAAATAATTTAGACCATAAAAAAAGTTTAAGCACAAACTTTTACTTGCGTAATTTCCGACTTAATAAACTAACTGAGACGTATGTTGAAACTGAAATGATATTTTTACCAATTTTATATTAATTTTATAAAAGGGCAGCTAGTTGACAGATATATTAGCATACAGATTAGGCTAAAGAGCGAAGCTACGGTAAAATTTGTAGCAGTAAAAATAAATAAATTTTTAACCCGAGTAATAAACCACACGATATATATTAAAAATAATAAACAGTGTCCACAGTGACGAAGTTTTCCAATATTTATATTCATGACTTCCATAAACATAAGTACGTAAGCGCAACAATGTGTGGGCATGGGATTTTATTGGTGTCCACTCCATTGTATGCCTAAGTGATGACCGACGCGACGGTGACATTGTCACGCGAATGTTTCAACATTGTTTCACTAAAATTACCATCGTGTGTGGCAAATACAATTTGAAATGAACGTTAATTGTACAAAATAATGTTAATATTTTTCAAAAATATTAAATGAAAATTAAGGAATATGCATAATTACTGTAGTAAATAATAGAAGTACCTAATACATTTTTACATAATATAATCATCGTTATTCATATACCGTAATATATATATAAAATACCACTTGAACATATCTATTACATTATCCGTCGATGGTGTAGTTAAAATTACAAAAACATCATATTCTTACGTGTAAATTATTTTCCAAATAATAAATCTACTATTATAATGTTCAAACCGCTACAATGACAAATCACAAATAATAAAAAACGTTACAATGAAAAACCGTAAAAAATCAGAACCTAGCAGACGACGGAAATTGTGTAACGATACATTTTTTTATTTCCCACAAATTACTTGATATTACGAAACTAAGATGGACCACTTTAAGTTGCATGTACTACGAGTACTGTCACAAGATTGGCCGCGTAATGGATGAGAGTTTTTGTCAACATTACGATAAGTGTGCGTTTATTATACATCCTGAAATAAACAATGGAATTGAATAACAATTTCTGTATGTAATGTATGTATAGTAATGAAATTAAAAAAAAAACATAATGGTACTGGTTCAAAAGTTGGCCCTGTGAAATCCGACTTAGCTCTGGGTATGATTCGCTGATGTTTGGGTGGCAGGTTATGGCTGCAGTAGGTTAACCTTCACATTATCTCGCAAGCTTCCCACGAAAAACAAGATGGTATCCCAGCAAGGTTCCCTTTATAAAAAGAGTCTAAAAAAGTGACCTTGTGCGGTCGTGTCTTTGGATACGATTGTCATGCAGGTATATTTGTTTATTCTGGAAGTAGTTCCATTTGGTCTACTTTTTTATGTCCGTTAATTGAATATGTTTGCAAAAAAGCCCGAGATATACGCCTTGAACAGAAATGTACGTATAGGTTATTTACTATTGGGCACTCCCTAATTGACAGTTTTCTTTCATAGATCGCATAAAATAGCACCATTGTCCATTTTAATTATTTTCAAAACAGCAACCTCAGTGTCTCTATTTAAAATCAATATTGAAGTTTTAACTTTGTAACATTACATTTATTTACATTATGTACAGTGTCAATTGGAATATAAACTTAAATTTATCGACACTCGACTATAGGTTAATAGTTTTAGAATTGTCTGTTATTGTTGAAATTCACAAATGCTATACGAGTTTAACCTCGGAATTTTATCACGTGGGTCGTTACTAGTTTACCTTCTCCAATCGTGAATGTATTAATTATAATTCTGAAATTTTTACCTGTGTATTAGAAAACTAGCATCCCGCCGCGGCTTTCGCTATAAAATATGTTAACTACTTCATTACCTATTCTTTAATTAAAGCTTTTCTATTAAATAATAAGTAATGTAGTAGAAAACTAGTATCTATATACATAGTTGTTTTTAAATTTATCCGATAAAAACAAATTATGAAACCTTTTTTCTTTATGATATTACTAGCTGACCTGGCAATCATTGTTCTGCCATATACATTTAAAAAAAATTGTGAATTGAATTGTGAATTGAAATTCAAGAATTGTTTAGCATTCCACTTGAATACAAAAAAAATATTTTGTTCTATGCAGCTGTTTAGTAGGAATACATTGACATACACACGCACAAAATAATTATATATACATACTCGTATAAAGATTTAAATGTAAGTTTCAACAAGTAAGCTTGATCAGCTTTGCTAAATGGAATTCATCATAGTGTTTTAATTCGTCTTGTTCTATATAGAATCAGAAATAAAATCATGAAGGAACTTAATCTTTTTTTGAGATAGAAATGCTTGATGCCTGCCGCCCTGGGCCGGTCATGGTGACTTGGCTTGACCTCTCCTGTGTATAAAGAACCTGATCTACACATTTGCTATTACAATATGAACAATTAGAAACTTTTAAAGTCTGCTGTTTTATTTCTTGATGTTTTCTAATTGTATATTTATAAGACGTATATATTTATGATTGTTACCTAATGTACCAATCACGATTTCAATCAACTTGGGTCTTAGCAACGCAATGTAGTCACTTTCTTACACAATTTCACGGCTGGCGCGCACCCATGTCTCATTTGCAGGCCTACGATTTCTCTAACGATCCCCGCGGACATCCTGCTCAATAGAAATTACATAGGATTATAACTGCAATGCGTAATTGGTTGGTAATTAAAATAGCGGAAGATTATTATCCGACTAGGGTTGCGGTCAGAGACAGAGTAGCTTATATTTAAAAGGTTTCTATTCCAACAGCAAGAAGAACACGTAAATAGAAGTTTTTTTTCAATGGTTTGAATACAATATCAACAGTCGTATTTAAAAATGGAAGTCTTAGGTAGATAGGAATATTACATGTGCAGTATCATCTTAGCACTAATTCCCAGATACATGCAATACTTGCTTTTCTATCCGAAGTCCTTTCAATCTTCAACATCATTGGTAATGAACCCTTGGTATGTGCGTCACCGTTAAGGACGATAAGCTGACCTTTCTTCACGGCCATTACCGAGTCTGCTGTTCCAATATTTGTGTTAGCGTCTTCAAAATTACAATAAGAAAAGATTACTTTAAAAGTAATTTTAAATTTTTTTAAGAAATAAATTAAAAAAAAGTGAATAATAAGTTTCAATATAGTATAATAAAATTATGAACGAAAAATGTTAGTATTATTGTCAATAAAGCGTGGGGGGCTTTGTGCCATATCTTTCGTATCATTTTTAGACTAATTGTACCGATCCAATATTTTCGAGAACTGATTTATCGAGCACCGTCAAAATCTAGTTCAAAGGAGTCGGACAAACAAACAGACCAAGAAACATACATGTGAAACTAATAAAAGCGTTAATAAAAATTTTCAGAATAATATCAGTAAACTAGCTTCGGTTTTCTTTTTATATGAATATTATATTTAATATTTTTTTTAAGAAATTCTATAGTTTATTTCTAATTCGGTATTAATAAATGATTTTACCTTATAAATAAAAATATACATATATCGTGTGTAACATTTGGGAACTGGACTAAACGGACGTTAGTTTAAACAATAGTAAAAAAACTATGAAATTATTCAATTACATGCAAATTATTTCAAAACTTCACGATACACCCGTCCGGTATGTGAGCTATAATATATATAATCAAAAGCAAATAAGCAACGGTGATTATCGTTTAATTTGAATACGGTGTCTAAATCGGCAGACGCAATGCAAGCAGTATATGCTAAGAGAAGCCGACGGATGACCTAAATTTTGCAAGGTTATGTATGCTTTTTTTTATTGCTGTAGGACAGCAGACAGGCTGACGGCCCGCTTAGAATTTAGCAGTTACCGTCGCCTATAGGTGTTTGTAATGCCAGTGGCATCGCGAACACGCTGCTGTCCCATAAGGGTACAGGAACTCGGGTCACTAATGCCAGAACACAACACAAAGTTACTATGGCGGCATACTTAAGACCAAGGGTGGTCGCCATCCAGACGGGCTTGAGGCCCTACCACGTAGCTAGGGTGGGTTGTTTTGTCGCCTTTTACGACCGACCCCGGCCTCTGAGGCCGACCCCGGCCACAGAGGTTAGTATTCTTTCTTCGCCCCTGCACGGATAGAAGAAGATGCTATAGAAGGTCTAGTTGAACATACAAAATTCATATTTGAAACTATTCATTACCATATGAATATAACCATCAGGTGCATTTGTACAATCATAGATAGCTACTATTATAATAAAAATGTAGTTGATATAGTAAAATATGTCGCAGAGCAATGAGTAAAAGTCGACCCCCTACTCTAGGCGAGTACCGGGGTTTTTGGTGGGTATACCGCCGCGAACAACCTGCCTTCCCTTTACTAGCCAGCTGAATGGTCGCAGTAACAATGTGGCCGCATCAGCTTCCCCTCGAAGTTCCGACGCGAGATTGTTAAGATACAATTTTCCACGGGCAAAAACCATATAGCAAAATATAAGTATATATAAAAGACAAATACGTGTACTAAGTGAAAGTATAGTAAAAGCTTTTTAAAAAAACACTATACATCTATCAGAATAATCTATTCCTAGATCACACATATTTTGTTCTGAATTATGGTCGAACTCACTGAGAAAATAATCAGTCGTGTCTCCATACTGCTATAATAAGAACTAGTAGTTTCTATGATAAACGCCTTATTAAAGAATGTATTAAAAATTATCTGAACTTTACACTACTATTAGTAAAAAGTATTGTAACATATTATCTGACGTTAATTTCCAAGCGTATCCTCGCCATCTATCTGATTCTTTCACTATGAAGTCAAGGGTTCATTATTTTGTATTGTCACAAGGTGAACTGCGCCGGTATCCCCCGTGAACTCTTCTCTTTCTTGACTAAAGAAGCGCAAAGAAAAAATTGAATTTATAGCCTAATTTAGTTTTTAAAGAAGCTCCTGCCTTCGGACCTTCAATCTCTAAGAAGAAACCGAATGCCCTACCTTCGTCTTCTGTAAAGTAACATAACAGGTGTTATATATTTGTCGCCTTCTACAACTCCATACAAATAAATGAATGAATATTCTTTATTGTACAACACACAAAATATTTCTTTTTCTCTTTCTTAATATTTTATTTACAACATTGGATAAAAACAAACAACAAAAACCGGTTCTTATTTAAAGTCATTTTATATAATGTTAATTCAAATTGAATAAAATAAAAAGAGAAAACCTAGATTAGGTTTTCACTTCGTTTAACCTTGACTCAAAAGAAATCAAAATAATTATATTCAAATTGTTAAAAATAAATACTAAATTTAAATTAAAACTACAATTCGAAAGAAACATTTACTATCATATATTACAATTCAGCTAAATATCATATATTATGTAGTATAAATGTTACAAAGCAATAAATTCTCGTCATAAAAAAAAAACTAATTTGATTAATAAAATACGTTAATAATAACTCGAACCTCGCTACATACTTTCACTTCTCATATTTATTAATAAATCTTTGTTTCAGCTCCGGGAAACGCCAAATTGGATCCAATGTATTAGCTAGGTAAATATTTTTCTCTCCAAACCCATTATGTACACTTGTGTACATAATTTGTTTTAATAATCTCTCTTTACACTTTAAAAATAGAGCCATCTTACATGATAAATTATTTGCGAGCAGCGCCATCTATTGTTTCTTACTAAAACTACTAGGAACGTAGTTCCATACAAAAACTAGCATGTAAAGTAATTTATACCACCTGATAATAGATGGCGATACTAGTCAAAATATGTGTGTGATTAACTGATTACTTTTAACTATAAAATCAATGTTTGTGTCTTATTTATAATCTGCACTAAGCAATTTTCAGTTGCTTTAAATCAAGATAAAATATTTATCGCTTATCATAGTAACTTCCAGACAAAAGAATATCAATGAAATGTTGTGGTTTTATTTTCTACATAGAACCAAAAGAAAACCAAGATTTTAAACATTTTAAAGTATATTTTATATTTGTATTTGGCTAAGATTTCTTACATTTTTCTACAATGACATTATACGTCATGTCATAAAAATAGAGATCTCCCTACAAAGTTCTTTAGATTTCATTAATGAATACCTGTCGCTTAATTAATTTAATGATGAGTTCTAATTGCAGCCAATTGTACCGGTCCTCGTCGTTCAACTCGTCGGGGTGCGGCTCCGCCGGGGAGCCGGCGGACGACATGTACTCCGACGTGTCACTCGAGGAAGACGTCCAGGGCCTCAATTATAAGGTCAGTTTTATGTTTCCACTCGATTCACTTCATTTTTCTCACCATATGTACAAATAAAATTAAGTTATCATTATAGTGTTAAAATAAAATTAAGTTATCATTATAGTGTTAAATAGCGAGTGTTATTAATCGTCGAGCTGATGTTGTATGTTTATCAAAATGTTGGATATATTAATAGTAGTACATATTGACATCATGTTACTATACCGGTACGGCAACTGTTATTAGAATCTGCATTCGAAATATTGTTCTTTACTTTTGACCCACCAATCCAAAGAAGAAAAATCATGCAAAAGGGCTTTTTATTTCTTTTTGTCACTGAAACTTAACTATGAATGAGAACTTAGTAATATTAATTTTTATATTATTACATACATTGTGACAGATTTATTAGGCCTGTCATGAAAGTTTTTATTGAAAAAATCCTCATGCCATGACTACTTCCTAAGTTATAACAGAGACTGGTACTAATGAACACATGCGTATCCTCTTTTTTGTTTTGAACTGGATGTATGACATACACCCCACCGTATGGGGTAGTGTGAGACTTTCATGTTTTTCGCCCCCCACAATTGACAAAAGGGACGGACGTCACTGGTATATGCACTAAAATCCCCTCAGTGTTCCTCTGCTGCCCGATGCCCAGGGATGAGGGAGATGGGCCTTTTTTTGTCGTTTGTCGTGCAGCACTTGCCCCGGCGGTAATGTGACCTCTGACAAAAATTTTGCATCAGAATTTCGCGCTCGTGTTTCTTTGAAATAAAATTAGTCACATTTTACTATCACATCAATAATTGATCGTAAAGAGTTTTAAAAACTTGAAATATTTAATATTCTTGCAAGTATTCTTTAAGATGAATGATTTAAAGGAATTCAAGCCTTATCAATATATTATAATCAAAAACGTATACATTACAGTGCAAACAATGAATCATATTAACATTCATTCATAATTCTCAAGATTTTACGCCACGATGCTATTTGTACCACTCATATTTCTGAGAAATTTATCAATTTAGTGTAATAAAGTTTCATACGTTGTTGTTAATCTGTTTGTCACTTAGCGTGTATTATGTCAGCTTCCGTTCTGTGGAACTTCCGTTTTAATTTGTAGTATGTATAATCAATTCGATACTTTTTAATGTTCTTTGACCGTATCTTCAAGACTTATCCAAAAAAATACATTTTTCTAAATTCATTTGTTAAAATAAGGTACATGTGATCACCGTAATAAATACCTCATTGAACTGTAAGGTTGCAAGCGAGTATATCTTCGGCTTATTGTAAGAAGTCATTATGTGACATTTCACTATTTTGGGAAAACAGCATTTTAGTTGGAATTAGTTAGTGGTTATGTTGATTAACCAAAGACGTAACGGCTAAAATTGGCCAGCTAGAAATTAGTGCTTTGCATTCTGTAGAATATGTAAAAATGAGCCCATTATAGATAAAACGTATTTAGTGATTTTTGCAGTTAATGAGTTCTTGCAATAAGCCGACGATATACACTGTTAAAAAACACTTCGTTAAGAAACTTAAAAACTTAGTATATCAATATATGCAATACTCCAACCCATACTTAAGATGAGTAATTGATTAATATTAAGTTTAGTGTTAAAGCAATTAAATTTTTACTACATTTTTAATAGTTTAGTGTTTGTCTTAGCCATGAGAATTTATTCATTTTTACCACCATACTTTTATTTATCCTCTGGGTATATATATATTCCCAACCTATAATTATACAAACATGCCCTTTCTGACACTTTTTAATCGACGAAAAACGGAGGAGGTTATCAATTCGACGCGTATATATTTTTTTACTTTTTTTATGTATGACCACGCATAACTTTTTTATTCATTATTATCAGGTGTTCTCATAAAACTTCGGAGTCAGATGTCGGCCAGCTTTTCACTTTCTCACTGTATTCAATGTTCCTGGCAGTGATAACATTGTCCCCGATACAACTTGTTAAGCTGTAAAACTCAAATTTAACTTGCGATGCCACTTCATTTCTTCTTCACGTACCTGTCATAAATCTTATCCATAGTTTAAGGTGATATATTAGATTATATCTACTCTGAACAATGCCTAATAAGTTTTAGTTATTAATTCCATAATGAAACTTTACTATCGCGTTATCAAAGACACCGGGAATGTATATCTCATAGATGGTTAATTTTGTTTTTAGTGTAACTGTCTACTAAAGCATAATCGTCAGATATCTAACAATATCCGTCACCATTACAAGCAATTCGCTCAATAACTCACTCATGAGTCGTGCTCATAAATAAATAGTGTATACCGTCATTGAAGCTCATGGCCACTGGTACAGCGAAAATAAACCAGGGAATACAGAGCATGTGTGATCATGATTCAAAATACTTATTACTCACATCGCTAGAGAAGAACGTAAGATACCAAGACAGGATGATTGTAATCCAGCAGGTGAATCATGGACTCAATTTGTAATTCCCTACTTTTAATCAAATATAACTACTTACGGTAATGAGGCTGGTCTTAATTTTTGATCCCTTAAACCAGAAGACCACTAAAAGCATTTTTCTAAAGTTTAATACATTAAATACTACGGTTTTAAAATTTAAAGTTTTGCTGTGAAGATATTCTTCTAGGGACTGTCTCGTCTCATAACTTTAGTCATAAGAATCATAACCAAAACTGTGGAATATACAGATACCTATTATATAAAATTATTGATTATCTAATTTGTAAAAAAAAAAACATCTCTTAATTATTTCTTCTAAATTAAATGAAGAATTAGTATTGCATGACTATTTGCTGAAAGCTTTGCGGTGCATCGGCATTTCGCCGTAAATATAAAGAAGTATGTGTTTACTTGAAATCCGCTTTCCAATACGCTTTTATGTATAAATGCAAATTGTTACTTTCATTTGTTGATCTCAAAATCTATTTTCACCAGTGCAAGGTCACACTGGCATTTAGCCAACAATGAAAATTAATAATGCATCGATTGAATATAATTTAAAACTATATTTAATATACGTAGATTCAAGTCAAAATTAAACTGATTAGAAATTGGAATATATTTGTGTTATGTCATAATCCCGGTTCAACGACACTGTTTGTGTTATGAATGGCCAAAGAGTGGATAAAATATGACCAAAGGAGGTTATTACAATGGGTCGTGCCGCTTCATTTGATAGTCTATCAATGGACGCCGGAAATCGTCCCTCAGCTGCGCATACGCCACTTCCGGTCAAAAGCACGCTCGACCAATGATAAATGTTTAATACAGAAATAGAAATTTATTACTAACAATTAGCTTTTAAAGCACTTTCGAAGTGCCGTCTGTATTATCGAGCGACCACCCAACCAAACATGCTGATTGTGAATTTAGAGTATTGCAGCACTTAGAATAAATTATTCTAAGGTATTGTAAAATAATAGTGTGTTAAGTATTCTCCTTACTAAAGATATCAACTTTACAGTTTTGAATTTACTATGATAATAACAGCCCATAATTTTCCATTGCTGGGCTCAGACCTCCCCTAGAATGAATGGACAGTATATCCATGGCAGTATATCTAATATATGACAGTATATCTAATGGACAGTATAGGAAAACATCGCGAGAAAACTTGCATATCGAAAAGCGTGGCGGGTATCCGAGTCTAACAGTTACGGGACTGCTATGTAATTTTTATTATTTGTGTTAAAACGAACTACATCTTTTTTTCACCTTCTTTTAACTACATCTCGGTTATCTCAGTCAATTGGGCTCGAATTTGCACTTTGGGGCATCCGTGCAGGGGCGGAGAAAGAATACTAACCTGTGTGACCGGGGTCGGTCGGTCGTAAAAGGCGATAAAACAACCCACCCTAGCTACGTGGTAGGGCCTCAAGCCCGTCTGGATGGCGACCACCTTTGGTCTTAAGTATGCCGCCAGAATAACCTTGTGTTGTGTTTCGGCATTAGTGGCCCAAGTTCCTGTACCCTTATGAGACAGCAACGTGTTCGCGATACCATTGCCGTTGCAAACACCTATAGGCGACGGTAACTACTAAATTCTAAGTGGGCCGTCAGCCTGTCTGCTGTCCTATAGCAATAAAAAAGCTTTAGGGAATAGATACTATGGCTAGGCTTATACAATATGATTCAGCAGATCAACGATATTTCGGCGAAGGTTTTCCTATTCGCTTTTTTATACGACAATAGTCCTTTTATAGTTTGAAAATATAATATCAATAAATAGTGATCCTGGCGTCAGGGTGCAACTGGGACACGTAACTAAGTGGATAATGAATCAAAAAACTATCAAACGCCTTTGAACCGTGAACTTGTTTCCGTAATAATAAATCATTGTATACTTTTAAAAAGCTGCTAAGCAAAATAGATAGTCGTACTCTGATATCTGCTGCTTTCCTTTTTTTTTTTTTGGAGAGTTCAATTTGAAATCTGTAATAACTGGTCATCCGTTAAGTACAATAATGACGACTTCTATGGCGCAATGCTTTCGTACGTCGGCACGCTTGTGGGGTTCTTCTCCCGTCCCTAGTCTGGGTGTTTATGTATGTTATAATAATAGGAATTTATTTACAATATAAAATCATGTAAGTAGTAAATCAGCTGTCTAGTACCCTTAACACAAGCGCTCTGTTGCTTACTCTGGGACCAGACGACACTGTGTAAATTGTCATAGTATCCTTACTAATATTTTATACGCGAAAGTTTGTATGTATATTTGATACTCTTTCACGCAAAAACTATTGAATTGATTTTAATGAAACTTTACAATAATATAGCTTATACATCAAAATAACACATAGGCTATAATTTATAAAAAAAGCCCGCGACAGCATATACCTATATTTTATGTGTAAGCCATTATCGCCAAAATAGTGAACCATAAACACAGTAAAAATTAATAATTTATTTCTAATGCATATTTGGTAGTAACAATTCTTCTAACTATATCTTCTACTAATCTAAAACTGGAAGACTTACTCCATCCGAGATTGATGAAGTGACGAATTTCCGTTTTGATGTTAATTTGTGCTTCACTTAATTTTTATGTAGTTTAGCCCTATTAATTCGTTTTGTTAGTTTTGACCACATTTTACATAAATATCGAAGTTCACCGGGTCATCTATTATAAATATGAATGTAACTGTCTGTTACGTTTTCATCGCGATAAATTTCGATAATAGAGATAAATTGGACATTGGAAAAGAACATAGGTTTTGATTTAATTTATATAAATATGAATTAATAATGTACGAACGGGAAACTATGGATACTTTAAAATGTAGTACCATTTGAAATTAAACTTTACTATTGTAATATTAAGACTGTATTTTAACACCAGCGTGTACGTGTATGGTAAGTGTATCGTGATCAATTTCCGATATTTCATTAGAAATTTTTAATATGCATAATAACACATACTTAGCGGTATTAGAGCTAATGAGAATTTTAGATCGAAGATCCGTTATATTATCTATCGACAATCAGAAATGAGCATCATATTTCAAATGCAATATAATTATTAGGGATAGTGAAACTAAATGTTATACACCTTCCACCAAATACTACTTATCTCAAGCATTAATTTTTTTTTATAAAACCATGTTTTATGACATAACCACAGATTAGATTCTATTTCATCTACATAAATAAAATATAAAAATATTTGTAGAGGGCAAATACTATATGTTCTTATACTTAAGATTGTAAGAACCTTCCATAGGGTGCCCTGAAGACTAGTGAAGATTTTTGATTCAAAATATGTACACGCTAACTTTTCCCAACGATTTATTACAAACCCATATGGGAATTTAACGCAAGAGGGTCGTTGGTGGTCGTGGGTCGTTGTGGTCGTGTGCTCGTTAGTAACATTTTCAGAGGTCGTTGTTGTCGTTGTAATTGTTGTAATCATTATCTGGTGGTCGTTTTATTAATATTCAGTACTCGGTTGTGGTGGTTGCATTCAAGTTGTTCGAGTTTGTTTACGAGTCTTTGTAATTCGCACAAGTCTGCTGTTATAATATCTATGTGACATTATATATTTAATTAACATCCTTCTGATTGCTTAATAAAAATTTAACACACAACTAGTAATTTGTATCACTGTTAATACCTTACTAGTTCACTGGTACAACCATTACAAATAGATATTTTTTTATTGCTTACAATCAAAACGAAAATTATAATTAAGAGAACAATAAGGCAAACAGTAGAACAAAAGACGATCTTATCGCTCAAAGCGATCTCTTCCTCGTCTTCCTAGCCTTATGATGTACCCCATTATGTGAGGTTGGAACAACATGTTCTATCCTTAGATTATAAACCACTCGTTCTATCCTTCCACTCTCCTCTGTAAGCCACATCTTTACAGTCACACCCTTTTTCGCCATATCATCTTTTACACAAAGCGATCTCCTACAAATAACTTCGAGGCAGTCATATGGCGACGTTGAAATTTTCATATACAATATATAAGTAAAAAAGTTTTTTTCTTTCTTAATATAACCATTTTTTTACTTAATTATAAAAATCTATAGATACTATGACATTTATTGATCTTTGATGACAATAATTTCAAATCAGCTCAATTTCAGAACCGGTTACATTTTAGATGTTACGCAAATGTCTAATGCGTTAAAACAACATAGTAGCAAAACAATAGCTACATGCAATTGCAGTGGGCGCATGGCGTGGGTGCTTGATACAACTATGTCAAGGATACCTGGATAGCGTGTACTCTGATATAAACAGCGGGATCGTTGTCGAATTTTATAAGGAATCGGTGATTTGTTTTTGACTAACGGATAAATGATGAATACCGTCGTTGAAAATTTTTAAAATAATTTTGTTTTATATTTTTTGTGCGTAAATGTATTAAAATTCTCCGTCTAAATATGCACAAAGCTGTGGATAGTTCTCAGGGGAGATATTTATTTTGATACTTCTAGGGATACATTATATATTTAGTTAATATAACTTTCTTCAATGATCATGATAACTGCTAGTATAAAAACCACGTCCTTGATGGGCTAAGTTTGTTTTCAATTATAAAATGTAACATTAGCGAACAAACCTTGGAAGTGTTTGATAGTTCCTTTGAAAAGAGGATACGATCTAGTTGTGAATAACGAAATAAATGTGCAAACAGATAAGTATTAGAATGGAAGTAAGATGCTTGAATTACAAAATAACAAACTGAACAATAAACCTACGATTAGATAAATATCTAACTTTAGATTTCTTCACTGTACCGCAAAACGAAATAAGTTTATTGTTACGTCCAACGTACGAGCGTTGCGTAATTTCGTTCTCTTAAACCACGTCCGTCACTTATGGGCTATCACTTTTGCTTAATAATCAATCAATCACATTTATCTTTCATCCAACTTTGGACTACAATAATAAACAGTCGTATAGTAAATATATTAATGTTGAGATTGCTTTTACGAAGATTTTGTTCAATCATAGAGTCAATGTAAAAATCTCATATGTCAATTCTGGTGCCAGCTAATCTTATTTTTATAACATTTATTGTCATCAAACATTTCTCAAGATAGCAGCCACTCTATCACTTTACTAGACAATTCTAAAAATACTAATAAACAGACAACAAAATAAGAGCACTATTCGTTATTTTTTTTGAAGGTCAAATGGCAGTTGAATCTATGAAATTCAATGTGCCCTCATAAATGCCGTTCATTTCTCATAAATGAAATGAATTTTCTTACACCTCAATTTGTAAGTAACAAACAAAGGAAACAAAAATTTTGGCCTGTGACCAGGACACATTTAAAAAAATATTGAAATAAAATGCTTGTTTTGCAATAAAGAATTCAGAAATTCAATTCTCCAACTAATCTTAGATCGTTTGGTCTATTTTTTATCGATTTTTGTGTTGACTACACTGAAAGCTTATGCAATTTATTTTCATGGTTTTTATTAATATTTACTATATTAATGGTATCTTTAGAAAATGTGGTATTTTCCATTGTTCCCGGTGAAATTTCGCTAATATTCAACGCTATCACTATCTCATAATGCCCCATCTAATATTCTTATAACGTATTATGCCTAACAAAACATAGTAAAACGGAAAGTGGTGCGAACGAATGCGTGCGAAATCTAAACATATTGTGTAAATTATTACCGGTATGGATAAGATTTTTCACGAAAGTATCTACTAATTTAATATTGTGATGAATTAACTTTTTCCATATAAATATTATAATATATAAAAAGTTATCTTCGTGATAAAATTTAAATAACTGCTGATTTCCGTTACTTACAAATAATTAGCATAGCTTTTTGTTTTATGTAGAAGTATTTATTTTTTAGTATTTGTATTTTAGGTTAAAAATTTTAGGTTAGTTTTAAAATACTAAAAAATAACACTGACCACACGGTCAGTTGTAAATTTCTCTGATGTTGTAACAGCTGTAACTCTTTCTGCTACTGAACAAATCTTCCTGCTAGCTCATATGCAACATAGGTGTTTAGGTTTCCTTGGGGGAATGGGGTATCAAACGCCAGTAATTCTGCGAAGACTAAAATTGTAGCTGAATTTGGTCTATCCCATTTATTTTCTCTCGTGGGGTGCTTTATGCCATATCTTTTGTACCATTTTTGGAGTAATCGTACCGATCGAATGCTTTCGAGAACTGATTTATCAAGCACCCCGCGCTTTTTTCACAATTATAATAATATTTTTCGTTCATTATTTTATGTCTATATTAAGAATTATTTTTTTACTTATTAGTTCGATTTATCATTATGGCGTATTTTTTTAGTTTCATTAAACTATATATTTTTTTATTGCTGTAGCACAGCAGACAGGCTGACGTCCCGCTTAGAATTTAGCAGTTACTGCCGACTATGGGTGTTTGCAACGCCAGTTGCATCGCGAAAACGTTGCTGTCACATAAGGGTACAGGAACTTGGGTCACTAATGCCGGAACACAACACAAGGTTATTATGGCGACATACTTAAAACCAAATGTGGTCGCTATCCCGACAGACTTAAGGCTCTACCACGTAGGAAACGACTTATTTTTCACTTTTTAATTCAATTTGACACTAAAACGTGTTTATTTAGTTTTTTTTACTATTCTATTTTACTATTACGTTATTCTAATTAATATTTGCTTTAAATATTTCATCAGGTGTAATTTACAATATGTCACCATTTTTTAAATCCTGGCTATTCTATTTCCTGGATAAGTATACAAAGTTTAATGAATTCTAATCGATTAATTTCGTTCAAAATCGAGTTCAAATGAGACGATTATAAACAAACAAACTGGTTGGTTTGAAAAAACAAACAAACATACAAGCGAAACTAATAAAAGCATATTAATATATATAATTTTATTTGCCGATTGTAATAGAGTGATATGTATGACAGCTCTTTCTCTTTGGTTTTGTGCATGATGCAGTGTGCGTTGGTGGCACAAATGAAAATATGTTAATTTTTTAGTGTTATTGTAAACCAATTATTATTACTAGGAGTAACGAGTTAATGATGTCCAGAAATGTTCTCGCCCTACATAATTTTGCACATTGGAAAGCTAAATAAAACTTCTGGGGCAACACCCATCTGGTGCACAGACGCCGTAAAAAGTAATTAGTATAACTTTTCAGGGCACAGAAACGTCGCGGAGTGCTTATTAATCTAGTCACATCCATAGAATCTAGACCACCGCAATGATTATCTTGATAAAGCCCCGTGAGAAGAAAACGTTATAATGACTACTAATGTGTAGTGTATGTATACAGTATACTTAATATACCTAGTCAGGTCATAAGTAATGTCACACAGTAAAAACTTTTCTTTTAGAATGCTGGCCACAAAAAAGTTTATTGAATTCGAATTTCGAATTGTTCATGAAAATAAAAATGTATAACTTTTAGAATTTTACTCATTTTTAAATACGGAGTGGACGCTTAAAGAAGACCATGTTGCAGTTATTGCGTTGCATCGTTGCGGTTACGCGCCAATTCAAATTTTTAACATACTGAAAAATTTGAATATTACCAAAAGATTCGTTTATCGTACCATCAAACGATACAATGAAGACTCTAGTGTAGATGACAGGTCAAGAAGTGGTCGCCCTCGGTCTGTTAGGACTCCAGCAGTGATAAAAGCTGTGAAGGCACGAATTCAAAGAAATCCCAAACGTAAGCAGAAACTGTTGGCCCTTCAGATGGGGTTAAGCAGAACCACGGTGAAAAGGGTGTTAAATGAAGACTTAGGGCTTCGGGCATATCGAAGAAAAACAGGACATCGTTTGAATGCTCGTCTAATGGACCTGAGACTGAAGAGATGCCGCGCTTTGTTGAAGCGGTACGCGGGAAAAAAATATCGGGAAATTCTTTTTTCGGATGAAAAAATGTTTACCGTAGAAGAGAGCTACAACAAACAAAATGATAAGGTGTACGCACACAGTAGTGAAGAAGCGAGCAACCGTATTCCGCGTGTCCAACGAGGTCATTTTCCATCCTCGCTCATGGTATGGTTGGGAGTTTCTTATTGGGGCTTAACAGAGGTACATTTTTGTGAGAAAGGTGTAAAAACGAATGCTGTTGTGTATCAAAATACAGTCCTGATGAACCTTGTGGAACCTGTTTCTCATACCATGTTAGATAACAGGCACTGGGTATTCCAACAAGATTCGGCGCCAGCTCATAGAGCGAAGAGCACACAAGACTGGCTGGCGGCGCGTGAAATCGACTTCATCCGGCACGAAGACTGGCCCTCCTCCAGTCCAGATTTGAATCCGTTAGATTACAAGATATGGCAACACTTGGAGGAAAAGGCGTGCTCAAAGCCTCATCCCAATTTAGAGTCACTCAAGACATCCTTGATTAAGGCAGCCGCCGATATTGACATGGACCTCGTTCGTGCTGCGATAGACGACTGGCCGCGCAGATTGAAGGCTTGTATTCAAAATCACGGAGGTCATTTTGAATAAACTTTAATGTCATAAGAATCTATGTTTTGTTAAGTTCATTTTGGTATATGAATGGTTACATAATTAATAAACTTGTTACAATTATTTTACATTAAACATGTGACAGAATTTATGACCTGACTAGGTATGTATGATTCTTTAATTATTCATCATTAATGTTGTTTGGATCAAACAAACGTCATAAAACTGGTTGAGAATGTTATGAAATTATAAAACTTATTATTTTAATAAATATGGGATACATAAAAGCCCTGAGTCGTCGTTTAGACTTTTTATTTTACAAATTAAAGTAACAAATATTTTAGCAATACTCATTTTTTATGTACATTTCGCCATCTCCCTATGTTATCCATCTCTCACTCAACTGTCATTCGCCTCTGTCTTGCCATATGTAATTTTCAAAATCCCACATAAATATATTTATTAACATTTGCTTTATTACATTCAATCTAGTCACATCCATAGAATCTAGACCACCGCAATGATTAAATTCTTCATCTATTTAAAATACAGGCTACGTTATTTTGAGGAACATTGAAAAAATGTATATATTAATTGATTGATGAACTGAAGTTGTATGAATTTTTTTGTAAACTTTAGTAGATTAACTAGTGATTTGGATACAATAACAGCGGAAGGCAAATGCGTGGTCTTAATAATTTTATGTAAGTAGCCTAAGTTGCTCTGAGCGTATCAGAAGTATGCTTTTTTATAGATCCCTTATATTAATTTCAAATTTGGTAATCTTAGGTAGTTCTGCTCAAATATAAAGCCCCGCCTTATCACATTGCTGATTTGTAAATAGCATAATAATGATGCTGTTAAGTTTTCTTTCAGCATTGGGGATTCGCAGTTCCTTCCATAAAATCTAAATTTAGGCAATTCTTCTTTTTTTCTTCTAGTGCCTTCTAGGTAAAGAAAAGAAAGAATCATCAAAAGGACCGATGCAAAACGCAAGTAAATTTTTCGCCTATTACTACTACTTCGATAGTGATGATAGTTTCAAATTTAAATTAATTCATTTCTTCATTAGTTCAAATTAATTTATTCATTAGTAACTGTCATTTTGACATTGCAAACGAGTATTTTATTCATTTTATATATTTCTACGTATTTGCGTACAAAGTACAAAGAGATTCATAATATTTTCCTTTTAATTATGGTGAACGAAGATCATGCATCTCGTTTTGTGTCCTTAAAGATAAATAGTGACATTAATGAGGCGCTACTAGACCGAATTAGAATATTAATTAACGCGTGTTTGTTTGTTATTTAAAAGTATTAGAATTAGACAACGTTGAATTTGCCAAACAGTTACCGTAAGGAATTTAAGACACAAGTTTTTGTATTTTAATATTAACTATTTATGTTTGGTGCAATACATATTTATTCTATTCCAAACATTTCGTACGAGTTGCGTACGAAAATTTACGTCCTTCTGTGGCCGGAAGAGCGTAAGAAACTAGATGAAAGTAATGTTTCGAATTTTGGTTTCTATAAGCCAACTACAGTTGACTCCCAAATCCTGATACAAAAACCAAAAAATGTTGATTTTTTATCAGTAACTAGCAAAAAAATTCCATTTTTGTCTACTATGACTCCCTAAAGGAAGCATGGCGTTTTATGGCATTAATTATGCGCAGAATATTTTTAATTCTAGCCATAAATACAAAAATACTACTAACAATGAAAAATAATAAGCTCTTCATTTTAATTTTAATATATCAAAGGTTACGCAACAATGCAGTGCAAGCCAGAAAAATAAACTGAAATATTTGAATAGGGCGGGAAACTAAATATACGAGTACAGTTAATAAACTTAACGACTGTCCAAAGGACATCAAATAACATTTAAGAATGGGACACTGTACTGTTTTATATAAGTAATAATAAAATAATTGCATACATAAACTTTATTTTACTTTAAAATTGTTTATTGTCTATATTTCAATCAAACCTTGAACTATTAAAGGTCGTTTAGTTGACGCTGTGATACCACGCGGAAAATGGTTTAAGAATGAGGAGTTATTATTTTGTCATTAACAATGTTGGCGTGTCGGTATTGATGACGGCGATGTTACTCATTTTATTGATATTGTGACTTATGAGTATCTAAAAACTCACTTTCAATCAAATATATTTAACTTAGATCGTAGTGTGGTATATGTATAAATGTATTAGGTATTATGTATATATTAATTATATACGCACACATAACTGATAGACTAATCGATCTCCGGGTTGCCTAGAAAATATCTATAATATATAAGCAATCTGTACCACTACGTGGTTAGCAGCGTGTTAGAGATGCCCCTGCCGTTGCAATCACCCATAAGCGACGGTAACTGCTAAATTATAAGCAGGCCATCAGCCTGTCTGCTGTCCTACAACAATAAAAAAAGCAATAATATAAAAACGAGTTATTTGACTTATCGCTTTTTACATGTCGCTAACATGTTGATGCGTGAAGTAATTTAAAATATGCTAAAACCTTAGAGTATACATAAGCATAGCTTGCTTATGTATACTCTAAGGCTAAAACTCATAGCAAACGTTCTGTACAATAAATACTATTGAAAAAAAATAAAGTAAAGCTGCAATACCTACCCTTGCTATTCAAAACAATACATCATGCTTGACTGTTAAACAAAGTCACCCTCCAAAATTGCCCTATTCACCTTAACATTATTCAAAATAACGGATATTATCGAGCGATGAAATTGCGTGTTCAACCACGATAACCTCGGCAGTATTATAATTTACTGTTATTCTTAGCTAAGTGTTATAACACAATACGCAATTGGAAAATAAATACAATTTAACTTGAGACTTAAATACAATGTTAAATTTTATTCGTGCAGGAGCGGAGAAAGAATACTAACATCTGCGGTCGGGATCGGCCTGTCGTAAAAGGCAACAAAACAACTCACCCTAGCTACGTGGTAGGGCCTCAACCCGTCTGGATGGCGAACCACCTTTGGTCTTAAGTATGCTGCCATAATAACCTTGTGTTGTGTTCCGATATTAGTGACCCAAGTTCCTGTACCCTTATGGGACAGCAGCGTGTTCGCGATGCCACTGGCATTGCAAACACCCATAGGCGACGGTAACTGCTAAATTCTAAGCGGGCCGTCAGCCTGTCTGCTGTCCTATATATAGCAATAAAAAAAATATCATAAAGTAAAAGACATTATAACTGAATCTTCAAATAATTCTAAACATAGTTTGAAACTAGACAAAGTCCATTCCCAGTCTTTACAAGAAGGACTATCGTCTCGCTCCCCTAACTGCATAAGGCAAAGTAAAATCCAAAGGTTAAGCAGGGTAGTGTAATAATAGGTTGTCGCCTTCTGGGACTCTAGGAACGGAATAAGGTAGCCTTAATATTTTTATTGGCCGAAACGAATAAACATTTGTATTAAGCATATTTATAATTGTCAAAAATTATATTTGTAAATTCATTTTCAAATTATCAATTTTTAAAACAAATTGTATAAGGATGATTCATTTCAAATTTCCTAAATGTTTGTTACAATCTAATTTCCTATTCTATGCTCAGTCAAAGTTTTAAAGAGAAAAGGTGACATAAAAACCCTGCCTTGAATAGAAAAATTGTCAAAATTGTATAAAGATAATAATAAAATTGTCTGTTAATAAACAGGCAGAATATTAGTCAAAGTCAAACAGTCTTAAATATAAGACGGTTTGACTCGGTTGGCTGACAAAGTCTGTATGCAAATTATGTAACATTAAAACAAGTTTTCTCTTGTATGATCTACAAAATAGCCTATCTATCTCAAATGAAAAGCATTTCAGTTTTCCTTTCGAAGTTAAAAGATTTAAGATGGCAATTAGATGGCAATAATAATAAAAGTTTTGACTAAAATATTTGAAACTATTTGCAATAGAATTATTCATGAGACATTCCTAAATAGGACAAGCAAGTAGGCACCTCGTGTACCTCTAACAATAATGCATTCTTGTGTAAAAATTCTTACATGTATTGAGTGACATTTGTTTGCAATCATATTTGCTACGGCTAAGAAACAAATTAAAATGTATGAGATTGTATTGTTCAGAAAGACCTGATTGTTTTCTGTTGTATAATAGGCTAATTCTTGTTATGTATATTCTTATTATGAGAATATTTTTGGACCCCTTTGTTTGTTGGAAGTTGATAGCTTGAAATTTTGATTTGGAACTAAATTGGTCGTCGTTATATAACTGATATTATTAAATGAAGTGATATTCGTAGACAGCTTTCTAGTGATTACTTAGCGGCTTAACTTTTTGCTTTTTGCGATTTGTAAGTCTTGAGTTATTTTGGATTATCCAGATTTAGAAATTGGTTATTTCTATATTTGCATAAATATTTACTATTATTCATAATAGACTGTAAAACGTAATTTTAAAAACGCTATTATTACTAGTCAATTTAAGATTTGCATTGTTGTATAGCTTATAGTATTAAGTATAATTTTTTAATATTTGCTAGCTGAGCTAGCTGAATATTAGAAGAGGGAGAAGGAGAGAAATTATGGTAAACGTCGATTTCAAGTACATAGAATATTTTCATGATATACCAAAATAAATTTCAAGTACCCGTAACAAGCATTGCATCTAAATATGATTTAAAATTTACGTAAGTAAAAGGGGCCATATGGCAGGAACATCCGTTTACAGATTGTTGAAATACATTTTAAAAATAAGATAATGATGAGCTTCTTTGTCTAACTCAATATGGATATAGTCTTTCTATTCTACGTTTCATGATTACGAAGTTTAATCAAATCAAATTGAACAATCAGAAGATCTGAATAGGTATATTAAGATATTTATTGATAAAAAATTCAAGCACACCCATTCGTACCATAAACAAAATATTACAATAGTTGGTTAAGTTATATACTCTTACCTCGCAATTACTATTATCTGCTAGGTCCATAATAATATCCAATTCCGACTTTCGTAAAAAAAATTCGCACGCTGAACATTCCGAACAATACCATTAATTCGATTCTATAATATATAACTCTTTCTTTTAATTTCAAAACGGACCGCTAGCTTGGGTAAACTACTCCTTGATTTTTTTTATCAGAGAATTATATACTTCACAATCTCATCTTCTTGCCCTTATCCCACATTATACGGCCGGCACATATTCTTTCCACTCTCCTCTGTTAGTTTTTATTCTCAACATACACACATTTTTTTGGAATATCATCTTTAACTCAATCTAACTACGTCACAATATGAATACAAAAAATTAAATATATAATCTGTTATAAATAAAAATTGTATAAAATTATTAAGAATCTACCCGTATTTTCACTAACTTTACCACACAGCCTTTAAATTGTAAATCTAGTATTTCATTTAATAATTACACATGGAGTTAATAATTACATTAAATTAATTGATGAATAATGACATTTTGAATATTTAAAATCGAAACAAATGTTATTTTTCTATCGTAGACTTACCTTATTTTATGCAAATGAGATGATACTATTTGTTTTTCATCTATAACGGATGAGTTTATTTTGACTACACGAACTAGTTGTAAGTTAATGATCTTAAATGTAATGCATAAATTGTACACCATATCCGAACATCTGTTGAATCGGATGGTTTCTTAATCAGCGGATGCAGCCATGGGAGTCCTTCGGCCGTTAAATTACAAGTACTTAGGCAGACTGGGGGAACTTATGAAAGGGGTTATTGCCTCTGAACTATCCATCAGACACCCGTGCATATGCAGGGAGCGAATAAAGTTTATTTGTATGGCGCAGTGGCTTCGGCCTGCTGATAATCATGTCGTGTCAATGGGTGGGGCGCGCCGGACCAACGCTCGCTGCGCCGGCTAGTGCCGAACGCGATACAGTGCCAACTACACGCAACAAATATTCGTTCAAAAGTTTCTAATTCGATACTACTAATTTTCCGAGAATCCGCAACGGAATTTTTGGTATACGGCACTTTAAGGCAGTGAACCGTCGCGGTTGGGTTCTGAACTCACCGCAAAGTATGACAAAACTAACGTCCAGCATTTTGAATCGCCTTCGCCGGAGTTTGTTTTTGCCTGACATATTAATTCTCGTTTACAACAATAATTAGGATTTCTTGTGGCTATTGCATGTTCTCGTGTGAATAGATTTATCTCTGAAATCAACGTCAAGTTGTGTGAAAAATGTAACTAACTAAAAGTGCAACATTAAGTGCTTTTGAAATTAAAATTAATAATATTCGAACAATTCAGAATATTGCTAAATATTTAAACTGAAAGCGTGCCATTAAAAAGTGAGCTTTATATTATAAAAAGTAATTATTCTAATCGTATTTAAAAGTCAAATTACGAAATAAGGTTTAAATTATTTTATAAATTATAAAAGTTAGTGAAGTGCAATAATTCCAAAGATAAAGAAGTACCAGGAGAATATAAAAGATATTAAATGTTTAAATCAAGCCTATTTAATCGGTCGAGAGGCGCGATGGGTGACCCCATTGAGGTTGAGGACAGCTTGGAGCTAGAATACGACATGTGGGACGGTCAGTTCGACTTCGTAGGACCTCAAGGCCCACCTCCGGAGATCAGGGGTCGAATAACCTCGGATACCAGTCTGACCGAGGACCTTTTTACCGGTGGTCCACTGACCCCTCACTTGAGCAACGGCCTCAATGGTGGGAAGAAGACAGCCGCGCATCAGTGGTGCGACAATTTGTCTGACCAAGTAAGGAAGTTACAGATATATTATGAAGCGAATACATTAAAACATTGAAATAAAAGATATATATATATATATATATATATATATATATATATATATATATATATATATATATATATATAAACTGACTTCTATTTTTTCCATTACTACCTCCTCTTTATAATATTTTAGTAACATTCAATTGCACAACAAGGGGTGGCCCCCCTAGAGCGCCTAAACTCGCCACGGTTGCTCACAGATTGACGGGATACGTACATCGCTGATCTTGATAGGAGATTTCCTCGAAATTCGAATAAAAAGACTAAAGTACATAACAATTTGATGAACATGTAACTTACTAATATGGTAAATAAACTTACAATGCCATGGTTAATAGGACAAAATTTACCCAATTACATACAATTATTATCTCTATTCATAACGTCAACGCATTTGCGTCATGATCAAAACCAATGATGTGGAGCGAGATTGGTTTCAATTATTTTTATTATTTTCCTGAATTTGACTCATTTTAAATGTTACTCATAAACAAACAAGTATGTACTGAAATTGATTTGTTCATATTCGTGTACTCATGAGTTAAGTGTGGACCGAGCCAGCAGGCCATCTCCTGTTTTTTAAGCGTCATAAAAAGTGACAAATACTGGGGACAAGTGACAAATAGGGGAAATAACATTCCCCTGGCTTCGAAATGAAATCACTAGGTATATAAAAACTCGTATTAAAACAGTTGAATTCTGGATTGGGGACTGCGTCTCGATAAACGTCACAGACGCCTTTATGCCCATATTCTGGTCGGAGCTGGATGGGAAAGGCATAGACCGAAATATGAGACAAATTTAAGAATATTGATTCTTGGGTAAGAATCTATTTGCCTCCTGGAGGTCCCAGTCTCTCCTAATGTGCATTTTAAAATATTGCCGTGTACCGTCGGAAAAGGAAAACATCGTGAGGAAACGTACTCAGATCACATTATGTGTAACCGGCCGATCAGCCTTGGACAAGCGTGGCGGGCATACTGTTCGATCTAGAAGGATCGAGCCCAACAGTGGACCGTTATGGGCTAATCTAAACCGTAAAAAACGTTTAATCCAATAACGTCTTTTTTAAATTTGCTTTTCTAAACTTTAATTCAATGAATTTCACTAATGCTTGAGCAATGAACAAAAAAATATTCGGCCTGTTCAATAATAGTTGGTGATGCGTGAAGAGGGCTCTTCGATATTAAAACTTTAATAGAAAATAAAGAGTTCTTTTTTTCTTCAATAGAAGCGCACCGCTCGACCTGGTACCGCCTCAGTTTCGATTTGTTTATAACTGTCACGCGATCTGTTAACTTCGTATCATGCGCCATTTTCATCGATCAAATTGAAGTCTTCATGTAACAGTCCTACAGCGTCAGATCGCTCAAGGTTTTAAATGTGCTTATCTAAAAAGCAATCTTATTTTCTGATTTCGTGTTAGAGATAGCTATTTATCTATAGATTATTTGACAAAGTAATATAAACTGTCGATGTTTACCACTAAACCCAACAGAGTGGTCAAATGACTGCACATCGCTATTTGATTTTATTAATTTTATGGAATAAAACACATTTATATTTTATTAAATTTTTGCCAAATCATGCTTAATTATATCTCTAACACGCTACACTAATAATAAACTAGCTGCCCGGCAAACGTCATATAAATAAAAAAGTAGCCGTATAAATAAAAAAAAAGTAGCTGATGTCCTTCCCCGAGATCAAAACTATCTCTATACCGAAATTCATCGAAATTGGTTCAGCGGTTGAAACGTAACAGATCGACAAATTTCTTGGATACAGGTGTTATTAATAACAGCACAAAACTGTGAACACTATTATGGCGTGTCTTTAGGGAGACCACGGGGGATGGATATGAGAGGGATGCGGGGACGAATGGGTATAATGGATTTTTTAAAATCTACCCTCCATGTAGACATTTATCCGTGCAGGGCTGGAAAAAGAATACTGACCTCTGCGGCCAGGGTCAGCCTGTCGTAAAAGGCGACAAAATAACCCACCCTAGCTACGTGGTACGCAAGCCCGCCTGGATGGCAATATGTATTTATTTACTAAAAAAACTATATATGTAGTGTATCAGTGATGTAGTACCCATAAATTCAGTTCGATGCAGCGGCTGCAGAATAAGTTCTTGCGCATGGCAGTCCAAGCGCCACGTTACATGCGCAACGCGGACCTACACCGCGACCTGGAGCTCCTTCCCGTGAAGGAGTACATGGTATCCCTCTCGCGATCCTTCTTCGGTCTCGCTCCCCACCATCCCAATCCACTGGTGGTGGAGACAGTCAACTACACGCCCAACCGCCGAGCACCCCCCGCGCGTCGCCGACCGCGAAACGTGCTCACGGATAGACGCGACCCCATCTCTAGGACGCTGAAGCGAATGCTCTCGCGGACGCAATCCCCCCCAGTCCGGCATGGACCAGCCCGACGCAATAGGTTTAGGGACGCCTTCCGCCCCCCATAGCCTGTAACCGTACACAATCACACATTACAGAAATACACGTAGAATAGATGTGTTGCGGGGGAGTTTCTTTCGCCGTTTCTTCTCCCCCAGCTATAAGCACTCCGAAACGGTAGTAGATTAGAATAGGATCGGCTTCACCGGTGGAGCCGATAGTCCCCAATCAATAGTATTCTTGCCATTCGTGGCTGCTATCAATTATCCCCATGCAGCGTTCGAGCCGGGAGCGCGCCTCACAGGAGACGCGCCCCGAGCACGCTGCCACGGCTGATCGACCCCGCTCCCACGGGGTCGGAATGCCTTTTCCGCCCGGTGTCGCTGTCGTTGGTCGTCTGAGACGATGACAGCCTTAGCTTTAAGAAAAAAAAAAAAAAAAAAAAAAAAAAAAGTAGTACCCATAATACAGCTCTTCTTCAGTTCCATTGCTTCGAAGATTCTGAACGCGTCTTGCGTCGCGCGTGTGATGGCCAATATTTTAACGCCTCACTGGTGGCATTTTCTTATCGATAATAATAATTATCACTATATTAAAACTCTAAATACACGAAAAACTTCGAATCATTGATGTATCAGTATGAAGTTTGAAGTCAACTGTTTTACTTACTAGTAACTTTTTGTTCTACTATTTTTAACTAATACGAATGCTTATAGTCTTGTATAACTAAAAACAGTCAATTTCCAAATTTGTATTTTTTATTGCTTTCGTACAGCAAACAGGGTGGCGGCGCACATAATAGTAGGCAGTTACCATCGCCTATAGATATTTGCGACGCCGGCCGCGTAGGGGATGGTGGTATATTTAGAAATCAGGGGTTGCCATCCAGTTGCCCTACCACTACTACAAAAATATCTTTAAATTATTATAGTTAATGATCAAGAATCAAATGAAAATAGTATTTCCAGAGGAATTTCTCGTTACGCGTTACCATAATTTGCATATAAATATTTGTGTATTAGATAAGTCCAAATAGGCTTTATATTAAATGAAACAGGCTATTTAATTATGCTAACCCATACATACGTTATTAGCAATGGAGGAACTGTGACACTTAGAGGCCCTAGATAAATGTGAACATGTAAGTAATACTTAAAGAAAAAAGTGACATAAGTGGACTCTTTTATTTCAATATAGAAAACATAGCATTTCGTATTTACAGGCAAATAAATTCTGTTTCAAATTAGGTTTATCATCGTATACAGGTATAAGGAAGAGAAACCACATTATTCATATAACAGTGCGAATCGCGACACGCTAAGCCAACCTAATTATTGATGTAAATATTTATGTACATTATTACCATTAATGAAAACTAATGGATGAACTGCTAGGACGCCGTTGAATGGCTGTCCACTTCTTTAGCTGTTCCAATATATTTTGCAATATTCCAAAGGTTTGTTAGTATTTATACTAATCTTATGAGATTTCATTCAGATAGAATAAAAAAATAAGATAGAATAATAAACATTTCCAGGTAATTCTCTTTCTTGTAATTTATATCTTTCGCATTTAATTTAATACTGACTGTTTGTACGTATAGAATAAAATTATCTAAAATATATATGTAATTCAAACTAAATTCTAAAGAAAATATGAGAAAATCGAAGAAATATATTGAACGTTAAATTATATAGTGTAAATACTTCATCATAACGTTCTAGATGCCTAGTAAATGCAGCATTGTGTTTGATGCATTTGTTTTCTTGACCAATACCAAGGTCGTCTGTACATATTGATGTTTTCCTCAGCTTTTTCTGTGATACAAAAAGTATGAGACGTCTTGTTTTTATTGTATATCAACCGGCATTATGTCTTCTGTACTTATACATAGAAGATGTAGAAATAAGTTTCCGATATTTTTATCAAAATAAAGAATTTATATAGTAATTTTATATAGGTATATAATTAAAATTTCCTTTCGTTTAACAAATCTTTAGTTTGTTTTCGACAATTAGAATTTGACACTAGTTATCAAATATCTAATTTCATTTGTGTGTACATATATTGATAACTTAATGTTTGGTTAATCTCCTGCCTTCGTATGTAATAAAGAAATCAAAGTTTACAGATTTCTTTGTTTAATCTTAGCCTTCATATAATCTGATCTAGCCTAGTATAGAACAAGCCAAGAACAAGCATTTGCTTCCGATTAATTACAGCTTCTACGTTAATAGCAAAGAGATATTTGTTTTAAACACATAATGACTATGCAACTCATTAAATGTCGTCAACTTGTGTATGTAAGTTTGTTTTTAAAATATCATTTAGGATATTGAGTTTCTTATCTAATTACTACATGCGTATTTGATTATAAATTAAGATAAATATTACAAGTAAAATGATTTTGTATATAATGCAGTTACCGATATCTTGTTGTTTAATTTCAACTTAGCTTCATAACTTACAAATGTATTGCATTAGCGAACATAAGATTAAGATTGGTTATTAAAATTTATGTTTTTAAATAACATATTTAATATATAAACAATACTATTTACATATTTAATGTATCATGTCATAATTAAAGTTGTCTTATAAAAATTATTAGCAATTTACTGTAAGCTATTGAAAATGTACAATCAAGTATATTTTAAATACTTTAACGAAAAGAGCTTTAATAGTAGCAGGTCCTATAGTATAGGACCTGCCACAGCGCCCTGTGTTACAAATACAACGAAAATAGTATCGAATATTCAAAAGACAATTGAACGGCTGCAAGTTACCGGTTAAGTGGAAACGAATCGCAAATGAATGCATATCGATTCGTCGATACGAACAATAGGCCAGGAGACCCACCGCACACCGACGCTTGGCTGCTAATTATTCAACTAGGTCGCATGAGTGCTGTCTGCTGGCGATAACTGGATACTTATAGGCTAAACTCATTGCAACTTAATCACTCGCTTACAAATTATTCGGTAGTGTTAAGGTTAACTCTGAATCGCGTTATATTTTTAAGAGATACTTTTTCAAAAGATGTGTATCCATCAAAATCATATTTCTAGACCGAGTTTATTTAATAAAATCGATATCAATAGTTATAATTTTTTTTACTAGTTTCATTAAAATGTATAGTTAGTTTAAAATATCGTACAAAGAACCCCACCCTCTTAAAACATTGACGCGCGCCTCTAGAGCCAAGGGTCAAGGTTTCGTCCCCCCGGCGCTCTCCTTTATTAGCTCTAAAGAGTTGAGGGGGAGCACGACGTGGCCCTCACCCTAGCGGCAATAGTGCGGGCGGTGGATCCTCCCCCGAGGGATCACCTGCGGCCGGAGGTCGTTGGATGCCCTCCGGCGCCGACGACGTGTCCTGCGTTAACGGAAGAGGAGTGCGGTAGTCGACTCCCGCTCCGCCGCTTCCTTTACAGACATGACTACCTCGCAAAAGGAGGCGACCATGGACCGAACCAGGGCCGGGAGAGACAGGTCCGCGCCGATTTGGACGATGAGAGCGCGGCGCTCCTCGCGCCGACTTATATTCTTATGTTAAGAATTATTTTTACTTTTTAGTTTGATTAACTATAGAATTTAATTTATTTGTTGTCAATTTCCAATCGATAAATGTTTTTATTAATTTAACGATCGTCATTTAACCATTTTCCGACCGGTTTTTTTTAATTTAACGCCATCTTCAGGCTGTTTTATTAATTAAACGCCAGATGGCGTTTCGGCAGAAGGAAAAGAAAGCATTAGTCCTGATGATCCTGATAAAGTCTGTGGTACAAAATGATTAAATGTATGTATTGTCATCAGGTCTTGACAAGTGTGCAAAATTTTTAATTTTTTTGATCATTCAAAGTGGGTAAAAATCCAGTCCGAGAATTCCGTTACGTAGATACATTGTTACATAGATACAGGTTAAGTTAATATAAAAGATATAAAGCGTGTAATTAATAAAGTTTCTTAAGTTCCTCAAATTCAGTTCATAAAAGTACTTTAAAATATCGACTCTAAAAAATTCTACTTAATCAGTTATTAAATTTTGACATAGCAATCCACTCTGTACCTTTTTTTATTGCTTCAGGACAGCAGACAGGCTGACGGCCCGCTTAGGATTTAGCAGTTACCGTTGCCTATAGGTATTTGCAACGCTAGTGGCATCGCGAACACACTGCTGTCCTATAAGAGTACAGGAACTTGGGTCACTAATGCCGAAACACAACACAAGGTTATTATGGCGGTATACTTAAGACCAAAGGTGGTCGCCATCCAGACGGGCTTGAGGCCCTACCACGTTGCTAGGGTGGGTTGTTTTGTCACCTTTTACGACAGGCCGACCCCGGCCACAGAGGTTAGTATTCTTTCTCCGCCCCTGCACGAATTATGGAATCAGATGACAGTCGCATTAAATTTAAATTAGGAATGTGTCATTCACCATTGTCCTCTTTATCCTGTTTTAATTCTTTTTTGTTTATATCATTAACATGTATTTTGTTGTCACCAACCACCATTACATAGTAACTAATGATTCTTACTTTTTAAAGAGTCACTGGGATTTAATTATTCGCCTTTCACCTATTTTTAAAAATGATAAAAATTATTTTGTTGCTATAATTCTCTTGGAATCATTATAATATAATCATTAAATCCTAAGCTATAACGATGAAATTCAATGACATCTCACAAATATCTGTCATCATAGGTAGGTAAACATTGTTAATGCTGGAAAGTTGCAAGACCACTTGCGGAGGAATAATGTTCACTCGAGGAAGTCACGAACAACTTTGCCAACATTCAACTAAAGTGCCTATTGATTACATGTAACTACAATAATGATAGAACTATTCTAGGAATATCTATAAAGAATTTAATTATTAATCCTTTTTATGGTAGCTTATATAGTTATGTCTTCTAAGACTTAAGTCTTTTCGATATCTTATTATGTCTTAAAACGAAATCAAAACATTTCAATATGGAATCACAAAGAACACTTATTGAATTCAAAGATTTGCCACTGATTCCAACAAAACGGTAACAAGAAGAAATAAAGTGACCAGCGATGCTTGTATTTATCATTTATGAATGTTAAATATATGTAGAACAAATATGTTTAAATTTAATAAAAAAAATCGAAAGAGCACTGAAGCGATCGAATTCCCACTATTTACGATCGTCAATATAATCTTTAATTGTATAATAACCATTCCCGAACAGACGTGAATGAACAACTTATATTTTATTTTTGTCTAAAGCACTTGAACAACATTATATCTATCCAGCTTTATGTCCAGAAGTACCAATGATTGAGAAACTTCAACAGATTACTCGTATCATATGTCGTGTCGCAACGTTCAATCAATCTTATTCACAAAAATGCTGTATTTCTATGAGATTTTGTAAACTTATATAATTGGGACCACCTTGGAGTGGATAGTTTTGGATCCGTCAATCCTTAAATGATGTGCAGAGTTCACAGACATATTGGTATAAGACCGTAGCCATTTTACCAGTAATTTTAAAAGCTTTAATAGTTATTAAACAATCTGTCATTCAAATTTCGTTTAACTACTCACAAGATTTTGATTGTACAATATTGATTTGTTAAAACTAAACATAGTTTTACATGAGCAAATGAAGGATGATCTCAGTGTGTTCATCAGTAAACAGTTTTAATCTCCGTATACGCCCAGGTTGTAGTGTCGAGGTTATCGTATATTGGCCTCAGCAGACTTCGCCATTAAAATATTATTAATTAGCAAGTTTATATATCGTCCATATTTTAACCTTTGACACTATCACGTATTATGATCTGTAATTTTCCATTGTATAAAAATAAAGCTCATATAGCAACCAATATATAGCAACCAATATATATATATATATATATATATATATATATATATATATATATATATATATATATATATATATATATATATATATATATATATATATATATATATATATATATATATATATACATATATATATATATATATATATATATATATATACATATATACATATATACATATATATATATATATATATATATATATATATATATATATATATATATATATATATATATATATATATATACCTAGTCAGGTCATAAGTATTGTCACACAGTAAAAACTTTTCTTTTAGAATGCTGGCCACAAAAAAGTTTATTGAATTCGAATTTCGAATTGTTCATGAACAAAAATGTATAACTTTTAGAATTTTACTCATTTTTAAATATGGAGTGGACGCTTAAAGAAGACCGTGTTGCAGTTATTGCGTTGCATCGTTGCGGTTACGCGCCAATTCAAATTTTTAACATACTGAAAAATTTGAATATTACCAAAAGATTCGTTTATCGTACCATCAAACGATACAATGAAGACTCTAGTGTAGATGACAGGTCAAGAAGTGGTCGCCCTCGGTCTGTTAGGACTCCAGCAGTGATAAAAGCTGTGAAGGCACGAATTCAAAGAAATCCCAAACGTAAGCAGAAACTGTTGGCCCTTCAGATGGGGTTAAGAAGAACCACGGTGAAAAGGGTGTTAAATGAAGACTTAGGGCTTCGGGCATATCGAAGAAAAACAGGACATCGTTTGAATGCTCGTCTAATGGACCTGAGACTGAAGAGATGCCGCGCTTTGTTGAAGCGGTACGCGGGAAAAAAATATCGGGAAATTCTTTTTTCGGATGATAAAATGTTTACCGTAGAAGAGAGCTACAACAAACAAAATGATAAGGTGTACGCACACAGTAGTGAAGAAGCGAGCAACCGTATTCCGCGTGTCCAACGAGGTTATTTTCCATCCTCGCTCATGGTATGGTTGGGAGTTTCTTATTGGGGCTTAACAGAGGTACATTTTTGTGAGAAAGGTGTAAAAACGAATGCTGTTGTGTATCAAAATACAGTCCTAACGAACCTTGTGGAACCTGTTTCTCATACCATGTTCAATAACAGGCACTGGGTATTCCAACAAGATTCGGCGCCAGCTCATAGAGCGAAGAGCACACAAGACTGGCTGGCGGCGCGTGAAATCGACTTCATCCGGCACGAATACTGGCCCTCCTCCAGTCCAGATTTGAATCCGTTAGATTACAAGATATGGCAACACTTGGAGGAAAAGGCGTGCTCAAAGCCTCATCCCAATTTGGAGTCACTCAAGACATCCTTGATTAAGGCAGCCGCCGATATTGACATGGACCTCGTTCGTGCTGCGATAGACAACTGGCCGCGCAGATTGAAGGCTTGTATTCAAAATCACGGAGGTCATTTTGAATAAACTTTAATGTCATAAGAATCTATGTTTTGTTAAGTTCATTTTGGTATATGAATGGTTACATAATTAATAAACTTGTTACAATTATTTTACATTAAACATGTGACAGAATTTATGACCTGACTAGGTATATATGAGCCTCCGTGAGGGCTTTCGTTGTCGGATTATCTCGAGTATAGATGTTTATGTGCAATATGTATTTATTAAAAGAAACGCCGACCCCGGGCGCCTAAGCGGAAGTTTGTGTTGCAACCGGGATTTAACACTCGGATGATGATGACAAGAGAAAAGTAGTATAACAATTGTCTAGTATCCATAGCGCTCTGCTGCTTACTTTGGGTCTAGATGACGTTGTATAAATTGGTCCAGTTTATTTATTTATAATTATTTGAAGTCGAAGGCTCGCTGTTGAGTATAGTAGAAGAAACTACGGCGCGTAACCGTGGTTAGATTATGAACTTTCTAAATGCCCTTTTAATAATAATATTTTATTAGGAAGGTTAAAATTAAGCAACGCCCACCTTCACACTCATATAATACAATGTAAAAATTTCATATTAATCTAAATATATTAAAGTTTTCAAATTCCAATAAGCCCATGGCATTACTAATTAACCTAGAGAGATAATAGAGAAACAAAACGATTTCACTTTCACTTTGTTTAATGGACTTAAACCACTTCCTATAAAAGCGTCTGTAATTCTTTGGATTTTTGTTTTGTACTCTATATTTAACACGTTGACCGCCCGACTAGAAACAATGTTTGGCCCAGTGGGCCGCAGATGACACCTTGTGAACGCCAATATATCGAATCCAGGGGGCCGCGTTGGACACCGTCCGCATGCCCTCGATCAGTACAGAACCCTCTAGGCAGCCGAAGAACACAATTTCGACTCTTTTTTCTTAAAGCAACGAACTTCAGTGCAACTACACTCCAGTACAATCTGGCCACTTTATCACAAAAAATCGAAAGTACTTAAAATTTATGGCCTTTTTAACAAGTTGTTTTCAAAAATGTCTGCAAATTGACATCTCGGAAAATAGTGAGTACATCGCTGTTTCCGTAAATCGCCCATTATTTTTGAATTATTGCTTGAAAATATTTTCAAAAAAAACATTTCAACGTTTTTTTGTATAATTTTAGATACATATAATTGGTGTGGGCTTGTGGGAAAGTATGATGTTGGAGACATATTGGTCATGGCGTTTAATGTGTTAACGCCGTGTAATATTTATTATATTAATATAAGAAGCTAAGAAAAATGTATTTTTAATAATTAATTAAAACTGTATTCTTAAGAAAATGTATTTTTAATAATTAATTAAAACTGTATTAGCTCGAGTCTCCTCGTATATGGGACGGCCATGCGCTAGGCTGGTCTTGGTTTTTTTCACGTTTCCTTTTAATTGGAACCCGCGACCTTTATTTAGGTTATGACACGACTGTAATACGGCTTATGGCTGGCCATTTGGCTACTGCGTACTCACGATAGCTCATCAAATCTATTTATTCTATGGAGAATGAGAATGTATAATAGAAAAAAAAATTTATTTACTATCATGTGTAAAAGTTGTATAAAATTCAGTACTATAACCAAACAAGTGGACTGTAACTGTGGCCTGAAAATTATTTGTTTCTTATATGAATCATTTTATGTTAGAAAGAATCTTAATTTATTTCCATATCAGCTGAAGCTTTTGTAAGAGAACAAAGGCATCGTCGCAAAGTGAAATGTCGGTAACAGGCTCCGGGCTACGAAACGAAGCCTTCACAGAATTGTGTATAGATCGAAAGTTTGATTGTATTTTATTCTGATTTAAAATTTCAGACGTTAAATTATTTCAATAAAAAATAGGTATCGAAACTTTAATAATAAAAGTATAGTGAATTCTATGCATCATCATTGAACTGTTAACCCGACTGCTTGTCAGTGTTTATTCCGGCAAAATTGTACAAGAATAATCCTAGAACAGTTGTTAATCGATTTGTTTTTACAAGAAAGACTGCGTATGACGTACGTGAAGAAAAATCGAACGTGGTACTTTGGTTGCCTTCAGAGTATTTTTATTAATTAGGGTGAAAAGGGCAACCTTATTCAGACAAAAGTCGGAAAAAACAAGTGTCGTGTAAAAAAAACAAATAAATTGCTAATCATGGAAATAATGGCATCATCATTTATGTTTTGAAATATAAGTTTTTTTTGGCAAAGTAAAAGTATACGTGTTAAATTAATTTAAAAAAAAGTTATCCAAATATTTATCATTTCACCCAAGAATTACGTGAAACAATCGACAGCATTGCGTAAAAATAACACGCCATTGACCTTAGTCAATAGCGTGTTTAATTTTACGCTAACCATTACAGTTTAATTTTAAAATTTAAATTTCCTCTTATAGCTTCTGCATATTTTTAAATATTTCAACTGTTCAAATAAATTTCTAGTCGGTATGTATTTACAATTATTCATGATGGACGGAAGTCATGGGTTTGCTTCCCGTTTAGAGTCTAGTTGTATATACAAAAGAAAAGTAAATAAGTAGTATATCAGTTGTCTAGTACCCATAACACAAGCGCTCTGTTGCTTTAGGACTAGATGGCGCTGTATAATTTGTCACAGTATACTATATTGCTGGCCTGGTCTTTATATTGCTATATTACATATTCTAATCTCTATATTATGTCGTCCACAACCATAAAGTTATATTAATCATAAAACTTTGTTTTCTTTATGCTATATCTGTAATACTACGAAGTTGCTCTTCGCAGTACACCGCCACTGTTCGTTTTTTCTCCCTACTAAATGAATCATTTGGCAAATGTTCAATTATTATATTTATTTATTACATATACGTATTACATTAAATTTATTCCTACCGTTCTCTTTCTGAGTATCCAACTTTTTATACTTGTATAGAGACAACAGGTTTTTTTCGACAATTTAATTTCAACAGTTAACATTTTTATACTATGTTTATATGTCAAAATGTTATGGTAACTAAATTAAGAATGACTATTACAAATTGGCTAATACTATTAAGCTAAAAGAAACATACCTACCTATGAACGTATTTGCATGTACCACTACCAAAAGACTGTTAAAAGATTATTAAACGTAATTGAATGTCTAGACTAAGTGTCGACCGCTCTGTATTCGTAAAATAAAAAATATAAAGTCAGTTTTAAATTTAGTTGACGATTAATCAATGTAGATTATTCTATTCGCTACTATTTATTATATTTGCTCGAGATCATAATCATTAACTAAATGTTTACATATTTAACTTACATTTTGTAGTCTGGTATACAGTATTTTTCTAGATGTTATATTTCCAGATTTTATCTATATGGGGTGGGGTTATCTAGACGAGAAAATAGATTTGGCTGAATTTGGATTTTACTGTCAAAATAAATCCTTGAATCAGTCTCATCCGTGGTTTGGTGAGGATGAGGCCCAGAAAGTACACCCATTGGTCGCATCAACACATTCACCTGCTTCAAATATTATTACAATTATTCTCATAAAAACTAAAATGTTATAAGCAGAAACTCGATGTAGTAAATATTAGTTTGCAAACGGAAATTGTTTTCGAAATATAATGATACAATGAATATTATGCGATCAAAATACAACAAGTAGCATCCAACGTGTTCGTGTAATCGATACCAATTAATATAATGAAATACTGTCAGTTTCTCACTGTCAATCACTTGCTACAAATAAACCTATAAATTTAAACATATTGGGTATAATCGGAGAAGAAGTTTTCATATTTTATAAGCTGCAATAAAATCTTTTTGATTGCATATTTGGTTTATTAACATTAAAAAAAATATATATCATAAATAAAGAGGTAAAGCAAGATACAAGCTGCAAAAAACTTATACGCGTGTATTACGAACTCGGTACTGCATATTGTTGATAATACATGTATGTGCTTAATTTGGTTATCAGTCGGTTATAGGTATATTTATTCAACGAGGGCCGGTTTATGAATATTCTCATTAAACTGAATAAGGTCACTTGATAATCGAATAAAGCAAATAAGCACATCACATTTGTTTCACAACTTATTCACATTATTAGCAATAATTGGTACTAAATTTTAGCCATTATTTTACTTCAGAAAATGATGCGTCATGGCATGGCGTTTACACAAAAAGCTGAAAAATCAATCCGAAATCAAGCAAAACAAAATATTTATAAAAAAAAATTAATAAAACATTCGTATAATATTTAATACTATATAGTGTCTGTTAGTCTCTCGTTGAGAATAAAGTACACGAGTACTTTATCCCAAAATGTACGAACATTATCCCAAAATGACGAACAGTATTTAAAATTGTTTACGAAATTTTTTAAGTTCAAACATTTAAAACTATAATAGCGTGACATAGGACGTCGAATTTAAGGTTTTTTTTTCTTTGTTAATAGGTGCAACTATTGCAGCAGCAAGTGACGTCACTAGCAGACACGCAGAGTACAGCGGACGAGCGGTACGCGAGAGCAAAGGCCGACAACGCCGTACTTCAAGCCAGGGTACACATGCTCGACGAACAGATTCGAGAGGTCAGTTGTTTATACAATTATCACCAGCTGGATGACAGAGCTTTGCTCGGTATTTTTTTTTTTTTTTATAAATTGTGTTTTTTGTAAATTAACAATTGATTTTCTTAGTCTAACCTCAAAGCAAACACTCATTGATTTCGTGTTACTTAACAACGCCATCTGCTGGAATAGCTTTAGTGTTGTTGTGTCCTTAAAGCAATTAAAAAAAAATAGTATTATTATTCGCCGATAGATGTCAGGAAGAGTCACCTTTTTGTTATTTTTCTTCCAATAAAAAAAAGCTAATAAAATGACATTTTCTAGACATGATTCCTAGCTAGATCGATTTATCGCCCCCGACACCCCCCGTATACTAAATTTCGTGAAAATTGTTAGGGCCGATTCCGAGATTCCAAGTTTATAAGTATATATACAAGAATTGCTCGCTTAAAGATATAAGATAATACATGCTATCAATCAACAAATCGAAACAACAGGGTAAAATGTAGTAACGTGCAAACTATATTAGTAAATTTTCAATTGTAAGTCTTAAATGGAAATTCAATTTCGCTATACATTGTGTAGAAAAGTATTTCCTACAATCATCCATGGAACTCGTTGATAAAACCGGAAAAGTTTCTAAGCATTATTTATTATGATAAACATTTATGGCTAATTACTAATATTAATTTGATTAATGTCAATCCGTGTCAATTTTTATCCGTGCAGGGTCGAAGAAAGAATACTGAGCTCTGCGGCCGGGGTCGGCCTGTCGTAAAAGGCAACAAAACAACCCATTCGAACTACGTGGTAGGGCCCCAAGCCAGTCTGGATGACGACCACCTTTGGTCTTAAGTATGCCACCATAATAACTTTGTGTTGTGTTCCAGTATTAGTGACCCAAGTTCCTGCACCTTTATAGGACAGTAGCGTGTTGCAGATGCCACTGGCGTTGCAAACACCCGTACGCGATGGTAACTGCTAAATTTCAAGTGGGCCGTCAGCCTGTCTGCTGTGCTACAGCAATAAAAAAAGTATACTCTTATTGACATACACATTAATATTCACATTATCAGCCCCTTGTTTATCATACTTTTTTCTCCCAATTGTCGTCATTACCTTAAGGAACACTTTAATTTCTTTCGCCTTTCTACTTCCCTTAATTTGCGCACTTGTAACATATCTTAAGCTCATGACACCTGTGCACACTTCATCTTTTTATAAAAATTCCTTTACTGTCCAACTCTGAAACGCATTGCCACTATATGTCCGACAAGCGAAATCACTGGCTACTTTCAAGAATTTACTTTGCAGTCACCATTTTGCATTAAATAATTATACTTTTAACTACATTTATAGATGTTGTTTTTATGGGTTGTATATATATGTTATGTGTGTGTGTACGTGCGTGCGTGTGTGTGAGTGATATATTTTCTTTTCATTGTAAATCACCTACACCGCCATATTACTATTATAGTGTTATCCTAAATATAAGTTTTATTATAAATGTAAGTATTAAAGAGTTATCTATCTATCTACAATAGGCTTATTATAAGAGGTTTGAGTCATAGTTAAGCTTTAATTATCAAAAATCTGTCTTCTTCCAGATTGAGTGTCGCTACGAAGAGAGTATAGCAGAAGAAAAAAGAAGAAGTCGCGACGCAATCGCACGAGTGGAGCGCGATCGCGACACACAAATAAATGCCCTCACAGAGCGACTCGCGGCAGCGGAGACGGAGGCGTCTGATCTCAAACAAGAGGTAGTATTAACAAAGTTGTTTTTTTTACAGATTATAGTTCCTTGGGAAAAATATATAAAAATGATGAAGTACATTTGGAACTGTTTTTTTTTTCATAAAAAATACGTAAGATACAACAGTCAGACTGACAATTATAAAATTATGCATACTAGATGTAAACCCTATATAATAATAGTCTCGTATGGACAAATCGCGAGAATTATACTAGATTAAATATTCTACTTTTGCATTTCCAGGTGGGTAGGTTACGTGGAGTTGCGGAAACGCTCCGAGCGAATGCAGAAGTGGCTGCGCGGGCGCACCGTGAAGCACAAGAGCAAGTGAGCGAACTTGCAGCGCAGTTGAGCGCCGCTAAGGAAGCTGAGCGGAGGGAGAGGGAGAATGCAGTAGCAGCCACGGAGATGCTCAATGCTGCCAAATTGGAATTGCAAAAGCTGAGAGAAACGCCTCCTCCACCACCGGACCCACGCCTCGATGAGCTCAGAAAGGAATTAGCTTTATTAAGGACGCAGAATAAATGTAGGTTTATCATAATTTTTTGTAGAGATGGCAGATCATAGTTACGTATCAACGATAATAATGAACGCCTTACAAAACATATTGTACTGTATGGCACGAACATTCTAAAATTAATCCTTAGTATCTAAGGTATTCCTATATAATTATATTTAGGTGTTGGAATTCGTAGCGTTTTACAAGAGATGGCGTAGGTAGGACAGTATTTCTTCGTCACCGACAGTAATGTATTCATCTTGAAACAGCTATCATTGAACGTCATTTGCTGTACGTAACCTCTCTTTGAATCGTAATAATCAACAATACTTTAGAATTTATTAAGTATGTCAACATTTATACCGAATAAAGTGTTTTTGCGGAGAGTTTTACTACATTATTTTATTATGAAAAAAGTGCTGCTGAAGCTTCATCGTATTTTAGTAGAAGTGTATAGTGAATATGCTCTAGCTGAGCTAACATGGCGGAAGTGGTTTGCACGTTTCAAAGCTGATGACTTCGAGTTGAAAGACGGAGCGACGAGAAGTCATTTTGCTGCACGACAATGCTCGTCCGCACGTCCAAAACCGGTACAAACGTACCTAAAAGCACTTAAATGGGAAGTCCTACCGCACCCGCCATATTCTCCAGATATCGCTCCTTCAGATTACCATTTGTTTCGTTCGATGGATCAGTCTATCTGAGCAGAAATTCACTTCTTACGAAGTGTCAAAAATGGGTCGTTTCGTGGATTGCATCAAAAGACTAGGCATTCTTCCGACACGATATTCGTACCCTGCCCGAAAGATCTTCAAAAGTAGTAGAAAGCGATGGGCAATACTAGTGTATTTTTTATTTTCCATTTAATATTTTTTTCATTAAAAACGCAACGAATTAATTCCGACATCTAATATTTTATCGATATTTGCTAGAAGTTAGTTTTTCATTAATATAAAATCGTTTATAGCTCTATCAGAAGCCCAAGAAGAGCTTCAAGCGCAAATACTTACAAGAGGCGTAGAAGAGGGCCGGAGTCTCCTAGATGGCGTGAGCGGACCACTCGTGGCCACCAACTCGCTCGCCCACGAACTCTCACAGATGAGCGATGATGAGGTAATTATAGCATTAACATATTATACATTACGTCATTACACTCGTAGTCTCATTCTCACTTCTCATTAAATTTGATGACAAGTCATCTTAATAGATACGCCTTGAGTATAATTACGCGAGCATAATGCTTTGCAATGCATTGCAATCTGAAAGTCCGTGTTTATAATATAAGTTTCTATTAAATGATACATCACAGAAAAACCAATGACGCGAAGACGAAACACATTGCAATAAATACGATACAGTACTCAATACTACACTATTTAAAAAAATACATATCTCTCTAGTTTTTCAGTAGACAATCTCAGCATCATATATTTTAAGAAGACTCAGTGTGAACACTATAATAAATTCGTAAACCAATGAATTGATCATTGTCCGGCCTCGACTTCGCTCGATAATTCGCTAATAATAGAACTTTCTTTTTTGAATTCATTCGGGACAAACACATATTTTGTCTTTAATAATAGATAATATATTTCATAATCATAAATCATTTAAACATGAAGGTATTTAACCAAATCCTTGCTTATCTAAATTAGGTAAAATAACCACGTCATTTTCATAACACATCATTCAGCTTTAAGCATTTGCTTTAAACATTTTACTTTGCGCCGCCATTACTATTTATATTATTTTATATGCATTTTTGCAGCTCGATGATAGCCAATCACAATCTCTTCTCAGCATAGAGATGGAAAAGGTACGATATTTTTACTAACTGTGCATGTTTTGTACCACAACACATATATGTATTAATATTATGCTTGCTTGCCGATTAACAGGGAATTCAGTACCTTTTTCATTCTTTATACATTCGTTTCAATACTAAATCACTATATTGCACATCTTATTTTCAAGAACTACCCTCTTCTAGTTCATGTCAAGTCTTATTGTAATATCTTTTAAAATTATAGTGATGAGTGAAATATCGAAAGTATAAGTAAAATTATGAGTAATCGAAATCGAAAGTATGAGTTCATATCATCTTGAATTTAATTCACTTCCCTCTTTTTGTAATACTTTTTGATACTACTTATAATAATACTTTTAGTTCTCCTGTGACATAAATCTTACATTTATTTCATTAGTGATATGGTATTTCCATCAAGTCACTCGTAGTATCTCAAATGTACCGCAATGAACAGCATCCATGCATTTTGTTTGGTTTTAAAATTCTTACACATATGTTTACCTTACTTTACCAAAATCTTTGTACACACTGCGATGTGGTCCGTCAAAGAAATCAATGCCAAACTAAACTATTATGTCGTTTTCTCAATTGTCATTTTAACTGTTTAATTAAAGATTATATTTTATTTTCAGTTACAAAAAGCTCTAAAGGAACAGCAAGACGTGAACGTTCAGCTGAGAAATTACATCGACGGCATATTACTATCAATAGTTGAGAACTACCCGCAACTTCTCGAAGTGAAATATCAAAAACAACCTGACATTAAATCATAACATTCGATTGCCATTTTTTATTACATATTATATAATTTAACTTTATAACTTATATTTTTATAATAGTATAATTTGTAGTATTCTGATATTGTATTGAGTTTATATAATTACTAGGAATTTTATTGAAAATTGTATATTTAACACTGTGATAGAATTACTATTGGATCCTCGTAACATTTTGTTTATAAATTCGATATTTTCTTGTTACTCTTATTATATACCCACATGAAATATTAAAAGTTTAAATGTATTTTATATAATTGTAAATATTGTGAATAATATAAGATTTTTAATTATTAACTATCGTGAATCAGAGGGTTTAATATAGATTAACTGAAAATTAATTAAAATTTAATATTTTAACATTGAAAGGTTAATAATTTTCAATGTTAAAAATAATTACAAAAATTATTACATTGTTCTCACAGTTAATCCTTAAATAAACTTTATGAGTGCGGAAAATATTAATACCTTTTCTTAATTATCTCAAATGAATTGATGTAACCACCCCCGTTAAACCATTATCGCTTTGAGTTTTCACACAAAAGAGGGAAACTTGCGACTTATTGGATAATTCTACAAGTAGAAAACTCAAAGAAGTAATGTCAAATTATTATTAGGATTTTTTTTTAATTTTAGATCTGTGCAAATACGACAAGTTAGAGTAATGTAATGTAGGCCAGGCCGTCCATTTAGATATTATATTACATTATTAAAGCAATTTAATTAAAGACTGGATGAATATTACTTCGGGTGCGACAGTGGAGTGCCTCTTAAATTTACTATTTTTGTAAATACCCGCTTTATAAACTTTTATTACAAAACTTTATTATTTGTCTTTGATTTGATTTCGAATTTGATGCAATGTTCTTGATCATTTAATATTGTTTAATTATAATTTCAGTGTATATTTTAAATAATGTTATAAGTAATAAAAACGCCTCCATTAATAAATGAAGCCATTAATTTGTACTATATTAAATATTTACATTAATTCTGTATTAGCTATGATCTTAAGGCAAATATTTTTACAAAGAAATATCATATAAGTTAGGAAATATAAGCATTGTAACTTAAAGTGCATTACAGTTAAAGATGTCTAAACAAGTCATCTGAGGAAATAAAAAAGTTTAATAATGATTCAGCCTTTTATTACAGTATATTAAATTATTGATCCCTATCATCTTCATCCGTATGGTAATCTTCTTTCTTACTTTGATCCAAGTTGCTGAGGACTTTCTGCACATCCAATTTCAACATCATGAATTTTGGATCCATATAATCCTATAAAACATCTCTTATTATAACATTTAATTGAATTAAACATGTAATGATAACTAGAAAAATTTATGTATTTAAATATAATTTTATATCATTCACTAGAAAAACAAAATCTATATTGTTTACTTATTCGCTTGAAAGCACAGTCCACTTAAGCGCGAGTCTGGGGGAGAGATCTTGGAGTTTACTTGGATAAGATTACCTTCTCATATTAATCACATTACTAGCAAAACCTACTAAATGCTCGGTTTTTATTCTTAGAGTTGGTAAGGACTTAAAATTACCATCTACTTTAATTTTACTTTATAATTCGTATGTAAGATCTGTTTTAGAGTATGCCTCAACGGTGTGGAACCCTCAATATAGTGTATACGTAGATAGCATTGAATCTATTCAAAATAAATTTAAAAAACATTTTACATTATAAATGTACTCATACGAACCATGTAACATGTCAATTGCAATCGTTGTCTACCAGACGTAACGTAAAGACTCCTCATTTTAAACCAGTACAGTGATTTTGAAAGGTCCCCGATTCTCTTAACATAACAACCTTCTCCCTACCACCTATGAAAACTATTTTTTTTAAGAAATACTTATTATATATATCGGTCTTGTGTGCAGTATAATAAATTATTTAATTCTTTGGATCTTTTAATAGTCATATTTTTAAATATACCTAGTCAGGTCATAAATTCTGTCACATGTTTAATGTAAAATAATTGTAACAAGTTTATTAATTATGTAACCATTCATATACCAAAGTGAACTTAACAAAACATAGATTCTTATGACATTAAAGTTTATTCAAAATGACCTCCGTGATTTTGAATACAAGCCTTCAATCTGCGCGGCCAGTCGTCTATCGCAGCACGAACGAGGTCCATGTCAATATCGGCGGCTGCCTTAATCAAGGATGTCTTGAGTGACTCCAAATTGGGATGAGGCTTTGAGCACGCCTTTTCCTGCAAGTGTTGCCATATCTTGTAATCTAACGGATTCAAATCTGGACTGGAGGAGGGCCAGTCTTCGTGCCGGATGAAGTCGATTTCTCGCGCCGCCAGCCAGTCTTGTGTGCTCTTCGCTCTATGAGCTGGCGCCGAATCTTGTTGGAATACCCAGTGCCTGTTATTGAACATGGTATGAGAAACAGGTTCCACAAGGTTCGTCAGGACTGTATTTTGATACACAACAGCATTCGTTTTTACACCTTTCTCACAAAAATGTACCTCTGTTAAGCCCCAATAAGAAACTCCCAACCATACCATGAGCGAGGATGGAAAATGACCTCGTTGGACACGCGGAATACGGTTGCTCGCTTCTTCACTACTGTGTGCGTACACCTTATCATTTTGTTTGTTGTAGCTCTCTTCTACGGTAAACATTTTTTCATCCGAAAAAAGAATTTCCCGATATTTTTTCCCGCGTACCGCTTCAACAAAGCGCGGCATCTCTTCAGTCTCAGGTCCATTAGACGAGCATTCAAACGATGTCCTGTTTTTCTTCGATATGCCCGAAGCCCTAAGTCTTCATTTAACACCCTTTTCACCGTGGTTCTGCTTAACCCCATCTGAAGGGCCAACAGTTTCTGCTTACGTTTGGGATTTCTTTGAATTCGTGCCTTCACAGCTTTTATCACTGCTGGAGTCCTAACAGACCGAGGGCGACCACTTCTTAACCTGTCATCTACACTAGAGTCTTCATTGTATCGTTTGATGGTACGATAAACGAATCTTTTGGTAATATTCAAATTTTTCAGTATGTTAAAAATTTGAATTGGCGCGTAACCGCAACGATGCAACGCAATAACTGCAACACGGTCTTCTTTAAGCGTCCACTCCATATTTAAAAATGAGTAAAATTCTAAAAGTTATACATTTTTATTTTCATGAACAATTCGAAATTCTAATTCAATAAACTTTTTTGTGGCCAGCATTCTAAAAGAAAAGTTTTTACTGTGTGACAATACTTATGACCTGACTAGGTAAATAAGATGTCACAAGACTGTAATGAAAATTTATAATTCTTTTTAATGAACTCTGTTTTTGTTATTTGATTCGTTCATTGTACTCTAATGGAACTACGAAAAGGCATTAATTTTATTATCGACTATTTTTTATTAAGGAATAATATTTCATGACTAAATTATTATTATTATTACTTTGATTATAGATGACTGTAAATTTTGAATTACAAAAGTATACTTTTTCTTAACTTAAATTACCACTGGAACTGAATTGTATTTTTATTATTAAAAAATGTTAAAGTAAAATTATTAAATGTTAAATTATTTATTAGTGGAAACTTGGTTAATGTATTTTGTATTGTGATTGTTTTGTAACTTATTTTGATTGTTTCCCAAATAAAGAAAAATAAAAAATAAAATAATATAAATTTACTCCTCATAAAAAGTTTAAGGAAGATCTTTAGATTTCAAGTAATTGATTTACTAAATGTTATTTGTATTGAACGTATTCGTATTTTCTACGTGGTAGGGCCCGAACCTATCTGGATGGCGACCACCCTTGATCTAAAGTATGCCGCCATAATAACCTTGTGTTGTGTTCCGACATTAATGACCCAGGTTTCTGTACCCCCATGGGACAGCAACGTGTTCGCAATGCCCCTAGCTTCGCAAACATCCATAGGCGATGATAACTGCTTATTATCAAGTGGGCCATCAGCCTGTCTGCTTCCTCAGCATTAAAAATAATTCAATACTTATTTTTCTTTAAATGTACCTGATAGCTCATTTTAACAGGAGATCAATCTCGAGGACCCGGTTCATCAATCTAGCACATTAGGTAGTTTTTCTCGTCTAATATGGCATATTCACAATTGCTATGTACTGACAGGTGAAGGAAAACATCGTCGCGTACCGAGACCACCGTTCCACCTAACGATAACCCGTCAATACGCCTTGGACAAGCGTGGTTCGTATACTGTCCGTTTCCACAAGGAGAAAGCCCGAGCGTAGCAGTGAGATGCTCTTATTATTCTAACTTACTTTATAGAAAAATCTCAAATTAATAGAGTAATCTCACCTTAAATGCTCCGGAGTCGAAATTTCTAGGTTCTCCATCATTCAAACCATCTCCGGTATCGTCGATAGTTTTCACTTGATTTCTCATATTACTTATTCCTGCACTATGTCTTAAGTTGAAACTCCTACCAACTAGATGTGCCATTTCCTGTTCTATTGAATTCATTGCGTTACTCATATTATCATTTCTATAATCCGTCGAAACACTTAAAATAGGATCGGGCAAAGCATAAGGATCAAAATTGTTCTGAACTCTATTTTGTGTAGACTTACATAGGGAGCATTGTTTAGTCTCCCATTGTTTCTTTTCATTATGAAGGGCCAACCTTTCCCTGGAAAGAGCTAATTTCTCCCGGGCTATTTGTTTTTCCCTAGAATTTAGGGAAACAGCATGTTCTTGTATACGGCGTATACGTTCTTCGTATTTGCGTTGAAGGAATTCAGCTTCTGAATATTTTTTATCTGCTTGGGATTGTTTATCTATTGCTGTTTTAGCTAGTAAATCTAAATCTCGAGTTCTGTAATAAATAAGGTAACCATTAGTATAAAGTTTAGTATATTTTTATATCTACTACAGGGTTAAAAAAATCACTACAAATTTACACGTGATTGTAATGTATTAAATGCTGTAGTAATAACTTAATATAAATAGGAACTAACTTTGCTAAGATCCTTTGTTCTTCCATATGCATCCGTTGCTTTTCTACGCTTAGTCTCGATCTCTCTTCAGTTACTTCTTCCAGTTGAGTTCGTAGCTCTACCTTCATACCCTGAATTCAAATTCAGGTTTGTTAATTAATATTTTTGTTAATTTTTATTTATTAAAGAAAATTTTAATCGAGCTTGAAGGACCAACCACGTAGCGAAGTGTGAAATACATTTAATTCAACAAAAATAAATGTTTCTTATAAAATATTGCACAAAAACCAAACATCACTTACCTATATAAAAAATAAAGTAAAATACCAACCTCAGTTTTAATGGATTTTAATTTATATTATTTTATTTATTTCTTTTTGCAATATTTACCTCAATCTCTTGTTTTAAACTTTGCACAGAAGATTTATCTTTTGCGACAAGAGCACTTTCTTTAGCTATTCTATTCTTTTCTTCTTCTATTTTTGCTGTTTTTTCATTGTACTCCTTTTGTATGTCTTCTCTTAGGATCTATAGTATCAGAGTCATAATTTAACTAAAGTATCACACATTTTTACAAATATTTGATATGAAATGCAATTAAAATATCCTTTTATTGCAAAACAGTATTATTAAAAGTTTATGCTGAAGATCGTGCGAAGTGAAGAAGAAAAAGTCGGAAAGCGGACCCCGGGCGCCGAAGCGAGAGTTTGAGCTGCAACCGGGATTTAACGCTGAGATGATGATGAGTATTATTAAAAGTTTATTTTTTCCGTCTTGTGAATGTTCCACTCCAATTGCAACTGAAGCTATCATTCGAGAAACCAAGGTCCCATATTTAGTATTGTATTGTTTTTTTAGCGTTGTTGCTTTGTCTAAATTTCATAATTATAAGAATCCTCGTCACTGTCATCAATTGTTGTCCACTGCTGGACGTAGACCTCCCTAAGTTTGTGCCAAAAATCCCTGGCCTTTATTTTTACCATCCAGCCCCGAATGTCAACCATGTGCTAGTGATCGATCCTTCCTACGTTTGCCGAGACGCCGTCTCCTCTCCAATTATAGGAGTGAGCGTCTGAAAAATTTCTTTCTTCAGTTGTTTGTGAGCTAGTAAAAATGCATCTGTCACATTTTATGACTACTTATATATGTTATCATATTAATTTTAAAAGGAATGGGGTAGTCCTGACTCTTTTCTAAGTATTATAACACATATTGAATAAAAAAAATCGGTCTTAAACTATTTACTTTTATCTCTTCTTCTTGTTTCTTTAATATGTTTTTAGCAAACTCTGTCTGTTTGCCGAAAGTAGCTTTTTCGAATTCAAATTCCATTTTCTTTTGCTTCAATGATGTAGTTTCTTCTTCAATCACCTGCAAAATAATCTTATGAAGTAATAATATCCATTGTTAGATTATATTTTTGGACATAAATCATTTTATCACAAAATTTTATATTTGAAAATTACCGTCGTCATTTGTTTAATTCTTGTTTCAAGCATCTTCACTATTTCTCTACTCTCTGTCTTTTCAGTTTCGAAATGTTCTCTTTCTGTTTTCAATTGCTGTATCATATCTATAAATATTTGTAACGTTTAAACTTTAACAGAAAGAAAATATTAACTAAATCAAGCCTAAACTAAAACCATCAAGTTGCTAATTTACGATTTGCTAAGCGAATTAATAAAAAAGATACAATTTTGCACAAATGCAAGAGATTTATGTTTTTTAATTATCATGAAACAATTGAGTCTAAATATCTACTAATCAAAAAGGAATTTGAAGATTGTAATAGCTCGCAAATTTTGGTAGATGATTTGAGCTGTTCAGTTGTGAGCAGTTAAGTGTTTTCAGTCAAAAAGACTCACTGTGAAGGGTAGAATAACTTTACACTTGCCATTTATTTGAGTTTCCCTCATTTGTAACCTCTTCTCACTTTCCTTATCCGTTGATTCATTTAAAACTTGTACTTTTTCAATAAGAGCCTGGCATTGTGTTTTATTTTCTTTTATATCTGTTATCAGCTCCTGCAAGTCTGTGGAGAAGCTCGCGGAATCTTTTATCAGTATATGTTCTTGCTTCATTGCATTTCTGAAAAGCGTGTAATAATTTCCACCAAAAATGTCTGCTTTCAGACTGATTTTATATGAACTCAAGTGACCAACGTCTCTCAACTAATAAATAAATTTTAAAGTTTTAGTCGGGGAAATCTTTTCCTTGAATATGAAGAAAAATAACCATCAAAATTTGTTTGAATCAGTAACAATCAGTTAAGTTACTATTATTATATTTGTGACTGATTTTCATACTTACTTTACGTTCTCCATCAACGTCGCATGGTGTTCCTGCAATATCATTACATTCTCCAAATGCTGGTGTCTCAACATTTCGTTTTCAGTCTTATGCCTTTCCGATAGTGCGTTTAAATTATCGTCAGTTAACTTTTTATACATCTGATGATGCTCTTCCAACCAATTTATCTTTTCGGTGTAGAATTTCACCAATTTGTCGGTTTCTTCCTTCATTCTTTCCTCGGCTTGGTTTATTGATATTTCTAAAAACGCTAACTGACGCCTGCATTCATAAATAAGATACACGTTTGCAAGCAGTCTCAGTAATTGGGTTCAAACTCTGGCTGGCTTAGAAATAGTATACTAAGACATTTCACACAACGCCATCTAGCCCCAAAGTAAACAACAAAGTGCTTGTATTATGAATAATTGACAATTAACATATTACTTATATACTTTTCTTTTATAAATACATTCCTTTCATAGACACCTAGATTTGGGGCGGAGATCGAACTCATGAATGTCGCAGTATTTCCGTCGTGCGAAAGCCGTTGCGCCACGGAGTACCGCAAAAATATATTTAATATTATATTAGTACGTTTAAAAGAGTTATATATCAGGCAATGTATTTCAATAACAGTTCGTCCGTGATCTCGGCCATAATTAAAATAGGAGTATATAGCTAGTTTACAGATAACAAAAGGCAACGTTCGGTGTCTTCGGGGTTGATGGTTGGACGGCAGTCGCTTTCGTCGTTTTGCTCAACTGAATGTTCTTAAGACGTATCCTATACACTAAACAGCATAATGAAGTGTGCATGAACTAAGCAGAAAATCCCGGACTCTCAGACATTGAAAACTATAAAATCAACCTTGCAATAGTCCTCGAACTAAGCTATATAAGTACGTATAACATAATAATCCAGTAAAAAACTAAATAAAAGAAAATAGCATTTTTTTAAGAAAGGCTGGTTCCATTTCTTGGGTCCGGTGACCCCAGTACGCAGGAATGTAAACATGTAATGTAATGTAAACAATCTAAAACCCATTTTAAAATAAAACGTAATAAACAAAGTACCGATAAGATGTTTCCATTAAATCTATTTCCTTGTCGTGATTATTTTGCAGTGATTGAACAAGTTGTAACAGTTGCTTTCTTTCTTTTGCGTGCGGCGTTTCTCTTTCATCAGTTTTACTATATTCATAAATCGCATTATCTGTATCATATTCAGTGTTATTTGAATTTAATAAATCCTGAAATATAATAACTTACTTATAATAATTTTAATCACATGGATTTGTAAGCTGAGGTTAGGGCTATTCATTTTCTAATGAAGAATGGGTCAAAAGAACAAATTATAGATAATTTTTGTAACATAATCCTTTTTAGTTTTGGGAAGTAGAAATCCGTGGAACCCGTGGAATAATGTAGTGTGGGACTCCTCATGCAATATGCCCATACGTCCCCTTCTCTAGGCTGGGAGACGCACATCGCTGACATACCCATGAAAACCAGTACAGTCGTATCAATTCGATTCCAACGTAATATAAAATATTTTTTCATACGAATAAGTTGTAATGGTCAGGGTGTGCATTTCCGTCAAACAAGCATTGCGTTTTTCTTCTAGCACAGAGAAACCGCGACACCGACTGGCGCCGGCCTGCTTTCGTGGGCCTTTTTTATTGCTGTGGGATAGCAGACTGACGATCCAATTAATTATACTAAACAGTTACTAATCCTTCCAAGTAGCCTTTGAATGTTAACGGTGCCTCTAGCGCGCTGCCGTTCGCGTAGGGACACCAGAATCTGGATCACTTATGCTGGAACACAATACAAGATTATCATGGTGGCATATTTAGACACCAGGGGTAGTTGCTATCAGCCGCATGTGTTGGTATTTGTACTCCACTCCTGCACGGAGAAAAGCCTCTATAAAGGTCTTGGGGTAGACCCCAACTTTTTTCTTCAATATGCATACTTTAATTCTCTGAGTGATCCTTTCCTGGTGTCCAGCTATGATGGCCTGCATCTGGAGCCTGTTGTCTGCCTGCTTCTGTAATATAGCGTTGAGCTGAGCGCTGCGGGCAAACGCCGCCTCGCGGTGGACTCGCTCACTCTCTTTTTGACGCACTGTGAATGGTAAAAACATTAAACCTTTATTCTGGTACCCTCATACCAGAATAAAGGTAAACTTACGTTACATCATCGATAGTATACTCGATACTTAATTTGTACTTTGGAGCGTGAAGTACGTATTGCGTATGGCCCCAGGGCTAATTTAAGTACCCGTTACTGCGTCACTGCCTCTTCATCAATACCAGAAAAGAAAAAATACATAAATAGAAAAAAAATCTCTTTAGGGATGGGGACCCAAAGAAGTACTTCTGTCGGAGTCTCATACGTTGTTTAGTACACCAGCTATAAGTTAAACATTTGTGTAGCGAAGGTCTTAGTGTAGTGCTAAGCATGGATTGAAACGAACCCGTAACCCTGAAAGACGTTCTGACGTGCGAAAGCCGTTGAACTAAGGAGATCGACAAAAAAATTGCTATTTAAATGTTTTTATTGCACTTTATTATTTTACTAAATTAATTAATAGTCCAGTAGTTCTTATAAGAGCCAGTAGCCCGCAACCTAAAGGTAATTTATAAATCCTGAAATTTTGTCACCCATGAAGACCCACCCTCACTGAGCTTAACGTGTGGGAACACGTTAAGCTCAGTGAGGTGGTATGAAAATCTCATCAATTTTAAAAGAATTTAAAAAAGGCTGACGTTCAAAAACTTAAAAATATGCAATCATAATTATTTAAAAATATCAATGGCAGACGATTATCGCGTTTCTAAGGTCATAGCAGACACATCAAGAATGACAAAAAACAAATACACAAATAAATTTTATTCGTATTTATGTTGCTCATTAGATTAGAGTATTAAAAGCTTGTGTTTACCTCGACAGACGTTTTTTCGGTGGATAATATTCTGGCAGACAGCCAAAACTTACCTACTGCCCGAGCATACGCATGTATTAGGATATATGTTATCATCATGAGGTACCTGTACCTCAGCGGTATTACACGTGGAGACCGCTTAGGCAGTTTTTCTCGCTTAACGTGTTTATTATAGCATAATTGCTATGTACTGACGGCGAAGAAAAAAATCGTGAGGAAACCTACATACCGAGATCACTGGTATGTGTAACCCACATTGGACAAGTGTGGTCACTATCTCAGTATATAGTGCTATATGTGCCAATAGTGCTATGTCGAACAATAGCTGGTATTTTACCATTTTTTAATCTTGAAATAGATTCTTAACAATCCATTCATAACAGCACAAGAAAAACTTAATAAATCCCTGTGGTACAGTTTGCTAGTCTGTGCTTCCAAACAATGTTTTCCCCTTTTCTTTTCTCAACTTCCGCCTGTCGGTAAAATCTCAGTGAGATGTTTTTGTTGTCACATTTTACTCCCACAGACCCGGCTCCATTATAATAGGGGTTAAAGTAGGAAATTGTCGTTGTATAATACATACTTTGAAATGGCTTAAAACCTCCATGGTGTGAGATTTTCGGGTGAAACTTTTTTCACGTGACACCCAGGAACTAATGTCGCAGAAACGGCTCGCAATATCAACGCTGCGTTTGGAGATGAGACTGCTAATGAACGCGCCGTGCGTTTTTGGCTTAAACGCTTTCGTAATGGAAATTTTGACTTGAAGAGTGAACCACGCAGAAGATTGCCCCCACTGGTGAATAATACTGAATTGGAGGAGATAATGGAAGCCGATCAGAGGCAAACTACCCAGGAATTAGCGGCATGTTTTTTTAACGTCACCCTACCTACAATATTTACTTATTTTTCATCAAATGAATAAAAAAAATATGAAAAATGGGTGCCTCATGATTTGACTGATCTGCAGAAAGAAATTCGTGTTGAAACTTATGATGCCTTATTGAATCGATACAGAAATGAAGGGATATTGGATCGAATTGTGACATGTGACGAAAAATGGATTCGTTAAGATAATTGTAAGCGAAAAATGCAATGGCCGACCCCAGGTCAAACGCCGCAACAGTGCCTTAAAGCAAAGCTTACCAATAAAAAGGTATTGAGAGCTGTTTGGTGATCTCTTCATTGTGTTATTTTCTAGAGCTTTCTCAAGTCCAGGCCTAAGAAAACTCTAGACTTAGCTTTAGCTCTAGACTTATTGTTATAGCTTGACCAGTCAAGCAATAACAGTAGATGTTTACTGTGCCGAACATCATACAATGATGGAAACAGCCCCGACTCGTGAATCAATCGAGCTTCACCATTATTGCTCCGTAATAACGCAAGACCTCACACTGCATGAGAAACCATTGTAACTCTATAGGAGCTGCATTTAGAAAACATACATCATCCACCGTACTCGCCAGACCTTGCTCAAACGGACTACCATTATTTTCGTGATATGGATAATTTACGTGATAAAAAAATCTTCGTAGGAGGCGGTACAAAATGCTTTCACACAGTTTTGCGAATCTAGATCCCTTTAGTTCTATCGTAAAGGGATAAATAAACTTCCGTTTAGATGGTAGCAATGTATAGATAATGAGGGTAAATATTTTGATTAAATATCTTAGAAAAAAACAATATTAAATTTTTCAGTACAAAACGGCAATTACATACTTTAAACCCTATCCATAGGATTAATACTTATTCTATTTTCGTAACTCCTTGACCTTCCCTAAAAAAATTATACATTTTTAAGTAGTACTTACTTTGCATATTAACAAGTTTCTCTTCCTGTGCTTTTAATTGTAAAGCAAGCTTAAGCTGTGACTCCTGCTGTTGTAAATACAAAGCTGCACTTTCTGCAGTCACGTCATCGTTTGGTTGCACTACACTTACTTTTGGCAATTCATTTATTAACAATTCTTGAGTGTGCTCATGAATGGGTTTATTTTCCATTTCTTTTTCGTTGTGGATTATTACTGGCGTCTCATTAAGATTATCTCTAATTTCCTTTGGAGGACTTTTATTTGATTTCTTATTCTTGGAGTTTCCTCCAGCAAGCCATGAAGGCATCCCATCATCGTCATTTTGCACTTCGTTTTCATTGTTTTCGAATACTCCAAGCCAGTCATTGCTAGATTTTGTTTTAGATTTAAATTTGTTTTCTTTTGGATTTTCAGCTTTACTCCCCTCTTTCTTCGATTCGTTTTTTATTGAAGTTTCACTTTGCTTTGATTCGCTTTTACCAAGGAAAGATTCAAAGTCGAAATCTTGACCTTTAGCTGCAGTGACTGGCCTAGAGGGTCGACTGGAACTAGTAGTTTTACTAAGGGGTACTCCTAATATATCATCCAATATAGATTGTGAACTCTTCCCCTTTTCAGATATTTTTAATGGTGGTTTTTTACTTCCCTCAAATTCGCTCAATACATCCAGTTTATCAACACTAGTACTTACTTTAGCCTTAGCTGGTGATTTAACTATCTCTAAATTTGTTGTATTCTTTTTTATATCACTGTTCTCTATTTTGAAAGATTCTTTAGCGACTATAATACGCTTGTTTGTAGCTGGAGTAGATGGTTTCGTTATTTCTTCGACTAAAGGTCCTTTCGTATTGAGCGTATTCTTAGTTCCTAAATTATTGTCTATTTTCTCGTCCCCTAAATCAAATAAAGCTGTTTTTTTATCAACTGTAGGCATGCCTCCTTTCTTTTTCACTGTTTTCTTCTCTCCGATGACATCATTATCAAAAAAACTATCATCGCTACCATCACTTAGTATACCGGCTAAAGGATCGTCTAAGTTAAAGTTCATTTTTGTAAAAATCTAGGAATCAATGCAAAATTTATATAATTTTATAGGCTCCAAGATGCTGTTTTTGTTTACTAATTCGACGCCATGGAAACGAAAGACGGTGATCCTTTTCTTCGTTTAATTTGTGACTTAGTACGGCTTGTTTAAAACGAATCTTATTTAATTATTTGTGTACTAATTAACTCAAAATGAAAAATACTATGGACAAGGACAATTGTATATCCTTTTAAAAATAGACCAGCGCAGGCGTTTAATCTTATCTACTAACATAAACTATTGCTACTGGCACGCTCCTCGACCCTAAAAGCCTTAAATTATATCTTTCTAAAATTCTTAAATAGTATAAACCATACCTGAAATTTGTAGGAAATTATACTATCAACTACTACCCGTTCGCGTTAAGTTTGCCGTTGGCGATATGAGATGACATGACTCAAAGGGTAGCGTCAGCAAATAAAATAAACTATATTTAAAATATTTTTTATTTATAAAAAAATGTGTATTTGAAAAAAACGTGTAAAATTAGAAACATTAATTGCGTTTAATCACTAACGTCTATAGTTTCAACACCAGATATTTCACTCTCTGACTTTTAATTATTTCATCTATCTCATATTTTTTAGGTGGCGCGCTCCGTTTAATAAGACAGTACAGCTCAGGTTTTGTAAGATGTTCTTGGAAGTCAATGTTCCTTTCTCGTAACCAATTTTGCATAGTTTCTTTTAAGGAATTTGAGTTTGGCAGTCTGTCAATCTGCTTACTATGGTATGTTGCAGTGTCAAGAACAATAATCGAATTAGGCGGCAGATTTGGCAAGAGTTTCTCGTTTAACGATTTGGTGAAATTTATGTTATCCATTTCATCGTGGTAATCTCCACTTTTACTTTTGCATTTATACAATAGCTCTGCGTTTTGGATAAAGCCATTGTTACCTCCAGCATACACAATTATCCAGCGCTGCACAGGATTATGATTTTTTTAACACTTGCATCAGTAGTTTTTGGCCAACATTTTGCCACGGTGTAGTGACTATGTATCCAAGTTTCATCTAAGTAAAACACCGTTTTTTTTCTGCTCCGAGATTTTTAACCTCTTGTTTAATGTTTCGTAACGTGCGTTCTGATATACCAGTCGCCATTGCCGTGCGTTTCATAGCTTGATCGACAGGTATTATAATCTAAGAGCGGTTTTTCTTCTCATTTTCGAAATAAGTCATAACCTTAACACCATATTTCGTACATCACTTCTTAAAGTTTTGCCTTTATTCATAGTTTAAACAAAGTGAAAAACTAAGAAATGTCAAAAGTAAAGAATTTTTATGAATAATAACGCGCGCATGCGATGACGTTGCCAACGTTACTGCGAGGGCGATTTAAGGGCGCGGTAGGCGGTTAAGGGACGGGACGCGCATTCCACGGAGCGGCAAACTTAGCGCGAACGGGTAATATATATTTATGCACTCTCGCCATAAAAAAGTTACCGTTTTAGAGGATTCCCGTAGCAAATTAGTTTATTTTTATTAGTAACTTAGATGAATATCGATTGTTCGGCTAAGCTGTCAACCGAGGCTTTGACTATTCACCACATCATTGAAGTTCATCTGATAATTTTGCCCCGTGGGGTTATTTGTTTCGTTTACGATTAAGTTGTGTCACAGCAGTCAGCACGCATTATTTGATATAGAACTTCACAATAAGACCGATCTTTGATCAAATATACCGATTTCGCATTTTGTCTTTCGAGAATCTCGTTACCAGGCCATAAAACTTATTGTCTTTCGCGACCACTGGATTATAAAACAAAAATAAATTTGCTATCATACCATCATCTGTGGTTAAATTTGTTGCTTCACGTCAGTCGTCAACCCGTTGTCTGAATATAATTATTTTATTTGAAAACAAGTACATACTTATTTATATATAATTTAAATTAAACCAAATAACAGAAAAATAATTATTCTCAATGGACTTAATAGGTAAGGCTGCTCTTGTACTTGGTAAGCTAGATAAAAATGGAATCTATCCCGGGTATAGAAGAGCGAATCTTTTGTTCTAGAAATTTTGCTAACTCACGATCTTATTTATCAGATGCTGAAAAGGTGGCTTCTACTGAAAATCAAGACCCAAATTTATTAGCAAATGGTACGCCTATAACGGTAGAAAGCAAAATCACAGTCGACAATGAAAAATCACACGTTGAAACCAGCGCGGAGAGTGCCGCTTGTACATCGGAAAGCGTTAACCAAAACGAAGTTTGTGAAATACCTGAACAAGTCGAATTTACCATAGTATTTAACAAAGTAAAATATGACATTACATTTGCATATGACGCATCCATATTGCAGCTAAAAGCTCACATAGAAAGAATATGTGGTGTGCCACAATCTGCACAAAAACTTATTATTAAGGGTATGGCACGCGATGAAATGACCTTAAGAAAAGCTGGCATTGTCAAAGGCGGCAAAGTGATGCTGGTGGGGTCTAAGATGGATGATATCCTGGCTATGAAGAGTGCTCCAAAGGTATGTAAAAGAACTAATACTATTTCATCAATATGTCCATATAGAATTGCTATTTCTTGTGTATAAATCTTTAGAATAAACACACAAATTGTATTTTTTTTTTGTTATGTTATTTTTTGTTACTAATTTTATTGCAAAATATTAGTTATCTGTTATTACCACCAGAAACAAATTATAATTTATTTTTTATTATTTAGCCATAGCACTGCACTTTTCAATTTTTCATTTGGATATCAAGGGTATCAGATAATTATTAAATTAATAAAAATTTCTAGGTGCCAGATCTGAAATGTATAGTGGGTGGTTAATTTCTGAAAACAAATGCGAAATGTAAATGAGTGCCTTGTCTTGTAAAACCAACACTCCACATGCTAGCTTTCCACATCTTTCTGCACAACAGCCTCACTCAGTAAATTGGCAAAATATTGACCTTTCCTTGTAGTCTCTTTCGGTAGCTAATCAATTAATAAAATTTCCTTGCTATCCCAGAAGATAGCTGCCATGAGCTTAAACACCGACTTTTTACCTTGAATTTCTTCGGTGGCCTTTTTCCTTTTTTAATCCATTGCATCGACTTTTGTTTGGACTCCAGATCATGCTGGCTGTCATATAATTAACTGAGGGTATTTTGAAAATACTTCAGTCTGGAATTTACTAATGGACGATGTGCATTGTGCTCCCAAGTATAGTGAATCCACATTTCATCCACAGTGATGATTTGATCATAAATTTTTTCAATTGTATAGTCAGCTAGCGCCAAAAAATCCTTGCAGCTCTCGAGTAGTCATTGTTTGTCAAGTGGTGTGAGCATTCTTCTAACTAGCATGTGAAATTTTTTTCCTTTATATGTAAATTTTTCTATATTTTGAACATTTTCTTCTATCACTAATGGTATAGGGCGCAACTCTTGTCCTTGTTGATTGATTTAAGTGGGCCCATTTTTCACAATTGTATATGAAGATGCAGAATCTCGAAGAACCAATGACATTTCTTCATAGATATTTTTCGGCATATTTCCTTTTTAACAAGGTACTTATATCACAGCTGCGGTGTTCAAAATTCCATGAATTTTCACATTCGACTGTTATGGTGATGTTCATTCTTTGACAGGTAATTCAATTATGACCTAAAATTTGATTATGGGTTGTTTGTGTACTACCGCTGAGTCCAGCAATTAGTGATAGGAGTGATGATATAATTAGTCATTCTTAAGTACCTCAGGCTGCGAACTTATCAGCTGCTCCTCATAATATATGTATTTATTTACAAGTAAAAAGTAAATACAAGACTTATTCTTAGGACATCATAAATATGTAGCATATCAGTGATATAATACCGAACCACTGTTCTGCTACTTTGGGACTAGTTGCCACTGAATTGTTTAGTATATTTAAAATTATTATTACCATAGGTACTGACTGGTGTCAGTAGTATGAACCTATTAAAATCGTAGTTAGATGTAAAGAGCTACAAATTGTTTACTTTTTTTGTTAATTTACAAACAGTATGGTATTTTCATTTATCCTTTCAAGTTAGAGATATGTATTCCATCTGTTTTATTAAGTTTCATTGTTAATGAAGTGAAAGTGTTATAAAAATGCTATTCACTAAGGAACAAATAACACATTGTGATGTGAAAAACAGTCGATACTAAATCAAATTGAAAAGTTCTCATGAAATTGAAATGAAATAGCTATAAGTATACAAAATTGTAATATTTATAAAACAATCTTTACTGTATTCTATTATATCAGGAGGTGTTATTAGAAAAGGAAGCAAGTAGTCAAACAAGTAAAGAGCCCTTATGTATGCAAAAAATACACAGGAAAGTTTTGGATAAAGGCATCCCTCCTGATGTCATGCCAGGCATCAAAGGAGCCAAGGTAAGTTATAAATGTTTGATTAACAGCTATTAATTTAATTTTTATATATTCTTCTTTCTTACCTTAATTCCCTTTATTTGGGATCAGCATAATTGTCCTTATATATTTTTAAAAGAAGAATTTGGGAATGTATGGGGAAACATGTGGCTTAGACTGATTTACTCTCTCTCTATAAGGCCAGATGCAGACCAAGTGCTAAGCTAAGTTAGTTTAGCCTAGCTCGCATAGCTGACGCAGTTTTCCATACTTGTGTGCAGACCGCAAACTATGTGAACTAAGCTATGTGAGCTAACTAAAATATGCGAAGCTAAGTTAGTTGTGCATGCCGATGCGCAGCTACACGAGCTAAGCTAAGCCCCTCCCGCCTTCCCCGCACGCCCTTTGCACATCCTTCGCCAGTGTCCTTTGTCGTACGCACGGTCGTTTTGTAGCGAATATGGAGCAATTTATCGAAATTGTTAAACAATTTCCAATACTATGGAACTACTTCCGATAGTTAGTATCTTGTTTAGTAATATCTCCGATAATCAATGATTACAAATCATAAAACTGAACTCTTGTAACACGATAATATAACTGAAAATTTTCGTCATCTAACTCATAAAATAAAGTTCTAAACTCTCCACTTGTGTGCCGAGATTGAATGTGTTGACATATCCAAGATCTGGAATGTCTTTTTCTTAAATAATAATAAGTATTAATCTCCTTTTTGTATGTGTAACATATTCATCATCGGAACTTTCTTCATCGATTATATTCATGGCGAGCGTCGTCCGTCTAATTCAACTTCACAACACTGACTGAGCTTAGCCTAGCTTGCTTAGTTTAGCTTTGGCATAGCTTAGTTTTCGGTCTGCATCCGGCCTAAAACAAGATGTCATAAATGTTGCATAGTAAATAACTATTGCAATAATCATCATTCCCTTTTTTACATACACTATTTCAATAATAATAATTTTGAATATTTATCCTATTTCCTTGTAGGACCCTTTACCCCCAGTGCCATTGAGTGGGATGTTAAATAAACATGGAGGCAAAGTAAGGCTCACATTCAAACCGGAACAGGATCAACTCTGGCTGGGGACAAAGGAAAGAACTGAAAAGCTCGCCATGACATCTATCAAAAGTGAGTGACCTGGTTGTCTAAGGACCATTTTTATTGCTAAGGAACATTAGACAGAGTGACGGGCCACTTAATAGTAAGTAGTTACCGTGGCCTATGGATGTTTGCGACGCGTGGGGTACCACGAACATGCTGTGGACTGCGTGGGAAAACTGGAATACGGGTCACTAATGCCGAAACACAAGGCTATTTTAGCGGCACATTTAGAAACTGGGTCTAGGTGAGCACCAAGCTCTACCACCTAGCTAGAGTTATTTAGTCGCGTTTTACGACAGGCCGACCCCGACCGCAAGGGGCAGTACTCTTACTCCGTCCGCCCTTGCACAGAGAATTAAAGTATGTATTATTTATTTTAGTATTTACTTTATGGATACTTTTTTTTTGTTATCAGGCATCACATCTGAACCAATCAAAGATCACGAAGAATATCACATTATGGTAAGTTTCATAAATTCTATTACTGATAGGCTATATTTATACTTGAATAGTAAGTGGTGGTAGCCAAGTGGACAACACTTGGATACTGACCTAGAGCTCCCGTGTTCAAGTTCCATGATGGCATAACACAAGCTGAGCCCGCGACTACGTCCGTGTGGATTAGTGACTTTGGGCAGCAATTTTTGGACATGTCTTATGGTTTATTTTGAATTACAAACCCTAAAATATAAATAAATGAAATATACAAACAGTGTTATCAAATGCAACTGTTACGCCATGCGCGTCCGGAATACATGCGGATACATGTTGTTTTTAGTATAAAATGTATCACCTCGGAAATAGTACAAAAAGTTATTAATTGTTTAAAGTTTAACGCCCAAACTTCTGACGGTATTATATTAGATATGTTATTGATGATACTACCTGAAACTTTTGAAATCATAAGATAATATAAATCATAGAAATAGTTCAATCCATACTTCTTCTTTTCCAGATGTCTGGAAAGATGCAATTGTCCGTCCTTTACCAAAGATGCAAAACCCAATTAATTTTAAAGATGTTAGACCAATTAGTATTTTACCATGTATATCTAAAATTTTAGAAAAAGTGGTCTGTCAGCAATTAACAGATTTTTTAGAAACGAATAAAATCTCCGAATTTCAATCAGGGTTTAGAAAAGGACGTAGTACTGTTTCCGCATTACTAAACGTCACAGATAATATTTTAAGTGCTTAAAGCGATGGCTTGTGTACTTTGCTTGTGTTGCTGGATTTTTCTCGAGCATTTGACAGCATTCATATTCATTTGCTGTTAGCTAAGTTGAGGTATTATAAATTTGACAAAAAATCTGTACAATGGTTTAGTAGTTATCTGTCTGGTCGCCGACTATGTGTAAAATTGTAACGTAATGGAACTTATATGCTCTCAAATAGGCTAGAAGGTAATAGAGGCGTCCCCCAAGGATCTATTTTAGGGCCTATTCTCTTCATCTTGTACACTGCAGATATAGTAAATATCATCAAGCACTGTAAAGTTCACATATACGCAGACAATACACAAATTTATATATCTTGTCGGCCATCTGAGGTAGACAATACCATCAAAAAGCTAAATGATGATCTATCAAGAATAGCCTTGTGGTCAGAACAGAACAGTATATTACTTAACTCTAACAAAACTAAGTACCTTAAGTAGTTTTTGGTAATAAATACCAACTTGACAGTTTGAACCCCACTGTGCAAGTCTTGGTCAACCATGATCCTATTGAAAGAGTCTATGAGGTACGCAACTTGGGTCTTTTTATGGACAGTAGCTTTAGGTTCGAAAAACATGTAGCCCTTTCACCCTTTCAGTGAGATCTTGTTTTTATAAGCTAAAAATTCTTTATATAATAGGGCCTTATCTAAACCAAAGTCTGAGAATCCAACTAGTGGAAGCGCTTGTTTTATCCCAATTAAATTATGCGGATATTGTTACTGGTCCCCGGCTCCTTAACAGAACTCAGAGACTTGTTCAGAGGGTTCAAAATGCTTGTGCTCGGTACTGCTTCGAAATCCCATTTAGAGGTCATGTAACCCCATTTCTTAATAGCTGTTCTATGCTTAAAATGAAGCATCGTCGGAAATTTCATTTAGCATGCTTGCTTTTTGGTGTGATCAAAAAGGAAGCTCCATCATATTTATTCAATAAGCTGTCATGGGCGGGTACCAAAAGATCTGCCTCGTCAATGTGCAATACAGCTAGTGACTCAGCATCATCATACAGCCACCTTTAGGGGGAGCTTTAGATATTCAGCAACCAAATGCTGGAACAATATACCGCCACCTATTAGAAGCCAACATTCAATGCACAGCTTCAAAGTAAAATTAAAAGCATTCCTATATGACCATCAGGGGAGACAGGCGGATCTTGCGTTGGATACAAGTGCTCTTTAGAAATTTTGTAACTGCCACCTTTCAGTTAACTGTGTTTCTATCTTATTGTTATATAATACTGTCCCTACAACACTAACGCTTATCATGTTCTCTGTTATATATATATATATTATATATATATTATAATATATATATATATATATATATATATATATATATATATATATATATTTATAACCTCTTTATTGATATCCAAGGGCCTAAGCCAAGTGAACATTGTATTTAATTATTCTAAGTAAAAATTTAGTATGTATTTATGCTTTTAGACGATAAATGAATCGGAATAATCTGATTATATATAACTGATTTTTGCAAATTACGGAAGAGATACGATTTTTACAGATTTTTAGTAATGTAATTCTCTAATTGTTCGGGTACAACTATGACACGATAAAGGCGGATGTGTTGGCTTTGTCAACTTACAATGTGTGGTCATATACTATTATTATATATTATTATACGATATAAATGTCACTCTGTAGGCCTAGCGGAAGACCAGTGCTGGTTTTATACAAAACCAGCATATGCTGAGCTAGGACCCATTTAGGACTTCATCAACTATTACTATTTTTTTATGTAATCATTTAATTTGTTACGTTAATAAACGTGTGTTGCCAGTGATGACATACGGAACGCAGACGTGGTCGCTAACTATGGGCCTTATGAGAATGCTCATGGTCGCTCAGAGGGCTATGCTCGAAGTTTCCCTGCAAGATCGAATCAGAAATGAGGAGATTCGCAGGAGAACCAAAGTAACCGACATAGCCCGGATGATTGCAAAACTGAAGTGGCAGTGGGCTGGGCACATTAGCTCGAAGGACTGATGGCCGTTGGAACAGAAAAGTCTTCGAATGGCGACCGCGTACCGGAAGACGCAATGTTGGTAGGACCCCCACAAGATGGACCGATGATCTGGTCAAGATCGCCGGAATAGGTTGGATGAGGGCAGCGCAGGACCGATCATCGTGGAGATCTTTGGGGGGGGCTTTTGTCCATCAGTGGGCGTCTTCCGGCTGAAATGATGATGATGATTTAATTTGTGTATTTTATATGATGATATGTGTCCTAAATAAAAATATTCTTGTTCTTATTCTTCTGCGTTCGAACCTACAAAGTTCAGCCTAAGCTAAACCCTATTTTATATGATTGATGATATAAATCTGAGGTCAACTTAAATTGGACTAAAAAAATCATTTTTAACGAAAACTATTTTTTTTAAATAAAGGTAGCCTAAGTTACTCCTTGTTACACCAACGCAGGCCACGTCGGCGGCGCCGGAGGTCAAGTAACGACCTCCGGCCGCCGTAAAAAGCGGCCGCGGGCGGCCCCTCGGGGGAGGATCCGCCGCCCGCACTTTTGCCGCGAGGGTGAGGGCTGCGTGCTGTTCCGCGGCCCCCCTCAACTCCTAGAGTTGTTAGGAGAGCGCCGGGGGGACGAAACCCTGACCCCCTGGCGCCAACACTTTAGAAGGGGCCCGCCTCAAGACAAAGGGCGGGCCGACGCCGGCCCGGGCCACGAGATCGGCAGGCCATATATCCGTGGGCCCGGGCGAAGGCGATAGGAGAACAGCGGGGTTTTTTAGTGGGTAGTCGGATGGCCAAAAATCTTTCCCGGAGTCCCACATATCCCTCGGTCCTCCCGGGCCGGGGGAACCCGTCAAGAGAGGTTTTTCCCCGAGACCAAAAAAAAAAAGCTATCTGCCAGTGAAAGTTCCGTCAAAATCGGTCCAGCCGTTTCAGAGATTAGCCGGAACAAACAGGCAGACAGACAAAAATTGTAAAAAATTATATTTTGGTATATGTCCCGTGTATACATCCAAATGCACTTAGTAAAAAGCGGTTATTTTAATATTACAAACAGACGCTCTACTCCAATTTTATTTATTTGTATAGATAATTACAATGTATTGATAGTGAAGAAAAACATCGTGAGGAAACCTTAATTGGACCAAAATGGATTACCAGTGTAATCCATTTTGGACAAACGTGACGGGTATACTGTCTCGGTTCACTACAGTGTGATGACTTTATGGGTTATTATTGTTATTTAATATTTGCTGATAACTTTTGGTATTGACCATAACAGACTGCCCATCTGATGAAAGAGGTTATCATTGTTTAGGAAAATTTGTAGGACTAGAATAATTTTATTAGAGTCCTTTAAAAATAACATGCATGTGAAAGCTCACTATGAAAGATCTGTTACTTTTAGAGTTAAGTTAGTTTTCTGTGGTAGGGCCCCAAGCCCGTTTGGATGGCGACCACCTTTGGTCTTAAGTATGCCGCCATAATAACCTTGTGTTGTGTTCCGGCCGGCATTAGTGACCCAAGTTCCTGCACCTTTATAGGACAGTAGCGTGTTGCAGATGCCACTGGCGTTGCATCCATAGGCGACGATAACTGCTAAACTCTAAGCGGTCAGTGATAATGTTTTCTCGCGGCAACTTCCCAAAAAGGGAGACGGTCGACTCGCCCAAGTCGGCACTCTATCCTATAAAGCTATTTGACCGCATCATCCCTTGGGTTGATATCAGATATCTAGGAGTCACTTTAGACAAAAGCCTGCTTCAGCAAGCACATCAGAACGGTGAGGAAGGTATTTCTCTACACACACACACACACATCCGTTATCCTTATGGGACAACAGCGTGTTCGCGATGCCACTGGCGTTGCAAACACCCATAGGCGACGGTAACTGCTAAATTCTAAGTGGGCCGTCAGCCTGTCTGCTGTCCTACAGCAATAAAAAACAGTTATAATGCAGTAACACGTGCAATTTACGCTCCCGCCTTGCCCTTGGCACTCAACCACGATAATAAATTGTATTTGAACTTTTTAGGGTCTACAATTAGGAACAACAGAAGCCTCCAGGTATTGGGTGTATTGGGTACCAGCACAATATGTTGAAGCCATCAAGGACGCAGTTCTCGGTGTGTGGCAGTTTTTTTAAATGTAATCCACAAAACAAAAGAATACTATCGGAAAATAACATATCTAAAAGTTCATTTTTTATAACAGCATAATAATATAATATCCCTGATTTTTAAATACAATAAACGTATTGTAAAAGCAATAGAAATTTGATTGCCATATCTTCCTATTTCTTTTCCTTTACAATCCCTTGTCTTTAGGACAAAGGATTGTAGTTATATATTTATTTAATACCAAATTCCTTCTTATAAATATCCTCAACATAAGGCATTAACTGAAAAAATCGAGTTTTCACATCAATGTCTCAATGTTGCACTTTCTTTTTGTTGTTACATCAAGTTTTTAAATAACATAGCTGAACGTGTCTGTTCGCAAACACATAAATTGTAAGTGTTTCATTAACCACTTCAAACATCACATGTAAATAAAATTCAATATAATCATTTACACTTGGCTTTTTCGATAGTATTCTTGCACCTTAGTTTCTGTCCTATTTATATATACATTTTGTCAGATGATTGGGTAGTTGCAATAAAATTGGAATTGTTTACATACACATCTTCCATTTTGTGTGATGGCAACATTTGTGATATCAATATGCCATGTCAATTAAAACTGTCCCTTCTCCTGGCATCTATCTGGTCATGAGAAATTATTTATTTTATTAATTTAAGTTTAGATTTCCCACTCAGTTTATACCAGATCTCTTAAACTTTATAATATTTGACCAGGGTTCAAGTAGGTTATTGGAATTGTTTTATGACAGGTATGATAGACAATCAAACGAACATATAAATAAGAATGTATATGATTTGATACTCTTTGTATAAATGTTATTTTTACATTTTATTGTTTTTCTATATTTATATAATTTGAAGTTCTAATATTAATTAACCTGTCCATTTTAGATCATTAACACTTCAATAGCCAGCTCGATCCCTATAGCAAAGGATTGGTTAGAATCAATTTGGATACATATAAGATTTTATGGCCTGGTAACAGAATCAATTTTGAATAACATTTTGTTTAATTAGTTTAGTATGTGATTTTAACTAATCCTGCGCTGATAACTTAATCATAGACTTAGAAAAATAAAAGTTTTGAATTATATTTAACTGGTTTTATTTTTGCACATACAAGAATATTGAATAAAATATACGTTATTTTTCACTTAGTTTATTGATTATATAAATTAAAGCTTATAAGTAGTTACACTACATAATTGTATAAAATGGCACATAAAGCATTTTAAAATTCAATAAATAGCTTAAATATATTAAAACTGAACACAGTAATACATTTTTGGCATCAAGATATGTGAATATATTTTCTACTTTCTTCACCCGTACTCAGATTGAACCGTTATAGAAATCTGGCCTTTAGGTATTATTGTCGCGTGATACCAAATACGTGTATCTAGGGACACTGAAATTAAAAAAAAATACAATTAGTTATTTATAGCTGCTGTGGGCAGTTGAACAAAAAATCAAGTTTGGAAAAAGTAGTAACAAGACTGCTTCATACCGTTTTGGTGAATATTTAAAATTATTGAAAACAATTATAAGAGACTAGATATCTGATTGATGTTTACAAATGGACTCTCAAAAAGAGCTTTTAAAGTTGTATAAGGCGATGATGATAGGACAATAGTAGTGGTTTCTTTTGATATATGTTATAAAAGAAATTGTAGCTTTCGGTTTGTATTGGGATTCATTGGTCTGATAGCAGCAGTCATAGGAACAACAATTTAGCTATATTATCTAATCTAGGTTTTTACTTTAGTGGTTGAGAAAAACTGACGGCTTGGCCAAGACTAAATTCAAAATTTATTTTGATGATGTTTTTAGATAATAAAATTAAATCATTTTTAAGTTTACAAATAAATTTGTCTTTTAGATTAAGAAATAAAACATGCATGTATTTGTTATGATTCATGTATCCTATTTGCTCTACTCCATCCCTATTAAATACATGTTGTGCATATATTATGCAATATATCTGGTTACTGTTCTATTACTGAATAATTTGCAATAGATGAACACCAATGATACATACCAATATCACCAGCCTCAACAGAAAACTGAAATTTATTACAAACATGGTCACACTCAGGCACTGGAGCTAATGTCCATATTTTGACTCCTCTCACTTGGCCCTGCCACATCAGTCTTGGTATGTAGTCTAACTGCAAAGTCACAACAAAGAAGCAAGTCAGATGAACAATGTTTTCCTATAGCTGTCTTTAAAGCGTTTAGATTGTTGAAAATTCTTACATGCATCACAGCTCCCATCTCGTATCCTATAAATATATTCTCTGTAGCTGGAAACTCAGCATCTTCAGGTAAAAAATCAGGCACATTGTAATACTGTCTCATTATTGCCAAAATATCAGGATGACAGTTTCCCCTAAAACAATTATTATGAAGTCAGTTACAATATCTATAACATAAAGCTTAGAAACTGACTACTTGTTTTTGGGAACTGAAACTTAGAACTAAATATTGGGGACACCACTTGCAAATAACTGCACCGTCATTAAGTTCTGTCGATTGAGTCGAAAAATATAATTGTACCTTTACCTAAAATAATAGAATGTGAAAAAATAAAGATACTAATAAATCTGTAGGGTATGAGAGAAAGACAGCCACCCTATTGTCAAGTATTATCCGTGCAGGGGCGGAGAAAGAATACTAACCACTGTGGCCGGGTTCGGCCTGTCGTAAAAGGCGACAAAACAACCCACCCTAGCTATGTGGTAGGGCCTCAAGTCCGTCTGGATGGCGACCACCTTTGGTCTTAAGTATGCCGCCATAATAACCTTGTGTTGTGTTCCGGCATTAGTGACCCAAGTTCCTGTACCCTTATGGGTCAGCAGCGTGTTCGCAATGCCACTGGCGTTGCAACCTCCTATAGGCGACGGTAACTGCTAAATTCTAAGCGGGCTGTCAGCCTGTCTGCTGTCCTACACAATAAAAAAAAAAAATTTATGCAAACATAGCCTCATTCTAGATTTCCAGGTGTAAGTCCTACCCTTTAAATCTAGTATAGTCCACTCTAGGTCTAGAAATTCTTGATGAGAAAACAATGCATTTGCAGTAGCATATTATTCAGAAAGTATATAAATTAATATATCCTTAAAGTTTTATTGTATTTACATAGTTTACAGATACTTGGCCTCCAGCATCCATTCAGATTTACTATTTATTACCTGTACAGTGTTCTTTATCTTTAGAATAATGCTGTTGAATTTATTTTAACACTACATTATAGGTAGGCCTACACATATGTATACAGACAAATTTATTAAACCTTTTAGCTCCTAAGATTTATACAAAATTTTGAATAGGAATGTACTCCAACCAGAATTTCAATGATTATCACATCAGTACAAAACTGATAGCAAATCTATTTAAGGCCAACAACTGTACTGATGTGGTGTAAAAAATCAAATTAAATAAATTTATGGACATCCATCATTATAAATTTAATCTGAACCTTCCATCTATACATATTGTAAATATTTAAAAAAACTAACTTTTATTACTTAGTGATACAATTTGGGACAAATACACCTTTACAGTCTAGTCAGAAATGTCTAAGCTAGTTATTTCGATTGTGAATACTTATTAAAGTGTGATTATTAAGGATGTCTATTAAGAATTTACAAACAGTAAATTATGAAACCGTTGTTCTATTATGATCTGAATTATTACCATCCAATATACCATGGTTCCTGACCAGGTTCATTGTGCACTCTGGCCTCTGGCATATCAAACACCTCTTTCAAACTAAATAAATCTGTCTTGAAGTTCAAATACTGACATCCTTCATCAAAAGTCTCATAGCTCCCGACAGTCTCTTCATATATCATTTTAAACATATCATAACTAAATTCTTTGGTAGCTTTCCAGTTAGAAATCGCATTTTTAACTACTGTAGGACCAGGGGAGTAAGCGTATACCTGAAAAAAAGATACATAATGTATTAAGGAAAATATAAATACATTGTTCACTGTCATTTTTGTTATCATAAAACAGTATTTTTATATACCACTTACTTTGAATTGATCCCGGGTAACATTCCACAATATGAGAGGTTTCGTAACGTTCTCACAATAGCGACAATCGGCGAGAGGCCGCGTCGCCTCCCACACTAAGTAATTACTAGGTAATAAACATCTTGCACATAAAATATTATTCACCACGCTTACGCTTATAAATATAAACAGAACACAAATAATGCTCCATATGAGTATTATATTTGAATCTTTATTTGTAGAATCATTATTAATTTCGCAAATGTAATAGAAACGCTTCAATAACACAACATCTATGCCCCCTTTGATTGCTTTTTCTTGTAAATACCGCAGTTTCTTTCTTAACTTTCTTTTTGAAGTGAATTTGGGCATTTTATAACATGACAGTATGCCCTCATATTTACGTAAAAAGAAAATATTAAACACTATAAAATTATATTACGTTTGAATCTAAGTAGTGCCTGGTCCTGTTTTTATTTTTATTTTACCTATTGAATTGACTTTGTTGTTGTTTAAATTTGTTAAAACTCTCGGCAACAGGTTTAAGCCATATGGTCTCGTCAAATCTATTTTTAAAAACCGATTAAATATGTGGACTCTTAATCAAAACTGTAGGAACTTGTGCAAATACATTTTTTGCATATACTTAGACATAATTTCTCTACAGTTTCATGACTGGGCATGTTTTTTAGTATATTTTAGAACTGAAACTAAATAACACTCACCTCAGATTCTCACCAAATTTAGATTATATTACTTATAATATACATATTGTCTTGATAAGTGATAAATCTCATACATTCAAATTCAAAATAACGCATTTGCATAATATTTTGTACTTTTTTGCTTGTCCTAGATCATGGAGTTAAACTAACTCTATGTCCTAGATACAATACTTTTTATAATGTAGCCAGCCAATTACTTTAAACATACAATCGTAATCTGGTTCGTTTTTCTGTTTATAAATTTATATATTAATTATTAATAAAATTACAAATAAACCAACAACGGGAATTTTCCGCATTGGCTTTCCTTAAAATGTAAATTTTTGACTATAAATAATAATAGACTGTATATATGTCTGTCGTTCTTGACGGAATAAAATGCAGGGCAATGACTGCTTTACAATTCCAAACATAGTAATACTAGCATTATGTTAAGAATTCGCAGTGCTACCTGTGGGTAAAGCTTAGAGTTGTCGTAATTATTGAGTTAATACGTCTCCCAAATCTAATAATTTTGTTTCCACCATTCGTTAACAACCGTAAATGGAATTTGCCCTGTAGTAGACCACATGTTAAACTGTTGATATTTCGTATGCAGTTTTGTATTTGTTTCAAGTTATAAACAAGTTTAAAATAATTTTCTAAATTCTCATATTTTTAGTAAGAACATTATGAGATACTAAAAGTTTTGAAACATGTATCTATAAAATAGAAATAATAATTTTGTTATAATACTCAGCTAGTTAAAATGTAATCTAAACATTTAATCTATTTTATTTTATATGGTATCCCTTTAACCTGACGCTGTCATGTCAACGAACTGATGAACTTGGCGGTTTCATTAATAATTTAACTAAAAAACTCTCAAAATGCCTCCCAAGAAGCGCGATAAAGAAGGTGAAGCAAATAAAAACTCAAAAATTGACCACTTGCAGGCAGACCATGAACTGTTTCTGCAGGCATTCGAAAGTAAGAATGGTGGTTAATTGTAAGTGATCGTTTCCTTTCCTTTTTAGCTTTAAATGTGATTTTAATCATATTTTTCAGAGCCGACACAAATATACAGATTCCTGAGAACACGCAACATGCTCTCGGTAAGTGTAAATAAATAAATATTGTAAAACAATTGGTATTCTTTTAGATTCATATTTAACTGTTTAAAACTGTTTGCAGCCAATATTTTTGAACAGAACGTTATCATATATGAAGCGGCGGATGTCGAGAAGTAATAAAAGTCGTGTTGGCTTCAAAGTGGACTCTCTTTTGGAAAAGATTACATTGAAAAAGAGCACTGAGTTACAGCCCAATAGTCTGGGAGGGTACATGACTCTCACATTCCTGGGCTTTTATGATAAGGGCTTGGATGACTCTAGGGAATATCAAGTGAAAGTGGAAACGTTGCTTCTCAAAATTTGTCATAAAAAAAGAAAAGAAAGCTCTTCCGCCATAGTTGAAGTATCTGTATGTATATGATATATCTTTAATTATATTCTTATCATGATTATCCATATGAATATTCAATTTATTTTAATAAAATATAATTTTTTTAAATATACGTATAATGAATAAGTAAAATTGAAAGCAACGAAGTACAGTTCTTATGAAAACCGAGTTTGAATACATTTTTTGATGTTGAGTATATTTTATGGTAGTGAGACAGCATACAGACTGCTGGTTCACGTAATAGTTAGCAGTTATCGTCGCATATGTTTGTTTGCGATATCAGGGGCACTGCTAACATGCTGCCACCCATATAGTCCCCTATGGAACTGGAACTTGGTCACTTATGCCAGAACACAAGATGGCAGCACAATGAGCTCAGGGGATCACCCCGTCCATATACCATATACCATCCAGATGGGCTAGAAGCACTACCATTTAGCAAAAATATTATGTTGTATAGAATTATAATTTATCCATTGACAAAGTAAAACCCATTGCTATGGCTATTTTAATATGTTTCTATATTTTTATTGTCTTTGTCTAATCATAATTATTATTAGAAATAATCCTATAGATTTTTTCAGGTTGGCAGTTGTTCTGTTCCACTAAACCCATCAACTTCAGAGCCACCTGCCATGGCCTCTGCTGTGTCGATCTCCAGCGACACATTCAGTCCCTCTCAAGGTCCCAATGTCAAGTCATACATGTTAATGCTAAGGGTCACAGTGACAAAGAATTTAGGCAATGCAAATGGTGCATCTAGTTCAACTGAAATAACAAATGGAGATTGTGATGGTAATTTTTTCTTTACATGTATAAAATTATTCTATTTGTGTCTAATAATAATAATTTACTATTTAAATAAATGTCACATTATTAAATTCATGATTAAATGTAGCTAAATTTCATTCCTCCATTACATAAGAATATATGTGTCATTTAATATATAAATAAATATTATATAATTTTTTAATAGTGACTATAAGTTCTAGCACAGATCATGAATGTAATGTCTGTAAATGAAGTGGTTCTGCTAGAAAAAAAAATGTTTATTCATCCAAAGATAATTTCAATCAATATATAAAACAAAATATTTAAAACCCAAGCTACTTTTCTGCTCTTTACTATCAATATGATATTTTATATTGATTATGCTTATGCTATTTTTATTTTGTTTTATAATATTTAGGTATTTCACCAAAAAAACTAATGATTATATTTTAAATTCAGGTACTCATATATTTGCAATTTCCATGATAATCCTATCACCAGTTTGAAATTATTTTTTAATGCATATTATTTTAACTATGTATAATTATGTTGGGAAGTATCTGTTTAATTTGATAACTCTAGCATTTCATTGTTATTATTATTACTGTATTAACATTTCCTAAATTAATTAAATAACTCTTAATATACACATATAATCTTTTAACTATGAAAATTTCTGCTATGTGATAACTAATTTGTACATTAACATAAATTAAAATTTCAAATATAAGAGCAACACAAATTGTGGCATAAAATAAAGGGATATTTCTACTGAACAGCAGTAATTATTCAATTACTGTTGTTGGTGTTCACCCTCCTCCAAAATTGTATAATGTGCATGCACTGTGTATACAAGACTTCTGTGGGGTAACAGAGAACACACCTCAGTATTATCACAGATATCACGGGTTTGATGCTCATCTCTCTTCTGAGTGTTAATGTATAATATGTATTTATTTACAAATGTGTGTGTATGTGTGTATGCCCTAGTATTTTATTTTGACAATTTTGACAAGCGGCACTGGCGAGGGGCTAATACAGAAATTGTGTTCCAATCAGCGAAAATTTATTAATCCTGCCTGGATGCATGTCTCACTAGTTCGTATGACAAGTTTCAACTTGTTCTCTTAAGTAGTTTGTTTATACAAATTTCTGCAGTAGAAGTCTTGCTTATTTTTTGTTAAATTGGATAAACATAAAATTCTTCGTTTTGGATGAATTAACCCCTAAGGAAATTCATCAGTCAACCGTTACAAAGTGGGCAGCTGAATTTAAAGGACTGCCAAGTTTGTTTATACAAATTTCCGCAGTAGATGTCTTGTGTGTTTTTCGTTAAAAAGGATAAACATAAAATTCTTCGTTTTGGATGAATTAACCCCTAAGGAAATTCATCAGTCAACCGTTACAAAGTGGGCAGCTGAATTTAAAGGACTGCCAAGTTTGTTTATACAAATTTCCGCAGTAGATGTCTTGTGTGTTTTTCATTAAAAAGGATAAACATAAAATTCTTCGTTTTGGATGAATTAACCTCTAAGGAAATTCATCAATCAACCGTTACAAAGTGGGCGGCTGAATTTAAACGCGGAATTTAAAGGACTGCCAAGAACCGCAATCACACCAGAAACCATTAAAAAGGTGCACGATATCATGTTGGATGATTAGCTTGTTAAAGTGAGTGAGATAACTGAGGTTGTGGGAATATCGGAAGAAAGAGTGCAAACATCTTGCATAAAGAATTAGGGATGCGAAAGCTCTGCGCAAGGTGGGTGCAGGGTGGGCGCATTTGCTGAATGCTGCTCAAAAGCAAATGCGCAAACGATATTCGCAGCAATGGTTGGATCAATTCAATCTGGGGATTTGACCGATTTTGTGCGGCGATTTGTTCCATGGTAACATGGTAATAAGACGGGTTCACCACTACACGCCAGAAACGAAGCAGTGGGTAGAAGCCGGTTCAGCGTCAAAGAAAGTGAAGTTGATCGCATCTGTCGGAAAGGTTATAGCCAGTGTGTTTTGGGATGTGAAAGGGATCCTGTTAATTCATCATCTTGAAAAAGGTTAAACAATTACAGGTGAATATTACTCTAATCTTCTTGACCAGCTCGATGACAAAATTCGCGAGACGGACATGGAAGATAATTCGCGAGATGGATTTTCACACGGACAACGCACCTGCTCACAAAAGTGCGTTGGCAATGGGGTAACTGCGGTATTTGGGGTATGATTTGCTCGGCCATCCTCCATATTATCCTGATTTGGCACCCACAGGCTTTTATCTCTTTCCAAATTTGAAGAAATTTGTTTTTGGGAAGCACTTCGCGTCCAATGAAGAAGTTGAGAGCACCATAAGTAGATATTTTCAGCCTTCCAGACTCACTTCCGGCAAGGAATACTGATGTTGGAGAAACGCTGGACCAAGTGTGTTGAAGTCGAGGGAGAATATGTATCCAATAGGAAAAATAAAATAATTCTTCAACTGAAAATTGCAGTCTTTCATTGTCGTGCCGAGAACTTTTCACCTTACCCTAGTATATTAGTTATCCTATACGCATGACAGAAGTGCTATGCTCCTTTGAGACTAGATTTCGTTGTGTGAATTGTTTGAGTGTATTTATAAAAAAAAATCTATAACATACAGGGTGACTTTGACAAACCCGTCCAAATTTTTTTTACGCACCAAACATCATTTAAGGAACCCATTTTTGACCGCAATGACCGCCGTCCTCGCCCGCTTACTAGGTCATTGCCAATTTTTTGCTGTACCGATGGAGAGGTCATTGACACTCGCGCCGTATTATGTAAATTTGAATGACTTTGTGATGCTGATTACTCAACATTTTTGTACTATGCGATACTAAACTAAAATACACGTTTCTCATTACTTACTAAAGATTCTTCTGTGTGAATTTGGACGGGTTTGTCAGTCACCCTGTATACCTAATCTGTTTCAGAGCCTGTTACAAAACGTCTGAAATCATCCGAACACCAGAATACCACTGACAGTAAATGGACAAAATTGTATGGCAGTGAGCTTATTGTATATGATAAACATAATAGATGCCTTCTAACGAATGGAGAATATGACTTGGTGCTACATGATGCAGCACCAGGGGGCAGAAGTGCTACTATCGCAAGGTCACCGCATAAAGCTCTAATGGCTCAATGGGAGACAATACCTAATGTAAGATTATCTTTTAATGTTTTCTGATTGAAATTCATTACAGTTTACTTAGCATATAAGTATTTTAAGAAAGACCAACCATTTAGACAGTTTTTGTCAGCTATTTTGCATAACATAATTACCATGCACAGTGAAGGCCATACCATTATCATCGGTTTACAGATACAAGTGTAACCCTAAATATCTCAGATAAGTGTGGCCAGTATTCCAGTCCATTCCCCCTAGTTGCCTGAGTTTTGGACTGTTATACTGAAAGTGTAATTATTAAATATTAACAAAATACATAGATTATATGTTATCTATGATATTGAATATGTAATATATATATTGTATTGCGAAGACTATTAAGTACTTGGCCTGTAACTCTACAGATCCCACACCCATGCGTATAGGCGACGATACAGTCAAGCGCTCGGAACAGGTGAAATACCTGGGATCTATATTTCACGTGTCTGGTAACATTGACTACGACGTTAAGGCACACATTGCTGCCGCGTGGACCAAATGGCGCGAAGTAACTGGTATCTGTGACCCAAGAATATTGGTTAAATTGAAGGGACAGGCCTGTCCTTTTATACGGATGTGAAGTGTGGCCGGTGCTGGAGCGACACAAGCAGTCACTGTAAGTCACGGAGATGAATTAGCTGCGCTGGATGTGTCGAGTAACGTGGAAGGACCGCGTTAGGAACTCTCGTATTCGCGGCAGCCTTCATATCCGTGACATTGCGGATAAATTGCAGGTGTGTCGCCTTCGCTGGTATGGCCACGTTTTACGGGAACCAGCTACTTATGTGGGGAACAAATGTCTGGCTATGCCGCCACTGCCGGGTCCCGGGAGGAGGGGCAGACCCAAAAAGTGCTGGCTTGACGTCGTATTATATGTGCGCCAATGGACTGACCACTAGAGATGTCGAAGATCGTGCGAAGTGGAGAAGAAAAAGTCGGAAAGCGGACCTTGGGGTCGATGCGAGAGTTTGGGCTGCAACCGAGATTTAACGCTAAGATGATGATGATATTGTATGTATATAGGTATTGTATTTATGTATTGTGTATATACATATGTATATGTAAATAGTAGAAATGCTAATAAATATTCTTTATTTTTTTAGGAAAATGATATACAAACCGATTCAAATCCCTTTGATGTGTTCAAAGTTAGGCCACTATTGAAATTGAAGTTAAGTTGGAGTCAAGAACCAACAAATGGTTTGGTGAATAGACCCAAATTGTACCAACAAACAAATGAAAATGGCATCAAGAAAGAATCTAGCAGCAATAAGGATAGATTGTTATCACAAAAAAGTAATAACAGTGAAATAAAGAATAGTAAGTACAATTGTTTGACACATATTTTTGAGATTTTTCTGTGGTATTACAATCAGACACCAATATAGATGTCCTGTCCTGTCCTGTCCTGTCTCCAGTGCCACGGTGGCATGCACAGCTTAGGCATTTTTCTGCCTTAATATGCATATTATAGAATAATTGTCATGTAGCGACAGTGAAGGGAAAATTGTGACGAAACCCGCATACCGGAGTTAATGGTATGTGAAGCAAGTATAGTGTCCCTTCCCTCTAAGGGGAGGCCCCAGCTCGAGTTTGAAGGTTTAATTCATATTACTTATAAAATGATATGATTCCATATTGTAATTCCATGCACTCCTATCATTTTCAATTCATCTGCAGTTACCTAGCAAAAATGAGACCTTAATCATGTTTATTTTTCTTCATCAAGAACTTCTGTCAACTTGCTTTTCTTATTCAAGACGTATTTATCGTATATACTCACTTTGCAAATCAGTGCTTACAGGTTTGAAGTAAAACAAACTATTGTAGATCAATTGCATTGATCCTAGTGATGGGTAAAATTTCAGACTACAGAAAAATGCCATCATGACATCTAATATATGATGGCTAAAATATAGGTAAAGACAAAATTTTTCTAAGTAGGTACAAAATATAAATATAAATAAATTTTTGAACAGATGACAAAATAAAAAATGAACCAAATGATGGTGAATCGAAACGGCAGCAAATAATATATCAGTTCCTGTACAACAATAATTCGAGACAACAAACGGAGGCTTGCGACGACTTGCACTGTCCTTGGTGTTCGCTGGACTGCGGAACTCTATACTCATTGCTGAAGCATCTGAAATTGTGCCATTCTAGGTTTAATTTCACATATTTTGTAAGTATTTTGTCAATTAACACACAGTTTGCCGAATTCCTAACTATGCACAAGACAAACTACGCTACACAAGCTATATAAGACTTATTGTCCAAAACTTGTGTAATAAGATTAGTAAATGAATCCAAAGAGTTCAATCCAATTGAATACAAGATTCCAAAGACCTTAAAATTGTTTAGTTGATATTATGGCTTCTTGGTAAATGCGCCTGTATTAATTGACCCATAAAGTGTGTACCCGGAATATTACTATATTCCGGGTACACACGGTTCTATTACTATAGAACATAAATAATTCCGTTGTCCCATATGGGCTATCTTGGTTTAAATTATATTTCAGAAATTTATTTCTGAATTTATCTAGGTTAATTGTTTGTACATGATGTGCATATAAATATATCTAATTTCATTGTCTTGTACCTTTATTATATATAAAAACTAAAAAAGGGAAAAATGTTCTTTCTCAAAAATGCTTGTTTGAATTAGTTGTCATAACTTTGACAGCCGATACCCGGCGGCGCGCGTATAGATGTATCAATAAACGAGCTGTATGACGGTTCGTACACGGGCTCGCCGCATGATCTGATCGCGGCGCAAGGGCGGGGCGCCGGCGGCGGACCCCGAGCGGGCCCCACCCGTCGCACTACATTAACGCATGTATTAGTGTGGAGGCCGCGAGCGCGCCGCCGCCCCGTCCGCCACAGTCTCGCCGAGTTCCTAGAGCTGGATGACGCTGAAATGGTTGAGGCGCAAAGGCCTTATGTCACCGGCCATAATCGGTGAGTGAATTTATTTAAATATTTCATACCTCATATAGATCGGTCCACAGTATCCAGTAATTCAGTATTGCCATTAGTAGACTTAAAAGAAACTGATGCTTCACATTTACCAATAAGTAATACATTTTTGGTGGTTGTCCCCTAAAAAGCCAAAAATACTGCATAAAAGAGAACCTCAAATTTAATCTAAGTATTATATGAAAGAATAGATTAAAAACGCCTAATAAGAATTCATAGACTCACTAGACTTGTGTCTAGTAAGTGGGTCAAAAAACATGAGCTCATTGGCAAGTCTTCAGAAACCCAATGAATAACATTCTATTTCGTTACACCAATCCTGCATATACAATCCAAAATAAGCATTTAAATAATTTTTACAAATTTATATATCATTCAAATTTATCATTAATAAATATTTTTCTAGATTGTACCACCATACAATAACGTGCTTACCAGTGTACCCGAATGAGCTAGACATTGACTCGGAAAGCGAGACAGACCCCCTTTGGCTGCAGCAAAAGACAATGATGATGATCGACGAGTTCACAGACGTGAACGAGGGGGAGAAAGAACTTATGAAAATGTGGAATTTACATGTAATGAAATACAATTACGTGGGCGACTGTCAAATACCGCTCGCGTGTCAAATGTTCCTTCAAATGCGAGGGAAAGAATTACTAGAGAAGAATTTATATAGGAATTTTGTGTTACATATGTGTTCGTTACACGATTTTGGACTGTTAAGTCCTGTAGCGTTGTATCAGACTGTGCAAATGTTGAATCAAATGTTAGCAGACAACCACGAAGCCAAAGAGAAAATGAGAGATTCATTAAAAGCCCAACGAGAGCATTGGAATGCAGTAGGAAAATACCAACAGCCAGTAATTATTGAGCAAAAACCACAGATAAATACAGCAAAATTGAATGTAGAAGCATCCCCTTCGGTTAGGCGTAAAACATCAAACCTGCAAAACGCGAATCGTATGGCGAGCGCTTCGTCCAATTTTAATAAATCTTCAAGTCCGGCTCCGAACCATTCGGAAACTAAACGAAAAATGTCTTCAGGCAGTATTCAAAGTCGCAAACGGTCGTCTATTTCCGAACGAAAAAGCTCAGTATAGCATATCTAACGGTCTCTAAATTCGAGGCTCAATTTAGTTATATTTTAAATTAATTATTTTTAAATGGGGAATGAATGATGTATTAGCAAAGTTGATTTTGATATTGAATTTTGTAGCTACAGTTAAATGTGTATTTGTTGCTTGCCAACTAAATAACTTTTCATAAGGATATCCATGTAATGGATAAGAGTTATTACCTATATATTCTATGAAATAGTTTACAATTTCGAAACATTAGTCTATGGTCTGATGGCCAAAGTTCTGCTTTACTATGAAAAGATGTAGGTTTAATTTAGACCTAATGCATTGTCAATTTAAAATCATTTCTAAAACGATATTTACTCTGATTAATGGGATTGCTATTCTACAATTTGACACTTGACATTATGCGAGTATTTTTTCTTGAGTTTTTGAGTTATATTTTTGTAATTGAAATTATTCATTGAAAATATTCAAGACTCGATTCATGATTAAATTTTTGCAACTCTATCAAAACATAGGTATGTTACAAATTATTTTCTTGTTCGTGATTCTGGTATTTAGCCAGATATAGCCTTATTTAGGTTTTCTTATACTGTGAATACAACTCGTAAGTTTTTACTGATGAAATAGTAAACTTATGGTCTAATAAAATACGAGATATAAAATTAAAGAAACAAAATGTGCTGGCCAGAAAATGGTGAATGAATTTTAACTATTTAGATTTTCTAGAAATGCACTCAATCATTTATATACTTGTTAGATAGAATGTATTAGAGAAAATTAGTAATTTTATACATATATACTAAAGACTGCTCATTTAAATAAACTGTATGTTAATAAGTTATTCAAGAGATGTGTGGTTTATTTTTACAATATGTATAATTTTATAACTGAAACAGTATGATTTTGATGAGATAATGGATTAATAATTTTCAATGAAATAAAGTTTGTACATAATTATTTCTACCAAGTACATACCCGCATTCTTGAAAAATTAAGAGTTTACTAAGAGAATTTAAATTAAAACTACCTTCAAAATTAGACTTGAAAATGTTTACTACTAAGGTTAACGATATAACCGCTAAATACAATACTTATACGATTTTACTTCAACAAAAGTTGTAGGCTTTTGTAATGTAATGCGGAAATATATAAACTTCATAACATAACAAACAACAGAACAATGGGCGGACTTAAGGCTTAAAGTAATCTTTTTGAGACAAGTTATGAGCTACCACTTGGGTTGTACCAAAATATTGAGTAAGCTAATTCGGCATTATAGCAACAACACCTGCCAATCGGTCATGGAGCTTGATTAGTTTAAACCAAATAGTCGGTATAAAACATCGTCCGCTAGGGGCGCTGTTTAGTATTTGAACAATTTTTAAGTGGAAAGGTAGAATCGCTAGCGCCGCCCCTTTTGTTACCTTACACATAATATCAAAGGAATTTTATTGTAACAATGATTTTAAACATAACTTTTTTAGCTGTCGACGCAACTATAATAACCTATTCGTCACAAAAAGACAGGGTTGGCTTTGACCGTTTGAGAAAAAATTCAAATTAACATTTGATTCCAAATACACGGTGTTCACATAACGCGCGCTTCTACTTAATAACAGCGAGATTTTGCTAACCTTTAGGGGTCAAAAAGCAATAAATTATACTCATAGGAAGAGTAAATGCCTTCTGCCGAATGTCATTTCATGGCATACAGTACTTACCTATTTATGACTAATATTAATAAGTTTTTGCCAGTGAAAGAAAGAATATTTTGCGTTTAATGCTAAAGGGACTGCCCGTGTACTGATAAAAGCAAAATAATTTAGCACTACAACTTCTTACGCATGACTTCGTTTAAGTTTATTCACCCTTGTTGGGTGTTTCTATATTTTTTTAATTCATTCATTATCTTTGTCTTACAATATTTTAGTTGTATAACATTTTTTTTAGAATCACGATATTTTTTTAATGTCGTAAAATACTTTATTTGAAACACATATGAGCATGCATTTACGTGATTAATTTATTGTTGTAATAAATATATGTTAATATCTATATTTTTATTTTTGTCTTAAAGCCGTTGAAGAGGACAATTGTGTGATCCAGAATAAGCGGAATTGTTATTTTTGTAATTGTTCAATTCATTGAATTGTACTTATGGTGGAATAAAATATTATTTTAAATATTTTGTATATTATTTACTTTAAGTGAAACCTAAATCAAGTTGCTTTTTGAAACTGTAACATGATAATTTCTATAGAATGTAATGCTGGAGCATCTGTGAAAGTCGGGCGCTTGTCGAGAAATTACCTTATTGAAGTGAAAACTTCTTTAGCCGTGTTGAGCATTTTTTGGTAGAGGAACATCTTATAGGTTCGCGTCACCGACATGCTAATCTATTAGTATAAATAGCACGTACTGTTGTGTTAGCAGACTGGCGCATATATATATATATATATATATATATATATATATATATATATATATATATATATATATATATATGTATATTGAAAATATCAGTACATAAATCAATCAAATTATAATAAACCCATACAAAGAAAATTATGCAAAGAGGAAGAAAATACCGTGAGGAACTGGGGTAGTCAGTGCGTGTAACTTACACATTCACTTTGTACAAACGTGGCGCTTATATAGCCCGTTCCCTCAAAGGGAGAATCCAGCTCAACATTTCTAAGTTAATTTAGCTTTTTCTTAATACATAACCTGTCTAAAAGATTAAAATTTACAACGAAAAGAAAGAAGGTATGAGTTGAAAGACCAAAAAGGTCGGAAAATAAAAATATTTTCAATCATGTCAATAACATCAATAAAAATGAAGTCATTTGACAAAGTTCACCAATTGAAATTTGTTGTTAAAATATGTCACAATCAAAGAATTCATACAAAATATCTGATAAAAGTAAAGTAAATTCACAGGCTACAGACAAAATTAAAAATGAAGAAGGTACAGTTATATATATATTTATAGCTACTTGGTATTGGTTTTTAGTATATGTATGACTCCAGTGCTTTTTATATTTATAGCTACTTATACAATGTGTTTGTTCTTGACATACCAATATTTAAGGGGGGTGTTTTTCAACCTTTTTTATCGGTAAATCCCTCTTCCCCCCTTGATCTATCTCAGCCCCTATCGAATGGCAGCCATTTTTATTTTCTCATCACAACTACGACACTTTACCTACATAAATGATGATAACTAAGTACTTATGAGCCTTGGGAAAATAAAATTGGTGCCAATTGAATGAAAAAATATTTTTCTAGCTACGGTAATACAGTTTTTATTGATATTAAAGGCATTACAGCCAAAAAAAAACCCAACACATGAAATTCCTCGCTAAAAAATTCTTTTATATTTTATCACGTATCGTAATCCAAAACTAGCCTGTTAAGTTGTATTTATTTTGTATTTCTTTTACAGCCATTGATCTAATTTACAAAACAACACCAAATTTGTTATCTTAAGTTACTTATTATGTTGTTTATACATGACTTGCGCGAGCGCCTCCGACTTAAAGCATGCCGACCCCACATTCCTGGAATGAGCAGATAGAATAGATAAAAGGATATGCAACGGAATGAGACAACATACCGACCGAAAGGTCTCCCAATTTGATTTGATATTTAAATTAATAGTTTAGTTTAAGAATTGGTTTAGTTGTCCTTCGCTACACGTTGAGATTACACTTTACTCCATCTTTGTTTAATCATCTTGCGACTGTATTGAAATCTGAGTGGCCAGTGACTTAGAACTTGCTATTTTGTGGTACCCCCGTGTGACAATAACATGGCAAGTCACCCCCGACATGAATATTCAAACCAGCATGTTGCGGACATTGTGCTTGTGTATGGCTTTTGTGATGGAAATGCTGCAGCTGCTGTTAGAGAATATCGGAGAAGATTTCCTGATCGACAAAGGCCTAATGCCCGGACTTTTTCAAATTATTTTATGAGATTAGTCGAAAATGGAATTACAAGACCAGTGAACGAACGTTCCCGGATTGTAACTCCACAAGATGAAGAGGAGGTATTTGCTTTGATTACTAGGGATCCAAGACTTAGTGTGAGGAGGATTGCTACGAGACTTTAACTTTCAAATTGGTCAGTTTACACCCTTATCATTTTAGACGAGTCTAAGACAGTTTAGAGCCCGATTACGCCGTCAGGGTAACATTTTGCTCATGCATGGCTCCAACGCTAGCTAAGACTGGACAATAACTTTATTAAAAAAATATGAGGACAGGAGAAGTTGACAAGACAGGGTATTATCAATCACAGGAATGTCCACCTGTGGTTAGATGAAAACCCTCACGCATGTGGGCCGGAATGATCAATGGAATTTTGGTAGGCCCAGTTGAGCTACCACCGACATTAGACGGGTAGAGATTTTTAGTTTCTGCGTAATGAGTTTGCTGAATTGCTAATGGAACTGCCTTTGCGCTATCGCCAAAACATGTGGCTACAGCTTGACGGGGCTCCTGCACATTTTGCGCGAGCTGTGAGAGCACATCTTGATGTCAATCACTCACCGTGGATTGAACGTGGAGGTGCCGTCGCATAGCCGCCACGTTCCCCGAATTTGACGCCCCTTGACTATTTTTTCTGGAGTATTCCCAGAAAAAATTATTATGAAGCAAAATGTCTACTACAACGTGTCGTCGACTAGGGAGGAACTTGTAGACAGAATTAAGACCACAGCAGAAGAAATGGAAAATGATATGGAAATGGTTCACTGTTCTACACGGCAAATAGCCTTGAGAGCCACAGTTTGCCTTCAAAATAACGGAGGCCATTTTGAGCAGCTCTTGTGTTAAGATAATAGACTTTAAATATGTTAAAATAACTTTTTTTTATTAATATCCCGATTATTTCCGATTTTGTCCCTAGCAAGGGCCGTCGTTCAATGACATTCTCTCTTATAATAAGTTACTTATGATAACAAATTTGGTGTTGTTTTGTAGACTACTGGTTGTAAAAGCAATACAAAAAAAAAACAAGTTAGTAGGCTAGTTTTTGCGTTACGACAGCAAATGTAAAAAAAAGTTTTTTTTAGCGAGGAATTTCATGTGACGGATTTGTTTTTGTCTGTAATGCCTTTAGTATCAATAAAAATTGTATTATAGTATCTAGAAAAATCTTTTGTCATTCAATTAGCGTCAATTTTATTTTATCAGGGCTCATAAATATTTAGTTATCGTCATTTATGTAGATGAAGTGACGTAGTTGTGATGTTAAAATAAAAATGGCTGATATTCAAGAGGAGGTGAAGTAAGTCAAGGTAGAAGGAGAGATTTACCGATAAAATGGGTTGAAAAACAACCCTCATAAATATCGGTATGTCAAGAACAAACACGAATAACTAAATTTTTATTAATTTTGAAATATTTTTAGGACAGTTGCCTTGTCATTCGGAAAGCTGTACGTATGCAGGTAACACATTTATACTTCTTAGTTGAATAAACACTACAAATACAAATGAATGGGATTTAACCTTGCAGTAACGGTGTCGAAGAAGCCGTCCACATCGGGGGAAGGTGCATGCACTGGACAGAAGTCTTTTATAAGTATACACTCAACGGACCAATTGTGCCAAGTGGCTGACGCAAATAAACCGGTTATTATTGATGAGTGCAACTTAGAAGTACTTAGCCTGAACGAGGTATTTCCGTCGACATCTGAAGAAAGTCTCTCCAACGATGATGAAACAATGCATAAGAAGAAAAATAAGAAACTAATACAAAAAATTCCCTCAGATATTACTAAATCGACTTACGTACCGACGAATAGTAAATCCACAACTGGTCAAAGTCAAAAAGAATTGCTAGAAACTGCACCTGTTTACTCTGATTTTGATATCCCGAAGAATACGTTATACGTGGTTGGTAGCAATCCTGGTGAACCCAAAATGTCTTATCAAGACACACCTAAGAAAATCTCAAAAACAGTTAGTATAATTTCAGAAAAGCTAATACGAAAACGCACATGTGCATGTGCATGTGCGTTTAAAGAGATATTAACACGAAAAAAAACTGCTATTGTCACCCACCCATTCTGCATTTCAGATGAAGAAATTCCTTCGTAACATCGACAAGCATAAAAACGAGCAAAACAGCAAGACAACTGAGAAAGCGATCAGTAAGTTGACCACGGTTAGAGGGATTCTCAAGGATGGTAGATGCGGCCCTGAATGTACGGGGGATTCTTCCGAGCAAGGAACCGAAGAACAGAACTCGCGTAAGTTTAATAAGGAAAATTATTTTATCATTTTTTCAAAGCGCGCTTGACCTCCAAGTTTAGATTCCAGGGTCTTTTGAAGATTTTTATTTTATTTATACGTTTTAAAATGTTTTATATCTGAAACGCGAACCGCTATCTTATGACGTCACATTATACCAAACAAATATATGTTACAGCCGAAGAATATTTTCCGTACACATTTGAATTTGGCACAAACGGAAAATACTGCAAACAAAATCCAGACAAGAACGTAACTTTTAACACGCAGGTGGTGATTATCCATTTCAATAACGACCTTTGTATTGGACAAAGCGTAGATACGCTCAGCAAAGAAAAAGACCAACAGGCCAGAAATTCTGAACTTAGAAGAACATTTCTTACAAAATATAACGAGTTTTGGCCTAGTGAAAAATAAGTTAATATTGCCTAATTTACCGTTTTTATTTGCTTGCCTTGGTTAATGTTAAATTATTTGTTTTGTCTAGTGTTTGTAAAAAGGTCCCATAAATAAATTTAAATAAAATAATTTAACTGATCGTTGTGCCTATTATTAAATGTACTTTGTAATATGAAAGCTTTGAAGTCGACATTGTGGCGCGGTGGACGTGAACCCAGTGTGGCGAGACCAGTGCCGCGCCCTCGTCATCCATAACAGAAATGGCATCTCGCTCCCGACTATGGCCAGCACCAAGGCCGCATGGACCAACGATGCCTGCTTCTGCGAGGCAGTAATGCCCGCGAAGAAGATGACAGCGACAACCCAGGTCTAGACCACAGCGCCGGAGGACGTTCAACGATCTCCGGCCGCTGTAAACAACTGCCGCGGGAGATTCCGCCCGCTTGCACCTAGGCCGTAGGTTAAAGCACCTTATTTCCGGATTGACATAGAAAATCACCGGGGGCGTCGAAATCTTGACCTTGACACTCACTGTATGATATTCACCTGTCGGCCAGAGCTACTGGTTCAGCCGGACAGTTGACCTAAGCGACAATACAAAAAAAAATTAACCTCATGTGTAATCCACAGCTAAATGTTGTGACATAATGTTTTTTTTTAACTAAATTAGCCGAGACAACATCAAGCATTTCGTTGATTAGCGGAGCTGCGCGTGACGACCGTATTTCGTTCGTGGTCCCCGGACTCGCAGCCACCACCATGCAACACTCGGGAGCACCGCGAAGACTCGTATTTTTTTCTATCAACGTCCATTGTTCCCGAAATTTAGAAACAATTTTCCAATTTTTAATTAGCTATGCGGAACCCATATTTTGGGTTCTTTATTTGGGATACGTGGTCTCCATTTGAACAATTATTTGTTACTTCAAGTGGTGGTTACCTTCGTGCGGTTGACCCTCTACGGGGACATTTTCTCATCGAACGACCTGCGCATCGGTTCGACTCCTTGCCGTCGTCTGGCCTCCTGCAGCAACTGCGGCGTTAGGGGGGTACCACACCAGAAAGGGAACACAATCAGGGATTTGAACCCTATCTTATTAAAAGCGCGTCCTTAATAACTATAAAAACACGACAATGTAGTTATACTTTCACCTGGAGAGGCAAGTAGAGAAGTTAGAATATTGTTTGTTTCAAGCCTGCTACTTTGTTTACCGACAGGATAAATTCAGAAACGATCTCTGGTACATATACCAGGGGAATCGACAAAAAAAAGCGACGATCAATTGAATGTTAACTCAATATTCCTTACAAAATATAATTAAGTCACGATTGTGAGAAGACAATGTTTTTGAGATGAAATAAAACTAAGTTAATTCCAAACTAATCTTTATTATCACAGATCAACGTATAACTGGTATCGATGTGATTTTCCAGAGAACCAATTCTTTGACTCTATCGTACGTGAAGTATCGGGGGAAGTCCAAGGGTAGTTGTTCGACTTTCCACGTGGAATGGACATTCTCTGTCTTAACCTTATCGAGTAGCGAGAGGAATGTTTCGTAGCATGGAGCCACTGACTCCATGTGCTCAATTGTGAATACGTATCGCTTTTCTAACACTATATAGAGTGTCTTTGGTGGACTCGTGTTCATTATTTTTTGGACTGTTGATATAAAAGCTGCTGTTACGTCATCGTCGTATATTACTGAAAAAGAAAATCAATTTGGTTGAAAATAACATATTTATTCTTACTGATGTATTTTGTAGTACATGTTAATATAACAAAACAGCCCATTTGAAGAGGCCCGTAAAAGCGGACCGACGCCAGTTGGTGTCGCGACCTGGCCAGTTCGTCGTGTTCCGCGGCCTTGACCCTCAAGGTGTGCCAAGGAATACCGGGGTGGTTTTCATGGGTATACCAGCGGACACATCCAGTGATATCGGTATGTGGACGTGCTCACGATGTTTCCCTTCTCTGTTAACACCACCGTACACACTTACAAATATAAAATCACAAAAACATTTCCTTGTAAACTAAGTTGTGACACTATAATGCCGGGTATTTTCATATGGTTCTTTTTACATTAAACACATATATAAAAATATATATAACTTACCATCGGCCGCAATAACTATGTCTACATCTTTTATAACATTCGTCATTTGTGTATCCCATGATGTGTTTTTGAAGTCGAGTGGCATCACTTTGAATTCGGATTTAATCAATCTATCATTATACCGTTTGTTTAGCTTGATTAAGTCTAAAATACCGCCTATATCTATATCTGGAATATAAGAAAAAGCGTTCTATATAATAATGTATTTTGCATTCGTCTAACTAAAAAGACGACGACAATGCCATTAGTTTAGTGGATATTTAAAGGCCTTATACGGCCGTATTTAATGATCATGGAGAATATTTGTTCCGCAAATAGTTCTGATCTGAGTGCACATTGTGACGGTACCAAGTTGATCCAACTGTTCTTATACTTATGAAATACTATGAAATTAAGGAAAAAGTTCTTTTGTTATTGAACACACTTCTTAGAAGGAATAAATCTTTAAGAATGTCCTCTCTGTTGGCTCACATAATCTATAATTAAAGATTGAATACTTATTATTCGATCAGCAGCTATTGTATTTCATGAACGGGTGCTTGTTGATGTAAGACACAATGTAATAGCGGGAAGGTGGATAGGCCGTATGGGAACTTTGTGCAGAAAAACGTTCATGTTGCGTACTCTCAGGATCTGGAATGAGCTTCCGGTTGAGATTTTCTCAGGGCGGTACGATATGGAGTTCTTCAAAAAAGGCGTTATAAAAACTCTTACTTCTCGTCTCCATAGGCGACGGTGACCACCTGCCAGGGTGGGCCGTTTGCCTGTCTGCTGAACTCTATCTATAAAAAATCAGGCACGACTTTTGTAAGGTGGTAGAGCCAAGGTCTATATGGATTTCAACAATCACTGGTCTCTAAATATACCACCATAATAACCTTGTTTTGTGGTCCGGCATAAGTTATTCATGTTTCAGTTCCCTACGAGGACGACAGCGTGTTACCGATGCCCCTGGTATCGCAGATTTATAGGCGACGGTAACTGCTTAATATTAAATGGGCCATCAGCCTGTCTGCTGTCCCACAGCAATTTAAAAAATCTCAGGACAGAAATCATATTCACAAGCCACACAATAGGTTTTCCGACGTTAGAAGACCGGTGTTTTTCAGAAAATTAATTAGAATAGTGTGCTTATTTTATGTTTAGACACAAAGATACAGTGACCTCTTTGATCTAGACTTTTATAAATATTTTTTTTGCTTAAACCAACTCAATCATTTCATATTACCTGTACATATAACCTTCTTAGCATATACAGCTGAAACGAAACTCGTCAGCCCAGTCCCAGCGCCCAATTCGAGCACAGTGGCGCCATTGAGTTCGCCTCGTAAACCTAAATGTATCAACCAGTCGCCGAGAAGGAATGCACCGCGCCATACTTGCAAGCCCACCAATGCAATTTGGGTTTTCGAACTGTGTTCTTAAAACATAAACTTATTAAACCTTATTGATGGCAATGCTTTTCATGATTTTTAGGTGGTGGTAAATTTTCATTACTATATATGAGTCTTACTCTTCCTATAGAAAGGGATAGGCTTTAGGGAATGTAAAGTATGGGTATAACCTTGGGTACCCATTCAAGGAGTTGGGGAGGATGTCCTCTAAATACTATGCTTGGTCGTTTAGCCAGTGTCGCCAACACTTGAAGTTTTATCCCCCTAAGACTAAATTCAAAAACCCCTAAAACCCCATAACTGACAATTTAAAAAATATAGGTTCTTATCTGATATTAAAATGTTTAATTTTTCATTTTTATTTTTAATAATTACAAAGAGCATAAAAAACTTATTTATGATTTTAATAATTACAATTATTTATAACCACTTAATAATAATATTAATAATAGTAACGATAAAATGTCACCGATCACGGGTAAATATAAATTTATTAAAAATCCATAATATTATATAAATAATTATAAAAAATAAAATATTATATGTATAAATAAATTTGTCAAATCGTAAATGTAAGTGATCAGCTGTTAGCTTTGAGTCAATTTTGGCCGTTAAGTTACATCATTATGCGGTTCACCACTAGATGTCATGATTATCATAAAATGATATTAAAAGAGAAAGATATTAAAAGATTTGATTTTTACAAGTCTTTAGACAAAATTTTGTAAACCCCTAAAAAACCCCTAAAGACTTTTCCCCCCTAAAAAAACCCCGGTGCAATTTTTTCCCCCTAAATTTGGGGGGACAACCCCTAAGTTGGCTACACTGCGTTTAGCGCTGCATTAAAAACAAACATTTTTTTTATAATAAAATAATATATATAAATATACAAATAAATATTGAAAACCGTATTTATTACTTCCTGATTCGTACTTATATATTTTCCGAATTACTACGGGAAAACTGGAGGAGAAGGGTCTTATCATATGAGGATACCTTCCACCTTTAATTTTTAGTCATCACTTTCAGTTCATGGAAGGAGAACCCCAACCGGGTTAAAAAATTGACAAAAACAGGTCACATGCCATATTCCCTTAGATGGCTACTTTGTGGTACTGCACCAACAACTGCACTCCGTCACATGAGTGGACCCATTTTTGCATAGGACATATACACTTTTGCATCTAGATCAAAATACCAGGTAAATAATCCAACAAAAGAGAATACTTATGACAATATTTGTGCAACACTTAATCTATGATAATCTTCTAGAACGTAGTGTTAGACTGGTTTGATTATGAATGTTATGTGTTTATGTTGCGATAATTTATTAAATTATTTATTCATTCAATTATTTTAGTAGTGTTTATTATATACAATTGTTTGCTGGCACAAAAACCAAATCGTAAGCCTGTCACTGAGTGAGTTGGATTTGGCTGTAAATTTTAAGACTTATAATTACATACCAATTCTTATAATTTTTTTCTGGGGTCTTTCAATGTCTAAATCGTTATCGTCGTCATATTGAACAGTACTTTTGCTTTCTGGTAGCAGAAATGGAAACTCTGATATTACATCTGTAAAATAATGAAATCACTTAATTACTCATTAAATATTGTCTATGGTTCCCATTAGGTCTTTTCCAAATTTGAGGCCACCTTTCTCACAAGAATATAGTTTAAGCTTTTTGTACATAGTTTTTCTATACAGTCAATTCTTGTGGTTTGATAATATAATCAATTGATCTCCTTCCAAGTGCGATCAATGATTAATTCTACTGGTAGCTCATTACATATTTATATACTTTTTACCTTTCGAGTTGTGCAGATAGGAGGCAGCAGTCCTTATAAAGATAAATATTATATACATCTGTCTGATTAAAAATTTTATACATCTTTGCACAAGAGAAAAAAGTTGTAGAGAAAGTGACGAATGCAAAAAAGGAATGTTGAAGTAGAATAATATAATAAATAATATACAAACTGTGACAATAATAATCAGTAGACAATGTGTTTCAAAGTTAATAAAGGAAAAATCGAAGAACAAACTTTTAGAAATAGAACCTAGCAGAGCAGGGTCATGGTATTTATTACTCATATAAGGAAACAGTGTTAATTAGTAGAACCAACTTAAAAGCTACTGCATGCAAGTTACTAACTCATAAGCTATGTACTCTGATTGGTACCTTTTTTAAACCAAGAAAAGCTGTTACAGATTCAACTAGCTTCTAGGGGAAGGCCGATGGGGAGTGTGGCTTTACCTTCCGAGGGTGACTCCTGCTCACCTCAGGCGGACCAGACCAGAAGGCACCGGCCCTACTCAATAAAACCCTGGTCATCACTCTATGCTTTAGTGGGGGCTCTGCAGGACCACCTTTTTGGCATTGCTCTGCTAAACTGACACTGATTGGTACCTAACCCAACCATAGTTATTGGATTCTAAGGTGTATCACCGAGCTGAGCAATTACTTTAGAAGCTCCAATTCCTACACTTGTGGCAGTTGTTTGAGGTGAAGATGAATAACAAAAAGCAGACCCTGGTGACTCGGCAGTTTCAGATACAGAGATTTATTGCTTAGATAATAATGAGTTACCATAGAAACTTACTTCCAGCTTTACTTGGTGTGTGTTTTGTCTGATAATCATACTCCAGGTATATCTCAGAAGTCACAGTTAACTCAGGCATCTGTAAAGTTAACATATTATTTAGTAGCTACATTAGTCTATTTGTTGAAGTATTACTGTGTCCAATAATAAATTATTGTGATCAAGAACTTATATGACAAAACCTGTGACACTTTTACCATACATACAACAGTCCATTATAAGGAGTAATAAAAAAATTAATAGTTTATTTAACCATTTAAATTAGCATAAAATGTTTATAATTACTCATATACAACTACACATTTTACATACCAGAGTTATAGTGTTAACTAATGCTGTGGGACTAAAATAAATTTCAGGGCCACTCATAACTGAACTGCAAAGGTATAGTTTAAAAAATAATGTATTACTATGTATAGCTACCTCATACATACCTTAAAATATTATTCCTAGATATTTTTGCCTAAACAATACACTAACTAGATAACCACGGTTAATGAGGAAGGAGGAACAAAAATTGGATTCAGTCCAATTTTAAAAGAACTAAAATAAATCTGTAAACTGAGTAGACCAGTGCCAGACTTTTGTGAATTAGTAATAATTTATATGGAGCGCGCGCATTTTGCACTGACCGACGTGATTGCGCTAGATTAGCCTTCTGTTACTTCTGTATGTTGGAGAAAAATGGAATAAAAGAGTATTTTTTTTTATTTCACTAGAAATTTAAATAAGGTTATTGTTTTGTAATTACATAAAAACATATTTATTACATACATAACTTACGTAATTATATTTTATTACGTAAAATCTTCTTAATTTCCGCTTAACAAACATATGTAAACTTACAATGAAAAACTGAAAACAAAAATTCCAATAAAAGTTTTGATTTAAACATTGTTGTTTTGTTTTGCATTTTTTGCAATGCATTATGCATTGCTAAACTGTCTGTCAAATTAACTGTCATCCAATTCATTGTTTCATTTTAATTTTTTATAAATATCTTTGCTATACAGCCATGGAGTTAATAATATTAACTAACTATGTATACAGGTATACATTTATACTTTAGTACTTATGTCTTAATTCCTTGTTTTCCAATTACAGCATTTACAGCAGAGCGCATTATGCCTATGCTCAACGTTAGCGATGAGCGTTAAATCAACGAACTAGTTGAATCAACCGTTGATCTCCAGTCAACGTATCAACGCTAACTACATATGAAATAATATGAATCAACTAGTTGAATTCGTCAATGAAGATGTAGACTCATTGAACGTCGTAGCGTAAAAATACTCAATAAAACTGTGCGTAGCGTTAAAAATATTGTTCAGTTAAGTAAACCTGAACGTAAGCCGTTAGGTTTACGTTTCGAGTGACATTAGTAGCACGTTAACTCGTTGACAAATTTAACTAATGGGCAAACGTAAATCAACGTTAGCGTTACGTTAACGAAAAAACCGTCAACGACTTAACGTTCAACGTTGATGTTTCAACTACAGCAACGCTTCGTACAATCGCACACTCTCAAAAGTAATGCGTGCAATCGAATACCAGCTCAGTGATAGAAAATTAACAAGTGTTTTTTTCTTTAAGTTGGCATTGATCGAAATTTTATTTTTATATCGTTATTAATATTGTTTATAGTTGAAAAAAATTTAAAGTTTTCGTTTCGTCGTAGTTTTTTGGAAATAATCAAAGTTAATTCAAACTTAACTAGTTAGTTCAAACTGGGTTAAAAAAAATATATATATATATATACAGGGTGACTTTGACAAATCCATCCAAATTTTTTTTACGCACTAAACATCATTTAAGAACCCATTTTTGCAAAAAAAAATTGTATGTTGAATTTTCACCTTAAAATTTTTTAAAGGATAATTAATTCAATCGTACAGAATAATCATATGGTGCAAACAGCGTCGTTAACCTGTTATTACCTGTCTCTGTCACACCCGCGTAAATGAGTAGTGCATATTCGCTCGCCCGGTTCAATGCCGCCGTCCTCGGCCTTTTACTAGGTCAGATGGAGAGGTCATTCACACTCTATCGCCGTATTACGTAAATTGCGAGTTCTTTGAATGACTTTGTGATGCTGATTACTCAACATTTTTGTACTATGTGATACAAAACTAAAATACATGTTTCTCATAACTTTTACTAAACGTGGCGTAACGGATAACGCACTTCGGTACGCTTGCGGAGGTCACGGGTTCGATTCCCGTCTCGCGTCTGGGTGTTTATGTATAATATGTATTTATTTACAAAAAAATAAAAAGTATATAAGTAGTATATCAGTTGTCTAGGGCCCATAACACAAGTGCTACTTAGTTTGGGACTAGATGACGCTGTGTGAATTGTCACAAAATATTATTATTGTTATTATTCTGTGTGAATTTGGACGGGTGTGTCAAAGTCACCCTGTATATATATAAAAGTATAGATGGTGCACTCTGCTGGTGCATTTGAAAATTAATTCACGTTCCAAATAACCATAAGCATAATTCAGCATTGTGCGCCACTGAGTCGCATTATGCTCTGTAATTTCAAAACAAGGAATATTTATATAATCAGTGAAAAGTGCTTGTCTGTTTACCTAGGATTTTATTGAATGGACGCACCAATATCATGGCTCAGATTTCACAATTCACAATGTAAGAAAGATAAGGGCCTTATGCATAGTCTAACCTAACATACGCTCCCATGACGGACATAATAGTATACGTAGCATACACATCATCTAGGATGAATAAGGTAAATATACCATTTATAGACAGTCTTCACCAATATTATCTATGTGGTGTGACCCAGTAAATGTATAAACTTCCTCCTTGTTTTCCAATTATAGCATTAAAGCGCATTATGCGACATATAATGCTCAACGTTGATGTTTCAACTACATCAACGCTTCGCATTCGCACAATCGAGCAATTTCAAAAGTGATGCGTGCAATCGAATACCAACTCAGTGACATAAAATAACAATTGTTTTTTCTTTAAATTGGCATTGGTCGAAATTTTATTTTTAAATTATCGTTAGTAATATTGTTTATTGTTGAAAAAATTTTTAAAGCTTTCGTTTCGTCGTAGTTTTTTGGAAATAATTAAAGTTAATTCAAACTGTGTTAAAAAAATAAATATAAGTATTGATGAAGGTACAAACATTGACTTTTTTATATTCCACATTTAAAATGTGAATACAATTTCATTTTAGATTTCGAATCTACCTAGTCAGGTCATAAATTCTGTCACATGTTTAATGTAAAATAATTGTAACAAGTTTATTAATTATGTAACCATTCATATACCAAAATGAACTTAACAAAACATAGATTCTTATGACATTAAAGTTTATTCAAAATGACCTCCGTGATTTTGAATACAAGCCTTCAATCTGCGCGGCCAGTTGTCTATCGCAGCACGAACGAGGTCCATGTCAATATCGGCGGCTGCCTTAATCAAGGATGTCTTGAGTGACTCCAAATTGGGATGAGGCTTTGAGCACGCCTTTTCCTCCAAGTGTTGCCATATCTTGTAATCTAACGGATTCAAATCTGGACTGGAGGAGGGCCAGTCTTCGTGCCGGATGAAGTCGATTTCACGCGCCGCCAGCCAGTCTTGTGTGCTCTTCGCTCTATGAGCTGGCGCCGAATCTTGTTGAAATACCCAGTGCCTGTTATTGAACATGGTATGAGAAACAGGTTCCACAAGGTTCGTCAGGACTGTATTTTGATACACAACAGCATTCGTTTTTACACCTTTCTCACAAAAATGTACCTCTGTTAAGCCCCAATAAGAAACTCCCAACCATACCATGAGCGAGGATGGAAAATGACCTCGTTGGACACGCGGAATACGGTTGCTCGCTTCTTCACTACTGTGTGCGTACACCTTATCATTTTGTTTGTTGTAGCTCTCTTCTACGGTAAACATTTTTTCATCCGAAAAAAGAATTTCCCGATATTTTTTTCCAGCGTACCGCTTCAACAAAGCGCGGCATCTCTTCAGTCTCAGGTCCATTAGACGAGCATTCAAACGATGTCCTGTTTTTCTTCGATATGCCCGAAGCCCTAAGTCTTCATTTAACACCCTTTTCACCGTGGTTCTGCTTAACCCCATCTGAAGGGCCAACAGTTTCTGCTTACGTTTGGGATTTCTTTGAATTCGTGCCTTCACAGCTTTTATCACTGCTGGAGTCCTAACAGACCGAGGGCGACCACTTCTTGACCTGTCATCTACACTAGAGTCTTCATTGTATCGTTTGATGGTACGATAAACGAATCTTTTGGTTATATTCAAATTTTTCAGTATGTTAAAAATTTGAATTGGCGCGTAACTGTAACGATGCAACGCAATAACTGCAACACGGTCTTCTTTAAGCGTCCACTCCATATTTAAAAATGAGTAAAATTCTAAAAGTTATACATTTTTATTTTCATGAACAATTCGAAATTCGAATTCAATAAACTTTTTTGTGGCCAGCATTCTAAAAGAAAAGTTTTTACTGTGTGACAATACTTATGACCTGACTAGGTATATATTTTTTTCAACACTGAACTTAGCGCACTCTGCTCGTGCATTTGAAAACTAATTCATGTTCCAATTAACCTCCTCCTCGCGTCGGTTTCCTCAGTGCTGAGGGTCGTGATCATCCCCACGGAGTACTTTGGTGCGTATTATTTGCCGCCATCTGCCCATATCGGAAGCAGAGTGTAAAGCGTCGTGGACAGTAGTTTATTCAATTAACCATATAAACATAATTCGGCATTGTGCGCCACTGAGTCGCATTATGCTCTGTAATTGGAAAACAAGGCCTGTTACAAAATTTTATATATCGGTGCACCAAAAAAAATATAATTTCACCTGTAGAATGTAAAATCATTAAAGTAATTTTAAATTTACTGGAATTACTTTTAATGCAATTATTATAATTTGAAATATTTCAAGGAGTCCATGACTATAACTTTTGGCAGATTATGCATAAATATATCTTTTGAATTATTATTAATGTATCTCTAATAGGCTCTTTTACCTTAAAGTGCCTTTACTACATGAGTACATGACTTGGTTGGTCTTAAAAAAAATTCAACCAATCACAGCCAAACACACGATCGACGCTGCCACGTCAAGTGAGACTAAAGTGAAAGAAGTGGCCGTGTTTCAGCATTTTGTAGAGGTTCGTCTTCCGAGTAAGCTAAGATAAAGACGCCGATTTATAAAAATGCGTGTAATACTATTTACGGCGTTAGCCCTTTTAGGGTTGGCTTTCGGAGACGAAATCCCTACTGAAGATAACGTGCTGGTTTTGAGTAAATCTAACTTCGATAGTGCTGTCTCATCAAACAATTTCATCTTGGTGGAATTCTGTAAGTTTCCTACGTTTGTATTATTTCTACTATTATATTAGTCTTACAAGAGGAATGAGGCGAACTTTAAGTGTTAACTATTCCTTATGAAGTACATTGACACGTTAGCTGGTTTTGCGTTGGCGGCCGGCGCGGTATATCTTTGTGTTAATCATGTTTGTACCCTTTTAGATGCACCATGGTGCGGCCACTGTAAATCTCTAGCGCCGGAGTACGCAAAGGCAGCTACTAAACTAGCTGAGGAAGAATCTCCTATCAAGTTGGCTAAGGTCGACGCCACTCAGGAGCAGGACCTTGCTGAAAACTACGGTGTACGAGGTTACCCTACATTGAAGTTCTTCAAGAATGGAAACCCCATCGATTACACCGGTAATTACTAATTTTGACCACATATTTGATATTAAATATTGACTAAAGTGAATACAAGAAGACATCCTCCACATTGTTCTTAGTTTTTGTTCTTTATCGCAGTATTTTATATATTTCTAGAATTGTTCTTGGGTGAAATTTACCATATTTTATAAGCATAAATATGAACTACTTATATTCATCTTATCTTCCAATTAGTAATGCTGATTACAGTAATGTATTTAAAAGTCCATTAATTAAAATTGTTCATGCCCTATATGTTAATTGCCTTAGTTAAATGTTTAAAAAATTATTTGATTTGAGTATTTAATTATAGTTTAAACATAATTTGTTAAAAAATTTGTAATATCTTTCATATTATTTTCTTATATTATTATAGGAAAGCTTATTTTCGATTATAACTAAACCGAGATGAAGTTTAATCTCACATATATTAATATTTGAATTCTTATTAAAACTAAAAGAAAGTTTTATGATGCTGCTCACTGATCGAGATTGCACCGTACAGGAATGAGAAGGATAACTCAAGGGCAGTGGACTGTATGAGAGAGGATGGGATAGGAGAGGTGGCTAGAGAGACATGATACCTTGCAGTGGGTAAAGAAATTCGCACTGACCTTGATTCCAGGTCCCTGTACCTTAATACTCCATTTGCCATAAAATAAAATAGTTCTGAGTAGCACAAAATGATCATTTTAAATTTCATATTACCTACTTGAAATCTATTTTTACCTGTTTTAAAAGCTATTGATGAAAGTTACTTAGTTCTCCTATTTGTAATTTTATTTAATTATTATTAAAAATGTAGATTATTAATTTAGCTCTATGTGAAATCACATCTTCTAAACCTGGTTTTATTTTGTTTCGGTCAGGTGGTCGCCAAGCTGATGACATTGTCAACTGGCTGAAAAAGAAGACTGGTCCCCCAGCTGTCGAAGTCACATCTGCTGAACAGGCTAAAGAACTTATTGCCGCAAATAGTGTTATTGTGTTTGGTTTCTTTGCTGACCAGACCACAGATAAAGCAAAGGCATTCCTCAATGTCGCCAGTCTGGTCGATGACCAAGTGTTTGCTCTCGTTACCGATGAGAAACTGATTGATGCATTGGAAGCTGAAGAACAAGATGTGGTCTTATTCAAGAATGTAAGTAACTGTTTATTTTATGAAAAAAATTCTGTATTGTATATCTATTAGCATGTTTATTAAACTCTACTTATCAGTTATCACATATTGGACTGGTTTAATACAAAATCTGATGAATTAACAGAAATTAGCACAATTGATGGGTGAAAGCTATAACTATAGCTGTCTGTACAATTATATTTGGAGGTTTAATTTATTATATATGTGTCTAATTTAAGAATTATTAACAAAAATATCAATTTACAATAATCACTTAATTATTGCAAATAAATAAATTTACTTTAAATTAATAAAAAATAAGTCAATCATATAATGTAGGCCTATCACTAGTGGCATATTTAGAAGCTACTACATTATTATTACAGGCAGTGATAATAGTCTGACCTCACATGAATAAAGAGATAAGAAATGGGCATGTACAATATCTTTAGTCATTTAAAAATAAAATATCTAATGACATTTCATTGTCTTTTAACATTGACAATAATGGTTTAATTACTACAAATATCTGCAATAATATATAAAAATTAACATTGTTGAATTTAAATTTTTATACAATGTATATCAATCTGGGGTCAATGGTCAAATTTTCATGTTGATAAGTTTATCGCTAAATGACATTCATACAAAGGTTAAATAATACTTGTTCCTAACTAATGCTATGAATAGAAAGTGCCAGAGAAAACAATGAGCACATTGAAGTTTAGAATGCACCACAGATTTAATTCTAGCACTTCATAGTTAAACATTTAGTTCGCTAATTACTTATTAATTGGTCTCCTGAAATCTAACCATATCATGTTTTATATAAATATATTTATATAATTATAAATTCATGACTATAAACTCCAAATGAGAGTGAACAGAGTTACAAAAGGAGGGGTAGACCAAGGAAAACACTCATGGATTGTGTAAAAGATTATGGTGAAAAAAGATGTGAACGTGAGATGAGGAGGACCAATAGAGGATAGTAGAAAGAGAACACGTTGTGCCGACCCAAATAGTTTAGGAGAAGGGAAAGAAAAAAGACAAGGAACCCCAAACTTTTTCTTATTGCATACACAAATACTTTGTTGTAAAATAATTTGCATAATTTGAATTTTCTTTATACACTATTTACAAATTTGAAGGTATGATTATTTTGTCAACAGTTCGAAGAAAACCGCGTTAAGTACGATGGCACCATATTTGATGAAGATATTTTCAAGACATGGGTGTTTGTCCAAAGCATGCCAGTTATTGTTGAATTCTCCCACGAAACTGCTTCCAAGATTTTCGGCGGTCAAATCAAATTCCACTTACTTGTATTCCTGTCAAAGGTAAGAAAGAATATAATATATATGAATTGACTCCATTATAATAAAGTGACTCCATTCTTGCAATTGATATGGTCTGTCATATAATTTTAGGTTTTTTTTTATTGCTGAGGAACTGCAGACAGGCTGATGGCTCACTTAATTAGGTACATGTTACTGTTGCCTAAATGCCTATATGATGTTTGTGAACATAGAGGCACCACGAATATGCTGCTGTCCACATAGGCGCACTGCTCACTAATGCCAGAACACAACAAAAGGCTATTATGGTGGCATACTTATACACCAGGGGTGATTGCCATCCAGTCGGACTTGGGGCCCTACCATCTAGCTAGGTTGTTTTATCGCCTTTAAGACAGATTATCTCTTATTTAGGTACACGTTTTTATTTTCTTTATTCAAATAATATATTAACACTGCTGTCCGGACACCACAGTAGTGTTGTGCGCGAAATAGCGGCTAGAGTCCGATTTCACCTTTTTTATTGAAAGTGTTTGATTCATGGATAAAAAGACCATGTACCTGCTTCTGAGCAAAACCTAGAGGTTGCCAGACTTTCCAGTCACATAAAGCAACACCAACTAGTACTTATTTCCAAAATGAAAAAACTGCCAGGTTCAGTTGTTTTACCATATGAAACAGAAATACTAAGTAACAAAGAAAACGTAAATAAACAAATATATAAAACAAATTTTGTATTTATTTACGTACGTATATATCTTCGAAATTTCATGAAAGCAGGGCAACAGGGTTGAGAACTTATGAGAACTAAAGATGAGAGTAGTATAACTTAACAATTTATAATTTCCCGATTATGTCAAGGACGGCCGGCGACAGGCCAAGTAATCCGAATTTGCGCAGCGGGCGCCAAGCGAATAAATTTTTACGAGGCATGTGGACGGCAGTGTTTAGGACCAGTAAGTTTAAATTGTGTCGTAGGAGGCTGGGAGCATTTCCACCTCTATGAATGTTGTTTACAGATAGTTTAATATTCACGGATATGTTAAAAGAAATCAATTAACAAATTCACCACTGGTCATTTCGGTACAATTTACTGTTATATCCCGCGCGGCCCTGCCTACATCGCTTATTGCCTAGTTATTATCCGTGCAGGGGCGGAGAAAGAATACTGACTCGGCTTGTCGTAAAAGGCGATAAAACAAACAACCACCTACCTACATGGTAGGGCCCAAGCACTTCTGGATGGCGACCACCTTTATTCTTAAGTAAGCCGCCATAATAACTTTGTGTTGTGTTCCGGCATTAGTGACCAAGTTCCTTTACCCTTATGGGACAGCAGCGTGTCGCGATGCCACTCACGTTGCAAACACCCATAGGCGACGATAACTGCTAAATTCCGAGTGTGCCGTCAGCTTGTGCTGTCCTAAGGCAATAAAAAAAAGTTTGGTTAATTTTTTATTGTCTTTGGAAATTTATAATGGAAATGGTTATTTTTATTTTTCTTGCCAATTAGCTCTGTAGCAGAGCTAATGGAGGGCTAAGGGTTAAGTTCTTTTAGTGGGCGTGAGAAAAATACCTTAATATTAACCTAAAGAAAAACAATTATGTCTATAAATAAGTAGGTATGCACTATTTACACCTCCAGTTGCCCAATCGGCACATATTGGTCAGAAGTGCTTGGCAGTTAATGTGTAAAATTAAAATGGCAAATCTCCACCTGTGAACATTAAACACTAGCTTAGTTTTATGTTTCATACATGTTTCTAAGAATACCAATCAGTATATTCTCAAAGTTTATTAGTTAAATATCACATTTCAATAATTAAAATGACATTTAATATTACTTTAATGACATGTGAGATGATTACAAAGTAAATAACTTAAAATAACACATTCTGATTTAAATTATTTTGAACGTGTTTTGATGTTTCATATATTTGAGTCACAATAAATGATTCAAATGTGGATACAATACGTGGCCGTATCCACGCTCTCACGTAAGTATACAAAGTACTAGATTCAGAGATCCGAATTCTTTCTTATTATAGTGATACATATATAAATTATGCAGCTTGATAAACTGTAAATTTCTCCTTTTACGAATTAGAAAATAATTTTGAATATGAATACATAACAATATTTATAGTAGGTATGTGTAAAAATGATAATGTTTCCTGAATCCAATTCATATGTAAAATTTCATTAAAAATAATTTACAACCTTAAATAGATGCGAATTTGAAATTATATTAATTGACATGTACTAGGTATTTGGAACAGACAGAATTAATGTTTTGAGAAACTGTGTCATTTTTTGCTAAGCATTGAAAGCGATCAGACTAGTCTCAGTACTTTCACGGTACACGTGCGTTTGCTCCGTCGCAGAATGTTTATACATGACCTTTACCCGTGAACTTTCACCATTGATTCCGTGACGTGTGACTTGACCTCTTGATATTTCGATGATCCTGGTGTATGTTTTGATTTAGGACTTACGCGTTTGTGACTTTTTTAGTTATATAATGAGTATTATTTGAAAAAATCATTCATATTCGTTGTGATATTTATTTTTGATATATTTGAGTTTTTTTTGGATAAGAGTTACTTGGTGGCTTAGACCACACTGAGATCAATCTAAATAAGACAGGTTGAAATCACTTGATGCTTAGGCTATTTATCTCGCCTCGTGGGCATATTATAACACTAGCTGATCAGGATACCTTGTTCTGCCATATCAATTTAAAAAATACATTTTAATAGGACTTCCGTAAAATCTGTTAGCGAGCGTCTGTAAAATTTCAAGTGGATCACATGTATAGCTTTAGAGATCACGACGTTTTACTACATACTAAAATAACCTGTATGTGTAACCCATCAGTCCGCGTTGGACAAGCGTGGCGGGTAAGCGGGTATACTATCCATTCTTTCTATGAAGAGGTCCCAGCCGAACGTTCTGCTCTGTTTTTATTATATATATTTTTTAGTTTTTTGCCACATGTAATGTTTATGGATTTTCTTAAAGTTTCTATCAACTTGTAACACGTCACACGCTTTTTGTACTCTGTACATATTATTACATACATATTTATTGATTTTAAAGACCACATGTATGCAGTAGCTGTATCATCGCGCTGTATAATTAGTCTTGTAAAACAGGTTCTTCTTTTAGATAGCATAAATATCTATTGGTTAATCAGAATCGGTGAATAAAATTGTCACGTATTTTAATAGAAAATTATTAAACATAAAACGGGAGACATTTAGTACAAACAATGATGAAAAGAACCGTAATTTCGAGTTCATTGAACTAACACTAACCGATTTGTAAACATTATTCACTAATCAATGTCAACCTCGTATGTATTTGTAATGTAGGAAATACAAAAATGAATACCTACCGAATCTACACCTACGAACTTTTAGGGGATGAATGTAGTATTTCTGATGAAAGCAGCTTGCAGCTAATGGTGAAAGAATATTAATATAGATTCGGTAATTTGAGATTATTTATTTTAAACAAACCTAACATTATTTTTTGTGTAGACCTTAGGCAGTGAATAATTTTTTTTTTATATATTTATGAATTGTTTGAATTTGTCCGCAGAAAAATGGTGATTTCGAGAAGTACGTCGAAGAGTTGAAGCCCGTCGCGAAAAACTACCGCGATAAGATCATGACCGTCGCCATCGACGCCGACGAAGATGAACACCAGAGGTTGGTTAATTTAATTACATATGCTTGTAGCTTAAAGGATCCGAGACTAATCTAGTCATGGGTTAATTCATGGGCTATTCATGGGCTAAGTCATGGGTTTGAATTCGACGATGGCATGCACAGCTAATATCTGTTTTTCTCGTCTAATGTGTGAATTATATAAAAAAAAATTGCCACGTACTGATGACGAAGAATGAAATGCACACAGAGTTCACCAATGGAACCCATTCTTTTGCTATTTGTAAATTAGCAAGAGTTATGACTCGCCTGTTACGATTTCCTGGGTTAATATTACTTAGGTAGTATTATCTTTAACGCCGGCCACGCGGTCAGATATTTTTTTATTACTGTGGAAGTAGACAGGTCGTCGGGACCCACGCAGTAAGCAGTTACCGTCGCCTATGAATGTTTATGGCACCAAGGGCACCGTTAACACCCTCCCGTCCACGTAGGGGAACTGGAATCTTCATTTATGCCGGAAAATAACAAGGTTATTATGGCAGCATATTTAGACACCAAGAGGGTTTTCGCCCACACGAACTTGAGCCGTACACTTAACAAAACTCGAGTTATTTGTTTCGCCTTAACACTAGATAGATAGTTTACTTTATTGTAAACCAATTTTATAAAAACAATGAAACTTATTTACACAATCAATATGTACTTGACTTACAATGTTACTAACTAATGTTAAGTATATAAGTATAAGAATTTATAAATATTACATTAAAATTAATATTTCACGTTTTGAGGTTATCTTATGGATTATTAATGGATAAAATCCATAACGAAATTTATTATATCAATATTCTTAGATGTCATATCTTGTCAATTATATAATTGATTTCTTGCGTCTTTTTTTGTGGGAATTTTCAATAATAAAACCATTACTTATGGTACATACATACATTATGTTGTCTTGACAATATAATTTAAATTTCAAAAAGACACCATAGTATATCAGTTGAAGACCTTTTTAATATGATTTGCCTGTCGCCAGACGGCGCATTATAACATAATTGTCACGTGCTAACGGTAAATACTACTTCTGAACTAGAGAATACACTAATTTTAAATTTATTGGTTCGATTTAATAATTTGTATTTATAATAATCATTCAGCTGCTTCATTCAGTATGGATCATAATATGTGTTTTCCGGACGTCAACTCCTCTTTGGGGATTCATTTAACCCTTTTAGTGCTGAGCTAATTTTCACATATTTTTCTACGTGGTAGGGACTCCCCTCAAGCCCGTCTGGATGGCGACCACCTTTAGTGTTAAGTATGCCGCAATAACCTGTGTTGTGTTCCGGGTTTAGTGACCTAAGTTCCTGTACCTTAATGGGACAGCAGCGTGTTCGTGATGCCACTAGAGTTGCAAACACCCATAGGCGACGGTAACTGCTAAATTCTAAGCGGGCCTGTCTGCATTCCTATAGCAATAAAAAAATTGCGAAAGGATTTTTGAAAAAAAAAGTACCTTATTAATTAAGTGTGCACAGAATCTTAAATATTTTCCTCAAATGTAGATGGATTTTCGTAATTCTTTCTGTTATGTGTAAGGGACATATCAAACTACTCAAATGTAACATATTTTTTACTATAACTGTATTTATTTAATTAAAAATACGACACGTCAGCACAGATCGATACCTAAAATCAAATTGCGCAATAGTCAATATTTCGACGCTTCGCAATTTATACGCATTAATAAAAAGTCGATTTATCGACTATTAACGCTCTAAGGGTTAAATTATCGTAAAATTATACTAATAAAAGAATACAAATAAAAATTCTTAAAAATATTCACAAAAGCCTAAACTGTGTTAATTTTTTCTGTTAAGTTTTTTCTCCGTGCAAGGTCAGAGTAATAATACTAACCCCTACGATCAGCGGCGTAACAACCCTAGCGGTGGCTAAATATGATACCTTAATAACTTTGTGTTTGGGCATACCGGCCATACGTGACCCTATGCTGACATGACATCGCAAACTCATAGGAGACGGTAACTGCTTACCGGTGGGTCATCAGACGGCGTGCTATTCAGAGCAATAATTTCTTTTTCCATAATTTCTAGCACATATCCACAATAACTTCACAGATCGAATAATTTTAAAAACCACCATACATAATTTTTGTATGATTGTAGTTGCTTGGAATTAAGATAAGTGCATGAAGATGAAGACAATCTAATTTTATAAGGCGGTACCATATTTTTTAAAATTAATTTAAATAATTTTTTGTAGAATCTTGGAGTTCTTTGGCATGAAGAAGGAGGAAGTGCCCTCAGTCCGACTGATCGCGCTCGAACAGGACATGGCCAAATACAAACCTACCTCTGATGAACTTAGCGCCAACTCTGTTGAGGTAAGTGAGCCAACACAATATTCGACTTTCTAAGTAAATAATGTATTCTATATACTAATGCAGTGTAGAGCATACTTTTGATATAAGTTGTACATTTTCTAAATTATTAACAGAAGAATACGATTCATAAAAGTAATTAACATTAAATTTTAAAGAATAATTACAAACAAGTTTTAATACTAGAAGGATTGTTGGAATACAATATTTATTGATAAGATCAATATCTATTATATATAATGGTTAAACTAGAAAATCAATATACCTAATTCTTATTAATATACTCTAAACGCGAAAGTTTGTATGTTTGTTACTCTTTCGCGCAAAAAATACTGAATGGATTTTAATGAAACTTTAGGCTATAATTTATAAAGATATTTTGTAATTGTCCAAAAGATAACTTATAAGTAGGAAAAAATCTGCCATTTGCGAGCCATTCTCTTCAAAAACCGTTAGAGTTACACGTACATATAATGTAAAATGGAAATGTTTATCTTAAATAGTCCTATAAAATAGCCCGCGACAGCATATATCTATATTTTATGTGTAAGCCATTATCGCCAAAACAGTGAACCATAAATACAATAAAAATTGATAATTTATTTCTAATGCACATTTGGTAGTATCAATTCTTTTAACTATATCTTTTACTAATCTAAAACTGGAAAACTTATACATCCGAAATTGATGAAGTGACGAATTTCCGTTTTGATGTTAATTTGTGCTTCACTTGATTTTTATGTAGTTTAATTCATTCATTTAATTTCATCCCTATTAATTAATTTTAAGTTTTGACCACATTTTACACAAATATCGAAGTTCACCGGGTCGCCTATATTATAAATATAGACCTCTGTCTGTTACATTTTCATTTTGATGAATTTCGGTAATAGAGATAGATTGTACCTTGGAAAAGATTTTTTAATTTATATGACAACAACGTTTACCGGGTCAGCTAGTGTTGTCATAATTCTTAAAAACAGTAGCAAACATTTAATATGCCCTACTTTTAAATTATACTACAGAATAAATAATGTAATGAAAATATTCGATTTTATAGCATTCTGAATAATTAACTAGGTTATATGTATGCGTTAAGGTATTTTCATGGTGCACATGTCACGCTTAATGGACTATTTTCATATAATAATATAGTAATCGCTAAGTATGTCTCATACGATAACGGTTTACACGCGATGGGCGTTACAGAGAAACTAATTTGATGTTTTATTACATAAAATTAAAGGGTTTTTGTTAACCTTGGCAATAAGTTTAGTCAAGCCCTGTCAATCATTGTAAAAAGGTAACAATATTATGTCGCATTATGCGTTATGTATCCATACTAATATTATAAATGCGAAAGTAACTCTGTCTGTCTGTCTGTCTGTTCCTCTTTCACGCCTAAACGGCTGAACGGATTTTGATGAAATTTGGTATGGTGATAGATGATAACCTAGAAATGGTCATAGGCTATAAATAATCACGCCATCGTTCTTAGGGGGTAGGCAGTAGGCAGATAACTAAATTGAGTTAGTGATTTTTTGTGCTTATCCGGTATCTATGAGAATCGGCCAACATCTATTTTTCATCCCCCTAAATGTTAGGGGTGACCCACCCCCAAAAAATTTTTTTTAATTTTTTTGACATTTTATTATTTATATGGCAGAACAACGTTTGCCGGGTCAGCTAGTGAATATATAAAGATTGGAAGGGAGTTTCAAAACAGGTTAAGATAGACAGAGATTCGACGGCACGCCTGATTTCGGCGGTTTGTGGGTTCGATCCCTACGCAGGACAATATGTTTATATGATGCAAATAGATTGTTTTGATCTGAATGTATATAACAGTCAATTAAACTTTTTCGTGTAAAACACAGGTCTTCACTTTTTAGTAGGGAAGGAAACTCTGTCCTTTAAAAAATTTAGGTATCTGCAAATGATGTTTTTCCTGTGTCTCAGATATGTTAATATGCTTTCTGGTGATATCTATTCATTAATAAACCTTATTTTTTTTATGGGCTTCATGGCAATTCAAAATATAGTGTAAGACATTCATAGATTCAGTCAGCATTTATTGAGATATCAAGATTTTACGTCCGCCTAATTTAATCTACATTTTAATTTATAATGAATCTTTTTTTCTTGCAAAATATATACGATATGTGTATAGATTTCGCAGCATTTAGCTTTAACAGGGGCGACAGTTTCCTGACTTCAAAAATGTCCTAGAGGTAAACCGAATGAATGATTTATTTGTCGCATTAGCGACGTCCTAGGAACGAGATTCGAAGTCACACGGCCCGTATTTCATTATTTTTCTTCTAATAGGTGTGTTTGTTTTTAAATAGGAATTCGTGCAATCATTCTTCGCCGGCACCCTCAAACAACACCTGTTGAGCGAGAACTTGCCGTCCGACTGGGCCGCCAAGCCCGTCAAGGTGCTGGTGGCGACCAACTTCGACGAGGTCGTCTTCGATACCAAAAAGAAGGTGCTCGTCGAGTTCTACGCTCCTTGGTATGCCTTTTAAATATATAATATTTATTGCTTAATAGTGCCAAAAAATATTTATTTATTTTAGTAAGACTTACAGGTTACTAAAGATCATAATTAATATTACTATTGCTAATTGCAAGTCGTCATCATTAGTCGTTAATAAATCTTCGAAATAATAAGATAATTTTGGCATTTGTATGTTTTATTAGTATAATAAATTATTTATTTATGAAAATACTTTAATAAAAATTATTGAAAGTGACATATTTATACACTATACTAGCTGACCCGGCAAACGTTGTTCTGCCATATAAATAATAAAATGTCAAAAAATTAATAAAAAAAATTTGGGGGTGGGTCACCCCTAACATTTAGGGGGATGAAAAATAGATGTTGGCCGATTCTCAGACCTACTCAATATGCTCACAAAATTTCATGAGAATCGGTCAAGCCGTTTCGGAGGAGTATGGCAACGAAAACTGTGACACGAGAATTTTATATATTAGATTATTAATGTGAGTAAAGGCAGATATAACATATCATTGTTTCATCAGGTGTTTTCTCAGATATGCGAAACGAAAACAGTCTGTTGCAGAAGTACACATACTTCTGACTACTACAAATGATTCATAAATCATTTGTGTCTATATTGACTGAATATCCAATTGTTAAACCCCTTTCTAAAAAACTATCATTTGATGTCGACAAATCAATGCGTATTATTCTAATCGTCTTTACTAATAATGCTGAAATCGTGTGGGGCGCGCCTTTAGCAGCTTAACTCGTAATTTTGAGTTGCAACTTGTATTCAAAACAAAAATGATTGTCTTGTAATACTTATGTAGAAAATAGTCATGCAATAATATTAGAACAGCATGGTGCCTGTTTAGACGTTATTACAGTGTAGACACGCCCCCTTATAATAAGGGAGGGGTTGCGTCATCCGACATTATACACAATTTACTCAAGTGCTTAATCTCGTTAGCTTGTATTCAATGAGCCATGTTTAATTATTCATTTGTGTCAAACACGATTGTATACATTTACTCCATTGCAAGGAAAATGTTTATTTATAAAACATCTTATAATTGATTACTATGGCAACAGTATGTAGTAGTAATGTTCTGTTGATCTAACCATATGATTTACGAGGGTGGTCCGATAGGTACTTACCCTACAAATGAAAAACAAAAATTGTGGAAAAGTGGCGATTTATTTCTCAAGATTTATTTCCTTTGAAGTCGATACACTTGGCCCAGCGATGCTCTAACTTTATTAACCCGTCTGAAAAATACGTTTTCTGAAGGTCTGCAAAGTAGTCCTCCGTGGCGCCGATAATCTCCCCTCATTCGACTCCAATTTCTGCTCGGCGAGCGATTTTCAAATTTGGAAACAAAAACAAGTCGCACGGGGCCAAATCCGGAGAATACGGTGGATGGAGCAGGAGTTCGTAGCCTAATCCTATCAATTTGGCCGTGGCGACGGTGGAGGTGTGAACCGGTGCGTTGTCATGATGGAAGAGAACTTTTTTCTTCGCCAAATGGGGCCGTTTTATCTGCATTTCGAATTGACCCAATAATTCGGCATAGTAAAGCCCTGTGACCGTTTCGCCCTTCTCCAGAAAGTCATATGTAGAAATCACAGCTTTTGAATCCCAGAAAACGGTGGCCATCACCTTTCCGGCCGATAGGACAGCCTTCGCCCTCTTCGGAGCACATTCACCGGATGAAGTCCACTGATCCGACTGTTCCTTGGTCTCTGGGATGTACCAGTGTATCCATGCTTCGTCGACGGTCACAAAATGACACAGAAATTCCTTCGGAATGCGCTTAAACATCGTCAAACACTGCTCTGAAGTGGTCTCACGGTTACGCTTGATGTCGAGTGAGCAAAAGCGGCACACATCGCGCTGAAGGCTTTCTCACGCCTAATACTAATTTATGTAGGATATGACTCACGCGGTCTTTTGAGATGCTTACTGTCTCAGCTATCTCGCGCACTTTCAACCGCCGGTCTGCCAATACAAGATCGTGGATTTTTGTCACGTTATCCTCCATGGTAGCCGTTTTCGGGGCACTTGGGTGTGGCTCATCAAAAACAGACGTGTCACCACGTTGAACTGGTTAAACCAATTGTTGACGGTCGCCATCGAAAGAGAAGAGTCACCGTATACAGCATCCAACCGCTCTGATTTCGCTGCGCGATTTCCCTTCCAAAACCAAGAATCGAATCACTGACCGATATTGCTCTTTTTCAATTTTTCTCAAATCCGCGGTCACGCTCGCTTCCACGCGGTCAAAACAAAACTACGCGTTCGTTTCAGCAGAAATTTTTATAGTAGATGTCTACGAGAATGTACTTGTGCTATCGGGCAGTAAGGTTAAGTACTTATCGGACCGCCTTCATATAACCTAGAGTCTGGTTCGTGATGAGGAATATGAGTCTAAGATATAGCGAATTTGATTGTAACGTAAATAAGTAAAGAAAAACATACATTTCATATCACGGCTTGCGACCGACCTTTTTGTTTAGTATTATTTCTCGTGCAATCAACGGTTACCATGTTGGTAAAGCGGTTAATGAGCGCGATATAAGCATTACTAGCCTACTTGAGGTTTTTTTTCGAGAAAAAGATTCATCTAAGTTTTAATAACTTTTTTTTCTTCGCTTTTATTTCATTGTTTTTTTTTTGTAATGACTGAATTTTGTTTTTGCGGCGCAGGTGCGGCCATTGCAAGCAGTTGGTTCCGATCTACGACAAACTGGGTGAACACTTCGAGAAGGACGACGACGTTGTCATTGCCAAAATCGACGCCACCGCCAACGAGCTGGAGCACACCAAGATCACATCGTTCCCCACAATCAAATTGTACACCAAGGACAACCAGGTAATTAATATATAAAAAGTATTGTTGAAAATATTTCATGAATATCATAATTAGTTTTCAATAATTAATTTTATTCAAGGTGGTATAAAAAATCAAACAAATGCCTTCTTGCCACGTATTACATACCCATTGAACACTCGCACATCTGCGCGTGCGCACTCCTGGGGTGTAATTAAGAATTTTTAACCATTTTTGCTAGTTTTTGTTGTAACTTGTACTTGTCTATGTGACAAATCAGTTCAGTGTCGAGTAGCACAATCTCAGAAGTTTTTGCTCTGTGTTAATATTATTACTAAGTCCATATATATACGTACATACACACATCTATATATACAGGGACTTTGACAAAACCGTCCAAATTCACACAGAAGAGTCTTTAGTAAAAGTTATGAGAAACATGTATTTTAGTTTAGTATCACATAGTACAAAAATGTTGAGTAATCAGCATCATAAAGTTATCCAAAGAACTCGCAATTTACATACTAAGGCGCGCAAGTGTCAATGACCGGTACCGCAAAAAACTGGTACAATGACCTAGTACGAGGCCGAGGACGGCGGTCATTGCATCTGTGCGAGTGAATACTACGCAATACTAATATAATTTACGCGGGAGTGACAGAGACAGGTAATAACAGGTTAACGTACGAAATTTGCACCATATGACTATTTTGTACGATTGAATTAGTGACCATATTTTCCTTGGAATGAAATATTTTATGGTGAAAATTTGACATACAATTTTTTTTGCAAAAATGGGTTCCTTCAATGATGTTTAGTGCGTAAAAAAATTTTGGACGGTTTTGTCAGTCATTCTGTATATAGACCATTAATTCAATCAGACTATGTAGTCTTACTGTTCTTTGCAATAGACAATTTCATTAAGTAAGGTGTTTTAATTGTGTGGTTATTGTTGTCTTGTTTGTGAACTATTGGTAATCTTCTTATTCCAAGATTTCAGATTCTCATACTCTGCTTTTTCTTTAGTTTACTTTCGTTTCGTCTTTGGTAACATTTTTATGCGCACAATTGAAATATTAAGTATTATAATGAAATGGTCGGTTTGCAGGTGCGTGATTACAACGGCGAGAGAACTCTAGCAGCCCTCACCAAGTTCGTGGAGACCGACGGCGAAGGCGCCGAACCAGTACCCAGCGTGGTTAGTATTCTTAACATTTTTAAGGCTACATTCCTAAATGACTTTGCTTAAGTACAAGTCAGAATCATTATCGGTAGCATCCGCTAGCAGCACTAGAAATGCTGATTTAACCTTTTTAAAAGTATAAACGAGTCATTCAGTAGTTTCAAAATTGAAAAAAATTAGAAATAATAGCTTTTCAGGACGAATTTTGAATTGGATTTTAAATTTGTCACAATCCTTTTATATTTGTTCAAAGGCTTGACTTGTGGATTGGAAGCCTAGAAAATTTAGACCAAATCGTTCGGTAGCACACACCTGTCGTGTTTTGTCTATAATGCCTCCGTTGCAATCCACAGAGCGAGTACGACGAGGAGGAGGAGCAGCCCGCCAGGGACGAGTTATAAGCGGCCCTTCGCCATCACGCTCTCATGAGACTTCCATAGCATAGTACTACTGTATAGATTATAATTATTTACTTTTTATACTTAAATTATACTAACCGACATTGCATTTCGTTAGACTGTTCACTTTAAATTTTTAAGGTCAGTACAGTTTTTTTAAAAATTAAAACTAAGACTGTAACAATTTATCAGTAAAACTTTGTTAAATATCTTCTGTAATCTAAATATGTATTAATATGAAATAATGTTTTTTTTGAACAATTAAAATAAATAATAAATTAACCTTTTAGACTTGATAATTACAGAACATGATTTTACTTATGAGTCAAATTGTCATGAGCAAATAGCTTAAGCCAGGCGATCGATCGATATGCAGTTTGTAGAGAAGTCGCGGATGTACTTATCAACGGCGGTTGACTGATAAACCGGATGAATTCGGCTCTACACCATCCCCGAGTCACTCCAGAACACAATTGTTTTTAATATTTCTTCTAATTGGAAGTGTGATTTTATAGACAAAGATCGTATTTTTTACAAATTTCCAGAAAATAATTTGCGTTGTATTTCAACTTTTAGCTTTTAAAGGGTCGGCCATGTTTGTATTCTTAATAAAATCGAGTTAAATAATTTGGATGTTAAATATCTGTAATATGATTAAGAATATTCAATGTTAACTTGTAAAGCTTATGACACAGAGAGCACAGAAGTAAAAGTCGTGTATATACTTTGTTTTATAACGCTATATTATGGGGCCCTATAATGTATTAGAACTGCTTCCTAATTGTTAGAAGATTTGGACACACTGTACATATTTGCTCGAGAGCGAAGAGTGAACTTCTGTACTCTCAGTATTTTTTGTGCTTGTTATCTATTGTTACGTGTAACAAAACTGATATTTTCTTAATACTCCCAATTGGTAAGATCTCTTATCGCGTACAAAAAATACATTAAAATTCGTCTAAATTTGGCATAATTATATAAAACAGGAAATGGCATATGTATTTATATTTCTGTATCATAATGATAGTTTGGACATTCCTCAGTAACATATTTCTTTTATTCGAACAAGGGAATCTGTTTTATTTTTGTATTTTAATTTTCTTCATCACAATAACTGTTTTCAGTGTTTTCTTATGATAAACGATAAATGTAAACGGACAGTGTCCGCAGTGTAAATACGTGTTTCTATGTATTTGCCAAATCTGTTTTTTGTATCTATTGTGGATACAGAAATTGATAAATAAAATTTTAAAATATTTAGTCTTTTATTTTCTTTCATTATGCAATATGTAACGATGAGTAAAATACCATTAAATAATCACGAGATTTACAACTATCCAGTTTTAAAGGCGAACAGCCGCGGAACGAGGTTCGAATACTTTTATGAAAAGATAAATTATTAAGAAGCGTCGTACCCCTGATACTTTTGCTCCTTAGGCGCGTCCTGAGCACTACTGGAGAGAGCAACACACACACCCGTTCGCTGTGTGCATTACGTTAAACAAGATTAATAAAATATTACTAAAAATCCATCGAGCGAGACGACGAGATTGTTAAGAAAGGAGTAAATGGTGAAAGTACCGTGAACTCGAAAATAAACGTCGCAGAGCACAATGACCAAAAGTCGAGACATAAGCCTGAGAGAATGGCGGCCTTCGACATACTACGTCGGCATCACCCCGGAGTACTTACTACCTTCTTTACGATCTCATTTTTTAATGAGATGCATTTACCTCATAAAATTCAACAAGCAATTTTTTGCTTGTTGAATTTTATGAGGTAAATGGTGATAGTTTTGTAAGGAAAAAATCCTCTACGTTTTTAAATTAGCACAAAATTTCGCTCAAGATCATTTCAAAAAAAATCGAAGAAACAATTAAAATTCATTTTCAATACAATGAAACCCATAATTATTAAGATATTGATTTAATAATACAACGGTTACAACATAAAATACATTTTTTAAACAATATAAACATTAGCTTTTCTTGTATCATGTTAACACCAAAAAGAATGGAATGAATGAGTTCATCATATATTGTTAAGAATTTTATTATATAACTAACCCACTAATAACTTATGGATAAAAAAAATGTCTGAAATAAATGATTATTATTATTATAAAGAGTTAGATCTACACACGGGCATTGCTTCAACTTTGTTAAAAATTAATTATTAAAAGGAAACATGATTAAAATATTTTATTAATTTATATTTATTCTTCCTAATGATAAAAGATTACAATCATCGTTAGATATGTAAAAACCTAATTTTGGGGATGAGTAATAAAATATAATAACTGAAAACTTACGAAAATGTTAAACATTTCACTCGTTGATGTACGTACATATTATTAGTCTTATTTGTTAATTAAATATTTTTATATATTTCAATTCAACGTTAATCAAACTATCAACAATTATTGAAAATAACGAAAAATTCCAACTTGCTATAATTATTTATAATGCCCGTGTATTTATTTAATCAACAATTTAAAAAAATACAATTAGATTTAAATATTTTGTTTAGTCGGTTATATTTTTAAGTATAAGATTAAGCTTAGCATTTGAGAAAAGTTTATATTTGTACCCGATATAATGAAATATATCTTCATACAAACGACTCCATTATTCAAAATTTCATAACCGTTTTTACTAATGTGGAAAATGCTAAATTTTATTTAGTAAATATTTACTAATAATATAGTTATTTATTATTAATTACTTGTATTAGATATAGCGAATGGTGTTGTTATTAGTGTCCATGATCCTCACAATGCTCAATAAAATAACTTAAAATAATAATCAACAAAAAAATACAATCGAAATGCAGTCTGTTGTTAAATACTTATACATACCAAAATTATTTCACTTATATACGAACTTACCTAATATTTTGTTCAAAATTAAAAGCAATATTACGTACATTTCGAATAAAACGATTAATGAATACTGTTTATTATCTTTACGTATTAAATTAACATCAAATTGGAAATTGTTCCGGGAGTTTCGCAAAGCAATGGTCAAAAGTCGAACCCAAAAAGAGTATGGGTGGTGGTGACCAGGATTTTTAGTGGATATTGGAACCAGTCGACCCGTGTCGACTTCCCTCTCGTGAACACCTATGCAGCACTGATATTTTTTTTACAATAGAATTTTTTTTTATCCCAAATTAGAAAAGTTTATTATCATTAAAATATCATTCTATACAAAATATACGTTTTAAACATGTTGTATATTCACAAAGTTGCAATTAAAAATAAGTGAACAATACTAAATATGTAGCATTATCTTATTTACGACCTAAAAGAAAAAAATAGATAATAGAAATTTACAAATAATATAATTAATTGAACAAAATGTACTAATCTGTGTACATAAAATTTGAAGTTGAATAAATTCGTCATAGTCGTGCAATAGTGATCGACATAATATCTTTACAGGACAGCAATTTCGAAAAAACACAAGCGCCATTTTACTATGACCGCATACCCGCCTATCAAATCCTTCATTTTATCGACAGATTCTCTTCAAATCCATAATATTTATTTAATGTATCAATAATATTTGGACTATTATCCAAGTATGGTAAAAAGTGAAATACGATTTTTTTTCAAAACCTACATTATTCTACAATCATGACGAAATACTCATATGCCTCTTTAACTTTATTTTAATTACAATTTTTTTTAATATATTTGAAATTTTAAGATAATCGAGTGCTTATTTAATTCAAAATTATGTTATTATAAAAAAATTATAGTAAATTACAGAATGCCTAATAAAATCTATAAACTATAGAATGTTTTTTTTTAATTTTATTTAATACTTTTTTAAAGTTACTTAATTATAATATTTATTTCTGAAACCATAAAAGCATTTCGCATATGATGTATATATACAACATATAACCACCAGTAAAGACAAAATATGATACTTGAATGTACTGACCAATAAATACCGTCAAAACAACAGCTTTTATTATTATCATCACATTAATAGATTAGGTATTATTATTATATACATAAACATTATGTAATGTATATAATAATAATAAAATGTACTGAAAAAGTGTTCATATATATTTATCACAATCGCAACCCTTGATTATATAATTCTATAAAAATCGTAATAAATATTTAATATTAAAAGCTGGTGGTCCAATAAACGCCCCTCTTTAATGAAAGCTATATTTTTCATATATTAGAGAAATCTACCTAACATTCAGCTTAATCTACTGCCTTTTACGCCGCCATCTTTAGTCTTTAGTGTTCATTATTAAGCAAATTACGGTAATTTGTTGTGATTATTGAAATATTTTAATTTTTTCTTATTTATGTGTTAAAATTAATCATAAAACGATTTATATTCATAAATAACAATAATTAAACTTTTGTGTGCTTGAAAATACTAAAAATACATAAACATAATTTCATTTTTGTAATTCTATTAAGTCTTAAAAATAAATTAATTTTTTTTCGTTAAAATATTTCAATAATTTTCTCCTAGTTAAAAGCGAGACATTAAACAGCTTGGGACACTAGGTTGTTGTCTTTTCTTTTATTGCTGTAGGACAGCAGACAGGCTGACGGCCCGTTTAGAATTTAGCAGTTAACGTCGCCTATGGGTGTTTGCAACGCCAGTGGCACCGCGAACACGCTGCTGTCCCATAAGGGTACAGGAACTTGGATCACTAATGCCGGAACACAACACAAGGTTATTATGGCGGCATACTTAAGACCTAAGGTGGTCGCCATCCAGACGGGCTTGAGGCCCTACCACGTAGCTAGGGTGGGTTGTTTTGTCGACTTTTACGACAGGCCAACCCTGGCCGCAGAGGTTAGTATTCTTTCTCCACCCCTGCACGAATGAAAAAAAGTCTATAAACCTGGCAAGACAATTTAATATAAATAATTCTTGTAAACTTCAACACTAGTTAGCAATTAAAACATTTCTATGTATCAAAGCGACTGATTGTACTTGATAGAAATAATATGATAGGTAATCATCCATTCAGTCACAGGCCAAAAGCGCTGCTGGAGCGCATCGTTTGCAGGCGCGGGTCGTAGCATAGCAACACTTTTCTTGTGCTGAGATAATGTAATACAATACGAAATTATACTTCTATTGAAGAAGCACTAAAATTATAATAATTTATAATCGCGAGCAAATTATAAAATTTAAACCCAGTGTCCAATGTGCGGAACATAAGATGCGCAGAACAAAATGTAAGTATACTGCAATATTGGGTTAGAACTCGATCACAGAGCAAACATGGAATCCTCCTCCTTCTTGATCTGCCTGTGCCGGGGCGTCTGCTGTGGGGTGTTCTCGTTGGCGTTGGGCAGGCTCTCCGCAGCGGCTGCTCTCTCCGCGAGGAATTTATCGAAGTCGCTGCTGGTGACACTCTCTTGGGCCACGTTCGCCGATGCCGCCTGTGCCAATTATTTCATTAATGTTCAAAAAATCCCACCTTAATGCAAAATAGGCCAACAAGGCTTTAATTATTTACCAATTAGTGTGATTTTACCATTAATAATCATTAAAAGAAAGAATGAAATTAAAAACTACTTGATATAGCTAAATAATACAGTGATTGATGCGAAGCCCATGGACAGGTTCGATTCCTGAAATGGTATTATATAAACTTCTTGATACATTTTCTTCAACGACTGTGCATATTGTGTTATTGAGATGGTGAATGATAACACAAGGAATGATGAAAAAGGCACACCAAAATCATCGATGTAAATTAAATATACAAATTTTCTCTTTTTTGCGACATCGCCAACAATTCTTTGGCGGAATCCGAACTGGACGTCGTCCAGATTTAGCCCTTCGGTCTCTAGCTGTTAGACGAGGTGGTCTGTGAGCATCATCTCGAAGATATTCCCCCCCTCGTCCAAAAGCACGATGGACCGACAGATGGTGGGCGAGTCCTTTGAGACCAATACCAGCTTCCCCGCCTAACGTCTGTGAGGAAACTGGCCTAGTCGGAGACACACAGCGATGAGTCTTAACCGTCGGGGCTTCAGGACGTCGTGGGATCCACGTACGTCCCAGTATGCCGTCGAGGCTAGGGGCGGGGTTTATGGCCTTTAGCCGCATCATCGCTAACCCCAGTTCTGCCCTGGGTCTCGATCTAAACTCACAAAGAGGGCCTCACACTGCAGTCCTCGCCACGCGGACGGCGCTCTTGTATTCCTCGTAGAGAAAAACTTCAACAATTTCTCCATCCACGTCTTCTCCTCAGCCGAGTGCACTGGCGGTGGGCAAAGTTACACGCTCTGTGGAACTGTTCCAGCTCCACATTCCACGAATAGGTCAGAGGAAAGGGCCAGCCCCGCCACTATTTCTTGGCCAAGCATAACGGCTGTAATGTCCGTTTTTCCCGAACGAACCCAGCAATCGGAGATTTAATACAAAAAGTATGTAGTGTATTGATTATTAAATTAAAAACAATTTATCATATCGTTAAATATGAATGGTTTTCATATCTTAGGTTTCTTCAACTTAATATAAACTTAAAGTAGAAGTATAGTACTATAAATATAGACAAAGTATGTGATTCGTCATTCCACGAGGAAAAGGTATGTTTAAGTTACCTTAATAAAAACCTTTGAAATGATAATGTCTTCTCACCAAGCAAATGATGTGATGTTTAGCGATTGATTGAGGACTTAATTTGTGATTCTATCGTCAATAGATATAATACAAAAAATCGGTGTTACTATGGCGAGTTAACTATGTTATTTTTAGTAAAAGCAAAGATGTGGTAAAAAGTTCATTTACCCTTTTACGGCTGTCTAAGATGGTAATGGTGTAACCCTGTTACTGGCCGGGGTCACACGGCCATAATAAATAGTGTATGCACATTCTGTGAGTTAAATTGGGAGGAATTTGTGAGAAGTGATGATCAAATATTTATATAAATTAAACAGTAAGTACCACATAATATCAAGTATCAGTTAATTCTATGGATAAATTCGTGCATTTGGAAAAATAAACTAAATTGAAAAGAAATATGTTTTTCATAAGAAATTTACATGTTAGTGATATGTTAAAAAAAATAATTAAAAGAAAACAAAAAGAAGACAGACCTTTTCCTGAGCTAGCCAAGCGGCTATCTCATCGATTTCCCTTTCATCCATCCCCGTGGGCTGTCAACGTAAAATATATAACTAAAAATTCGAAATTATATTACAAAAGAAATAATATTAACAGGCCAAAAATCACCATAAAAAAAAGAACTGTAAAAGCAGCTAGATAGAACTGTAGAAAACCGGCTGGGGGCGGCCTCTCGGGGGAGGTGCGCCCGCTCGCAGCTACCCCGCAAGGGAGGACGCGAGTGCTTTTCCACGTCGCGCCCTCTCGACCCCGGACGCGCGTTAGCGTGTCAAAACCTCACCCATAGACAAACACCATGACAGGGGCCGGCCTTAACCTTAAGGGCGGGCCGACGCGCATTTGCAGAACCAGCTGCCCGTCGACCCACGCGTTAGGAGAAAAGTGTTAAAAAAGCTAGATACACATTACATATATATTATCCGTGCAGGGGCGGAGAAAGGATACTAACCTCTGCGGCTGGGGTCGGCCTGTTGTAAAAGGCGACAAAACAATCTACCCTAGTTACGTGGTAGGGACCCAAGCCCGTCGGGATGGCGACCACCTTTGGTCTTAAGTATGCCGCCATAATAATCTTGTATTGTGTTCCGGCATTAGTGACCCAAGTTCCTGTACCCTTATGGGACAACAGCGTGTTCGCGATTCCACTAGCGTTGCAAACACCCACAGGCGACGGTAACTGCTAAATTATAAGCGGGCCGTCAACCTTTTTCCGGCTTACAACAATAAAATATATATATATATATATATATATATATATATATATATATATATATATATATATATATATATATATATATACACTAAATCAATTATTTGCTTTCTTCACAATACATATGAAAATTATACAAAATTATTCTCTAAAATAATATTTAAATGAAGAATAATAAAATATTTCAAAAATAATAATGACTTACCAAAGGCTGTCCCTGAGTGGCCCTTTGGTTGGCGGCCGAAGCTAGGCTGGTCGAGCTCTGATCTTCTAAGTTGTCCGCGTAACTACTGCCACTAAATACACCATAGCACGTTTGTTTAAAAAACATGTAAAATAACTCAAAGACTTGTATTCTAGAGCTAGCGATGAAGAGATGCAAAGAGTACGAGGTAGTATCCACTACGGATAGCTTCTCAGCGAAACCTTTAAACACTATCGAAATAAGTTCTGTGAGAACAAACTCCTGAAAATGAATTTGTGCTTTGTTCATAAGTACCAAGCTTGCCCGCATTAATTAACAATTAACTCCATCTGTTTATACTAAACATGAAACTGTCAAAATCGCGAAAAACAATAGCGTTCTCCGATCAACGTGGTAAATGCAATCCAACGCCTCCAGCATATTTAATTATAGTTATGTGACAAATTAGTGCGAGGAAGCGCTAGGGCACTATTTTTAGCAACGTAACAGTGTTACCGAGTAACATTTACGATTTTTAACTCGTCCACGCGCTCTGTGTCGTATTTAAGAGTAACAATTTTGTGGATAGCTGAATTTCCAATTCTATTCCATTATGCCATTCTAGAGTGAAAACGAGTAACAACGATATTGATTTAACTAAATAAAGTATCTACAAGGTTAAAATTTTCGTTCATTAAAATATATAAAATACGATTAATATTCTACAATAACTTACGAGTTACACGCAAAGATACAAAATACAAAAATAACACCTTTCCGTTTTATTATTATTTTTTATTTTTATTATTACAGAAAACATGTCACACAGGGTAGTTATATGTTTCATTAGTCCATTATAACATTTTAATATGAATACTCAGTTGTTTTAATTATTTTATTCTAATCCATTAAATAATGTGATGAGTGCCCGGATATTTCATACTTTCAAGATTACTAGATATAATAAAAAGTTTTGGAGATTTTTGAAGTATTAATAGTTTTAAAATGGAAGGTCTAGCACTGATAGTTTTTTACACCCAGTTTAGGCTGTTTTTTTTTTCAATTTTGTAGTCCTAATAAAATGTGTTTCTTCTATCTTTCTTTCTAATAGCAACTTACCCAGTTTTGGAGTTTTCGTAGGTGACGTTACGAGATTGTGCGAACATATCGAACTCATCCTTGGAGATGCTCGGGGACTTGTTCGGCTGCGAATCGTTGATGCCTGAAATACGTTTTTACAAAACTATTAACTTATTTTTTTATTAAGTAATTGACAATGTTTGATATATATTTTATAAAACATTTTTTATTTTATATATTAATTAAATAATTAACAATATACGAGTATATGTACTACTTTTTAATGGTAAAAAGAGATAGCTTCAACGAGAATAGAGAGATCATTACGTTTAGGCAGACTTAGTCATTAAATTTGACTTTGCACGTCAGAACGCTTCTGAGAGTCAGTTTCGATACACGTTCCCAGTCTATTAGTTTGTATTAATATGTATTTAATTACAAAATAAAATTAATACCAGTTATTGGACTCAAACCGATCAGTTTAGTTATTCTAAAATGACTATAATATAGCTTAAAACTTACCCAATTTGGCCACATCTGGCACATCGTCGCTGAGATCGATTAAGGCGTCATCTTCTTTTTTGGCTGTCAACCAAACAATTCACAGTAAAAATATGTTAAAAAGTAATATGTAATGTTTTACATTAAGCAAAATAATTGAAAATATCTTTTGATATATATATATATATATATATTTATATTATATATAAAATATCTTGAATTATCTTTTTAAAATATTCTTTCATTAGCCTTCATTATTCAGAAACTGTAAAATACACTACATTTATAATAAACTAGCTGGGCCCGCGACTCCGTCCGCGTGGAATAGTGACTTTAGGCAGCATTTTTTGGATATATGTGGTCAAATTAAATTGGAAATTCAACCTACTAACCAGCCTAAGCTGAACCCTATTTCATATGATAGATAATATAAATCTGAGGTCAACTTAAATATGAATTAAAATTTCCGAAACTTATCATTTTTAACAAAAACTATTGTTTTTTCTAAAATAAAAATAGCCTATGTTACTCCTTGGTACATCAGCTATCTGCCAGTGAAACTCCCGTCAAAATCGGTGCAGCCATTTCAGAGATTAGCTGGAACAAACAGACAGACAGACGGACAGACAGACAAAAATTATAAAAATGTTGTTTTGGTATATGTACCGTGTATACGCTCGAATGCACTTAGTAAAAAGCGGTTATTTGAATATTACAAACAGACCATCTAATTTTATTTATTTGTATAGATAATAAATTTCAAGAAGGTATTACAATGTATGTATTATAAATGTTTTAAAGGCTGATTATTGGGAACGACACAATGACAAATTATTTTTAATGTTGTAATGTGACATCACAACATGGCCCTCAAACGTGGGCCATGTTGTGATGTCGCTTTTGTTGTCCACAGATAAAAAATTAAACTTAAATACATAGAAATAACAAATGCTTTTAAAATATACATTTTTAAAGGAAAATAATGTAACTCACGGGAATCAGGTGCGTTGGTGACGGGTACTCCCATGGCCGCGCCCAAGATGGCCGACGGGGTGGCACCAGTCGCCGCGTTCCTAAAGCAACGTTTACATTTCAAAACTAATCACATTTTAATTCCTTATCCAGTGACCAAAATGAAGTGGCAGTGGGCAAGTCAAATCTGTCGTAGAACCGATAACTGATGAGGTTATTGAGTTCGAGAGTTCCTAAATGACTTTGGCAAAATGCACAAGTCGTGCTATGTCATCTTTTAAGAGTTCTCGAGTGGAGACCGCATCTTAGCAAAGGTGCCGTAGACGCTCAGCAGCGACGACATGCGTGAAATGGCTGGCAAGGGCTGGATATATTATAGCCAGACAGGGATCTGTTGCAAGCCTTAAGGGACGAGTAGACGTAAAAATCAAACAAAAGTTTTAGATCGTATGGTTTCAGAAATAAGTATAGCACTATCACTTTGTTATACAATCGTACAAGGCGAGTAATATATTACTTTTTGCTAATTAACATGTCGTCAAAGGACAACACCTATTGGTTTCTGCTTATAGGATAGGTTGTAAACAGCAGTCATTCTAGTAAAAATCACATTTATCCACCTTTTCTTGTGCACAATTCTAAATCCACAATCCATCCATGTTTTCTTTGTCTACCCCTCCTGTATTCATCCGAATGGATTGATTGAATTATTTATAGCATTTTCCTTGTCTTTCGGTATTCTTTTCATTCCATTAGGAAGTCTATACTTCCTAATGGAATGAAAATGAAACGAAGTCCTATGACTTCGTGAGCTAGTTTTAAGCTACAAGATTTTACTACAAGCTTTATTACCTGTTATTAACAAATCTCGTATGCCTGAGTAGGAGATTGTTGAGCCGGTCGTTGGCGTGCAGCAGCTCTGCTGTGAGGGGGGATTCGCCTGCAAGGCGTCCAATCAGCTCCGCCACACGAGTCTGCATCGCACGCAACGTGTCGGCCAGTTCCTGTGTTATCCAATAACGTCAGTTAGTTTATCTTATTGTACTATTATAGTGGTATATTGTAGATAATCCAGGTCATATTTTCGTCCCTATCATGACATTTTCTAGGATAATATATGTATACAATTGCCAAGTACTGATGGTGATAGTTAACATTGTGAAGGTACTACAAACTTTTTATCCATGCTGGGGCAGAGAAAGAATACTGACCTCTGCGGTAGGGGTCGGCCTGTTGTAAAAGGCGACAAAACAACCACCTTAGCTACGTGGTAGGGCTCCTAGCCCGTCTGGATGGCGACAACCTTTGGTCTTAAGTATGCCATCATAAAAAAATTGTGTATGTTCCGGTATTAGAGACCCAAGTTTCTTTACCCTTATGGGACAACAGTGTGTTCGCAATGCCACTGACGTTGCAAACGTCAGCATGTCTGCTGTCTTACAGCAATAAAAAAAACTAAATAATTACAGTTTGATAAGTATCATACTGTTCATTATGTCTGGGAAGTAGCCTGATTTCTAAGAGGTTGCAGGCTGTCAATTAAAGAATAGCTCTTCCACACCAGTAAATGACACTATCTACTCTTGTAAAAGGACATTAGTCTGGTCTATGTAACTGCATTTTTAATAAGCAATACAAATACCGTAAGTATGATTATCTTCTATTAGATAACAAAATGACTCCTAAACATTGTGTTTGATGATAATCTTGCTTATTATATAATTATCATTTATACATAAATTAAAATAAGAAAAATGGGACCTTATTCTTTGATTTCATTAAAATAATAATCACAATGATCCTAAAAGTCATACTTTTTAAACTACAAATATAAAATAGAACTATATTACACTTTCATATGCGACAAGTAATTGTAGGCTGGGTTAGCAAAACTTTCTCTATCCCAAAAACAAAAAGACTAATCAAGAGCCTCCACTTTGAGTCGTTAAAATCTGCTTTCGATTGATGCATAACTAAAGAATTTCAAGTTGTCTTGTTCATATGAATCCAATATAGAATTAGCTTAAATAAAAAAAAACATTACGAACACTATTAAACTCACATTAAGCAATTCGATGTCACTTTCATGGTGGCTTGTGTGCGGTTGGGTAGTGAGCTCGTTGAGCATGTCGTTCATGACGGCCATGTTGCCCTCTACCACAGACAAATCAGCCCTTAACTTTGTGGTTTGGCTCTCGGAGAGGGTCACTTGACTCTGAAAACAAAGATTATTTTAAACATTTCTATTAATAAGTCTTTAATAAAAAAAAATTACATGTGTTTTATCGCTGTCCCCCTTTTAAAGGTACACTTTGAAGCCCAATTATGATTCTTTACTTAATGTCTTTGGTTACTACGTCTTTAGCGATACTCACGTTTACAGTGAGGGATTCCTGAGTAGGCCTGTTGGGGGAGGTCTGTGGAATGACAGCTCGTTGAGGGGATCCCACTATTGGGTCACCGCCGTCTGGAACACTCTGAACAAAATACCAATATTGATATAATTTTTGTAAAGTGATACATTTTTGTGAGAACAAAAAAAAACATGGTTTGATGTTTGACTTCTGAAGACCGAAAGAGAAATCTTCCTTCCACCTAGTCCATGTTATTTGGTAGAATGCACCAGCTGGTAGGAAAGGATGATCCCATCAGGAACAACCAGACCGAGGAAATTAATTATGAAAATATTTTATTTTTTCAAGTTAATCTGACGGGAATCGAAAATATAGGTTGAAGTGATTCGAAACAGACGGTATCAGTTCTGAGTCGGTTATGCTTCATCGATTTAAATACGCACTTCACGCTCGAATAATTATTACTACTGCCTCGAGGTTCCTGGTTCGATATGCGGTAGTGTAAATACTGGTGGAAAGTTAAATTCTGCACCGTGCATTTCCGTTTTGAGTTCGAATCCATGGATTGATATAAAATGATCATAAGATATAAAAATAAACATAATATACTTAGTTCCAAAATATGATTATATGAAATGATATATCAATTGAATGGATTTGTAACCTATTGAACATATTCAAAAGCTAATAGACTAATAAATGTATAAATACACACCTGTTTTATGGCGTCTTCAACTATCATAATTCTAAATTGTACTACAGATAAATTGTAATAAGGATTAAATTGTTTTAATATGATTTTGCACTCACGCGCTGCGGTGTGAATATTGGCGCCATTGCATCCAAGTCGGTCATCGGAAACTCGACACCTTTGCTACGCAGTTCATTGTAAACTTGCACAACACCCTGTATAAACATTTTTTAATATACAATATTAAATACAAAAGTATATTGCATATATCGTCTTTACATGTTCTTTGAACTGTTTTTGAGTAAAGAGGCACAAGAAAATAAATGGTATTTATGTGGCTTGATGTTATTTTACAGAGGTATTCAACTGAACACCTAACCCATAAAGGAATAACAGATGTCCGAAATGGGGTTCGCCATATATTTTCAAATAGATACTATGAAAAAAGTTATAGCTATGCACTTCTTGGTATTAAAATTGCCTCTAAAACTGTTAAAGTATTAAGGTATGATTCTGAACTATGCTGCACGCAGCAATGCTGCCGCGACACTACCGGTCCCCATACAATCTCTATAAGCTTGTATGAGAGTACATTCCGAGCTAGGCAGCAATGACGCGGCAGCAATGCAGCGGCAGCAATGAAGCGGCAGCAATGAAGCGGCAGCACGGCTGCGCGAGAGTTTGTATGGGGACCGGTAGTGCCGCGGTGCAGTGCCGTGGCGCAATACCGCGGCAGCACTGCTGCGTGCAGCGTAGTTCGGAATCATACCTTTATGCTGCCAAAATAATTATGTAACAATATAACATCAGTAGTATTCTAGTCTCAGTCACAATATTCTTTTAAAAGCTTATGACTTAGTTTAGGATGGTAACTCTTGGGCACCATTAACACATTTCAACTGGCATTCAAACCTAAGATTATAAGTAATGCATAGTAAATTTTTATACCTGTAAATCAGGTTGACTCTGGAATGCATCAGCCCAGCACTGGATAAGGCTGAGCACCTTTTCTTGGACAACTGTTGGTGGGTCATTTTTAGGTCCAATCAATTTTACCTAAAACATATAGTCCAATAGTAAAGTCTTCGTACAGGGACCACTGCCCTTGGACTGCCTACATTCAAAAGGAAAATCTAATGTCAGGACCTTGTTTATTGCTTAGCAGGTTGCAACAGTTTGAATGATGGTGTATTTGACTTTGGAACTTTCTACACTGCAGGGCAAGTATATTTAGTCTACCTAGGTGGACGCAATATTATACCTCTCTCACCCAGGCACCAGGCAGTAAAAGGACACTGGAGATGTTTAAGTGGGTCTACGAGTGACATGTGCCCTTTTTACACTATGGGTGCGAATAACACGGGAACCTCACACCACCCCACCCTGACAAGTATTTTAATCTCAAGAACAAAAAACAAAGGCTAAGTGTTTACTTAATCTGGCATCCAAGTATGTTCATTGACATTAATTATTTATGAGGTTTTCTTAATCAAATATAAGTTCAAATTTATGGGAGGCATTATTAACATAAACTTGTAATCAATTTTGCATAACTTTTAAATATTTACATTATGGACTAATAATAAATGGTCAAAATAAAATTTACAATGAACATGGTGACTTGAAAACTATTATGTTTCATTAGTTTACTACAAGTACTTAATACCTTCAATATTTATAATTTAAATTTTAATAAAAATTAATAACAATGACATCAAATATTGCATACTATTATTGTGTATTAATAATATACAATGGAGATCCAAATATTTTCCATTCTGATTCAGATGGTGTATTCTAGAATACATTAAAAATGCCATAAAAACTGTATCTGTTGATACAGTCCTTTGGCATTTTATTTATATATGTAGTCTCAGCTGAGTACCAACCCTAGATTCTAAATTCTGCCTGTTCTTGCCATTGGAACCTTGATGAATTGTGTTATAGATAACACAATTCTACCACAGAATTATCACATTGAAATTTAAGTCATATTTGACAATTTTCAATTATTAAAAAGAAAGAACAACATTTAGAATATCATACAATAATGTCAAGTTATCTGATAAAGTTTATTAACACTGTTTTATAGCTTTCACATAATGACATTGCAACTTATTTCTGATAAGAGGCTATTTATATTCAAAGGCAAATATAACATTGTAAATCTTTCTCACTGAAGGATGAGTGACTCAATTTACAGCAGATCATTTAACATTAGTTATTAATCATTCATGTTTAGGTTACTTATTACAGAGTAAACTTAAAATAACAAACCTCAATGATAATGAACTCATGGATTTAAAGAATTCTTTTAAACTCTCTAGAACTGCCCCTTTCAGCTAATGTGAAATACATTTATTAAGAACCTTTTTTATAATGAATTTATCATCATTACAGAATTCATATAGGATGTATTTATTATTGAACTTTATTTACAGATATTTTGTAAAAATTGTGTAAACTTTTTTCAAATAAAAAGTAGTACCGTGTTTTCATTAAAGTGTGTTCTCGTATATTAGTGGAAATCATTCGCTTTGACAAGCAATGAGTATGGCAAGGTAAGCACAATCTGTATAATCTTGAGGTTAATTAACAGGATGTGTTACCTAATTCTTGAGGTTGCACTTTATTATAAAAACACAATCTAAATCCCCAAGATCACACCTACTTTATAATCTCTGTCACACAAACAAGTTGCTCTACATGAATGCAGCATGAAGACCAATAAAAATAGGAAAAATCAGGTATTATGTAATGGACAATATTGATTTAATCTTGTAGGGTTTATTCAATAGCAGTAAAAAATTAGACTTCATTTTGTTGTTAGTTGTAGTTTGCAGTCTTACTTTCAAATTTAAAAGTATGTTAGCACATATTTATTATATATTAAGCAATCAAATGAGGGACCATTATAAAATGTCCCACATTATGACAGATCAGCACTATGAAACCAATCGCTGACCTGTTTAGCTGAATGTGCAGTTTTCACAGTCAGTTATGTATATACAATTAATCGGTGGCATTACGTTTTAAAATGTAACTTGTCTTACCAATTCAGATATAAATTCCTTATTACAAGCAAGAACATGGAATGGTTTTCCACAGTTCTTCACACATGTCTCGAGCACAGTCAGTGTGTACATGACAATAGTATAGTTTTTCCCAGCACTGGTAGTTAGCCTTTTCCTTATGGCCTTCATAGCATCCTTAGGTCCATCTGTACTGCTATTTATTATGTCACATATTTCCATATTAAGTGCCCAATTTTCAGACGGTAGAGTTCCATCTGTAGCTTGCTCTGAAATTGTCAATAGGATATGAATTAAACAGGTCAGCGTAATTTACACCTGCTAATAATTAGTAACATATAACTAATTGGTTAATAAGTTTATTATTGCGCAATATGACAAATTGATATTTAAGCCCCGTATAATATTAACATTTAAAAAGACCATGACAACATAACAAAAGAAATTGTTCAGATTTGTTAGTGCGCAACAAAACGGAATTAAACAATTGAAGACAAAAAGAATAAAATGGAGAATAAAAGTATCTTCTTCCTTCTTACCTATTTTCTGGCCTACCGGCGTAGAAAAAGGATTCCCTACACCAAAAAAGGACATTATTACAAAAATTAACAAATCGAATTCAGAAATCTAGACAATTTTCACCAATTTCTCTTGTCAGTCACTATTGCAATGATTGCAATACAGACAAAATTTATCAACAATAATGTGTCAATGTCTTTAACGAAACTCGATGGTGGCTAAAATTACTAATAATGCCAAGCCATTTTAAATTAACCTGGATCATAAATTGTCTATGGTGGCGAATTTTTAAAATAACACCAATAGACTGAAAAAAAACTCATAAAGACTGTATTACGTGCTAAAATTTTGTACTACTAATATTAGTACAAACTATAATATATCATAAATCTTTATTTTATTGAATAAGTCTGGCATCATTAATACCACGAAGGCGTTTCCGAGCAACCCATACATAAACAGTTATAGATATTTCGGTGTTTTACTAAAAGAGTAAACTTTCATTAAAAACATACTGAAGAATAAAGATTATTTACAATACAAAAAATGACTGAGAAGAAGTCCTTAAATAGCCTTATTATTCATCCACGTATTGAACCAGGCGTTATTGATAACGCCATGATAACTCGATGTATTTTGGAATATGGTGAGATTTTTTCAATGTATCCCAAAAAGTTAATTAAAAAATCTTTTGCTATCTATAAACTATTATTTGTCTCTACCAAATACTCGAATAACTGTCATGCTACAGCTGGGTTCGGGTCAACCCATAGAGAGAACAAACAATATACCCACGCCCTGCTCGTCCAATGCGAATTGGCTTGGCTGGTTAGTGGTTACCATGTGGTTACACATACCAGTGACTTCGATAAGCATGTTTCCTCACGATGTTTTTCTTCACTTTTGTATTATGTATATTAAGTGAGAAAAATTGCTTACACAGTACCACCATGTAGCATGTCAGGTCTAGCTTGGTCTCTGGGTGCAGTGGCTGATTTGCCCTAAGGCCCGGGCCTAGAGCGCCCAGATATTAGGGGCGGCCAATCGTGACAATAAATTCACTGATGATAACAAGAAATAACTCAAAGTACGTAAATATTCTAAAGGCTAGCGCACATTAGATATGGTGGGCTGCACTGCACTGCATCGTATGACAATAATCTTCCTATATCACTTTTTTACTTTTTAATAAAATATAGATAATGTAATGTGAAGTAATTATTTCGTTCATACATGTACGTATAAGTTATTTCGTATACATATGTGATTTAGGAAGAATATTGTTATACACACGATCCATAAAAACACTCGCTCGTTCGTTCGTAGGTTAAACAAACGTACTGTTACACAATATTAGGTGTTGACATTTAAAACTGCAGTAATTATACATAAAGTAATTAATTACTGCTGTTCATAGTACTGATAACCCATGTCAACTCACACTCATACTTACTACATGGCCTGGGGCCTAGGGCGGCCAAGACTGCAAATCCGCCACTGTCTGGGTGTGATACCTGTAAGGTACCAGGTACCTTAACTATCGCTAGATTATATTTATTTTTAAATACTAGGTCCATCGGAAGAAGCTGGTAGACTCTTTGCAGAGGAAGGCGTGCATTTGGATGAAGCTCCTATAGTCCGACTTGAATTTCAGAACATTCTAAGGATCGATCATCTTTGGATGTTAAAATCACTGAGAAAGCTAACTTTGGCACACAATTTAATAGAGAAAATAGAAAACCTAGAACTCCTAACGGGCCTCATCGAGCTAGATTTGTCATTTAATAAAATTGACAAGATAGAAAATTTGGAAAAATTGGTTAATATAGAAGTCTTATCATTATTCCACAATAAAATTAGAAAATTGGAGAATTTGGAGTCCTTGGAACAGTTGTTAGTTTTCAGTATTGGTGATAATTTAATTGAAGACTACAAAGAGGTTATTTATTTCAATTTTTACCCCATAAATGTATATTTACACTTTTATTTTGTTAAAACTGTACACAACTTAAACAGCGCTAGTCATAAAGTAAGCAGCAGAGAGCTTGCGTTATTGGTACCTTTTTTAGAAATAAATATTATACATAAATACTCAGAAACGGTAATTGTACCCATGATCCCCGCAGGTGTTACGACGTGCGAAAAGCTTTGCCCTTCAGAGGTCATCACATTCATTGAAGACTCAATTTCTTCTTCATGCTCTTACAATATGTGGACTTGGCACGTGTTCTGTCCTTCCATTCTGCTCTGTAAACCGTCTATAGCAACATTTAAACTCTTTTTTGCATAGCTTCCTTTGCGCAATTCCTCCATCTTTTCTTTGGATTACCCCTCCTCCTGATTTCTTCATGATTCATCCGCTAATTTCTAGCATTTTCCTTGTTACATGGCATTCTACCACTGCCCGAGCACTCATTGAAGACTCGGCCGAACAAAAATATTTACTTAAGTCTGACCAAAAATTGATAAATCCGTGTGCATTTCTGAAATTGAGTTATTAATGACAAGGAATTACATTGAATTATTATGGACAAGGAATTATGTTGGCGACCTCACATCTTGGAATTAAATCGCAGACTATTTGCATCCTATAGCTCTCTCAGGAGGCTCAAAAATTTTCTTCCGATTGTCACAAAGATTTCGCTTGCACAGTTAATTTTGCTCCCTATCCTTGACTACGCTTTTTTTTTGGTCTCGGGGAAAAACCTCTCTTGACGGGTTCCCCCGGCCCGGGGGGACTGAGGGATATGTGGTACTCCGAGGAAGATGTTCGATCATCCGACTACCCACTAAAAAACCCCCGCTGTTCTCCTGTCGCCTACGCCCGGGCCCACGGATATATGGCCTGCCGATCTTGCCCTTTGTCTTAGGGCGGGCCCCTTCTAAAGTGTTGGCGCCAGGGGGTCAGGGTTTCGTCCTCCCGGCGCTCTCCTGTAATAACTCTAGGAGTTGAGGGGGGCCGCGGAACAGCACGCGGCCCTCACCCTCGCGGCAGTAGTGCGGGCGGCGGGTCCTCCCCCGAGGGGCCGCCCGCGGCCGCTTTTTACGGCAGTCGGAGGTCGTTACTTGCCCTCCGGCGCCGTCGACGTGGCCTGCGTTGGCGGGAGGGGAGTATGGTGGTCGACTCTCGCTCCCGCTCCGCCGTCTCCTTTGCGGACATAACTGCCTCGCAGAAGGAGGCGTCGGCCGTCCATCCAGGATCGCCCCGACCATGGACTACGCTTTTTTTTTTTTTTTTTTTTGGTCTCGGGGAAAACCTCTCTTGACGGGTTCCCCCAGCCCGGGGGGACCGAGGGATATGTGGGACTCCGGGAAAGATGTTCGGCCATCCGACTACCCACTAAAAAACCCCGCTGTTCTCCTATCGCCTACGCCCGGGCCCACGGATATATGGCCAGCCGATCTCGTGGCCCGGGCCGGCGCCGGCCCGCCCTTTGTCTTGAGGCGGGCCCCTTCTAAAGTGTTGGCGCCAGGGGGTCAGGGTTTCGTCCCCCCGGCGCTCTCCTAACAACTCTAGGAGTTGAGGGGGGCCGCGGAACAGCACGCAGCCCTCACCCTCGCGGCAATAGTGCGGGCGGCGGGTCCTCCCCCGAGGGGCCGCCCGCGGCCGCTTTTTACGGCGGCCGGAGGTCGTTACTGGCCCTCCGGCGCCGCCGGCGTGGCCTGCGTTGGCGGGAGGGGAGTGTGGTGGTCGACTCCCGCTCCCGCTCCGCCGCCTCCTTTGCGGACATGACTGCCTCGCAGAAGGAGGCGACGGCCGTCCATCCAGGATCGCCCCCGACCATGGACAGAACCAGGGCCGGGAGCGACAGGTCCACGCCGATTTGGGCGACGAGGGCGCGGCGCTCCTCGCGCCACGCAGGGCACACGGCGACAGTGTGGTTCACCGTGTCCTCCTCGTCGCCCGCGCCACAGTGGTGGCACCCTGACGTCATCTCCCGCCCTATGCGACACAGGTACCTCCCGAAGCAACCGTGCCCCGAGAGGACCTGCGTCAGGCGGAAGGTCAGGGCGCCGTGGCGCCTTTCCACCCATTCGGCCAGGACGGGCCTCACCGCTTCGATGGTGGCGAGGCCCGCGCTAGGGTGCGCGAGGCGCTCCTTCCACTCCACCATGAGTACCTCATCGCGCAGCTCCGCCCGCTTTACCTCCACCTCGCGAGGCGCGGGGCGAGAGCCACGCTCGGCCGCATCCCGGCGCCACTGGTACAATAGCGCCAGGACTCGAGCCTCGAGGTCCCATGGTGGGGACCCATGGACTACGCTGATGTATGCTATCTTAACCTTACCCAAGAGCAACTAATCAAGCTTGAGCGCCTTCAAAAGGTGTGCATAAGGTTCATATTTGGTTTGAAAAAATATGACCACGTTTCTGAATATTGTAGTAAACTCAAGTGGTTGCCAATCTTGCTTCGCCGGAATGCTCACATTCTGAATTTACTTTATAGTGTACTGTTTATTCCATCTACCCCTCCTTATATAAAGGAGCGTTAAATTTCTTATTAAAACCCATTCCCGTTCTTTGCGCTCGTCAGAAAATCTCATATTACAGACGCCTGCAAACACTTTATCATTTTACTTCAATTCCTTCGCTGTACAGGCTGTCCAACTTTGGAACTTATTACCCGTGGATCAATGAAAAAGAAAAGCTAAATCACTTCCTATCTTCAAAAATATGGTCAAAGCACATTATCTCAATAAATAAATTGTTTATCGCATATACATATGTGTATTAATGTAATTTTATTGTTTGTCATTACTTTTTATTATTTTTTTCTTTTCTATTTTCTTTTTGTATATATTGTTATATTATTAATGTGCACCGCCATTATATATTCCCTAATGCGATCCTAGTTAGGTTGTCTGGAAGAAATCGCTTATTAGCGATAAGACCACCGATTGTTACTCTTTTTGTAGATGGCATATCTTCGTAAATTTAGATTCCTTCGTTCCGTGAGTTTCAAAGGGAATCCGTGTTGCGATGATCCAATGGCAGACCAGTTTCTAAAATCAGCCCTCCCAAGGGTCACTTATTTAGATTACAAAACCATTACTGAAGAGGAAAGGGAGGACGGAAGGGCTTTGTTTAGGTATTTTTTGGTATTTAGTATTAGTTTAAAAGAATGTAATAAATAAATATACTGTAATTCAAACAGCGCCATCTAGTCTTAAAGTAAACAGCAGAGCGTTTGTGTTATAGGTACTTGACAACTGATATATTACTTAGTATAAGTATTTTCTTTTATAATCATGACTAATCATGACGGTCATAATACTAGCTGTGCCCGCGACTCCGTCCGCGTGGAATAGTGACTTTGGACAGCATTTTTTGGATACATCTTAAGGTTTATTTTGGATTACAAACCCTATAAACCCTAAAATATAAATAAATGAAATATACAAACTGCGTTTGAACCTACAAAGTTTAGCCTAAGCTGAATCCTATTTTATTTGACTGATGATATAACTCTGAGGTCAACTTAAATTGGAATATAAAATTTTCGAAACTTATCATTTTTAACAAAAACTAATTTTTCTTTTCTAAAATAAAAGTAGCCTAAGTTACTCCTTGTTACATCAGCTATATGCCCGTGAAAGTCCCGTCAAAATCGGTCCAGCCGTTTCAGAGATTAGCCGGAACAAACAAACAGACAGACAAAATTGTAAAAAATGTTGTTTTGGTATATGTGCCGTGTATACATCCAAATGCATTTAGTAAAAAGCGGTTATTTTAATATTACCAACAGACCCTCCAATTTTACTTATTTGTAAAGATGTCACATATTTAATCACGACATATATCACGGGTGACCCCGCCTGTAAAATGTTCTATTAATTGTCTAGATATGTTCAAATATTTAAATAAGTAAAAAATTTAAAAGTCATAAAGAGCTGCTCACAGTAAATTAATTAATATTGATTACGATTTTTTTCTGACTATGCATGATGATACAATTTTAGGGGTCTACTACGTAAACTAGACGAAGCCGATGAAGTAGCCGAGAAAGCACGTCTGGCCAAAGAGGAATATGATACAAAAGTTGAATTCTACGCGTTATCCTTCGTAGAGTATCTGGGTGGACCAGAGTTGATTGAGTCCATGTTCGAGAAAGATCCCGACGGACTCCTGTTGTTGCAGATTGGAGGAGAACTAGTTGGTTTTTATGAGCAGTAAGTTCTATGCGAAAATTGCATATGTACCTAATATTATTTTTTCCGTGTAGGAGTGAAGTAAAAATACTAACCCCTGCGGCTTAGCTACGTGGTAGGGCCCCAAATCCGTCTGGATGGTAATCATCATTGGTATGCCCCCATAATACCTTGTGTTGTATTAGTGACCCAGGTTTCTTTACCTATAGGACAGCAGCATATTCGCGATGCCCCTAGCATAGCAAACATCTGTATTCGGCGGAAATTGCTTACCGCCGTTTGGCCATTTAATTGGCTTTTTTAAACTACTGCATATTTGTGATCTGAAACTCGATGAAACGGAAAAGTCACAGTAAAAAGAAACATATATATATCTTTATATATCTTATATATTCCTATATTTGTGATCTCTTTGTGTGGTGTTATATTGAAGTTTACATTTTTCAAGGTTTAACTTCATCATATGTGAATTGCAACATGTTTTTTTTTTTAATTTAATTCCTAATTCATCTAAAAAGCTTTCCAAACGCGTTTATTGTGCTAAATACTTTGTTCTGATGGTAAAAAAATGAGACCTGTTGAGATTACTGTCCATCCCCTGAAACGAGAGGTTCAAAACTACACTGGGACGGTTCTCTTCTCCCTCTTTATAATATTATAATGTTTGGGGCTTAGAGCATCTAAGTCCAGCTTTCATGTGGCTCGAGCCACGCACGGCGTCGAAAAAAGGTTACAACACACAACTAAATAAATTTTTTGAATTTTAAAACTTCAACGTAATTATGTTCTGTAGAATAGTACTAACAGATTAATTTTTTGAGATATAAAGAGCAATACGTAGAAACGATGGCAAATCTGGTAGAATTTGCCCAAGGAGCGTACAACGCAAGACAAAATGAAATAAAACTCTTCAAAGATCTCGTAGATACAGCTTTAGAAGATAGTGTGGAGAGAAGCAAAAAGTAAGTATTCTTTTTAATTTTCTTCGGCGAAGTTAAACAAGAAATAGTAAAAATAATAGGCAATGCGGGTACAGTGATCGTACACTTTTGAAATTGCAATATTTTAATCACACGAATGACACGATCGACAAACCATGACCAAACGACATTTAGTCGACTTCGGCTTTATTAACACGAAGTAATTCAGTCAATAACTGTATTAAATTAATCTTCCTTTTTTTTGATCTCGGGGAAAAACCTCTCTTGACGGGTTCCCTCGGCCCGAGGGATATGTGGGACAAAAAAAATTAATCTTCCTGCCCTTAACCCAAGCTATGTAGGGTCGGCACAACATGTTCATTCCTTTCACTCTCCTTTTTTAGTAACATTCACACCTTTTTTTATGCTGCACTATCATTTTTATGCAACTTTTACTTAACTGTATTAAATTTATTACATTTAAGAGCAGTAGAAGAATTCCAAAAGAAGAAAAAACCCCTATCAGACGAAATGAACGAAGTTATAGCAAAATTTACCACTAAACAAGCAATTATGGAGCAGTTGGAATCGCAAATAGTGGATTTGGCAGATGCGTTCAATGATGCGCTTTTCGCTCTGTGGAAGAGTCTAATGTCTATAGAAATGCAGCTTTACGAACAATGCGAGGTATTTTTTTTTACTGTGTTTCGGACTTTACTCTTATCTCACTTATTAATTTCTAGCCTAGATTCGAATGGTCTTCGGCAACTGTGGTCTTTGTCATACTTATCATGTAATGAATATTCTTAGACAATTTTTTTTGTCAGAACGATCCGGGTGGAGACATTCTAGCAATCGTAAATATATTCCTATCTTCTGAAAAGTTTCGTTGATATTTTTCTAGTCATTTTAGTAATGCAATAATATCTTTATTCCTTTACAAAAGTTTAGATTTTAACCTTGTTTGGGTTACTTATCTACAGTAGTAAATAAAACGTACTGTAGAGATCTTTTGAACATATTTTTAACAGTATTTATTACCTTGAAAACTGTTAAAATAAAGATCTTTATGAGACGAATATTTGTTAAACAATTTTTGTTGTTTTTGTCTATTTATCAATAGGTTTATAAATGCTATATTACTAATTAGTTAGTACTCAGTTTCTTTTCTGAATCCTTAATATTTCTGTGTACGTTGTTTTCAAATATTGTACAAGTAACAATAAAATAGTACAATAAGTACTGAAAACCTTTAAAATATATAGATATCGATATAAAACCAAACGTACAAAATGATATTTTCTATAAAATTCGCAGTATTAAAATGAAATTTATTATTCGCATAGTTTGGTACTTCTGGGCTTCCTCTTGATTAATTCATTCATTTGCAATTTACAATTTTTCTGTTTTCTATGTGTATATACTTATTTCTTAATCTAAATAAGTTAAAATACCTAGTATGTTTATTAATCTATTTTCTTTTTTTTTTATCATTTCTGTTTTAATTAACAACTGCATATTATAATGTTATCTAGTAATCTTATAGTAGGTAGTATACACATTGTATTGTCTTCCGTGACATCACTAAGGGCCAAGCGGAAGAACAGCGCTTATCTCAAACACCAGCACAATGCTGAGCTTGGTCTTTTTTAGGACACCACTCTCTGTGTGATCCGGTTTTATTGATTAAGTATTTATTATAAGCGTATCTATTATCTTTAAAGTTATATTTTGTAACCTTGCTTGTCCTAAAATAAACTTTTTTTCTTCTTCTATTAAATAATTTTAATTTGATGTTATTATTGTACTTTTTAAGTCGATTTTTGATGTTGTAAGTAAAGTTTACCAGCAAAGCGAAGACGTAAAAGGCATGTAAATGTTAATGCACTCTTAATTTCAAGGAATCGCGTGTCCAATTCTCGGTGAATATGACAGAGATGATAACGAAGCTTCTGGAAGTTTCTCGAAACGCTTTCGGCGCTTGGCGGGAGCACGACGGCGTTTGGTCGATGCGACAATTCGAAACCCTTTCGAAATTGCTCGGCAATAAGCTGCTCCTGGGGGATGTTTCACATCAACTTTTTGAAGTTAGTGTCTTTCTATCTAATTCATTACTTTAGTTGCGAGTGTTTACTTTAAAGTCAATAAAACAAGAAAATAAAATCTGCATTACAGAATTCAAATTTGAGGTTGAAGTTGATTTGACTTCTAAACTAAAAAACCCTTGGAGTTGTTGGGTCTGTGCCTTATTTCTTCGTGTCTTTTTCTATTCTTTGTTATCATTTTTATGACGCCGGTAGTTTTTGGACGTCAGTAAACGACTATCATTACGCCGTCCGTCAGTTCTATAAGATTATACATGTTATTGTTGGATGGATTAAGTTATTAAATACTAAGTTATTAAATAATGTAACTGGCTGCGGCTGTTTTAACTACTTTAAATAAATAAATGATAGATAAAATAGTTAATATGTATTAGGTAATGATGGATCGCGATCTGATGATGAACTGTGTGGCGCAGTCGTCGGACAACCACATGCGATTCATAGACGCCCGCGAAGACTTGCTCATCACTCGCGCCAACCAGTGGCGGGACGATCTCGTACAGGGAACCAACGAGTACGTCTCCTTTTACGTGACGAAGAACTCCCTTATGGTTGAAACCTGGTTTATATGGCCTTCTGGATTTTGCAGTAGTAGCCGACTGAATAGAAACTCGAAAAGAAAAAGCCTGTGCATTATCAGTTAGCTTGCATCACAACAAAGTGTGATTAGAAGGTGGCGTACGTAGTTTTAAACCATTCTCAAGTGTTAGTAAAAGCTTCCAACGGTAAATATACGGTTGAAGTTTATGCATCTTATTGAGGGCGCTAACTTGGCATTGTTATCTATACATATCTACACCTCAACATCAAAAAGTTTAGGGATAGCAGTCTGCAGATTCAGTAATGAGGCAGATGAAATATCTCTACACCTGCTGGTATTGCTAACCCCTATTGCAAAGGCTGGACCGGATGAGGTATGAGTAGCTCCTGTCCAAAGATTGCTGAGTTGTAGACGAGGCAGGCTTTACTTTACTAATATTAAAATAAAATTTACTAACAACTATAACAGTTAATTGAATTGGGCGCAGTGATACTAAGATGAATAGACTAGTATAGCCACCTTCCGAAATAATAATAAATAATATTAATCTATATGATGTTAAATTAGTGGTAAGGAGTTCTTAAAATTGGCCCTTAAAAGCTTTTTGTTATTGCTATGGTCCACTATACAATATTTAGTAGTTATTGTCGCTGGGGGCACCGCTAACACGCAGACGTCCAGAGGTAGGTAGCCAGATGGCTAGATAAGGCTTTAAGACCTGCCACCTAGCAAAATGTATTGTAGTATTCTGAACAAAATAGGTGAAAATAGTTTAAAATTACAAAGCACAATGTATTTAAGCTTGTACATTACATTTTTAGCAACGAAATAAAGCGAAACAGAGACCGCATTCTCGAAATAAACTACTACATCGACAACCAAAGGGAGGAGTGGACTGACATGCAGATGGCGCTCACGGAGGCAGTGGACCCCGAGACAGCGGCACTTTTGGGAGACGATTATTAGCCCTATAGTTGACAAATATTTCTACTTGCTTACCCTTGTTGATTACATTACATTTCCTAATTATTTATTCGTTTTCCTTTATATAATAATATTGGTACTGAAGATTTGTGATATCCTAACTAATAGTTTGTTTGTTATGCTTAAACCGCTGAACCAATTTTGATGAATCTCGTTATAGTCATAGATTGGACCTTGGAGAAGGACATAGACATTTTTTTTAATTCATATGGCAGAACAACGTTTACCGGGTCAACTAGTATCTATATAATACGTAGTATATATAATATATACAAAAGCAATTAAAATCAAAGCCATCTTACTTTATGCAAGTGTATTATTATAACGACATCCGGAACTTATACTTCCGAGTTTAAGGTACGTACTTTATTTTTTTGTTGTAACAGGAAAATTCCTGCGCATCTATTTGCGCCGGCGCCCAGTATAGTATCTACTGTGTACTACTACATAACTATTTACTGTGACTGAATAAATTTGGTTAATGTGGGACATGACGTTTATACCAGGGTAGTTACCGCACTTCTATACCGATCCCTTGCCTTTAAAGACTCCAAAATTGATACTCAGCCTTCATTAGTTCGGGATCGTACCGGTGAGGAGCGTCCGATTAAAAAGGTTGGTTAAGATGCCCACACCACAAGAACCCATCGCCTTCCAGGCTTCGATGGGGACTCCATCGGCTTCGACAGCTTTCCAATTTTTCATACGGCGAAGACAATTCTGGACTTCTGCAGGCGTTACCCGTGGCGCTAATTGTTGATTTGGAGGAAGATCTGGCAGTTACACCTCTTTATGCTGCTTGTTCCAGCAGCTCGTGGAAATACGAACGCCATCTCTCCTTCACCGTGAGGTCCTCGCATAACAGGTTGCCCCCGGGGTCTTTTACACAGCGACACTTGGAGATATCCTGTGCCGCTTTGACCCTGGATCGCACCAACTTATATATGAGCTTCTGCCCCTCAGACGATTCCAACATATCGTACAGTGGTTGTAAGTGGTCTCGTCTGACTCTGGCTACAGCTTTCTTAGTGGCGCGTTTGGCAGCTCTGTATGCGTCGCGATTTTCAGGAGATCTGGACGCTTGCCACTTCTTAAAGAGGGCTTTTTTTACCTGGTCTCCCTCTGAATTGAGTCGTTAAAACCACCAAGTCTCCTTGTCACACTTGCGTCTGCCCTTAGACTCGCCAAGCACCTCCCTCGCCGACCCAAGGATTGCCGCCTGAATCCTGTCCCAGTAAGCTTGAACCGGTTCGCCCTCACCACCGGCGCACTTGTCGCCGATGGCAGAGGCGAACTCCTGGAACTTGACTTCATCAAGCAATCACCACCTGATTCGGCGTTGAAGGCGATCGACACGTTTGTCTTTCGGCTTCCCGCAGACCAGAAGACGGTGTTGTGCAGTGAGTGAGACTCTCACCGGGTATGACATTGCAGTTGGCTACTTTGCTGATGTGGTGTCTCCTAGTGAGTAGGAAGTCGATTTGGGTAGTATTTCTCCCGATATTGTTGGTGATGAGATGCTCGGGTCTCTTTTTGAATTACGTGTTCACAATGGCAAGGTCGGCAGCCGCACACGTAATGACGATGTCCTCCCCTTTCACTTTGCGGCTACCATACCCAAATCCACCGTGAACACGCTCAAATTCCCTACATTCATCACCCACATGATCGTTTAGATCACCACCCAAAACGATCCCATGTGACAATGGAATCCCACGAAGTACTTCTCCGAGTAGATTCCAAAACTCTATCTTATCGGCGTCGCTACAATCGGCCTGTGGCGCGTAGGTGCTTACCAAATGGGTGACTACCCTACCGACAAGCACCCTCACAACTATAAGCCGATCGCTACAGCACTTCACCTCCAAAATGTCGTCCTGGAGGTCCTACGAGAGCACTATGGCGACCCCATTTTCCCCACCAGGTGCACCCGTGTAGATAAGCTTGTAGCCGTTCCCAATGAACCAGGATCTGCTGGCCTTCCTCTTCTGCAGGAACGTAACGGCCACTCCGCCTGGAGAGTACATCGGCCAACTCTCTCGCGCGTTCTGCCAGCGTGCCAATATTCCAAGTTGCGAAGCGGAGTTTCCTTTTGGATGGGGCTAATGTCTTTAGCCATGCTCGCCCACGGCACGGCAGCCCTAGTGCACTTGTCATAGGAGTCGGGCGAAGTTCCTGACGCCCTATCCGTGACAAATCCTTTTCTTGTACGTACCATTGTTTTTTTTTGCTGGTTTTGGTTTAAACATGTGCTTACAATTATTCGGCAATTCCAGCATCATAGTGTTCCCTCCTTACTCATACTCTTCAGTTTCTTTACTCCAAGTTCTTTTAAGAGCTGTTCTGGTCTTTTAGTGTCACTCGTGCTTTGTAGAATAATAGAACTAGGCCTACTGGCCGCGGGCCTTCTACTAACTTCGGCGCTGACCTTAAAATGGGCTATAAAACTTGAAATTCTCCGAATATCGTGACCAAATTTTTTAGATACTATATTTTCTAAATTTAAAAAAATATTTTTTAAATTATAGACCGCCGGGTCCCCTTAACTGTATTAATTCTTTATTTCTGTTGAAATACGTATTTAATACTCAGGACAAAATAATTATTATCTTGTTTCTTAGATTGTCAGGTGATTTTGGCCAAATATTATAAGACACTTATTTGGAATTTCCATAATATTCATTACTATATTTATTGTTCGGTACTTGCATAGGGGTATTTGAAATCCCGTCACCTGATTTTTGTTATCTACCCTCACTCTCGGTGAGGTAATAACGGTGAAAGCGAGGGTGGGACGGAAAAATGTTGGTTCTTGACAAAGAATGACGCCTTTGCACCGTGTGCGATATATATATATATATATATATATATATATATATATATATACACACTAACGAAATAACTGGACGGGACGGTCGACCTCCCTGGTTACTCTAAACTTTAATTGGCCGTGCCAATACTATCTGTGTGTTCAGTGTTGTGCTATAGCTGGTGCCGTGCAACAGTTCTTCAGCGACCTGAACCGAACCGGGAAGGGGTGGAATCAAGGTCAGTGCGAATTTCTTTGCCCGTCGCAAGACATCGCGTCTCTCTTGCCACCGCTTCTATCCCATCCTCTATCATACAGCCCACTGCTCTCGAGCAATCCTTCTTATTCCCGTACGGTGCAATCTCGGTCCGTGACCGGCATCATAAATATAAAAGTGCTATAGTTCAAAAAATTTGTATAGTCTAGTTCTTTAGCCATGAAATAAGATAAATAAGTAATTAACAAAAAAAATAGATTTTTTTATTTCATAATTATTTATTCAACAGTAACAATAAATAAGGCGTGTATAAATACGAAAACCATATAAAAACAGAATATTATTTAGTAGAAATGATCTACTTTTCCCTTATCATTTCTCAAAGACATACCTGTATGTACAATCATAAAAAACTTAACAATTATAATGAAGGTTCGAAGATAAACATTTCTGCAGTATACTTTCTACTAAACTTTTTTTTTAACTAGATTTTAATTGATTTTAGTATGATTTTAACGTCATCTAGGGGAGGCATCTTGCTTTATATTAATAAAATATTGAAATATACATTATTTAACAATAATAAATATTTATTTAGCAGCTTTCTGCTTCAACATTGATAGATATATTTCAAGTGATTGCTGTATTTTTGGATTTTGTAGGAATTGTAGAAACTCTTCGGTGTCCTGGCGGCGGTTCTGGTGAAGCCATGCTAGGGGTGCTTCCCTGAACCTTTGCTTGGTTATAGCGCGAGCCAATGGCGGTATCTTGTCAAACTTCTTTATAAACTTTTTACCTTTCTCTACTGCGTCTGCTTTATCTGTGGCTGTTTCGTCGATTAAACCCACCTAAAAGTTTAATTTATCTCCTTATGGTCCTCGCGTAAGTGATATGAGTAGTTATGTCACTGCAACACAGCCTAATGGTATTTTAAACCTGTTCTTCAGTCAAAAATTACACTAGCCAGCACATTTACTAGCGATAAATGCTTTGTGGTCACAATCGACGCCAGACACGTGAAATAGTGGTCGATGCTCTGCACAAAGTCATCATTTATGTGGACTAGTGTAGGGGGTCACAGGTCAATACTCCACCACTTTATTATTATTACCTAGTCAGGTCATAAATTCTGTCACATGTTTAATATAAAATAATTGTAACAAGTTTATTAATTATGTAACCATTCATATACCAAAATGAACTTAACAAAACATAGATTCTTACGACATTAAAGTTTATTCAAAATGACCTCCGTGATTTTGAATACAAGCCTTCAATCTGCGCGGCCAGTCGTCTATCGCAGCACGAACGAGGTCCATGTCAATATCGGCGGCTGCCTTAATCAAGGATGTCTTGAGTGACTCCAAATTGGGATGAGGCTTTGAACACGCCTTTTCCTCCAAGTGTTGCCATATCTTGTAATCTAACGGATTCAAATCTGGACTGGAGGAGGGCCAGTCTTCGTGCCGGATGAAGTCGATTTCACGCGCCGCCAGCCAGTCTTGTGTGCTCTTCGCTCTATGAGCTGGCGCCGAATCTTATTGGAATACCCAGTGCCTGTTATTGAACATGGTATGAGAAACAGGTTCCACAAGGTTCGTCAGGACTGTATTTTGATACACAACAGCATTCGTTTTTACACCTTTCTCACAAAAATGTACCTCTGTTAAGCCCCAATAAGAAACTCCCAACCATACCATGAGCGAGGATGGAAAATGACCTCGTTGGACACGCGGAATACGGTTGCTCGCTTCTTCACTACTGTGTGCGTACACCTTATCATTTTGTTTGTTGTAGCTCTCTTCTACGGTAAACATTTTTTCATCCGAAAAAAGAATTTCCCGATATTTTTTTCCCGCGTACCGCTTCAACAAAGCGCGGCATCTCTTCAGTCTCAGGTCCATTATACGAGCATTCAAACGATGTCCTGTTTTTCTTCGATATGCCCGAAGCCCTAAGTCTTCATTTAACACCCTTTTCACCGTGGTTCTGCTTAACCCCATCTGAAGGGCCAACAGTTTCTGCTTACGTTTGGGATTTCTTTGAATTCGTGCCTTCACAGCTTTTATCACTGCTGGAGTCCTAACAGACCGAGGGCGACCACTTCTTGACCTATCATCTACACTAGAGTCTTCATTGTATCGTTTGATGGTACGATAAACGAATCTTTTGGTAATATTCAAATTTTTCAGTATGTTAAAAATTTGAATTGGCGCGTAACCGCAACGATGCAACGCAATAACTGCAACACGGTCTTCTTTAAGCGTCCACTCCATATTTAAAAATGAGTAAAATTCTAAAAGTTATACATTTTTATTTTCATGAACAATTCGAAATTCGAATTCAATAAACTTTTTTGTGGCCAGCATTCTAAAAGAAAAGTTTTTACTGTGTGACAATACTTATGACCTGACTAGGTATATTACAAAAAATGGTGGCTTACTAAACAATTTAATAGATAAGAAAATATTTTACACATATTCATAATAATAATGAAATAGCAAAATATTTTATAGTTAGTATGCAATAGTTACTTTAGTTATAAGAATTTTTATGTTTGTAGATAAAATGAGTATACATTATCTATCTATTAATTTCAAGTGAAAATGATTACAATATTTCTCACCTTTAAAGCTTCATCTACAGTGAATAGCTTGCCAATAGTAAGGGCCATCTCAGCTTCTCTCTTTGATATAGTATTGCACATAGTGTCCATGAACCATCTTGGGGCTACGATGCCAAGGGCTGTCTCATTCAGACCTATAGTGAATTTTCCACTAACCATAGTTCTGTATTCACACGACATTGATAACAGGCAACCACCCGCTGGAGCATGTCCCTGCATATATTTTTATTTTAAATATATTTTAATTAATAGTTAAGTATTGCATTTATAAAATACTAGTCGTTCCCGCCCGCTTCGCTGATCGAATAACAGAAAAAAATAAATCGCAAAAAGTTTTGTACACATGCGCGCACTACACCGCTTGGCCCGCTTCTATAAAAATCGTTGTTTCTTTAAACTTTAAATTAAATGAATATATCGCAATAATGCTTTTTAGATATGGGCCAAGTGCCTAAGAAATAAAAATTTCATTTAAAGTAAATTGTAATTACATATAAACTATACATGAAAATTTATCATACTGCAATTATTATATTCGATTGCCATCTTGCAACCATATTGTGGATCTGTGGATGGAACAGAATAATATAAAAACACGACTAAAAAACAGGGGTTGATCGTAGAAGGGTGAAAATTTGAAGTTGTGTGTATTTTTCAATACTAAATCATAATAAAATAAAAATAAAAAATATAGTCAAAAAATTAAAAAAAATTTTTAGGGGTGAGTCACCCTTATCATTTACGGGTATGAAAAGTAGATGTTGGCCGATTCTCAGACTTACCCTATATGCACACAAAATTTCATATAAATCGGTCCAGCCATGTCGGAGGAGTTTGGTAACAAACACTGCGACATGAGAATTTTATATATTAGATAATGTAGAAATTCAAAAATTTAACACAATCACCATTGTCTGGTCAAGACAACAAAATATAAAAATGTTTATTGGAATTGAAAGCTATTACATAAATCTTTTTTGTTCCTTGAACTAAAGATGGCCTGTGTCTTGGGGACCTTCTTCCAGTTTGTAACTGTGTGTGCATGAGTACACATATGTAAGTGTTTCTGTGAGTTAACTAGAATTATAAAAAAAACTTGATTTATTAAAATTGCTGTCTCTCCACAACTATGAAATGCTGAAAGTGATACAGTGTTTATTTTTTTAGAAATTCTGCAAAAGGCATCAACTCGTTATAAAGACCTAGGCAAGATTAGGTGGCTCTATTTCTATTTGTAACTGACTATATACATATATAAATAGTCAATATAGTAGATAATCAAATTGTGTACTGTGTTACTATCTTGAATTTGCTTTAACTAGATGAAAACCATTATTGTATGGCTCATGCATACATACAATACAGTGTTAAATCTTGGCTGTAAATGATGATCATTATTTTTTTATAATAGTACTTCAATACTCACATTAATGGCTGCAGCTGTTGGAAACTTAGAACTGAATAACTTAATCCACACCTCTTGCAGAGTTGTCCAAAATTCATCCGCTCTTTTAATATCAGGTTTGTACATCTCCATTATATCTAATCCAGCAGAGAATACTGTGGAAGAAGACTGTAAAAAAATATTAGGTCAGCTTTTTCTTGCAAAAAAATATTTAACTATAATTATTATTATTATATATATTCAAATATATTAAAAAATATCAATACTTAAGTTGATTTACATTCTGTTAAGCTACAAATTATTTTTTAATTCATAAATAAAATTAACAGAAAGTAAATACCAATTATTAATACACTAGTTATGAATATGTATATTTAAAAAAAATGTGGACAATGAACTTCAAAATAGAAGTTAGGCTACAATTTAGATTTAATCCTAAGTATATATGTATGGATATTAAGTAAAAAACATACAGAAGTCAAAATCATTCCTTTACATTTATTTTTCCCAACATCATCTAATGCATTGCTAATAGCTTTTAATAAGTCTAAATTAAGACTGTTGACTGGAGGTCTTTGCATCGTCAATGTAGCTATGCCTTCATTGTCAACAGCCAGGTCCACCAAGGGCCCAGCTTTTGCTGACATTGCCCTTACATTGGGTCCCACCCATCTGGCATTCTTCGCTATAAATCGTAGAGGCAGCATTCTGAAAGAAAGTACAATTTTCTTTCACAAATATTACAACAAAAAGTTTCGTGCGTGGTTATCAGTTCTATTTTTCTTAGTTATTTATATAAATTTAAATTCTTTAATAAAAATTTGGCATAGCTTACTTATTTAATTTTAGTAAGAATTTTTTATTAGCAAGGTATTTGTTAAAGAAGACTCGACACACTTTTTGAGTAGTATGTTAATTCAGGAAGTATGTGTATATAATTCGAAACCATTGCAATAAATATATCTTTGTTGGACCTTGGACTCTGTATACTCGATCATCTCATAAAAGTTATACTCATTCGACTTTCAATATTAGGTAAATTATAATTACCTACCTTTTTGTTGAGCTGTTCGTTTAACAAATTAACATAAATAACTAATTAAAAGTTTTTCAAGTTCGCCTGTCACAAATTTAAACCTAAAAGTTAAAACTAAAAAAAAATTAAATATGATTGTATAAAGCTAGTTCTACATTCTTGTTTTTATTTTATTTAACTTGTGAGTGAATATGGATATGGGTCTGTATGAAATTATATGTTAAGATTTCATTGTCTGTGATGTTATCTTGATGTTGATTTTGAGTTATTTTGACGCATCCCTTCAATTAGTTGGAAAGTCATCGGAAGTTTGTAGCTGGTTTAATTATTTGACGCTTTTCGCACACTACAGGATACAAATGTGGAAAAAGTAAACAAGAAAGGAGGAAGGGATAAAAATTATAATAAAAAATGAAGAATGGGCTCAAAGTCCATTGAATGAAACACGATCACCTTACGGTTATCTATCCTTGTTTTCCAATTACAGCACTAGAGCGCGACATAATGCTCAATGTTGATGTTTCAACTACAGCAACGCTTTGCACAATCAAGCACTCACAAAAGTGATGCGTGCAATCGAATACCAACTCAGTGACAGAAAATTAACAAGTGTTTTTTCTTTAAATTGGCATTGATCGAAATTTTATTTATATACTAGCTGTGCCCGCGACTCCGTACGCGTAGAATAGTGACTTTGGGCAGAATTTTTTGCATATATCTTATGGTTTATTTTGGATTACAAACCCTATAAACCCTAAAATATATATAAATGAAATATGCAAACAGTCAGTATTATCGAATGCAACTGTTACGCCATGCGCCTCCGGATTACGTACGTTCGAACCTACAAAGTCCAGCCTAAGCTAAAGCCTATTTCATATGATTGATGACATAAATTTGAGTTTAACGTAAATTGTAAATTCAACCTATAATGTCCAGCCTAAGCTGAACCCTATTTCATAGGATTGATGATGTAAATCTGAGGTCAACTTAAATTAGAATATAAAATTTCCGAAACTTATCATTTTAAACAAAACTATTGTTTTTTCTAAAATAAAAATAGCCTAAGTTACTCCTTGATACATCAGCTATCTGCCAGTGAAAGTCCCGTCAAAATTGGTGCAGCTATTTCAGAGATTAGCCGGAACAAACAGACAGACAGACAAACGTTGTAAAAAATGTTGTTTTGGTATATGTACCGTGTTACGTCCGAATGCACTTAGTAAAAAGCGGTTATTTTAATATTACAAAAAGACCATCCAATTTTATTTATTTGTATAGATTATAGTTAGTAATATTGTTGAAAAAATTTTTAAAGCTTTCGTTTCGTTGTAAATTTTTGGAAATAATCAAAGTAGATTCAAACTGTGTTAGAAAAATAAATTTAAGTATGGATGAAGGTAAACACATTGACTTTTGTATATTCCACATTTAAAATGTGAATACAATTTTATTTTAGAATTCGAATCTATATTCTATATTTTTTTTGAACACTGAACTTAGCACACTCTGCTGGTGCATTTGAAAACTAATTCACGTTCCAATTAACCGCATAATTCGGCATTGTTCGCCACTGAGTCGCATTATGTTCTGTAATTGGAAAACAAGAAATACCTATGTTGGTGTTTTGCAAGAAAATAGTACCACAATAATAAAGTCAGTAAATCATGTGCTAAATAGAAATAGTAATCAAACTACAAGATGTTATGCTATTCATTTACCTGGCGTAACGGCTAACGCACGTTCGTACGCTTGCGGAGGTCATCGGCTCCATTCTCGTCCAGCGTCTAAATGTTTATGTTTAATGTTTAAATAAATTTAGAAAAGTATGTATGTAGTATATCAGTGGTCTAGTACCCATAACACAAGTGCTATACAACTTGGGACTAAATAGTGTTGTATGAAATGTTCCCATCTATTATTTATTTATATACTCATGTAATCCATGCATATAAAAATTCATTGAAATAATTTGGATCTTTGAATGATTATAGAATATATTTTAAACAAACTACGTTCAAAGTACACGTTTCTTGAATGTGTGAATTATATAATTCTAGTAATATGTAAATTAGTATGCAACATATTTCATCGTTTAGATGTTTTCTAAGTGGATATACAGGGTGACTTTGACAAAACCGTCCGAATTTTTTTTACGCACTAAACATCATATAGGGAACCCACTTTTGCAAAAAAAAATTGTATGTCACCATAAAATATTTTATATATCATCATTAATTCAATCGTAAAGAATAGTGCTATGGTACAACCTTCATACGTTAACCTGTTATTACCTCTCTCTGTCTCTCCCGCGTAAATGAGTAGTGCGTATTCGCTCGCCCGGTGCAATGCCGCCATCCTCGGCCTTTTACTAGGTCAGATGGAGAGGTCATTGACACTCTAGCACCGTATTATGTAAATTGCGAGTTCTTTGAATGACTTTGTGATGCTAATTACTCAACATTTTTGTACTATGTGATACAAAACTAAAATACATGTTTCTCATAACTTTTACTAAAGATTTTTCTGTGTGAATTTGGACGGGTTTATCAAAGTCATCCTGTTTAAGACACACCACATTGCTTTGAGTAGTGTGGATTCCCATAAAACGCACCCGTGCGCTCTCACAGTTATTAAAGGGACGATTGCGGAGGCAAATGCGGTACAGTAACATGCTTTTGAGTATGTTTTGACCCGGAAACATTGACTAGACTTGTTTAATATGCTATTTGTATTCCTACTATTCTTTAAACATAGATGCGATTTCATTGGGCGCAACATCGCCCAATGAAATCGCATCAGCAACGTTTTGATTGTATTTTGGAATTGAAAACTTATTGATAAAGCTTATTTAGTTTATGATTGTTCTGCGATCATGTTGTCTGTTATTTGGCTAATTCCCTATAAATTAATAATTAGAGCATGGATAGAATTTTACAATTTTAAAGTTATTATTCTTCATGTAGGAAATGTATAATTAGCCTAATTTTTTTGCTCAGTAACAGTATCAGTAACTGTCACTTGTCAGTATCACTGATACAGACTCAACTCACTCAACAGATTGATACTCAGTGTGACCATATGTGGCAGTTTCCTGCCATTTCGGCAGGATTGAGCCCTTATTTTAGGCTGTGGCAGGATGTGTGGCAGTTTTTAAAATTCGGCAGTATTTGGCAGTATTGGGAAAAAATGTTGATTATGGCAATACTACATCTTTAGTTACAGGTATTCCTAACCTAAACCTCTCATAAAATTTTTGTGTGACACTTAATTGTGAACTCTAATGATTCATCTTATAACTATAAAACTGATACGAGTGTAAATTCTTTTTGCAAGGTTGTATGTACAATGTACATTTCAATCAAATCAACAATATTATTATTCATATAACTTTTGTCTTTTATTCTGAGTACACGACTTTAAGGAGTATAAATATATAATTTGAGTGTGTTTTTGGTAAAATGAAGCGAAAGTATAAAAGAGCGTACAGGGCAGAGTGGGAGCAAGACCCATTACTGTCATCGTGGCTTACTAAAGCTAAAGACAATCCTGATAGGGCATTTTGTAACGCATGCAATTGTAAATTGCCATCGCGTCTATCTGCCATAAAAAACGTGCCTGTATAACAAAACATAAGAAAAATATGGAAGAGTATCACTATAGGGGGGTAGGCAGTCACCAGTGAATTATCTTTTAATTAATTAATTTTATCGTATTAAACAAAAAAAAATTATTGTTTGCGTTATGTGTATCTAATGTAGGTTTAATAGTCGCAAAAATAAAGTAATAGCAGCAACTTCTGACTAAAAAACTCTATTACGAGACTTTATACGTCCTTTTTCATATAGTAATGTTGTTGTAGGTTACTAAATTTTTCAAGAATTGTGTTTCGTTTTAACCAACTAAAAATGGCCAAACGGATGACTAAAGACATGTAGCGGATGAATATAATTTTAATTGTGATGTATGATCGATATTTCATATTAACAATATCAATAAAATATATTATTATTATACTGGCATTATTTTGGCATTTTCATTATAAACTTTGGCAGGATTTGGCAGGATTCTAGTCAAGTTATGGCAGGATTATAAATTTTGAGATGGTCACACTGTTGATACTGTATCAGTCAAGTCAGTCAGTGCAGTTGTGCAAATACCAAATAGAAATATACCGCAATTGTTGTTCAAAAAAATAACAAATAGAAACTCGTATTGGCTTGAAAGTAAAAAATATCAATTATTTTAATTTTTTTTAGTAGATCGATATGTAGGAATGAACAATTTCAATGATACGCGAAGCAATATTTTATTCATCTAAAATGTCTCTTGAACAAACTGCTTGTGATGGTAAGTTTTTATTATTATATTGCTTGAATTAGGATTTAAAGAGGTGTTATTATGGCTTAATAGAACGGTTTTGTAACTACCTATTTAGTATTTACCTATCGATCTATCGCAATGCAATGTGAAATATTATGTCTCAGAAGCATTGTTGTAGCATTGTTGCAATTCAAAAAATATCTTTACAGATTTAAAAGCATTTGAGAGACGATTAACGGAAGTAATAGGATGTCTTCAGCCAGCAACAATGAGGTGGAGAAGTAAGTTTAATAAAGAATAATTTAATGTCCAGTGGTGAAAGCCTTATAGAAGAATATACCCCGTAAAAAAACTAAGAGAGAATTTAATGCTTCAATATATTTATTTTTTAGTTTTACTAACAATGGTGTCAGTTTGTACGGCGATCGCAGCATACCACTGGCTTATGGATCCCCTTACTCCTGTTGTGTCTTTAACTCAGTCCTTGTGGAATCACCCATTCTTTGCATTCACATCAACTTTTTTAGGTAAGCTATGTGTAAATTTTTATTATATTAAATAACATGGAGTGTTTGCTTTTTGATTCATGGCTGTCCTGTGGTTAAATGGTTAAATTAAACACATTGTAAAGGACCTTAATATATTTATGACCTGTTATCTGTTAATCAAATTCATTTATTTTATTGTACAAAGTTGACATTGATTACTGTCAGATCGCCCTTGAGTGGAGAAAGCTTCCTCAATTCTCATGTCTTGCCATGCTTACAGAATATACATACATAAATAGCATACAAAACATGGCTGATCGAGTTCTAAGTGCCTTGTTGTGGTGGGTACAATTGCTTTCCAAGCAGAATAAAATACATTCTGCAAATAATTTAGTGTGCTCTGGGAGATATGTGTTCATCAGTTTTATTTTTTTATAGCTGCAGAACAACAGATATGCTGATGGCCCACTTAGTGGTAAGCAGTTACCATCGCCTATAAGTGTTTGTGACAGTAGGCGCAATGCTAACACACTCACCTGCATAGGGAAACTGGAACCTGGGATATGTTTGCTGTATGGATATTATGGTGGAATACTTAGAGACAGATGGTTGCCATTCAAACGGGCTTGGGGCACTACCACTTAGCTAGGTTGTTTGTCACCTTTACGACAGGCCAACCCTGGCCGCAGAGGTCAGTGTTCTTACTCCATCCCTGCACGATGAGTCTTATAATACAAGTTTCAACCTATTTCAGACAGTTGACATTCAAGTAGCTAATTGTTGTCAAAATAGTTCTAACTTCTTTGTTGTGTTGTGCTGTAGCCTACCATAGTTTACAATGTACCTGAATCTAAATTTAAAAATTTAGTTTTTAATTTGCAGTGTTGTTGTTCATGATGGGCGTGCACCGTAAGGTGGTGGCGCCGAGTATAATTACCGCTCGTACCCGCTCCGTGCTCAACGACTTCAACATGTCGTGCGACGACACTGGCAAGCTGATATTAAAACCTCGCCCAGCAAACACTTGATTGTACATATTATTTTATGAATAAGAATATTGTTCATTGTTAACAGATTTTTTACTTTTCAAGCTGATCCTTATACACATACTATCAATTTCTTAGTCAAGTAGCACAATATATCATCAGTTAATTCACTCAAGGCACAATGTACACAGAAATTATTCCCATTAGGGCCGAGTCACACCGGAATGGCAGCGGCCGGCGGCCCCCGGCGTCGCCGCTGGCGGCCTCGCGCGCCCTCCAGACTACACGCGCCTAGTCTCCTCTTGACTAGTTTAGTTTCTTCATTCGGCTATGATACTCGTGTGTTTGGAGTGAACATGATGGAATTGGTTATTATAGCACTATTTCGGAAGAAGAAAGAAACAAACAAATGAAAAAAATAAAAAGGGATATATGGGTCCATGACTTATGGAAGAAACGACGACAGAATTCTAAACTTTCTTTGGCCTTGTGTCGTCGCTGGCAGAACCACCGACAAGACGCACGTGGCGTGCGGCTGTTCGCTTCACCGCGGGCGGGCGGCGGTTGCGTCGATTTCAAGCGATACTGATCTTTTAAGTATGTAAATAAAGTTTAAAATTATTTCACACTGAAAGTGCTCGCCGCGACGCTGCCATTCCGGTGTGACTCGGCCCTTACGGTATATACATATCGTACAATATGTCAGTACTGTTAGTATAATACCCTCATAATTATTTAACTATATTTATTATTTAATTTAAATAATGCATACGCACTGCTTAGCCAGTTTTTTCATCTCATTTTTTTTATTGCAGCAGCAGACAGGCTGATGTTCCACTTAATAGTTACCGTCGGTTATGGATGCGCGATGCTAGGGGTACTGGCACCTGGGTCTCTAAGGCCAAAACAAGGTTATGGCGACATACTTATAGACCAGGGGTGGTTGCCATCCAGATGGGCTTGAGCTACCTAGTTACATTGTTTTGTCGCCTTTTACGACAGGCCGGCCCCGGTTGCAGGGGTCGGTATTCTTAGTCCGTATTAGCATGGAGAAAAATATGCGCATTATATTACCGATGGTTAGAAAAACATTGTGAGAAAACCTATGCAAAATAAATATATATATATATATATATATATATATATATATATATATATATATATATATATATATATATATATATATATATATATATATATTATATTTCTATAAATTTATTGGAATTAATTAAATTTCCAGTTTTTTGAAACAAAACAAAGCAAGGGTTCAACACGATAAATATAGGGTTAAGAGGTAATGGAAGGAGGACAAACTGTATTCACATCAAAACATTTTCTACAAGTCTATTATAGTTTATTACTTATAACTTTGGTGTGTTTTATATAAATTAAATAAACGATAACTAAGAAAAATATTTCTATCATACCTTTAATATAAGTAACATAATGTTGCAGTATACACAACAAGATATATAACGTCACAATTAAATTTTTAAAAATTTGCTAAGTTTTAACATATGTAACTGATGAAAAAATTTAATCTAAGTAAACAATTATTATATATATATGCTCGCAATACAAAGATTATTCCAATATGAAGTTCGAATCACTGTGATTATAAGTACGTGAAGTAGAAATCATTGCAATGCAAAAATTTTTCAGTATCGTTACAGTTTCCTTGAACTCGTTTCTACACAAAATTTACAATGTGTCCGGCTCAGTGGTGTGATACGGCCCGCTCTTGTTTATTTATAGTTGAGATCGGCAGACAGGCAAACAGCCCACCCGATAGTAGGTGGTCACCGTCGCCTATAAATGTTTGCAACACCAGAGGCACTGCCAACGCGCTGCCACAATCAAAGATAAACTGGAACGTTTACTAGTCCCGGAGCACAACACAAAGTCATTATGGCGGCATGTTTTAAAACCAGAGGTGGTTGCTATCCAGGCGGGCTTGAAGCCCTACCATCTAGCTAGGGTTATTTGTCGCTTTTTCCGTCAGGTCGCTCCCAGCCGCAGGGGTCAGTTTCTTACTCCGCCTCTGCTTTTTGTTCGCGTATTACAACCAAGCGCTATTAAACTTGGAAAAATACAATTGTCTCTGGCCAAGTCAGTACTGTTCGTATATACCCTCATAATTATTTAAGTATATATTTATTATTTAATTTAAATAATAAATATAGTTTCTTTGTTTGCCATATTGATTTTTAAATAAACCAGTTCGTATTGCGAGCCACTCAATTTTATATTTTTGTTTATGATTTTTACAATTACATATATTTGGAGAGAAATGTTTTGCGCGGCCCCCACTCTTTAGCGGGGTCGTGTAAGTGGAACCTGCCTAAGTTCCACTTACACGACCCTGTTAAAGTATCTTTATGGTAGGTTTTTTATTTTTTTAGTTTTACGTTCACGGCTTAGATTATAAGTTCTCATGTTTGAGGTACTGTGCAATGCATACGGGATATTGTACTCAATATAATTTTACTCAGACATGCATGGCCTAATTAAACTATACATTGCATTGCACACTAAATGCTCATTAAATAATGTTGAGCAAAACTCAGTCATGTACTAACTTCACAACAATAACTAATTCTTGAATTCTCTACCAAATTTTATTATAAAACTTTAATAAAATGATATAAAATTCATAATGGGCAGTGACGGTTTCGGAATCATATAATTATTCAATTCCTCATAACAAATACAATTCTCTCTATATTTGCATGTAAGTGTAATAAAAAGGCAGGAACTACATTAGAAATGGCTGCTTCGCCTGATCTAATTATAGTAGGACTATGAATTTATACTTCGATTATAAAGAAAAGATTATTTCTTATTGTAATTTGTTTGACGGACGAAAAAATTGTACAATTTAGTCACAGTAAAATATTGCGTGTATGAAATATTACTAACTTTTAATGTAGTTCACCCGCCAAGTTAACAAAACTATACAACTATGTTAAATTGTGCCGATAGTGCAATAATAGGTATTAATTATCTAAACATACAATAACTAACATTCTATACATCGAATTTTTGTGCTACAGTGAAATATCGATAGCAATTATATATTGAAACGTACAAATGTAACGAACAGTGTGTCCGAATACGCAGTGTGTGATGAGCGACAGTGCAGCCAAATAGACGGGAGTAATGCTCCACCACTCGAGTTGGCGGCTAAATTCGATTTCCCTCAGCTACATACCGGCTTCTTGACATACCGAAATGGTCGCTCACGCACTATGCGTGCGCGGTGCTGAGTGTGGGGTCATTTTACCCACATCTGCATTGATTAGCGATCATCCGATTCTATAATACATAGATTCTATAATACGTATTTTGTATAAGCTGTACTACCGCTTAAGAATTAAGATGACTTTTTCCCATTACTTTCCAATGGATACTTTAGACAGGACAAGTCACCGAAGGGCAGCAACGTAAAAAAGCGTGCATAAGTATGAACCTTCGGATGCAAGCGATAAGAAATGCTTAAAAGAAAATAAATTATAATATCAAATGTTTTCCCCGTTAATAGCTAAAATATCTTTTCAAATTAATAAATTTGACATTGGAATGTCTTTTAGATCTAGAGACCTAAAACAACTTATTCGAGGCCGACTGCACAAAGAAAAACCAAATTTGGCATTGATTTTAATATAAAAGAAAACATTTTGTTTGGATAACCCTTATATCTAATTCCATCGGTCCTGATGACCGTGTTCGAAAAAATCGGTCTCATATGGGTTACAGAAATAGTTTTTGAATTCACGGCATTAGAAAGTTATTTCTTTATTCAATTATTATTAGCGGCCTGGATTTGCCGTGTCTTTGAATTTAATTATGGTGTCAATAGAATTAAATCAATAGCGTTTTCTATTTATACCATATTTTAAATCGTACGTACGATGTATGTAATCATCCATCAATCGCTTTGAAATGCACAGACTACGTTGGACACACATATATAATTTCATAATCTGAAAACCATAATGCCTTTGTGCGATCTCTCGCCGGCTTTCATTACGACCATAGCCAACACATATATATTTCATTAACCTAATTAACAATATTTTTTGACAAGTATATATTTATTTTATAGAACACAATGACTTAACAAATATGACTCGACTATTAACTTTTTAAACATTATTATTATATAAAAAGAATTTTGACTAATACGTTGTCAATTAATGTGAATAAAATGATTATTATATGAATTTTATAATGAAACGAATCTTTGGAATTAAATACAAATTTGTTCTAACGCTCCATTTGGGCGTGTAAGATATGAACTATTAATCTATACGTACGAACGTGTAACTTCACTGGTACAAAACATTGAAATCTTATATTTTTAATATAAAATGTATATTGTTTAATATACGATTATTATATATAATTTGGAAATATGTAAAGCTCAATATCATAATGTTATTCTTACACCTCATGCAATTTTTTGCACAATGAATATTAAATTATATTAAAAAATCCAAGGCAATTAAAAAAATAGTAAATACAACATAATTAATACTTGATTCTTATATAGATAAGATTCCATAATCGTAAGATTAAAATAAGGATGGAAGAATTTATTTATTAAAAACAAAAATCGTTATTTTTAACATTGGTATTAAATACACAGAAAATAAATGAACGAACGAAAAATATAAACACAAAATCTGCTCAAGCAATTAAATTTGTTTGAAAGTAAAAATATTTTCTTTTTCATTAAGTATACTTACGATTATAGGGATCTGAAACCGTACATACAATGCACATTCATATTTTGACAAGAACATGTATCAAATTACTTCTATTTAAAAGAAAAAAAGTATATCTATCTTATTCCCTTTACACCGTACTAATATTTCCAATTTTTAAAGTATTATTGTTTATATATTTTTAGCATAATAACTTGTATTTATACTGAGCTCACGTGTGACTAGCCCTCGAGCCAAATATTTCTCTAGTTCACAATCTTTGATTTAATATCACTTATATTTTCAAGCTGAACCTAGTCTCGTGAATGAGCATTGCTTGACGGCAACAAGCCTCACTTAGATTTAGTATATAAAAGATAACTTAGTTTCCGACTGATAGGTAAATTCTGTTGTGAAATAAGAATTATTGTAAATGCAACCTTGCATACGTGCGGGGAAAGGGGAAAATTCTCTTAAATTTAAAGCTTTTTTGATTAAAACGTCAAACCCGCTCTAATGCTTTAATGTTCAAGAACTAAACATGTCAATAAATATATTGAAATTATAAACGATTTGTAATTATATAATTAGGTTGATTTTTATTTGTGTGTAACGAAATATTGAACTAGTGACATAATTAAACATTTCGTGTTTCATTAATTAATATACAATTTTTTTTTTATAGATAATGACTTCTTAACCGTTTAAGAACGAGTGTATATTCTTGTACGAGACGTTGGAAAAGCGTTATGATTTTCTATAGTACTCAACGAGTTCGATCGTAAGAATAGATTTTGAGTCTACAGTAGATCGGATATCATAGTTACGACAAAACGAGTGAGTAGGTTTCCAATTGCACTCGTTCCGAGAACACTCATCGAGTTAATATGTTCAAGCATTAGAGCGTACTTGAAGTTTTATTATATGCAAATTTATTTACGTAAGGTACTAAGGTCAATAATAAATTCAGAAAACTACCTCCCAACTTTTTAAATAGGAAATAATTCTTATTATCTACTTTTGAGATACTATTAATATTAGAAATACTAATAAATCATATCTACAGTATCGGGCAGCAAATACACAATAAATCAATTTTTTTATAACTGCCGAGCCTCCTAAAATTCAGGAATTATGATAGTAGTGCAAATAAAAGACATGCATCGAGAAATCCCCTCATTATTGTTATTGTCGATTTAATCCCCACAGCAACATGCAAGGCTCGAGTGCTGCCCTCACGCCGCCAGCAAAGCCTTTATATTCTTTGGCGTCGACGGATCGTTAAGATGTTTCGTTGTATACCTGAAATTTATTAGGAAATCATGTGAGGTTATTATAGATTAAAAAAGGTTACGAAATCAACTGAAGTTCCGATAAAATCAATCCTGTTGTTTCGGATTCTAGACGGAATTAATGCGACACTAAAATAAACGAGGGCGGAATGAGGAAGTACTTAGCCTACAAAAGAAAAACGAGAATTTTAGAAAAGTGACTACTTATTTCTCAACATAGTCTCTTTTAGCTCGATACACTTAACCCAGCGATGATCCAACTTCTTTAAACCATCTGAAAAATACTTTTTCTGGAGGTCTACAAAGTAGATCTTCGTGGCGGTGATTGCCTCCTCATTTGACTCAAATTTCTGCCCGGCGAGTGACTTTTCAAGTTTGGAAACAAAAAGAAGTCGCACGAGGCCTAGTTTGGAGAATACAGAGGATGGGCCAGCAGTTCGTAGCCTAATTTAACCAATTTGGCCATGGGGACAGCAGAGGAGAAAGAATACTAACCTCTGTGGCCGGGGTCGGCCTGTCGTAAAAGGCGACAAAACAACCCATCTTAGCTACGTGGTAGGGCCTCAAGCCCGTCTGGATGGCGACCACCTTTGGTCTTAAGTATGTCGCCATAATAACCTTGTGTTGTGTTCCGGCATTAGTGACCCAAGTTCCTGTACCCTTATGGGATAGCAGCGTGTTCGCGATGCCACTAGTGTTGCTAACACCCATAGGCGACAGTAACTGCTAAATTCTAAGCGGGCTGTCAGCCTGTCTGCTGTCCTACGCAATAAAAAAAAAAAAAAAAGAGGTACGAGCCTGCGTTGATATGGTGGAAGAGTACTTTTTTCTTCGCCAAATGGGGCCGCTTTTTCTGCAATTCGGTGTCGATTTGGCTTAATAATTCGGAATAGTAAAGCCTTGTGACCGTTTTGCCATTCTCCAGGTAGTCCGGCTGATAGGACAGTATTAGCCTTCTTCAGGTGAAGTTCACTGTTTCGACTGTCCCTTGGTCTTTAGTGTGTACCAGTGGATTCATTTTTCGTTGATGGTCACGAAACCACGCAGAAATTCGTTCGGATTATGCAATCCGGAGCAGATTCAACCAGAGCAGTTCTTGGAACTGTTTTTGAACAGCTCCAAGAACTGCTCTGAAGTGGTCTCACGGTTGCGCTTGTTGTCCGGAGTGAGCAAACGCGGCACAGATCGCGCCGACAGCTTTCTTTTGCCCAATATTTCATACAAGATAAGACCCACGCGGTCTTTTGAGATGCCTACTGTCTCAGCTATGTCACGCACCTTCAATCGGCGATGTCAATTGGAGATCGTAGATTTTGCCACGTTATCCTCCGTGGTAGCCCTTTTCGGGGCACCTGGGCGTGGCTCATCAATAACCGACGTGCAACCACTCGTTAAACCAATTTTTGATGGTCGTCAGCAAAGGAGAAGAGTTACAGTACACAGCATCCAAGCGCTTTTTGATTTCGTTGTGCGATTTTCTTTTCAAAAACAATAATCGAATCACCGACCGATATTACTCTTTTTCCATTTTTCTATAATCCGCGGACACGCCTGTTTCCACACGCGGTCAAAAGAAAAGTACGAGTCCGATCCGGTTCAAATTTTGACAGTAGCTATCTACGAGAATGTACACGATAGTAAATTTTTCTTGCGATAGTGGCGCCATAGGACAGTGAGGCTAAGTACTTATCGGACCACCTTCGTAATTTTTTGTTATAAGTAGTGAATAGTTGTTCAAGTTGAAATGGGTTCAACTTAAAAGATTGTCAAGTACAATATAATACAGTCTTAATACTTTGATTTTGTCCTAAATGGTTTAAACTGTTAATTGCGCTTTTTGTCATGTACATGCTTTATATTTTGGAACCATTATCCTCCATTTTCCTGTTTTAGCTTCTGATCTTCGGCTTCTCTAACAGTGAGATTATTAGCCTCAGTACAAATTGTTTGACATATTAAAATATTTTTAGTGTTACCTGAGTGCATTGAGTAACGGTTCCGCTTTGGTGGGCGGTTGCTGCTGCAGGAATTTGACGCAGCCCTTGACGTCGACTGAGGAGGAGCGGCAGAAGGCTCCCGACGGGTGCACCCAGTCGTATAGAATGATGAGCCCCACCATCACTCGTAGAACAAGGAGCGATGTCTCCTCACGACTGAACTGGGCAACTAGTTTCCTGCGATCAAAAGTAGTAATTTGGACAATCTGTTTTAGCACATAAATTTAGAGACATGTATTGTTTTTTATTTATAAAAACTGACAATTCACCCAGCGTAATCAAGGTCCAAAGAAAACAGCAGACAAAAGAATGTCTTATGTCTGGTATTTTCAATTTTATTCCATCTGAAGATTTACTGGTTCGTCACATACAAATCAACATAGCATGTGACGAAATAATAAATAATTACTTTTAAGATTAAACTAAATATAACCTAGAAATGTATCCCAAATAAGAACAAATATTAGAAAATCTTACAAATATTTCTGTGTGGTGGTCGAACTAGATACGACCATATATCATAGGGAACCAGACGTGTCGAATTGTGATTAGTTACGTTTCTCAAATTAACTATTACCATTCGTTAATAAAACATATTTTTTTTTAAATTTTCAAGTTGCAGTTGATAAAAACGGTTACTGAAAAGCGATCGCAATGATAACGACGATCAAAACTTTTAAATACGCGCTTTAAATTCTCAAAACTTAGTTATAATGCAATCACTAATTTGAATTATTAGCAAATTGAATTTCAAATTTGAAAATAGAATCAATGAAAAAAAAATTATGGTAAACAATTTAATTTGGTCACGTTTATATATAATATATTTATACAATGACCCTCTTGAGGTATGGCATATATATTTGATTATTATTAATTATTTGCTACATTTCACTATTTATTACATAAACTATTCGGAATACAATTGATTGAATAGCCATTTTTCAGAAAAAAAGATCACTTAAATCGCACAAATATTATTGGAACGGTATTTATTAATATTTAACGATTGACTTTCAAGTTCACCGAGTAACAATACAACCAAGTTACGTTAGCAAACTTACTTAGACAGGTCCCAGAAAGTTATACTTGACAAAGTGGAAGTTGTGACTTATAATTAAGTTTGACGAAATTGGTTCATTTTATTATACAAGATGTCCCAGAAGTCGACGTCAAGCCGGAATCGGGCAATAGGATAAGTTCTAATAGCTATAGTTATCAGAAAAATATAAAAAAAAAAACTGTTTTGTATTTTAAAAATTACGGACATTTAAAAAATTATCGAGAAAATTTGTACCCTATTTTTTTTCACTCCTGTTGCTACAAATCTTAATTATTTTTTATTTTTTTGTTATGTAATGATGAATAATGTGTCTGTAAACTCTTGCCTAAAATGTAAAGCCAAACTGGAGAGTTTGTAAGAAAATGTCACTTTTTCTCCAACAAAATATTTAAAATTAATTTTTCGCTCAACTTTGACTGACTGTACTGTAAAAATAATGTACTATGCCAGTTTGCCAGTATTAAATTAAATATCACACTGTTTAGTAACAATTTATTTAATTATAACATATTATGTTCAAATTGCCTTCGTTAAGCAGTAATACTTAATAATAGATAAACTTTTTCTTTCACCGCTCCCCAGTAAAAGAAATCTAACGGATTTAAGTCTGGTGACCGGGCGGACCAGGAGATTGTACCAGACTGCCCTATCCATCTGTCCGGGTACTCTTCATCCAAATATTGTCTAACTGACCGGGCATAGTGCGCTGGGCAACCATCTTTTTGAAACCACATGTCCCTGTAAATACTTAGTGGCACGTCTTCAAAATTTGGTACTTGATTTTGTAAAAAATCCAAGTAAACTTCACCGTTCAGGGCCTCGGGTAGCTCAAAAGGACCAATTATTCTCCCATTTAAAATTCCGGTCCACATGTTTACTTTAAACTAATACTGTGATCTATCTTGTCTCATCAAATTTGGATTTTGTACGTGCCACTCGTGTAAATTGTGCATGTTCATATAACCATCAAACCAAAGTAAGATTGAATAACGATTTAAATAAATGAGAAACGGTTATATTATATCTATGTATTTATTTCCATTAGCGCATCTATAATAATAAAATATTATGCCAATTCACATAGCGTCATCTATTTCCAAAATAATCAGCGAAGCGTTTGTATTATGGAAATATATACTTTTCTATTGTAAATAAATACGTAAATACAAACACACGACATGCCAAAGCCTCTGGGTTATGGAAGTCGAGTAATTAAAATAATAATTGGCACACAATCACATCCCGTCGTATATCCGCCAAATTAAGAGTTTTGCTTGTATTAGTATAAATACATAAGACACTATAATGCACGAAGGAAAATGTTTGGGTAACCTAAAATACCCAGACAAAAGAAATTACCGGAAAGATCAACCGTCTTTACCCAGCTGGGAATCAAAACTTTGAAGCAAACAATGCTCTGAACACTCAGAACTATCATCTATCTACTAAGCATGCCTTTTAAGTTCTGTCGTTTGCATATTTCCTGGCAATTTTGAATTTGGAACTGTTCTGTTCGCGGCAGATTTGAAATCATGATCATGCGCCGTGTTCTCCCGTCTTGAAATAACAATGAAGAAAGAAGATCTACCTCACTCCCCTAAATTCACAAAAAGGCAACAAATAGATCTTAGTATTTAACTCATTAATTTATCCTATTTTTATTCTATAGGATACAAGAAAATAATAGGCTATAGCCTAGATAAAGTATCACGAAAAGCAAACTACGAAAAAAGATCTAAAGCATTGCATTATAAAATATCAATTATGAACAGTACAGTGGCATGTCTTGAGTTTTTTTATGGCTTACATAAAAAAAATAATAAGAAATAAGACCTATTTATATTAGTTAAAATTTTGCTTTGATTTAGTTTATTTAACATTAGTTAATGAGCAAGTTTTTCGGGTCACATGTGTTATGTTACGGCCATCGCTGGTTTATGGCACATTAAAAGTATATATGGCTAGCTCTATATAGGACACTAGGGCCTTTCGTCACCGCACGGCCCCTTACATATGATGCAACTTCATAAAAATCGACATCGACATTTATTTCAGATTGACATCACACGTTATTTAAGCGTCTGTGATTAAATTATCTGCAATAACTTTATTTTGTATAGCTTTGGAACAGTAGACAGGCTAACGGTCATTTAATAATAAGTTACCATAGCCTATGAACGTTTAGAGATCAAAGATGGTTGCCATCCAGACGGGCTAGGAGCCTTACCACCTAGTTCGGGTTGTTTTGTCGCCTTTATGACAGGGTCAGTATACTTAATCTGACCCTACACGGAAAAACGTGCGCCTTTTAATGTTGTATCCGTAAATAAATTGTGTCGGTTGTTATTATACAAGTTTTTTACTTAATGTTTTTTAATATAATTAAAATATATGCAATAGGAAATGTAAATAGTTTTACTGTATTCAATTCTTTCACAGCTACGAAATCGATTAATAATTTTTTTATTTCAAGAGTAAGTCCAATTATTGTTTTTTTAAAGTCGACAAAATGTTTATACGATGCAAATGTTTTGGTGAGGGTATAAGTATGTCAGCTGTATGTTTGTAGAAAAGCCCTGCGATGCAGGTGTTTGCGGAATACACGTAGCTCTTTTTCTTACTATGCAAAGTTGATATTGTTGAAGAAAGATGTATGTCGTCTCTTCACGTATCAGTATTCAGTATCAGTTGTAAATAGCTTTAATATAAATATGTAGTGAATGGACGAAGCGTATTGAATTGTGAATGCCCCGTTTGATAAACGTTCATGCTGTGGCCACCACTGAAGCCACTGATAGTTATATCGGCTTAACGGCATTTCTGCGCGTAATGCGGATGTCGTTTGGGGCTCTACGGATACGTACGGGCTATACGAGTACTTATTTGGAAATCACTTGTTCCTGATCATTGTTCACATTAGAATTATAGCTTGAAGGCTAATCTCTGTCTTACAATATAATAAATAAATATACTAGTCCGTTTAATATTAGTGTGATAGAAAAATGACAATGTAACACGTTTTTCTATATTCGTAAATATTTTCTGTTTCAGCCAAACATGAAAATTGCAGTTATAATTTTTTAACACATTAAACTATATTTACTCTTATATGAGTGGAATATTTAAAACGTAAATTGGTGTTCTATTCTGACCATTAGTTAAAGAGAAAAATAGGACCATCTTAATTTCCACGGCGTTGTCTATGACCAGAATAAAAAAGTTAATAACTTTTTTTTTTTTGTCAATTGGTTATAAAAAAGTGATATATCTGATTCCTATTAAAATGAGAGAAGCAGGCCTGAGGGGGTCGCGGATTGAACTCTCGCCCCGAGTCTGGGTGTTTATGTTTAATTTAATATTAATATGTTTTTATTTAAAAAAGAAAAGTATATCAGTAGTCTAGTACTCATAATACAAGCGCTCAGCGAGTTACTTTATGATTAAATGGCGCTGATGTTATATTTGTCAGAGTGACTTATTCGAGGAAGCTGTGATTCGATAATAATAACAATATTAAATCAATAAATTTCGTATTTTTGAAATTATACATTGCATTTATAAGTGTTGACATTTTTAGTTAAAATCATAGAAAGATGGATTAGGTGAAAGATGAAATAGCTAAGAAAAACTTGAATGTAGAGATGACCGTTAATGTAGTTTATGGAGAGGAAATTTTTATTTTACGTAACGTGAGCTAAGCACATGAAAAACTTTTAAGAGACTGTCACTTAAGAATGAATTCAATGAACGGATGTAAGAATCTTATAAATGTTTAGTGATAATGGATTTGTGGTGTGACGAACAGAATATAAAACTGACGTGAATTGGAAACTTAGGTTATATATCGAGTTTGCAAGGAATAGTTACTTAAAAAAATAACTACTGATTTTCTAAAATACATTACGGTTAAAAGGATTAATCGTGGTGACGGCTTATAATAAATTTCAATTGAGATTAAATATGTGAACATTAAAGAGTATATAAATCATAAAGTTTTATTTACATATCATAAAAATGTTTGTTATTATTATTATTACACATTCCGAAATTATATTTCCTGTTACCTACACGAAATCACTATTTATAGTTTTATATGTAGGTTTATCGCTCTACCAGGTGTGACACAGATTATGGAATTTCATGGAAAATCTATCTATAACGTTCATTTATGAACCAAAATTACACTGAAGTTTATAAAAAAAAAAAAAAAAAAAAAAAAAAAAAAAAAAAAAAAAAACCCAATTTGATGACAGTGATATAGATATACACTCGTGCGTGTGAATGACACACACGTCATTTTATTCTACTGATATCAAGCTTCAATGCTATAGACATGCTATATTTTGCGAAAGTAACATCGTCATAGATTTTGAAAATGTCAAGTTTCGTACTTGTTAAACGTGAATTTGTGGACGCATTACTTATTTAAGTAAAAGAAAAACCCCGCTGTCATCGTTTGCTGGTAAAAATTTACCGTGAGCATGCTCTAACCTTAATTAAACACGTAGTTTCCGAAAATTCAAAAGTGGTGGTTCGATGTGCAAGACAAAGAACGTTCTGGTAGATCAAAAAGCTTTGAAGATGCGAAACTGCAGGAGTTGTTGGACGAAGACACCACCCAAACTCAAAAACAATTGGCAGAAACGTTAAATGTGACCCAAGAAACGATTAGCTACCGATTACGAGCCATAGGGAAAATCTAAAAGATGGGAAGATGTGTGCCGCCACATCTATTGAGTAGCAGGCAGCAAATGGAAACTCGAAAAATCGTCTGTGAAATGCTGCTTCAAAGGTATGATCAGAAGTCATTTTTGCATTGAATAGTGACTCTGGATTTATTTTGAAAACTCTAAGCGCAAAAAATCCTGTTTAGCCGGTCTATCGACTCCAGGGCCAGATCGTTTTGGTTGCAAGACCAGTGGTGTATTACTAACTGTTGAAACCTGATGAAACAGTTAATAGTGATCGCTACCGACAACAAATTATCAAATTGAACCATGCAATGATTGACAAACGTTCAGTATGAGCCCGAAGACACGGTAAAGTGATATTATAGTACGATAACGCACCGTTCATAAAGTTCAAAACCGGTCAAGGAAGCGTTAAAAGCACTTGTATGGGACATATTATCGCACCCGCCGTACTCTCTAGACCTTGCCCCGTCCGACTATCAACTCTTCGCATCAATGAGACATGCTCTTGCAGAGCAGCACTTCGCCAATTTCGAAGAAGTTAGAATATGGCTGGATGAATGGTTTTGCTCAAAGGACAAACAGTTTTTGTCTTGCACATTGCTCCAACATTAGTGACCCATGTTCCATTACCGCTATGCGGATAGTATACGCGGTGCCCCTAGTGTCGCAAACATCCATAGTCGCCGATAATTGATAAACTGGGCTGTTAGCCTTACAGCTATTATATATATCAGCGACCGTGTATTTTGTGTTGAATCAGCAATGTGGCATCAATACTGGCGCATGTAACGAAACATGATCCTCACGTGTAATAAATACGCCCATATTGATACAAGGACAAACCAAGAGCGGTTAAATTTCCATTCTCTATAGATAGCAAAACGTTTTGTTTGTAGTATTAATTATCACTAACGACTGCGGGAGTCACGGGCTCCTTTCCCGTTGTAAGTCTGGGTGTATAACCTACTATCGGGTAAGCCGTTTGCCTGTCTGCCGATCTCAGCTAAAAAGTGTGAATTGTCTCGGTATATTTATAAATGTTAACCTGAACAGGACATATATTTCGGCTAGCTATCAGATTTGGGCTATCATCATCATCATCATCTTTGCGTTAAATCCCGGTTTCAGCCCAAACTCTTGCTTCGGCGCCCGGGGTCCGCTTTCCGACTTTTTCTTCTCCACATCGCACGGTCTTTAGCATCCCTGGTAGTGAGCCCATTGGCACGCATATCACCCGTTACGACGTCAAGCCAGCACTTTTTGAGTCTACCCCTCCTGCTAGGGCCTGGCGGAGGCGGCATGGCCAGACATTTGTTACCCACGTAAGCATCCGGTTGTCGTAAAACGTAGCTGTACCAACGGAGCCGACACTCTTGCAATTTATCCGCAATGTCACAGACACGAAGACTGCCGCGAATGCGGGAGTTCCTAACGCGGTCCTTCCGCGTCACTCCACACATCCACCGCAGCAAATATGCTGCGGTGGATGTGTGGAGGTGAATACACCTCCATGACACGCAGCTCTTGCTTGTGTCGCTCTAACACCGGCCACGCTTCACAGCCGTATAAAAGGACAGGCCTAATGATGGTCTTATAGACCTGTCCCTTCAACTATACCGGTATCTTGGGGTCGCAAATGACACCAGTTACCTCACGCCATTTGGCCCACGCGGCAGCAATACGTGCCTTGACGTCGCAATCGATGTCACCAGAGGCATGAAATACAGATCCCAAGTATTTCATCTGATCCGTGCGCTCGACCGTGTCGCCGCCTATGCGTACGAGTGTGGGATCTGTGGAGTTACAGGCCAAGTACTCGATCTTCGCCACATTGATCTTCAGACCGCCGTTCTCAAGCGTCTCCTTCCACGTCTTCACGCGTGGCACCAGCCTACCCCTGTCCGAATCTGCCAGCGCGATATCATCAGCATACATGAGCCGCCACGGGGGCTGCTCATGTGAATTTCTGATGCTGTCTGACAGTACGTCTAATACCACGCTGAACAGAAACGGACTAAGGACGGATCCTTGGTGCACCCCAACGGTGATGGGGAAAGGTTTTGTGTCGCCAACAGCGGTCCGAACTACGGAATCGGAGTCACGGTATATGTCTTGGATGATGTCAATATAGGCCTCTGGAACCCTTTTAGATCGTAATGCCCACCAGATTATCGCGCGAGGAATACTCTATCAATATCCTAGGTACGTATTAGCCAAGTGAACCCATACTTGGAGACCTACCTAGGTGACGGTATGAATCTCACAATGGCATGTACGGCCAAGGTAGCTTTTTCCGTTTAATGTGCATGTTAGAATTGCCACGTACCGATGTTGAAGGAAAATATCAAAGGAAACCTGCATAGTGAGCCGACTCATATATGTAAACCAATTCTGCATATATCAACGAGCTTTTTCTTGCGCCTCCTTCGTCATGAAGAGGAAGGGAGAGAGAGTGAGAGCGGGCTGAGGTTTAGTGCACAAAAGTGGATCCTCGACTAACCAACCACTTTGACGATGATACTGATGATGTCACCATGATGACGTTATAACTTCGATTAATTAAAAGAGCAGCAGGTACATATTTCATTATGTTAAGTTGCATCATTTCTGAAAATCAGTTTCTTTTTATGATATTTAATTTAGATATTAACATGAGCTGTGTGTGGTTGTAAATAATAATCAGATATACGATGTATATGATAAATTCAGTGTTTTGTTTGCATGTTACAATTATAAATAAACTATAAACATATTAAGGAAACTGGAGCCTATTTCAACGTAGAAAAAATTATTCTCGGACAAAAATCTAGTTTTCCGTTTAACACAAATATAAACCATGTGAACGGAAATTTCGTTCTATATTGTTGTAAGTAATTCAGTAAGAAAGCTTTAAATAACATTTTTTAAGATCAGTAAATTCTTAAAATGCCTTTTATATACTTAAAATAATATTAGACATTAGCTTCTTCGTTCATACATGTCTTATCTAGATATATACATTATATTATTGTAATAAAATCCAGATGTGCTTTGGAAATAAAATGAATGAGTCACAATCATATTACGAATTGTTGTGTAGTCCTATTTTCATTACTAATGACACAAGGGTTCGTTTTGTTTATCGTGTCACAAATGCTTGAAAACAAGTCTTTGAGCAATGAGAAATTGAACATAACTTTATAGATATTATAGATAAAGTCCAAAATGAATAAATTTGAAGGAGAACTAAGGTAAAAAATAGGCGGCGGTAACTGATTACTATTAAGTGGGCCGTCAATCGGTCTGTTATTCACCAATAAGAAAACAGCAATAAAAAAAAAAACTAAATGTGCTTTCAAGTGGTGATGGGCGAGATACGTGTGTCGTATGAAGAATAACCGTTGGAGTAAGCAGAAGGAGAACAATAGTAGGACTACCTAGAGTGGAGACCACGTATTAGCAAACATAGTATACGAAGGCTGTTTGATAACTCCGTGACTATTTGAATAAAAAAATTTTTTCGCCCACAAATCGTTTTATTTTTCAACATAATCTCCTTTTAGATCAATACATTTAGTCCAGCGTTTTTTTCAATTTTTTATTCCTTCCAAATAATAGCTTTTCTCAAAGCCCTCAAAATAGGTGTTTGTTTCGGTTATGACCTTTTAATTCGAGCCAAACCGGAAAAAGAAAATTGTCGCAGGGGGCTAAATCTGGAGAATATGCTGGATGGAGTAGCAGTTCGTAGCCCAATTTATGGATTGTTTTGATGGAACAGCACTTTTTTTTCGCCAAAGGTGGTCTTTTTTGCTTTAAATCAATATCGAATCTATCTAAAAGCTCTGAATAATATTCGCCGGTGATCGTTTTACCCTTCTCTAGGTAATTTATGTGAATGACACCGCGTGCATCCCAAAAAACTGTGGTCATGACCTTGTTGGCTGACAGACCCACCTTGGCTTTCTTTGGTGCACGTTCACCAGGTGAAACCCACTGTTTTGATTGTTCCTTGGTCTCTTGGGGTATTGTGATGGATCCATGTTTCATCTACGGTTATATAACGGTGGAAAAACTCGTCCGGATTGCGTTTGAACATCGACAAACACTCCTTTGAAGTGGTCACACGGTTGCGCTTATGGTCGAGAGTAAGCAATCGCGGCACCCATCTCGCGGATAGCTTTTTCATGTCCAAATATTAATGTAAAATGTGACGTACTCGCTCATTTGAGATGCCTACAGCCACACCTCACGTACTTTCATTCTCCGATCGTCGAATATTATTCCACGAATTTTATCGACGATTTCTGGCGTGATGACCTCTTTTGGGCGACCTGAACGTACTGCATCACTTGTGCTGGTACGACCACAACGAAACTCAGTAAACCACTTCTTATCTGTTTAAATTGATGGTGCAGAGTTCCCATAGTATTTATCAAGTCTTTCCTTGGTCCTGCGCCACAGTTACAAGGAACCTCTCTTTCCATCTCAAGCAGTATTGGGATCCTTGGTGTCGACATCACGAATGATGTGCAGTTTAGGGAACAATTGGAGGGCAAAGCTAAACTTGCCTCCAAAAAGCTGGGTGTGTTAAACCAGTCCAAGGCAACGGTTTGTGCTATACAAAGCACAGGTCAGACCGTACATGGAGTACTACTTACATTTATGGGCTGGAGCACCCGCCTGCCAGCTGAATCCCCTAGACTTTTCATCCAATGGTGCGCAGTTCGTGTTGTCGACGATCACATACTCACAGACGGTCTACACACGCTGGGACTTCGTAGAGACTTTGCGTCTCTTTGCGTATTCTACCGTCTGTACAATGGGGAGTGTTCTGAGGAGCTATACAGAATGGTGCCCTCGTCGTCTTTCTACCACCGCACTGCCCGCTATTGGCTGGGTGTTTATTCCAATTTTTTGGAGCCTCTTCTTTCTTGTACGAAACGGTTCTCAAGAACGTTCATGTTGCATACTCTCAGGATCTGGAATGAGCTTCCGGCTGAGGTTTTCTCACCGCGGTACGATATAGGGTTCTTCAAAAAAGGCGTTATTAAATTTCATCGAGGCCGGCAGCGTGTTGGTAATGCCTCTGGTGTTGCTAACGCCCATAGGTGACGGTGACCACCTGCCACGGTGGATCGTTTGCCTGTCTGCTGAACTCTAACTATAAAAAAGTTACTGCGCGTGAAATTGAAAAAGTCACAGAGTTATCAATAGCCCTCGTAGTACGCCTTCAAGCCCGGTGTCCACCGGGCCTCAGTCAAAAAATCAGTCCTGATTACATTAAAAGGTAACCAACAGTAACTGGATGAGAAAAGCGAAGAAATGAGTACTATAACATATTTTTGGGGAGGCCTATATTCAATATAACTTAATAATATTAAGAATAGTAGATGATAATAATATATACTTGAATTTTCGCTGAACGCTACAGTTATTCGAATGTCCCGGCCACTCCTTTCAATATGGAAATTGAATAAGTATTATAGAATTCGATTTATGTAATCGACAACGTCTGATGCGATTGTAAATTGTATTGGCAGGCAATGCGTCCGACATGTTCGATACTGACACGCTTCAACGCTCTGCTGATTCAATATTCCCATTTTAGAATGAGTTTCTAGTCTGAATATGCGAATGTAGATAACGTGTTATTATTACATGAAGTGATGACGAAACGCCGTGTATTATGAAATTGTTTTCATAAGTTTGCAACAGAATATCATCATTATGCATAAACTCGGTAAGTATTTTTTCAATAAGGTTTCCATATTATTTGACAGCCTACGTCGCGTAACGCCTAACGCATCGAAGTGCCGAAGTACGCGTCTGGGTATAATATTTATTTATTTAGGAAATATACATGTAACATATAATTATAAATGTAGTACTTATATCAGTTATCTTGTATCTATAACACAAGTGCTATGCTACTTAATCCCACTGCTGGGCTCGGGCCTCCCCCTAGAGGGAACGAACAGTATACGCGTCACGCTCGTCCAAGGCGTAACCCGTTTGTAACGTAACAAATATGCTGCGGATTTCGAAAGAGCAGAAATGGAATGATCGAAATGTAAGAAAGATGGCTAAGAATATGGAGATAGAATTTGGGTCACTTGTAAGTCAAACGCACCCCAATGGTCACACACACGATTCAAGCGCAATCAGCACAAGCGCATGTTAGTGTGTATAGCAGCATTGTTTAAAGTGAACGTCGCAACGATAAGAACACGTGCTTTAAATCCGTTTAATATAGTTCCAATTCAAATAAAAATATTACTTTTATCTTTCTTATTTTAATATGTTGAATGAATGAATGAAAACTCTTTATTGTTCACCTTAAATATATGTATATATAAGAAAATTAAATAATATGTTATGTAAAGAAACGTTAAAAACACTATAAGTTGTAAATTATAATAAATACGTGCAGTGGCTAAGATACATATCATTTCTAAGTAGTGTGTGACAAATGAAACTCCTTCCACTGACGCACAGACAAAAAAGGTTTTGAAGATTTGACGGAAGTCGCTCTTGTAAACACCAAATTTAAATAAGTCTATTTTTTTCTTTACGCAAATTCTTGCGAAGTTTCCTTTCGGGAACTTAATTTACAAAAGCAACTCTTTTTTTCTTTTATTCATATATATTTTTCATCTCAATCATCTATATTGAATATATTTCCTTCCCTAACCTTAGCCTCACCCCTGTGACCAAGTGTGGTATTTTAAAGACCTCCCATTCTACAGATGCCATAAACTGTTTACAAGAATATTTTAAGGAAATATAGATACCATTACAAATTATAGGCTCTCTATTCTTCTATCCGAGACAAGATTGGCTTATCAACTTGATTATTTTACATTATACCTACAGTAGCCCCCTTGACCAGGTCACTGGCTACATTCCCAAAGTATCATGATGCTGATGCTAGTACAAACTTCCAGTACATGTTGATAACACGGCTGGCTCAGAGGTTACAGTCATGATTGTGTGTTCGATTTTTATGCAGGACAATATATTAATATGATGTTAATAGTTTCTTCTAGTCTAGGTGTATATGTTCGTCAATTGTATATATACCTTGAGCAGGAAAATTAAAAAAAAAACAGGTCGTTATAAATAAAGCAAAAATATACATACGGATTCTCGAGCATCCTCAAGCAGACTTTCGCCATCGTGCTCAATGTTTCTGTTGTGTTCTCCAGATCTTGTTGGTTGTCGTTGACGAACTGACTGGTCGCCTCTGACAGTACCTTCAGCATGGGCGTGGCGTGCGCATAAAACAAGGACATCCTATACGCCACTTCTGCGGTTATGTGGGGCTCTTCACCGTTCATTTCTAATTCATTATTAATTATCCCACCCTTCGATACGCTTCTTCTGTAATAGCTGAAGTCATTTTGTATCGCTGGTGTTTTCATCTGTGAATAAATTTTTATATGTAAGTATAAGTGAGTAAGGAGGACATGGTTAAACGAATTTAGACGTTACGTGTTGGTCGATTAGATTACGATACGAAATATTTGAATAATGTGTTTAAGTGTACGCATCCGTATTATTTCTTGTTACATGTTAGTATTATCACAATGTCCGCACCTTCTGGTACCAGACTCAGCCACAACGTGTGGTTGTGGCAAGCTATTTTTCAGAATTGATTCTAGGAAAAACCTCATATTACCTAGTATGTCACCTATAACAGAGATAATTAACTTAAAAAAAAATAGAATCCTATATCATAAACATATATAATATACTGGCATGTTAACTAGTTGACTCGACAAAGGTTTATACCATATGAATAAAAAAATTACATTTTGGACAAGATTTCCGTAAAATCAGTTCTTAGAGAGCATCTACATGGCGAAGTGAGTAACTATGCTAAATTTCAGGTCAATCGGGTGTATAGTTTTAGAGATCTCGTGATGAATAGTTTTTTAGTTTTTCTTAGGTTAGAAGAAATTCTCCTTTTATCAACTCCGTGGCATTTATTGACCGAACAAATAACAATATAGGAAATAAATATATTCCGTTTGACTTCCTCAAATCCGAAAGCCCTTTATGAACGAGCAAAAAAGTTTTCCTTTGTCCCCATTCCGACACCTAGAACAAAGACGGGGTGACCTTTTTTTTAAAATTCAGATCTAACTAATATCGATTTAATTTAAATGTTTAAAGATAAACATAGTATGATAACAAAAAATATCCCTGTAAAGAATAAAACTACAAATAAAACATGAAAATGAGTCAGATCGGGTCGAGGTCGTGCCGAGCCTCACTTTCTATAATGCCTAACAATCGTTGTACCTTTATAAGTCTCAGCAATATTAGGTGACTAATATTAAGCAATATTATGTCATGGCTTCGAATAAAGGACCTTTATAACTAGCACCCGTCGGTGAAGACTTTACGTTAAAATATTTCGTAAAAAAATATGAGTAACAACTCAGATTCTGTCGGGTTTACCGGTCCGGATATGAGAGACCGACTGAAGAGTGAGAGATAAATAATTACATATTACACATAAACATCCGAATTCGGGACGAGAATCGAACCAGTGACAGCAACAGGGATTCCACTATCAAGGTTTTTGCTTCACGAAGGTTGTTTGGATAAAAAAATGATTTGATAAATGAGAATGATCTGGATTACACCATTTGCTAATTCGGGATAAAAGGGAGGATATTTATAATTCCTTTCGAAACTCAAGGGTCAGGACAGTCGTCTTTGCAAATATAACCACATCTATTCTTTAATTACGAGAAGGCGGTATCGTGTAAGAAAATACGAGGCGCGCAGAAATCAGAACCTGTTACAATACTTAGCAGCCGACCTCGACTTCAAATTCAACTGAGATGAAAAGTGTTTAAGAAGATGAACTATTGTTTAATTTCAAGGAAACTTTCGTACTCCCAACTGCATTTTTTTAAAGATGTACCGTACGACTTTTTCACAATTATACAATTGACGGACACGTACAGATCAGAACGAACTATTTGCATCAAATTAATTTTGTTTTCTTTCTGGATTAAGCCTTCAGATACGACCGCTCCAGATCCCTTGAGTAGATACTGAAAAGTCGTATTCAACTGATTAGCAAATGGTCACTAAAAACCTTGCTACCGGGATCATTAAAAAAGCCTAACGTAATGACATATATAGGGTACATTTTTATTTATTGCTGTAGGACAGCAGACAGGCTGACGGCCCGCTTACAATTTAGCAGTTACCGTCGCCTATGAATGTTTGCAACACCAGTGGCATCGCGAACACGCTGCTCTCCCATAAGGGTACAGGAACTTGGGTTACTAATGCCGGAATACACACAATGTTATTAAGGCGGCATACTTAAGACCAAAGGTGGTCGCCATCCAGACGGGCTTGAGGCCCTACCATGTAGCTAGGGTGGGTTGTTTTGTCGCCTTTTACGACAGGCCGACCCCGGCCGCAGAGGTTAGTATTCTTTCTCCGCCCCTGCACGGATAAAAGAAATGATGAGCAATGTGACGCTCACTAAGAACGGATTTTACGGAAATCCAAAAACAATGTTTTTTTATTTAATAAAATAATAAGGAACTAATTTGCAGGGTTGGCGAGTTTATATATACGAGTAATTACTAAGTATAGTAAGTACTATTTACTCTATATTAAAAATGAGTATAGTAGTAATACTCATTTTTAATATAGAGTAAATAGAATAAACTCTCAAAACAGATTCAAATCAGAGTGTCAGTTGCGCAGTAAGAGATAATGTGCGAATGGGCGATGCGCATAAGCAGAGCATTGACATTACGAGGTGGGGGTTAAAAGGTCGCCGAAGTAATTGTTGATTAATTAATTTCAATTTCTCGATTTAAATCTTACTAGTTTATCAATGTTGCGAAATAAAATTAAGGCCATCTCATGATTCCCTGTGAGTTATTAGAAGCGACTCCTTTTGCCAATATGACACACCAATGGAAGGGTGTCCTTCGGTTTCTTTCGGTATTAGGGAAGCAGGCAGTAGTTGCTCCCATAAATCCCTTAAGAGAAACTCTTTTTTTATTGCTGTAGGACAGTAGACAGGCTGACGGCCCGCTTAGAATTTTGCAGTTACCGTTGCCTATGGGTGTTTCCAACGCCAGTGGTATCACGAACACGTTGCTGTCCCATAAGAATACAGGAACTTGGGTCACTAATGCCGGAACACAACATAAGGTTATTATGGCAGCATACTTAAGAGCAAAGGCGTTCACCATCCAGACGGGCTTGAGGCCCTACCACCTAGCTAGGGTGGGTTATTTTGTCGCCTTTTACGACAGGCCTACCCCGGCCGCAGAGGTTAGTATTCTTTCTAAAATCTCTATATCCAATACTAAATCTCCTAAATCAAAGAATACTGGAAAGATCTAATATGATTATACTCGTACCACTTTTAACAAATCAAATCGATCGAATATGATTTTACATATTTTTTTAATGCTGTGGAACAATATAAGGCCCACTTCATAGTAAGCAATTACCGTCGCCAATGGATGTTTGCGACGCCACGGACACCGCTAATACAATGCCGTACACGCAGGGGAAATGGAATCTGGGTAACATATGCCGGATTATTATATTGGCGGTATATTTAGAGAACGAGGTGGTCGCCATCCAGGCGGACTTAGAGCCCTACCACTTAGCTAGGATGGATTTGTCGCCTTTTACGACAAACCGTTCCAAGCCACAGGAGCAGTAAGTATACTTGTTCCACCCCTGCACGGAGAAAAATGGAGAATCAAATAGTTCGGAACGGGAAATGTCATCAAATGACAAATATATACGAGTATAATTTTTCATTTACGATACTTACGATGATAATTATAATAATAGTTAAAATACATCAATGTAAGCTGTATTTGTTATATTATTATGTATTCCATATGTTAAAAGTGCCTTCAAAAAAATTATAAATATAGAATTAAATTGCGCGTTTCATTATCTGCTATGGTATTATTAACTATGACAATACAATAATAATGTTCCCAAATAGTCAATAATTGATAAATATGAAAACGAATAACCACATAGTATAAATACAAACATACGATCCTTACATTTAATAAACATTTATAGAAATGGAATTTATTTATAAGGTGCTAATACTTACTTTATATTCATCAAATTTGAGTACGAATTCGAGTATTTCGGCAAACTGCTTGACTAGCGCCTGCTGCTGCTCAAGGTGCTGCGTGGGACTCATTGAGCCGCCCACCAGAGAGCCCAGTAACCTCGGCACCACCTGGTTATCACAGAACATAAATATTTCGCCAAGTAATCAAATACATTAACACCATAGACGAATGCATATTTTAGTAATAAGTATATGTATATGGTATAATAATACATATATTTTGTTAGGCCTATTTCATTTGGAAATTCAGTTACTTTTAAGTTATTAATTAGGTCTGCAAAACCAAATAAAGATAATGGAATATGATAAATTTTTAATGCTACACATAAATTTAGCACTACATTTTTTTATATGTAAACACATCATGAACTATTATCAATATTTAAGGAACTCTAAAGGTGTTAATTTGATACAGTTTGACTGACAAATAAATCTCTGTGAAAGCCACATGTTAAACCGTAGGAGTATGGTATGATTTTAGAAGTGTAGCCCACAAAGAGAACAAGATATCCAAGTTTCAAATGAACCTAATCGTGGTGAACCCTTCTAAACGACAAAATCATAGCTTTCTCATCTGACATTAGAGATATCGATGAATTCAACTATTCCCAGTGTTGCACGCACTCCATTATACATATCCTTATATACATTATTAAATTACCCTACGCACCTCCTAATCGATTATCTTTCATAAATTAATATTAACCACAAAGTATACAAAGTTTTCCTTTAACATATTCTGTGTCTATATATTTAATCTGCAAATTGTATATTATTTATATGTCGTTTTAAAATAAACGTATCTTCTTTCTTTCAAATCAACTCTCTGATATTTAGCCATCCATATTTTAACATAGTATATTTTCCTTCGCATTATGTGGCCACACCACGATATTCTAAAACTTGAGAAACTAAAATCGCTGGAACTTCTTCAAACTTGCCCCAATATGTAATTTCATCCATTTTCGTAGCTCCACACATGCATCTCTGCACTCTGATCCCCGAAGTGTGTATAAGTCATCTTTAAAAAAGGTTTATTTAAAAATAAAATTACGACTACAGTGACAATGAATTTATAATTCATAATTCGACTTTATAAGTCGAACAAATGTTATCAAACATGGCCAGGAAGTGAAATGATTGCAGTCTATTCGAGTAGTAAACGACGCTGCTTGATTTGACTGTTACTACAATGGTTATTTTTTCAACATTATTTCATTACACGATGAATACAGAAGGATAGACCAAAGATTACGTAAAAGATGATATGACAAAAAAGGTGTGCATTATGTAGATGATGGCTTACGGACGAGAGTGTAAAGAGGGATCATATCGTTCCGACCCCATTTCATATGATACAAGGGCAGGAGGAAGAAGTCAGACGATATTATTATTTAATAATAAATCAGAAAATTAATATACATATAAAAATTCAAAGATTCATCATCAATAGTTTACAGGAGTCCACTGTTTGACATAAGTCTTTTTAACGCAAGCAACTTCTTTTTTAAAACTCCTTACTTCATATTAGGTTCGACTATGATAATATGTATCATGACCAACTTGATTTTAGAAGAAAATATTCAAATTCAGATTTAAAAGAACGCGCGTCATAAAATCCAGTTGGTATTGGTTAATATTATAGAATCGTTTATTGTATATAACTAGACGAGCTGACCCGGCAAACGCTGTTCTGCCATATAAATAAAAAAAAAAAACTATGTTCTTCTCCAAGGTCCAATCTATCTATTACCGAAATTCTTAACAAACAGTTACATATTTATAATAGATGACCCGGTGAATTTCGATATTTGTGTAAAATGTGGCCAAAACTTAAGCTGAACAAAAAAAAATTAAACTACATAAAAATCAAGTGAAGCACAAACTAACATCAAAATAGAAATTTGTCACTTCATCAATCTCGGATGGAGTAAGTTTGCCGGTTTTAGATTAGTAGAAGATATAGTTAGAAGAATTGTTACTGCCAAATGTGCATTAAACATAAATATTAATTTTTATTGTATTTATGGTTCACTATTTTGGCGATAATGGCTTACACATAAAAGATAGTTATATGCTGTCGTGGGTTTTTTTGTAGGACTATTTAAGATATACATTTCCATTATACACGTGTAACTAACGGTTTTTGCAGCGTACGCCAAAATAGCTCACAGATGGCAGAAATATTTCCCACTTACTTGACACTTATCGTTATATTTTGGATAATTAACACAATATCTTTATAAATTATATACATATATAGTCTATGTGTTATTCTGATGTATAAGCTATATTATTATAAGGTTTTATTAAAATTCATTCAGTAGTTTTTACGTGAAAGAGTAACAAACATACATACAAACTTTCACGTTTATAATATTGGTAAGGATTTATTTTTATTTTTAAATATACAATTTAACCAGTTAATATACTTCTTTATACTGTATTGCCCCACAAGCGTATTATTTCAGTTTAGTCGAGTCCAGTAGTGGGATGTTATGGCCTTTTATATATTATATTATGTAAACAAATCAATAATATGATTAAGTTTTATTTACTTTACAACGTTTCCTTTATGGAACATTATTGATTTGTGACTTCCTCCACGGTTGTTTAGCATTGATAACAATGAAGAACAACTACGCCCTCGTATTGTTTTGATTAATTTGACATCTGCTTTATTGGATTGCAACAAGTTCATTCATCTTTTATAGATGTGCTCGCGACTTTGCTTACAGAGATTTTTTATAGTGAGTTACATTGCAGCCATGTTTTTAAAGATAATATGCTTTTGGTAGTAACCGTATTATGTTTACATTACGGGATTGGTATGTGATACCACAGTCATTCCCACGTGCATTAGCTATTTCACAGCGGAAGAAGTCTTGAGGTAGTCTTATAAGGCGACGACGGTTTACCCCTTTATAGACAACAGAAAATGGTATGGTTTGATTTTTCCATCAGTTGGGTGGAGGGGTAGACGCCATTGAAAAAACTAATTGCATCTATATACATTTTATTTATCATGTTTTTGATGAGAATAAAAGAGCATAGATAATACGAGCTATGTAGTCATAAAATAAGCTGAGCGCTTGCGTTATCTGTACTGTATGCGATTTAGTGTATGCAGACATAGCATACTTCCGATGTCTCGGGAGACTAAGCATAGTTGTGAAGACGTCACTGTTATGACATGAAAGCCACGGGCGAGGGTGGGTGCCATACATCGGCGAATATTATACGTGGACATTGTCGAGCCACTGAGGCATTTTATAGGAACACTATAGGTACTAGACATCTGATGTTTATATTTCGTAAATAAATACACATTATATATTACATAACCACCCAGATTCGAGATGGAAATCAAACCCGTTACCTCGCAGGCGTTCCTACGTCACGTCCGAAAGAAATCGTTCCCAGGGATAAAACCGTCTAATGTACATACAAAAATATTTGCGTTACTTTTTAGTATTATTTATATATATATATATATATATATATATATATATATATACACACACACATATATATATATATATATATATATATATATATATATATATATATATATATATATATATATATATATATATATATATATATATATATATATATATATATATATATATATGCGTATAATATGTATTTATTTATAAAAAAGGTCTATAGTATATTAGCTGACTAGTATCCATAACACAGTTAGTTTGAGTCTAAATGGCGCTATGTGAATTGTCCTAGTATATTTGTAAAATAATGAACTTCATCAACATGGAAAGAGAATAAGTAAATATACACGAAATAGACTCATCATTTTTGTGGTCGACATCAAATTTAATATGCTGTGGTTGGGGTCAGCAGTCTGTTAATATTAACATGTTATTTAGCCAGTACAAGAACCTCGTTCCTTGCTCCGACGGATGTACAAATTAAACGATAAAATGGGGTCATGAAAATCTGTAGGACCTTAACCTCCACGCTTATTAGACAAAATTGTCAGGTGCTCGGTATGCAGGTTTCCTTACGATGTTTGAAAACCGCATTATGGTAATTAAGTTGTTACATGTGTATGGAAAAATATTGTTGTCAGTTTTTTCGACAGATGACGTCGGTAGCATATAATTAAAGTAAAGCAAAGCACAGCGACGTTACTAAACGGACTTACTATAGGGACACTGTAATTGAGCAGATTTAAAGAAATTCAGTCACACGCTATAACCACCAATTGAATTTTACTGAAAAATTGTCAATAACTTTCCTTAGACATGTGTCTATGAATACGAATTGGTTGTAATGCCGATTGTAACCGAAACTTCCACTTCGGTGCCTGGGGTCCATTTATTTAAGGCGATTAAAGTAAATAACGTTAATCCCGTGCGCAGTAATGAAGCGAGCACTCGGGGCGTCTGACCTTTAATACATCCCGATTTCGCAATTTATTATTAGTAGAGCTTAGCATCGTGTAAATATTACAGAAGGCCAAGCTCATAAATATCCCTTATACAAATAAATTTTGCTACTTCCACCTAGACAGAGACGGATGGCTGCGAGATAATTTATAAGAGAACTAAAGTAGGTATTGCATTTAAATCTGTCATGTTTCATTATACTATCTATCAACTTTGAGATAGGGAAGACTATGTTTAACTTCACAATTCTCTGTTTTCATTGACATACATTTGAAAACAAGAAAAATGTTTTTTTTTTATATTTCTCGTTACTTCGTACGCTTTATTTCTGATTCACGATTGAAAGTATATCTAAAGGCCTACGATTATTATTAGACATGCATTATTATATAGACAGGCCTCAGGTAACTTGTTTTTTTTTTAATAAGAAAACGACAGAAATATATTTGCGGCCAATTAATAAACCATGTCCATTTTCAAATCTATGTTTATAACACATACATTTCTTCTCATAACGACAGGCGATCTCGTAAATTAAAAATATATTGCTAACTCATGTAATTCATTTCATATACATATATGCCGCTGTAAATGTGTCCAGTGTCAAATCGATACAATCAGCGTGTCACGGAGATGATTATGCTGCGATGGACGTGCAAAGTGACGCGGTAAGACGCGTCCATTATGTCGGTTTTGCATATGTTCTTGTAGTAACAAACAGGAAAGCAGACTTACTTTTGTTTATATTCTGGATATAATTAAAATTGCTGCCGCTAGAGCAATAACAGCTTTAGAAGAAAATATTATTCATGATTTTATGGATAAATACGTCAAACTTCCAGACTAGTGTCATATTGTTTCTAAAACGTCGATTTAGTTATTTTAGCTCTTGCTATAAGTATGCTATATACCTAGTCAGGTCATAAATTCTGTCACATGTTTAATGTAAAATAATTGTAACAAGTTTATTAATTATGTAACCATTCATATACCAAAATGAACTTAACAAAACATAGATTCTTATGACATTAAAGTTTATTCAAAATGACCTCCGTGATTTTGAATACAAGCCTTCAATCTGCGCGGCCAGTTGTCTATCGCAGCACGAACGAGGTCCATGTCAATATCGGCGGCTGCCTTAATCAAGGATGTCTTGAGTGACTCCAAATTGGGATGAGGCTTTGAGCACGCCTTTTCCTCCAAGTGTTGCCATATCTTGTAATCTAACGGATTCAAATCAGGACTGGAGGAGGGCCAGTCTTCGTGCCGGATGAAGTCGATTTCACGCGCCGCCAGCCAGTCTTGTGTGCTCTTCGCTCTATGAGCTGGCGCCGAATCTTGTTGGAATACCCAGTGCCTGTTATTGAACATGGTATGAGAAACAGGTTCCACAAGGTTCGTCAGGACTGTATTTTGATACACAACAGCATTCGTTTTTACACCTTTCTCACAAAAATGTACCTCTGTTAAGCCCCAATAAGAAACTCCCAACCATACCATGAGCGAGGATGGAAAATGACCTCGTTGGACACGCGGAATACGGTTGCTCGCTTCTTCACTACTGTGTGCGTACACCTTATCATTTTGTTTGTTGTAGCTCTCTTCTACGGTAAACATTTTTTCATCCGAAAAAAGAATTTCCCGATATTTTTTTCCCGCGTACCGCTTCAACAAAGCGCGGCATCTCTTCAGTCTCAGGTCCATTAGACGAGCATTCAAACGATGTCCTGTTTTTCTTCGATATGCCCGAAGCCCTAAGTCTTCATTTAACACCCTTTTCACCGTGGTTCTGCTTAACCCCATCTGAAGGGCCAACAGTTTCTGCTTACGTTTGGGATTTCTTTGAATTCGTGCCTTCACAGCTTTTATCACTGCTGGAGTCCTAATAGACCGAGGACGACCACTTCTTGACCTGTCATCTACACTAGAGTCTTCATTGTATCGTTTGATGGTACGATAAACGAATCTTTTGGTAATATTCAAATTTTTCAGTATGTTAAAAATTTGAATTGGCGCGTAACCGCAACGATGCAACGCAATAACTGCAACACGGTCTTCTTTAAGCGTCCACTCCATATTTAAAAATGAGTAAAATTCTAAAAGTTATACATTTTTATTTTCATGAACAATTCGAAATTCTAATTCAATAAACTTTTTTGTGGCCAGCATTCTAAAAGAAAAGTTTTTACTGTGTGACAATACTTATGACCTGACTAGGTATATGACTGTTAAACGAATGAAGAATGCAAAATATGCGAATACAAGTTGGGTAGAAACTATAGTTTAATACCTGCTGCCGTCGAAGCGGTGAGCATAACCAATATACGCTTTTTAATAGAAACAATGTTTTAATAACGCGTCTTCCTCCCGTTATACATTTCTGTATATTAATTATAATGATTCATACTCGAATTAGAACGAGGTTGAATCACCTATTGTTCAAGTTGAGATGTCGTCTGTGGATATTCTACGTAACTACATGTAGTTGCCTAGGACCCATAACCAACGTGTTCCGCACCATATTTTGGACTAGATGGCGTTGTTTGAATTGTCAGAGTATAAGTCATCATCGTTGCTTTGAGAAGTTATAGTCTATCCGTGCAGGGGCGGAGAAAGAATACTAACCTCTGCGGCCGGGGTCGGCCTGTCGTAAAGGGCGACAAAATAACCCACCCTAGCTACGTGGTAGGGCCTCAAGCCCGTCTGGATGGCGACCACCTTTGGTCTTAAGTATGCTGCCATAATAACCTTGTGTTGTGTTCCGGCATTAGTGACCCAAGTTCCTTTACCCTTATGGGACAGCAGCGTGTTCGCAGTGCCACTGGCGTTGCAAACACCCATAGGCGACGGTAACTGCTAAATTCTAAGCGGGCCGTCAGCCTGTCTGCTGCCCTACAGCATTAAAAAAAAAGTTAGCAGGAAGACAAGAATTGTGACAGAATGCCCTTCAGACATATAGTCAAATCTTAGTAAATCATAAAATCTACTAAAAGTACAAAACAGTAAAATTTTCCTCGTACCCACATTAACAGGAAATTAACATTTTAGAAATATTCACTTGTATCTCGAATATGATTCATTAAAAGGGGGTGTCGGTTGATTCATGTTGAATGCCATATATTAGTTGGGACTATTTTTCAGATGACATTCATCCAATTGGATTATTTTTGACTTAAACGATGATGTAATATATTAAATGGTTCCGTATCGAATATGGACTGCATATGTTCTCAGTTTGACGATGTATTATGAGTAATAAACGTTCCTGATGGGATTGTTTGAAGGTTAGTTGATGTAAAGCAAGTTAATGGATGGTTGAAATTAGGAACCTTTGTGCACATACTTAGATATAGTTTGTAGGCTTGAATTTAATTTGACAATATACAAATATTAAAGCTAGATGAATTCATATATAACAAAAAACAAGCTACATCCTTCCTTATGTAACATGCTTTCAATACTTGGGTATCAAACAATATTTTTATTTAGCATCTCATATTTTTTTGAACGTGATGTACCGTGTGCAAGTGAGAAGGTGAATATTTACTTTAAAAGCATCTAAAATACAAAATCATTACATATTGGATTAACTCAAATCAAATGTCATTTATTCATGAACAGTTAGTTACAAATTAAAACATTAACTAACTCGGCACCAAACTAGGCACAGCCTGTATTTTGGAAACCGGTTTATATTAAATAGTAAATGAACTAACTAGTATGGTTCATATAGTAAAATTTTATATATGAATAGAGAAAAACATTAAAAAAATTATAAATACCAATAATAAAGTTCCGATTTAAATAAGTATAGTTTTACTGATAATATTACGAAATTAAAATCTACAATATTAAAAAGAATAATTATAATACAAAAATTATAGTGTGGGAGTGTGAGCGTGCGTGTGTGTGAGTGTGTGCAATATTAATTTTGCATTATGTTTTCAGCATTTTTATATTTTAGGGTAATTATCTAGTCGGTTATACATCTTTTAGCCTCTTTTACAGGCTTATTTTTAATATCACAGTATTTAACTACAGCATTATAAACATGTATTCCTGGTAAATTACCAACGCGCCGGGCAAGTGGACACTTGACTACGGGCCTTGGTACTTTAAATACTCTTTTTGCACCAATTAATTTCCAGTGTAGTAAACGATATTTTGAGCATGAATCTTACACTAAGAATTTTGCTTTCTCTGTACAGTACTTGACAAAGGAAATGGTTTTCTCACCATTACTTTCAGTATAGAACGCTGGGCTCGGTCCAACTGAATCAAATACGTTTTGGCGGCACCAACCCAGCTAGTGATACAAGATGTGATGAGAGACTGGCATAATGCGAAATATCCTGTTATCAAGGTATCAGTATCACACAATGCTTGTTTACATATGAAAAGAAATTTCTTTTTCTAGATGCTATATTCTCTCTGTATCGCGACCTAATAATAAAATCGAGCTCTGATGTGAAAAGTAATTCATAATGGTTGCAACTGATAGTACTTTTACAGTATCGTAAATACGGATACGGATCAAGGGTCGTTTACTATACACACATACTCTGTTGAAGCATGCAAGCAGTTAATGCACAATTAAGAGCTGACGCGTGTTCGGCAGTTGGTGAGCAGTAATTAAATTAACACCAGTTACAGACCAATTGTGAGATTTGAGCAATAAATTTAGCCAGATGTTAACCCTGGTGAAAAAAAGGTGCGTAGGCGAAGATATTTTATATACATTTTTAAATATATGTCAAATAATTTGAATTTTATATGTGAAGAGAATATGAGGAATATGATATTGGAAGGAAGACATGCCATAGACGAGTGATATAAATTACCAGCTGACCCGGCAAACGTTGTTCTGCCATATAAATAATTAACGCCCCCGCAACCCCTCTTGGGGTTGGAATTTCGTAAAATCCGTTCTTAGCTGACCTCTACTCGGTGAAAATAATGTTCCTACCAAATTTCAAGTCTTTAGCTCTAAGTTCGTGATGAATGACTATATACGTGGAAATCTCTTATATATATATATATATATATATATATATATATATATATATATATATATATATATATATATATATATACATATATATATATATATACATATATATATATACATATATATATATATATATATATATATATATATATATATATATATATATATATATATATATATATATATATATATATATATATATATATATATATATATATGAAAATTTAGTATACATAATATCGAAATTAAATATTGTACAACTAAAATGTCATATAGTTTTTTTTAGAATTGGTCGGGTTCTTGTATTAATTAATTACATACATAAATTAACAACAATCAAAAAACAAACTACTTGTTTTTACAATAAATATTAGATTATTCTGTGGGTTGTAAAGTTTTGATAGAATATTCGAACTTAAAAGGAGTTGCCAGAGCTTGTTGTTTCATTTTATTAATTCCTTTTACGCCTAATTAATATACAATTACGAATATGTATATAAGTTAATAGATAATGATATGGTCTGTATAAATCCATCAAACATATGCGTCGTATAGTAGGAAAATTGGTGAACGAACGCGTGTGTCATTTCGTTTATTAATAGCATCATCGGAGACACAATGGCTCGTGTTAAAGTTTGACGAAGCGCAGTAATAGCTAATATCTTAGAGATACAATTATAAACAAACTCTATTAAGACTTAGTATGTTATTAGCAAACTGCTATTGTTACTTTGTTATTTTAGATCTGTTTTTGTGTGTGTACCTTTTTTACACGCTTTATATTAGTTTCACTTGTATGGATGTTTGTTTGTATGTTTGTAATTATTTGTTACATTTGTAACCGACTCCTTTGGGGGCGATTTAGACCCACTTCAAACGGCCAGATTTCGTTCAAACTTTGTAGTTATATCGAGGGCCGATGACAATACAATAATCTGTATAGTTTGTGTCATTATCTTTACCAGCATCCTCAGAATTAATGAATTTTCGGTTCTCGTCCGATCACCGAAGTGAAGGAGAGTTGGGCGCGGTCAGTACTTGGATGGGTGACCGCGTAGGAAAATCGTGTGACGGTGGATTTTTGTTCTTTTTTATATGTTTTATATTAACTTGACCTGTATGTAATGAAATTTTTCGAAAATCGACTCGTTTTTTACTTACTTTGAACAATAAAATCAAAATTCTGCCGAAACGCCATCTGGAGCGTAATTAATAACATTGCCAGAAGATGGTGTTAAATTAATAATAACGTAGCCGGAAGATGCCGTTATATTAATAAAAATATTTACCGATTGGATATTGACAACAAATAAATTATATTATCACGCTTTTATTTCATAGTTAATGAAACTAAAAAGTTAAAAATAAATTATAGTTTAAAATAAACTAAAAAACACGCTTTTATAAAAAATCAAACTAAAAGGTATAAAACATTTTTTTATAAAAGCGTGTTTTTTATTTAATGAAATATGTATTAATTTTAAATAAATTGTTTATTTACAGGATAAAATAAAATAAAGAAAATATTTTATAAAAGACTGCAATTATTTTATTAATTAAAATAATAATAGTCACCCTTTAAAAAGCAACCTTTTTAAAGGGTGACTATGCTCACTATAGTCGATAGACCGAAATTGTTAATTTTGTGTCAGGATCTTGACCGGTCTCAGCAATAGTGCAAGTAACAGCAGTGAGTGCACTCGGATAGGACTTCTGCGAAATGTAGTATCCGCGAAGACGGCGCGCGGCGGCGGCAAGAGAGTGAGTGAGAGCGCCGCACTCGCAGATTCTACAGATGAATATATCGTAATATTTTTTTTTATATTGGGCCAAGTGTCTAAGAAATAAAACTTAGAAAATTTAATTGAAATGTATCCAGTAGTTTGCCGTGATGCGCGCACAAATACAGACCTCCATCATTTTACTTATATAGATTGATAAAAATTATTTTTCTCTAAGATTCGATGTGATCATCGAATGGTGATTATAAAATTTTGCTTTATTATAAATGTTGTTATATATATATATATATATATATATATATATATATATATATATATATATATATATATATATATATATATATATATATATATATATATATATATATATATATATATAATACCTTTATATCCCATCTCAATTTTATAATTTAAGCCTAAACGCTTAGGAGTTAACAATGGTTAAAGAGGTTTTTTTGATCAGTAATTTACTATGTATTATTATGTTTTTATGTGTTTGTGCATACTTACTAATCATAACAGAAAGTGTGCATTTCTTAGATCCGAGATCAACGTCCTGTATGCACCATTAACTTCAGTTCCACATCACGATCATTTGCACTGTTTTTACAATATCTATATAAAGTAACGGGCTTTAAATCGTTACGTTCGACAAGTATTGTTAAGTTAAAATAATGGTTTAATTCGTTTAGTATAGCGTCGCGAAATCCATTGTTGTCATAGTAAAGTTTTTTATCGCTGAGGAACATCAGACAGGCTATTGGCCCACTTAATAGTGAGTAGTTACCGTCGCATATAGATATTTTTTGCGATACCAAGGGCACCGCTAATACGCTGTTGTTTGCGTAGGGGAACTGGAACCTGGGACCCTTATGCCAGCCGGATAACACAACCTCATTATGGCGGCATATTTAGAGTCCAGGGATGATTGTCATCCAGACGGCCTTGGAGCCACCTAGCTAAGGTGGTTTTATCGTCTTTTATGACAGGCTTAACCCTAGGACTGTTTTTGGACCAATAACCATATTCTTATCTCTGGACAATCCTTCCAAATCTTTAGATGGTGATATTCTCGACTCCCAGGTACTAGATGAACCATATTTTTATCCTTGCAGGGGCGGAGAAAGAATACTAACCTCTGCGGCCAGGGTCAGCCTGTTGTAAAAGGCGACAAAAAACCCACCCCAGCTACGTGGTAGGGCCTCAAGCCCGTCTGGATGGCGACCACTTTTGGTCTTAATTATGCCGCCATGAAAACCTTGTGTTGTGTTCCGGCATTAGTGACCCAAGTTCCTGTACCCTTATGGGACAGCAGCGTGTTCGCGATGCCACTGGCGTTGCAAACACCCATAGGCAACGGTAACTGCTAAATTCTAAGCGGGCCGTCCGCCTGTCTGCTGTACTACAGCATTAAAAAAACCATGTCAATATTTATAACTAATAAATTATAGACGACTTTCGCACGTCAGAACTCCTGCGAGGTTCACTTCCTTTCCCATTTTTTTCGATTTCCCCTAAAACTGAGTGTTTAGACGTATTCATATACAAAAGTAGCAGAACCGCTGTTGACGCTGTATCCAGCCCCTCCAAGTCCCAAAGTAATCAGAAAATCAATTTACCATTTTTTTTTTTTCTTAAAGCTAAAGCTGTCATCGTCTCAGACGACCAACGACAGCGACACCGGGCGGAAAAGGCATTCCGACCCCGTGGGAGCGGGGTCGATCAGCCGTGGCAGCGTGCTCGGTCACGCGCCTCCTGTGAGGCGCGCTCCCGGCTCGAACGCTACATGGGGATAATTGATAGCAGCCACGAATGGCAAGAATACTATTAATTGGGGACTATCGACTTCACCGGTGAAGCCGATCCTATTCTAATCTACTACCATTTCGGAGTGCTTATAGCTGGGGGAGAAGAAACGGCGAAAGAAACTCCCCCGCAACACATCTATTCTACGTGTATTTATGTACTGTGTGGGTTGTGTACGTCTACAGGCTATGGGGGGCGGAAGGCATCCCTAAACCTGTTTCGTCGGGCTGGTCCATGCCGGACTGGAGGGGATTGCGTCCGCGAGAGCATTCGCTTTAGCGTCCTAGAAATGGGGTCGTGTCTATCCGTGAGCACGTTACGCGGGCGGCGACGTGCGTGGGGTGCTCGGCGGTTGGGCGTGTAATTGACTGTCTCCACCACCAGTGGATTGGGATGGTGGGGAGCGAGACCGAAGAAGGATCGCGAAAGGGATACCATGTACTCCTTCACGGGAAGGAGCTCCAGGTCGCGGTGAAGGTCCGCGTTGCGCATGTAAAGTGGCGCTTGGACTGCCATGCGCAAGAACTTATTCTGCAGTCGCTGCATCGAGTTGATGTAGCTTTTGCCGGCATGGGCGAAGACTACGCTCGAGTACGTCATGATCGGTCGGATGCAGGTTTTGTAAAGTGTCACCTTATTCCTAAGGGACATCTTACTCTTCCCGCATATCATTGGGTAGAGGCGACCGAGCACAAAGTGTGCTCTGTTCCTTACCGTCCTGATGTGTTTGCTGAAGTACAGGCCTCTATCTAAAGTGACTCCTAGGTATTTGACCTCGTCAACCCAAGGGATGACGCGGTCAAATAGATGTATGGGGACGAGAGACTGCCGCCTCGTGTGAGTCGGCCGACTCTCATTTTGAGTGCGGGGGCCGCGAGCGAACATGATCGCTGCGCTCTTGTCCGGATTCAACTCGATCCGCCAAGTGCGGAACCAGTTGCCCAGCGTCTCAACCGCCGTGTTGAGACGACTGCAGATCCGATATTGACTGATATCGGAAGTGAAGAGGGCGGTATCATCTGCGTATAAGGCGAGATGTACCTGTGGGGTACGGGGCATGTCGCTGGTGTACAGCGTGAAAAGTAGGGGGGACAGAGCCGAGCCCTGGGGGACTCCGGCTCTGATGGGGTGGAGAGATGAGCGCGTGCCCTCCACTCTGAAGCGGAAGCTCCGATCAAGGAGAAAGTCTCGTAAGATGAGCACGAGTCTATCCGGCACTCCTAGTTTGTACAGCTTGTAAATCAAGCCGTTGTGCCAGACCTTGTCGAAGGCTTTCGCCACATCGAAGAAGACAGCACCCGTCTTCCAGGGTTTGGAGGCGCGATTGAAGTTCGCGAGCACGTGCTCCGTGATGCGGAGCACTTGCTGGGGGCACGAGTGTAGGGCTCGAAAGCCGAACTGCTCGTCGGGGATCAGCTTATTTTCATAAGCGAAGTCTCTGAGTCTGCTCAAGAGGAGGCGTTCGTACAGCTTGCCCAGCGCGCTGAGCAAGCTGATCGGACGGTAGCTGCAGGGTTTCGCAGCGGGCTTTCCTGGTTTTCGGATGCCGATGACGTCGGCTTCCTTCCAGGCGGAGGGAAAGGAGCAGTTATCCATGGCGGCATTGAAGATGCTCACCAGAATCATCAACAGATGTATAGGGAGTAGCTCGAGCAGCTTGTTGGAGATGCCGTCGGCTCCGGGAGCTTTCCGGGGCCTGAGGCCTTTTATTAGGTCCTGTACCTCTTTTACCGTGACAGGCTCGAGTGAGTCTTCCGCGGGAAGAGAGGATCTCCGTACGACCTCGGCGTCCACCTCGCGCAGGTGGGCCGGGTCGACGTGCGCGGTGTTGGGGGAGCATTGCTCCCTGAGACTCTCGGCGAGACACTCCGCCTTTTCGTCATCGTCAAACGCGACAGTGTTGTCGGGTTTTTCGAGAGGCGGCATGGACGAGAGGGATTCCGCTTTCAGCGATCTCGCCAACCTCCAGTATGCCTGGTGCGTTGGGGAGATCTCCGAGAGCAGGCTCTCCCAGCGTTGGTTCCTGAGCTCCTGAATGCGGGCTTTCACTTCCCGATGAAGTGAACGAAAGGCGACTCGGTTTTCCTCTGATGGGAAGCTGTCATAGGCTCGGGCGGCGGCTCTCTTCCTCCTCAGCAGCTCCCTCGCGTCCCTCGGGAGCGCAAATCGGCCGTCCCCGCACGGGACTTGCCGAGTCGACTCCCGAACGACGTTTTGGAGGTGGCCGGTGAGGGCTTCGATCGCCCCTTCCGTGTCCTGAAGGGTCCTAATGGGGGCTGGGGCCTGTTCAGGGTCAGCGAGTCCTCCGCGTTGGAGTGAGTCCCTGACCCTGGACCAGTCGGTGATTGACTTGGTCTGAGGCGTCTGGTCTGGCGAAGGCAATTTACCAATTGACCCAGTATATTTATTTATCGTTTTAAGTTTTTACTTTTGTAAATTTATTGTTTAAGTGGATTTGCTAAGTCTATACAAATACTTCAAACACAAAGAATTTCATAAAGCACGACGATAAAACCTACACTTCAAGATGTAAACGCTCGTATGCTGTACAAATAATGATTTAAGCCCCTTTGTATCGAACTAACCACCCACAGAAGTGCCATAAATAGGAAAATGCACCCACATGCCAATATTGCTTTCAAACAATGGGACATTACGAATCAAGTTGCACATTAAAAGCCAACGCATTGCAACTTTAGAAACTTTACAAAGTATGTAACACGTTGAAAACATTTTATTGGAGAAATAGTAGTACCTAGTATCGGAGTATAATACTAGCCGATCACGTCCGCTCCACTGGGCGCATAACAGGCAAAAGTAAACAGCAAAAATTAGAAAGAGTCGGTGGAATCTAAAAAATAAATATCCTATAACCATCTACGAAACCGCTAACTACAAAACTCCGCGTCGAATGGTAGTGATCCCATCCCGATATGCGATGTGTTCATTAGTTTTGTTGTGATGGTGCGTCAAAGGAACCCCATTTTCCTTATACATAAAGCTCTAGATGATAACACAATTGCCATGTATTGTTGGTGAAGGAAAACAACGCGAGGAATTTGGATATCGAGATCACTAATATCTTTTTGTACTATCAATCCACCGCGGACAAACATGGAGGGTATATTACCCGTACCTTCTAGGGGACGTCCGAGACGAATACTGAGGGCTATTATTATTATCAGCGACACTTAAAATGAAAATTAAGGCAATATATTTACGTGACACAATGAATAGTGTTTTTCTTAAAAATATAATGATTACGTAATTGCACGTGGAACACCATCAGTCATATGTTTTGATTGATATATTGTAAGCTTCGGATGCTACCGACATGAAATGCGTGAGAAAACTAATAAATACAACCTTTAATTAACATTTGCGCTTGCCAAATAACCAATTTCAAATTATGTATATATATGGTTAACGTGTTTTCAGTCTTGAAGTTAGGAAATGAAATTAACAAGGAAATAACAGTACTAATCAGCACACAATACACAGCATATAACCCTAAAAGATACAAAGCCCACTTAATAATAAACAGTTACCGTCGCCTATGGACATTTGCGATGCCAGGGGGACCGCTGAGACTCTGCCGTCTGCGCACGAGAAGATCAGGTCACTTATGACGGCAACAACACAAAGTTATAATGACGGCATATTTAGAAATCAAGTGGTTGGCATCCAGGAGGATTTGGAGCCCATCACCAATATAACCCTACCACCTAGTTAGGGTAACAACCCACAACACACAGTGTCGCCTTTTATAACATTTTCTTAATCTGCCTCTGTACCGAAATAAAAAACTAGATTGGACATTAATTGATTAGATAATTACGAAGTGGTTCTAAAGATACTACTATGTGCTACTTCGTTTGTGTAAAATTTCTAGTCGAATTTAGTAGTATAGCTTTTTTGTTAGGATGCTCATATCCATAAAATATTCGGTAGTAACTTCGCAACGAAAACCTTTTAATATAATTTGTTTCTTAAATTTGTAATCGCCTCCTCGGGTTTCGTAATTTCGCAATGCTTCGCTTGTTTAATATTAAGGTTTTATATTCTTACTCAATTTTTTTTAGAGCATTTAGGCATATGGAGTAGACTCTAAGTCCTCCTTTCGCAGAGTTTGTTGAGCGTTCCTTTCTATTAAATAAGGAATAAAAAATTTTTATTACTCACCATTAGTATACACAAGAAATAATTACTTACATTTTATAATACTTAATAGTTTGTGATTTCAATCTCAATTCAAGACAAAATTTTAGTGTAATCTGTAGTCAATATGAGTCTTGAATTGTATGGAAAGCAAAAAGCTTACTTCTGGAAATTGATTTTAAAAAGTCCAATTGCTAAAATGTTCCAAGTAAGAGTTGAGTTTTATTTAGATGACAACTTCAAAGGCCTGCTTACGACAAACCATTAAAAGCTTTTATTTGGTTTCTCGGACATTCAAAGTATAGTAATTAAAGAAATTTTTAGCTATTTTATAAAAGTGAAATTATTTCAGGCTTGAGACACTAATTATTATGTGGCTCGGGAAAATATAGTTTTTATTTATTTATGGACGTTGTCCATTCTATTTCTGTCAATTGACTATGTTTTCATCAGTTTTTACTTGACATTTAGAGTATAGTGTATCTCCAATATTAACATCCTCCCTCTTACATCTTTTTCATAGACATCAGATAATTTTGTACATACCCAATAGAGCATTTTTTAATAAAAAAATTACTAACACATTACATGAATGATACTTTTTACTATTGTTTATTTTTACTACTCTATAGAATCGATAGCACATTTTCACAAGCACGCCTTGTTGAACAAATTGATAGCACAATCAATGATTATGCAGCTACGTATGTAGTTTGATGTGAAAAATGGCTCTCCATTAGAAAAATACATATAAATCTAATTAATTTTTTATTACATTTAAACAAATTTTTGACTTTACATTTTTATTTTTTATTCCAGCTATACCTAAAATGTATCTTAAATTATAACAATTTGTTGTCGCTCTTATTAGAATATGCGACAACATATCATAGAAATATATGAACTAACGCGGGAATAATTTAAAGATCGCCATATTTAAAAACAATTTCAAACATACGAGCCAGGTGGATTCAATCAATAGCTACTACAGTCTTTAAATGCCTTTCATGTTCAACTTTTATGAAAAGTATTTTAGACTTGCAGTATGTATGACACACCTGTCACTATTATTGAAATGTCTAAGGCATTCGAGCAGCTGTTACAGATACTCGTTTATAGATCAAAGTGACATGCCTTAGTAAGCAGCTGACAATTAAGCCTTTGTATAAAATAAAATTTCTGATGATATGAGTATTTATTAAATAAATATAACATACTACCACGCTGAGCATAAGCAGCAAAGCGCTTACCTTATGGGTACTACACAACTGATTTATTAGTTATGTACTTTTCAGTTGTTAATAAATACAACGAAGACCATCGTGGCGTAACGGGAAAGCACTTCGGTACGGTTGCGGATATCTCGGGTACGATTCCCGTCTCGCGTCTCAGTGTTTATCTATAATATGTATTTATTTCGTAGGTCATATATAATTCGAATCTATTACTTCTAGACTAGTCTCCGTGTGTGATATCACTTCACTATATTATAACCTTTCATTATACAAATTATGATTATATTTACTTAGTCAGGTCATAAGTATTGTCACACAGTAAAAACTTTTCTTTTAGAATGCTGGCCACAAAAAAGTTTATCGAATTCGCATTTCGAATTGTTCATGAAAATAAAAATGTATACTTTTAGAATTTTACTCATTTTTAAATATGGAGTGGACGCTTAAAGAAGACCGTGTTGCAGTTATTGCGTTGCATCGTTGCGGTTACGCGCCAATTCAAATTTTTAACATACTGAAAAATTTGAATATAACCAAAAGATACGATAAACGAGTACCATCAAACGATACAATGAAGACTCTAGTGTAGATGACAGGTCAAGAAGTGGTCGCCCTCGGTCTGTTAGGACTCCAGCAGTGATAAAAGCTGTGAAGGCACGAATTCAAAGAAATCCCAAACGTAAGCAGAAACTGTTGGCCCTTCAGATGGGGTTAAGCAGAACCACGGTGAAAAGGGTGTTAAATGAAGACTTAGGGCTTCGGGCATATCGAAGAAAAACAGGACATCGTTTGAATGCTCGTCTAATGGACCTGAGACTGAAGAGATGCCGCGCTTTGTTGAAGCGGTACGCGGGAAAAAAATATCGGGAAAATCTTTTTTCGGATGAAAAAATGTTTACCGTAGAAGAGAGCTACAACAAACAAAATGATAAGGTGTACGCACACAGTAGTGAAGAAGCGAGCAACCGTATTCCGCGTGTCCAACGAGGTCATTTTCCATCCTCGCTCATGGTATGGTTGGGAGTTTCTTATTGGGGCTTAACAGAGGTACATTTTTGTGAGAAAGGTGTAAAAACGAATGCTGTTGTGTATCAAAATACAGTCCTGACGAACCTTGTGGAACCTGTTTCTCATACCATGTTCAATAACAGGCACTGGGTATTCCAACAAGATTCGGCGCCAGCTCATAGAGCGAAGAGCACACAAGACTGGCTGGCGGCGCGTGAAATCGACTTCATCCGGCACGAAGACTGGCCCTCCTCCAGTCCAGATTTGAATCCGTTAGATTAAAAGATATGGCAACACTTGGAGGAAAAGGCGTGCTCAAAGCCTCATCCCAATTTGGAGTCACTCAAGACATCCTTGATTAAGGCAGCCGCCGATATTGACATGGACCTCGTTCGTGCTGCGATAGATGACTGGCCGCGCAGATTGAAGGCTTGTATTCAAAATCACGGAGGTCATTTTGAATAAACTTTAATGTCATAAGAATCTATGTTTTGTTAAGTTCATTTTGGTATATGAATGGTTACATAATGAATAAACTTGTTACAATTATTTTACATTAAACATGTGACAGAATTTATGACCTGACTAGGTATATAATAATAAAAAAATATAAGAATGAATAACATTAATCCGACTATAATTAAAGTCAAAGCGGCTTTGATTATAGGTTCGTCTATTGTAAGTAATTTTATTTTATTCATATTTCATTTCTATGGTACTGGTTATATATGGAAAACAATGAAAACTAAATTAAATTTTTTTGTATTGAAATCGTTTTTACATTACGATTAAGTCCTTTGTAGGCATAAACGACAATTGAAGAACTATTAAGATTAGTTTTAAATAATTTCTTTGTGCAGCATAGTTAACTACAGTGTAAACTCTTAATGACGTCACTCAATTTTACGACGAACTCCTTAAAAGGTCAAATTGCTTGACCTTTTCTATACAATAATAAACTCTATATACCATCACGCTCACTCTATTTAACGACAACAATACGGCATTATAAATAATAAGGAACAAGTGAATGAAAATGAAACAGATGATCCTGCCCCCGACCAAGCATCAAACAAGCACTTGATGCAGCGAAACTATTAGAAAAATACTTTTTATATAATCAAGTTGATCCGGCAGTATCTCAAAATATGAATAAAATACATAAGAAAATACAATTAAAATATTGGAACAGCAAAAACACGAAGGAAAACGACGAAGGTATACGCAATAAGTGCTGGTATTTGTATGACCAATAATGTTCGTGTGCAAAATGTGCACTATATTAGTAATGATACACGCTCTCTATAACGCCAAAAAATACACAGACCTAAATGACTAGGACGCGTTTAAACTCTATATAACGACATTTAAAATGTCGTTATATGTATAGTTTACATTGTATTTATAATTATGATCACAAGTAGAACTAGAATACTAGCGAAGCCAGAGGCAATTCTAGCGAATATGTGGAAGATTCCGTATTCGGTTAAAATATAAGCAACAATACTAAAAATCGTGCATGGAGGAGAAAAATCATTCTAAAAGCTGACCCTGGTCAAAGTTGGCATTTCAGCCAGGATTTTTTTATTTATTGCTGTAGGATAGCAGATAGGCTGACGGCTCACTTAGAATTTAGCAGTTACCATCGCCTATGGGTTTTTGCAACGCCAGTGGCATCGCGAACACGCTGCTGTCCCATAAGTGTATTGGAGCCCCTGCACGGATTAAATGATTTTATAGTGGGATAAAGATATATGTACCAAGAAAAATTGGCTACATATTGGCAGTAAATAATAAATTGTCTATCTTGTTGCGAGAGATTTAAGAGTTATTATAAATAAATGCACCGTGATTTCACTCAGCGCCATCTAATCCCAAATTAAGTAGTAGACCACTTGTGTTATGAGGACTAGACAACTGATATAATACAATACTTTTCGTTTTTAAATAAATACCTAGTCAGGTCATAAGTATTGTCACACAGTAAAAACTTTTCTTTTAGAATGCTGGCCACAAAAAAGTTTATTGAATTCGAATTTCGAATTGTTCATGAAAATAAAAATGTATACTTTTAGAATTTTACTACTTTTTTAAATATGGAGTGGACGCTTAAAGAAGACCGTGTTGCAGTTACTGCGTTGCATCGTTACGGTTACGCGCCAATTCAAATTTTTAACATACTGAAAAATTTGAATATAACCAAAAGATTCGTTTATCGTACCATCAAACGATACAATGAAGACTCTAGTGTAGATGACAGGTCAAGAAGTGGTCGCCCTCGGTCTGTTAGGACTCCAGCAGTGATAAAAGCTGTGAAGGCACGAATTCAAAGAAATCCCAAACGTAAGCAGAAACTGTTAGCCCTTCAGATGGGGTTAAGCAGAACCACGGTGAAAAGGGTGTTAAATGAAGACTTAGGGCTTCGGGCATATCGAAGAAAAACAGGACATCGTTTGAATGCTCGTCTAATGGACCTGAGACTGAAGAGATGCCGCGCTTTGTTGAAGCGGTACGCGGGAAAAAATATCGGGAAATTCTTTTTTCGGATGAAAAAATGTTTACCGTAGAAGAGAGCTACAACAAACAAAATGATAAGGTGTACGCACACAGTAGTGAAGAAGCGATCAACCGTATTCCGCGTGTCCAACGAGGTCATTTTCCATCCTCGCTCATGGTATGGTTGGGAGTTTCTTATTGGGGCTTAACAGAGGTACATTTTTGTGAGAAAGGTGTAAAAACGAATGCTGTTGTGTATCAAAATACAGTCCTGACGAACCTTGTGGAACCTGTTTCTCATACCATGTTCAATAACAGGCACTGGGTATTCCAACAAGATTCGGCGCCAGCTCATAGAGCGAAGAGCACACAAGACTGGGTGGCGGCGCGTGAAATCGACTTCATCCGGCACGAAGACTGGCCCTCCTCCAGTCCAGATTTGAATCCGTTAGATTACAAGATATGGCAACACTTGGAGGAAAAGGCGTGCTCAAAGCCTCATCCCAATTTGGAGTCACTCAAGACATCCTTGATTAAGGCAGCCGCCGATATTGACATGGACCTCGTTCGTGCTGCGATAGACGACTGGCCGCGCAGATTGAAGGCTTGTATTCAAAATCACGGAGGTCATTTTGAATAAACTTTAATGTCATAAGAATCTATGTTTTGTTAAGTTCATTTTGGTATATGAATGGTTACATAATGAATAAACCTGTTACAATTATTTTACATTAAACATGTGACAGAATTTATGACCTGACTAGGTATACATTACACATAAACACCTTGACTCTGGAAAGGACCCGCGGCCCCAGCAATCTTTCTTACTTAGTAAAGCGGTTTCTTCACCACAGAGGTCTAATGATACTTATTTGAAATTTGGTACCCTTAATAGTTAATTCACTTTTTTCTTTACCTTCAATAAAGTCGAATCTAGCAAGAAACACTCTTTTACACAGATCTTGTCTTGAATATAATAAATCTTACACCAGTATAGATATTTTTTGCTCTAACATTATAAATTGAAAATAATCGAATTATGCAAATGAGTAAAGTATTAAGTATTATGTTTAGATCTCTCAATTATTTTTTAATGTATTTTGTAATTTTAATTTTATGACATCACTATTATTGTATTGGATGATGCAATTATGTGTATTACCTATAAGTGGAAACTTTACTGATTTCTTAATTTTTATGTTTTCTTTATATTGTGATGTATTGTAATTGTTTGTTTCCGAAATAAATAAAAATAAAATTTATTCATTGTAACTTTGTTATTTATGTATATTTATAACTTGGCATAATAAAACGAATTTACCTAAAATTCGAGTTAGCTTAGTATAAATTGCTTCAGGTACGTGTATAATAGCTCCCACTAGTTTGTTGGATTGGGTACTCATAAGGATACAGAATATTTTATAGAGTTCGTTGCAAAACGCGATCTGGTCGTGTAAAACCGGCTATAAAATAGTAGGACCATCTCACTTGGGAACACATATAGACGACCAATCGTGTCAGACGACCAATTTTAACTAATTTATCTTATCGTAACTATTTACTTATGAAATGAAAGAAGCGCTTTGAACAAAAATAGGGTGTGAGAATCAACCCTTTTTTTGGGCAGTGGAAATGCATGACGCACACCCACGCGCACCTCTCTCTCGGCCATGTGTGTGCTGGCTGCGACAACCACGACGACAATCTACGAAGTATAACTATCTATGCAACAGATGAACTGCTTACAAGAGATTGCTACTTGTGGATAAAGCTTTTGAATAATCCATAAATTACGTTAAGGAATACAGACTCGCCTAAATAATGTGATTTATGTATATGGTTGCTTATTAAAAATTAAAATAACACGCTTCAGTTTCAAATGATGTTATTAATTATGAGCAAAGTTTCCTTTATTATTGTTACAACGATAATTGAAAATTTTTCCTGTTTTGTAATTATCTATACAAATAAATAAAATTGGAGGGTCTGTTTGTAATAATAAAATAACCGCTTTTTACCAAGTGCATTCGGACGTATACACGGTACATATACCAAAACAACTTTTTTTTACAATTTTTGTCTGTCTGTCTGTTTGTTCCGGCTAATCTCTGAAATGGCTGCACCGATTTTGACGGGACTTTCACTGGCAGATAGCTGATGGATATCAAGGAGTAACTTAGGCTAGTTTTATTTTAGAAAAAAAATAGATTTTGTTAAAAATGATAAGTTTCGGAAATTTTATATTCCAATTTAAGTTGACTTCAGATTTATATTATAGTCAATCATATGAAATAGGTAACATAGGATCTAAAAGGGTTCCAGAGGCCTATATTGACATCATCCGAGACATGTACCGCGATTCCGATTCTGTGGATCGGACCGCTGTTGGCTACACAAAATCCTTCCCCATCACTGTCGGAGTGCACCAAGGATCCGTCCTTAGTGCGTTTCTGTTCAACGTGGTATTAGACGTATTGTCAGACAGCATCAGAAACTCACAAGAACAGCCCCCGTGATTGCTCATGTATGCTGATGATATCGCGCTGGCAGATTCGAACAGGGGTAGGCTGGTGCAACGCGTGAAGGCGTGGAAGGAGTCACTTGAGAACGGTGGTCTGAAGCTCAATGTGGCGAAGACCGAGTACTTGGCCTGTAACTCCACAGATCCCACACCCGTACGCATAGGCGGTGACACGGTCGAGCGCACGGACCAAGTAAAATACTTGGGATCTGTATTTCACGCGTCTGGTGACATCGATTGCGACGTCAAGGCACGCATTGCTGCCGCGTGGGCCAAATAGCGTGAGGTAACTAGTGTCATTTGTGACCCCAAGATGCCGGTAAAGTTGAAGGGACATGTCTATAAGACCATCATTAGGCCTGTCCTTTTATACGGCTGTAAAACGTGGCCGGAGTTGGAGCGACACAAGCAAGGACTGCGTGTCACGGACATGAATATGCTGCGCTGAATGTGTGGAGTAACGCGGAAGGACCGCGTTAGGAACTCCGGTATTCGCGGCAGTCTCATGTCCGTGACATCGCAGATAAATTGCAGGAGTGTCGGCTTCGCTGGTACGGCCAAGTTTTACGTCAATCGGATGCTTACGTGGGAAACAAATGTCTGGCCATGCCGCCTCCGCCGGGCCCGGCAGGAGGGGTAGACCCAAAAAGTGCTGGCTTGACGTCGTAAGGTGTGATATGCGTGCTAATGTGCTCGCTACCAGGGATGTTGAAGACCGTGCGAAGTGGAGTAGAAAAAGTCGGAAAGCGGACCCCGGGCACCGAAACGAAAGTTTAGGTTGCAACCAGGATATAACGCTGGGATGATGATGATATGAAATAGGGTTCAGCTTAGGCTGAACATTGTAGGTTGAATTTCCACTTTAAGTTAACCTCAGATTTATGTCATCAATCATATGAAATAGGAGCTTAGGCTGGACTTTGTAGGTTCGAACGTACGTATTCCGGAGGCGCATGGCGTAACAGTTGCATTCGATAAGACAGACTGTTTGCATATTTCATTTATTTATATTTTAGGGTTTATAGGGTTTGTAATCCAAAATAAACCATAAGATATATCCAAAAAATTCTTCCCAGACACTATTCCACGCGGACGGCGTCGCGGGCACAACTAGTTACTTTATAAGTATTATATGCCTATTTGTAGCTTTAGTTGAATTTAATTATTTCAGTGGCAAATGTTACAATATTTAGTAAATAGGATTAAAAGGTAATATCCTTTAAGTTAATACTTACGATTTTTATATGAATTCAGCTTATCATGAAGAGATCACTTTGTTAAAGACTAGTAGATAGTCTTAAACTATATACTTAACTGTTTTTATTCTCAAAGACTACCCAGTAAATTTAAACATTTTATATGGTAAAAAATTATCTCTTTTCGGCAACATTAAAGAGATATATTTGCTTAGTATAAGTGTTTGACATAATATACACACATAAATAGATTGACAATCACAATATCAACCTCAGTACATAACCAATCGGGCTAGATGTTATTACCACCAATATAACAAGCCATATTAATACATTGACGTGGTCATTGTTTGCGCTAAAATGGGCTGCGGTTGCGGTACGCAATGGGCGTCTCGAGAATTACATTAGAGAATCATCAGACTTTATGTCGACTATATTTACTCGGGTTGGGTCGGGGTTTTTATAATAAGAGAAAAATGATTCTTATATCTAGTACTTTTTATGGTTAATACAAGCTTTTACTTGCCAGAGTTCACGAGTATCACAGGGACGGACACACTGCGCACCCATAGTGTAATTACCCACAGGTAGTCTTAAAACTTGTACCTTATCAGTGCTGCGTTGCAATCTCAGGGAGAAAGAAAACATGGGTATGATTATTACTCCGCTTTATTTTCCTATTGCAACCACTAAGCTGGCTAGAATCTAGCCAGTGGTGGTCGCGGCAGCATACTCATTTTAGTGACAACTGTGGGTTTTGCAGTTGCCACCTGAGTTGTCCTTGTCAAACAATTACACAGTTTACTATATAAAAAAAAGACATTCATTTACCTATCATTGCTATTCAGAATATTTTGCGGATAAACTGCAGGAGTGTCGGCTCCGTTGGTACGGTCACGTTTTACGGCAACCGGATGCTTACGTGGGAAACAAATGTCTGGCCATGCCGCCTCCACCGGGCCCCGGCAGGAGGGGTAGGCCCAAAAAGTGCTGGCTTGACGTCGTAAGGGGTGATATGCGTGCCAATGGGCTCACTACCAGGGATGCTGAAGACCGTGCGAAGTGGAGTAGAAAAAGTCGGAAAGCGGACCCTGGGCACCAAAACGCAAGTTTGGGTTGCAACCGGGAAGAACGCTGAGATGATGATGATGCTATTCAGAATATTTTATTGTTAGGCCCAAATGGCGAGAAAATATAAAATCTAATGATACCGAATCACCGAAACATAAAACGAAGAAAGTATTAAATATCGTATATATATTTTTTCATCTTTTCAAATGTTTAGAATGTTTTTACTTTACATTATGTATATTTCTTATTAGATTGTGACTTCTACAAACTAGAAAACATAGTTTAAACGTTAATTTTATTTATAATTTTAACGCATTATGTATTTCGTTAATTTTTATATAACTGAAGTAAAATTTAAATATCGTACATGTATCGTAAATAAATTATTGTATATAAAGAACATACGATAATAAGCTAACATGTTTTTATAGTTCGAAAAATACAGTAAACAGACGCATAACATAATGTAAGATATAGTTTTAATGAAGGTAATAATCGGCAAAGATTTTAGCGTTACAAACGTTGAAACGAACTGTTAAGATGAATTCACTTGGCAATGCTGATATAAGAGACCTTAGCGACGATGGATGTGCCAAAAATTTAATTAGGTACTTAAATGCTAGGTGGTAGGGTTCCAAGACCATCTGGATGACAATTAACCCTGGTTTCTAAATAATTGTTTGTTTAAATATGCCGTCGTAATTACCTTGTGTACCAGTTTTTACATAAATGACTCCGCACAATGATACTTTTGGCTTAGAAGCATATTTTCTTTATAGTCACTAAATACTCGTAGTCATATTATCACTACATGGTGAGACATTGGTTCACTTATATGGCGATAATAAGCTCTTATTAGGCACTCAAATGCAGATGCAAACAAAGGTCAACCAATGATCACAAATCAAATCACACCCTTCGGCGGGAATTATGGTAACATTGCCCCGTAGTGTACGTTCATTGCTCCAACATATTCTCACGCGACTTCTATGAGTTGGGATTGTTTTGATTGAATGATTGACATTTAATATTATCGTGGGTTTATTTCGAGGTATTCACGACATGTATGGTACAAACTATTTTTGTACAAAAATTATATAATAATAATTAAATTAATAATATTATGGTACAAAATAAAATATTATGGTACAAGTAGCTTTAGAAAAGTATAGCAAATAGCTCTAATAACTACACATCCTAACTATTTTAGAAGCGCTGTTTTCAATCGCCTTTTTGTGTCATCAGTCAACTGCTTAATTGCGGTGGCATTCAAAGCTTGTACTTTGAAGCCTGGGGGTTATTGTTAAGTTACTCTAGTATAGAAGAAAGGCGTAAAAACATACATTTAATAAAAAAAACAATGCATATATACAAAAAGGATGGAATATCTCGCAATTAAGGCAAATCTTAAAAATGCTTGTTGTGTCGATTGCTCTATGACTTTTCCTTTTTTAACAAAGACTTTAAGAAAAGCTGTAAGAAGCTAAAGTTTTTTTTTACAGGGACGAATCTCGTCCGACTCTCACTCATTAGTCACTTTTTATTACTCCCTAGGACAAAAATGGGAATCTATATGGGCCCAATACCAATTTCCATCCGGGACTACATGACTGATTCGTTGTATTATGTGTTATAGTCATTAACAGTGACTTGGATGACACTAAGTGCGAATAGCGGTTACATGTAGTGTTAAAATGTGAATGAATCCTTCTTTAAGCATTTGCATTAAAAGATGGCATTACATAAAATACTGCTTTACTACTTTAGCAAATAGGCTTTAACGTCACACGATATTTAACACGTCAATGAAGTTGAAAGTCTTTTAATACGATAATTGATATGCAGACTTCTTTACGTTTTTATGAAAAAATTACCGAACCGTGGTTGGGTAATAGTCGTTATTACATTGTGGCATCCAGGCGCCAACAAGATACGACGTAAGCAGTATTCACAGCTAAGATGACGATGATGAGAGCAGGAAAACATGAAGTACTTGTACAGTTCAAAGCAGGCTTGCCATTTGTAATTCAAAATAAAGGGGCCCGGGGCGACTGCGGTCTGCATATTAGTACTAACTAAATAATGACGTATGTATGTGCCTTTGACATGTCTAAACCGGAAACACGTACGTTAGGTGCCGAAAAGATATTAACCACGTTCGGCATAACGCCGCCGGGTGACGCCGATGTAAACGTTACCAATAACTTTCCGAGTATATCCGGCCTCCTAATTCTACTGAATCGGTTTACCGGGCTAAGAATATTATACGTTTGGAAAAATAAACCCATTCCCAGATTATCACAAAAGTTATTAAAGTGATTACATTTGCATCAGGTTATTACGTCAAAATACTGTGGAGGAGCTGAAACGAATGCTGCTGAATAATTACAATAATTTTTTATAATTTGCTTTAAATATGTATTTCAATGATGATTAAAGATTTTTCTCTAAGAATTATGGGTTCTGTCACTAATAACAGACAGCAAAAGCAGAGGGCTACTTATATGGAGAACAAAAGTCTAGCGATACCACCTTCGACAAGCCCCGACAGGAGGGAAGACCAAAAAGTGCTGGCTTGATGTCGTAAAGATGCCGACGTTCGTGCGAAGTGAACAAGAAAATGTTGTACAGCGGATTCCACACACCGAAGCGCAAGTTTGGATAGTTACAAGAATTTAACTAATAATAACGGATTTAACTATACTTAAAGAAAAACGAAGTGCCAGAGTACTATGGATATAATAAAAAAAATATTAAGGATTGAGTGTCCTTTTTCTCATCTATATATAATATGTTAAAGGGAAAAAATAAAATGTTATTATAAGTGTACAGTAACCTTTCTTTGCTGACCAGTGTCACGGCATTCATGGAGCATTGGGCACCCTTGTTTATTGTTGCTATAAATAATATGATATCCTTAGAACCAGAGCAGTGAGGTCCAATAAATTTAATTAATGCATGTATGAGGTCTCGGTCATTGGAGTTTATATTAAACTAGCTGTGCCCGCGACTCCGTCCGCGTGGAATAGTGACTTTGGGCAGCATTTTTTGGATATACCTTTTGGTTTATTTTGGATTATAAACCCTAAAATATAAATAAATGAAATATGCAAACAGTCAGTCAGTCAGTCAGTATTATCGAATGCAACTGTTACGCCATGCGCCTCCGGAATACGTGCGTTCGAACCTACATAACCAGCCTAAGCTAAACCCTATTTCATATGATTGATGATATGAATGTGAGGTCCACTTAATTGAATAACAACCTACAAAGTCCAGCTTAAGCTATACCCTATTTCATATGGTTGATGATATAAATCGGAGGTCAAGTTAAATTGGTATAAAATTTACGAAACTGATCATTTTTAGCTAAAACTATTTTTTTTAACATAAAAGTAGCCTAAGTTAGTCCTTGTTACATCAGCTGTCTGCCAGTGAAAGACCCGTCAAAATCGGTGCAGCCATTTCAGAGATTAGCCGGAACAAACAGACAGACAGACAAAAATTGTAAAAAATGTTGTTTTGGTACATGTACTGTGTATACATCTAAATTCACTTAATAAAAAGCGATTATTTTAATATTACAAACAGACCCTCCAATTTTATTTATTTCTATAGATGTATAGATGTGAAAAAATATATCTGAGCATTCTAAAGCAGTTTAGCTAAACAAATAGTATACTATATTATATACTATTCTATCAAATTTGCTTTACTATTTGTTTAAAATTGCATAAAGTTAATCACATATTTATTAATACTTAAATAAACATTTCCACTCTTTTTTTTGTGGAAGTACTAGGAGTGTAAAATGGTAATGTAAAGTATATTTGTAGTGTTTCATAAAGATGACATTCTCCAAATAATTTTTTTTAAACTGTTATCATAGTGATAAGAATATCTTTGTGACATCATTGGCTTATCAAAATAACAGATATCATCAAAATTCACATGGGTAACTGATATAAAATTATAAAATGTATGTGAAAGATTCCATTACTACGAATTTCCTAAGCTGAGTTTCAATGTATTATTATTTATTAGTATTGTAATGTTCCTCTTTGTAACAAGTAGGGCAATTAAGTTACATAGATATTAAAGATTCATATAACTTATTTAAATGAATGCTCAGAGAACATTAGCTATTGGAACACTTTCTTACAACCATAATAAAACATTACTAGTGGTTAAACTTAATTTTTTTTTATACTGTGGAGTAGCAGAAAAGCTGACAGATCATTTAATAGTAAGCAGTTATCATCGCCTATAGATGTTTGTGGACACCAGAGGCACCACTAACACCCTGCTCTTTGTGTAGGGAAACTGGGACCTCGGCCACTTATGCACCAGCACAAGGTTACTGTGTCTGCATATTTAGAGACCAGGGCTGGTAGCCCATTAGACGGGTCTGGCTTGGCAAGCTTACCATTAAGCTAAGGTTGTCTTGTCAGCTTTTATATCAGGCCACTTCTAGCCGCAGGACTCAGTATTCATACTCCTGCCATGTACAAAGAAAAATTATCACTCTTACTAGTTTAGTAAGCAAAGGGTAAGTAGGATTTCTTCTTTTGGGTTGGGGTTAGTAAAATTACAATAAAGGTGAAGTGAAAATTAATTACAAATAGCAAAACCAGTATCAAAAATTAAAGCTAAGATAAATTACATTTTACATTAAAAACTACACATTTATAACTTAATTTATAAATGGTTCAGATGGCAGTCACTCCTGTAAAATAATTTAGCGATATTTTTAGCTTTTGTTTTGTCCTTCATGATCAATAGGAAGTCACAAAGAGGTGTAACACAAGTTAGCTCTGTAACAGTACTTTACAATGGACCATAATGGTAAAATCCTATAAGGAATCATAAACGTAAAAATGCTAAGACAGTTGGCATAATAATTGGACAAAATAAATATCTTGTAGTATGTTCTTCTTGCTTGGTCTTTGATATTTTGTATTTATATACAAACATATGTGACTTATGTCTTCTAAGTAAATTTTATTTGCAGTCAAAATTTTCACTTTAGAGCTGATTTAGGAGATTTCAATATTTAGAGAATATTCAGATTTTGTATTCTGAGGTACATGGTAGCCAAGTAGACACTTGGAGATCAACTTAAATAGTTCCCGGGAACCTCATGATAGTGTGCACTCTGACAGTTTATCTCCCCTAATTGCTGATCATAATGCAATTGCCATGAATCAACAGTGAACGAAAACACAGTATGGAAACATGCTTGTCTTGGACAAGTATGTTACATTTTCCATTCCCTCTTGGAGTAAACCTGATCCCAGCAATGGAATATTAATGGCTGTTATTATATTCAGATTCCATTAATTTATATTTCCACAAAGTGAAAGCCTAAATATGCTAGAACAAAACTATATAATCTACATTATAAGAGATGAAAGTTTGTATATAACTTAAATTATAAGAATAAGCAAAATATGTATAGTAATAATATTATAAAACTATGACATTAAAATTATAATTACTGATTAGACATTAATTATTTTTCTATTACTTTATTAACTAAAAAATCATTTTTATTTCAAATTTGCAGCCTTCTAGATCAATAACTTAGAAAATAAGACTGATCTCTAAGTCTAAAATAACTTTTACCAAAAATATACTGATATTTGTGAATCACATTAAATTAGGCTTTGTTTCAAGTTATCATATCTACCCACCACAATACAAATATGATAATGGCCTCACCAAACCAGTCATAAGTTTAATTGTTTTATACGTGAGTCACTGTTCTTACCCGCTGCAGCTGAAGGGAGTGGTTGTAGCACCTCAACAGCTTATCCACAAGTGGCTTGACAGCGCGCCAGGCTCTCTCCTGCGATATTTGCGACGGATCCGCTATTGCTTCTCGAATCTCCTTCCCTGCACCTCGATAACACTGTATCTCTTCCAATATGCCCTCAGAATCTAACAAAACCCTCTGGACATCCTCGTAAACATCACGCTCTGTAGACGTGGGTGCGGCATTCTCAAAGTCCAGGAATATATCATTCCTTGGAGACGAACAGCAATTTGAATCATCACGCGACAACAAACTTAACAACTTGCCCATTTTTAATAAATAAATGTGCACAATTTTAATATTCAATTTTCGTTTGTGACGAACACTGCATTGCATAAAGTTATCAATGAACACGAGTCAATTACCTACAACACCGAGCACTGTAAATTTACTATTTTTATTTAGAATCTAAATTCAATTATTATCAAAACTAAATAATAGTCTATTTAATATAAAATCGCGTTTGGCAAATAGGAGACGTACTGTCTTCCTCGCAATCAAAACGCGACAAGCAGTATTGCCAGCAAAGTTCCCACGACTTGTAGTAAAACTCTACCGAAATAATAAATAAAAACATTTTAAAAAGATAACTCTTTATGAAATTATTTGAAACATAAAGAGTATCATTGCGTGTAAAAAGTATGAAATCGATCGAAAGTGTTTTTATAATCTGTTTTATATGTTATTTAAATTAAAACGATAAGTTTTAAGAATAAAATTAATAATTTTGTAAATGAATAACCTAACATTTAGTTACAGCTACATTAAACGGGCAATACAACAAATTTAAAAATATAATGACAGTATAGCTGACATTGAGTTGAGTGACATTTGTGATATTGTGAATAATATGTGTGACCATATGTGGCAGTTTCCTGCCATTTTGGCAGGATTGAGCCCTTATTCTATGCTGTGGCAGTTTTTGAAAATTCGGCAGTATTGGGAAAAAATGTTAGTAACCGCTCATTGCCACCGCGACCGTTGGAAATCACCCCAAACTGCCACCTTGTTTTTCTTACGACGCGCCGCGGCGGTCCCTTTCACAAAACTATTAATTGTGCCTCAAGTGGCTTTTGAAACACAAACATGTGTTATGTTTCTTATGAATGGAGCTATTTATTTAAGTGTTTTGTTTATAATTATTCAACTATGGTATAGAATTACGATACGCTGAACACAGAGGTAGCGCGTATTTGAGCACCACTTGTGTTTATACGATCATAATTCAAAAATTAAATCGATGACATAGGGTTTTTTATTGTAAATTACAAAGATTATTATATATACTTTAGGATAGAAAATAAAACAGTACACTTCTTCATACAAAATAATTTATTTACAGCCCTTTAATTTTTCACAAAAAACTGGCGGCGGGAGCCGTAATTCTAGATAAACTTTAAATGTCACAGATGCGCAAATACTACAGCTAGGATTACAATTAAAGTAATACAACATAAGTAGACTAACATTCTCACAAAATAAACAAAAATCATACCGATAGCATTTACTATTACTGAGAAAAATAAAAATTAGTGCAACAGTTCTCATTCACACAGTGAAATCACTTTCGTTTTACAGATTTTTTGTTCTACAATTTATACAATACAAAAAAAACAATTACTATGTAAGATAGCACTTTTAAAGCCCTTTCTAAAAAGGTATCACACTTGTACAATGGATCGTTTTACAAAACGTATTCAAGAGTAAACAAAAAAACTATCACCAAATGGCGGGTGTAAAGGCTTGGTGCACACACTGAGTGCGTCATCCCGAAATACTATAAATAATAAATTATGTTAATTTTACTGCGAATCTTCTTTGGACGAGCCTGCAATAGGCTCCACAGGCTGGGCAGGCTGGGCACTGTGGGCAGGCTGGGCACTGTGGACAGCCTCCTCCACATTTTCACCTGCAGAAAGAAACAATAAAATGAAATTAATGAAACTGAAGTAACAAAAATAAAATACAAAATTGGTTAGTAGAAGAACTTACAATTAAACCGAGAGAGCGTGCGCGTGCTGGACGACCACCTCGACCTCCTCGACCAGCAGCTCCTCGACTCACTCTTGGCATTCTTACTACATGCAATACAAGCTATAAAATAAAAAAACACGCAAATAAAAATAAAGTATTAAAAAAAAATCAGGACTCAAAAATTTACTATGTATATAACACCAACAAAATAAAAAAAACACATATACGCAGTTTTCATTACCAAATGTTTACATTTAAAAACACGTACAAAAAAAAGTCGGTTAAAAACTCGGCTCTCATAATGTGCCCCAGCCTTAACCCGCACCAACGACACTTTTACGACACTTCATAATTGGAATTCAATAATCTTGAAACTTAGTTGATATATTTTGATAATGTTTTTTGCCATCCCGGCTGGTGATTACTTGATCTAACATATTAATCGCATTTAGTATGATAAAACAGCCAAAAAAATATCAAAAAATGAGATTAGAATTATAGCGTCATCATGGCGTCACCCAGCAAAATGTACCACGCTAATTTATCGGGTTTAAAAAAGGCTAAATTTTGTGTCTCATGCTGAAACCTTTATCTCGACGTATTATTAGATAATTAAACATATAAATAACAAAATATCACATAAATATACTCACATAAAGTATAAAAATTAAAGTCACAAACGTACACGACTATGGTACGACGCACACTAACAAATTTTCAGAAGAAGAAGAATGAGAACGTCAACTATTTTATTCTTTTTTTTTTCATGGCTTGGCTACAAAGTTTTGGCCTATTTCGTTCGGATACTTAACGGGGAACCAAATTGGATAGTCGGCGAACGCCTTTAAAATGCGATTGACAATAAATTATCCGATTTCCGAATGAAGCAAATTTGGCCAAAATAGTGGCCACAGCAAGTTAGGGTGCATGATTTTGGCCAAAATATGGGACAGAGCATTTAAGCGGGTAATGGCAATACTACATATTTAGTTATAGGTATTCCCCTAAACCTCTTTTAGAATTTTTGTGTGACACTTAATTGTGAACTCTAATGATTCATCTATACGGTCATATAACTATAAAACTGATATTAGAGTGTAAATTCTTTTTGCAATGTTGTATGTACAATGTACATTTCAATCAAATCAACCATATAACTTTTGTCTTTTATTCTGAATACACGACTTTAAGGAGTATAATTAAATAATTTGAGTGTGTTTTGGTAAAATGAAGCGAAAGTATGAAAAAGCGTACAGGGCAGAGTGGGAGCAAGACCCATTACTGTCATCGTGGCTTACTAAAGCTAAAGACAATCCTGACAGGGCATTTTGTAACGCATGCAATTGTAAATTGCCATCGCGTACTGCCCTAAAAACATGCCTGTATAACAAAACATAAGAAAAATATGGAAGAGTATCACTATAGGGGGTAGGCAGTCACCAGTGAATTATCTTTTAATTAATTAATTTTATCGTATCAAACTAAAAAATTATTCTTTGCGTTATGTGTATCTAATGTAGGTTTAATAGTCGCTAAAATAAAGTAATAGCAGCAACTTCTGACTAAAATACTCTTACTATTGCGAGACTTTATACGTGTTTTTTCTTAAAGTAATGTTGTAGGTTACTAAATTTTTCAATGATTGTGTTTCGTTTCAACCAACCAAAAAGTGGTTAAACGGATGACTAAAGACATGTAGCGATGAAATCTTAATTGTGATGTATGATCGACATTTCATATTAACAATATCAATAAAAAAATATTAATATTATACTGACATTATTTTGGCATTTTCATTATAAACTTTGGCAGGATTTGGCAGGATTCTATTCAAGCTAAGGCAGGATTATAAATTTTAAGATGGTCACACTGATAGCAGAATACTTTATATATACCAATATCAAATTAATCAAATGTTTTTAGAAATAATTATAGAGCCTTAAAAACCAAACCAAATACAATAAATTAGAGGTAAATGATAAAGATTTTGTAATAATGTGAACTAAAACGTGATTTCATGCAAAGTTTATCAGTTTTATTGAATTTAATGTAAGTTTTTGACAATTTTAGAACTGTTGAGAACAGTCTTACATATGTAATGTTCGGTTTAGTTTCTACGTAATGCAACCGGATGCAGCGTAAATATTATAAATAATAAATTAGTATTCTTGTATTTGAAGAAACAATTCGTTTAAATCGACAAAATACATGGTGCATTTTATCCTAAAAAAAGGCTGGGGAGGACATACAAAATATGGATTCAAACTACACAGGAGGTTTTCAGTCTTTTCGTCTTTATAGCCATAAGTCGTTCGTTGAAGTCACCTCAGTGAAAGTTAGCCAAGACTCCAACTTAGCCCGACGAATTGATCTTTAATTGGGTTTCTGCAACTTTTTGCTTTTATGCATCATAATTTAGTGGAGTAGGATTTGTATGTATAACAATTTAAATCTATAAATCTTTATTCTATACAAATAAATAAAATTGGAGGGTCTGTTTGTAATATTAAAATAAACGCTTTTTACCAAGTACATTACGTATTCACGGTACATATACCAAAACAACATTTTTTAAAATTTTTGTCTGTCTGTCTGTCTGTTTGTTCCGGCTAATCTCTGAAATGGCTGCACCGATTTTGACGGGACTTTCAATGGCAGTTAGTGATGTATCAAGGAGTAACTTATGCTATTTTTATTTTAGAAAAAAAAAGTTTTTGTTAAAAATGATAAGTTTCGGAAATTTTATATACCAATTTAAGTTGACCTCAGATTTATATGATCGATCATATGAAATGGGGTTCAGCTTAGGCTGGACTAAGTTGAATTTCCAATTTAAATTGATCTCATATATCCAAAAAATGCTGCCTATAGTCACTATTCCACGCGGACGGAGTCGCGGGCACAGCTAGTAGACAATAAGACTTGATTATATTAATAAGACTTCGTTCGTGACACATTCCACTAGGTTTGTATATCTAATATCTTTGTCTCCAAATTGTGAAGCATGTGTATGGTGGAAGATGCATATCATATTAGCTGGAGTGTGTTCGAAACGAAGCTGCTAGAAATAAAGTTTGCTCATTCTAATAAATTAGATATAGGCGAATGTATATTCATACTCTCGCAAACACTGACATAGTCAGCTCCTTTGCTTATTATTATTGTTAGAGAGGGTTTAAAAAAGAGAAATTGATTAATTTATAAGGTATAAGTTTGTTTTTATAGAGCTACCTATTCTATTTAGGAATACGCTCTCAAATAGAGATTTAAAAAAAAAAACACGCGGGGCAGTCTTTGGGCACTGCCGATAGAATTGAAAACTAAATAACTTGTGAATTGTATCGTCGAGCTATTAGATTATTATTTTCGGTTTATAAAAAATTGTTTATGATCAAGCATTAAGTTTAAATTGGTCAATAGCACTTCTTTACAAACCAAAAATTGTTCACCCAAAAAGTGCTCAACGCGCCTAAAGAAGTTTTCACTTCAATAACTCAACTGTATTTCATTGTAATAAAGTCGCAATTGGAATAGATATCTATATGTAATGCAATGCATTTAAAAGTTACATTATAAAATAAACCTTATGTCGTTACTAAGCTTGGTAACTCGAGCATAACTCTTTATGAATTTTCGATCAGGTCAACATTATAAAATAAACCTTAAGTCATTAATAATAAGGCTGGTATTACTGGATCAAAACTCCGTCTTACAAATCTTACGAATTTTCGATCAGGACACGTGACCCGACGCGAGTTTAACATTTTTTACCATCACAAAAAAATTGCTTAATGCCACTAAAGAAGTTTTCACTTCAAAAATCCTAATATAGTCGACTCTCATTAATATCAACCTGCGATAATTCGAACCTTTTTATAATTCCAAGTTGTCACGAGTTCCCTTGAACATCTCTTTATATTTGGAATAAATCTATATATTTTTGAGAACTTGGTAATTTGAACAAAAAATCATCGCTACGTAACAAAACGACGTGTTTCCGAACTCATATACTTCAGCCATTCGATAATTCAACGATAATAGATTGCATAGAGGTAGGTACATACATTTCGAAACAAGTTAAAATTTTTATCATCGTTGCACGAGCATTTGTTATTGTAATGACTAGTTTGACACGCATTTTCACATTAATTAGTGTAGGTTAGTTTAGTTTCAGTTACTCTTTCGTTGCCGTCTGATTCCCTACTCTTAAAGCAAAATAGAACGGTCCATTTTCTTTGCTGTTTCATTTGCAGCTTTTTATAAATTCCTTGGAAAGTGATAGGCTCTTATTTATGGCCAACACGGTTTTGTAGATAAATAATAAATAATCTGAGGCATTATTTATTTATTTATTACATTTAAGTAGTGTATGTATAACATCGACACATTGCCATAAGACATTATGATTTACAAATAAAACCTTCATTACTATATTTATATACAAAATTCATTTCCGTCTTCTGATAGACATAGATCTACATAAAATACATATTAACTAATTTTAACTTACATTAAAAAGAACCATGCAACATCAGTAACTGTGTGGAGTACAAAATTATATAATTTTTTATAGCATAATATACAAATCTCAGATCAGATCAGAACAAAGCCCTTATACAAATATTTAATGCATAACATAAAAACCTGGGTACTTAGATCATGACTTTTAGTAAGATTCATTTAAAAATATTATTTTTCAGAAAATTTTACATAGGTACACTCAGATTCTTATGATCCGCCCAGATAGCGCTATTTATATTTTGTCAAAAATATTGGCTATGCCATATTTAATGTTATGTTTATAAATAAGCCCATAATTTACCCAGGAAAAAATTAAATTATTCCCTAATGTTGATTCTTTATATATAAAACTACTGTATTTCATTGTAATAAAGTCGCAATTTGAATAGATCTAGCGCTGTGGGTTGTAACGAAGCGGTTTACCCCTTTTTTGGTTTCGGGGAAAAAACCTGTCTTGACGGGTTTCCCCGGTTTCGGGAGACTCCGGGAAAGATGATCGGCCATTCGACTACCCACTAAAAAACCTCGCTGTTCTTCTATCGCCTGGGCCACGGATATGTTGCCTGCCAATCTCGTGGCCTGAGCTGGCGCCAGCCCGCCCTTTGTGGGCCCAGGGTGGGCCTCTTTTAAATTATTGGCGCCAGGGGGTCAGGATTTTGTCTCCCCGGCGCTCTCCTGAATCGACTTTAGGAGTTGAGAGGAGCCACGGAACAGCACGCGACCCTCACCCTCGCGACAATGGCGAGGGGCCGCCTCCCCCGAGGGGCCGCCCGCGGTCGTATTCTACGACGGCCAGAGATCATTAGATGTCCTCCGGCGCCGATGACGTGGCCTGCGTTGAAGCGGTTTACCCTCCCTTAAGAAGTTATCAGTTCATAAAAATTATTAACAGCAACGGCATTTTTCAGCTAAACGGTATTAATTTTTTACAAGATACATCTTGCCAAATTTAGATCCTTTTTATTATTTTGGTTAGACAAAGAGTCACCTTGGGTAAAACAATAAAGGAGATTTAGGACAAATATTGAGGCTTTTTAGAACTTGGAATATCTATTATAATATATAAATTGAATACAAGCAAATAACTAAACAATTAAAGCGTGGACTGCGGTTAATTGATAGTATAGTGAATCATACAGACACACAGACAGACAGATATCATACAGAGTATTAAAAATCAGCAATGAGATAAGAAATTACTGATGTTACATTAGGTCTGCGTTGTATACCACTGAGCAATACCAACCAACTATTACAGTAAATACACATCGAATAACCAATTCAGAATTTCCAAGCACCTGTATAAAACATCCTACCCATTAAATATTAGAAAGAAGTGGACAGAGACAAATGCATACATTGTAAAATTATATAAACTACTAATTAAAAAAGCCACTAAGAAACTTATTGATAAATAAGTGATCATATATTTTTAAAGATCAGTCTAACATTCGATAAAAATTTACAATTTTTCTAACTTTCATTTTTTAATATTATTATTTAAGGCTACGGCCATACATGCAGGCCAATCTCATGTCATATTTCAGTTTTACTGTTATGAGCAGCGTATTGACGTATAGACAGACACTAAATAAGAAATACGAAACTAACTTTTTTATACAGGGTTTCCTTTCAGAATTTTATGTACGGATATCATCATGAAACTTAGTTTTTGCAGATTTTAGTACATAATTTTACCAAAAATTAGATTTCATTTGTATATGGATGTAGAACGCACAAGCAACTCACTGTAAATAATAAGTACCCACTATTGTATCAAATAGCTAAAAGGTACGTTAATTTAAAAAATAATTAAATAATCAGTTTAACTGTCGATTTCATACCAAGTGTAAAGAGACAAACCTCTTAAATAATTAATTTAAAAGAATTATGTACTTTTTCAGAATCCATATGAAAAGGCAGTTTCAGTTACGTGAATTAAAAAAATGAAAACATAAATTGATTTAAATTATTAATAACAAATGCCTATATAAATGAGAGATAGAGAATATTATCTATACTTATAGGTATATGCCAGACACTCTTTGATCTTTCCGTACCATGCTTTTGTTACGTTGTAACAAGAGTAGGATAATTAATTTTCTTTATATAATATTTAATCCTTAAATACTTAATAAAAATTACGAATTAATCTCAACAATATATAATAATTAATCTTGAGGGTATATAAACGGAACGAACCAGATAATAATTTCGATCGCGCACCTTAAAAGTAGGTAGATAAGAATTAAACGACGGCTGGGAAGAATCTTCGAGAAATCGTTCAGTTGAATAGCGTCCATCGATAAGTAAAAAGATGAATGAACGCGAATCATTCGATCGGTTACCGGTCATCGAAAATACTACAAATGAACGAAGAACGGGAACCAAGTGTCGTCAGGGCTTACGTCACAAATAATTCTTTGCCCCTCTGGCCTATAGCTCTGTCATTGTCTAAACGAGTAGCGGGTCCAAAGTACAGGTGCTACCCAGTACTTTTCCATGCCAAACCATTAGAAGCCAAATCTGGAACCTTCGAAAAAGTGGGCGGTGCCCTGACGGCCAGTATAAAAAGGCGAAGCTGCGATGGACGCCAAGATTCGCACACCCGAAAGACGCCTGCAAGTATCCGTCCTTCAACAGTTAAGTTTTTTAACGTGCGCGTGTTGTAAACATATTATAAAGTTGTAATATAAAGTTTTAGTGCATAACCCTCAGGTGAGCTCATAAAATTAAGTCCATTAGGGCCGGTCGCTATTGCCTAGTTTTGTGCCTAAAGATTAATCCAAAATAAATTATTATTATTCTTTTTTTATATTTAAATATTGCAAGTTAATATCAACAAGAAGCTACCGGGAATAGAATAGTCACGTGGGTGTAAATATAAATCATAACCTAATTATTTTGTGTTAGGCGAACGTGCTCGCCGCGTTATTGTTTTAAATTCTTTAAAAATATATAAAAAATGTAATTATACTCGCGAAGTGTTTAACGTCGTGGCTTGTATGTATTCTTAGTTATATCTGTTTTTTACTGTAAACCTAATGTAGTTGTAATAAGCTTTTAATGTTGATGCCACCGACGTATCGTCATAAATCTTATATATGTATAAAAATTAATGTCGCTAATTAGATCTAGTAATCTGTAAATGTAAGTTATTTTGTAATACCGTATTAAAACGGATTTTCCTTTGGAAGCCGACGATTCATATATCGAAGGTCATTTCATTGTATTATTTTTTTATTTATTTTGATGTGCTGAAACTACCTATCTCTGTTCAAATTTATATTTAAACTTTTCTTTGTGTTTATGGTGTGGTGGAATGGTGATAATCCGAGTAATAGTAGTTAGTTGATTCCTGGTTAGACAATTTTCATTTTTATATTTTTTTATTATTTAATTTTCATTCCGTATTTTGCTTGTTATTATAAAGACGGACATAAGCTATCACCACTCCACTTTCGTGTTTTTACAATGTAACGCGAAGGATACCGACACCACTCCTGGTCGTCCAGGGTGTCAGGGTGCCGGGTCTTTCGCGCTACAGAAACATCTTCGACGCATACCAGGTGGTAAGTCTTTGCGGACGAGGCTGAACGGGGTGGTACCACCGATCCGTTTCTCCTTAAGAGAACGGGTAGCCGATTTTTGTCGTCTGGCTCCGCAGGGTAATTGATCAACATCCCAAATTGAACGGGGTGGTACCACCGATCCGTTCTCCTTAAGAGAACGGGTAGCCGATTTTTGTCGTCTGGCTCCGCAGGGTAATCGACTAACATCCCAGATTGCCCACACTTGCGCGAGAACTATACAGTGGGATAATTTAATAAATTTTCTTTTTTTTCTACAACATTTTTGTGTAGATTTAATTTTTATAATAACTTTGCATTTTTTTTTTGAATTTCTCTCAATTGCAGTTAATTTTTAATTAATGTTTTTTTTTCCAATTGTGTTTGTGTTGTGCGTAATTGTAATTTATTTCAGAGATATTAATATTATTATTGGTGCTTATATTGCATTTATTTAGTGGTTTTTATATGATTTTGATAATTTAATTTTGGTCTGAAAATTTAATGTCGCGAGTATAATTACATTTTTTATATATTTTTAAAGAATTTAAAACAATAACGCGGCGAGCACGTTCGCCTAACACAAAATAATTAGGTTATGATTTATATTTACACCCACGTGACTATTCTATTCCCGGTAGCTTCTTGTTGATATTAACTTGCAATATTTAAATATAAAAAAAGAATAATAATAATTTATTTTGGATTAATCTTTAGGCACAAAACTAGGCAATAGCGACCGGCCCTAATGGACTTAATTTTATGAGCTCACCTGAGGGTTATGCACTAAAACTTTATATTACAACTTTATAATATGTTTACAACACGCGCACGTTAAAAAACTTAACTGTTGAAGGACGGATACTTGCAGGCGTCTTTCGGGTGTGCGAATCTTGGCGTCCATCGCAGCTTCGCCTTTTTATACTGGCCGTCAGGGCACCGCCCACTTTTTCGAAGGTTCCAGATTTGGCTTCTAATGGTTTGGCATGGAAAAGTACTGGGTAGCACCTGTACTTTGGACCCGCTACTCGTTTAGACAATGACAGAGCTATAGGCCAGAGGGGCAAAGAATTATTTGTGACGTAAGCCCTGACGACACTTGGTTCCCGTTCTTCGTTCATTTGTAGTATTTTCGATGACCGGTAACCGATCGAATGATTCGCGTTCATTCATCTTTTTACTTATCGATGGACGCTATTCAACTGAACGATTTCTCGAAGATTCTTCCCAGCCGTCGTTTAATTCTTATCTACCTACTTTTAAGGTGCGCGATCGAAATTATTATCTGGTTCGTTCCGTTTAAATACCCTCAAGATTAATTATTATATATTGTTGAGATTAATTCGTAATTTTTATTAAGTATTTAAGGATTAAATATTATATAAAGAAAATTAATTATCCTACTCTTGTTACAACGTAACACTTTGTGAAATCCAAATGATTATTTCACATAAATAATTATTACGATTTATGTGTAGACATTAGTATCTAAATACAAGTAACATCTATTTATCTACATTTTCTAAGATGTAGTCTTAATTACTTGGTGTAAAGATCCGTCTTAAAACTACTTAATCGTAACTTATTTCATTGTTCACCTCACCATAGACCATAGGACTCTAATCGAATTATCACACTTCTCTTTTTTTCTTTCTCCCCTTAATCAAATAATTTAAAAGTATTCAAGAATTTTTTATCAATATTTATTCGCCGTTAATTTGATAATTGCATTATTTGATATTTGAAGTTATCCTGAAAACATGCTTGGAAGATGACATGACAAACGTAATCACACACCGAATGAATTATAAGCTCCTATTCACACCATAATTAAAAAGAAGAATTAAATGAGTTTTTCTATCTCACCTTAATCAATTTAACATATAATCATTTTAGTAGCGTAAATAAAAGGAAAAAACGTATTTATATATAAATTGAAATAATTATGTGAAATTATATACAAAAATGTATCTTTGCACTTTGCAACATTTTCGTATTCGAGTATTGAGACAGCTAACATGATACATAGAATTTTACCTTAATACAATAATATTCCCACATGTGTGTTATACAGCGACTTAATAATAATTGTGAGATAAATAAATGCATTCTTTTTAAATTATTATTATTATAATTTCATAAACAACCCAAGAAAGTAAACACAGCAACAACTACTCAAATGCTTTGTCCATTTTTGAAAGTAAATATATTTATCTAATTTTCATGATTAAAAGGAATTATTGGTAAAAAATAAATAGAATTAATTATATCTACAAGTAAACGGGTTATCGCATATATTCGCATTAAAAATATGTAATTGAAATATGCATACTATGCAAGGGGCTGAATTTGGACACAGGGTTTTTTAAAAGGTCAGCGAAATCGCTTTCCCGTCCAAAATCCTTTTAAAATTCCTGCCGAAAATGAACAGAATCGCACCATTAATAAGTCTCAGTCAAATAATTAGTTCCGGGTTTTTAGCTATTCTATAAACGTATTATCTTAAACCAAAATATGTGAAGTTGTTGACCCACAAATAACTGAGTAGCTTGCACCAGGAAAATCTTACTGACTCATTGAATATAATCTTTTTATTGCCAAGGTTATGTTGCCCAAGACCTGTGATTCCGAAGTATATCGTCTGAAATATTAAATGCTTCAATTGCTTCTCATATAATAGTGTAATCAGATCTCGCCATATTCAAATTAATTCCGTTCATAATTGCATTTATTTTTGGTCGAATGAATTTTAAAGCATAGTGTTTCATAATATTATGATTCCATTCCAACGTACTACATTAGATAATTATTTTACGCAGATTTATTTCCCTGTTGTATCTCTTCTTTATTCTCTTAGGCCATTAAATTGCGAAATTATTGTTCACATGTGTCCAATAGCATAATGTAATATTAATCTTTATTATTGAAAATACAAATTTAATTCTGAGGATAAATGAATATGAAAAATGAAAGCATAAATTAAAATCGTCTAAGCACGTATATCTCACTAAAGGTTATAATAGCTTATATTATATCACAACATTTAATGGATATTGATTACTACTTTTGGGGAAGATTTTGAGGAGTTTATTAATTCTTTAGTTTCATCGGAAATATTTCAAAGCGGATACAAGTAGAAATTTTTCAATAAAGAGGTCAGAATCTAGGGCTGCAATATGAGCTGCACGCCCGACCAACGCGCTGGCTGTGTGTGGCAACGCATGTTGCACGTCGTATCGTACTACAGATACTGTTGAAGCTCTTGCAGCGAGGGGAGACACCATATTGTGTACCTAAAAATAATAGAAAAGAATAAAGCTGTTATAATACATATAATTAAATCCTATACATCAATTACATTTTCTTTGTGTCTGGCATGTACCGCCTAATGTGTATAGTGGAGAAAAATATAGTGAGCAAACAGGCTAACCTGCACCATTACAGGTGGTCAATCCATCACGGATAAGTGTGGCGAGTATCCTATTCATTACTTTCACAAGCCCAATTATTGTGGGGTGTATTTTTGTTATTTAGCATATTCATTTCTCTCGTCAAACAGTGAGATACTGTTGACTTTCCCATTTTAATCAATTAGTCGTATATTACCGTTATCATATATTACTTGTGTAAGAAAACAAACAATAATTATACTAGGACTACACAAATGGCGCCAAAAGCCAAAGTAATTAACAGAACGTTTATGTTACGGGTTGTAGACAACTGATATGCTATTTATATTTTTAGATGATTAAAAGGGAAAGTAAACTAAAAATATTTAACGAAAAATTAAAAACCTACCTAATCGAAAATTGCTATTATTCAATTTCTGACTTTTAAAAAATACAAAAATAATATTTATATAACAATAACAAAAAAGGGAATCTAGTCTTATATACAAACTTAATCGTTAAGAATAATTAATTTGATTAAAACATAAATTTACCATTGGGAAAATTTAATAATACAAATAATAATCTATGACAATCTAACTAATACTTTTTTTTTTTTTTTTTTTGGTCTCGGGGAAAAACCTCTCTTGACGGGTTCCCCCGGCCCGGGGGGACCGAGGGATATGTGGGACTCCGGGATTTTTCCGACTACCCACTAAAAAACCCCGCTGTTCTCCTATCGCCTACGCCCGGGCCCACGGATATATGGCCTGCCGATCTCGTGGCCCGGGCCGGCGCCGGCCCGCCCTTTGTCTTGAGGCGGGCCCCTTCTAAAGTGTTGGCGCCAGGGGGTCAGGGTTTCGTCCCCCCGGCGCTCTCCTAACAACTCTAGGAGTTGAGGGGGGCCGCGGAACAGCACGCAGCCCTCACCCTCGCGGTAATAGTGCGGGCGGCGGGTCCTCCCCCGAGGGGCCGCCCGCGGCCGCTTTTTACGGCGGCCGGAGGTCGTTACTGGCCCTCCGGCGCCGCCGGCGTGGCCTGCGTTGGCGGGAGGGGAGTGTGGTGGTTGACTCCCGCTCCCGCTCCGCCGCCTCCTTTGCGGACATGACTGCCTCGCAGAAGGAGGCGACGGCCGTCCATCCAGGATCGCCCCCGACCATGGACAGAACCAGGGCCGGGAGCGACAGGTCCACGCCGATTTGGGCGACGAGGGCGCGGCGCTCCTCGCGCCACGCAGGGCACACGGCGACAGTGTGGTTCACCGTGTCCTCCTCGTCGCCCGCGCCACAGTGGTGGCACCCTGACGTCATCTCCCGCCCTATGCGACACAGGTACCTCCCGAAGCAACCATGCCCCGAGAGGACCTGCGTCAGGCGGAAGGTCAGGGCGCCGTGGCGCCTTTCCAACCATTCAGCCAGGACGGGCCTCACCGCTTCGATGGTGGCGAGGCCCGCGCTGGGGTGCGCGAGGCGCTCCTTCCACTCCACCATGAGCACCACGTCGCGCAGCTCCGCCCGCTTTGCCTCAACTTCGCGAGGCGCGGGGCGAGAGCCACGCTCGGCCGCGTCCCGGCGCCACTGGTACAACAGCGCCAGGACCCGGGCCTCGAGGTCCCATGGTGGGGATCCGGCCAGCAGGGAGGCCGCTTCGAAGGACATCTAACTAATACTTAGTGAAAAATAGACAATTGTATTTTATTGATTTTTATTTTTTATTATTATCATTTCTTGAATTGTAATTTTTTAATTCTCATTCTTCTCTTTTACTTTTTATTATAGTCTACTGTCTATTAACAATGTATAATTTTTATTATTAATATTGTGACCACCAGTTTGTAGTGAAGATGACCCTCTAAGTTTTAAGTGCTATATGTTAATGTAAGATGTTATTGTGTAAATACTTAGATGTGCAAATAAATATTTGAATTTGAATATATATATAGGTATTTAAAAATTTTTTTTTAGATAAACACCCAGATTCGGGACGTCACATGAACCAATGTCCCTTCACGCGTAGCAACGCGCTGAAGGCTTTACCACGAAGGTACACTTAATAATTCTTTCTATAGCATGTTATACAATAGTATAAGCAATATTAAAACCTCGCTTCATAGGGGACCTGGACCAGGCGATCACCAGATAGATTTACTCACCATTTCACGGTATGCCTGTCCCAGCAACGACGTGTCCTTTGCAGCGGCCTTACAGAGTTCCAATCTTGCGGAATGTAAGGGTACGTATCGGTCTTGACCAGAGCCACAAAGCAAGATGTGTTTGAATTGATGCAACTGACTCCTCTCGCTCAGTCGATACAGGAATGATCTCCGAGGATCAGCGGCATCTCTCAGGGACAGCTGAAGAAGTGATCCAGACTTCTTCCATTTTTGCATGAACCACATTCCTGAAATGTTTTCACTGTGTTACTTAAATGATATAAAAGAAAGCACATATTCACGTTGTTTGTGATGTGAAAGTCGTCATCACTAAGCAAAAGCATATTGAAGTTTTGGTCTGCCACCGTACACAGCAGTGGACTCCAGGCTTTAAATGTAAGATGTAAACGCAATTAACGCGGGATTAACCACCTCCATGATGGTCAAGCTGATTACTTATGCAAATTGAAATATAGAAATTTCTATTGTGATAATTGTTTCCATTATTTTGTCATGTTAATGTTAAAAGCAACTCCCCAATCGAAAATAATAATATAATAACGATTATTATTTATTTATAATAATATACTATATATTAAATATATAATACCAAATTCTCAAAGCTGTCCGATCCTTGCATAAAATACATGAAATCTCGCTCGATGTTGATTAAACTACCCTCACTTTGGCGTGAGTGTGTAAAAGCGTGCGACGGACAGTATCATTGTAACACGCGGGATGGGTCGACATCCGGCCTCCTCGTAAATCATATTCTGCGCTGTACGCAATTGACTTCCCTCGTTAATTGTCAGTGTTTTCTTTCTTCACTTTGTGTTTTTCTTTTATTGCTTAACAGCAGACAGGCTGACGGCCCACTTAGCATTTAGCAGTTATTCTCGCCTATGGGTGTTTGCAACGCCAGTGGCATCGCAAACACACTGCTGTCCCATAAGGGTACAGAATCTTGGGTCACTAATGCTGGAACATAACACAAAGTTATTATGGCGGCAAACTTAAGACCATAGGTGGTCGCTATCCAGACGGGCTTGAGGCTCTACCACGTAGCTAGAGTAGGTTGTTTTGTAGCCTTTTACGACAGGCCAATCCCAGGCACAGAGGTTAGTATACTTTCTCCGCCCCTAAACGGATAAAGGATTGTATTCAGATCAGATGTATGTGAAGTGTAGCTGCCGTTCCATTGTGCGCTTGTGCGCACTGAACCTCTTACTAATCACTCTTTTCAGTCAACTCACTTTGAGTCCACCGTTCTCTCAATACACCCAAATCCAATCCTGTACGATGTATTTTAGGTTCGTGATCGGCATTGTACATAACTGATTTAGAGGTGACAATTACTTTTAGTATTTCATCATTATTAGTATTTTATGCTATGAAGCAAGTACAAATTTATAACATTATTTCGAATAGTGTCATTATTAAAAAGCTGCCTATAGACGTTCGCAACACTAGAGGCATTGCCAACGCACTGCCGGCTTCAAAAAGGAACTGGAGCCTGGTTTATTAGTGCTGGAACACAACATAAGCTGGTTACGGCGGCATTTGTTAAAAACAGGGTTGATTACCATCCAGTAGGGCTTGGCGCTCTACCAAATAGCTAGGATTTCATCACCTTTTAGGACAGGCCGGCCCCGAGCCTCAAGGTTCAGTTTCTTATTCCGCCTCTGCACGTAGACAAACGGAAATAAAAACATTTGCCAATATTAAAATACCAGGCGTCCATTAAACGAACGAGATGCTACAATTATAAATGATTTATTCACCTGCATTAACTAATCCACTAGAATTATACAAAGTTCCAAGATGAGGGCCACTTAACGATAGGAACGTATGTAATTTCCCCAAAAATGGCTTGATTTGTGGCCGTGCTAACGCAGATCTGATTATGATCGTGCCCAAAGAATGTCCCACGAAACTAATTCTTGCCGGGTCACTTGAATTCTGAATGTGTGTTAGGATTTCTTGTACAAGCCTGAAAAGATACAACATCTAAATTAATGAAATTTTTTAACACAGTTTTAGTAATGTTATTTTTTTACTAATACATTTTCTTTAATCAATTTAAAATTGTAAATCAAGAATGGTACATTATATGTGGTCTTTACCTATGAAATTACCGTTCTGCAGTACTGGCCAGTTCAAATTAAAATAATTTTTGTTTGGCTAAGAATTCTAATTTCAAATTTATTTTAAAAACATGGAATTTTTTTCCAAAAGTAGTCATTTGTTTAGTGTTACATTTTCATCACATTTCAATCTTTTTCGTCATCATGAATACGTTAAAAATTCGAGTAATTACGGAACATAAGTACCGTTGTGGCAGCAACGCGGCACAAGTGGCACGCAACATCAACGACGTTTACGGAGCTAACACTACAAACCAACGCTAGTGCGTTAAGCGAGCAAACCAATAACAGGTAGTCCTGTTATTGGTTTACTCGCTTCCGTTCTGGGAATTTCGACCTGAAAAATGAACTTCGCGGTCGTCCGAACACTTTGGTCGACAATGACGAACTAAAGGCGATTGTGGAAGCTGATGATACACAATCTACGGCTGAATTAGCAGCAGCTTTCGACGTTAGCGTCAAAACAATATTGGTCCATTTACGTCAAATTGGCAAGGTAAAAAAGCTTGACAAATGGATGCCCCACGAACTCAATGATCGCCAGCGCGAAGTACGCGTCGAGACGTGCCTTGCACTGCTCAACAGACACACAAATGAAGGAATTTTGAACCGCATTGTTACCTGCGATGAAAAGTGGATTCTGTTTGATAATCGCAAGTGCTCAGCAAGTTGGTTGGATCCTGGTTCAGCACCTAAACAATGCCATAAACGAAAACTTACCCCTAGAAAAGTGATGGTCACTGTTTGGTGGTCTAGCGCCGGTGTGATTCATCACAGCTTCTTACCAAATGGGGTAAGCATTACTGCAGATGTGTACTGTGAAGAACTGAATACAATGATGGAGAAGCTGGCACATCTCCAACCAGCATTGGTCAATCGCTCGTCTCCGCTGCTCCTGCACGACAACGCGCGACTTCATACTGCACAGCAGACGGTCTCCAAGTTGCGAGAACTGGGGTTGGAAGTTCTCCGTCATCCGCCCTACTCACCAGACCTTGCGCCTACAGACTACTATTTTTTCCAGAATTTGGATAACTTCTTGGCGGGAAAAAAATTCAATACCCGAGAGGCAGTAGTACAAAATGCCTTTGAAGAATTTGTTGCCTCCCGTCCAGCTGATTTCTTTAAGAAAGGCATCAATAAACTGCCACTGCGTTGGCAAAGATGCTTTGATTGCACGGGTGATTACTTCGATTAATACAAATAAAAAATACATGAAAAAAATTCGTTTAAATTTTTTCATACAAAACGGCAATTTCGTAGGTAAAGACCTAATATAAAAATAATAGTAAATAATTTCTTCAATTGACTTGAATTTGATTAATCGCCTCTACGAAGATTATTTAAATTATGGCGCCGATATATTAATTTTTTGCAATATTCATATTTATTACCTGTCAGTCATCGTATCAAAATCAGAGAACGTGTCACCCTGATTCCTTTCCGACATGAGGAAATCTAATCTGGCGCCTGGTAAGCCTAATTCTAGGTACGTTTTGACTAAACGAAGATCTGCCGCGTTGCCGTCTAAGCCGTGGACGCAGATTATGAGATGTAAACCTGTATTAATTATATAAACGTTAAATTATCAACAGGTGACGATAAAAAGACTATTGTTAATGACATCTTAATGGTAACCCAAACAACAGTTTCTTTTTGTTTTAAAAAGCTTGGCCAATTAGGAATACTGTGGATCAGTGCAGCAAGAATTGCGTAAATAACGAATTTTGTATTCAATAATATATAATTTGTTGTTCATATTTTTAATATCCTTCTTATTGCAAGCGTTTCTTCTTCTTTGAATCTTTTATTTCACCCTGAGTACGCGAAGATTCGGAGTTTTTGTGCATTTTCTCCGTCGTTTCTTACGTGAGATTTTTTTTTAGTTGAGTAGTATAAGAAAACAAATGAAATAGACATGACTGAATTATAAATTGACCTTTATAGGGGTCTGCCAACTAACATTAAAAATCAGAAGGAAAACTGTACTTTGCTAATTGTAAGCAAGGGAAAGGGTTTTTGTCGCCTTTACGACCTTCTCTTTTCAATTGACCTTACGACTAATAATATTATACATGATGAGGTCTGTATGATATGTTTATTTAAAATGTCTTATTAACTTAATTTTATATAAGAAATTTTTATTTATTTAATTTATTTAAAAATGTTAAAATCCGAGTTATTACCTTCTGGGTTAAACATTCTATATTCATCACTGATATGGAAATATGGCAAGGAGTTCTCAACGGGAGGAAAATCTGAATATATGGCTCCTGGATATTTTACACTTTGTCTGAATTCATCTCTACATTTAACAAATAGTCTTTCCGATTCCACTAGACCGAATATGCTTACAAGATTGCTTTCGCGTTCTGAAAAAAGTTTTTTAAACAATAAATAATACATAGAAATAATGGACATATCCAAATTGTTGAAGTTTTTAAATAATTACAATGTTTATAGACAAGTAACATTGTGAAATCTGCTGTCATTTTGGAAGTGTTTATTTAAAATCTGATAAAATTATTATATTCACAAATCATCCCAGTGGGTAGAAGAGGTAGGTTAGGTAGAAGATAGGCTATGTTACTTAGTTATTACTAAGTAACATAGCCTATCTTATTTCAAAAATGACAATGGGAAGCGGTTCTATTGAACCGCTTCCCATTGTCATTTTTGAAATCGGATTAAATTTTTTCTTTATCCAAACAAATATTTTCTCATATTATTAACAATATTGAAAATAAGCATACATTATAGGTAAAGTTTATTCACAAGAATTTGTAAAGTACCTTTATTGCTTCCGTTATCATTTCTATTAGCCAATTCGCCCGTGCTCTGACTTTTGTTAAGGGTTGCAGAAGGCCCTCCACTAGAATTTACCGATAGTTGTGACTTGAGTTTCCGTCGCTCCATAATACCTTTATAATATAAGCAGGAGGGTTAGTTTTGTTAGGCTTAAAAGCAATACACTTTTACTAACTTTTTTATTGCTGTGGAAGAATAGCAGTTTTGTCCGTGTAAGAGTGCTGGAACCTGGATCACTTATGCCGGAACACAAGTTTATTATATATATTATGTTATTATATGTTAATATTATATATTACCCGCGCGGAGAGGTTACTATTATAGATTTATAGACACTGATAACTATTATAATTAGTACTACATGATGAGTCGAGCTTCTCACCTTCACACACGTGATACAATGGATTATCCAGTTGTAGTGTTGATTGTTGTTTTTGTGGTGTTCTAGATGGTGTTGAGCCTTTACTGCTCGACCTACTTAGCTTAGGTGATCTACTCGGAGGATCCTGAAATAGAGAAAATATATAAAATCATTCTTAATAACCTTCGATTTAGTAACCTCGAAGCGTTTCCAAGTTTATAATAACAGTTTGTACTAAACTAATAACAGCCCATGCCGTCGCACTGCTGAGCTCAGGCTTCTTTCTTTCCTTCTGGAACGGATATTAGGCTTTCCACTTTTGTGCGATCCAGCTTGGCGGGTTACTCACCGGTGATGTCGGTATGCAGGTTATCTCACAATGTTTTCCGTTGCCGTCAGTACATGGCAATATGTTATATTATACGCAATAGGAGAACCATCGAACCGACGGGTTCGAGGTGACGATCTCTAGTTTGATTTCCGAGTAACAGTATATGTATTACCTTAAATTCATCTGGTGGTGGAGGCGCATCTCTGAATTGTTGTGGCGGTGGTAAATGTTCATATTCATGGTCACTGACAAAATGAGATAAGTCTACTTCCGACTTGGCTTTATTCTGATATTTCTGTATAGCTGTTACAGGACCAGCCTTCTTTCCATTACTAACGTGAGTTTTACACGAACGATCCACGGTAAGGCTCCGTAGTTCAGCTGCTAACAACTTTTCAGTATACTGTATTCTATCTCTTAATTTAGTTTTATCTAATGTATTAGATTTTACGGGAACCTGTTGCAACTTTGGAGTGATTTCTTTTCTTATATATGGATGCAAATTGTCGCTAACAGTCTGTGACTTTTTTACCGTTCCCTCAATTGAACTTTTATTAGCGGAACTATACGATTTTTCTTGTATGGCGCTAAAGGAATTGTGTCGTTGACTTATAGAAGCTTCAGGTATATTTTTAAAACAATTTGCAGTGCATGTCTCTGAAGTACAAGCTCCATCAACACTTCCATTAATATGTAATATTTTATTATATTCGCATTGACTATCCGTACATATGGAGTCACTACATATTGTGCACTCCTCACACACTTCCTTATCACAGCACTCTATTTTCTCGTTTGAATTATTTTGAGCTACTTTGACAGCTAATTTTAGCAGCCGTTCACGTAACTGCTCGCCATTTAAAACTGTTCGTTTAAAATCACTAATAGCTTCTCCTTCTAATTTTCTCACTTCGGATATGTCTTCATAGTTTTTATTGGACATATTCGACACTAGAGCATTTGTAGTAGGTGGATAATTTTGATTCAATTGACAACTTGCATTATCCGGTGACGAAGGCCCTGAGCTACGCCCGCTCGATACCCAGCCACTCTGTTCACTTAAGCTAGATGTAGAATTACTTCTGCTTTGTTTTTTTTCCTTATTGGAAAAGTTTTCAGGCGGTAAAATTTTAAAATCTTTATCTCCTATGTCAAGGGGAGGCGAATCAAATGCAGGAGGTGGTGCTAAGTTAGGTAGTGATTCTGAGCCAAAGTTATTATTTAGATTAGGCTCATCTAATACCGATGCAGCACTTCGGCAGTGTCTTAGTACCTCAGGGCAATTGTCTAAGCTGTACGGAACACTTGCAGAAGATTCTAATCTTCGCAATGCAAAAGGAATGCTTTCGTTACTAGAAGAGGAAGCGGCTTCAGACATAAGTTGACTCATTTTTTCAGAAGGTTTATGCTTTGTTCGTTTTTCTGGCTTTCCACTAGATCTTCCACTTTTAGGAGTAGCTCCACCAGATTTAGGTGTCGTAATCCCAGATTTCGGAGTAGCAAGTCCGGATTTAGGAGTAATACATCCTGATTTTGGAGTGTTTTTTCCAGACTTAGGCGTTCCTCGATCAGATTTAGGAGTGCTGCGGTCAGATTTTGAAATATGACGATCAGATTTACTATCTTTAGATTTAATAGAATGATGACTGCTCAAAGAGTCTCGACTGGAGTTAACCTTAGAGTTATCTCTTCCACTGTTATTTAACTTGGCCTCTTTTGATCTACTCTTTTTATGTCTAACAGACGGCATGGTAGAATGAGGAGTAGATGGAGGCGTTTTCGAGTAAGTAGATTTAGACGTTCCATCACTACTTCTGTCTAAAGTCATCACAAAACCGCTATCATCACTACTTTTACTTGATTTCTTCTGATAGTTCTGGATCAGGCTGCCAGTGTTGAAGTCATAACTCCAATCTCCTTTTTGTAGATAATAATTAAGCTCATATCGTAATTGATTGCGAGCTGCTTCAATATCCATTGATTGTGTATCTATATTTTGATGAAATATATGAGTAGAGTTCGATCTATGAACATGCTTACTAGAAACTAAGTTATTCTGATCAGTCACTTGAGTTTTACCACTAACCGGCGGGTAAGAATTACGAGGAGGCAACATGGGACGGGGTAAATTTACACTGTAGCCTCTTTGGAATTCTAAAGGATTACGAATTATATTATTCACTTGAATATTACCCTGATTACCGAAAGTATAACCATATACTTGATTAGGATTAGCATTCATCGCGCCATCATACTTATAGCCTACATTATGAAATACTTCATTATTCATTCCATGTGGATTCATGCTCAGGTTGCATGGGTTTTTATATTTCTCTCTAAATTCATTTATGTTTCTTCTGTAATCATCTCCCTTAGACCCGCATCTTGCCGTCGTATTTGTGGGGTATACCGATGTAGTGACACTTCTTGGTAAGGTGGTGGGTTTCACTTGTTGAGGTGGTATATAGGGCTTGGGATAATTTACAGATGAATTCGAATTGTTCCTTACGTTTTTGCTTAGAGTTTGTGCGGCATTCAAAGGTGTCATTTGAGATACCCGTAACTGGTCAAGAGATTTACTATGTCTAGCGGGAAGCGTACTAACTCCACTTGTTATTTCTTGTTTTTGTCGAATTTCTTTTGGATCATTATTGTCTTTAACCAATCGAGACACATTAGTTGTACTTTTAGCTACATTTATATCTAGCAACGTGGAAGCAGAGTATCGGGATAACTGTTGTCCTTGTTGTATTGAACAGGATGCGAATGCATTATTCGGGGGTAGCTGTATTTCACTAATTTGGTTATTTTGAACAATGTATCTGTTTCTCCCAGTTAATTCTAATTGTTTGTTATGTGGTTTATTCAATTCGACGAGGTTTTGTTTGACTAATGCACGTTTGGGAGACCCTCGGGCAGATTTCTGAGGAGCCAGAGTTAACGTTGCTTGAACTACACTTGAAGTTGGCTTAGCTGCATTAAGTTGTGGTTCGAGAACATCAATTATTGTTTTTGGCAGCGTAAGTGTAACTCTTGAAGCTTCTGATGATGGTCGTCTCGAATCCATTAGGGAACTACAAGCGCATTCGTCTCCTATAGCTTCGGAACACAGGAATGGATCTGAAAACATTACTGACATCAATCACTGAAGATATTATTGTATATATATATATATATATATATATATATATATATATATATATATATATATATATATATATATATATATATATATATATATATATATATATATATATATTGTATAAGAATAAAATTTTAATACACAAAAGGAATTTACTCACCACTTCCAGATTTGTTGGCGTTTGAATTTAGAAAAGACCGACGTCTTGCGAATTCTTCTGTATCTTGATATCTGCAAAGAAATAATATTTATGATAAAGAAAAACAAAAAACGTATTACAACAATTATGTTGAGTTACCTGTCTTCAAAGATGATGGGCATGATATGCGGATCTCCATCCAAAGCAATGCAGTGCACCGGCAATGGTGGCAACAGGGCTAGGTATCTAGATCTTCGTGCTGCTTCCCCAACACTCTGGTATGACTGATAATTGCTATCGTAGCAACCTGCCAGCGAATGTCTGGGGTTGTCCAACACGAAAAAACATTCCGAGAAGCGCTTAATCCTACAAAATAAAAAAACGTCTACTTATTTAAATAGTTATAATAGCTGGGATAGATTGTATTAAGTTTGTCTTATATATTATTTTCATTGATAATTTCAAGAAGAAAGAAAGCGTTCTTTAGTTCAGGCTAACTTTGCCAGGAGTATTCATTTCATTTTAACTAAGCCATATAAAACACAATTCTGTAAAAACTTAAAACGTCCTCTTATTAATTCATCTGGATTAGGATGATATGAAATTCATTATTAAGATGATCTTGATGAATGTGAGTACATTGTAAGCAGATTTTTAATAGCGGACTATTATTATTACGAACTGTGATAAAACATTTACATAAGAAAAATATAATAATGCGGTAGTCCATTTAAAAGCTTAAGTCTAATGGGCCCGCTGAATCGCATTGTTGACGTAGGGAATTATTATGACTCGGATCTCACCCGTTTCTGGGCTAAAGAAGTAGCTAATACTATTAAAGAAATGAATAGAGGCAAAGCTCTGGGGCACGATGAACTAAGGGTTTTAGCAGTGTTCTATACACTGTGTATGAACCACTCATATTTTTTTTCCCTTAAAGCTAAGATTGTTGTTGTCTCAGACGACTCGACAGCGACTATGGACGTTAAGGCATTCCAACCCCGTGGGAGCGGGGTCGATCAGCCGTGGCAGCGTGCTCGGTCACGCGCCTCCTGTGAGGCGAGTTTCCGGCTCGACCGCTGCATGGGGACAATTGAGAACAGCTACGAATGGCAAGAATACTATTTATTTGGGGACTATCGGCTCCACCGGTGAAGCCGATCCTATACTAATCTACTACCGTTTCGGAGTGCTTGTAGCTGGGAGAGAAGAAACGGCGAAAGAAACTCCCCCGCAACACATCTATTCTACGTGTATTTATGTATTATGTGAGTTGTGTACGTCTACTGGTCTACTGGTCCATGCCGGACTGGGGGGGATAGCGTCCGCGAGAGCATTCGCTTCAGCGTCCTAGAGAGGGGGTCGCGTCTATCCGTGAGCACGTTACGCGGGCGGCGACGCGCGTGGGGTGCTCGGCGGTTGGGCGGAACCACTCATATCTTCCGTCAAACCTTATGTATAGTTATTGTCCCTATTATCAAGAATAAAACTGGAAATATGGGGGATAAAAATAATTACAGGTCGATCTCATTAGCTATTGTGGTCGCAAAAGTACTGGATGGCTTATTAGATAAAAGTACTTGTATGTCAAGCTTTCTTAATTTCGCCGGAGGGCCAGTAACGACCTCCGGCCGCCGTAAAAAGCGGCCGCGGGCGGCCCCTCGGGGGAGGACCCGCCGCCCGCACTATTGCCGCGAGGGTGAGGGCTGCGTGCTGTTCCGCGGCCCCCTCAACTCCTAGAGTTGTTAGGAGAGCGCCGGGGGGACGAAACCCTGACCCCCTGGCGCCAACACTTTAGAAGGGGCCCGCCTCAAGACAAAGGGCGGGCCGGCGCCGGCCCGGGCCACGAGATCGGCAGGCCATATATCCGTGGGCCCGGGCGTAGGCGATAGGAGAACAGCGGGGTTTTTTAGTGGGTAGTCGGAAAAATCCCGGAGTCCCACATATCCCTCGGTCCCCCCGGGCCGGGGGAACCCGTCAAGAGAGGTTTTTCCCCGAGACCAAAAAAAAAAAAAAAAAAAAAAAGCTTTCTTAATTTACACTACTTCGTATGAGTTACCACTCGTAATAAAATGTATAACAAAAAGTCTAAAAATCTGTATATAGCTTTTTGTTATACGGTATATACCGTAAAGCATGATGTCTCGCAGCCAGAGCGTGATGGACGTGCGGGCGATCAGTAGTATGATGTAGAAAGGCGCGCCATCGCAGTGTTACTTCTGCGCACAGCCGAGCAATATCATGGGCTGCGCTCATTGCCCATTCCTCTTCTTCTCCGCCATCAGATTTTTGAAAGTTCTACAACAAGATATTGTATAAAAAATTTTAATTAAAACAATAAGTAAAGAAGGTATAATGATTGACAACGAAATTTCGTGCCCTACTTTCAATGTGAAACGAGAAAAATATTATAATAAAAAGGATGACAGATTTTTCCCCAAAAAGGGGTTAACATCAGGCAGGCGGCCGGTTGTAAAAACTAAACCACAACTATTATTACAACATGTAACATGTTGTGACGAACCATATAACGAACAACGAACCCATATAATATGGGATGAGGGCAGGAGGAAGAAGAAGAATAAGTAATGAAGGTAGTCTATAATTAAAACTATTTTATCCTATATACAGTAAATTCTTAACCTCCATGGAAAGTTCTGAGTGAATCTGAGGATATATAATAATAATGACATCATCAAAATCTGTAAATTGCGATAACTGAAGATTTGTTTCGTCAAACTTCCATCTAAATGTTGTCGATATTACGAAAAACTAAGAAAACGAATATCCAAATCAGCTATGGATAATCTGAAGAAAATATGGAGGGATCGAAACATCACCAAAGCCACCAAAACCAGACTTGTCAGGGCTCTCATATTCCCCATATTTCTTTACGCTGCGGAGACATGGACCCTACGAGAAAGTGAGAAAAAACGGATTGATGTTCTTGAGATGTGGTGCTGGAGAAGAATGCTCGGTATATCGTGGACGGAATTCCGAACCAACGAGTCTATTCTTCGAGAGCTGGGCATCAATCACAGGCTATCAAACACAGTGCAGGCTCGCATTCTCACTTTCTTTGGACACGTATCACGGCGCGGAGGCGAATCCATCGAATGCCTGGTAGTGCAGGACAAGGTTGAGGGCACCCGACCACGCGGGAGATCACCGATGAGGTGGACGGACCAAGTGAAAGGCGCCGTCGACGTTCCTCTGCACGAATGCACAAGGAGAGCGGCAATTCGCGAAGAGTGGCGTCGTATTGTAAAACAGGCTACAAAAACCTCAACGTGACGGCCACGACCACTCTGGCAAGAGTGTAACGCCAGAGAAGAAGAAGAAGAAAACGAAGTCTAACTAAGTCGAAATTGCTGTTACGATTATCAGGGCAAGAATGGCATCATTCGTATCTGTGCAACAAACTACCGAAAATAACATAAATATATTTAATATAAATTTTACATCGAAAGGTTGTTTTGGTGAATGTAATGTAAGTTGTTGTAATTTCAAAATTATATTATCCAAACTATAAAGTTTGGGTAATTGTTTTTGTTTTGCCAACAACCTTGTTTACATAATATATTTGAGCTTCTCGAAATGTCAATATATGGTAAAATTAATGTTGTTGTATATGTTGAAGTAGTAAATGAGAAATCTGATCTAGCAAGATGCTTTTATTTCACAAAAAATATACAGAAAGTTCAAATTATAGTTCAAACTATATTTATAATTTAATAATGATCAAAAATCGCAAAGTAACGGATTGTCATATGGTTTTTACAAAATAGCCAAAAAATAAATCATACATGTCATACATCAATCATACAAAGATGCTATAAGAGAATTCATAAATTAATATTTATTTAAGTTTATAATAAAAAGAAAAGAAATAAAGAAAAATATCAATAGTCACAAGAATGGATGATATGTACCTTTCCGAAATCACTGAGATCTTTTATCCGCTGTGCAACGTCTCCGACCACTGAATTGGTGGTAGACTCTTCGGGCGTGAGTAGAACACCAGTTGAGCCACACACATTTAGGGCGCTTTGTAAACCTTCCAGCGACCCCAAGAGTATACCACATACTTCTGCGTGCACTTGTCTGAAAGGGAACCTATTCTATTAGGAATGCCTAATCTTGGCCTTAGACCTCTCTTGGACATTTTTTATAAGGCCATTCTCAGCACTAGATGATGAAACTATATCGCAGGGCTTATTTACAAACCTTTGATGGAGACCTAGACCAAAAAAATTGTATTATAGTATATATTATATTTTTTTGTACTCGGTGGGGATTAAACTCACCTACACGGCCGAGTCACTGAGCTAGACATGTCGTCGAATTTATGGTTTATTCTAGTGAACCTGAATTGCACTGATCGAAAAATCCCTTAAGAGTCGGCTACTTACGTGAGAAACAAATGTCTAGCCATAACACCTTCACATCGATTCCTGGCAAACATAATAAGTGCTGGCTTGACGTCGTATGTGCGTTCACTATCAGTTGTAACCGGGATTTAACGCTGAGAGATGATGACAATCTCTTAATAAGTCTTCGGATATCCGAAGACTTATTAAGAGCTATAGGTATATACCTAGTCAGGTCATAAATTCTGTCACATGTTTAATGTAAAATAATTGTAACAAGTTTATTCATTATGTAACCATTCATATACCAAAATGAACTTAACAAAACATAGATTCTTATGACATTAAAGTTTATTCAAAATGACCTCCGTGATTTTGAATACAGGCCTTCAATCTGTGCGGCCAGTCGTCTATCGCAGCACGAACGAGGTCCATGTCAATATCGGCGGCTGCCTTAATCAAGGATGTCTTAAGTGACTCCAAATTGGGATGAGGCTTTGAGCACGCCTTTTCCTCCAAGTGTTGCCATATCTTGTAATCTAACGGATTCAAATCTAGACTGGAGGAGGGCCAGTCTTCGTGCCGGATGAAGTCGATTTCACGCGCTGCCAGCCAGTCTTGTGTGCTCTTCGCTCTATGAGCTGGTGCCGAATCTTGTTGGAATACCCAGTGCCTGTTATTGAACATGGTATGAGAAACAGGTTCCACAAGGTTCGTCAGGACTGTATTTTGATACACAACAGCATTCGTTTTTACACCTTTCTCACAAAAATGTACCTCTGTTAAGCCCCAATAAGAAACTCCCAACCATACCATGAGCGAGGATGGAAAATGACCTCGTTGGACACGCGGAATACGGTTGCTCGGTTCTTCACTACTGTGTGCGTACACCTTATCATTTTGTTTGTTGTAGCTCTCTTCTACGGTAAACATTTTTTCATCCGAAAAAAGAATTTCCCGATATTTTTTTCCCGCGTACCGCTTCAACAAAGCGCGGCATCTCTTCAGTCTCAGGTCCATTAGACGAGCATTCAAACGATGTCCTGTTTTTCTTCGATATGCCCGAAGCCCTAAGTCTTCATTTAACACCCTTTTCACCGTGGTTCTGCTTAACCCCATCTGAAGGGCCAACAGTTTCTGCTTATGTTTGGGATTTCTTTGAATTCGTGCCTTCACAGCTTTTATCACTGCTGGAGTCCTAACAGACCGAGGGCGACCACTTCCTGACCTGTCATCTACACTAGAGTCTTCATTGTATCGTTTGATGGTACGATAAACGAATCTTTTGGTTATATTCAAATTTTTCAGTATGTTAAAAATTTGAATTGGCGCGTAACTGCAACGATGCAACGCAATAACTGCAACACGGTCTTCTTTAAGCGTCCACTCCATATTTAAAAATGAGTAAAATTCGAAAAAGTATACATTTTTATTTTCATGAACAATTCGAAATTCGAATTCAATAAACTTTTTTGTGGCCAGCATTCTAAAAGAAAAGTTTTTACTGTGTGACAATACTTATGACCTGACTAGGTATATCGGCTTATAGCCGAGGTTTAATTTCCTTCCTTTAGTTTTTAGAAATACTGGTTTATCTAGGCTTAAAACTATTTTGACATGACATAAATACTTCATGTTAACAGGGGACCGAATCCTTGCTTTAATAGTCATCCCTAATTTAGAAGGTTTGAATTTATGTACGAAAATTCGATATGCGTGCATCCAATAGGATTCTGTATCAGGCATGGCAATGGAGTCAAACATTGATAACATACAATAATGATGTTTATTTTTAAAACACTTGTAAATATTCTATAACAAGTTTCAAATTACCTTGCGTGAGCAATTTTGCTTGAATTACCGCCAGCGCATTTTCCCGTAGAACCGAACAAGACGTTCTCGAAACTGCCCGAAGTACTAAAGTTTCCCGCGTTCTTCATCAACTTGCCCCATTGTTTGCTCGATCGGGGTGTGCTGCAAGGTTATTATGTTTTATATTGCTATCAATTTTTACTATCCTGTTTGCGATAGCAAAGGAAATTACTTTTTATCACGACAAGAGTGTTATATACGTAATTACTTACGCTTTGTTCTATTTGTCAGCAAAGTTTTTAAACCTAATTAAGAAGGCTTTTATTAAAAGCATAAAATACATCGTAAGTATTAACTTGTATCTAAGCATACTTCACAAACTTCATAGTACTTACCAACTTTGCACGTAATGCATTATACTCTTTCTTTTGTGGACAGACATAAAAAAGAAAAAGGAAAATTAACATCTTTTACGATATTATTATACATATTTTATGATATTGTTTATTCCAAGTTATTACAACCTGGAGTTTCCGGATTAGATTTCTTACATTAAGATTTACACCAACTACTAATCTACATTAGTTGTAATAGTGGTGGTGAATCTACATTCACCTTGAAACTCTTGGAATTTGAATTTCTTAGCCTTCGTATTCATCTTTACAGTTCGTTTAATTTTAGTGGAAATATTGTAACCTGCTCTTTAAGACTTAATGGACAACGGACGAATGATTTTATATCATGTTTAAGATTTTAACTAGGATTATGTGCCCGCTGTTTAAGTCATACGTATTACAAATTGATCATCAATATGTGAATTAATTTATTAGTTGAGTTTTTAAGTTTTTGTAGGATTTCTAAGATTACTTACTTGATATAAGGTTGATGTAAAGCAACTAGACTAGCGTGGATGGTAATAGAGACGGATGAGAGGTGGAAGTAGTCGAATAAGACTGGCAAGTGGTAGTGCAGGCCCTGGGCGGGTTGGAAATGTAGCTTGAGAACTCGGCAGGAGACCGGTGCGAGGGTGCTGGACTGCGCACCTTCGCTGCACCACAATTCCACCCCCAAACTCCATTCTGCTCTTTCCAACGACTCCTTCAGATTTCGACTATCAACTAAAACAATAATAATAATATAAACATGTACTAAGTGACATATTTTAAAGCTAGAGCTTAAAATTTTTAGTTGAAATCCTTCTTAATAGAATTCTACAGTTTAGGATTGCGTCAGAAACTATGTAAAATATCATCTAATCATGGATTTAAACCAATTGTAATCATTTTTAGCCAATTAAATTAAAGTTGTCTCTATTGAATCTTCGAAAAGAGGCATTGATACATTTTTCTAATTTGTTATTTCTATTCTTTTATTGTATATTAGTAGTCTGTAATAGTAGTTTTCACAGGCTTCTTTTGAAACCAACTGAATTCCATCAAGATATTTCTGTAGAGATCGGAACTGATTATAATTAGAGGATGCTATATCCGAACTGTAGGGTGAGTGCATCAAAACTTAAAGAGGTATGTGATACATATAGCGCATTGTCATCATGGAAGACAACACCTTTCCTATTAAACGCATCTGCTTGTAATATGAAATAAAATGCACGCGTAATTAAAGTAAGAGTAAAGGTATCTAGAGGTATAGGATTCAGCAAGAGGGATATTTTAAAGCTAGGTATATATGAAATCAGATACTTGCCTAGCAAATGCGCTCTGAAATGCAATATATCCCTAAGTGTAACCTCTTCATTCCGGTACATGATCTGGAATGCCCTAGAGGCTGCCAGGCCTCCGATGAGCGAGGCATTGGCGGCTGGCCGACCTGTGCGCGCTGCCCCATTACTGCTGGACACGGACGCTTCGATGTGCACTGGGACCTTTGGTGACACGCGCAATCCTACACGGACTTGATATAATCTGATAACAAACAAAAAAACGAGTTCGAAGTTTTTTGTTTATATTAGTATTTTTGTGTGAATACTTTTGTTTAGATGGTTTCCGCTTAGTATATTAATAATTTTGTAAGCTGGGCAATATTTTTCATAAGCTTGAATATTTAATGACAAATATAATAATAAAGGCATTATGGCCTGTTCATTAGTCAAATTAAAAGCTAAAATATCCTGCGCAATTTATTGAACAGATGTTTAACTTTGATGGCGAAAGATGGTAAAATTTTCTTATAATCATTGCAGAAGGTCGAATTAAATTTCCTACATCGTCCGAATTTTGTAGCTTTTACAATATTAAAATTTTCACTATCCAATTTAACGCCTTTCTCCGATATTATTAATACGCTTTTATTAGCTTCATACGTATGTTAATAAGTAACGGAAACTTTGAACATGATTTTAACCCCCTTCAAGACATCGAATTAACTCGAAATTTGGCATACTTATCAAGGACCGATGACAATGCAATAATTTGTATAGTTTGTATCATTGTCCTTACTAGGATCCTCAGGATTAATGAATTTTCCGGCCGCCATATTACCTATACACGGTTCGCTTACGTTGGGTAGATCAACTTGCTCTCGTAATTAAATAATTAATTTGTACTGGAAAAACTCTAAAATTTCGGGGATTACGATCGTGTCGAGCCACCCCTCTGCTACTTGGCTGGTTTGGCTACTAGGGTTCAGAAACTTAGTGCCTTGCCCCTTGTAAACATATTTTTGAAACATTAAATTGGAAGATTCCACCGGCCTCATCGTCCTAGTCCTCAATTACTGACCTCTAACCTTTCTCGCTTCAATCTCTCAGCTCGGTCAGTCACGTGACGCTGACGTCGGGCATCGTCATCGACGTCATCAGAAAGCCGTTAATACTGTTTTTTGACTCCAAATATGGAGTACGAATTGGCTAAGAGACTTCGGTCACTGGGTACTAGATTCGCCTGGGGTCGAAACTTGGTCCGGCCAAAACGTTTCCTCCCTATTTTTGGAATAGCCAGTTTGATTTTAATAGGGATAGGGATCATTTAATAGGGAAAAATTAAATTAAAAGCTGTTAAATAAAATTTTTAACATAAAACTAATAAAGACGTCACAGTTTGACTTCATATATTGAAGAAATTCAACGGAGAGAATTAAGTACAGTTAAACAAGTAGTGTAGAACTCTGGGTATCTGGGATTCGGACTCAAAAACTGTAAAAAATATACTGAAGGATGGCAGGTGGCACGTCGGTCTTCTGTGGAAGTACCCTGCATGCAGATTGCTATTGGTATAAAAACGATTGCTCTAGACTAAGGGTGTTGAAAAGAAATGTAAAGCCAATCCCATATATATGACGAGATATACAGACCGCATTAATAGTTTAAAAACACTAAAAAGAAAAAAATAATTTTTAACGTAATAATAAAATTACTGATGAGAAAAATATGTCACTGTTCTAAAAAGCGTGGGATGCTCTGTACGATATTTTTAAACTGCATTTCGGAATGAAACTAGTAAAAAAAATTATAACGATAGATATCGACACCAGCCAAGAGCAATACAATTCCCACGGTATTCTTTTTTACTCTATATTATAGAGGCTAGTGGTCATATAATATTACGGAGAGATTTGTCTTAACTTAAAATCTTTGAATTAAATTTTTTAACATATGTCAAAAAAGTAAGTCACCAGATGTTGTAGAGTATCCAATAATTCATCATTCTTTAAATTCCGGGTTCATTTTCCGACTTTCTTCTACACTTCGCATGGAGTACGGCATCCTTGCGATTGATTGCATTGGTATGCATATCATTCATTATGACGTTAAGCCAGCTTGACCTAAGTCTACCTCCCGTCAGCGCCCGTATAAATAGCGCCATATCCAGGCAAGACAAGACATTTGTTACCCACATATGTAGACCGCTGTATAGTGAGCATATAGAATTACAAGTAATGCATATATCAAAGTACCACATATGTACATATCTGAGATGTGACCGAAGCGTCAAAAACTCGCTTTAGTAATAAATAAAATTGGTGAAAACATAAATATGAAGATACAAAATTCTTGTGAAGCGATGTTCCATTATCGATTGTTGAAATCTGAGATAGTAGCGCATTACGAAGGCCTCGCAACTAGGGCATGCGTTGCGTTTCGCTCGGTTTACGTGTTCCAATTGGATCGTAATGCCATTTTACCTGATTGAAGGGTTTATGGTAATGACAACGGGATCGGAACTTTTTTAACAGAATGATATAGTTGAACTTTTGAGTATCTGTGGATTATTTCGCTTGTTTTCATTTATCCTGGTAGGCTATGATCCATATTTTTAACACAATGCATCCATATCAACATACAATTTACAGATACATATATCCAGATCAAAACATTTTTTTATTGCTGTGGAACAGCAGACGGACTGACAGCCCACCGAATACAAAGCAGTGACTGTCGCCTTTAGATGTTTGCTACGCCAAGAGTAGCGCTAACATGCTGCTGTCCGTGTAAAGAAACTGAAACTTGGGTCACTAATGCCGGAACACAACACAAGGTTATTATGGCTGCATATTTAGTGACCAGAAGTGATGAACCATTCAGATGGGCTTGAACTCTACCTTCTAGCTAGGGTTGTTTTGTCGCCATTTGCGACAGACCGCCACTGGCCGTAGGTGTCAGTATTCATACTCCACCCCTGAACGGAGAAAGAATTATACATATTATTATTCTATTTGAATATTTTGTCCTCCACAGGGTTCTATACGTAATCAGAGTCAATGTAATAGTGTATGTATACCACGTATTCGAAAACTTATCTACCCTAGCGTGAGATCAAAAAGTTACATTACTACGCACTGTCGAAAAGGTCAATAGATGCGCATTTCAATTTCCACAGCATCAGATGAATGCTTTTAAATTTTAGGGTGTTAAAAATATATTAGCAACTTTACATATCTAGGTAGTAACCTACTGTAAAAGTCCATTTTATAGACACTGAGGACAAGTTAGAAAAGCTGAAGAGTAATGTTTATTGTGATAAAACTTGGGTTCTTCTGGTAATATTGGGTTATATGCTCATATAAAAGGAGAGATATATATGTTTTATCTTGTGAATAGCAGAAAACGTGTCAAATAAATACAATATTAAAAATAATAAAACAAAGATTTGCCTTTAGGAGTTTTTACGTATGGAAATATAAATACCGCTTCTAATATCAATAAACAATCCTATAAACTTATAAATATTTGTATAAAAGGTTCTTATTTACGTAGGCTAAACCCGTGTCAGATGTCCAAAGTCTGTCCTCAACGGCTATTTCGCGGAGATAAAATCTTTTTACAGTCCAATTCATTTACACCTGTCGTGTCAGGCCCGACCCGACTCAATTTTCCCAGTTCCCGTTTCTACCGCCCACCACCACAAACTCGCTGTGGTTTTCCACTATTATCCACTCACTGACTCTACAAATAAAAGGTGAAAAGAGTCGTTAAACTTTGTACTTTTAGTACATTTTTAAGTTTCTTTTATATGATATACGTAAATTTGTTTGTTATGTTTAACTATATGCAGTTATTTTGTAAATATTATTATTAGAATTAAATATATATATATATATTTATTTTTAAATATACATAGAAAATAATTTAATCGTATCGAAATTCCAAGTAAAATTTTATTACTATTTAATTTATTTACAGCTAAGTAACTTGTATATTCTAACTAGGTGTTGTAAATAATGAAGGATATACATATTTAATGATGAATAAATTATTAATGAAACTATTAGAATTACAATGAATAATTAAACTTCCGAATTGTTCATCCAACAAAAAAATTCAAAATGAAAAATAACTAAGCTAATAATCGTATAAATACGAAAACTAATAATCTAAAAAAAAAACTAATAATCGTAAAAATATATAGGAAAAGCATTATAAAATATATTTTCAGTATTTTTTACTAGATTAGTTATAAACTGTATAAATAAAAAACATGTCACGCAAATTCAGGTAGTGCTTCTAATCTAATTGGCTCTGTGATAAGATCAAAACAAAGAATAACCTGCAAATATAAAACGTAAACATGATAGTAACACTAATGGCACGTTTACACGGAAATTTATATTTGTGATAGTTTGATATAATTGTTGAACTGATTTGTTGAATTTAACCTGGTTTCTGTAAAAACTTATTATTTTTATAATTTTGTACCATAGTACCACAACAGTAGAAATACGTGGAGGTTTAGTGGTGCATCACATGGCCAAGAAGGCCTAGCTTTGAACCCACATGGAACTCGTATGTTGTTTTCCTGATCTCGTTTATTAATTCAGGCTTGCCATTTTCTGACAATGAAAACAAAGAAAGATACGTGTGCCTGGTGGACCTTAGAGAAGCTTGGCTATATTTCTCGAAACCTCAAAGTGGGTTGGAAACTTAGTGACCAGATTTGTCTACTGTATATAACGACATTGTAAAAATGATGTCATAAAAGTCTTCTCTCAAAAATCGCTCTAATATTGCCAAACACGTTTATGCACAGAAATTAATCAAACTTTTGTTTCGCTGTTAACAATCATACCAAATGCAGGGCATATTGCATTATAACCAGCTATATAATATTGGTGTCTATATGTACACTATTGTATATTTAGTGAAGAAACGCACGTTTTATCTCAGCGTGAATATATTTGTTCGATATGCGATGTTTCAAATAAAAACTGGGTCACAAACTGTCCACTACGCTCCTGACTCATGACTCATGTCATTTATTACTTTACGAGATACATACTCGTATTTTACAGAACGTGAGCAATAAAGATTCAATTAATTTTGAACTTTCATGATATGACTTTTTTTTTTTTTTTTTTTTCTTAAAGCTAAAGCTGTCATCGTCTCAGACGACCAACGACAGCGACACCGGGCGGAAAAGGCATTCCGACCCCGTGGGAGCGGGGTCGATCAGCCGTGGCAGCGTGCTCGGTCACGCGCCTCCTGTGAGGCGCGCTCCCGGCTCGAACGCTGCATGGGGATAATTGATAGCAGCCACGAATGGCAAGAATACTATTAATTGGGGACTATCGACTTCACCGGTGAAGCCGATCCTACTCTAATCTACTACCGTTTCGGAGTGCTTATAGCTGGGGGAGAAGAAACGGCGAAAGAAACTCCCCCGCAACACATCTATTCTACGTGTATTTATGTACTGTGTGGGTTGTGTACGTCTACAGGCTATGGGGGGCGGAAGGCATCCCTAAACCTGTTTCGTCGGGCTGGTCCATGCCGGACAGGAGGGGATTGCGTCCGCGAGAGCATTCGCTTTAGCGTCCTAGAAATGGGGTCGCGTCTATCCGTGAGCACGTTACGCGGGCGACGACGTGCGTGGGGTGCTCGGCGGTTGGGCGTGTAATTGACCGTCTCCACCACCAGTGGATTGGGATGGTGGGGAGCGAGACCGAAGAAGGATCGCGAAAGGGATACCATGTACTCCTTCACGGGAAGGAGCTCCAGGTCGCGGTGAAGGTCCGCGTTGCGCATGTAGAGTGGCGCTTGGACTGCCATGCGCAAGAACTTATTCTGCAGCCGCTGCATCGAGTTGATGTAGCATTTGCCGGCATGGGCGAAGACTACGCTCGAGTACGTCATGATCGGTCGGATGCAGGTTTTGTAAAGTGTCACCTTATTCCTAAGGGACATCTTACTCTTCCCGCATATCATTGGGTAGAGGCGACCGAGCACAAAGTGTGCTCTGTTCCTTACCGTCCTGATGTGTTTGCTGAAGTACAGGCCTCTATCTAAAGTGACTCCTAGGTATTTGACTTCGTCAACCCAAGGGATGACGCGGTCAAATAGATGTATGGGGACGAGAGACTGCCGCCTCGTGTGAGTCGGCCGACTCTCATTTTGAGTGCGGGGGCCGCGAGCGAACATGATCGCTGCGCTCTTGTCCGGATTCAACTCGATCCGCCAAGTGCGGAACCAGTTGCCCAGCGTCTCAACCGCCGTGTTGAGACGACTGCAGATCCGATATTGACTGATATCGGAAGTGAAGAGGGCGGTATCATCTGCGTATAAGGCGAGATGTACCTGTGGGGTACGGGGCATGTCGCTGGTGAACAGCGTGAAAAGTAGGGGGGACAGAGCCGAGCCCTGGGGGACTCCGGCTCTGATGGGGTGGAGAGATGAGCGCGTGCCCTCCACTCTGAAGCGGAAGCTCTGATCAAGGAGAAAGTCTCGTAAGATGAGCACGAGTCTATCCGGCACTCCCAGTTTGTATAGCTTGTAAATCAAGCCGTTGTGCCAGACCTTGTCGAAGGCTTTCGCCACATCGAAGAAGACAGCACCCGTCTTCCAGGGTTTGGAGGCGCGATTGAAGTTCGCGAGCACGTGTTCCGTGATGCGGAGCACTTGCTGGGGGCACGAGTGTAGGGCTCGAAAGCCGAACTGCTCGTCGGGGATCAGCTTATTTTCATAAGCGAAGTCTCTGAGTCTGCTCAAGAGGAGGCGTTCGTACAGCTTGCCCAGCGCGCTGAGCAAGCTGATCGGACGGTAGCTGCAGGGTTTCGCAGCGGGCTTTCCTGGTTTTCGGATGCCGATGACGTCGGCTTCCTTCCAGGCGGAGGGAAAGGAGCAGTTATCCATGGCGGCATTGAAGATGCTCACCAGAATCATCAACAGATGTATAGGGAGTAGCTTGAGCAGCTTGTTGGAGATGCCGTCGGCTCCGGGAGCTTTCCGGGGCCTGAGGCCTTTTATTAGGTCCTGTACCTCTTTTACCGTGACAGGCTCGAGTGAGTCTTCCGCGGGAAGAGAGGATCTCCGTTCGACCTCGGCGTCCACCTCGCGCAGGTGGGCCGGGTCGACGTGCGCGGTGTTGGGGGAGCATTGCTCCCTGAGACTCTCGGCGAGACACTCCGCCTTTTCGTCATCGTCATGATATGACTAAGACCTAAGTAAAAACAATATCTATCGAAATTTGATTGGAACTCATCTACTACATCGAGAAACCGGTTGAAAACCGATTATTTGTCCTTTTGAAAAACGATATTATTTTATTGTTAATAAATTGCAGACATCAAACTTGGAGTCATATTTAAATACGACTGGAATTAATCGCTTAAGTGATGATACTTCAAAATGTTTATTTAAATAAATGCTGATTTAAAACTCTAACAGTCTACATATTTACATAATGTTAATATTACATGGAAATAATAACTGAACCATCAATTAATTTATTTGTTACATCCATAAGTAATAAAAAAGTTGGAATTATATATGTGAGATATGAGAAGTGGCAGTAAATTTCACCCGTCGGTAGTTTATTCATTCTCTTGTTTGTTAGTTTAAGAGAGAGTTCTTTTAATTTGTAAAAAAATATTAATTTGTTCAAACTACGATAAAACTAAAGCTTGTATTGCTACGATATAGAAATTCTTGTAACGCCAGTCAAAATATTGTATCTTTATCAGATTGATCTTTTGAAGGATCTTTGTTTAGAGCTGAGTCTTTAGTATTTTTAGAATTCAATTAAAATGCCAAGTAATATTTTTACGAAAGTAAAACTTTTACAAGTGAATCATCATCATTGATAAACTAAACCGCTTTTTAAATACGTACACGGTGTTGCTTGGTTTCTAATACCTGTGTTTATACTGGATTATAATAATCTGGTATAACCTAACAGGTTTCTTTACTATTTGTTACGGTCGTGTTTGCACATGCCGTCTTCTCAAAACAAAATATGTTATTAGTATCATCACAATTATAAGTACATATATCTTCATGGAAATTTTATTAAAATAATCAAGCGTATATGGTACTGAATTTCAAGGAAGAGAGAAATTTAAAAATGAAAATATTTGCTGGACATTTTGTTGAATTTTCCAACCAAATACAAAATCACCAAACCAAATCTTTTAGGTTTGTAATTTTGTTCCCTCTAAAAAATGTACGAATATTGTTTACGGTATGTTAACGGGTTGCTTTAAATTTTGCCGATACCCATGGACTCATTTTTTAATCCCTAACGGCGTAAAACTGTTTCCGATAGTCTCTTATATTTGCTTTCTATAACATTTTCGTTCTATGTTATTAAGGCGGCAATCGCACAGTTGGTTATTAGGTTTATAATATAATTTAAAAAAGTAATACATTAGCCTAGTATGGCTATGTAATGCGAAAATAAGAATGTCATATAACAAGGAAAATGCTAGAAGTGAGAGTAGATACAAAAGGAGGAGTTGACTAAAAATAAAGATGGATGGACTATGTAAAAGATGATATGGCAAAAAAGTGTGAATATTCAGATGATGATTAATAGAAGAGATTGGAAGGAGAGAACATGTGCCGACCCCACATAGTTTCTAAGCATAAGGGCAGAAAGAAGAAGAAAGACTAGTGACTTGCATTCCAAACAAAATAAACCTGTCTCTCAAGTTACAAGAGATGGCACGAACGCTTTGTGCTGGAAAAGTAAGGAAAAGGCGAGTTAATCTTGCTTCGAATGTTTTTCATTCGTCAGCATATACAAAGTATAATAGTAACACATTGAAACCGTGGAGTAAACATTGTAAAATGTGTATAATTTTAGATCATCTGAACTCGACCTTGTTACGAAAGTGGGAACGCAGTCTGCAGATGTATAGAAATCAAATAAACACGTAATGGTTTGAAAACTTTTTATTGACTCGATATAATTTATTTCAACACTAAAGTCGTAGTGTAGACAGGAGTAGAGATATACCAAAAAAAAAAAGATGGATGGATTGCGTAATAGATGATATGGCAAAAAAGGTTGTGAATGTTGAAAAGATTGCTAACACAGGAGAGTAGCAGGAGAGAACATGTTATGGCGATCCCTTATAATTTGGGATAAGGGCAGAACGAAGAAGAAGACTAAAGTCGTAGTTTGTTTAGTAAATTACTTTTGATTTTTTCTTATATTGTCACTTCTGACATATGTATGAAATATCCGGTTTAATATAGTTTTTGAGAGTTTCTAATATTTTAAAATACAGGGTTATTGTCGCTCACTGCTATTACTTGCACTATTGTTGAGAGTAACTAATAGTAGACCAAAGAATAGATGGATGGTTTATGTAAAAGATGATATGGCAAAAAATAGGTGAATGTTGAGATGACGACTAATAGAGAAGAGTGGAACGAATGAACATGTTGTGCCAACCCTACATAATTTACGATAAGGGCAGAAGAAGAAGATTTCTCGGAATGCTGTGATTATGTAAAAAAAGTAAAAGAAGTTTATTGACTAAAATAATTTAAAAGTATAGGATTCGTAATCCAATTAAGTTTTACTGAACAATAAACGCGGACGATAAATGATTTCTCGTTTGAGGTTTTTTGTTGCAATGATGCGTTTTGCAAAATGTTTTACTTTTAGCAGTATGCCCTCATATCTGCGAGCCCGTAGCCACTATGTTTATCCGTAGAAAAAATTTCAAGTCATACAATGTAGTATGAAGTAAATTTTACAGATATAGTACAGGGCAGAATATTAATTAAAGTATGATGACGTTAGCTATGCAGACAAAATGTTTCTGATAATATAATGACGTAGGTAAAATATTTATTGTTCATACGTTTTATACAATAATAACAGTCCGTAACGTCCGAATACTGGGTTGGAGCTTCCCCTAGAGTGAACGTACAGTGTACCGCCCACGCTTGGCTAAGGCGGATTGCGGGTTGCAAATTTTATGTTATAATATGCAGATTAGATGAAGATAAACTGTCTAAGCGGCGTATGCCATCGTAGGATTCAAACCCGATATTACAACGTTCGTCTCGTATCTTGTTTAAACATACAAATCTACGTTTTTATAAACCGTGCTACAAACTGTCCAAAAAGAGAGGCAGATTACGGTATATTTTTTTGTTTTTTAATGTACTAAATACAATAATTCAAAAGTAATTAACAGGTATGTAGTACATGTTAACTTGAATAATGAGATTTCTATCCTGCAGCCAAACGCTTGCTCCTGCGAATAGTCTGTTGTTTGTGACATTCAATGGCTGCCAATTAAGGAGCATGCTCCAACTCCCTTCAGCTTGGGGAATTAATTGTAGTGCTTGTAAATTGCATTGGCTAATTGTTTGAGTTGATGAAATGTTTTATGCCAAAATGAGCAATATATTACAAAATTATTTCCCAAGACAAAGATTATTGTAATCTGTAAGATATATGCGCTAAGGGATCCCGCAACTGGATTGTAGAACTCATTTTCAAAGTTTAGTGCTGAAAATAAATAATAATATATTGAAGTAGTGTTTTACGATATTGACAATTTCAAACAATTTTACAAATTAAGCTTAAAAATCCATGAGTAACAGAATGTTGTTTGAATATTGAAAGAGTTGAATGTGAAATGTCAGTGTTAAATTTAAACTACACGGCTGCTTGATCACTTTTCGATTAAGAAACTGTATGTAGATATTCAGAAATGTATGCCTTAATATTTTTAAATTAAAATTAGACGTGTTATATTTATACTAAAGCTATCTACCGAGAAATACAAGAAATCAATGAGCAGTTAGGTTTGACCATATTAAATGTATGTTGAAAGAATTAATATGTCTAAATTAATTATTGTCTGAGGATCTCTAAGTATAAAATATAAAAGCTTTCTTCTTTCCTTTTCTTTTACCATTTGCCAGCGGCGAAAACAATGAAAAAACAGGCCCCATTAGCCACAATAGATTAGCATTAAAACTATCTACATGCTGTTAGAAATAAATAGATTTTTCTGTTTATTGATTCAAACTTTAAGACGATTAAGAATTACAAAAAGAGTAAAGTTAAAAAAAAATAATACTTGTATAAAAAAGAAAATAAATGCAGCTTTTGTTTTAACTGGGTCGAAAAGTATTAACATAAGCTATTTGGGGAACATTCATGAAGATATTATTAAAGGTTTTATGGAGAATTGGCAAGTTCGACCCAAAGGAATCTCCACAATCTATCTGGAATCCCCAAGAGCATTCTCGATAACTATTTCTGACAGTGAAATCGTCTATAGTTTTTCAACTTGTATTATTGGTATGACCCAATTAAATCATTTAGGATTTCTGCTATATATATCACAAGCTATATGATATGTTTTGTCAGTAAATAGAATCAAACGATATTCTTATTTATTCTTAATTAAATATAGTAAAATATTAATTAAGATATGGGGTTTTCTCAAAAAGGCGTCATAAAGTTTCTTCGAGGCTGGCAGCGCGTTGGCAATGACTCTGGTGTTGCAGACGTATCTATCGGGTGACCCGTTTACCTTTACTTAAATTCATATTTGTAGTTTTTTTATGTAGAATTAAACGAATAAATACATTTTTGCTTAAATATTAATTATATAGGCGTTTCAACCGTTCAGAATTAATGGACTGGTGAGTTAAACTTACTAGTCATACATGGGATCGGTATGCAGGTTTCCTCACAATTTTTTACCGTCGGTACGAGACTAATATGTTAATAGTCATTCTAAGGAAGAAAACTGCATGCCATCACACGATTCGAACACTTTTCACTTTTATAAATCCCCTTGGCTAAACAGTACTATTCATAATCCAATTTCACTTTCAGCCCTCTCAAACTCTAATCCATCCTAAGGTTGCCTGGAAGAAATCGCTTCCAGCGATAAGGCCGCCGTTTGTACAATCTTTTGTTTGTTTTGTCCTATATTGTTGTATATATTTTGTGTGTTGTGCAATAAAGTATAATATTCATTCATTCATTCATAATGGTATTAAAACAATGGAGTTACAAGTGATTATTTATTGAATTTCATTATTATTATTGAATTTTTTTATATCTATAGTTAAGCAGACAGGCAAACAACCCACTTGATAGCAGGTGGTCACCGTTGCTTATGGATGTTTGCAACACCAAAAGCATTGTCAACGAACTGTCAACCTCAAAACAATTTTCAAAACGCTTTTTGAAATATTTTTAGAAAAAAAGTGACAGGTGACACATAACCTAGCACACGCGATTGGAATATTTTACCAAGTTTTATTTGTTTTTCTGTTTTCCTTAAGCTTGTGTTGTACCTTTTTGTGTTTGGTGGTGGTTATTTGTGATTATTTTTGTGTGGTAAGCTCTAAAATTTCACTATGCCAACGTCCGTAGGTGAGAAAGTTCCACCTGATAAAACCTCATTGGATCTTGAAATGGAAGAACTTGTCGAATTAACTAATGCTCCCGAAAGATCCCTATTAAAGCGTCCTAGTAATGTCCCGACTGGTCCCCCTGAGAAAAGATTAGTTGCCCCTTCCTCCTCTGTTCAACATACCTACACGCGCTCTGGTTATGAATTAAATTCTCTCCTTAGATACTCAGATACAGACATAAGCTCTTATATAGTCCATGTATCTCGCACAGATAATGATACTTCTAATTCGCCAAATAGTGCCCTTAAACTCGCTCAGATCGTCTATAACAGTAAATTTTCGGGTATAAATGAAATAAAAAATTTGGGTAGAAATAAAATTGCTATCTATTTCAAATCTGCCTCAGAAGCCAACAGTTTCCTATCTTCTCCCCTTTTAGAATCCTTAAAGTTATCTGCCTCAATCCCCAAGTATAATATTACAAGGATGGGCATTGTCAAGCAAATTCCCCTAGACTGGACCCTCGAGGAGTTGGTTGGTATGACTGAATGTAGGCCGGAGTCTACAATAATTATTAAAGCCCGTCGCCTAAACAAAAAAAAGAGGATAGATGGTAAACCAGTCTGGGAACCTACCGGCACAGTCGTTGTAACATTTTTAGGCCAAATTCTTCCTAACTACATCTATTGTTGCAACATGTCAATACCTGTAGAGACATACACACTACCCACCATCCAGTGCCATAAATGCTGTAGGTTTGGTCATGTCCGTGACCAATGCCGATCAAAACCTCGTTGCTCAAAATGCGCTGGCCCCCATGATGTCCAAACCTGTAATGTCAATGAAGTAGATACATCATGCTTATTCTGTTCCGGTCTCCACCAAGCAACTGATCCAAAATGTCCCGAACACTCAAGACAAAGATCAATTAAACTTGTAATGTCTGAAGAAAATATAGGATATATTGAGGCTTCACGTAGATTTCGCCCAGTTCGCACAACATTCGCTGAAGTAACATCACCTCCTCTTACCAAAAACGCAAATGATACACCCTATGTCCCTAATACTTCTCCCTCTCAGTCATCTTCCCCTAAAAATCCCCAAGCGATCCATTCATATAAAAAAACTGTGTTTATCCAACGGAAAGAAAAACCACAATTAGGAGTAACTTATGATAAAGTTGCTCATAATAATATCACCTCTCGATCTCCCTCAGCATTACCGAATGGTTGTGCACTTGACTCCACAATCCCACAGTCTCTCACTCCCAATGATAATTTGTCAGAAATCATATCAATGTTAGTCATCAATATTCTTTCTCGTTTTAGTGACATAATACCGAACAATGTAGTACATCTGATACAGAATCTATTAACTAACCTCCTTACCCCTCTCATAAACAATGGCCAAAATTCTACAGTGGAACACTAGAAACATCAAAAACAAAAAGCATGAAATCATTTACTTAATAAATTCTTTCTCCCCCATTATTTTTGCTCTCTCAGAAACCTGGCTCAAACCAGGTTCAACATTCAGGATCCCAGGATATTCTTGTATCCGGGATGACAGACCTGATGGTTGGGCTGGCTGTGCTCTCTTGGTGAAGAGAAATCATATTTTTTCCTCTCTTCCTATTAACTCTCATTCTTATGGAATTAATATAGTTGCTGTCCGTGTATCAAACATAACATTTGTCTCCGTATATATACCATATCCTAATAGGATCCTAATCTCTGAACTTTCATCTATCTTATCCTCTCTCCCTCCCCCTCTTCTTATATTAGGTGACTTCAACATTCATCACACATCTTGGGGATGTCATTCAAATGATTCAATTTCTCATGTTTTTCTTGATGTCATAGATTCATTAAATCTATGCATACTTAATGATAGTTCTCCCACTCGTAGAGGCCTTCCTAATCAAAACCCTAGTGTTCCTGACCTCTCTTTAGCGTCACCATCCTTAGCTAACTCTCTTTCCTGGCTAGTGCTTTCGAATTCTCATGGTAGTGATCATTTACCTATCTTATGTTCCTTAGCTAACTCACAACCACCTTCTATTGTTCCCTGCCCGCTTTTGAAATTTAGGACTAAAGAAGCAGACTGGTGCAAATTTTCAGATCTTGTGGAATCTAAATTGTCACCACTCCCAGAAGTCACTCAAGACAACTCCCTTCACCTATACTTAAAATTTACTGAAGTGCTTATGTGGTCTGCAGAAAAAATAATTCCTCTTAAAAACTCCAACTTCAATAAAATCTCTTCCCCTGTGTGGTGGGACTCAGAGTGTACGGCCATTGTTAAAGAAAGAAAACAGGCTGAACTTAAGTTTTCAAACAATCTTTCTTTGCAGAATTTTTTGGAACACCGAAGGATCTCTGCTAAAACAAGAAGATTTCTTCACAAAAAAAAGATATTAAGCTGGCGTCACTTTTGTGAATCTCTATCCCCCAGATCTCCTGCTTCCGTAGTATGGAGAAAAATTAAATGTTTCCGAAAATCCCTAACTGATAATAATATAACTTCTAATGACACATCCCGTTGGCTTCCTAACTTCTTTTCTAAATTAGCTCCTCCCTTTGCTCCCCCCAGTCAATGTATATTGCCCTATTCAGCCCCGTTTATGTGTACTGACAGGATGGACAGGGAATTTTCCTATGCAGAACTTTGTTGCGCCCTTGATCATCTACAGGACTCTACTCCCGGTATAGATGGAATTCCCTATTCTTTTATCACCAAGTCCTCAGTTTACATTAAAACATATTTTTTAAAATTGATGAATTGTTTCTTCTCGAGTGGTATCGTTCCTGATTCTTGGAAATTGCAACTAGTTGTTCCCATTTTAAAACCTGGTAAGGATCCCAATGACCATAACTCCTACCGGCCTATTGCCCTCTCATCTGTACTATGCAAAATTATGGAACATCTTCTTAAGAATCGCTTGGAATGGCTAGTTGAAAGTCGCAATCTTTTATCTAGGACCCAATTTGGCTTTCGCAAGGGATTAGGAACCCTAGATAGTTTGAGCACCCTGATTTCAGATATCCGTTTAGCATTTTCCAAAGGTGATCATGTTGTTGGTGTTTTCTTAGACATTACAGCAGCATACGATAATGTTGATCTTCCCCTACTCAGACAGAAACTGTACCAGCTGAGTATCCCGGTGAGAATCACAACCCTGATATGTAATATGCTCATGGAACGCTCTATAACTATCCATTCTCCTGGTATTCCTTCCTCATCAAGACTTGTCTGGAAGGGTCTCCCACAAGGGTCTGTCTTAAGTCCTATCCTATATGGTATTTATACAAGAGACTTGGAGTATTCAGTTAACAGCTTCTGTAAAATACTACAATATGCAGATGATATTGTCTTATATTCCACATCCCCTTCTCCTATTGATGCTTGCTCCCGCTTAAATCAGGCTTTGTTCTACCTTCATTCTTGGCTCTCAGACCACAGTCTTTCTATTTCAACACCTAAAAGCACTGCTGTCATTTTTACAAGAAAAAGGTCTCCTCCCCTCACTGATATCTTAGTTAACGGTGATCAAATTAATTTTCAGGATCATGTCAAATTTTTAGGCTTGACTCTTGATTCAAAATTGTCAGGAACTCGGCACCTAGATTACATCTGCAATAAAGTTGAAAAAAACATAAACATTCTTCGAACTTTATCAGGGGTTGGTTGGGGTTCCCATCCATACAATCAAAGACTTTTATATCAAGCCATTATCAGAAGCCATTTTGATTATGGATCCTTTCTTTTAGAACCCTGTAATAAATTAGCATTGGCTAAATTAGACCGTATCCAAGCCAAGTGTTTAAGAATCATTACAGGTTCCATGAAATGTTCACCAACAAATGCTTTACAAGTGGAATGTTTTGAATCCCCCCTCTTCTTACGCCGTCAGTTACTTGCAGACCGATTTTTTCTTAAAGTTGTATCTTTCTCTGACCATCCTCTACTTGAAATTATTGAACAACTGTCACCTTTAATTACCTCCTCCCCTTACTGGTCCCATAAATCACCCCCTACATTAATAAAATCTTTCAATAAATTTTCAAATTACCTCAATTACATTTATAAATCTAGTTTACACCCTTTATATGAAATCAACTATGATAGTCTTCTATTTAACCCTAATATTATTCTGAATCTTGGTTTAGATAAAAACTCCATTAACGCAAATAGCACCTTTTCAAAATTATTAGCTGAGAAATGGCCTGACTACATCTATTTTTTTACGGATGCATCTAAACTAACAGATAATGGCCCAATTGGAGCAGCAGTTTGGATCCCAAAATACCGTATTATTTTAAATTTTCAACTTCCTCCTCACAATTCAGTCTTCTCTGGAGAATCAATTGCCATTCTTGAGGCAATAAAATATATAGAATCCCACCTCATATATAAATCGGTCATATTCACTGACTCTTTAAGCTGCCTCCTTGACCTTCAAAAATCCCCCTTCCGTTGCAAACAATTGTCTCCTATTTCATTAAAGATTAAAGATATCCTATATAAATGCCACTCTTCTAACCTTGACATTGTCCTTGCTTGGATTCCAAGCCATTGCGGGATTGCCGGAAACGAAACCGCTGATAGATGTGCTAAGCAGGCTACTACAATTGGATCAACCACTCACAACAAATACTTTCCCAGAGACTTAAAAACGCTAACAACGTCAAATATGATCAAAAGTTGGGATAAGATATGGCAAAAAAGTAGAACAACTGTCGGTCAGCATTATGGTTCTCTGCAACCTAATATAAACTTTAGCAAACCATGGTTTGCACGCCACCAGTCCCTCCCAAAAAAGGTTACATCCTCAATTATACGTCTTCGCCTTGGACAGGTATCTTCCCCTGTCTTTTTAGCTAAAATTAGAATTCGTGATCATTCTCTGTGTGAGTGCGGACTTGATGAAGGAAACCTTGAACATATATTCTTCCACTGTCCAAAGATATCGACCCCTATATTTGACCTATTGCCAAAACAAATCCCACGCCCCATTAATTTAAATTTCCTTTTAACACTTGTGCACTCTAAGCTAATATATACACTCTCTAACTTTTTAATTACTAACAGTATTTACTTATAAGGCTTCATATATATATTTAATACTAACTTGCTTCTTGTGTTGTCCTCAGGATCTCAGAATTCAATTTACCGACCATATTTATCTAATAAATACTATTGCTACATTTAACCTGTCACTTTTTCTTTAATAACATAGACATTGGCAAAATCAATGCCAAATGCATTGGAGCCATAAATACAAAGAAAGAAGAAGAAGGAAATATTTTTATGATAATTCCCATAATCGTTCTGCGATAGGAAATCCTAAGCCAGAAGCTCATTCCAAATCCGGAATGCGTAACGTGAACGAACTAAATAATAAATGTTTATTTGCCAAAAAATAAAAAATAGTAAACCCTTGTGTGAATAACCATATTTCCTATTGCCTACTTTGTCTTCGAACCTTTTACTTCTGAGCTTGAAATAAACCATAAGTATTCTGATAGGGCACGGCTTCTGGACGTTTTTTGTACTCCTCGGAAATTTTTACTTTTCCCAGGTCATTCAAGAACAGATGGAATATAAGAGGAGAAATATGCTCAATATGCCCCACAGCTCCGAATTGTCAAATAGTGTGTCTTCTCCAAAGTTTCTGTGAAATAGCGAAAGGAATAATGCATTTTAGGGTTCTCTAAGACATTGATTGTTCTGTTATTATCTTTTCTTCAGCTTGGCTCAGTTAATCTTTTATTGTTTATTTATAAGTGTCGAATTAGTTTAATTTATAATTGTTTGTGAATACTCCGATAACATTTTGAATTAGAAATACACCAAAAATTTTAGAAGAATCATTTTCTTTCAGTGACTTTTGTTATAAGAATACGTATTTCTGATTAACTAGTAGTTTTTCAGTGTCCTATAAAAGCTACATATACATTTCATTTATCACTTTCATTTAAGATAGATTATAAATCTATTAACTATTTAGATAAATAGATAAAATCGCGCTCACCCTCTTTGAAAGAGGTCGACATTGTAGAACTTGTAAAGTTCGACGGAGAACTCGAAGGTGGCCTGCAGGTCGCTCATGGTGCGTGCGTGGTGAGGGGAGAGCGGGCGCGGACGGCGCGGCGCGCCATGCCGCGTCCGCTAGCAGCGTGCGTTCGCGGGCCGGCCGGGCGCTGCCGCTGCCCGCATGTGCCCAACACTACGCACTACACTCGCAATGCACCACACCGCACCGCACTCGCACGATCACAGCACGTTGATCGTCGCGCTACACGACCCTCGCCTCGGGCGCGGTCCTCGCCTCGGTCTCACCGCGCAAAAATAGCGAGCGCAACGTGGCGACGGCGAGGAACGTGCGGCTCACAGTGCGGGAACCAGGAATTCATTTTTTATTTGCGGGCCGCACGCATGCGCACCGGCCGCTCGCGCCGCCGCGTCACCCGCCTGCAGTAGTGCGCGCTCCGGCTCGCCCACCTAGACAGGTGCGCTCGCAATAAAGCGCTAATCCCCTCTTGAGTCCGCTCTGTCGATGTTATGAGATCGTTTCAGGGATATGTCACCGCGTGGTAATGCGGTGTGATTACGCTCTCCCACGGGAGACGTCTATGAAGGTCAGGGGGCGGCCGAGAATGGCGGCGCTCCCTGCGCTGGTTTGCAGCCGCCGCCCTCACTGCCGAAGTAACCTTTCTCGTGCCTGTCGATCACAGGCGCCCTTTTTTATTTCTATCTATATGATATAGTCATTTTATAAATACCTGGAGGGTTATTATTTTGGGTAACATTTAGTATATCATTTGAGATTTAATATCTGGTTGTGACAAGTAAATTGATAAATCTCTTTATTCTATTTTAAGCTTTGCTTTAAATATTAAGATACGAAATGTTATTTATCATCTCATTAAGGGGAAAAAAGGAATTGTGAATTGAATTTATTTCATCTTTGAAAAGGTTATACAACTCATACAAGTAAAAATACATAATACGTTCTGTGTCACAAATTATTTGTGTTTATTAATATATAGGTATTATATACTGAAAATTAACTTGGACTCTTAAAGTAATCAATGGAAATTTAATTGGAGGTTTATGGGTAAAAGGTCACAGTTCAAGTTTGGGGTGGTCGATAAGCGCGGGCTTAAGGGGTTTGCAGAATAGTCGGTCGACTACCTTGGATCAAAGATTGAGATCCATTTACATTAAATTTGAGCTGAATAATGGTCAATGGAGGATTTTTTGCATAATTTAATTTCGAATGTTGATCAGTTTTGTGTCTTTTATGGGTGTGGTTGGCGCTCGTTGGACGTCTGCGGAGTTCTTTGATTCATTTTGTTTCTGGGTATTTATGTTAAACATGTTTTTATTTACAACAAAAAAGTCATCAGTGGTACAGAACTAAGAAGCCAAGCGCTCTGCTGATTACTTTGGGGCTCGATGTCGCGGTGAAACACGTCACATAGTTAAAGTTAATTACTTTTTGTTTTATGCCACATTGTCCCAGCCTAATAATATGACAAAAAGAGCTTGCTCACAGAAATTAGCTAGGTATATTTTGAGTCAGATATACAGCAACGGTCGCCCCTACATAAAACGGTTATAACCAAATCTGCTAATATGGCTATGCTATAACTATTTTCGGAAATAAAATTTATATATATGTAGACCTCGTTGTACCGTAGGAAACAAATATCCCTAGACCATGCGATAAAACTAAATGAATTAACAAAAAATATATAGGGTTATCTATTTGCTTTATGGGAGCGGAGGTATTTCAGCAAAATCTCTGTTTATGCTTTCGAAAGAAATTCTATCCAGAGTTACAGTATTCTTCTAGAACATATGCTCATGGGCAGGTTCTTGCCCGATTTGGCTGCGCAGAGAGATAGTAATACGTAAATAATTGTTGATTCGTATTGGAAAAAGGGCTCTTGAAAAAAGAGTGTTGTCTGCCACACGATACACCCTGCGCTCTTATGATGAATCCTAACAAGTTGGTCTGTCCATTTTATTTTTAGCTTTCTGAACATTTAAGATGTGATAACGCAGTACAAAAGAGGTCAAGGTATCAAACGTGTTTTTCTGGTTGTTTAATGCTCTAATTCTCTAATTCAAGAATGTTGACAACATAATATACAACTGAAATCTAATCCTATTACATTTTCATAAAAAAATATAATTTAAATTATGTATTTATTTGAAGTTGTTAGGAAATAGAGTTATACAAAACCAAAATTGTCTTTAAAAGATGATAACAGAAAAAAGCAGACGACAGATAAATGAAGGAAAAATATTTAAAACAAATATGTGACTCACCCTCGAAGTCAGTAAATAATCATGGAGATCAAGGTCTACATAAAAATAATATTATTGTAAGCTGTACGCTGCATATAAACTTCGTAGAAAATTCTCCCTTGTAGAATTTTACGAGTCTGGGGGATTTATAGAATTATAAAATACTAGCTGTGCCCGCGACTCCGTCCGCGTGGAATAGTGACTTTGGGCAGAATTTTTTGGATATATCTTATGGTTTATTTTGGATTACAAATCCTAAAATATATATGAAATATGCAAACAGTCAATATTATCGAATGCAACTGTTACGCCATGCGCCTCCGGAATACGTACGTACGAACCTACAAAGTCCAGCCTAAGCTAAACCCTATTGCATATGATTGATGACATAAATCTGAGGTTAACTTAAATTGGAAATTCAACCAACAATGTCCAGCCTAAGCTGAACCCTATTTCATATGATTGATGATATAAATCTGAGGTAAACTTAAATTGGAATATAAAATTTCCGAAATATATCATTTTTAACAAAATCTATTTTTTTTTCTAAAATAAAAATAACCAGAGTTACTCCTTGATACATCAGCTATCTGCCAGTGAAAGTTCCGTCAAAATCGGTGCAGCCATTTCAGAGATTAGCCGGAACAAACAGACAGACAGAGAGACAAAAATTGTAAAAAATGTTGTTTTGGTATATGTACCGAGATACGTTCGAATGCACTTAGTAAAAAGCGGTTATTTTAATATTACAAACAGACCCTCCAATTTTATTTATTTGTATAGATGTACATATAGATTATTACACTTCGCTTTAAAATATCTTTATTTGAGACTTCACGTTAATGATATTTTATAAGTGTAAACGCTCCCTTAAGCCGTTCTCCAACAATTTTGATTACGTGTATTCACAACCTTTTCCCGTTTCATAGGAAACGACCCTGTATTGACGCAGGAGTTTATTGCATCCTTTACATTGAACGATACTAATAAAACAAAATCCATATAGTGAGGAAAATATTTGTATTCACCCGTATAATAAAGATTGTGAGAATTGGAGACGAAAAGAACAAAAAAGGTTTGCAGTGTATTGAGAGAAAATATTAGGATGATTTAAGATATGATGACCTCTGTAGCGCAACGGCTTTTGCAGTTCGTAGTGCCTGTGGGGGTTGTGGGTTCGCTTCCTTTCCAAGTCTTTATGTTTACCTATGTATTATGCGTCTTAAAAAGGTTATACTAAACGAATAATAAGAAGCAGGCAATAACAATCCAATAAACCAGCAAAACATTCGTTTTAGAATGATTATAATATTAATACGATGAGTGCGAAACGAGGCTTGAAACACCTCGTCCGTGTCTTGTCTTTATAGCAGTAAGGAAAAACTTAAACTTTTCTTTCGTGCGAGAGGCCTAACGAACCAAAGTAACCGACATAGCCCGGATGATTGCAAAACTGAAGTGGCAGTGGGCTGGGCACATAGCTCGAAGGACTGATGGCCGTTGGGGCAGAAAAGTCCTCGAATGGCGACCGCGTACCGGAAGACGCAGTGTTGGTAGGCCCCCCACAAGATGGACCGATGATCTGGTCAAGATCGCCGGAATAGGTTGGATGAGGGCAGCGCAGGACCGATCATCGTGGAGATCTTTGGGGGAGGCCTTTGTCCAGCAGTGGGCGTCTTCCGGCTGAAATGATGATGAGAGGCGTAACTTCCGTTTGGTTCAATCTAGGAAAGAGATAAGTATACATCTGAGATGTGCTAATGATGCCGAGTTTTTTGGTATACCTACCGTAATACCGGATTTTTTAGGCCTCGTACTGCACTGAATAAATAAAAGTTTAATACAGTGCTTACGAGCTTGCGAATACCTCGTACCTCCGAACACCTCGTACCGCATCCTACGCTAGCTTCACGCGGTTAGTGTTGTGCAAAACGTTGAACGATGTGCCCGCGACGATACAATAAGATGTCGAAACGTTGCCGAAGAAAGTTAATTAATAATATTATTGATGATGAAGAGGATTTGGGTGGTAAATCTAATTCAAAATTACCGATATTTGAAAAACAGGTAAGTTTCCAATCGATATTTACAAATTATACTCAGTCTCGCTACACCTAATCAAACCGCTTCAAAAAATACACAATCAGTTTTTTTTTATTTTCAGAACCCACTTCAAACAATCAAAATCATCTCGAAAAAGGATCAAAGAAGAGGAGATGTGCAGGATACTACGAAAAACTTCGCACCTTCTTATTAAGTCGTGAGGCTGACAAAAAAGCAAAGAAAATTCTCACAGAATGTATCGGTTGCAAAAATATTATTTTTTGATCTGTTTTAATAAAAAGCATCCATAAGTACAATTAAATAAAATCGATATTTTTTCCCATCACTAAACAATATGAAAAACTGCCCTTTTTCAGTGCGGTATGGGGTACATAAGACACCACATTTTATTTTACCTATAGAATCTAAACTAAATAATCTGCCCACAGGCGACAGCAGATTTAGGTTAATCAACTCATTGATAATAATAATCGCGACAAAAACCGTACAATTCGCCTTATTTGGCGCCAAAAAAAGAAATTTTGTCTCCTGTGGGCGGTGGGGTTTACTAGGCCTCGTGCCGCTACAACCTTTGGTTCAGAACGAGGTTTCAAACGTTTCGTAACGCAGTAATGGAAAGTACAGATAAATCAGTGCCGCTGGGAACGTGTTAAGAGTTGTTACTAGAATTACTAACTGACCGAATTTTACAGTACGTCCTATTCATAACACTTTGTTTCATACGTTTTTATAAGTTTGCTATTGCCTATATACCATTACATATTTAAATTGAGACAAGAGTATTCGTATATAAAGGAGGTGCGCATAGATTGATCCAATGGTTTGTTCATCATAGGATGGGGACAATGAAAAGAAGAAAACGAAAAGCGAAGCGACAATGGGACGCCTACAGTGCATAGTACAATAGACGCTACCACAAGTACACCACTCAGCATATTGCTAGGGCGTCGCAAAAGAACAAAATATATTTATTTGTTTGGTTCGATAACGTTGTAGATATACATAATTTTTTTTTAAATTAGAATCGAATTATTTGTATATTTTACGTAAGGTGCCTGGTAGCTCTGTAGGGTTTGCGGATTCGAATCTCACGATCGAAGGCATTGCTTGGCATTCTTATGTGCATATTATAACATAAATACCATGTACCGACGCGGAAATATAACATCGTGGAACTACGTAACAACCAAGATCATCGGTATGCAAACCCGAGATATCAGTGAAACGTCATGGGTTATTATTAAAAAGAACTAAACCACAAACGAAGGAATATAAAAGAAATAGAAAACTTGCGGGGGGAACTTTGAAGCAGTATTTAGTTCATTGGGCTCCGAAATGCACTTTATGGATACAATAGATATAAATACTGTTTCAGAGCAACGAGTAAAAGTGGATACTGCGACTCCCACAAAGTGTTAAGTAGGCATGATTATTACTGGTTATACTTTTGCTAGCCATCTGAGATGGCCTAGCAGGGCTGAAACCTTACATAGTCCGGAATAGAGTCAGAGTAACGACGCGGTACTCATAATGTTCATATTAACCGAGGGAAAATTTTATATGAACACTTGAAATAAGAATAAAACCTATGATAGAGTGAATAGACAATACTTAGAAATAGCTTTCATAAAAGTTTTGATTCAAAATAGAAATGACTGTAAGCTTTAAAAATGCTAAATGAAAAGTGCAAATTATTGTAATGTAGACCAAGAAATATCTCAGTTTAAATTTGTCCGTTAGGGTGTTGCAATCAGGTCAAAAATGTTATGAAATCTTAAACTGTGTACTTACAATTCAACTTCCATGATATATATTTTGATTGACAAAAGATATGGGAATGCATACAAACTTCAAGTCCTACAGGCTTTAAAAGCAAAAGGCTCCGAGCAAATGTAGCGCATAGTGCATAATGAAACTGGAACATTTGGCTCTTATTCTGAATAAAGCCTTCATAATAACTCTGATTTTAGTCTCCAGGAAGTTTCTGGAAGTATGAATTATGCCGTTTGCAGAATTAGTTGAAGCTCTGCGATCATTGCTAGATATTTTATGATTGCGACCTATGTGATTCACATTAACCAGACTTGGCAGTTTGCGGTCCCGTATGAATATCATACGAGTTTCTCACGATGATTTTTCTTTTCGAGTTGCATGGCTAGACGACAGTCGCCAAGCATCATTAATTTGTTAGTGAACTAATCTTAACGACCTCAACGGCTATGCACGTATAAATTGAACTTGAAATAAAAATTGTTTATGAGGACTTTGTGTTCTGATCAAACTTATGATACAACTAGAAAGCACTGCTAAGGGAATTATTTTGAAATTGCGTCGTGTTTAATGAATGTAATGTAATTGTACGAGTAAAATACTGTTAAATTGATTAGTATAGAATCTGTAATAGTGTTTTAAAATATTTTCAATCTATATTGGTATATTTGTATTTTTATTAATGTATTGATTGATATGTTAACGTAATTTTTATTATTTACTTTTTATTATGTCTTGTATGAATTATATCATTAACTTACTGTTCGAAACCAATTGGTAGTTTTAAGTTTTACAACGGCAACACTGTATACGTCACTCATGCGCTCAGCTTGAAGAACGGACGGTACCCTCCTCGAATAAATTGTCCGGTTAGACTTGGGAAAATTATTACATTCGGATCCTCAGTTTACATTTGAGATTAGAACTCATTACGGACAATTGTGAAGTAAGTGGAGTTGTGGTACGGCTATTTTCACGGCCAGGGAGATAGTTTCGCGTGTCGGCTGCACTGCCACGCCGTACCTCATTATCCCCTACATCTCCTACTACATCCTCACCCTGAGCCTCCTATCCTCAGGCACGATACAACGAGGTCATCGGATTCGTGGTGAGTAATAGGCTAATTGTATTATAATATTACTAAGAAAATGTACATTACGGCGCCGCGCGATCGCAGCATATGTTCGGCAGGCCCCTCGTGCAGATTTCCGGAGCCCTAGGCTCAACGAGGGGGCTGGATTCGGACCGAACACTTACTCTTGTGTAATATCTCATTTAATCCTAGTCTCGCTGTTTGAAAGAGTTCGCTTTTTACCTACAAGAACGCCGATTGCTTAATTAATTTAGTAAGTTTACATTTAGCTTGCTTCTGTATGGATAGTAATTTCGTTTTAGGCAGAAATACAAAAAGCTATTTAATATTTTCTAACATTTTCCAGCCTGATTATAGAATTGTAATATCTGATCGCTAATAGACATAAATATTGTCGAAACGTACTTTATGTAGTACATAACGAATGAATTTATTGATTGTTCAAAATAACACGGGTGAAGAAAGTTTTAAACCCAATCGTATTTGGTTGGATTCTTTCACAATTAAAGTTTCAGAATAGGCATGTTTGCCGTTCATCTATGACGTAGCAACACCTCGTGACGCTCTTTGCAATTTTCCTTTAGCATTTTCCAGGCTTGAAAACCTTTCTATTTTTGGATCGAAGCTTTTACTATGAAATATTGTTACACATTAAAACTGAATAAATTATAAATTCAAGTTATAGTTATTGAAAATAGTACATACCAAGTGTATACAATGTATACATATATGTACATAGTTGGTCATAAGTACTGTTATAAATGAAAATGAAATTTTAGTAATGTTGAATATTGTTGTTAGTAAAACTCTTAAAGTTTCAAAAAAAATCTATTCGAGAATTCTAAGTTTGTCAATTATATATGAATTCACGCACTGAAACTTCCCTATTACACTTACTTTTTGAGACATTTTGATAACCTCTTCGCCCAGTGTAATACACCTCGTTACGTTTCCGTCTACTAGACCTGTTTTTTATACCTCAGTACTTCATCTTACAAGTTTATCCCAGCTGCACATTAGGCGAAAAAACTGCCTAAGCGGTAGATGTCATCGTAGGTATCGAATTTGTGACTTCTACGTTAGTCTCTGAAGGTGATATTACTTGGTTACTGTTAATGTATCTACCCAACTAATTAACTCATAGATTATTAATTTGTGAGCCGATCTGATAAGTTGAAATCATATAAAAAACTCCAGTACCTATGGATTTTATAACACGGACGCAGGGCGTACGTATAATTTATTGAATGTCTTCAAAAAATAAATACGAAATTTACATGTTTAGTAAATCAACAAAAATATATAATTATATTATATATATTATAATGTAAATAAAAAAATTCTAAAAGGCTTCCCAGAAAACGTAAATCTGCTCCCAGAGGTAAGGTCATAAGATACCATAAAAATAAATAAATAAACAAATGTAAGGTATTCGCGACGATCCGAGACAAAGATCAAGGAATGATAATAAATTCATGATTCATTCATGTTTCACACTACCGGTACATGAAACAACTATTTGGCGCCTTTTGTGAATTTCTATAAATATTTAATAGGTTAGATGGTTGTTCAGATATTTTTGAAATTATTTATTTATCTTCTGGGAAATATTATAGTGCGTTCCTTTTTTTAACACTAGTACAAAAAAGAGAAAATTCTCGATTCGTCTTTTTATGTTTGTTACTCTAGAATTCAGGTTTGTTCCATATGCACTTTCGCTTTAGTCCCATAAAAGTCTCATGCTTATGAGATCTATTATATTTGGGCTCTTCAAAAATAATGTCAAAACGTATAAGGCCTTTATAAATATTTTAAGATGAACAAAAGGTGTAAAAATTTGTTCAAAGTTACCGTTTAGATTTGGCCATTTGATGATAAAGAGGGAACATGAAGATCGGAACTACGACATTTTTAGAAAACAACAAAATGCGCTAACAACATACCTTTTGACCATCATGTATCTAACTACAGCATGCATGCGATGCCTAAGTAACCACAATCTGAGACTAGTCTAGAGCCACCAATTAGATAACCAAATAAGCATCATCATCATCAACTGAGCGGTAAATCTGGTTGCAACGCAAACTTCCGCTTCGCTGCCCGAGGTCCACTTTTCAACTTTTCTTCTTCACTTCGAACGGTCTTTGGCATCTTTAGCAGTGAGTCCATTCATACGCATATGCGTTGATATCAACTTTTACAACCTCAAGTTAACACTTTTTGTGTCTACTCCTTCTGCCGGGGCCCGTCGGAGGTAGTATAGACATTTGTTCACCACATAAGTAGCCAAATGTGAATATTACAACATAATTGCCTCACGTAGACGGCGAAGGTAAACATCATGAAAAACCTGCATACCGACTTCACCGGTATATTACTCGCCAATCTATGGATAAGGGCGGCGGCTATACGTTTCCACAACGAAGATACCCGAGCCCATTAGAGGAACGCAATGGGCTGTTATTATATACTCGCTCATCAGATAAATTGCTAATGCGTAAAAAAAAGGCTTGGTTCTTGGATAGTTTTATATAACGTTAAGTCTTTGTGACTAGACGCTATCAGCGTGAAATTCTCACAAGCCTATCTTTACTTGAAAATAATTACGGTAAAATCTTTAAATTCCTTTTAAGTATTTTTATGAGCTAAAGTTATAATTGGACTCAGATAATATAAGGTAAGTGTTGCAAGTATATTGCAAGTTGCGAGTAAAAACAAACGCGCTGTGCACCCCGTCCACTCCCATTACCAGGACGCTGAAGCGAATGTTCTCGCGAACGCAATCCTCCCCAGTCCGACATGGACCAACCCGACGTAGTAAGTTCAGGGATGCTTTCCGCCCCCCATAACCTATAGTCTCACACACCCACACACTACACGAGTGCACAAGTAATTAGACGTGTTGCGGGGGAGTTCTTTCGCCGTTTCTTCTCCCTCAGCTACTCGTATACACACTCCGAAACGGTAGTAGATTAGAATAGGATCGGTTTCACCGGTGGAGTCGATAGTCCCCAATAAAAATATTCTTGCCATTCGTGGCTGGTTTTCGCTTGGTCCCCATGCAGGGGTCGAGCCGGGAGCATGCTGCCATGGCTGATCAACCCCGCTCCTCCGTGGGAGTGGGGTCGATGCCCCTCCGGGCGGAAAAGGCATTCCGACCCCGTGGTTGGAATGCCTTTTCCGCCCGGAGACGCTGTTGCGTCGTCTGAGACAACAACAGCTTTAGCATTTAAGAAAATAATATTTGGGCATTCCACCCAGAGCAATAGGGAAATAAACAACAGGCGAGGTTCAATACAGTCTTATTTAAAAAGCATTTTAGACGCTAAAGTTAACTCAGCATTTTTTACAGCTCGAGCGCCTGATAATAAGCAATGAGCAAAAGCTATGCTTGTACTGACAGATATACTAATTTTAATTCCAGAAAATTTATACACTAGTTATTTAATTTTTATTTGTGAATAAATATTATGCATACTCAGATCCGGGATGAGAATTAAACCCGCGGCCCCCGCAAGCGATTCAATGAGCAACAACGGCTTTTGCTGAGCAGCCACGGAGGTTGTCTGATGATATTGACATTTAATATAAATATATTAAATGTATATAACTTCATCTCCACCTCTTTACTCAAGTACAATAAAAAATATAAACTAAGATACCAAGCCATAAGCATTAAAACTCCAATGGGGTTGATGACATATTTAACGGCCAAACGCAAACTGCCGGGAAACATCCAATTAAATTCGTCCTTTTTAATTTTATGCTTATTTCCCCTCAGGGCGCAATAAACGAAAAATTAACAAATACACCCTTGTCGTAAATGGCAAATAATTGAAATTGGAATCGCTCTTTTTGATTAATAGATGATTCTCAGGATTTATGGCACAAATTTCATAATTCAAGTTTTTTGCCAATAAGCACTGAGTTACTTGATTTTGAAACTATTTTTTTTTATTTCTAAGCAACTGGGCCATTAACGTAGTTGCGTTGATGGCCCACTTAATAGTAAACAATTAGTGTCGCCTATGGATGTTTGCAACGCCAGGAGCATCGTGAACACGCTGCTCTTTGCATATAGGTACAGGAACCGGGGTCACTAATGCCGGAACAAAACGCAAGGTTATTATGGTGGTATACTTATACACAAGCACCACACCTACCACGTAGCTAGGGTTATTTTGTCGTCTTTAACGACAGGTCGACCCCGGCCGCGGAGAGTGATTTTGTGAAGTGAGAGAGAGAGAGAGAGAGATACAGAGTACACACATTTCACAATTCACGTTTTATCTCATTATAAGCATCTAGTTACTTGATTTTGTCACTAATTATAAAATGAGTTGTAACTTATTCGTTTTTTATGGCCAGTGGTTTTAGTTTGGCGGCAGTTTTTTTATCATTTGATGTGACTGAAATTGCGGATGTCGGATCTGACTATTTTGTTTATCTAGAACTTTAATGTCACTTCTCGATGTCTTTATATCTTTATTTTTCTTCTCTCTTCTACTGTGATTTTTTGCTTTGACTAATGATTTTTTGCATTCCATAATATACTATATTATTGAATGTTTATCTAATTTATGTTTAATTTAAACTTATTATGTACGAGAAAATATTTCAAAAATATATGAAATTAAATTACATTTTACTAGTTACCTAACGTATTACTGACTTGTAGCTGCTTTTATAGTTTTGATGAATCTGTACAAGCAATTATACAAATGTTCGGAATGTGAATATCTGATTTTGGCTGCAATATCGATTTTGATTAATCAAAAGTAATCTTTGATACAACTGTTTTAAGATTCTTAATTCTGTGCGGATTGGATTTCGATTGACAAAACATGGGTCGCGCTGTTAAAATGAGCTTGGGGACAGCTTGCCGACGTTCAGGAAATGAGTAGGCATGTCGATCGACGGTCCATTTGGGAAATGCACCCTATTCCTAACCGGCTATAAGTATGAGAGAGAGGGGAGAAAACAATAAATTTATTTACACTTCTCACAAAAATTAAGGGAGCAAAAAAATACAAATTTTTGGGAGATGTCGAACACGCTGTATCTTAAGGGAAAATGGTCGTATGTCCATGGTCGGGGGCGATCCTGGATGGACGGCCGTCGCCTCCTTTTGCGAGGCAGTCATTTCCGCAAAGGAGTGGGAGTTCACACTCCCCTCCCGCCAACGCAGGCCACGTCGTCGGCGCCGGAGGGCAAGCAATGACCTCCAGCCGCCACCGTAGAAAGCGGCCGCGGGCGGCCCCTCGGGGAAGGATCCGCCGTCCGCACTATTGCCGCGAGGGAGAGGGCTGTGTGCTGTTCCGCGGCCCCCCTCAACTCCTACAATATAGGAGAGCGCCGGTGGGACGAAACTCTGACCCCCTGGCGCCAACACTTTAGAAGAGGCCCGCCCTGAAACACAGGGCGGGCCGGTGCCGGCCCGGGCCACGAGATCAGCAGGCCACATATCCGTAGGCCCGGGCGTAGGCGATAGGAGAACAGCGGGGTTTTTTAGTGGGTAGTTGGATGGCTGAACATCTTTCCCGGAGTCCCACATATCCCTCGGTCCCCCCGGGCCGGGGGAACCCGTCAAGAGAGATTTTTCCCCGAGACATAAAAAAAATGGTCGTATAGCTAATTAAAAATTAAAAAATTATACCGCAAGTATTTTTACATCTACACTTTCCAAGTTTGTTCAATTGTATTTCAGATTTTCCTGAACAACTATGTTGCTTTAAGATACAGTCTGTTGGAAATCACCCAAAAATTTGTTATTTTTTTGCTGTCTTAATTTTTGTGTTGATAATGCGACGCGTATTTTTTTACTTAGAATTAAATTAACTATAAACACTAGTAATAAAAATATTATATACTTTTTGATTAATAGCCCCTGGGAAACTATCTCATTTTTAAACCGTTTATCGTTTATAAACCGGTTGAGGGCACCGAGACCCCCATAACGTTTAATGTGTTAAACTTAGTCAAATTTACATTTGGTCTTATTTCTACTTTGGTGTACCACACTCTTGGACAGTTATTCAAGCGTCAATAAGCAGTCATGCATGCATACAAGTAGTATATAGGTAAGGCGAGAAAGACAGGTGAATTATATAATTGCCGCCTTTTAAAATTAATGAAAATATCTCGAGGAAACCTTCAAACCCTTTGGGAGAACCTGGAAGTATACATATATGGAATTTATCTCTGTATTAGGATGAAACCAGGATTTCGGCGTTAGGTTTTCTTGTAAACTATATTATTATAGAAGCTAATAATAAAAATACATATACAGTGTATATTTTATTTTAAAATCTTTTCTAAATTAAATATCTACCTAAATCAATCTAAATTCAGTGCCAATGCAAGATGGTAAGCCTTCGAAGTGAGGGCTCCAACACGTGACTTGGTTATTAATAAGTCCGGCTCCACGTGCTCCTGCCTTCCTTACTCGTGGCACGGTTAAAGAGCAGCTAACACGTTTAATTATTATCGAGAAATTAAATTATTATTTCTTAAAACAATGGTGGAATATTTTTTAGTATTCAATGAGTAGTAGTTTTTGATGTACTATATCAAATTTCTAGTGGATCAATCACAAGCTGTATTGTAGCTAAATACATGTTCACGGCGCAACGGCTTTCGCTCGTTGAAAGGCCTGTGGGGTCACCAGTTTGATTTCCAGCTCGAGTCTCACTATTTTTTTACACACAAATACGTAATTATTTACGAAATCATTATATAAACGGAAACCCATATCATCCCAATTCTGGATTCAAGCTTCCCCTTATACGAAGAAATTGACAGTGTACCCGCTTGTCTATATCTTGTGTAAGGCTGATTATACATCGCTGATTTCGGTATGCAGGTTTCCTTCACCGCGGCACATGGCAATACAAGATACACATTAGGGGATAAAACTACCAAAGTAATGCATGCCATAGAGAAAACCAGTTCCGAGGCTTCTAGGTTGTTCTCCGAGTGTTGATCTACTTGACTACCACGTACCACATATTATGTATGAATATGCAATCCTTAATTTTATAGTTTCCAATGTTTTTAATGTACTAACTTTCCAAATCCTGGGCTAATACAAAACTAATAAATCAAATTGTTTAAATCTCATGTTAATTTTCTTTCTCTTAATGACTTGTTTGTAATAAAACCCTAAAAAACACGATTAGGATTAAGATTCTATGAGTAGCCATTTGTTTAATGCATATATCGTTGTTTGTAGGTTGTAGTATTTGATCAAATTAACTAACGTTGTTTAAAGTTCTTTAACCCGCCAACATAATGCAAAACCAATCATCTTGATTAGTTTAATAACTCACATGAGAATACCAGTTTCTTTATAATAATATTTTCTAGTCTAAAATAATTTATTCATAAGTCTTTGACACTCATGGATTTATTACATACCGATGAGCTAGTCCTCATAGCTAATTCTGCACTGTTTAAAACGCAAGCATACAAACATTCGTATAAATCCAAATGTTTTTGAGTGCTGTGGTACAGCAGACAGGCTAATGGCCTGCTCAATAGTAAGCAGTTCACGAAGGGGAACTGGAATCTGGTAACTTACACCGGAATTTAACTCAAGGCAATAATGGCGGCATATTTAAAGACCAGGTGTGGTGGCCATCCAGATCTTGGAGCACCTAGCTAGGTATTTTCTGACGCCTTTGACAACAGGCCACCCTCGGCAGTAGGGGTTAGTATTTTTACTGTACTTGTACAGAGAAAATATGTAAAGATAAAATAATATATTTCCGCATTGCGGGCTAATTTAGAATTTTTTAATATTAAGTTCATTATCCTTGCTGGTGGTGTGAATGATCTGTCAATTATTATAAAAAGGTGAATTACCTTTCGTAGTAAATAAAATAATATTAAAATTTGTATATTTGTATTATGTAAATGAAAGCCGAGATGGGTTTTGTAGTCAATTTATTATGTGCTTACGACTATTTTATACATTTATTTCTAAGGTAACTAAAGTTTATTTACCCTATGTTTTGACTATGGACGTGTGTCCGTTGAACTCAGACGTTCCATAAGGCAGTGATTTATACTTATAATAAAATATAAAAATACAAAATTCACAACCATTTTCGGCTGAGAATTTGATAACGTATACAAAAAGAGCCAGAACATGTTAAATCGTCATAGATTCAGAACTTGCAAATGGAGCCTGCGGTGAATTTTCCAGGGTGAAACTTTTGAGGTAATTTTTGCGTCAGTACTTTCTGTGACATTTCCTCGAAAAACATCGAAGCTCTTAGGGCATAAGTCCGTGTTTTACAGTAGAGCTATACTGGTAAAGCAAATGTGACACTATGTCATGGCATTTTACTAGCAAAAATATTTAGATCCCTTTCTATCCAATGGACGGTAAAGAGCAATTAACGTTTAGCATAGAAGAAGCTTAGCTTACGAAAACGTCTATTTCGGTACTAATCTGTATAAAATACCATAATTTGTTAAATATTGTTAGAGTGATTGAATCTACAACGACTTTAAAATAAATAACTGAACACCGTTTATCTTTAAATCGTTATACTGACCGAAAATACAATAATACAATCTTCGAAATTCAAATTTACCATTAATGATTACATTCGATACATTTCGGAATTCTTGGTGTTTGTGCAAGCCAAATATGGAGGGCTTGAATATGTGAAACTTGTTTTATACGAAGTATTTGTTGTCTGGGGTATTTATCTATTAATGTGCATATGTCGTATGTTTGCCACGTATTATTGTTTCCTGTGTTTTATTGATTTTTTACAAATAACTTCTTTAAATGTTAATATAATGATATACGATATTGAAACAATTTTGGTGATATTCAAGATATTAATATCTCTAATCTTTTAATAAGACTCAAAATATTTCAACCAAATTGTCTATTATTTGATCTAACAAATTGTATTCATTTAAATACTTTTAATATACAATTATAAGCTGAACGTTCTATAACTATGTGTTTATTTAAAATGTTATTAAAAACATCCACAAGAGAATTGATATGCAATAAGCAACATCTGCTCTTGATACGAAAATGCCCTTACAAAAAAAAGTATATAAAAGAGTATTTACTATGAAAATAAATTATAATAGCTCAAAGGTTTTAAATAGCTAGCCTGCCGTAGATAGAACGGAAAGTATATTCACTCCTCTAGTCTATGGTTTTTTCGCAATATTTTCCGTCACTGACTGTACGTGGCAATTATGTAATATGCACATTAAAATTACCTAAGAACTACACGTACGTCACCATTTGGCTGCCACTTTATTGAAATGAAAACAGATTTAAACTAAACCGTAAAAACCCTATAGTGAAACATCCAACAATTGCACAACTGACACGTGATCTAGCACACACCATTCTCACATAACACTTATACTAAATTCGGCGACATCAATCTGACCGCACTTCGCAGATGAAGTAAGTCTCAAACGAACAGGGCGAGTCATTCCATTTCAATCCCTTATCGTCCCTATTCCATAATTCTAAGCAATTCTCCTCTTCGCCGTTCTCGTATCGGAAATTGTTTGGTTCCCCCGCGTTCCAGTTCACGAATGTTAGCGGTCTGCCGTTGGCCATCCAGAAAAAGTTGCCCTCCTCCGCTAAATCTGTGCCTGACGTCCAAAAGTGTTCCCGACCGTATCCTGTAATTAAATTGCTATTAGGCTTACGAACGTTGCTTTATCCTTAATAGATCGATTATGAAACGAGCTACGGATGCGCCTAAATTTAGTCGATATAAAAGGACATGGATCTTCATACTTCGTGATTAATAAGCAGTGTAGCCTACTACTCCCAAAGTAAGCAGCAGAGCGCTTGTGTTTTGGATACTAAACAACTGATTTATTTAATTTTCTTAAATACATAAATGCATATAAACATCAAAACTCGGGATGGGAATCGAACCCATGAGCCAGTGATAGGACGTATGAAAGCTGTTATGCCACAGGGCCACTGAAAACTACTACTTATAGTATGTTAAGTAAGAATAAGGACAAGCTATTACTTTTCTAAAGAATCGTTAAAGACGAAAAATGGTTTTAACAGTTCACAGGCTTCTAGTTAAAGTGGTCATTCGGTTTTCTTTTCAAGGATGAGGAGTCAGAACTCCCCTCTCCCGATCGCCCCCTTAATAACAAATATAGTCATATTAATTATATGTATTATATTTTGCTTCTTTGCAAAGAATACCACGGGGAGCTAGCTATAGAGGAATGCAATTTCCTTATTACATTATTAAATAGAAGACTTCGGTGTCCGAAGTGGGTACCGATAAAAAATATTATCAATATTAGCAAGTTTTAAAGTTTCCATTACCTAAAGACAAATAATACCAGTCTAGTGGTTTTATTATTGTACTAAAATTATTGACAGATATTTACATTAAAGTACAGTTTAGTGTCCTAAATCTAAACTTTTAAGTTAAAGTATTCACCTGAGTCTTTAACGTACTGCTCGAGTTTGTCGTTTTCTTGCTGAGAGGCGATAGACGCCAGGTGCATGCCGTGAAACCTGCAGTACTGTTGCGCTTTAAACCAGTTAGCCTGAAAAAAAAAATCATTTATTATAAGTTACATTATTATGTCAATCAATGTAAAAAACTGTTTATGTGGTAAGGCTAAAAATGTTTCACTCAATCAATCCATAATTCAAATCCATTATTAAATATATGATCATTTATCTCTTTTGTTATTGGTCATCCAATACCTTATCTATATAACGTGAAGCGAAAACTTTCTACCCCTTTTTACGAAAATTGCGCGGACGGAGGAGTATAAAATTTGGCACAGTTAAAGTTTATATGGAGAAGTGCAGAAAGCAATTTTTTCCTAAAATCTATTAGAAGTACATTAAATTAATTAAAATAAATATTACGCACATCACTGCTCGAATGATACACAACATACACACACATACATAATTTCACTTACACTTTTGTTTTTTTTTTACAAGATTTTTTAAGACCATTAAGTTGATTTTTTTTAATAATTTAACTTATAATAATCGATTTACTCTTGCCTATTTGTGAGAATAGTGTTTACAAAATGTGAAAATATGGTTATGAAACGGATTTAATTACAACGCAGGTTTTGCAATGAAAACATTTTACAGTTTTAGAAGAATTATAATTGAATTTCGACCCCTGGGCGACCACTAGTATTTATGAACATGTCTGTGAAGCTCTAATTTTTTTAAAATTTCAGTTGACTTATCAGATTTCAGGTGATGATGTATCAGAACTAAAACAACCGTAATAGCTCGCTAAAATCCAATACATATACATATATTTTTTATTGCTGAGGAATAGCCGGCAGGTTGATGGTCCATTTAATGGCAAGCAGTTACTGTCGCGTATGGATCTTTGCGACGCCAAAGGCACTGCAAACACGCCGCTGTCTGCATACGGTTCCTGAAACCTAGGTCACTAATGCCGGAACACAACATAAGATTATTATATCCTACCTAATATTTTAAATGCGAAAGTGAGTTTGTTTGCTTATTTGTTACGCTTTCACGCCTTAACCGCTGAACCAATTTTGATGAATTTCGGTATAGTCATAAAATGGACCTTGGAAAATAGCCTATGTCCCTTACATAGGCTATTTTTTTGTAATTCATATGGCAAAACAACGTTTGCCTGGTCAACTAGTATTAAATAGTTGGTTAACAAAGAGTACATTCATAATATGTCGGTGTCAAAAAGTCATTTTGCATTGATATTCTACGAAAAGTACTTTCACAGACGAAATTAATTTATTCTATATTGCGTTTTACATTTTGGTAATTGCATGTTTGAAACACGAAGCGTCTCTTTATCGACATGCCAATTATTCGAAACCGATTGGAATAATCGAACTACGAACCGCAGCTAAGTAAAATGTTATTAGCTATTCGATGGCACATGCACGGAAGCAAGCATTTAACTAAGTTAAAGCTACAGCTTTAGTCTAGCACCACAGTTTAAGTTAAGAAGGACTATGAAGCAGTAATCTCAACATTCATGCAAAGAACGTAATAAGTGTTTTTTATTTGATTTTAAAAGGACGGTGCTATTATAAGGGATTTAATAATAAAAAATTAATGTGCTTCATATATAATAAGAGTATATTTTAGCGTTGCAAACAGCAACTTAAACTTTCGCTTCGGCGCCCAGGGTCCATTTTCTGACATTTTCGTTCAGCGGTTTAGGCGTAAAAGCGTAACAAATAAACAAACAAACTCACTTTCGTATTTATGATATTAGAATACTCGTACAAATAACGATTGTGTAGACCTGGACTATAAAAAAAAATAGGGTAAACTTATTAACAAAAGTCTACATATGACTATCAAGGGAAGGAAACCATTTTATTTGCCACATCTATATATTACATTAAAAGGATACTACGGCACTTTTTTTGCTGTTGACAGCAGATAGGCTGACGGCTTACTTAATAGTAAGTAGTTACGGTCGTCTTGACAACGTAATCGAGAGCGACGCGCTGGCGGACTTCCTCGCCGACAGCCGCTCCATTCCGGTACAGTATTATCCCGACCCCAAGAAGTTCATGCTGAGACTCAACTACGAGACTCATGCGTGTGTCCGTTTGCACAGCCGGAGGTGCGGCGCGGTGTCGCCGAGTAGTTGGGCAGGAGTGGAGTGTCGGACGGCGATGGGGGCAACAAGGAGGGCGAAGTGGAGATGATGAATTTTTGCGATCCCAGGGGCACCGCATACATACAGCCGTCATGTAGGGGAACTAGAACCTGGGTCATTTATGCCAGGAACAACACAGGTTTATTATGGCAGTATGTTTAAAGACTAGGGGTGGTTATTCTCTAGATGGGCTTGGAGCCCTACTATCCAGACCGCAGGGGTCAGTATTCGTACTCCACCGTGCACCGAGAAAAATGTTGTGTTCATTCTCGAGAATTAGTCTGCAACTACAGGCAAATTAACTCTTAAAACTCTCAACCTACTGAGTATGATATATACTATGTCAAAAGCTATGTAATGCGGGTGCAAGTGGAATTTTGCGGTGAAGCCTGGCCACGGCAAAGCGTGGACCACAAAACGCTGCGGTATCGTCAATTCGATTTAGACGGGTGCTTCCAACTTTACGGTTATTTAACCATGCCCAGAAAAAGTATGCTACGATTTTGCGTAGTATTTATGATAGTGTGACAAATTTTAAATTGTTTTATCTAGTTCAAAAGCGTTATATTAATTTGCATGACAATAACAATTCTCTAGATATCAGGTAGCTCAGTGGTATTACAGTCGGAGACCAACTGAAATGTCACTGGTTTGGATCCCACGGTGGCATGCGCCACTTGGGCAGTTTTATCGCCCAATGTGCATATGCCATAATTGCCATGTACCGATAGTGAAGAAAAACTTCGTGAAGAAATCTGTATAGCGAGATTAATGGTATGTGTAACCCGCCAATTTACCTTATCGTTATAAATGATGAAAATAATCATTTGGTTAACCAAAACATTTGGTTAGAATCAAAGCCTTCAGAGAGGAACAGAGAGAAACTTCTAAATAATTTTTTATGTGTATGTTCACTTCTACGATCTTATTATTTTGAGCCATCACAGTCGAGGAAGTAACTGAAACAGAATAGGCTTAAGATTTTAACAGTATTTAAAAGAAAATCATAAATGATGATACAATGAAGATCATCATTATATGTTGCGAATTTAAGAAATTTTGAATTTACTCTATAACCTGGACAATGGTCGGATGCCGTGACATAGGAAATACTATTACGTGTATAATGACGACACCTTTTCTTGTTACGTAATCACAACAAAGATGGAATATACTTGGCAAATCTAAGTTTTTTAGGTGCGACTGTCGTCTGACCACTGCCGAAAGGATAACCTGGCTTTAGTCCGTTTTGTAGCAGGTTGAAGTTATATCACTGAACATAAACAGTTCTAAACTAAAAATTTTCTTTATTGTGTAAGATTTCCACCATAGCAAAATAACAAAACCGCAACGTGTCAATAAAATAGTATGATGAAAACGTACGATAATATGAATTGACAGTTACATTGTTTTCCTTACATTGAACAATTCGCTATTAAGTATGTAATAATAAATAAACAACGTAGTACTTGCACTTTATTATTGACGTATTATTGGACTTTTTATTTCCTTTGACAGTGTCAGGAAATATCAATATTAAAAGTTTCTTGCATCAGGTGAAAATTACAGGCCTACTAAATGCAACGGCATGCCCAGACCTCAACAACATACTCAGTCTTCTGAGTATTGAACGCTACGAACAAAATCTTTGCATCAATCGTGCCATCGTTAATTGAATACACAATATCACGTATCCTATGAATTGTATCTTATTGTATCCAAGTAATTGAAGGCTAAGAAGAAAATTACGAGTCACAGCTACATTAATTAAGGTTACTTTAATTCTTTATTATACAAGTAGCAGAAGTTTAGCAACAAACGATCCATCTGATAGCAAATGTTCACCGTCGCTTATGTATGTTGGCAACACCAGGGGCACTGGCAAAGCGTTGCCAGCGATGATATTTTTGTAATGGCCCTTTATAAAAAAAACCCTATATTCACAAATATGCACCTTTTTATATAAACATACAATAATATTTCAGGTGCGCCCCCTTGTCAACTGTGGAGGCGCACAAGGTCATTGCACTGGAATCCCGTACTACCACGCCACGAGCCTTCAAGCGGTGCGGTGAGCATCAAACATTTTATCTCTAAAAAAACAATCTTGGAGGTAGTAAGACCCGTATCAAAACGCAATAATTAAACATTACAAGTAATTTAAATACTCATGCATAGAAAATGTTGATCATGTGAATTTTTGTAACTATTGTTCCTCAGAGCGGAAACCCAAATAATATCCATTTAAATTATGTAATGAAGAACGTGACATGGATTCGCGATGCGTTCAATGTTGCAATATGTTTAATAATAAGGGATTTTGTTAGTTATTATCAGATAATAATGATCTTGACAAATGTTAAATGAAGTTTTGTTTGACCATTAACATGTTTCACACGAACATAATATTTTATTAATACAACTTTTTTTCGCATGCAATGCCAGCTACAACAAAATAGATTAAATTAATGTACTTAATTTTGACTTTTTCAGAGGTCATTGTAGCTATATAACTTCTTAATCCCCAAAATTAAATGAAACGTCCTTTGCCGATTTTAAGCAACAGTACAATTGAAAAAATAAGAAGAATTCATAGTTTGAACTCTTTTTTTAGCGTTTCAGCAACCGTTTCAAACAATTGAAAAGTTTCGAAATAATAACTATTACGTTTAATAATGCAAATAATCTTCATGAACGTTCTTAAATAAATTAATATTAAATTTTTCAAATGAGCGTATGGTTTGCTTTTTCTTTTTTTGAATTGTTACAGAACAAACTATTGCGAAGTACAACAAAGTCGACATATAATGTAACCACATGATAGTTAATTATAGGAAAACATGACATGTTTTAATATTGCAGAATCGACTACCACATGAGGTCAAGGCCGAAAAGAAAAACTGATCTGCTGTAACTCGTTGCTATCCGTGCTAATACAATTATTATATATAATATATACACAGTTTTTGTTAATCGATCATCTAAATCTTAAGATAATGATAGTAATGATAGTTATGTCGTTAAATCCATTCCATTTCATATACGCCGTCAATTATGTAAATTATATTCATATTTACAATGATTTAAAATTGATTGAGTTATTGAAATTTAATTGTTAAATTACTCTATTCATTATAATAATGCGAATATAACCAATGAAATATTTTTTATATTTTGTATTTATACATATGTAAGTTTGTATTGATTTATTGTATATCCTTCCATCCTACCGCTTAGCCAGTTTTTCTCCCTATTTATTTATTGGTGTGGAGCAACAGACAGCCTGATGGCCCACTTAATAGTAAACAGCTACCGTCGCCTATATATGTTTGCGGCGCAAGCGAGGCCGTTAAACGCTACAGTATACGTAGGGGAACTGGAACCTGGGTCGCTTATGCTGGAAAATTACACAAGGTTATTATGGGTGCATATTTATACATACATACGTATAACACGCATACGTATGTATGTATAAATATGTATACATCATCTAAATGGGCTCCAAGCTTCACCTTCAATGGGCTCAAAGCTTCACCTTGGTGAAGTTATTTATCGCCTTTTACGACAGGCTGCCCTCGGCTGCGGGGATCATTATTCTTATTCCTGTCTATTGAAGCCTGTTGTGTATATTAAAACATAATAGCTGAGTAGCGATACCAGTTGTGTGTTGAAAAGGCCTGAGTTCAACAGTGGGACCCTAAGGGTGTTTTTTTATATTCTTCTGTTAGTTTCCATATCATCATATATTTTTCTAGTGATTTTATTTTATGAACGTTTTATTATTTTATTTTAAATTAATGATTAATATATAAATTATAATTATTAAAAATATTCCGAGTCACATAAAAGTATACAAAATAAAGTTCTTAAAATTAACTAAAATTTATTAAATGCTTTTATCCTAAAGACTGCGAACAATTTGCAGTATGTATGATGTTAGTGGCCCCTTGTACAAAAACGTGCTATGAAGATCCACCTATGTGCTATCCCTGCTTGCCACGATGTCCTTTGCCGAAGGTTATGTATTATTGTGAAAAAGCTGCGTGTTTCAAGGCCTCTAACTTTCTAAGAGGAAGATTGCTGTGATCCACCACTAAATTATAAGAAGATTGTGCGCAAGCACCTGCGCAAGCTGCCTGTTTCTGCATTCAAGCGCAATGAAATGCAGGACTAAGAGCAATCGAAGACGCTTGACACTGCGAATTTCCTATTTAGAAGCTCTCGTGACATAGTTGTCGAATGTGATTGTGCACGGACCCCGTAAAAGTCGGCGACCCAGCAAAAGTGTCACCCTGCACATCCAAACCGACACTCGGATGTTGTTTGTTCAAGAAGAAACCAATAAAAGTGTAGCTTGAGGATATGTTAGATGACTAACAACGAAATTTCGTTTCCTACTTTCAATGTGAAACCAGAAAATAATTTAAATAAAAAGGATGACTGATTTTTTTTCCCCAAAAAGGGCTTAACGTCAGGCAAGCGGGCGGTTGTAAAAACTAAGCCATAACTATTGCAACATGCAACATGTTGTGCTGACCCTATATAATGTAGGATAAGGGCAGGAGGAAGAAGATTTTCATAAATGGAGATCAGCAGATCTTATCTTTATGCTATATATAAAAAAATAGCGCATCGTTTACTACTTATTTTAATAATTATGTGTGTGATTGAACGTTTGAAATCTGAAAATATAACCCATTTCAAGACTATACTACAATTTAGATAAGTTATTATAAAACATACTCCATTAATAATAGTGTTTATAAAGATAATACAAATCAACTGTCATTATCATGTATTATAATGGATCATTATCGTTTATTTTAGTTTATTGGAATTTTTTATTGGTGTCGCTCATATATATGTGTAGAGTTTAAAAATAGTTGTGTGAAATTGGAATACTTTGTAAACTATGTTGTAGTTGCCCATTAATTACTACCTTTTATTGTCACTGTTGTAGTGTGTGGTGTCGCACCAGAATAGCACCACCCCATCTCCTCCCTTGGGTGTCGTAAGAGACGACTAAGGGATAGAAAGAACGGAGGATGGGCAGCAGCATCTTTCCGTGAGAGCATCACCAACTGCGAATACTGCGATCGCCAACCCGCCTGCCAAGCGTGGCGATTATGGCAAAACCCCCCCCTAAAATGACAGATACACACAGGCCCCGGCCCCTAGTCCCCGGCGGCCCCGTTCGTGGTGGTCACGGTAGCAGCCACATAAGCGACGGGGCAGGGGGTGCGAAGAATCCCCGGGTTCGGATTCGCTACCAAGAACGACGACCTTTGGCCCTGGCAACATACAATGTCAAGACACTGCGGACCAACGAGAAGTTGGAGGAACTGGAGGAAGTTTTGAGCAGACTGCGATGGGATGTTGTGGGGTTATCTGAAGTCCGAAGACAGGGAGAGGACTCAATAATCCTAAATTCCGGAAATCTGCTCTACTTCCGGGAGGGCGACCAACTGTCCCAAGGTGGTGTCGGGTTTCTCGTTCACAAGTCTCTTGTGAACAACGTTACTGAGGTGGGGAGTGTTTCGACTAGGGTAGCGTACCTAATACTCAAAATTACCAAACGGTATTCGTTGAAGGTCATTCAGGTTTACGCTCCGACTTCGACACATCCTGACGAAGAGGTGGAAGCCATGTATGAGGACATCTCAACAGCCATCCACACTTCTAAAACCCACTTTAACGTTGTCATGGGAGACTTCAACGCAAAGTTGGGGAAACGTAGCGGCGATGAGTTGAGAGTGGGGCAATTTGGGTTCGGAAATCGGAACACCCGAGGCCAGATGCTGGCCGACTTCATGGAGAAGGAGGACCTGTATATGATGAACTCCTTCTTCATGAAGCCAGAACAACGCAAATGGACTTGGATTAGTCCCGATGGTGCCACCAAAAATGAGATTGACTTCATTATGTCGACCAAAAGACAGATATTCAATGATGTCTCTGTGATCAATTCGGTGAAAACTGGGAGTGATCACCGCTTAGTAAGAGGCACATTGAATATCAATCCAAAATTGGAGAGGTCTCGACTGGTGAAGTCTACGCTCCGACCTGCACCCATACAGATCCAAAACCCGGTAAACTTTCAACTCGAATTGCAAAACCGCTTCGAATGCCTCGGTGACTGCGTTGACGTGGACGAGTATAATAACAGGTTCGTGGAAGCTGTTCAAACGGCCGGGTCTAAATTCTTCAAGGCCAGCCGTTCAAAAAGAACCGGAAAAATCTCAGATTCTACTCTCAAATTGATGGATGTGAGACGTCAAATGACCCTTCAGTCCCCGGACGATGCTTCCCAGTATAGGCAGCTAAATAGACAGATCTCCAAGTCCTTGACTCGCGATATCCGCCGCCATAACACAGACTGTGTAAAGGCGGCTATAGAGCGTAACAAGGGCTCTAAAGTATTCGCACGAGACTTGTCTATTGGGCAGAGCCAACTGACGAAGCTGAAGACCGACGACGGCAGGGTCGTTTCGTCTAAACCCGAACTTTTGAGGGAAGTCGAGAAGTTCTACGGACAGCTATACACGACCACACGGGCACCTGTTAACAACAAGGCTAAAGACCCAAGAGCCAAATTAACCCGACACTACACCGTAGATATCCCAGACGTCAGTCTGTACGAGATTAGTGTGGCCCTTAAACAGCTTAAAAACAACAAGGCGCCGGGTGATGATGGAATTACAGCCGAGCTTCTGAGAGCTGGTGGTACTCCTGTGCTTAAAATCCTCCAGAAGCTATTTAATTCCGTCATCCTCGATGGCAAAACGCCGCAGGCCTGGCACGGAAGTATAGTGGTGCTGTTCTTCAAAAAGGGCGACAAAACCCTTTTGAAGAACTTTAGACCGATATCACTTCTGAGCCATGTTTACAAGCTGTTTTCAAGGGTCATCACGAATCGTCTCGCGCGCAGATTTGACGACTTCCAGCCTCCCGAACAAGCCGGATTCCGAAAAGGTTTTAGCACCATAGACCACATACATACGCTGCGGCAGGTTATACAGAAGACGGAGGAGTATAACCAGCCACTATGCTTGGCGTTCGTGGACTATGAGAAAGCCTTTGATTCGATCGAGACCTGGGCGGTGCTTCAGTCTCTCCAGAGGTGCCACATTGATTATCGATACATCAAAGCGTTGAAGTGTTTGTATGAAAACGCCACCATGTCAGTCCGTCTCCAGGATCAGAACTCGAAGCCTATCCGACTGCAGCGGGGAGTCAGACAAGGCGATGTCATATCGCCGATGCTGTTCACTGCTGCGTTGGAAGATGTCTTCAAGCTTCTGGACTGGAACGGACTGGGCATCAACATTAACGGTGAGTACATCACTCACCTTAGATTCGCAGATGATATCGTAATCATGGCTGAAACCATGGAAGACTTAAGCCATATGCTTGATGGCCTCAATACAGCTTCCCAAGGAGTAGGTCTCAAAATGAACATGGACAAGACGAAGATCATGTCTAATGTCCATGTCGCACCTACCCCCGTAACAGTTGGGAACTGTACTTTCGAAATTGTTGACGAATACGTCTACTTGGGTCAAACGATCCAGTTAGGCAGGTCCAATTTCGCGAAAGAGGTCACTCGTCGAATCCAACTCGGATGGGCAGCGTTCGGGAAGCTCCGTAAAATCTTTTCGTCCCAAATACCGCAGTGTCTCAAGACGAAGGTTTTTAACCAATGTGTGTTGCCAGTGATGACATACGGAACGCAGACGTGGTCGCTAACTATGGGCCTTATGAGAAAGCTCATGGTCGCTCAGAGAGCAATGGAGAGGGCTATGCTCGGAGTTTCCCTGCGAGATCGAATCAGAAATGAGGAGATTCGCAGGAGAACCAAAGTAACCGACATAGCCCGGATGATTGCAAAACTGAAGTGGCAGTGGGCTGGGCACATAGCTCGAAGGACTGATGGCCGTTGGGGCAGAAAAGTCCTCGAATGGCGACCGCGTACCGGAAGACGCAGTGTTGGTAGGCCCCCCACAAGATGGACCGATGATCTGGTCAAGATCGCCGGGATAGGTTGGATGAGGGCAGCGCAGGACCGATCATCGTGGAGATCTTTGGGGGAGGCCTTTGTCCAGCAGTGGGCGTCTTCCGGCTGAAATGATGATGATGATGATTATCACAGTAGTAACGCTGAATCAAAGTTTCACGTTCACGTGGTATTGGATTCCGATCCAATGTTGCGTTTTATTTTTGCAATATCGATTTGAAATTCTAATTTGACCTAGGAATCTTGTTTGGCATTTGCTCAATGTAGACAACATCTTAAAATTTTAATACCCGACTTTTAAATTAAAAAAAATTATTCATAACTTGTATAACTTCATAAATTGTAAAATCGCGTGGTTACACTGTGTCGTCGGGGTTACATTACATTGTGAAAATTGCTGTATTTTTAGGAAAGGATGAAAATAAATAAATTAATTAAAAAGGAGACTGTCGATAAACTAAAGTGAAGTAAAATATTTATTTGGGCTACACATTAACAAAATCTGTGTATATCGCTCATATGGCAGTATTTTATATTTAAAAATAATTATAAATACACGAGTGTATTTTGTTCCTAAATACTATAGAGCTTTATTTATACATATCCTTAAGACAAACAGTTATTACTGCAAATGAGTCATAGTCCAACATAATCTAAGACACAATTAATTAACACTATTAGTTGTTATTTTTAAATTAATGCTTTATGATTCAAATTTTATTCCAGTAGAGTATGTAATTTAGTCTATGGTATGCATATATGGTATACCATGGAAGTATTATGTATTACTTCCATGTGGTATACGTACGCTGACTCTATGGTTAGATGTCAAGATTTCACTGTCACTCTCAACATATCACTGTCAAGACATGAGAGCAATCGGTGAGTGTGAGCAATTTTAGAGGTATATTTCCGCTATTCCATCACATGACAACTCTTACTGGACCTTGGCAAAATTAGTGCCAAAAGCATTGGAGCCATATACTAAAAACCAATACCAATTTTAGAGGTAATAGGAGAGTGAGATACGAGGACATTGATGAGCTAGTGAAGGCCCACGGAAACACTATAACGTCAAATGTCATTGAAACATGATTCTGTGAATCTTAAGAACAAAACTTGTTTTATGTAATAAAAAATAAAATGTAATAAAAACGATTTATGTAAAATAAATGTAGGTAGATATTTATCTTCAAATTTTGACCCGTGTGGACTTTTTTTTATCGGTATATGATACTAAGAAACCTATGTCATTTTCCAGACAAGCGGGTATTGTATCTATTGCTCATATAGGACAAAATATATATGGTCTGCAAATAGTTTGTTATGGGTATACGTGACGTATGTATGTGAAAAATACCTAAAAAGACAGCTAAAGGTTTTCACTTAATGCACGAAATTATCTTAAAAAAAAGGATTGCAAACCAGACGGCAGTTGCCCCTGTAAAATCAAATTCAGTGACCTTGTCTATAATTTTTTTTGCTTCTTGCAACAGAAGTAAAAGTATCCGGATATAAACAAAAAAAATTATTGTCCAGGAATGAAACTTAAAACTGGAAAAAACTCATCAACAATCTTGCTTTGGAGTTTCGATTTTCAGATATGCTAAAAATATACATGAAATTTCAAATGTTGGAATTTCATACTCTTTTATAGAAGATAAAATAAATAAAGAATTATAGTTCGTGCTTACCAACGTATCTAGACAACGAGGTATATTTTACATCAACGTGTAAAACATACCTCGTTTCTAGTAAATTTTTGTGCGGACAGCGCATTACTTCCGGACCATCGCGGCTAAACCTAATAACCTGGAAAGTAACTAGTTGCTTCAAAATTCATGGGATACATTTGTGGCTTAATATCACAGCCTTTCAATTGACTCCCGTAATACCTGTTTGGCTATAAAACAGCATAATAAATTAACGTTGGTGTGAATATTTACACTAATTGGGTTATTTTGTTTCAAGATTTTATATGAATTGTGGATTGTTTCAATTTTTAAATAAAATATGTTGGAATTAAAACTATTGCAATTTATAAAGGTAACTTTAATAGCATATTATTGAAACTAAAAATACCTATATTTTTAGTAATAGGATAATAATTTTGTTACGAACGCTTACAAAATGTCTGTGTTTCTGTCTCAATGTAAGCGCGGATTACGTATCTGATTTTTTTTAAATTTTTTTTTTGGCTTGGGTATCAGGCTGGGTGACGGACCGCTTAGAGTTTGGCAGTTACCGTCGCCTATGCGTGTTTGCAACGCCAGTGACATCGCGACCACGCTGCTATCCCATAAGGGTACAGACAAACTTGGGTTACTAATGCCGGAACACAAGACCAGGTTATTATGGCGGCATACTTAAGATCAAAGGTGTTCGCAATCCAGACGGGCCCTACTACGTAGCTAGAGTGGGTTGTTTTGTTGCCTTTTACGATAGGCCGACCATGCACGGATAAACTAAATAAGAAACAGTTCATTTTCCGCCTTTTCTTCTAAATAAATAAGTAACCACTTGGGTCAACCTTTTGGTTGCTTAATATCTCTATCAAGCGCTTTTGTATTTAATTGTTTATGTGTTCGCATTGTAGTTGTGGACAGTTTTGAGTGTCAGGGTTTCGGCTTCGTTCGAAAAGGAACTGTAAAGGATGCTTGGTCGGCAAAAACGTCCTCGCCGGGTGCGTGACTTATCAAGAACAACATGGAAGTTAGAAGTTTTTGGACACCACAGTCAGTCTTAAGAATGTTGTTTTCTTTGCCATTAAATGCAATTTAGCAATTTGAAGGCCCTTTGATATGCCACAGCTACACCTGATTCCGACTATATCCTGATTACGAGAAGTAACTATAGTCCCATCCTTACATGAAATACAACCATTCAGGTTTCTTTAAATCGTTGTATCACTGCATTAGTTTTTAAAACTGAAAACACTCCCGCGATGAGCAGAAAACGTTCATTATCAGTATTAATAAGTTAATACTTATATATGACGACCTCTGTGGCGTAACGGATAACGCACTTCGGCACGCTTGCGGAGGTCACGAGTTCGATTCCCGTCTCGTGTCTGTGTGATTATGTATAATATATAATTTCTTTAAAAAAAAGTATATAAGCAGTATATCAGTTGTCTAGTACCCATAACACAATTGTTATACTACTTAGTTTGGGACTAGATGGCGCTGTGTGAAATTTCACAAAATATTACTTTTATTTATTTATTTAATACCTATATTTAAGTTAAACAAAGTTAAAGTCAATATGTGCGTGTGGTTATCAATTCTTTCTACAGTTAGATAAAGGCATTTCCAAGTTTACGTCATATATTCCTTCGTTCACTTCATCGGGAAGTGAAAGCCCGCATTCAGGAGCTCAGGAACCAACGCTGGGAGAGCCTGCTCTCGGAGATCTCCCCAACGCACCAGGCATACTGGAGGTTGGCGAGATCGCTGAAAGCGGAATCCCTCTCGTCCATGCCGCCTCTCGAAAAACCCGACAACACTGTCGCGTTTGACGATGACGAAAAGGCGGAGTGTCTCGCCGAGAGTCTCAGGGAGCAATGCTCCCCCAACACCGCGCACGTCGACCCGGCCCACCTGCGCGAGGTGGACGCCGAGGTCGAACGGAGATCCTCTCTTCCCGCGGAAGACTCACTCGAGCCTGTCACGGTAAAAGAGGTACAGGACCTAATAAAAGGCCTCAGGCCCCGGAAAGCTCCCGGAGCCGACGGCATCTCCAACAAGCTGCTCAAGCTTCTCCCTATACATCTGTTGATGATTCTGGTGAGCATCTTCAATGCCGCCATGGATAACTGCTCCTTTCCCTCCGCCTGGAAGGAAGCCGACGTCATCGGCATCCGAAAACCAGGAAAGCCCGCTGCGAAACCCTGCAGCTACCGTCCGATCAGCTTGCTCAGCGCGCTGGGCAAGCTGTACGAACGCCTCCTCTTGAGCAGACTCAGAGACTTCGCTTATGAAAATAAGCTGATCCCCGACGAGCAGTTCGGCTTTCGAGCCCTACACTCGTGCCCCCAGCAAGTGCTCCGCATAACGGAGCACGTGCTCGCGAACTTCAATCGCGCCTCCAAACCCTGGAAGACGGGTGCTGTCTTCTTCGATGTGGCGAAAGCCTTCGACAAGGTCTGGCACAACGGCTTGATTTATAAGCTGTACAAACTAGGAGTGCCGGATAGACTCGTGCTCATCTTACGAGACTTTCTCCTTGATCGGAGCTTCCGCTTCAGAGTGGAAGGCACGCGCTCATCTCTCCACCCCATCAGAGCCGGAGTCCCCCAGGGCTCGGCTCTGTCCCCCCTACTTTTCACGCTGTACACCAGCGACATGCCCCGTACCCCACAGGTACATCTCGCCTTATACGCAGATGATACCGCCCTCTTCACTTCCAATATCAGTCAATATCGGATCTGCAGTCGTCTCAACACGGCGGTTGAGACGCTGGGCAACTGGTTCCGCACTTGGCGGATCGAGTTGAATCCGGACAAGAGCGCAGCGATTATGTTCGCTCGCGGCCCCCGCACTCAAAATGAGAGTCGGCCGACTCACACGAGGCGGCAGTCTCTCGTCCCCATACAGCTATTTGACCGCGTCATCCCTTGGGTTGACGAGGTCAAATACCTAGGAGTCACTTTAGATAGAGGCCTGTACTTCAGCAAACACATCAGGACGGTAAGGAACAGAGCACACTTTGTGCTCGGTCGCCTCTACCCAATGATATGCGGGAAGAGTAAGATGTCCCTTAGGAATAAGGTGACACTTTACAAAACCTGCATCCGACCGATCATGACGTACTCGAGCGTAGTCTTCGCCCATGCCGGCAAATGCTACATCAACTCGATGCAGAGGCTGCAGAATAAGTTCTTGCGCATGGCAGTCCAAGCGCCACTTTACATGCGCAACGCGGACCTTCACCGCGACCTGGAGCTCCTTCCCGTGAAGGAGTACTTGGTATCCCTTTCGCGATCCTTCTTCGGTCTCGCTCCCCACCATCCCAATCCACTGGTGGTGGAGACAGTCAATTACACGCCCAACCGCCGAGCACCCCACGCATGTCGCCGCCCGCGTAACGTGCTCACGGATAGACGCGACCCCATTTCTAGGACGCTAAAGCGAATGCTCTCGCGGACGCAATCCCCTCCAGTCCGGCATGGACCAGCCCGACGAAACAGGTTTAGGGATGCCTTCCGCCCCCCATAGCCTGTAGACGTACACAACCCACACAGTACATAAATACACGTAGAATAGATGTGTTGCGGGGGAGTTTCTTTCACCGTTTCTTCTCCCCCAGCTATAAGCACTCCGAAACGGTAGTAGATTAGAATAGGATCGGCTTCACCGGTGAAGTCGATAGTCCCCAATTAATAGTATTCTGGCCATTCGTGGCTGCTATCAATTATCCCCATGCAGCGTTCGAGCCGGGAGCGCGCCTCACAGGAGGCGCGTGACCGAGCACGCTGCCACGGCTGATCGACCCCGCTCCCACGGGGTCGGAATGCCTTTTCCGCCCGGTGTCACTGTCGTTGGTCGTCTGAGACGATGACAGCTTTAGCTTTAAGAGAAGAAGAAAAAAGTCATATATTCCATTTTTGTAGCGTTTCATCCAGCCATTACCCGGTCACCATTTTGTTCGATCCATCGAGCTAGCGGACATTCCATTTACCGAGACGTGCTACTTCACTCCATAATTAATATGTAAATTAACTATATATCTATTATTAATAAGTCTGTTGATTGTTATAGGTTTAATAGGTACGATTACGATCAGAAATAAGCATTGTAATTGCGTTTCTCTTCTCACTTACATTGCAGAATAATTGGACTCTCCACACCTGTTTCGTTCTCGAAAGAAAGTGAAATTATATTATTAATTCTTAGCTTATACATTATATATATGTATTAATACATTACGCTCTACTTGGTACTCGTTTTATGTGGCAAAAGTGTACTGATGAATGGATTTTAATTTGAAATAAAAAAAATTGAACTATGCATATATTCCTCATTAATTGATCATTCTACGTTAATTTTATTAGCGAATTTGCTTCTTCTTCCAAGAGGTTCATAACGGTTGCATACATGTATAGATTTTTTTTGGGTAATCTGAGATACATACTTTCTGAACTCCACTGCACTTTACCCCGAAAAACATGTGGTCCTCCTTGCAGCTACAAAGGAGGAATATATAAGGAGCAAAATTTATTAAAAAAATATAAATAAATAAACAAAAACTTGCCGCCCACAAGGAAGGAGTTGGACTAGATTTATCTCAGGGACCATACTGCCTAGTTTAATTTAAACGCTTGAGCGAATATTTTAGGAAGGTTACATTAAATAATACAATTTCTTAAGAATACAATTTGCTATATAAAACACTAAGAACAACTGTATAATTTAATATAAAAAAATATTTTTTAACAGAATTTTAAAGATGCATTACATATTTTATTAAATTTACTACAAAGACTCTGTTATGTTAAGTTTTGCTATTTCAACGTGTCAAATTTCTTAACAATATTGTTTGTCTTTAAAGCATTGCAGCAACACAATATCCGTACAAAAACAGGCTATTTTAAATATTATTTTCAATATATTTCTCAATCTTTTTGTTAATGACTGTACTTATTGACAGATTGTCAGTACCGTTGAGTGAAAGCGAAAGCTTGAATTGATCAAAAAACTCCAACCGGTTGTTCCCAACTGTTACGGCATCCGATTCATTGAAGATGCGTTTGCGCCTGTAACGGATGTTTGGTAATTTTCGAATAATTACGCATTTTTTCTGGGGAATTTCAAGATGATGACACTACTTAAGTAATTGTCGTCAAGGTGGGCCCATTTTATCCGGTTTGTTTTTAAGTCCGGCCTTATATAATAATATAGCACCAATATTTTTTATTATATAAATTTTTAATGGAAAAATGTTTAGAGCACTATCCGGTAGATGCTGTTGTCGATCCAAAAGATTATTCATGATGTAACATATTTTAGACCTTTTATTCTATACACAGGCTTTGCACCTCGATTCTTTAAAAAGGAAGGACCAATCCCCAATTATTGTAGTGATGGTGATATTTGTATTTGTGATGATTCAGGAAATGGTAATTTTTGTAATTGCAGGTATCTCATCATCATATAATGTACCACTAGGGCACTAGATACCCATTTACCCAAATGGGACCCTGGTGGTCTTAATTTTACCGCCTTAGACAACAATTCTTCTTCCCAGTCGTAATTGAACTTTACATTTATATTATAATACTATTCTAATTTATAAAAAGGTATTAAAATAAACTAGTTATAAAATGGTTACATCATCGTCCATATTGTTACTATAACTCAGAATTATAGTGTTTGTGCAATAGTAAGTAGTGCAGTTTGTTATGGTTTGTGTTACCTTTATTTCTGTGATAGTAATTTAATCATCATCATCATCATCATCCTAGCGTTAGTCCCGGTTGCCACCCAAACCTTCACTTCGGTGCCCGGGGTCCGCTTTCCGACTTTTTCTACTCCACTTCGCGCGATCTTCAGCATCCCTGGTAGTGAGCCCATTGGCACGCATATCACCCTTTACGACGTCAAGCCAGCACTTTTTGGGTCTACCCCTCCTGCCGGGGCCCGGCGGAGGCGGCATGGCCAGACATTTGTTTCCCACGTAAGCATCCGGTTGCCGTAAAACATGGCCATACCAACGGAGCCGACACTCCTGCAATTTATCTGCAATGTCACGGACCTGAAGACTACCGCGAATGCGGGAGTTCCTAACGCGGTCCTTCCGCGTCACTCCACACATCCACCGCAGCATATTCATCTCCGTGACACGCAGTTCTTGCTTGTGTCGCTCTAACACCGGCCACGCTTCACAGCCGTATAAAAGGACAGGCCTAATGATGGTCTTATAGACCTGCCCCTTCAACTTTACCGGCATCTTGGGGTCACAAATGACACCAGTTACCTCACGCCATTTAGCCCACGCGGCAGCAATGCGTGCCTTGACGTCGCAATCGATGTCACCAGACGCATGAAACACAGATCCCAGGTATTTCACATGGTCCGTGCGCTCGACCGTGTTGCCGTCTATGCGTACGGGTGTGGGATCTGTGGAGTTACAGGCCAAGTACTCGGTCTTCGCTACATTGAGCTTCAGACCACCGTTCTCAAGCGACTCCTTCCACACCTTCACACGTCGCACCAGCCTACCCCTGTCCGAATCTGCCAGCGCGATATCATCAGCATACATGAGCAGCCACGGGGGCTGCTCATGTGAGTTTCTGATGCTGTTCGACAATACGTCTAATACCACGCTAAACAGAAACGGACTAAGGACGGATCCTTGGTGCACACCGACGGTGATGGGGAAAGGTTTTGTGTCGCCAACAGCGGTCCGAACTACGGAATCGGAATCACGGTACATGTCTCGGATGATCCCAATATAGGCCTCTGGAATCCCTTTGGACCGCAATGCCCACCAGATTATCGCGCGAGGAATACAGTCGAAGGCCTTCTGCAAGTCAAGAAACAGACAATGCAGAGGCGTATTCTTCGCCCTGTATTTCTCCGCGACAGTCCTTAGGGCAAAAATAGGGTCCATTGTCCCGTGACAGGGCGAAACCCATATTGACATTCCGAGACAGTGCACTCCTGTCGAATCCGAGAGTCGATAACCCTCTCGAAGAGCTTCATGGTGTGGGACATGACCTTTATACCGCGGTAGTTACCGCACTCCTGCACCGATCCCTTGCCTTTGAAGACTGGAGTAATGATACTCAGCCTCCATTGGTTCGGGATCGTACCGGTGAGGAGTGTCCGGTTGAAAAGGTCGGTTAAAGTGCCCACACCACGAGAGCCCATCGCCTTCCAGGCTTCGATGGGGACTCCATCGGATCCAACAGCTTTCCGATTCTTCATGCGGCGAAGACAATTTTGGACCTCTGCAGGCGTTATCAGTGGCACTAGTCCTTGGTTCGGAGGAAGATCTGGCGGCTGCACCTCTTTATGCTGCTTGTTCAGCAGCTCGTGGAAATATGAGCGCCATCTCTCCTTCACCGCGAGGTCCTCGCATAACAAGTTGCCCCCGGGGTCTTTTACACAGCGGCACTTGGAGATATCCTGTGCCGCTTTGACCCTGGAGCGCGCCAACTTATATATGAGCTTCTGCCCCTCAGACGAGTCCAACTTATCGTAAAGTGGTTGTAAGTGGTCTCGTCTGGCTCTGGCTACAGCTTTCTTGGTGGCGCGTTTGGCATCTCTGTATGCGTCGCGATCTTCAGGAGATCTGGACGCTTGCCACTTCTTAAAGAGGGCTTTTTTCGCCCTGGTCTCCCTCTGGACTGAGTCGTTCCACCACCAAGTCTCCTTGTCACACTTGCGTCCGCCCTTAGACACGCCAAGCACCTCTCTCGCCGACCCGAGGATAGCCGCCTGAATCCTGTCCCAGTAAGCTTGAACCGGTTCGCCCTCACCTCCGGCGCACTTGTCGCCGATGGCAGAGGCGAACTCCTGGGACTTGACGTCATCAAGCAGCCACCACCTGATTCGGCGTTGAAGGCGGTCGACACATTTGCCTTTGGGCTTTACGCAGAGGTCCATGACAAGAAGACGGTGTTGTGCAGTGAGACTCTCACCGGGTATGACCTTGCAGTTGGCTACTTTGCTGATGTGGTGTCTCCTAGTGAGTAGGAAGTCGATTTGGGTAGCATTCCTCCCGCTCTTGTAGGTGATGAGATGCTCGGGTCTCTTTTTGAAATACGTGTTCACGATGGCAAGGTCGGCAGCCGCACACGTATTGAGGATGTCCTCCCCTTCCGCGTTGCGGCTACCGTACCCAAATCCACCGTGAACACGCTCAAATTCCCCACATTCATCACCCACATGACCGTTCAGATCACCCCCCAAAACGATCCCCTGTGATAATGGGATTCCACGGAGCACTTCTCCGAGTTGATTCCAAAACGCTATTTTATCGGCGTCGTCACAACCGGCCTGTGGCGCATAGGCACTTATCAAGTGGGTAACTACCCCATCGATAAGCACCCTAACGACCATAAGCCGGTCGCTATGACGTTTCACTTCCAAAATGTCGTTCTGGAACTCCTCCGAGAGCACTATGGCAACCCCATTCTCCCCACCAGGTGCACCTGTGTAGATGAGTTTGTAGCCATTCCCAATGAACCGGGATCTGCTGGCCTTCCACCGAGTCTCTTGCAGGAACGCCACGGCCACCCTCCGCCTGGAGAGCACATCGGCCAACTCTCTCGCGCGTCCGGTTAGCGTGCCAATATTCCACGTTGCGAAGCGGAGTTTCCTTTTGGATGGGGCTAGTGTCTTTAGCCGTGCTCGCCCACGGCACGGCAGCCCTAGTCCACTTGTCACAGGAGTCGGGCGAGGTTCCTGCGCGTCGTTTTGCGGCGACGCCCTATCCGTGACAAATCTCTTACGTGTCCGAACCATATATATTTGGCTAGTTTTGGTTTTTACGGGAGCGACTGCCGTCCGACCTCCCAACCTCTAAAGGGAAACCTAGAGGTGTCCTTCCCTCGCCGCATGCAAGCTGGCAGAGGGAGTAACCCATCAGTCGGCTTTTACGACTCCCTTGGGATGATTTGGGGTGGCCCTATTCTTTCTTCGGCCGGGACCACACGGCACTGTGATAGTAATTTAATGACCCGGTAAAAAGTCTATTAAACAAGGAACATTTTGAAAGAAAGAAATGTTTTATTTGGGAAATAATAACACTTATCACTCAATTAATTACTCAAATATTATTACCTCAATATACATTCATGCAGTATGTTCCAAACTTGGATGCAAGCTCAGCAAAGTGTCAAATTACGAACAAATAAAGAAATAATTAACCTTAATCCTAGTTAAAGGGTAGTTAAATTTTACTATAGGTGGTCTTGTTTAAAAATCAACTACATTAAATGTTTCAATGTATGAGAACAGTCTCTGAGCAACTGATGTTTGTGAACAACTTGTACGTATTTTGTCAATTTCCGTGTGTATTTACTAATAATACTATGCATTAGGGGTTTTTTAAGATTAGTACATAATAAATAAGTTAAGAATAATAGATAAAGAATAATTTAAGATAAATAAATAAATAAAAAATATACTGCGACACAGCGTCATCTAGTCTCAACATAAGCAGCTCAGGTCAATGTTATAGATACTAGACAATATACATTTCAGATGTAACCGCTAAGATCATTATAGAAAAATAAAAAAGTTGGTTACCTTAAAGAATATTCCTAGATAATATCTTTTTTCGCCAGTCTTAAGTAGCGGCATCGTCCACCGCGTGATGCCCAGCTCGTCGTCATTGCAACTCGAACATTCTGTTAACAAAAAAAATTTACTTTAGCAAGACAACAAAATGTATGTGATCCAACAGGTAGGAATTCATGGTCATCGTGGAGAACGTCGACTAATGCATGATGCAATCCACTTTTGGTGGTTAGAAAGATCTTGGAAATTTCTATGTCCGATTGCGGTTAAAAACGACGTATGAATAATATTGAATTTTACAAAAGGTATCTCTCAATGTACATCGATACCTATCTTATTCGAAGACTAATTTGCCCTTTTTTGCGAGTGTGGATGGTAAATTTATCCTGCCAGCCTACTTCTCTACGAAGGTGAGGTTTATTGCTGACGTGGGGTTATAGCAGACAGGCTGGTGGCCCACTTAACAACAAGCAGTACCCCTCGCCTATGAATGTGCGACGCTAGGTGTACCGCGAACATGCGGCTTTCCCATAGGGGTACAGGCACCTATGTCACTAATGCCAGAACACAACACAAGGTTATTATGGCGATATACTTATAGACCAAGGGTGGTTGTCATCCAGATGGGCTTGAGGCCCTACCACGTGGCTAGGGTTGTTTTGTCGCCTTTTACGACAGGCCGACCCCGGCCACAGGGGTTAGTATTCTTACACCGCCTCTTCATGGACAACTTTGAAATTAACGTGCAGTTATTTATTTGAACAGTTTCAGTGCTCAAAATTACATCCCTAAACGAGGGATAAAACTTCCAAATTCTTACCTTACCTGGAATATCTAATATTTCACCCGGTAAATATTTTAAAATAATTTTCTAACGCTCATTCTTTATGTCCCAAGGTTCGAAAATTACTTATAATTCAGTTATTAGATATGAATCTGCATATAGTGAAAAACCGACTTCATAACATTATATGAAAGTTATATAAAAGAAAAATTATATTATAAATATTTTTAATTAATTATATTTACTTTCATTATTCCAATTCATACGCATATAAGATAATCATATTACACGTTTTAATTGCTAGATAAACCCATTTGCAAGGTAAACAGTATTTCGCATTATGTGGTCAGACTGATATAATTTATTTATTTAATAGCGAACATTTTATTTGCATAAAATCTTAAGATTTATAGTGAATTAACAAAGTATGATGTAAGTAATTTGTATATTTTAGTTTTAGAATATTTACATTACCATGACTACATTAGTTTTCTCTAATTATATGACATAATGGATATTTATTATATGTACGTCTTAAACAATTTACAATGTGAAGAAGAACGTTTATAATAAAATTTAATAAATATTTATTACAGTGTTAACGTCTTCAAAAGCGTCTACTACCCCTTCACATAAAAGTAAGTTTTTAAAGACTTTGCCCTGAAGGTTGTAACAAGAGTTAAATATATTATACAAGCGGTAAGGCGTTGTTTTATATTCAAAAATTACGTGACAATACACTTTAATGACATGGAAAGTAGCGTAAGTTGTGTGAGCCAAAATTACTCTATATTCTTTAATAAAAACAATGCACTTTTATTTGGCGGTTACAGTATCTGTTTCATGTATTGTGTAATATAAGTGAGTCGTAATAATAACAATTTTAGATAACACACGAAGTATGATTACGCATTGGTAGTTTCAGCATCCTGTTACGTACAAGAAAATTGTTGACTGTAAGTACTACATTTTGTGGGCAAGAAATTTTTTGATTTACTATTTGTGGTACTGTAATTTAAATAGGCGCCTGTCCTGTCCTGTCTGTTTGGTAAAATGTTTAGGGCCTAAATTACATTTATTCTAGAGGGACTGTGGTCCCTACAATATAAGAGAAAACTGAATGGGATTATTTCTTTCTGTGAGCTAGCAAAAGAAATTGAAAGGTAGACGTATTATTATTTTACGCTAAGTACAATATTGGACAAATAAAAAGATTATTTTTATTGAACCTTAAATTATCTTAACTCTGAAGCTATGTATTTATATTCATATATTTATATGTATACACAAAATTTCATTTAAATTAGTAGCGCGAATATGACTGCGATTACCAAAAAGTTATTGATTATGTTCAATGTTTGTAATCTCAGAACTAACCTCAACACAAAATTTTCTTATTTTTTCCTTTTTGCGTTATCTTAGCTTGGCGAACAATAAAATAACCATTCATCCGGTCACTCATTTAACGTCGTATTTTATGAACAGATTCCGATAACTCTTATACATTGGAAGTGTGTTTCCTAGCAATTGTCTCCTAAACGTAGATTTTTACGTTTGGCGTCTGTTACATGTATATGTAACGTGGCCAAATTGTTTGTGTCGTTAACCAACATAAGTATTAGGATGCTTTGCAGTAAAAAAGATTTATATTTAATTTGAACTAATAAAAAGTAAAACTAATAGTGTATTTCATGAAGCATTCAGTATTTTAATTTTCGACTTATTATAGTTGTCGACATAGTTAGAGTCGTCTTTTTTGTTTTATTTATTAAAGAAGATATCCATCGACATGTTGTTCTGTTTTAGTAAATACTCAGGTCAAAGGTGAAATATGTATAGTATTTCTAAATACATTTTGTAATGGTCTAATAGAATCTAGTTCGTTTTAAATTGAATATACAGTACATTATTGCCACATTCGATTTCATGAGACAAGAACCGTTACTGATCGCAAGTAACCAAAGATGATGAGGGTAAATATAGGTAGATTGATGCACATGTTCTTTATCACACAAAATGAAATTAAAACTAGCGATACTTAGAAATATTTTACCGTATAAAAAATATTGTACGATGGGTGGTCTTATAGCGAACAACGAATGCCTGACCACCTAATGTAATATAAAATAGCACAATAGTATTTGTATTATAGGTACAAGACCTAATTTAATACTTAATTTCTTTTTTTTAATACATATTACACATACATGCAAATGAATGTTGAGATGACGGCTAACAGAGGAAAGTGGAAGAAGAGAACATGTTTGGGATAGATACATAGTTTGGGATAAAGGCAGGATGAAGACATATTATACATAAACTACCACACATGGGATGAAAATCAAACCCGCAGGTGTTCCGTAGTGCGAAAGTTATGCAATGGAGGTCTTACTAGCTAATAGCAAACTGATTTGTAGTAAATCGAGAGTCTCAATCGGCGGCAACTCAGTGCCGCATCAATGACAACAACTGGCTATAGCGTGCTAGCCACCTGGCTATTACCAAAAGTGCCTAATACTAACAATAATGATATAAATAACTACAATGCAATTGTTGACTCATAGTCATGACCAAAACAATACAATCAAAGCGAATGCCGTCACATTCTAAACTTGTATAAACAGTATTTACGAGTATGATACGGGTATAATAATGTGTATATAGAAAGAGGGATAGACCAAAAAATGTGTTATATGAATTTATTTACAGAAAAAAGTTATAATAGTTGCCTAAGACCCATTACGCAACCGCTTTGCAATTTTCACGGTATAGTTATTTCGCCATTCATCTGCTACCTTGTTAATCAACGAATGAGGCTGTCATGCAAAGTTTTTTTTTTCAAGGTTAAGCATACGAATTTAGCCAAACGTATTATTCCTATTTCTTCGTATTGAAAAACTCGAATTAGGGTATGAAGTAAAAGGTCTAGGTCTGCAAATGATATGCCTCATAGCGCATATATATCCTGGACTCCAAAAAGCAAGGTGGAAGCAGCCAGATCGATTATCATGATGATGACTATAATACTATATTTATTTAACAGTCCATCAAATCTCTCCAAATCATTACGCCATCATTCAGTTGTAACAAAACCATTGATAAAGTATAAATACAATTATAAACAAGTTTTGGACCGTTCACAAAAACACGGTCGGTACTCGACCGTTGCATAGTTTTAAGGCGACGACAAGAGACTTTTAATGATTTTATTCTGAAGATCACATCTAAACGAGTGGTGTTAATGAACTGGAAAAAATATATGTTAAATTTGAGCATCTTCTCAATAACTTAATATGTGAATATTTTAGATTATGTTTATATTACATAGTGTAATTAATTTGTAAAGTTAGGTCTAACGCAGATAAAAATCTGAGAATCACGTAAAAACTATCAAGCGTATTTTTATGAAACCTTCACCATCTTAAACACAATTTAATTACCCATCTTTTAATATACGACTTTTTATTTCAAAGTAAAAGGATAATATACAATTATGCTTTTTCGAATAATCTTTATGCTCGGGTTAGCAGGGGCCCTTGCGGGCGACGGGCGGCAGTGCATCGCTGACCACTGTCACGGGTAGACGTTGACGCTCGGAGCAATCACTAAACGATTTAACTCTATTATAAGTTTCGCGCTAAAATGGCTGGTAAATCTAGATTACTAAAAAAGAAACGCCAAACGCTCGCAAAAAATAGATTACTAAGGTAAGTAACGTGTTCTCAATCATAATTATCATTTGTGTATTTTAGCACATTGATGTAAATTGGACCAGATAAATTAATCATAACATTTAATTGTTACATATATTATTATTTTTTATTTTACTAAGTGACATTATTTTCTTTTTAGGAGATTACATAATAACAAAGATAATCGCGACGTAAATGAGGAGACAGAGACGAGGTGTGTATTGTAGTGTAGTATGACAATACTACATCGTAGTCGGGATAGTCCGGATTCGAGTTTTAAAAATATTTGAATGCTATTACTATTGTCACTGTATAACTAAATATAAATACATTTATATTGTAGGTCTGAATTTACGGAAACGCTTGGAGTGATTAAAGGATCTTCCGAAAGATTGTTGACAAGTAAATGCATATCTAATTCAATATTATGATTTTAGCATATTTGAAACCTAATTCTATTAACTTATATTAATTACTATAACTGTTACAGTTCTCAAGTAACCGAAACGATATTTGCTGAGCAGGAAGAAAGCTTTCAAATGGATATTGAAAACGAGAAGTCAAATTCGGTCAGGTAAACGTATTATTATTTCTATGATGTCAGGATAGTCTGTCAATATAAAGTTTTATATAGTAAAACTCTCGATAAATAAAATTAATAAAAAAGGGGAAAATTTTCAATATAATATTGCAGAACCCGTGAGTGATAGATAGCAAAGAATGTGAACAATAAAAGATATTACAAAACAAATGTTAAAGGCCTTATTCTGTTTAATATTGCAAAATTCTTATTATGTATATTTCCTTTTCAGAAATAATCAAGAAATAGTGAATGGAATGCGAATATTAAATATTAAACATTTTTTTAAAGAGCTTCAAGAAATATCTTCACATGGTAATATAGACTGTGGTTTGAAATCTGTAGAAATTATATCTGAACGAAAACTGGGCCTTGTTTCTAAACTAAAACTAAAATGCAACATGTGTAACGAAACTTTTGTCATTTGTTGCAATGATCCTGAAATTGACTTAAATATTAATACAGTTGCGGGTGCAGTGGCAATAGGTTGTGGCTATACACAGCTTAATGAATTATTGGCAGCAATGGACTTGCCTCATATATCCTATGAGTTATTTAATAAAAGAATGGGAACAATTAACAAAGTTTGGGAAAAAGAAGCTTTGAATTCTATGAATGAAGCCGCTAATGAAGAACGTCAAATGGCTTTGGAAGACGGTAGAGTTACTGAAAATGGCATTCCATATATTGACGTTATTGCAGATGGATGTTGGGGAAAAAGATCTTATAAAAAAAATTACTCATCCCTATCAGGCGCAGCTGCGATAATTGGGAAAAGAACTGGAAAAATTATTTATATGGCAGTGAAAAATAAATACTGCTGCATATGCGCCCAAGCTGCCAAGAAAAATGTCACACCTAAGGAGCATGCTTGCTATAAAAATTATTCTGGTAAATTCATAATATTAAATATGTTGTAATAATAATAAAGAAACTAAAATTTTATGGTTGGAATAATTATTACTTTATTTTCAGGTCCTTCAACTGGAATGGAATCCACGATCTTGGTAGAAGGATTCAAGAACAGCATAGAAATGCATAATTTAATATATTCAAGGTTAATATCAGATGGTGATGCAAATACTTATGCAAAATTGTTACAGTCAAGACCGTATGAAAATATAACAATTGAAAAAATCGAATGCCGCAACCACCTGTTAAGAAACCTTTGCAATAAGTTACAAGCTCTTATCACTGACACGAAATATTTAATTAAATACAGAAAATATATAACAAAACAAAGAATACTGTCAATAAGAAAGGTAATAGTAACCGCTATAAGAAATTATAAAAATTCTGGCAATGTCACTAGTTTACATAATGATATCATGTTAGCCGCAGAACATGCATTTGGAGTTCATACTAATTGTAAGACATATTTTTGCTCGAAAATGGGAGAAGATGACAACATAGACAGAGATATTTTCACAAACAGTTTGTGGCATAGAATAAAATTTGTATTGACACATATAGCTGCTCATGCAAGAAGCTTGATTGAAGACGTTGACAGCAACACTGTGGAGCGCTTCCATAGTATTGTTGCAAAATTTGTAGGGGGTAAGCGGGTAAATTTTTCCCAGAAGAACCAATACCATATGCGTTGTAATGCAGCTGCTTTATCATTTAATACCCATAAACCTTTATCGTTGTTGCAAAAATCAATCACGGGCAGGAGTCCAAATGGTGAATTAAAAAAGATGGAAATACGTAAACAAAAACGCCTACATTTAACAAAAAATTATCATAGAATAAAGAAGAGATTACATGAACACTACACAGAAAGTAATAAAAACTATGGTGAGCAATGTTCAAGACCGGATATGGATGATGATATATTAGAGGAATCAAAAAAAATATTTTTAGCAAATTTGGCGGAAACTGCCAAACAAAGAAAACAAATAGAAAGGAAGACTATATTACAAAGTGGTTCTAGTGAGTGGCTAGAACTACGAAGACGGATTTTGACCGCTTCCAACTTTGGACGTGTTATAAAAAGACGCAATGACATAAGTTGCTGCAATTTAGTTAAAGATCTTTTATATAAAGAGTCTATAGGACACATTAAGTCTATAAAACATGGACAAGACAACGAAAATTTTGCGAAAGAACAATTGTCGAAACAAGAAAATATTAAAATAGAACCGTGTGGACTTTTTCTTGATGAAGAAATACCCTTCCTCAGCGCATCACCAGACGGTATTATTAATAAAAACACCATTTTAGAAATAAAATGTCCACTCACAGCTTACAAACTAGGACTAGATAAAGCCATCCATGAAAAAAAAGTATTGTTTTATAAAAAACTGGTAAACGGTAATTACATAATAAACAAAGAACATAATTGGTGGTATCAAATACAGGGACAGCTGCATATAACAGGAAAAGATAAATGTATGCTTGGTATTTGGTCTGGTGAAAACTTTCCTGTAAAAATTGAACTAATTTACAAGGATGACGCTTTTTGGGACACTAAAATGAAAAATAATTTAATTAAGTTTTATACAGATTGTATGCTTCCCGAACTGGTTGATCCTAGATATACGAGGAATATGGTAATTAGGGACCCCTCTTATATAGTTAGTGCCATACTCGGACGCAAAAGGAAAAAGGAAGAGGAAAAAGAAAATAAAAACAAACTAATAAAAAAACGAGCAGTGACGGCTGAAAAAGAAGACAGTATAGTTGCTGTGAAAGTATTAAATTTCGAGGAGTTTTAAATAAAATCCTATAAATACCTAATTCACTTTTTTATTTATAGTTACAAAACCTGTAGACAGAAAACCTGTGTTCGTTTGATATAATTATATTTTCCGTTTATTGAAATACCTATATTATATTATATCCTACCACAGGGAATGATATAAGATACAGAACATGAAACAATAATCCTAACTAATATTAAATAAGCGGTTAAAAATTTCATGATTATTAGATAGTCTTCATAATCTGTAACGTATGGTTACCCAACGAATTTCTCTAAAATATACAATTACGTCGCCTGCGAATTTTCAATGCGGGTTGCGGGGGGGCCCCGCGCGTGCTACTCTCACTAGCTCAAACTCCTCCCACTCGCTCAAGGTCGCTAGCACTTAGTGTCGTCTTAATGGAATGCTACGACCGCGGGTAACAAGAAAGCCTCAAAGCAAAATCAAACCTAACCGATTATTTTACGACAAAGGCGGGAATATCCCAAAAGGTATTCAAGTTGCGTGAAGGCATGCCAGTTTTTCTTATAGTTTGCTTGCAGACCACGTGATGGTATTTTTGTTCAACGAAAATCGAATTTTAAACGTGTCAGGGAATGATGATACGAATACGTAATGATCATTATATTATGAACGAATTATTTTTTTTATAACTTAATACATAAAAAAATACACTCGATTCTACCAAATGATCGATTAACAATTAATCTTTTAACCGTGCAGGTGCGGAGAAAGAATACTAACCTCTGCAGCCGGGGTCGGCCTGTCGTAAAAGCCGACAAAACAACCCACTAGCTACGTGATAGGACCTCAAGCCCGTCTGGATGGCGAACACCTTTGGTCTTAAGTAAGTTTCCATAATAACCTTGTGTTGTGTTCCGGCATTAGTGACCTAAGCTCCTGTATCCTTATGGGACAGCAGCGTTTTCGCGGTGCCACTGTTGTTGCAAACTCCCATAGGCGACGGTAACTGCTAAATTCTAAGCGGACCGTCAGGCTGCCTGCTGTCCTACAGTAATAAAAAAAAACAATACTGAAGGAGCTACATGAATACAACTAGTGGTCTTATCGCTGATAGCGATATCTTCCAGACGACCTCAAAACAAATATACCTTTTAAGTTATTTCAACTCCAACGTCTACGAGTTATGTTTCTGGAAATTCATAGTGTAAATACATAGATAGTGGAGAATTTCTTATTGAATAGATTATTGGTAAATTCGTATAATTACTTACGACTTATCTTTATGAACTTTGATTTTATAAATACTTTTGTAAAATTAACTTAAATGTTACCTGACGGTTTGCCGATATTGTTCAACGGTGACTGATAAGATACTGTCCTCGTGTCTTCGATCCAATTCATCATCAGGAAAATCACGCAAATTAATTTATGATGCCACATCGTTCAATTCTTTTCCTCACAATTCACTTATAATACTTAATTGAAATACGTAAAAATCACTTCACACTGGATAATATTTATCTATTCATCAAATTATTTAGTCATCAAATAGCCAAACTAAATATATTATTTAGTTTGGCTATTTGATGACTTACAATTTAAGAGAAGAGCTTTAAATGGCTGTGGTTAATTAGGATGGATGTTGGTTACTCATGCCTGAAAGGATGAATGGAATTGTTACAGATGAATAATAATAGTACTTATATGCTATACCTATATATACTCTACTAAATAACTGAGCAAAAAGTATGCGAACAAAGTTGCGGATAACAGGTAGTTGTTATTATAATAATAGACAAATTAATATTTTATTTCATAATTATTAGATACAGTCCTGCTTTTTCTCTTCTTCAAGAGATGTTTGTACTACTATGGCCTGCTTTCCCCCATATCTCTAAATATCTATAAGAGATGGTAACTGATTGCCATCGAATGTGTCTGCTACCTTTTTATTATATTCCAGTAATAATAATTCCTGGCATCACAACTTTTTCTCGTATTACTTAAAGATTTTCGTGGCGCATGGGTACACGCGTCAGGATAACTGCGAGGTCACAAGCTCGATTCCCGTCCCGACTCTGATTATTTATGTACTTATTTAAAATAGAGAAGTAAGGAAGTAGAAGCTGACGGCCCCCCCCTGCCAGGGTGGGCCGTCTGCCTGTCTGCTATAAAAAAAGTATTATATCAGTTGTTTAATAAGAGGGGTTAAAGTGTGAAACAGCTGTTGTATAGTAATAAATACTTTGAATTGACATAAGACCTTCATGGTGTGAGGTTTTCGAGTGAAACTTCAAATGATTTTTCAAATGATACCTCTGAGGTTCTTCTTTTAAAAATGTGCAACATTCAATTTATTAGACCTAAGACTAGACTTATTCAGACCTAAAAGATGGATACTTCGAAAATGCAAATCATTCTTGAAGAAGAGTTCCGATGCAGAACTATCGCGGCAGAAACGGCTCGCAATTTCAACGCTGCGTTTGGAGAGGAGACTGCTAATGAACGCACCGTGCGTTTTTGGTTTAAACGCTTTCGTGATGAAAACTTCGATTTGAAGAACGAACCACGTTGAAGACCTTCCACTCAGGTGAATAACGCTGAAATGAAGGAGATGGTGGAAGCCGATCCGAGTCAAACTACCTAGGAATTAGCGGCATGGTTTTACGTTACCTTACCTAAAATATTGATTCATTTGCATCAAATCAATAAAATAAAATAAAAAATAAGAAAAATGGGTGCTTCATGATTTGTCTAATCTGCAGAAAGAAATGCATGTTGAACAACAAGGCAATACAAGTGTGTTGCTTTGTTGAATCGGTACAAAAATGAGGGAATATTGGATCGAACTGTGACATGTGATAAAAAGTAAATTCTTTACTATAACCGTAAGTGAAAAATGTAATGGCTGTCCCTAGGTCATACGCCGTAACAGTGCCCTAAAGCAAAGCTTCATGGTGTTATTCATTATAGCTTTGTCAGGTCAAGGTCAAGCAATAACAGCCTATGTTTACTGTGCCGAACTTCGAACAATGATGGCGTAACTGGCAGTGAAACAGTCCCGGCTCGTGAATCGATCTTCACCATTATTGATCCATGATACCGCAAGAACTCACACTGCACGAGAAACCGTTGTGACTCTATAGGCACCGCAGTTAGAAATCATATGTCACCCACCATACTCGGCAGACCTTGTTCTAACGGACTACCACTTTTGTCGTGATTTGGACAATTTTCTACTTGATAAATAAATTTCTTCTCAGAAGGCAGTACAAAATACTTTCACAGTTTGTCAAATCTAGCTTCCCAGAGTTCTATCGCAAAGGCATAAATGAACTTTACCGTTAGATGGTAGCAATGTACAGATAATATGGGTAAATATTTGGATTAAATATACTAAATATGTTACATCTTAAAAAAACAAGTTTCAATTTATTAGTACAAATGGGCAATTTTATACTTCCTAATAGCTACAAAACAAGCCCTTTGCGGATTATTTTGAGACTGGATGATGTTATGTGAATTATCACGGTATATTTATTAATTTATCAGTCAAGACTGTACAGGTAAGGTAACGGTTTTAATTTTTTTTCTTAACTGTTTTCATTCGAAGCATTGGGCATAAACTAATTTGAGATATTTATTGAATAACTGCTGAAAGCGACTTGTTTTTCTCTAATTCCTTTGTCCTCGGTGAATATAGCTAATTTTATGTTTATGTATGTATATTTTGTGCTAATATCCTATTTATTAGTCGTTATAATATTTTTATACAGGAAATCAGTTGAAGGCTACTGTCATATTACTTTATGCTTGAGTAATTAATAAACCTATTTATTGGGTGCCTTTTAAGATATATTACTGATATACGTGATATTGCTGATATACGTGCAAGTTAAGATTACCCGGTGTTTGTTACCATTTATAAAAAATAGACGACACTTAAAATTGTTTAATTTGAATTGAATGTGAACTGGTTAATATGTGTATTTGATTACTATGTGTAAAATACATTTTAGGACTTTTACTTACGGTCCATTTTGGAGTGCTTAATATTATTGTCTAACATACCACTATAATATGTTGAAATATAAAGCTGTTATATATTTACTCACAATGCATGGTTAACTTTTAAACCACTAAACGAGACTTGCTTAGGTTCAATTCAGATCTATAAATGTCAAAATTAACCGATTTAACTGAGCCTATATGCCTGTAGTCCTTATCCTTATAACCTATGTTTTGGTATGTGAAATTTCTCTAAAATTAATTCTCTAATCGTTCTTAATACGAAAATCCTTCTGATCAAATTCTGAGAAAACCAAGACTACATTGGGAATTAAATTGTTAAAATATACATAGATTTTGTACCCATTCATTCTCTTCAAATGAAATAAAGAAAAATAATTCCGCACAAACATGCACACGCTTATAAGGACTTGATGTTATCAATCACTTTAAAACAACATTATAAACCTATTTAGGCATGGCACATGCTGTTTTATTCTCTATGATCTGTTATGCTTTTTCGCGAACCTCGGAGATGACTGACATAGATGTGAACATTGTGTAACATTACAGGTTAGTTTTAATAAATCTTATAGGTTTCGCAACGATTCTTTTCTTTCAACGAATTTTTGATTTCTCTCAATTTTATCACTATTTTCTCTTCCCGCCCTTATCCTATAAAATGTGAGTTGAATTTAACTTTTTCTCTTGCTATTTTCCACTCCTATTCGTTATCAGAACATATATGCCTTTAGCCATATTATTTCTGGTTTACTGTTAATAATATATAATATTACATAATGACAAGAAATATTTTTGTTTTAGCCTAACTTGCTAGTCTAATAATTTTTAAATTTATGTCATATTTAGAAATATATTTTATGAAACTATAGTTTTCACTTTATAACTACCTTCACGAGAGAATTGGTTTAAAATATGTCATTATAAAAAGAAATTTAAATAATATAAATACTGGTTTTTGGATCGGTGTGCCGCTTCGAATTGCTTTCCGTATGAAAGATAGATAAATTTGCTGGTTTAACCTGCTTAAGAGTTGTATGTCACTGGATTACGATCTGGAGTGCCGAAGACCGTGCAAATCACAAAGTCGGCTGAAGCTGAAGTTTTGTAAGCGCATTTATATTTTCAATGACGATCTTAGTTTCGAATTACAAATGGGATCCAATTATCCATTTAATTGCCATCCATACAAGACGGCATTTCGAAGCCATATTTATACTTAAGTATGTTGCCTTTTATATGTTATACAATATATATTATAATTATATACTCGTAGGTATAAGATAATTTTTATATATATATATATATATATATATATACAAATAAACGTGAGATGTTTAAGTAAAATTAGGAATTTCAGTGGTCAAGCAACTATGTGTTAGAAAATGTGAGAAATAAGTATATATAACATTTTGGTCACATAATTATATACTTCTCATTAAAAAAATCGAAACACTACTACATATATTATTCAGGTGGCATTTAAATGACAAAGAAGATTGATATCATTAAAAAATACGCCAAATTCGATACGAATTCCAAATTTTAATTGAAACTTTCGAATTTTCATCTAAGAAATGAATGTAGAGATTGTTTTCGATGTGTATTCCGTCGAAATTTTTGCACTTAATCACTTTTTTTGCATAAATTATCGTTTTTTTAAAGTGAGCTCTGAGCTGAGCGTGATTGTTAACCAAGCTCTGTGAAATCCTACCGAAGATATCTTTTCTTAAAAAATATACCTCGCCCACAGAAGCCGCCCAAGTCGTGGTGTTGCTAAATGCAGGGCATAGTCAGCGTGTTGTGGCTGCACGATTGCATCTACTCGTAAGCCTCTGCCGTCAATAGAGTTTAACAGCATTATCTGGAGACTGGTATGTTTACTCGCCGTATAGGATCTGGTAGACATCGAGTCACGTCTGAGCACGATGACCGATATATTGTGTCAGAAATTGCCACTTTAACTGTATTTAACTGCAGCAGCGGCTCCGTGAGGTTCAAAAATTGACTGTAAGCAATTCTCCCATAAGAAAAACATTGGCGGAATGTATGAAACTTCATTAACCAGCTAATGCCCCAAAATTCACAGTAGACCACCGAAGAGCACGCCTCAACTTCGCACTTGAATTGGTCATACCTTCAATGAAGCAAAGTTCTCTTTTTTTACGAGACTAAGATCATACTGTATGGCACTGATGGAATTTCTTCCAGGAGGTGTATTGAAGAGCGGGAGAGCGTTTTGCACAGTGCTGCATTGTAGAAAGAGTCAGTTACGGTGGCGGTTCATGGACATTTTGGAGAAGCATAAGCGCCGAAAGAAAAACCGGACTTGCGTTTATATCTGGATTTCGGTTACCGTCACTAAATGAGTCACGTTACATCGAAAAGTGTCTGGAGCCTCATGTGGTATGCACCCTACTCACATTTTATTGGTGAAGACTTCATCTTTATGCAGGACAATGCCATGACTCATGCCGTAGGCATTGTAAATGAATACCTGAGCGAAGTCGGTATGAAGCCCGGATAGGAATCCCATAGAACACCTATGGGATGAGTTGAAGACACGAGTCAGAGGGAGAAATCCTGCTCCGGAGACACTTGGCCAGCTTAAAACAGCTATAGAAGATTGTAACGCCTATTCGTTCCATGAGGAACCGCATGGCAGGGCAGGGCATTAAAGGGTAAAAACATACATACCTGTTGAACAAAACGCAATAGCTTGAGAAATTTTATTTTAATTTGAAACATTTATATTCGTTAAATGATACCTTATAATATCCACAATTAATTGGCATTATTTATATTTTTGGTTGAATATAAAAAAAAACTTATTCCAAAACTAAATTACAGGCTTCGACTATGTTATATTCGATAAAATTTACTATTTTTTTTAAATATGTTGAGTATACTCTACAACAATACAGTTAGTTTCATGTAAATATTATATTTTATAACTACACGCAAGGCTTATGTTTCAGGCATTAAAAAGAAGACTCGCAAACTTTGCCTTCGTATATTATTGCAAAATAAGACAAAAATATGCAATTATTAACCAACTGCCAATGGTGTATTTAATCAATTTGGTAATGTTTTGCAATGTATTAAATACTTTCTCTTGTAAGGCTGAAACATCCTTGGTCCTTAGGTAATCAGATCACAATATGAAACTTGTAACAGTTTGACATTTTGTGTAAGATCTATTTGAATAGGTATTTAAATGTAATTGAATAAGTTGTTTTTTCTATTTATCCGTGACGATGATGAAATGTGCTGCTCCCCGAATCATGATGCAATAGAATATTTTAAGTTAAAAATAACTTATATACAACTTTAAGATGTATTTTTTATATTAAGAAGAAGATGGCTGTAATAAAAGGTCATGACTAGAGAGTTGTGAAATCTTGTATTGCATTTTCATTTCAGCCATAATATAGTGATAACTGAGTAAAACATTGAATCAATTGGCCCCTATGTGATAATGGCACACCCAAATACACAAAAATTTATCAATTTATTTTATTTTTACTAAACGGGCGGGAACGGCTAGTATTAATACAGCCAAGGTTTAATCAATCAGAACAGTGGTTTTGGCAGAGAAATTACTAAAACAGGATTATTAAGTTTTTAAAATATCATGTGCTAGGTATCAAGTACTTAAGATTTAAAAGAAAATGTCTGATTCTCATTTTTTTAACCTTATTACGCATAAAAATCTATGAAAATCAAAATATTGTCACAGAGTCAAGTCAATAACTATAAATAGTGAATATAGTACATTTGATAGTATAATTAGTACAAGCCATGGTTTACAAAACAAAATACCTGTATATTGAGGCATAGAAATAAGATTTTTAATAACAAATACGGTCAATAATAACCTAGTAGTAGTAGATTAAAAAAAAATTTTTATTGTAAAAGCCTTACAAGTTTCATGTATATTTAAGCTATCTTTTGGCCTAAATGAATTATTAAAATACATTTGATTGGCCTCAAACGTCTTATATTTAATCACTACAATGTGTTCTAAGTGAATTAAAATTTTAATGTAATTCTTCAAATCTCCTTATTTATAATAATTTCACAGTAAACGTTTATACCGTAAAATCTTATAAATTATTTTATTACATCAAACGGTAGCGTTTGAGCGTCAGTTGCGATTTGAGGCATCCGTTTCAATTTTATAGGAAATTAGAACTTCCTTAGTCGTTTAACGCTACAAAATTGTCGTTTTCTGATCCATCCTCTAGGAATGTATATTAACACTGCGATATATATGGTAATATATACTAGAACTCAATACGTTTTATTTCACTTTTTTGCCAAATATGATATTTATTACAATATAACCAAACAAAATGGGCAACTTAAAATTATATCTTAAGACAGTATGTATGTTAAGAGAATATAATAAATCCTTCTGAGCATATGAATAGATCGTAAGCAAATAGTTATATACATTACAAATAGTTGTTTTTCATGACTTTGCCCAGTAGCTCGTTTGTTGAATTATTCCTCTATTAGTGTATATAATTATTTATTTATTATATTTGGTAGTTACCCGCGACTTTGCGGGTAACTGCGTGTTTGTGTATATATTTATTATACTACTCGTAGTCATCATCATCCCAGCGTTATGTCCCTGTTGCAACCCAAACTTTCGTTTCGGTGCCCGGGGTCCGCTTTCTGACTTTTTCTACTCCATTTCGCGCGATCTTCAGCACCCTTGGTAGTGACCCCATTGGCACGCATATCACCTCTTACGACGTCAATCCAGCATTTTTTGGGCCTACCCTTCTTGCCGGGGCCCGACGGAGGCGGCATGGCCAAACATTTGTTTCCCACGTAAGCATCCGGTAGCCGCAAAACATGGCCATACCAACGGAGCCGACACTCCTGCAATTTATCTGCAATGTCACGGACATGGAGACTACCGCGAATGCAAGAGTTCCTAACGCGGTCCTTCCGCGTTACTCCACACATCCACCGCAGCATATTCATCTCCGTGACACGCAGTTCCTGCTTGTGTCGCTCCATTACCGGCTACGTTTCACAGCCGTATAAAAGCATATTAAATAATTTATTATACTACTCGTAGTATCGAAGAATAAAAATGGATGTTACTTGCCAAATATTATTTGAGTAGTTATAATGTTATTTTAAGTCTGATGAGGGCCCATAATAATTTTTGTGACTCTTTAAAGAGAAGGAAGTGCATAAGACACGAAATGATCTGAAAACATTACAGCCGACGCCAGGCTTCGACTTTAAAAAATCGGGATGAACAGAACGAGAGTTCGAAAACTATACCAACTATTGGTGAATCTTCCAAATTTACTCTCAAGCTATAATTACGTATACGTGAATAAGCATCTCTACCAAACAGGTTATGTTAGAAAATAGCCTTGAGGCATTTTCTATTTACGTAACATTTCTATTTACTCGTGCATTAATTTGAGTATCTTGTATGAACATAATATTTATTAATATGTATAATAATGACTTTTTGTTTGCAATTATTTCATTACTCCTAATATTTTATATGTCAAACATTACATATACACACATACTGTAATTTCATCAAGATCAAGACTTATTTAAGCTTAACCTGTTTATATTTGCAGTAATCGTATAATAATTTTGTGCCTAATAATAAATAAAATGTATAATTATTTAATACGACAATTAATCAGTTGATAATTCAAAGTGAATTCAAAAATGGCGGTCATGCTTCGGCCAATGATATTTTATAGATATCCGGTTTCATTTGCATATTTATCTTGGCTAGACCCCCAGTATTGGCAACAAATTTTTTAAACAAGGAATTTGTATATATATATATATATATATATATATATATATATATATATATATATATATATATATATATATATATATATATATATATATATATATATATATATATATATATATAAAATATTGCAAATCTAACGTCATAGCTTTATAGCGAAGATTCGTCACTATGGTTACTACATTTGAGAATTATTATTGTAAGAAACAAGTTTTAAAGGATATCATTCCAAAGATTACAAAAGTTTTTTAAAGAATCTAGAATAAATATTATAAAGTACAATTTTGATCATATGTAGCTAAATAAAAAGGTCACGTATGACATCGAAATGTCAAGGTCACTAAAATAGACACAAAAATTATAATAATATATTAAATATCGGAAAATAAACTACATATTATGCGAAGACAAGTAAACTATTTTTAAACCACGTTTCTCACTACAATGTCACCTTAGATAAATTTTTCAAAAAAAAAAACACTGCCTAAAAACGGTTAATTTGAAATTCGCGCGTGATACGTAACGCGCGTGAACACCGCGGTGTTGCCGCCTTTACTAAGCCGTTCAAGAATTATAAAATGACTGTTATACAACCTTCGGATTGAAAGCTACATTTTTGTGGTCAACCCGTCATACGAAGATGGCGCAAATGGAACGTACCTATCTCATGAGAGTTTCATGTCGAATATTAAATTGACCTTTGCAAGGTCTATTTAATTTGATATTGCTGTCACTTGTGATTTATTTTATTGAAACTAAGACGAAGGTGCCTTTGTTCTTGATTGCTTAATAGATAAAAAACAATCCATAACTTTTGTTTTTTAAAAATAAACGAAATATATACTTATTTATTTTCTAAGCATATTGTTATTCAAATACGAATATACTAATAAAAGCTAAATAAAAAAGAATAATCTTAAACTTAGGTTTTTTTAACTTTGAATGAATTCGAATAAATCAGAAGAATGCATTTGTCTAAAAATATGTTTTTTTAATTTAATACTTAAATAAATAATAATATATTATAACAATATGAAATTTCAATCTTCATGAAGATTAAAAATATTACAATTACTTCAAATTAAACATCAAAACATACTAGAACAATGAACCTAAAATTAAAAACCTTCAAAAATATAGTAAAATAACTAAAAAATATTATTAAAAGGAGTCCCTTTAGGCAAGGTTCTAAAGATACTGGCAGCGTTCCCCCTTTGAATAGCTAGACTCATTCTTTGTCCAAGGTATATATATATATATATATATATATATATATATATATATATATATATATATATATATATATATATATATATATATATATATATATATATATATATATATATATATATATATATATATATATATATATATATATATATATATATATATATATATATATATATATCTATATAATATATATAGATATATATTTTGTATAAGATATTATTTTACTTTCATTTACAAGCACACCGGGATTTTGTCTATACGAATTCTTCTAGGCGAAAAGAAAAAATATTAAGATGAAGATTATTTAATTTGTTGTGAAGCCTTCTAGCCTTTCTGGTCGCATAAGTAATTTTAGAGATGCCGTGATGAATCAGAATTCTTTACCTATTCGTTTATCTCTCTAGTTTTCGTTGCCATACTCCTCCGAAACGGCTTGACCGATTCTCATGAAATTTTGTGAGCATATTGAGTAGGTCTGAGAATCGGCCAACATCTATTTTTCATCCCCCTAAATGTTAGGGGTGACCCACCCCCAAATTTTTTTTCTAATTTTTTGACATTTTATTATTTATATGGCAGAACAACGTTTGCCGGGTCAGCTAGTTGCTTATATAAATTTTCCATAGCTGAATGCTGTAGGGCTGAGACAATATTATATCTTCTTTATAGTTTTGTAAATTACGATAAACGCATTATATCTTTTACTAGCCATAACGCACTGAAAGAACAGGTTTCCATACGATATGAAAGAGGGGTTCTGTTAAATAATTATTCCACATGATAATCTGCCAACTTCATCTTAAATAAGAAACGTTAACGCCACCATTTTATTATCTTACTAGTTGTGCCCGCGACTCCGTCCGCGTGGAATAGTGACTTTGGGCAGCATTTTTTAAAATATGTTAAGGGTGGACAACCCTTATCACTAAGGGGTATGAAAAATAGATGTTGGCCGATTCTCAGCCTACTCAATATGCTCACAAAATTTCATGAGAATCGGTTACGGGAACGAACATTGTGACACGAGAATTTTATATATAAGATTTAGCTACACTTGGCCTAATGTTAGTATGTCATACTTGACGTTCTGCGGAATATACGAAAAATAGTTCTTATATTGTGTTCCCGTCAAAATTATCAAAATTCTAGTGGAAATTTATTATGATATAAAATTTACAAAAGAAAAAAAAGTAAAATCTAAATAAAAATGGCGTGCTTTTACTTTGAAGACTGCGAACAATTTGCAGTATGTCCGATGTTAGTGGCCCCTTATCCAACAACGTGCTGTGGAGATTCACCTATGTGCTATCCCTGCTTGCCACGATGTCCTTCGCCGAAATTTATGTATTGTGAAAAGAAGCCGCGAGTTTGAAGGCCTCTAACTTGCCAAGAGGAAGATTGCTGTGAGCCACCACCAAAAGATATGTCTGCATTCAAGCGCAACGGAATGCAGGACCAAGAGCATTCGAAGACGCTCGGCACTGCGAATTTCCTATTTAGAAGCCCTCGTGACGTAATTGTCGAATGTGAATTGTGCATGGACTCCGTGAAAGTCGGCAACCCGGCAAAAGTGCCACCTGTACACCCAAACCAACACTCGGATGTTGTTTTCTCAAGAAGAAACCTAAAAGTATCGCTTGAGGATATATTAGATGATTGACAACGAAATTTCGTGTCCTACTTTCAATGTGAAACGAGAAAAATAATTTAAATAAAAGGGATGACAGATTTTTCGGGATTAACGTCAGGCAGGCGGCCGGTTTTAGAACTAAGCCACAACTATTACAACATGTAACATGGGATATATCCCCATATAATGTGGGAGAAGGGCAGGAGGAAGAAAAAGCTTGTGTTCTCCATTATGTTATAATGTTATAATAATCAGAAGTAATTAGGCAATCAAACTTTAGCCCAGACATGGATAAAATATAATTTCTTACTACGGAATTTCGATGCCTTACATTCATCGTCGAATCACTTCAGTGTCATACATTAATAATCACGAGCTCCTCACGTTGTTTTCATTATCTGTCTCACTTTACAAACTGCTTTCCAATAGTTTGTTCCTAAAAATGTATATGATAAGTGTTCCTTCAATTCAATGGAACAATCTGGAAACGTTTTTAAATTAAAAAGAAATACTAAACCTGGAGTGAAAAATATTATAAAAAACAAATTATATACTTGTACATTCGGTACAAGTATCGAGATTAAAGACTTGCATATAAAAAGTTAATAGTAGGCGGTGTAAAAACTAACCGCATTTGATAAGATCAGTCCCCTCGTACTATTTAAAGGCCAAGGTCTGTAGTCCAAAGACCTGGTGCCACTTAGGTAGTCGGATTACATACGTTAAGAAAACGAAGACAGTAAATATTATTAACAAAACAAAACTTATCGTGAGAATGCCGGGTCCTTTTGTTATTTTTTTTAATCACTAGAACCTGTATTGCAGGGCTTCTTTACAAACATATCTTTATATCATACAAATATTTTGAACAACGTCTGGATCGAACCCAGGCATGACCGAACAAGGCCATTTACGTATAAAGTCGTCTCAACTTATGTATATTTTTTATTTCGTTTTTTTTCTAGGATTGAAATTTAATTATCAATTATAGCATTTTATTAGTATCTTTTGCAATGTTTTCACTATCATACATAAAAAATAATAAATATAGTCCTCCTAAATTATACGTGTAGGGCGGAGAAATAATACTAACCTCTGCGGCCGGGATCGGCCTGTCGTAAAAGGCGACAAAACAACCCACAATAGCTACGTGGTAGGGCCACAAGCCCGTCGGAATGGCGACCACCTTTGGTCTTAAGTAGGCCGCCATAATAACCTTGTGTTGTGTTCCGGCATTAGTGGCCCAAGTCCCTGTACCCTTATGGGACTGCAGCGTATTCGCGATGCATATAGCGTTACGAACACCCATAGGCGACGGTAACTGCTACATTCTAAGCGGGCCGTCTTTTTATTGCTGTTTTTTTTATTGCTGTAGGACAGCAGACAGGCGTCTGCTGTCCTACAGCAATAAAAAAAACACAATTTAAAAAAAAAATTATAAACTTACTGTATAAATACGAATATATATTCTTTTTCATAAGGTAATGAACATCCTACTCGTATGTTATTCTTTTTCATCAAAAGTGTTTTCATTATTTTAGGCTTAGTATTGTAGGATTAGTTTCAAAAAAATACATATACTTTCATCACGATGGAATTAAAGGGATTTAGAGGAATGATTGCAAATTCAATATTCATGGAAGGTTTTATCGAAGTCATAAATAATTAAAATTCAAAATCCACCTAATACAAACGGAAAAGCGAATCAGAATTCGTTTTGTACGTGACCGGTTGGGGTTCCGGTCAAGGTGAGAATAGAGCCGCCCTAGTCCCCAGGACGGCGTAGAGACAAATAGAACAGTCCTACGTACGTAACATGTATTTTTTTTTTTACTTTGGATGGTCACGTGATAGTTGTTTGTAAAAATTAAATTTATCCACTATTTTCTTTTGCCTCATTGGACAGTAAAAATGAAGGGTTATGGAAATGTATGGATACATTTGCACTTTTCTTCCGGGAAAATATGCATGTGAGGTTCTCTATCTTGCTACTGCGATCACTAGCTAGCAAAGTATAGCCAGGGTCGCGGCTGGGTACCCATTAAACACGCAGAATTGACTTTAGGTCATTGTTTGCGAGAAGTTTTATCCTCTGATAATAGTCAATTACTCAGGGCATAGAACAAATAAAATGCAAGGGAAGAATGAAGATTTTGCGTATATTGGTGAGGTAAGGATTCAAAACGTATTTAGGACGGAACAATCAGTGAGAGGCAGCTGTTCATGTCGGTTTTATTCGTAAAAAACAGTGGCTGTTCGGAATAAATGCATCTTGCCCTTGACTTTTACAAATATCTATATTAATTATGTTTCTTGACTACGCACGCTGCAAGAATGTTGCCAGATATTGTCTTTTGTCGGGTTTTAGTACAAATATATCTGCAGGAAATAACTAATTTAGAGAATCATATTATTATCCTTAGTATATTTTGAATTCTTAAATAATTATCATAATAATAATACAATATATATTTGTCCATTATATACATTTTTATTTAAATCAACCACAAATAGTTAAAATCAATTTTCATGATATTTTAAGATGTTTTGTTCTTTCAAATTTTTCTTCTCGGTTCACTTAAGTATATAGTCTTGTTTTATTCTACTTCCAATTTTTGTTTGTTTTTTTATTGTTATAGGACTGCAGACAGGCTGACGGCCCACTTAGAATTGAGCAGTTACAGTCGCCTATAAGTGTTTGCAACGCCAGTGAAATTGCATACACGCTGCTGTCCCTTATGGGTACAGGAACTTGAATTTTTAATGTCGGAACACAACACAAAGTTATTTTGGCGGCATACTTAGGACCAAAGGTGGTCGCCATCCAGACGTGCTTGGGGCCCTACCACGTAGCTAGGGTGGGATGTTTTGTCGCCTTTTATGACAGGCCAACCCCGGCCGCAGAGTTGAGCATTCTTTCTCCGCTCCTGCACGGACAGAAGTTGCTGTTTAAAGAAACAGAAGAAAGTTAATCGACTACGTGTCACTAAATGCAGTTTTATTAATGACACAAGAACCCCTCGCTGCGAGAAATCTTATTATGGAGAGCAATCTCGTTTTATTTATATTTTGATTTGATGCTCAGATACAATGTAACTGAGTTCTTTTAAAAGTTAATTGACAAATGAGCAAGTGACGTGACTGGCTGCATTAGTTTATACCAGTTAAAATTTGTTACAATTGAAATAAAATATGGGTATCACAACATTCTTAGATGTTACATAATCGCTCACTATCAATAATAATAGTCAGAGGTCACAAACCGTGTGATTATACTGTTTGCGATCAATGAGGCAATAGACATTAAGTGGCAATACCAGCACTATTATTTTGTAATTGTAATTTAGGAAGAAACATGTTACAAGGATGAGAACACATGAGATGTTTTTGACAAAAGAATAGGCATCAATATATAGAACTGATTCCCGTGTGAAATTAAGGTACACTCGGTAGTAAGTGATTGGCCATCGCCTCCTTCAAGTTAACTCCGGACTTGTCCTGGATGCCATTCAAACTCTAAATAGGCTTGGAAGGCATAACAGGGTAAGACTAATGTGGGTCCCAGGACACGAGGGAATTCATGGCAATGAAATGGCAGATGAACTGGCAAGAGAGGGCTCATCTAATGATTTTATGGGTCCAGAACCATGTGTAGGCATTTCGACTAGTCTCGTGAAAGCCACATTCAGGGATTTTGCAGATCGCAGTCAACAACAACACTGGCTGACTAGAATCGGTCTGGAACACTCCAAAAAATTTATGGGATCCACGTACAAAGCACGAGGATCCATCTGGAACATGAGCAGGGGGCAAATACGCTACTTGCTTGGGGCCTTTACTGGACACTTTGGAACCAACAACATGCTCATGAAGATGGGTCTAACCGCGACACCTATGTGCATGTTGTGTGGGGAACATACAGAACGCATGGAACATCTACTGTGTACATGCGATGCATTGGCTCGGAAGCGAATGAATCTTTTGGGGGTAGGATATCCGACACCGGAAGACTACAGGCTCCTATCTCCATATCTCATTGTTAGGCTAATGAAGCAAATCTTCAATGAGATTGGAGAGGAGTGATTGCTATCTAGGGGAACACAAAAGATCCCATTGGGTCGAAGTGTCCGAGATAACTCTCGGCCCCAAAATAAGATAAGATAAGTGATTGGAAGCTAATAAAAAAGTTTATTATGAAAAATATTGGGGTAATGACGTGTATGTTTTAATTTTAATAAAATTTTAAGGTAAGTTCAAAGTTTATTTAATTGAGATTATAAAAAGATCTCAATATGTGAAACATTTTCACGACTGTTATTTACCACAATTATGATTCATTGCTGATTTTGCTCGTAAATGCTTTTTTTGTATTCCAATGTAACATCATGATACTGTTCAATGAATATAATAACAGCCTTAATATCAGATAAAATCTAATCAAACACACACTTTATAAAAAATACTTTGATAGTGAATATTACATTTAAAACGAACTTATAATCAGATGGCTAAGTAAACATTCAGAAATCATCAAAGATACAAGATAATTATCTTGTTCGCCTATAAAATGTTTAATTTTATTACGTAGGCTAGTAGTTTCAATATGCCTTGAAATAGATATTTGAAACTTATCCCACTTTGACGGAAATTACTACTATATTTACTAAAGTGTATAATTTTTTTAGTTTCTTGTATTAATTATTATTATCCGTGCAGGGGCGGAGAAAGAATACTAACCTCTGCGACCGGGATCGACCGGTTGTAAAAGGCAACAAAACAACCCACCCAAGCTAGCTACGTGGCAGGGCCTCAAGCTCGTCTGTCGTAAGTATGCCGCCTTAATACCCTTGTGTTGTGTTCTGGCACTAGTGACCCAAGTTCTTGTACAGTATAGGATAGCAGCGCGCTCGCGATGCCACTGGCGTTGCAAACACCCATAGGCGACGGTAATGCTAAATTCTAAGCGGACCGTCAGCCTGTTTGCTGTCCTACAGCAATAAAAATAATTGGTTTGGTTAAATTATAAAATTCATACATCATTCTGTTAATAATCATTCTACTTAAAAGTGTCTCACAACACTAGTGGGAAATGAGTCAATATTGTAGCATTTTTTTAAAATTTTATACCTAGAGTTCAGCAGACAGGCAAACGGCTCACCCTGGTAGGTGGTCACCGTCGCCTATGGACGTTTGCAACACCAGAGGTATTGCCAACGCACTGCCAGCCTCGAAGAAATTTTATAATGCCTTTTTTGAAGAACCCCATATCGTACCGCGCTGAGAAAACCTCAGCCGGAAGCTCATTCCAGATCCTGAGAGTACGCAACATGAATGTTCTTGAGAACCATTTTGTACAAGAAAGAAGAGGTTCCAAGAAATGGGGATGAACACCCAGCCGATTGTGGGTAGCGCGGTGGTAGAAAAACGACGAAAGCACGATTCTAAATAGCTCCTCAGAACACTCCCCGTTGTACAGACGATAGAATACGCAAAGAGACGCAAAGTCTCGACCGTTGACTCCGAAGTCCAAGCATGTCTAGACCGTCTGTGAGTATTGGATGAGAGTCTAGGGGATTGAGCTAACAGCCGGATGCTCCAACTCATAAATGTGAGCAGTACACCATATGCAGCCTGACCTGTGCTTTGTATAGTACAAGCCGTTGTCTTGGAGTGAAATACTGCTTGGATCAGTTTAGCACATCCAGCTTTTTGGAGGCAAGCTTAGATTTGCCCTCCAATTGTCCACCAATCTGCACATCATTCATGACGTCGACACCATGGATCCCAATACTGCTTGAGATAGAAAGGGGAGTTCCTTGGAACTGTGGCGCAGGTGCGAACGGGGGTTTCTTGGCAGAGAATACGCAGACTTGCGAGGGGTTGTACTGGACAAGGCTTTGCCGTCTCCATTCAGAGACTCTCTCTAGAGAGTTCTCTACCTTTATCTTTTTCATTGCTTTGGGACAGCAGATAGGCTGACGGCCCGCTTAGAATATAGTAGTTACCTCGCCTATGGCTGTTTGCAACACCAGTGGCATCGTGAACACTTCAGACGCAAGTCTTACCCGACTTAAACTACAGAAGATAGGTGTACACGACTAGTGTACCGTGCATCGCCGATGCTATCATCTGCATAGCAATGAATGCCATCTATAGATCTATAGATATGCAGAATAAATAGCGTCGGCGACAGCACACTACCCTGGGGCACATCAGCATGATAGGCTGCACACTGGAGCAGCAACTGTCAACAACGACCTTAATACTACACCCAGCGGGAAAGCTGGATGGCCAGGTGCAAAGATTCCCAGGTATACCGTAAGATGGAAGCTTCGCAAGAAGAGCCCTATGCCAGACTCCATCGAAGGCCTTAGCGATGTCTAGGTTAATAGCCTGGGCTTCTCGCTTGCTCTTAACGGATTCAGCCCAACTGTGGGTTAGGTAAACCAAGAGACCCCCACCAGATCGACCATGCTGAAAATCATATTGGCGATCAGCGGCTAGGAATACTCCAGGTACCCCAAGAGTTGTGCGTTGATCGCTCTGTCACCTTTGAGAGCAAAGAAGTTATCACTATAGGCCTGAAGTTGAACGGGTCCATCCGGTCACCCTTTTTGAGAATAGGGTGAACATGGGCCACTTTCCATGAAACTTGGACACAACTTTTGCGGGAGGATAAGGTAAAAAGTCGGGATAGGACAGCTCAGCTAAGCACATTCACAGCACAATAACGGGAATACCGTCTGGCCCGCTGGACTTCTTGACGTCGAGGGATCGGAGGACACGTCGCGCTGCTTTTTGTGAAAACCGTACCTCCGATATTGTGGAATATCCACATGTTCTAATAGAAGGTAGAGATGGTCCCCCGTCATAAGAGTCGCAATGGCTGCGAAGATGTCGCCCAGATCGGTTTTATCTTTGGCAGCATGAGTCACGCGGTCATCAGCTGTACATATAGAAGGTATGGACGCCCGACAAAAGTTTCCTTCGACAGCTTAAAGACAGCGCATGGTCCACTCTATTTGGTATGTGGGTGAACCCTTCAACCACTGGAGTGAAACCATAGGCAAAAGCAAAATTAAAGGCAGCAATTGCCGGCAGATCAGTTTTTGGAGAGCCTAACCACTCAGTATGATGTGCATTGAAATCTCCAAGAACGATCACCTCCACCTCCGTGGCGGGATACTGCGTAAACACTGTTTGTCACTCTGTTTCAGTCCTTTCGCACTCTCTGCCATGGGACTGATACAGGCAGGAGTAGATTTGAGTGGAACCACCGAAATCCACCCGCACCCATAAGATGGAGAGGTCTCTGTCTTCGAGACCGCTAAGAGTCGCAACAGCATATATCATTCCGGACGTACAAGCAAACCCCAGCTTATGGAAGGAACAAGTGTTCCAAATTATAGCCAAGGTAGCACAGGTACGATGAGTCGGCCGGAGCAGATATTTGCGTTTCCGTCAGAAACAGTAGTTTTGATTTATATGGATTTAGAAAACAGCGCAGCCGCAGCGCTGCAGCCGCGCTGCTGCGGCGTGACACTTTGCGGCTAATTTGAAGGCGCCCTTAGTTGAATGAAAATATTTTTTAAAAGAAAATCCTCATAGGTATCATGTGAAAAAAGTTTCACTCAAAAATCTCACACTATGAAGGTTTTACATCAATTCAAAGTATCTATTACTATATACAACGGCCATTTCACACTTTACCCATGTTATTAAATAACATAAAATCAATTTGTTATTTATAATTACGTTCGGCAGGTGTTTCTCTTCGGTTTGTTTGCAATGTAGTAGACTATATCAACGCGTGCTTTTTGGCTATACTTTTTTTTAAACAAAAACAACCTGTTACAGTTACTTATTCAACGAATTAATATTTATATAAATATTTATGATTTGGCATAAATAGGGTCAACTATGATCTACGACAAGGTTACGAAATTTTCGATTTCGACTCGGCATAATGCTTAGTTCTGACCTTATTGGACAAGATGGCGGGTATTGGCAGAAATGTATACATTTTTTATTTATTTATTTCTTATATCTTTATAACTTTTTGTGTGTTTTTGTCTGTTTGTAGCAATAAAATATTAAATCCTTATTTCAATTTAAATCATTGCCATTTACGAGTATTATGGCTGTCAAAACTATGAGTATGACTAGAACTTTAAAGAATTATCCATTAAGGGCGGAGTAAAATTACTAAACTCTAAAATAACCCTAGCTAGGTGGCAGGCCACTTAGGCCGACTGGATGAGACCGCACCACCGTGGTCATGGCAAATCTCTGATCTCTAAATATACCGCTATAATAACCTTGTGTTAGGTTCCGACATAAATGATCCAGGTTTTAGTTGCCCTACTAGGACAGCATGGTGTTGCAAATACCCATAGCCGACAGTAACCTCTTACTATTGAGTGGGCCGTAATCCTGCTGTTCCAATGCAATACAAAATAGATTTAAGTCAATATGTTTCTCCTAATGTTAATACCAAAGTTCAAGTGTTTCAGAGTCTCTAAGAAGATCTCCTTTCGTTACACAAATGTGCGAGTGGCCTTAATTCCTCATGTAGTCAAAAAGTTTCCGTGGCTGTACCAAAGTATTTACCGACCGTATTAGCGTTGAAATTGAAGATATTTTAGGAATAAATATATTGATTCGGATATTTAATTTAAAAAATCGTCCAGCCTTTCCCGTCGCTATCGTGTCTTGACAGTGACAGTGACATTTTCACAACTATACATAGTCAGGTCATAAGTATTGTCACACAGTAAAAACTTTTCTTTTAGAATGCTGGCCACAAAAAAGTTTATTGAATTCGAATTTCGAATTGTTCATGAAAATAAAAAAGGTATACTTTTAGAATTTTACTCATTTTTAAATATGGAGTGGACGCTTAAAGAAGACCGTGTTGCAGTTATTGCGTTGCATCGTTGCAGTTACGCGCCAATTCAAATTTTTAACATACTGAAAAATTTGAATATAGCCAAAAGATTCGTTTATCGTACCATCAAACGATACAATGAAGACTCTAGTGTAGATGACAGGTCAAGAAGTGGTCGCCCTCGGTCTGTTAGGACTCCAGCAGTGATAAAAGCTGTGAAGGCACGAATTCAAAGAAATCCCAAACGTAAGCAGAAACTGTTGGCCCTTCAGATGGGGTTAAGCAGAACCACGGTGAAAAGGGTGTTAAATGAAGACTTAGGGCTTCGGGCATATCGAAGAAAAACAGGACATCGTTTGAATGCTCGTCTAATGGACCTGAGACTGAAGAGATGCCGCGCTTTGTTGAAGCGGTACGCGAGAAAAAAATATCGGGAAATTCTTTTTTCGGATGAAAAAATGTTTACCGTAGAAGAGAGCTACAACAAACAAAATGATAAGGTGTACGCACACAGTAGTGAAGAAGCGAGCAACCGTATTCCGCGTGTCCAACGAGGTCATTTTCCATCCTCGCTCATGGTATGGTTGGGAGTTTCTTATTGGGGCTTAACAGAGGTACATTTTTGTGAGAAAGGTGTAAAAACGAATGCTGTTGTGTATCAAAATACAGTCCTGACGAACCTTGTGGAACCTGTTTCTCATACCATGTTCAATAACAGGTACTGGGTATTCCAACAAGATTCGGCGCCAGCTCATAGAGCGAAGAGCACACAAGACTGGCTGGCGGCGCGTGAAATCGACTTCATCCGGCACGAAGACTGGCCCTCCTCCAGTCCAGATTTGAATCCGTTAGATTACAAGATATGGCAACACTTGGAGGAAAAGGCGTGCTCAAAGCCTCATCCCAATTTGGAGTCACTCAAGACATCCTTGATTAAGGCAGCCGCCGATATTGACATGGACCTCGTTCGTGCTGCGATAGACGACTGGCCGCGCAGATTGAAGGCCTGTATTCAAAATCACGGAGGTCATTTTGAATAAACTTTAATGTCATAAGAATCTATGTTTTGTTAAGTTCATTTTGGTATATGAATGGTTACATAATGAATAAACTTGTTACAATTATTTTACATTAAACATGTGACAGAATTTATGACCTGACTAGGTACATTGACACACGAGACAGCTTATGTATGCTGTAAATGCACACTATGGTATATAGACATCGCATATATTACATTTACGACATCGCATATATTACATGACGTTTTGCTCACTTTATTAGTTTAAAAATATTTTAGTATAGTTATAGGATGATATAGGATGCAGAATAAAATTTAAAATACCGCTACAAACATACCAATACAAAAAAATATTGTTCAACTCCCGTTTTAGTCCAGTAAGTCTGTAATAGTGGTCAAGCCATTTGATAACGCAATATGCAGTCTGCGTGAAGTGCGACCTTCGTTACATTCCAAGTATATAGGCTACTTTAATGTCATCCGATGTCTTCTTTCGTCTTTATTCATAAGCACATGCAAAAATAATATCCAAGTAGGATTATATAATTAGAAAATGTCATAGATTATATAATAGAAAATGTCATCAATAGAAAATGTCAAAAACGTGAATCATCGTGTTTTAGTGTAGAAAAATTAAATGCATATTATAAATCTTTGAATACAATTAAATATTCAATTGATTATTATGTTGTCAATTATTTTTGGTTTGTCAAAATATTATTCGTGATATAAAATGATTTTTTATGACAAAATGTGAATGTATCGCTGATATGATGGTTATTTTTGTCAAGAAAATGAGAAACAGTCATAAACTATTACCGTAGCCGTCCAAACTCTTGTTGTTGACAAAAAAGGCGAGTTTGTACGAATAGAAGTAGTCGACCAAGTGTGGTGAAGTAAAGAGATATTACGTATTGTAGTAAATATAGTTTTTTAGTTTCTCATCTAACAAAACCAAAACAAACCTTTCACACAAGAAAACTATTAGAAAAATAAATGCTGGAGATTATAAAAAATTAATAGAAAAAAAAAACAATTATAAAGAAAAAAGACGATGGAAGAAAAAACCATATATCTACCAAAGTACCCACTGCCCATTATAGTAAAAAAAGAAAAATGTGGGATATTACGCTTACGATAACTAGTTGGTTCCAACTCTGGTTCGAAAGGGGGAGTCGGGTATCTTTTCCTCCCTGAAACAAATCAAACTGTATTTTAAAATATCGTGTATTGTAAAAGCTGCGTAACCACTGCGGCCAAACAACCCAAGATAGATGGTACCGCCTGGATGGCTACCACCCCTGGTTACTAAGCATATCGCCATAATTGTGTTGTGTTCCGGTTAAGTAACTAAAGTTCCACTTCCTCACACGGATGGTAATTTTAACGGTGCTCCATAAACATCCAAGAGCGACGGTAACTGCTTACTAATTAATGGACCGTCACTCTGTCTGCTGTTGTATAGAAATAAACAATCAATGTTACTTTAGGAATTTGTTTAAGTTTGGAATATTGAAGAATATCGGCTCAATTTCAAATCTATGTTTAAGATCATCTAAATGCCACATAACATATTTAACAATTTTGTTTTCACAAACACATAATAATATAAGATATTATTATATTATTACAAAAGTAAATCTATCTATACATCCATTAAAAATAGTACATACATCTCAAGTCCTTCGGTAAATATCATATTCATATACACATACATATTCAGAAGTATAAAATGCGGAAACATTTGAAATATTTGAACTACAGTCTATAACAACATGTATGTAGAGTTGCAATAGTATTATACTACAGTATCCGATTTCTGAATGATGAATAATTTTCAGGAGATATGTACAGATTTGCTCAAGGCAAATCAAGGCAGGCTTCTTTACTGCAATATTAAGTCGTGTTTCTACATGATAGATAAAATTGAAAGTAAGTAAAGCTGCCATTAACGGTATGAAAATTTTCAAATTAAAAATCCTCTTCAGCCTTTCTTGTACGAAACGATGTCAAGAACGTTCATATTACGATCTCTCCAGATTTAGAATGATTTTCCATCGCAGTACTATATGAAGTTTAAAAACAAAACACGTTATGAAATTTTTTCGAAATCGGAAGCGCGTTAGCAATGTTTCTGGTTCTCAAACAAAGATGACAGTGACCACCTGCTATCGGGTGGCCCGTTTGCTTGTTTGCTTAACTCCAGCTAAAAAGAGATATTTAATAGTTGAACTAAAATTAGAGAAACTGTAAAAAAATATTAGATGGTAATAAATAGTTGAACTCAGAGTTAAAAAGTAGCTAGAAAACTGGTATTACACTTGGAGACTAAACTATTATCACGGGTTCAAATTCCAAGATGCCATGTACCGCTAAGGCACATTTTCTTAAACTAAGATGGATCAAAACATCGTAAGCAAATTCCTTTAACCCGCCAATCCGCCTTGAACAAGCATTCCTGCCAATAGGTATGCTGTTTCTGAATGGGAGGAGTAACGAAACAAGAGTACAAGAGAACTTTATGGGCGAAGTTACAGACGTTATAATTTAGAAAAGTTAATTAACTGAAAGATTATGTAAAAAGTAGGATAAAAGAAAATAAAGACGCGTCCTACCTATTAATTTTACAAATTTTATAAAAATACTAATTTTTTATTCATTACAATCCTAAAAACCGATTTTAATTTTTCATTAATAGAAAGTTCGTTTAGTAGCGGGTGTTAAGTAGCATATTGTTACTCGAACAAAGGCCGTGTACGACATACAATTTGGTAAGAAATATTTTAGCCAATATCAAGGAATGTGTGATAAGTTATTATACTGACTTAATCTTTTCTATGTAAGTCGCAGTGTTTAAACAGGGCACCGGCAGAGGACACTCAGGAAACAGGTCAGCGCGTTCTAACGATGCTCCTTTTTGCACATTTCTTTGCCATTTCTCACTGGAATCTTAAAAAGTTTGGATATGCTATATTGTCGTTTGAACATTTTAAACTAATAACTATAAATGTTTTACTTATTATAATAATATTATTACTTATATATAACTAAATCGCTTTTAATTATACGTTTGTTAAATTGAATGAATTTTATCACTTAAGTATATTATTTCGGTAATATATTTTTTAAAATCTTAGCCACGAAGGTGGTTTAGTTAAATTATAAAAATATATTATACAAGAAGCATTTACCTACATAATAATAACAGCTCACAGCGCACTCTGACGGGAACGCATGTCCAATATGGATTGACGTGTTTTTCAAGCTGGTGATTTCGGTATGCAGATTTACTCACGATTCCATCATTATCTGGGTCTTCTTTCCACAGTCTGTTATTGGGGGAGGTTTTTGGGTCTCGAGTTTACACTCTTTACCCCGGCGTAAACCCCGGTGACGTGGTTCGAGCTACGGGAGCGCACGTCCATCTTTGTGTGGCTTCATCGCAGCTCTACGTTTTTGTTTTTTTTTATTGCTGTAGGACAGCAGACAGGCTAACGGCCCGCTTAGAATTTAGTAGTTACCGTTGCCTATGGGTATTTGCCACGCCAGTGGTATCGCGAACACGCTGCTGTCCCATAAGAGTACAGGAACTTAGGTCACTAATGACGGAACACAACACAAGGTCATTATGGCGACATACTTAAGACCAAAGGTCCATCCAGACGGGCTTGAGACCCTATCACGTAGCTATCTAGTTTTGTCACCTTTTACGACAGGCCGACCCCGGCCTCAGAGGTCAGTATTCTTCCTCCGCCCCTGCACGGATAACAATTATTACGGATTAATTACGGGTGTATTGGTTAATTTTACTAAATATTATTTATATAATCATCAGGATCCAATTAAGGTGACATTCATGTCGCCCACTCGAGGCTACATCTTTGGTTTTCTCTATTTATAACATTAAATGACGTAATTTCTATTCTTATGTTGATTTCACCAAGATTTTCGGGGCCCGAGTCAACTGTGCCTCCCAGTTTGTGGGAGTGCACAAATGATGGTGGAAGCTGTATCAGATTACAAATCCTCCTATAAGAACATGTGGCTAAATTTATTGTATTTATTTTGGGTGGAACATTTTGGTACCAGGACCAATACTAACCGAGCTGTATCTCCCTGTTAGTTATACTCAGTAGTTTTACGTGCGACTGGGATACAATGCTTAGATGAAAACTTATACAAATGCTCCTTGATTTGAACATGTACATACTTAGGCTGAATTGGTTTTTGCTGACAAACAAAATTTAATAAGTGTTCAAAATATAAAAATTTCAGCCATCATTGTAAAAAATATTTTACTATTACAGTTTTCATTATATTGGCACTTTTCAGCCGTTTGGTTATTAACAACAACAAGACATACAGAGTTACTTGAATTTTATTATTACACCATCCGCCTACGATTTGTCTAATGGAATGTGGTTATTAGCATATAAGGAATTTTGGAGCATTTTTTGTTCATATAGAACGCAGAAACTTGAATAATTTTATGTCACATGATTTATTTTATGAGCACTTTTAAAACTAATTCTCTTTTTATTTTCAAACCTTTATAGAGTAATGAAATCACGATAATATTATTATTTCCTCTTAGTTATCCCTTAAATAAGCGGCAGGGAAGAAGGAATCGCTCTCGCACCCGACCTGCAGCCTCCTTTGCGGACAAAACGGTATTACAAAAAGAGGAGATGGCGTTCTATCCGGTATTACTCTTAAAAATTGATTAGATGATAGCTGGAAGAGAATGGACGACGTCCAATGACGTCCGATTGTGACACATATTCGTATAGTCTAAATTTAATTATATTTATCTCATCTATGTAAATTTTCTTTGCACGAGAAATAAAATACAGTATTACCCCAAAAACACGGAAGTTACGACAATGCCAACAAGGAACGATATACTAAATAGTGAAAACTTAAAATACTGCGGTTAAGAAACTTTTAATATTTAAGGAATTACAGATGTCAAGTTTGTATCTTAAAATATCTTACCATCGTAAAAATGTAGCTCGACGTTCAAGCGACAGACGCTGGCTGTAATGACCAGATTGAGGTAGATCTTTGGAATTATGGCGGAACTCTTTAATAGGGATCGTTTGCGAAACCGGGGCATAATTACATTACGAATCTTAACTTTGTGCTGTGATAAAAATTGCGACTGGTTTTTTCGTCTCGTTTTTGATATTTAAGAATTTATAATAACGGCATATTCATAACATATCATTAAAACCTTATTTTAAACGTGTAAAAGCCAGTTTATATTGGGTTCAATTTCCAAGACGTATAACAGATTTATTTGATTTAAAATAGTTTGTTTTGGCCTGGGTGGCGTTAGCAGTGGACTACTAACCCCGAAGTTTGTGTCTCATATAATCGGGATGCCAAGTTTCAAATAAGTAAGACATTACTGAAAAATATAAAAGACTAAAAAATGTCTCGTCTTCGGTCGGTCATTTATTCTGTACCGTACATACATTTAAATTAGTATATAACATTTTTGACTTATTAGAAATGTACACGCGTAGCTATATATATTTATGCTGCCAAGAGGTGTAAGAATTATTTTTTAGATACCGATCAAAAGTAAACCATTAAAATTCGTTATATTTTTATTGCCTGAAATTATTTCAATTATGAAATTGATGAAGAAATCTTCATGATCTCCGGTCACGACATTAAAATGTAATCGACTCAAACTAGCAAAAAGTTTTCGTGCCTTGTTCATAACTTTTAATTGTTTGCTGAAGAAAAAACTGGGTCTCCTGTTGGTATTTAAATACCATTGTTTCTTATAAGGGTGAGGAATTAAATAAAAACCAGAAGGATGGTCTATATATCCACCCCTACTGACGTCGTAAAACCGAATCTTGTCTGTGTATGTTCCTATTTGCCCTGTAAACATTTTCTTTAGTTCACCATTATTCGAATGTGAGATGCTGAATGTTGTTACAAAAAAAATCTCACGCTTTCTTGTAATGGTGTCTTTTCATGACAGTCCATTTTATTGTACAAAGAGGTATAGGTAAATAGATGACATAAATATATGTATGTAACTATATTATATTTTTATATATAATAATAGCTGTTACTACGATCAACGTGTCTACTCCATCAATCTTTAGAGACTACGTTCCGTTTAACTACGGATTTTCTGTGAGTAAAAGAAAAGCATTTGTCACACATTATAACATCCTAATATAATGTGGAGTGGGCCCTGTTTCGCCTTGACAAGACACACCTCGAATAAAAACAATTTATAATCTAATAACATAACTGCACTTGAGTATTGGTGTTATACATTAAATTCGTGAGTAGGAAGGCAACCTCATCGTCATTAAGCATGACCTCTAATTAGCATTGAACTTCCCAAGGTGATTTTATAATGTCAGTTGATGTATTATGAATACACATCGGTTTAATCTAAAACTTTGGGTTTTCAATTTGAGGTGTATAAATTAGGTTATTGTTTTCTTCAGTTCGTGTAACACTTTCGTTTAATGTAAATTGTAATTTATATTTACAGTATTTTATTTTTCTCGAAAATCAATAACTTCTTTATTGTTAAATACATAACTTATACAAAAATATACAAGAATATCGTAATTTGAAAACTTTTTTATTTCGACTCGAGTTTTAGTAGTCGTAAAGTAGCTTTATTTCTATTGACTATATTTGTAAGACCTAAATCGTGTAATCCATATTTGAAGGACGAGTTAGATATTTTAGAGCAATTTGCACCTCTTTCATAACACCTGGCACCCATTTATCTATTATTTCGAAATTATTTCATACATGACGATTTGCGTAATATCCTTACACTATACAAAACCAAACATTTCATGTTAGCACTACATATATTTGATTTGGGTCGTAGTAACTTTGTCAGGGTAATTGCGGTGTCAAAATATTTGTACGCTTCACTGCTTAATTAGTGTGACGACAGGTGAAGAATGATTTAACGTTTCGTAACATTTTCTTGATTAAGGGACTAATTATGACCTTTATGGCTCAAGTTATCATTAGACAGCTGTCCCTGTTCACAAAAAGGAGATTCAAATCAAAATTATTAGACCACCAGCCTGTCAGCTATAATAATATTATAGCAGACAGGCTGGTGGCCCACTTAACAACAAGCAGTAACCCTCGCCTATGAATGTGCGACGCTAGGTGTACCGCGAACACACGGATTTCCCATAGGGGTACAGGAACCTATGTCACTAATGCCAGAACACAACACAAGGTTATTAGGGCGGTATACTTATAGACCAAGGGTGGTTGTCATCCAGATGGGCTTGAGGCCCTACCACGTGGCTAGGTTTGTTTTGTCGCCTTTTACGACAGGCCGACTCCGGCCACAGGGGTTAGTATTCTTTCTCCGCCCCTGAGTGTATAACATTTTATCCGTGATTTCGACCCGATTATTGAAATTCCGTGATTAAAAATTTCACAGCTTTGGTTCGCGGGTAAACATTGTCATAGAGCAAAATTGCTTCTGCCACGTCGGTGCATTTTTGACATAAAAATAAAAACAGATTAAATCAGTGAATTTTTTTACAAGGCTGGCTTCTTTTCCACTCCTTAACCTGGCACCCAGATAAACCGAATGATTATCTTCGTCCTACAGCCAAAATCATCATCAATCAATCACCCTACCTCGGCAAAAATTAACGTTGTAATTACTTAAGTTTTTACTTCGTAAAAACATGTTGATGGAAAAGCAATCTACAGTCATTTATTAAAAAAAATATTTTCAAATTACTGAGTGGTTAACATCTTTTAGATTTTTTCATTAGGGTTGAGGAATTCATGAGATATAAAAAAAGATATTATTATGTGTATTAAAAATTAAATGAATACATGCCTTCAGGATAAAATGAGTCTATTTGCTCGCTCTCCACGCTCTGCAAGTTATCATCTTCACCGTACTCTGGTTCAAGCAGCTCCTGCTCCGATTCTTTTTGGACTGGATCTTCCACTTCTTCTGTTTCATTTATTAGTCTTTGTGAAAAATTTCTATCTCTCTCTTCGTGTTTAGTTTTCATAGCGATGGGCAATATTTCGTGTATCGATGGCGCTTTCACGTTCGTGACAGGAAGCCCAAGTTTCTTTTGGATGAATGCCTCCAGAATCTGTTTAGTAATTTTGTTCTGCCGCGCCAGCTCGTGCAAATCTGTGAAGAAAGGAGAATGCAGATAAAAATGACTGCGCGGAATTGAAGGAAGGAAAGAAAGGTAATTTTACTATCGACGTCATTTTTATCTGGTTCTCCCTTCTTGGGAGAGAAAGTTATAAAGCCTACTCAATATATTATTTAAATGACTGTGTTTTTCTATCGTTCCAGCTATAAACTAAATATTCACCTAGCGCCATATTGTCCCAAAGTAAGCAGCAGAGCGCTTGCGTTACGAGTACTAGACAAGTAATATGCTATGTATATACATTCTTTTGTAAATAAATACGTACTATCACCCAGACTTGGGATGGAAAATGGAACTGTTAAAGCCACGGAGGTCATCGTCTCAATGTATAAATAATTATTAAAATATAAATAAAGAAGGGCTTAAATATGGTACTACTATCAAATACAAAGTAAAAGGCTAGAAATATAGAATTGAGAAGGTGACTATCCAATGCCATTGAGATTGAAAGAGCACAGTTCGAGTTACCTTTGTTAATGACACCTACGACTAGTCAATATTATAGCTAATAAGTATACCATGGACGTGGCCTAATTATTTGTCGTTATCTAAGCTCTTCGTCCCGATTGCGAAACTCTGTGTGCATTTTTCTTCACTAACTTTCTGTGCCACTTGATTTTTTCTTCTGAAGAAGAAGAGCTAGAATGATATGAAAGGCATTCCTAATTTAGTTTTCACCGGCCCGCAATTTCTTACGGGTAGACGAATGAAATGTTTTGCTAGCTTGTGTATTCTATATAAATCTATATATTAATATGTGAAATGAAAACATTGTACCCCTTTTTACGAAAATTATGCGGACGGAGGAGTTTGAAATTTGTCACACTTAAAGTTTATATAGAGGAGAAGTGCAGAAAGCTATTTTTTGCCTAAAATCCATTAAATTAATTAAAATAAATATTACACACACCACTGCTCGAATGATACACAACATACATACCTTACTTCCGCTTTTGTTTTTTTTTATAAGAGTTTACGGCCTGGTAGAGACAATTAAATTAAATTTAAAGTAATATATAATATAATATTTAAATTCAATATACACTAGTACTTATACATTAGTACAAATACTTAAATACTTAATTATTAAATAATAATATTAAATAATTAATAATAAATTTAATAAATTAAAATTAATTGTCTATAGGCTTAAGTGATATATGTGTTTTCTTTGGTCTTATTGACTGTCAAAATTGAAAATAACAAGGAATGATATATTGGAATTGTTTTTATCTGTATATATAGTTATTTATAATTTGTGAAAAACATCCTGAATGAATGAAAAACTCTTTATTGCATACAGATACTTAAAACTATCATAAAATATGTATACAAAAATATACAAATACACAAAATATACAAATCCTGCTCATACATAAAGAAAATTATGGTGTATTAATAAGTATAATCTTAATTGATTTACTCTTGCCTATTAGTGAGAAATATCCGTATGACCGAGCTTTGCTCGGTATTTTTTTTATAAATTGTGTTTTTTGGAAATTAACAATTGATTTTCTTAGTCTAACCTCAAAGCAAACACTCACTGACTTCTTGTTACTTAACAATGCCATCTACTGGAATAGCTTTAGTGTTGTGTCATTAAAGCAATAAAAAAAAATGGTATTATTATTCGCCGATAGATGTCAGGAAGAGTAATTTTTCAGTTTAAATTATTCGCCGATAGATGTCAGGAAGAGTCACATTTTTGTTATTTTTCTTCCAATAAAAAAAAAGCGAATAAAATGACATTTTCTAGAAATGATTCCTAGCTAGATCGATTTATCGTCCCCGAAACCCCCCTATACTAAATTTCATGAAAATTGTTGGAGCCGATTCTGAGATTCCAATTATATAAGTATATATATACAAGAATTGCTCGTTTAAAGATATGGGATAGTGTTAACAAAATGCGAATATACTACATAATTATGGTTATGAAACAGATTTACAATGCAGGTTTTGCAATAAAAAACATTTTGGACTCTACAATGATGCTGTTCAAACTGATGAAGAAAAATGTCAAATTACCTGAGTAACGATGATGAAACCTTGTATTATAGACACAAAAGAACCCTAATAAAGTTCAAACTTAAAAATTAAATGAATTATGGTCGAATTTCGACCCCTGGGTGACCACTAGTATACAGAATTCTATATATTTTTCGCTAGTTGTAAGGGCATTATTTGACTTTCCGTTCGGGATTTTGAGCTCTGTGAAAACTAAATTAGAATTACATTTTTATCAAAACTAAAACTTAAATATTTAGATTGTATAATTTACACTTTCAAAACAGCGTACCAAAAAGGTGCCTTAATCTACCGCCTTACTAAGTAGCTAAGAGAAGCTTTAGCTATAATACAAGATAGCTAAGTTTACCAGTGAAGACATCTCGATACCTGGGAGCCCAAAGAGAAATGAGTGTCCATAACCCTCGCGGTACACTTTCGCATCTTGCATTAAATTCTGTTATAACATAAAAAATATATCGTACATATGAATTATAATAATGGTTTAAAAATATTCTTTACTTCTACTTATTCTATTTCTTGTAAATGTTATAAACTTATTATATATTATTTGTCTTTCTTAGTTTGGTATTCTATGGAAGCGTCATTATAGATATTTTTAAACTATTGTTCACTTTTGACTTATCATACATAAGAGTTCTCTTGAGCTTCAAAGCGAAAGATTTGGCATCTAGCCAACATAAAAATCTTCTAAAAAGAATAATAATAAATATAAGTTAAGTAAAAAAATATTGATAGTAACAAAGGCCAGTTATCTACAGCATTTAAAATCAATTTATCGAATCTTATATCACGAGATACGCAGTATTAACTCCAAAAATAACAATAGGATTGAGAAATATTCGTTTCATTCAGTGAATGTACGGAAGCTGTTTTGTATTTAGTACGTTCGGGTAATTACAGTTTTGGTTTAAGGCTTCTGTTGTGTGATAAATCAAGAGCGTACCTTGGATTGTTTATGGGAGCGTTTCCGTATAAGTTGGAGATAAATGGATCATTGTTTGTAGGAATGAAACAGATGTTGCTGAATTCAAGGGAATTTTAAAACCATAGCTCGTGATACAAACATTTTAGTCCAGTGGTGTCACTTAAGGCAGTTTTATAATTGAAAGTAAAGCATACATTTCTAGGGCATACTCTTATTCATCATTGGTATGATATTCATCATTGAATAAAAGTGTATAATATAATTTTATATAAAAAATAAATATAAGTAAACTTGTAGAAGATGTAAGTTGCAAAAAAGTACGGAATAGTCGCAATGATTAATTAAATAGACGTAAATTTCCGGGTTGCTACAACAGTAGCTACAGCTACAACAGAGTGCCACCGTAGTGAACGGTCGCGGGGACGGCCCCCTGGGAAAGGGCTGCAACCCGCACACATGGCCGAGAGAGAGGCGCGCGCGGGTGTTCTGTACTCCCAGCTCACTCCTGCGTGAGAAAGAAGGTGCTGGGGTTCAGCATACCCCGTCTTTGAAGAGACCAATGAAAGTGGACCACCACTAGTCCACGCCACGGCACTCAAGGCGCGCGAAGGAACACCGGGTGGTTTTAGTGGGTATACCATCAGTAGCAACAGCTGATGATGAAGGTAATCTTCAAATTTTACAGCTATACTGAATTTATAGTGGATATGAAATCATCAGCGATGCTAATATATGAAAAAAAATTGTTTACCGACCATTCATAAACATTCTGACACAGTGAATTTTATGGTTAAGATAGAAAAATTGTTATAATGACTGATGCTGGATGTCAATTTTTGTGGAGTAAATCCAGCAATTGTAAAAGTACGGCTATTTGGATCGTTAAAAAACGCAATATTAACTCAAAAAACTCATCTTATTTAGATAGGTAAACTATAACTCAATGTTATTATCTAGGTCCCCTTATTTACAATAAAATAAATAAAGTTGTAGAAATATATTCACAAAATAAAAGTAACTGCAAATTAATTGTGACAAAATGGCTAAAAACCAAAACGTATGAGGACATTGAAAATCTTTTTAAAATAATGGTCTAAAAATGGAACCTAACAAACTAAATGTTAAAAATGCATGTGATGTGTACAAAGTATTAATTTACTCATTTTCTATTTATTCTTCAATATGCATATTTATTTTAAACTATTTAATTTATAACTATATAATAATAAAATTTGTTGCTGTTTCAATTTATATCTATTAGTAATTTACTTTTGTATAATATAATATGAATGGGGTATTTATCGTATATACTATATAGTATATATCATATCAAATAATAAAGGAAATCTTTGTTTAAAATTAACTCACTTCAAAATTATAAAATGTTAATTGTACATAAAATTTATTTGCTTAAGTCCTCACTTTATGTAACCAAACCATATCGATCGTGTCTTACTCATTTAATTTTATATAAGAAGGTAGTTGTAAAAATTTATAATCTATTATTATAACAATAATGTTGAAGTCACTGGAAGGAACTAATACCTAAGGGACAGGCCATGCCTAGGTTAGGTGTTAGTGCTAGAATAAGGTTATAATTATGTAAAACATGTGTCAATAAAGAAATTTTTATTTATTTATTATTTTATTATAAAAAGTGTTATTATGTTGTTATTATAAGTAAACAATATAAAAGAAAATGAAACCACAAGGAAATAAAGAAAAGAATAGTCGTGAGTTTATATAATACAAAATAAAAATTCTTTTGTTTAATGTGTTTCAAGTTTTTGTTCTAAAACCATCATTTTCTAGCAGGTGGTACTATGATTGAATGTTTGGATTGTACCATCATTGTTATCTAATTTATTGGACTAGTTTTTTTCATTCTCATTGTTTATTGTGTCTGACGTAATCTTTTATTTTTATATCTATGTAATATTGTAGAGTTCATAGAATTTTAAATCGAGAACACTCTTTGAAACAGAGTGCGCTTTCATTTGTTAAATTTTAGGAAGAAAGTCTTATAATAAAATCTATCTAAATACTATTTACCTAATAGCTTACTTCTATTGCTCAACACCTCTTTCAAATCAATAGCGAGCTTTAGATTAAAAAATATTGGTTTGGATTTAAATGAGATTTATCTCGTAATTAATGATAATGTGATCCTAAACACGAAGGACATATACTTCTCGTCGATTAAAAATAAACAAATGTTGCTAAATTTGGTTCTTGTAGGAGCCACTACCGTCTGAGTAATTTTGAAATTTCGAAAATTTACATAAAAATGAATGTGAAGTGTAATCAAGGTTCCAAAATAAATTATTTAAAAATCACCTGGAACTTTCCTCAACATTGCGCACTGCGTTTCTGGTTTGTCTACTATTAAGTTAGTGCCGCATGTAGGTCAAGTGCGGTGGCTGTTATTTAATCGATCTATTGTCTAATGGCCAAATTACTGTTATCCGGAACAATATAACACGATATTTCCGAATCAGTATAACTTCACGGTCTAATTTTATTATATAATATGTAACACGAATCGTGTCTAAAACATTTACGTCGTTGGAAGAATTCGTTTTTGGTTTCGGATTTATCTCACTTTGAATTTATGACGCACGATTTATTTTAGAATTACCGAGTCTGGGCTGTAGGTGGGTTTATATATAATTATGAAAAAAATAAGTTGATTAATTTTTTAATGTATATAAAGTTTAATAAATATAGATAGTAATTAATTAATAATAATAGATATAGAAATTAGAAACCAAGAGAACACAGGGAACACAGGAGACATAAGGAAAAATATTTTTAAAATAAACATAACCAGAGCGCAATGTATCAAAACTCTTTTGTATTAAGTTTGTAAGATATCCTAGGTTTTTGAAGTCTTATAACCTTGACGGCCGTCGCCTCCTTCTGCGAGGCAGTCATGTCCGCAAAGGAGGCGGCGGAGCGGGAGCGGGAGTCGACCACCACACTCTCCTCCCGCCAACGCAGGCCACGCCGGCGGCGCCGGAGGGCCAGTAACGACCTCCGGCCGCCGTAAAAAGCGGCCGCGGGCGGCCCCTCGGGGGAGGACCCGCCGCCGGCACTATTGCCGCGAGGGAGAGGGCTGTGTGCTGTTCTGCGGCCCCCCTTAACTGTTGATCCAGGAGAGCGCCGGGGGATGAGATCCTGCCCCCCGGCGCCAACAATTTAGAAGGGGCCCGCCTTAAGACAAAGGGCGGGCCGGCGCCGGCCCGGGCCACAAGATCGGTAGGCCATATATCCGTGGCCATACTCCGTATGATTCAAAAATATCATGCCTATGTATTAATACCGAATATTAGCCTTATTATACCCAACTTAGGGTCTTGTAACTCGGGAAGTAACTTCCAATATAATGTTGGTATTATACGGAGTGTAGACATTATGATGTTACTTGTGCAATACTTAATTCTGGACCTTTTGATATAATATATTGCCGTATATATATGCCGTTTATGTACTAATTTTTTACTCATTAAAGAATTGCAATTTTAATATTGATCAATATTTTGTATGAAAACGAAATCGATTTAAAAACATTGTTTTAATGATTTTAAAATTAATAATTACGAAAGCCTTTAGACTTTAAATTTCATGCAGTTTTATCTTTGCGTGACAATAATTACAATCAAATTCGTTTAAAGTTCAAATCCTTACGCAAAGACATATCCAAAAAGAATAATCTACAATTATATCGTTAGCTAAGCAATTGCTTACGTCTTCTGATTTGTATCATATTATTTTCACATTAGTATCGATTTATTCGCGTGATCAAACATTAATATTAATGATCGTTTTTTCTTTAGACTATGATAAGGTATGAAGACTATTGCTGTGTAGTTTTTATATATTATGTAAGATTAAGTCTAGGTTACATTTTAAATATGTTATTTAATTTTATCTTAAGTACATCTATTTATAGGTATATAAATAGCTCGATAGAGGTCTACAATTGTGCGCGCATCACGGCATAACTACTGGATAGATTTCAATTAAGTTTTCTAAGTTTTATTTTCTAGACACTTGGTCCTTATCTAAAAAAATGTTGCGATATCTTCATTTAATATAAAGTTATTAAAGTTTTAAGAAACAACGATTTTTATAAACACTACGTGTTCATGTGTGTTTTCTTACTGTGGAGAAGTGACAAAAAAAGTGAAGAAAACTTTTTAGATTTATTTGATTTACTTTTTTCGTATTATTCATTGTACACTAGAGACGAAGTACAGATATATCTAGTTTGGAGACCAAACTAAACGATTTATATAATAACATTTTTTTATCAAAAACCTTTTAGCAATGTTATTAAATATAAACATAGAATTTTTTAGAAAAAAGTTACTAGTATCATTTGAAATAAAGTCAGTGGGAAATTAAATAGCGCACACATAAGTTACATGCATTTATATCACTACCATGACTTTGTATTAGCTTGTCCGTTAAAATGTTGTTATACAGACGGGCATAAAATGTATGAAGTGTATAGATGAATGAATATATACAATGGAATACAACTCTTTTGGAAAATAATGGAGTGGCGCAAAAACTTATTTTAGGCTTCGACAGCACATCACAGAACTAAACCCAAAAATAACAAACATCAGATGATAAATTAGTTCAATATGTCCGAAGCCTTATTGTCGTCGTTTAGTACATCATTCTCTCATCGTTAACTTGATCAAATGGTGCTCGAATTTGATATTTATCCTTTAAAGCAGCGGTTCTTAACCTTTTTGACTGACGACCCAAAGATTAAATATATTTAATGCTCACGACCCTAATGTTTTATTTTCCTTCCAGTGATAATAAAAAATAGGATTGACTAAAAGCCCGTGGTTTGTTAAAATTGATGTCATTATGAAATATAAAAAAAATACATTATTAATTTTTTTCTTTATTCAAATCAAAGTGAAACAAGCATACATCGGCAATATTAGTGACTACCCTGATGTACTATTTTTGAGCAAAGCAGATTTATACGTGGAGTTAAGTTTATGGAAAGTACACACCGCATATCATGCTGAGAATCCAGTCTATTTCTGTACTTATTTTTTAAGACAGCAAGGCACGAAAATCCTGCTTCACACAAATAAGTAGTTGGAAATGGTAGCAGAGCCTTTTCAGCTTCACTACCCGCATAGTACTTAACTTATGGTGCGTTCCGAGTCAGGACTCGAGACGTCACTAATTACGGCGTTCATAACGTAATTTAAAAAATTTTCGCGACTCATCCCAATACCGCCCGCGACCCAAATTTGGGTCGCGACCCGAGGTTAAGAAACGCTGCCTTAAAGGTATAGATACTGCGATTGCTACGCAACATCTAATTATATAATAATGACGACCTCGGTAGCGTAACGGATAACGCACTTCGGTACGCTTGCGGAGGTCACGGGTTCGATTCCCGTCTCGCGTCTGGGTGTTTATGTATAATATGTATTTATTTACAAAAAAAAAGTATATAAGTAGTATATTAGTTGTCTAGTACCCATAGCACAAGTGCTATGCTACTTAGTTTGGGACTAGATGGCGCTGTGTGAAAAAAAAAAAAAAAAAAAATTACAGTTTAAAAATCCATATGTAATTATTAAAATGTTTGAATAAAATGTATTTTACTGGCTATGTTATTATATATTTACTGCTTTGATCACCCTGTGGTTTGTAGAAAATAATTATTTACTTTAATTTTATTTCAATAATCTGACTTCAGAAGCATTTACACTCTAAAAATGGAAAAAAATGTATATTATAATTTGACCTTAGCTTGAGTTGACTTTAGTTAGTAGCCTTACGTCAAAGCTAAAATCTTGGACTTCATCATATCGGATAGACTTATTCGATGTAATACCAGGATTTTATAATATCGATGTAAAATTTAGGCCGGAGATAATCGTGATTTGTCGTGGTAAGTCCTTTCTGTAACTTTCCTATTCTTTAATTTTTGGCCCTTTTCTTTATCTCTCTGCAGATATTTCATCTCATAGTCAACTATGAAATATAAATAATACCTCAATATCACCTTTCTGCTAGCCATAAGCGAAAAATAGAAAACGAATCAATTTTTCCATCAAGCGTTGTTTCCACGGATGGCTCTGGTACGATGATGGCGACCGAGTATTAGTAGGTAATGCCGGCAGCTGCTACTGGTACTTCCTTCGATAGCTAGGTGAATAGAACTCACAGATAAGACACTAGCATGCATTCAGATTAGCTTATTCATAGACACACACACACACACACACACACACGCACACACGCACACTCACACGCACATGCACACACGCACACACACACACACATATTGTGCATGTAGATTACTGTATATTGCAAATAAACTTATTATTATTAATAGTCAACTTGTTTATTTCCGCATAACCCACTTATTAGGCTACCCCCGTGACTGTCAAGGTACTTCATCTTGGTATTACTATATTGTGAAAGTACTATGTATGCGATAGTCTGACTCGTATTGGTGCAATTGAGAGCTACAAGACTGCAATAACGTATTTCTCACGCACAACACCTCGAGGCCTCAAAGACATACTCGTATGTAAAGAGTTGTACAAATAGATTAAAGTATTAACATATGCCTACGAGCGCGGAGAGCCTTTGTTGGGTAGATTGGCACCAATTTAGACTAACCTTGACCCCAAACATAGAGTTAACTGTACGATCCTAATTTGTGTCACCTTGTCGTCTTTGTCGGTTTTATATTTACGATATAGTAGTGTCACGAATTATTTCAGTGCACTAAAAACTATTTTCGGGTATTTATGGCCTGGTACTTAGTGCATTTTTTGTAAGTGGGGAGAAACATTGGATTGAAAACCATCCAATAATTTGGTATTTATCATGATTTCATGCCTACCATTATGAAGAAGGAAAATTTGTCGTCAGTGAAATTATTTACAAAACAATACACAAATCATTTACAATTATACAATAAATTGGTTTATCATATATATATTTTTTTACAATTTGGGTTACATTATTGAACTTTTAGTAGGAATACCAATTTTTTTCTAGTAATAAAAATATAGTCTATGTTACTCAAAGATTGCATTTTACAAGATAGCAAGCATTCTATTGGCGAAATAATTTTTGAAATCGGTCAAGTTGTTTTTGAGTTTATTCGTTACCAAATAAAAACACAAAAATCTTTTCGCTTTAGAATATTAGTGTAGATTTCATTTCTAGTTTCAGGTTAAGAAAAAGTTTCAGGTCAACTAGCCTAGCTGCACATATATTTGCGTTGCTGTTCTTCACCAAGATTTACTTGTTATAATAAATAATAGAAAGAGATTTGGTTAAATTTGACTTTTACAGGGGTATTTCTAGGCTTTCACTTTAGGTAAATTTGCAATGGGAGTAGTAGTTTTCCTTTCTTGGTTCTAGAAAAATATTTAAATAATATTTCATAAAATCCGTTCATTTGTGAGTAGACAGTAAACTGTAACTTTCGTTATATAATGACTAAGCAAGCAAGGAAGTTATGACTACGTATTTATTTCTTAGATCATAAGCCACTTGGAACGTAACTACAGTAGCTGTACTGGTTGGTTTGATTGATGATTGGGTATTATATTGATGATATGGAACTAGTCTCTGGAATTTCTAGCACCTATTACCGCAATATAAAAGTCAGTTGAATGAAAAGTAGAGCATAACTATGAAAGATTAAATAAAGCCAAAGTTATATTAAGTAAAATAACTGATAACTGATAGCAACAAAAAGTTTATTAATATAGCCTTTAAAATCAATACCAAGCGCTTAAATTAAAAGTACTATAATCTTTAACGCTGATAATAATAAAACAATTTAACACGATTTCGGAAACAATTTTATCTTTTAAAGACAATTGGTTTTCTTCAAATCATTAATAATCCAAATAAATTATCATTATAGTAAATAAAATTAGGCACTTATGTATAATATTGGCACCAAAGGCTGCCTGAAATACCACTGGAGTCTCAACAAACACGTTGATTAAGTTATATAAAATACATTCTCATCATTATCATCACAGCGTTAACGCTGTACTTTAACAGCGTTAAACCCCGGTTGCAATCCAAACTTCCACTTCGTTCGGTATTCCGCTTTACGATTTTTTCTTCTCCACTTCCCACGGTCTTGCGCATCTCTGGTAGTAGTCCATTAAAACGCATATCACTCTTTGTGACTGTTTGTGTAGCTCTAGTACACGTCATACAGCCGTATAAAAGGACAAGCTTATGATGGTCTTATAGACCTGTCCCTTCAAATTAACCGAGATCATAAATAATATAAAATTCATTACCATATTATCACTTAAATAGCTCCTACATGGTTGTTATATGCAAAACATTAATATTTGTCTCCATTGTGTGTTGATACTTTGAAATATGTAAGGCGTTTATATAAATTATGAATATACCTGTATATTAGCATACTTTGTCGGACGTTTGAATATTTAACTGGCAGGCAATCATTGACAGTGAATTATTTGCAGTATACAATGTAGCGATATTATAATATAATACTCCCGATAATTTTTGAGCTTATCAATGTACCGTCACTATCTATATAAATAAAATGATAGAGGTATGCCTGCAGTGGTGCACGATCACAGCAAAACTACTGGATAGATTTCAATTAAATTTTCTAAGTTTTATTTCTTAGACACTTCTTCTCTTCTTCTTAGTCATTTCACTCTTTACAGAGCGGTCGTGATCAACTCGTAGTACTATTAGAGAGAGATTTTACGCCTTAGACACTTAGACACTTAGCCTTTATCAAAAAAAATATCACGATATCTTCATTTAATATAAAGTTATTAAAGTTTTAAGAAACAATGATTTTTACGTGATCACATGTTCAGTGATGTGTGTTTTCTTGCTGCGGAGGAATGGGGCAAGCGGCGCGCATTCGTAAGAAAACGTATACTCATATAATATTTTCGATTTACTTTTTTCTGTTATTTGACCAGCGAAGCGAGCGGGAATGTATAGTCCATCCAACCATCCAATAATAACTTGTATTTGATGATTTGTTTCGCAACTAGAGGTTTGTTTTTTCTGAAATTCCTCGGTCTCAATACCACTGAAACCCATTTACCCTTCCTGTATATTTATATTTTGTGGTTGTAGGCTTTTAAAAAATATAATAAAAAGTTGCCGACAAGGTTTGACTTATTAGTTATAATTGTTTTTAAGATATCGTGACCAGCGATACTGGCCAGTTAAAATTTCTTAATTAAAATCAAAAAGAACATAAATGGAAAATAAAATAAATAGCCTGAACTGATTATCTGCATTCTACTGTAATAAAATAATTATGCATAAATTCTTGTAAGTTTCGAAAAAATAATTACCAGAAACACTTTCACTGTGATTTTTTGTCCAATTAACATTACCACCAACATACAATAAACGTACAAAATTAACTTTATACGGCCCAGTTTACATTTCATAACTTTGAAATAATCATGATTAACAAAAAAAATTTGCTATTTGATTCTTCAACGAAACAACAATATCTTATAGAGTATGTAAGTAATAACTTGAAGAGTATGTCACCATCCCACCAACACAGGACTAGAGTACGGAGCCACGTAAGTTTTTCCCCTTAACAACTATATCATATGTTATTTTAATGTATGATTATCCTATCATTGATATATTTATTCGATTACCTCCGAGTCGTAATGGCGATCCTTGTGCAATCCGGAACGATTGCGGGAGGATATATATATTTATTTATAAAATATACGTACATATTTATGTAAAAATAGATTTTGTATTTTCACTGCCAATGATGATATCTTATGTGAATTGTAATAACATGTTTGCGAAGGTTGAGTGTTCCTTAAATGTTCAAACGAGTGACCTTTAGTATTACGCCATGCTCGCTCCTCGCTGATTAGCTTTCCGGTTATTAATTTAATTGCATCGATGTTTGTCCATGTGTCAAATGTTGAATTAATTTTAAGTTATTGAGACAGTTAAATCACTTTTTTTTGTAGCATGAGAAGTAAAAATTCATGACGTCGTGTAAGAGTTTCTGAAGATCTTTGAAATCGATATAGTGACACAAAGAGTATCACTATGCTAGGGAGTTTTGTTGTGGATATTCGAGGATTATTCGATAGGAAATATTTGTACAATGCAATCTTAATACAACAGAAATTTCTAGATTGACTAATTACAGGCCTTGCGAGGAAGATGCTAAGAGTTATACAGAAATATAATAAACTCTCGTTACGGTAAATCTCAGACCGCAATATTTAGTGTGTTTATCTAAATTCCTGATGAACTTCCTGAACCATGTACAGTTTCGCTGCTGGTCAAATAATTTTCAACTCTCACGCGCAAATCATTACAGAACTAGTTTATCTAACGACGCCATAAACAAAATAACAATAATTTTATATACGACAAAGAAATCAAAGGTTTCACCTTCGACTACATGGATTGTAATGTCGTTTATTAACAATGAACTTTATCTTATCTACATGGCTATAACAATATCATTTTGTCGAACTGGTGCACCTACGCTCGTCTTATGAATATTTTGACCCACATAATCGATTTAAATATGCTGTGACAATTCACACAGCGCCATCTAGTCTCAAAGTAAGCAGCACTTGTGTTTTGGCTACTAGACAACGAATATACTAATTTTATTGAAGTGAAATTTTTCATCATCGTTATGATTTGAAAATTCGATGAAATGAAAAAGCTACACCAAACAAGAGACAAGCATATTCAAAAATAGGATTTAGTCTGCGAAAGAATGAGATAGAATACATGTATACTGCGATTTCTATACGCTAGTGGCATCGCGAACGCTGCTGACCCATAAGGGTAAAGGAACTTGGGTCACTAATACCGGAACACAACACAAGGTTACTATGGCGACATATTTAAAACCAAAGGTGGGCGCCATCCAGACGGGCTTGGGACCCTACCACGTAGATAGGGTTGTTTTGTCCCCTTTTACGACAGGCCGACACCGGCCGCAGAGGTCAGTATTCTTTATCCACCTATGCACGGATAAAAAAATCTTCGCCTCCTCTTTGTTCGGGCTTTTGTATTATGTATGTTGCGTAGGCTTTCGTATTACCTACTTTTCTGAAGTTTCACTTCTGCTATGTCTGCATGCATTGCTGCACACGCACACTTTTTTTTAAATAAATACATATTGTATAAAACACCCATACTCGGGACGGGAATCGAAACCTAAGAGGCATTCTGACGTACAAAAGTCGTAGCGCCACGGATTTATTATTCGAGTAAATAATAAATTCAGAACAACATTTCTGTTTATTATGAAAGAGCCGTTGCTTGTAGCTGTCCCCAATCCGTTATCAGAGCCGGACGTTGGCGGATGGCCAACCAGGAATCTGCTTTCATGCATCCCTGCGCAAATCAGACTGCCAAATAGGAATTAAATACCACGAATAATTGTATACGTAAATTAAGTAAGTTGATTATATGCTACCTGTAAATCATGCTTAATATCAACCTTTTTAAAGATTGTACAACGTACTAATTAAAAAAAAGCTATATCACAGGGCTTTTTTTTACAAATATACAATATGCGGGCGCAAACATCTAGACTACAAGAAACTATTTGCAACGACCGTACCAGATCACTTGCGTTGCCACTGAATCACTCATATAATCAAATAATACGATTCTGTATATTTACAAAATCATATATTACTATCAAAATTTATATTAGTATAATATTATAGTATACTAGCTGACCCGGCAAACGTTGTTCTGCCATATAAATAATAAAATGTCAAAAAATAAAAAAAAAATTTTGGGGGTGGGTCACCCCTAACATTTAGGGGGATGAAAAATAGATGTTGGCCGATTTTCAGACCTACTCAATATGCTCATAAAATTTCATGAGAATCGGTCAAGCCGTTTCGGAGGAGTATGGCAACGAAAACTGTGACACGAGAATTTTATATATTAGAAGATTTACTATCAAAATTTTCTAAAACGTGAGTTAGTGTGTTTTTTTATTCCTGAGGAACAACAGACAGGCTGACAGGAAGAACAGACAAGCAGGTACCATCGCCTGTGAATATTTGCGACGCTAGGGGCACCGCGAACACGTACCATAAGGGAACAGGAACCTGGGTCACTAATAACGGAACACAACACAAGGTTATTATGGCGGCATACTTAAGACCAAGGGTGGTTGCCATTCAGACGGGCTTAGAGTCGTACCACCTAGCTAGGGTTGTTTTGGCGTCTTCTACGACAGGATGATCCTGGTTGCACTTGCACGGAGAAAGAATACTAACCCCTGCGGCTGCAGCTGTGTATTAGTGAATATACGAAGGCTGTTTGTAATTCCGTGATTATTTGAATAAAAAATTTTGATCAATACATTTAGTCCAGCGTTTTTCCAATTTTTTTATTCCTTCCAAATAATAGGTTTTCTCAAGGCCCTCAAAATAGGTGTTTGTTTCGGTTATGACCTCTTCATTCGACCCAAATTTCTTACCACTCAGCCATTTCTTCAGGTTTGGAAAAAGAAAATAGTTGCAGGGGGTTAAATCTGAAGAATATTCTAGCAGCATATAATATACTAGCAGAAAATATAGCAGTTCGTAGCCCAATTTATGGATTTTGCCATAGTGACTACACTCGTGTGCGTGTGCATTGTCTTGATGGAACAGCACTTTTTTTTCGCCAAATGTGGTCGTTTTTGCTTTAAATCAATATCGAATCTATCTAAAAGCTCTGAATAATATTCGCCGGTGATCGTTTTACCCTTCTCTAATCTATGTGAATGACACCGCGAGCATCCCAAAAAACTGTGGCCATGACCTTGTTGGCTGACAGATCCACCTTGGCTTTCTTTGGTGCACGTTCAACCAGTGAAACCCACTGTTTTGATTGTTTCTTGGTCTCCGGGGTATTATGATGTATCCATGTTTTGTCTACAGTTATATAACGGCGTAAAATCTCGTCCAAATTGCAGTTGAACATCGCCAAAAACTCCTTTGAAGTGGTCACACGGTTGCGCTTATGGTCGAGTGTGAGCAATCGCGGCACCCATCTCACGGATAGCTTTATCATGTCCAAATATTCATGTAAAATGTGATATACTCGCTCAGTTGAGATGCCTATAGACTCAGCCACCTCACGTACTTTCATTCTCCGATCGTCCAACATTATTCCATGAATTTTATCGACGATTTCTGGTCTGATGACCTCTTTTGGGCGACCTGAACGCACGGCGTCACTTGTGCTGATACGACCACAACGGAACTCAGTAAACCACTTCTTAACCATTGAAATTGATGGTGCAGAGTTCCCATAGTATTTATCAAGGCGTTCCTTGTTTTCAGTGATGGGTTTTTACGCAAAAAATAATGCTTAATCAACACACGAACATCACTTTTTTCCATTTTTGTTAAAATTCACGAGGTTGTCTACTTTTAGTGGTTGTCAAACACAAACTAAATAACGCAGCTTGCTCAAAATTTTACAGTAGTCTATTAAAGAATGGTGGTTGACGGCAGCAGTGTTACATTTAAAGTTACTGCACGGGAAATTGAAAAAGTCACGGAGTTATCAAACAGCCCTCGTAAATGTACAATATTAAAAGTATTTTAACCAAACGATGTAGTCTGTCTGTGTGTTACATTTCCACCCCTAAACCGTTGGACCATTGAATTTCGATATAGAGATAGCTTGGACTATGGAAAAGGACACTTTTTTAAATTTATATGGTAGAACAACGTTTGCCGGGTCAGATAGTAAATGATATAAACAGTAATAAATAGTGTAATGAAAAGCAAGAAGCCACAAATAAACACTATAGTGTCTTTTTTAGCTTATATATATATATATATATATATATATATATATATATATATATATATATATATATATATATATATATATATATATATATATATATATATATATATCAAAGCTTAAATAAATTTAGATTAATGAATATGAAAATATATGTACAAATAAGCAATCTGAATAATGAATGTTATGAAATAAAAGAATATCTATGTAAATGAAATTATTGTTGGCACCATTTCAGTCTAGTTCTACTCAGATAATTTTAGTGCCAAATTACATCATTCTCTTCATTAATTTTGATTTTATGTTGAGTGTAAATAAGTACCTACTTATCTGCAAACAGTTTAAGCAATATTGGGTAATAATTTTGCAATATAACAATATTATTATTAAAGTATGTATTAAATTTATAATAACAATTAACGTAAAAAAACACTATAGTAATGAAAAAGTTAATTTTTAGAATATTAATTTGTATAAAACAAAACTTGAATTTTAACCAAAAAGATACCATAAGTCAGATTCTGTAGGTATATCTAAAGTTGTTTTTCCTAGTGGGTGCGTTAAGAATGTTTTAGATCGGAAGTACCGTTCCAATTATATCCAACGTATTTACGAGTATTTGGATTTTAAGGAAATAATTACCCAGTACCTCTCCATGTATACCAGTATCTTTCCATGCAGCAAATGCGCCAGTTAAACATAAGTAAGCTTAAATACCGAAGGTCTTGATTAGACCCTTTTTTTTATATTGCTATGGATCAGCAAACAAGTTGACGGCCCACTTAATAATAAGCAGTTATCGTTGCCTATGGACGTTTACGACGTCAGGGGCACTGACAATATGCTATCGTCCGCGTAAATGGATCGGAACCTAGTTTACTGAGGTCGAAACAAAACACACAGTTTTTTTTTTTTTTTTCTTAAAGCTAAGGCTGTCATCATCTCAGACGACTAACGACAGCGACACCGGGCGGAAAAGGCATTCCGACCCCGTGGGAGCAGGGTCGATCAGCCGTGGCAGCGTGCTCGGGGCGCGTCTCCTGTGAGGCGCGCTCCCGGCTCGAACGCTGCATGGGGAATATACGGAGGGCAGCCACGAATGGCAAGAATACTATTAATTGGGGACTATCGACTTCACCGGTGAAGCCGATCCTATTCTAATCTACTACCGTTTCGGAGTGCTTATAGCTGGGGGAGAAGAAACGGCGAAAGAAACTCCCCCGCAACACATCTATTCTACGTGTATTTCTGTAATGTGTGGTTGTGTATGGCTACAGGCTATGGGGGGCGGAAGGCGTCCCTAAACCTATTGCGTCGGGCTGGTCCATGCCGGACTGGGGGGGATTGCGTCCGCGAGAGCATTCGCTTCAGCGTCCTAGAGATGGGGTCGCGTCTATCCGTGAGCACGTTTCGCGGTCGGCGACGCGCGGGGGGTGCTCGGCGGTTGGGCGTGTAGTTGACTGTCTCCACCACCAGTGGATTGGGATGGTGGGAAGCGAGACCGAAGAAGGATCGCGAGAGGGATACCATGTACTCTTTCACGGGAAGGAGCTCCAGGTCGCGGTGAAGGTCCGCGTTGCGCATATAACGTGGCGCTTGGACTGCCATGCGCAAGAACTTATTCTGCAGCCGCTGCATCGAAGTGATGTAGCATTTGCCGGCATGGGCGAAGACTACGCTCGAGTACGTCATGATCGGTCGGATGCAGGTTTTGTAAAGTGTCACCTTATTTCTAAGGGACATCTTACTCTTCCCGCATATCATTGGGTAGAGGCGACCGAGCACAAAGTGTGCTCTGTTCCTTACCGTCCTGATGTGTTTACTGAAGTACAGGCCTCTATCTAGAGTGACTCCTAGATATTTGACCTCATCAACCCAGGGGATGACGCGGTCAAATAGCTTTATGGGGAAGAGAGAGTGCCGACTCGTGCGAGTCGGCCGACTCTCGTTTTGAGTGCGGGGGCCGCGAGCGAACATGATCACTGCGCTCTTGTCCGGATTCAACTCGATTCGCCAAGTGCGGAACCAGTTGCCCAGCGTCTCAACCGCCGTGTTGAGACGACTGCAGATCCGATATTGATTGATATCGGATGTGAAGAGGGCGGTATCATCTGCGTATAAGGCGAGATGTACCTGTGGGGTACGGGGCATGTCGCTGGTGTACAGCGTGAAAAGTAGGGGGGACAGAGCCGAGCCCTGGGGGACTCCGGCTCTGATGGGCTGGAGAGATGAGCGCGTGCCCTCCACTCTGAAGCGGAAGCTCCGATCAAGGAGAAAGTCTCGTAAGATGAGCACGAGTCTATCTGGCACTCCCAGTTTGTACAGCTTGTAAATCAAGCCGTTGTGCCAGACCTTGTCGAAGGCTTTCGCCACATCGAAGAAGACAGCATCCGTCTTCCAGGGTTTGGGGGCGCGATTGAAGTTCGCGAGCACGTGCTCCGTGATGCGGAGCACTTGCTGGGGGCACGAGTGTCGGGCTCGAAAGCCGAACTGCTCATCGGGGATCAGCTTATTTTCATAAGCGAAGTCTCTGAGTCTGCTCAAGAGGAGGCGTTCGTACAGCTTGCCCAGCGCGCTGAGCAAGCTGATCGGACGGTAGCTGCTAGGTTTCGCAGCGGGAAAACACACGGTCATTATGGCGGCATACATATATAGAGACCAAGGTTGATTGCCATCCAGTTGAGCTAGGAATCCTATCTATGGCCAGTACTCGACGACTGGCTCGGGAGAAGGAACGGCTCCTTGTCGTTTAGGGTGACGCAGGTGCTGTCGGGGCACGGCTGCTTCGGCAAGTACCTGTGCCGCATAGACAGGGAGCCGGACGCTCGGTGCCACCACTGCGTCAATTGTGGGGAGGACACGGCGTAACACACACTCGCCGAGTGTGTAGCTTGGGAGGGGCAGCGCCGTGCCCTCACAAATGAAGTAGGAGGAGATCTGTCGCTGCCGGCTGTAGTGCGGAGGATGGTCGGTAGCGCAGAGTCATGGGATGCAGTGGTGTCCTTCTACGAGGAAGTGATGTCGCAGAAGGAAACTGCGGAACGGGAGAGGGAGATCTCGACTCCCTTCCCCGGCCGCAGAAGGCGCACCGGGCGCAGGAGAAGGGCGGACAACGCCCTTTTCCGGCCCCCATGAATAGGTCCAGGGGCGAGGGACTTGGGGAAGTTCCCGCCCCCTATTCGATGGACCCGAAGTAGAGGCGCGCGCGGGTGTCAGCGCGCGCCTCTGAGGCGATGCACGGGGTAGTTAAACACCTCACTACAGGAGATGAGGCCCGGACAGACCGGGCCAGCACTAGTGTGGGGCTGCGGAAGAATTTGGATTCCCGCGGCCCCGCGCGCACGTGTGAGGAGATACCGGAGTTGTGGTTTTAGCAGGTAAGAGTCCGGCACGCCCCTCCGCCTTTCCCCAGGCGAAGGTAGTCCATGAGGATTTTCCCACCCCGTAAAAAAAAAGGAATCCTATCTATTCTATCCAAGCTAGGGTTGTTTTGTAAGCCTTTAAGACAGTTCGGCCGCAGGGGTTACTATTTATACTCCGTCCCTGCACGGATCTAAATATAAAAATAAATAACGAAGTCAATATATTTTTACAAAACCAAAGTGAATATTTAAGCAAAACAGATTGCATTTTAGTCGTTAAAATCTCATCCAATTAATTATTCCGCTCTACTAAATACTAATTTAATCCAGAAAGTTTCCGGTAAAAAGTAATTAATATTCAGATTCCCTTTGTCACTATCTTTCTTGTTCATCCACCTCGTTTTCACCATTAATCATTGGGCATAATTTTTAAATGTCAAAGCCATTCTTTTTTTTCTTTTGAAAAATATTATATCCCACCCCGTACGATATTGCCACTATATATAGGCACGTCATCTAATAAACTAATTTTATGCTTCAAATGACGGGAACGGACACTTGACACAAGGGTTGTGGGGCTATTCCTATCATTGTGTTACATTCACGCAATAAGGTGGTTAATAAAAAAAATACTAGACTGCGGTCGATTGCCATCCAGGCGTACTTTATTATTTTATTATTGTGTTATTACTTTTGTAATTACTGTATAGTTTTATTGTGTTATCCTAGTTATAAGTTTTATTTTATATTATAATGTCTAATAAACAATAAAGAGTTATCTATCTATAGTTAGTGGTGGACATAACAAGTAAGGTTATATAATAAGAAAATTAATAACTATATTGTGTTAATTCACACAGCGCCATCTAGTCACAAAGCAAGCTGCAGAACGCTTGTATTATTATAATTATACTTTTCTATTGTAATTTAATATGTATAAATACTCAGACTCGAGATGGAGATCAAACGCCGCAGGCGTTTCAACGTGCGAAAAGCGTTGCTATGCTACGGAAGTTGTTAAATATAATATTAGATCCGTAGTTGCTGGTTACGTTGGAAACGTGGTTCTAAGCTTCGTTAGAGATGTCGCTGTAATAAATCATGAGCGCTTCAATCCACCACTAACTAGATACGAATGTCAGCACGTAAACGTATTTTCCATGAACGTGAAATTTAATTCTGCATAGAGGCAGGCTTAACGAGATTGGGAAAGTTTTAGCTGCGGGAGTACGCATATCACTATGATGGAAGAGATACTTTACAATTGTATAATAATTGAATACACTTGCTAGAAACTAGAATCTACTACTATTAGGGTTTTATATATACTAGAGTAAACTAATTGCAAAGCATACATTATTTTGCTTTACATGGAAAGCGAAACTATATGAGATCATAAAAGGCCACCTATATAGCTATAAATGCCTCTGAAAATTTGTTATTATAAATTATATATTCGCACGCAAGCTACACAAATTCAACAACATCAACAAAATAAAGTATATATGTAGTATATCAGTTGTCTAGTATCCAAAACACAAATGCTCTGCTGCCTTCTTTGAGACTAGGTGATGCTGTGCTGCTGCGAATGATCACACCATGGAATAGTATTATTTATTATATTTCACAAAAATAAGCTCTTAAACAACTCCCTAATAAACTTATTGTGCAGTTTCCTATAAGAGTTTAAATTTGTGTACAAAAGTGCCTAGAATAGATCAATTTCGGACTGAAATATTTTATTATTTGTTACACGATAAGTCTACTCTATGTTACACATTGTATTTCCGGGATATGATGGATATTATATTTCAAAAAACACTGCTTTGGTTATGACAGCGGATATTTGACAGGTCACACACGAACAATCAATAGTATTTACTAACTATTCGAAACAGTGCAATAAATCTATATTTATACAAATAAATAAAATTGCAGGGTCTGTTTGTAATATTAAAATAACCGATTTTACTAAGTGTATATGGATGTATACACGGTACATATACCAAAACAACATTTTTTACAATTTTTGTCTGTCTGTCTGTCTGTTTGTTCAGGCTAATCTCTGAAACGGCTGGACCGATTTTGACGGGACTTTCACTGGCATATAGCTGATGTAACAAGGAGTAACTTAGGCTACTTTTATTTTAGAAAAAAAAAATAGATTTTGTTAAAAATGATAAGTATTGGAAATAATAATCCAATTTAAGTTGACCTCAGATTTATATCATCAATCATATAAAATAGGGTTCTGCTTAGACTGGACTTTCTAGGTTCGAACGCAGTTTGTATATTTCATTTATTTATATTTTAGGGTTTATAGGGTTTGTAATCCAAAATAAACCATAAGATATATCCAAAAAATGCTGCCCAAAGTCACTATTCCACGCGTACGGAGTCGCGGGCACAGCTAGTTAATTTTATATAATTGTTACAATACATTCTAAGCAGAAATGTTGTGTGGTCATATAAAGTAGTCAATCCGAAGAGTATTTTATCGTATATAAATGTTGTTATGTGTTCTAATTGTATATTTTACCTAATAGTTTGTCTGTATATGTCCATCAATTTTATGTTTATATAAAAGTATAATAAATATTTTCACCTAGAACGGGATACTGTCTATAAAAAAGTTGGTAATTAATATATCAAATATATTATACAATATATACTAATTATTTCATTTAAAATAATTAAAAACTAAATGAGGTCCAGCCCCAACAGCCCACATTCATCGGGTAACATATCCAGAAGGTTGCCTTCGCATATTAATCTTTGATGTCATAAATAATTAAAAATAACTATGTTTTCCCAACAATATGTTTTTATTAGCAAAAGTGTGATAGCAGACAGTGACAGAATGACTATATTCCAAAAGTTAAACCCTCATCAACTATTTATATAGAATAGAAATGTGTATAAATATCTTCAGACAAATAAATGTAACTTTTTGAAACATTTCGAACTTATCGAAATCTAACGTTCATTATCTTGAAATACGAGTAATTTGTACATTACTTCCATACCTGTAAAGGATGTAGATTTAGCATACATTTCTATTTGTCATTATTCGATACTATAATTTTCAATTTCAGTCTTGTGCAATTCCGCGCGTTATTGTTGTACATTATTAATAGACATCAAAATATTATATCAATTATATGATATAAAGTTTTATATATTCTTTTACAAACCTTTAACCGCAAAATATGATTACTGGCTTCAAACTAATGACATTTCGTACACAATAACAATAGGATAATGTCATTTAACTTTGTGAGTGACAATACAATATAACATAAAATATGGCCAAACACATCAAGTCTGATAGTAATTTCTCAATAGACAGCTTGGAGCAAGAATTCAATGATAAAACTTCTGTGGCGTGTGAAAGTTCTAATGAAAATGTTGATACTATACTGGTCCCGTTTTACGATAAAGACGTAATAATAAAAGTACCAAAAGAAACAAAACGATGCCATAAAGAAAAAACAGATAAACAGAATAGGAAACAAAATCAAGATGAAAAGCATGCCAACTATCTTGTAAATAAAGATAAAAGTATGTCTAAACGTACTTCATACTTGGAAATATTTCGCAAACAACTAGTTCCACGAGGAAATATGAAAAGATGTGACAAAGAAATAAGATCTATATCACCTGAAATAGGAGACAGCGTCAGAGATAGTTTCAGTGAGGACATAAATAACCCATCTAATGAATTTTTCAATACAGAGTGTTATAATGAAATTTATTACGAACAATTACTAAGTAAAGATTTTGAACAATATTTGGATTATCCTATCGATAGTTTGCAGTTGCCAGAAGAGATATCTAACCATATTGAAACTATAACGCGGAAAGAAATTACAGAAAATGATTTCAAAAGTGTTTCGGAAGTCTCGCATCGACGTCGTCATGTGAGAAGGGTCACAGAACAACCAATACAAAATATAAAATTAGGTGGCTTGGGTCCTGATATCGAAAGAATAAAGCCTCGTTTAGAAAGAGCTAGAAGTCTCCAAAGATATTCCGAGAAAGTTAGAATGGAAAACCGTCTAAAGATCTACAAAAAAACTATTGAAGATATAAATAATGAGAAAACTGTAAGAGAAATGTCAGCGAAAGAAAAAGTTTCCAGAAAACAAGTTGAAGACAAGAATTCTAAGACTAATTATAAAGAAAGAGATATGTCTTCATACTTAGTCAATAAAACTACTAAAGATATAAATCTGCTTAAAACTAAAATATATTCTTCTAAATCTAAATCAGCAGGTCTACAGGAAAGTAGAACAAGGAAAGATAAAGAACGACAATTAATATCATCATTAAATGATAAACATGACAAAAAAGAAAAAACAACAAAGAAGAACCATAATTTTGCAATTAATAAGGAGACTATGAATAGAATCTGCGATGGTGGCGGAAATAAGGCAAGATTCAGTGCAAAAAATAAAGCTATTAATACTGAAATCAAACAGATAAAAACAGAAGCACCTATAGAAATAAGTTTTTTGGTTAATATTGGTGGAATAAGGCCCTCTTCTGCGCTGCGAACATTGGAAGAAAAACATAAAATGTATCAAGAAAAGATCAAAGCTTTTACAACAAATTATAATATGTTTCAATGAATATTGATGAAAGTTTTGTGGTATTTTGGTATTGTATTTTTCAAAAAAATTAGTTAATATTTTAATAAAATATCGACACTAGATCATTTATTTACTGTGTCATAATCATAGCCATGTCACAATAAGGACGCCTTCAAATTAGCCGCAAAGAGCCGCGCCGCAGCAGCGCGGTCGCGCTGCTGTCGCTTGATTCGAGTATCATAGTGATGTACCTATATTTATTTTCACGATGGACTCTGACGAAGAAACACTGTTCTTAGTGTTACTATTAAAACGAAAAAGGAGGTTCAACAAAGAAAAGAAAACTTAAGGAAACCTTGCCGTTATTTAATCAAAATAGTCAACAAACTGAATTTGATAAAGTAAAGGACTACTGTGACAAAAAGTTTCAGAATTACTAAGATTATCAAGAAAACAATTCTACGAATTACTTCTCTGTTTAGAACAATATATTGGAAAACAAAATACAATATTACAAAATACAAAATTCTTCAACCTAATTTTCGTTCATGCTACAAAATTTACGTGTGTACCGTCACTAGTCGATCGATGAACTGATGCGCGGCCGCAGCGCGGCTGCAGCGCTGCAGTCGCGCATTTTTAATTTATATGGATCTAGAAAACAGCGTGGCCGCAGCGCTGCAGCCGCGCTGCTGCAGCGCGTCGCTTTGCGGCTAATTTGAAGGCGCCCTAAATGAATGTTAAGTGTTTTAATGGCGATGCTTATAGATTATATTTAACATCAATATATTGTTAATCAATTAAAGGTTGATAACATTTTGAGTAAAATCAACATATTAGATTCTAATAAAATCTAATAGAATTGACATAATGACTGACGTGAAGTGAAAGTGATATTTGCAGACGTCTATTATGTTAATATATTCATCTAATATAATTTTGCGTTTTTTATTATAATATGTTATTATATTATAACAATGATGTAATGAGATTAGATCAAATTGTTTATACAAGTAATGCAGTAAGAGTGGAAATATTTGATAATTCAAATAGATTTAGTAGATCATAGCTGTGTATAATAATTTATATATATTATATAAAACAATAATTAGTTGTCAGGCTTTATTTTATGTATCTACAGTTAATATTTTTAATTGTAAATATAAATTATATTCAGTAATTAATCATAACTAATTTACGTAATGGTTTGCTTTGTACTTTTTAGATCTTATATCCTTTCTCGCAATTAAAGTTTGGTTACGATGAAACTTTCCTATTTAAGTGTCGATGATTGTGTGCAAAATCTTCTTTCATAAATGCTCAACGTGTCTTTTTTATTAATATAATATTCGACTCGTCATCCGATGAAAAAAATTACTATCTATAATATTCGGTAGGTATATCATAAATCTCAATAAAAAAACGTAACGGCAAGCAAACATAGATGAGTACAAATGCATTGTTACCTACGCGAGCAAATAGGTCAAGCAGATTTGCTTTAGGTGCCTAAAAATAACTTAACTTTTTATAAATTATTTAGAATTATATCGGCTACACTAGGTTACTTTTAAATTTTATTTACATATTATTTATTATTATTATGGCGGCATACTTATGACCAAAGGTGGTCGCCATCCAGACGGACTTGAGGCCCTACCATGTAGCTAGTAGGGTGGGCTGTTTTATCGCCTTTTACGACAGGCCGACCCCGGCTGTAGAGGTCTGTATTATTTCCCCGCCCCTGCACGGATAAAAAAATATACCTAACTTTAAGAACTTAGACTACATCATTGTATTGAACATTACAAATGCTTCTGAAAATAAATTCAGTAAACTAGATTCTTAGTCCTACAAATTTATATTTTTCAGTAAATTTTATGTCTCCTATAACCACGTAATAATTAACTTAAATAAATGTCAATTTCAATTATAAATATATACACACATCAAAAAAGTCTAAGCAACATGTACTAATTTAAATTTTAGGATGGTGGAAGAGCCGCTGTATGGATGAACTTCCTGAGCACCTGAGCCTTTCAGTATTTCCGGGCCGACGGTACACTCGCACCCTTCTTGTATCAGGCCTAAACCCCAAACGCGACTCATCGGAAAACATAATTTTATCCCATTGTTCCTGGGTACATGTTCTGCGTTCACTACACCATTCATTTCGACGAGTGCGATTCCCGTGACGTATCGGTGGGCACCTAATTGGGCGTCGAGCTCGTAGGCCGTACTCATGCAGTCGATTTCGCACAGTTTGGGGACTTACATCAACACCACTTGAATTTTGTAGCCTCAAACTTATCTCTCGAGCGGTTGGCTGGCGTCTTGCAGTCAGTTGTATGTACCGGTCTTGCCGAGTGATTGTACTCCTTTTACGGCCTGAATGCTGTTCAGCGGGTTCCCTTGTATTATTGTAGCGCTGCCAAAGACGACAAATAACACTTCTATGAATGCCAAAATGCCGAGATACCTGAGATTGATTACTTCCCGCTTGCAACATCCCTACAGCTCTTTGCATTTCATTTGCCGTCAAATGACGTCGCTCCATGACGTAAAAAATATCTAACAATTCAATTTTGTCGCTAACTTTATTTAAATGGTTGGTAAAATTATAAAATCAAGACTAAACGTAGCAATAAAAACGCACTTAAATTCAAACAAATTCCCTTTTATTTAATTTTATGAAAAAAACAAAACATAATCGAAATTTTTTTAACGCCAGCCAGTATGTCATCAATAACAAAAAAGTTTACATACCTACGCACTTTGAGTAAGTAAAGACTTAGAAATTAATTACTATAAATGGTAAATTTGTAATATCATGCATGTTGCTTAGACTTTTTTGATGTGTATAGTTTCATTCTCGATGAAAGTGTCACAAACTGAGGAAGATGATTGGTTTGGAAATATATTGCGTCATTAAAATGATAATATTTAATATGCGTAAAAGGAACGGCTTAAATAATTCGCGTCATCATTTTGAATCTTCTTTAATTATATGGACAATCAGTTTTACACCCGCTTCTTACGAATTTATGCACAAATGCACGGTTTTATGATCATTGTTAATTAATTTGATAAATAAAATATTAAATTGTATATTATTCTGTCTATTTATTTATTTTAATTGTATTCTATTCACATTTTATTGTTACACAATACTTTAGTCCTAATAATTTCTAGATCCGGTTTCATTTCTGCAGAGAAAGTGGGCTTCGGCCCTCAAGGTGTGATTGGGGTACATTCACCACTCTGGGTAATACACTTAAAGTTGTGAGTTTCTTCGTACTCATTAAAATTGTTCGGGTTTTATTACTCTCAACAAAATAAAGGCCGTTAGTATTTTCTTTAAATATAAATGCATGTAATATATATACAAATAAAATAAAGCTTATTTTGGTTTAAATAATACGAGTTTGGTGGTGTACTATAACATCGATGTATTCTTTGACAGCAACCGGATTTAGAATTAAAATTAAGTTACGTAAAACCTTTTTTATAATTAATTAGGCAATGTTTAACGAAACTTGATTATCATTACCACACGTTCGACGTTCGTTTCGACTCAAATATGGAGGTATTTTAAACTTCTGTCTGTTGTTAGGTCATCGTCATACGCTAGCGTTGTGTTCTTCGCTTTACTAGTTTTTCTTCTCCACTTAACATGACATTGGATATGTTCCCTGTTAGCAAAGTTATTGATAAGCATATCGCTCTTTGAGATGCTAAGCCAATACTTTTACGACCTATCCTTTGTCGAAGACCGCTGTATGTAGCATGTGCCTTGATGATTTCCACTTGGACTTCGTTTTATAATCGTTATAAATCAACGTGTCGATCAAGATATATTCCATTCAGACCTTATCAATCCAGATTAGAGTATGGTTTTGTTGATTTTAATCTTTAACAGAGCAAATTCGCAATAATTTTTTTTTTACATATATTGTGTAAACATAGCAAACTTTTTGGATGAATCTTAGGTATTTAATTACTACTGATTCGCCATCTACACGATGAATATAAATTACTTCGACATACTCCTAGCTGGAGTATTTATGTAAAATATGCTACTATTGCAAAGTTTTATTAAAACTGTGTTAAAAATATCTTTATAAACCCAAAATAACTATAAATCTCGAATGTGATTTTATTAATCAACTATTAAATAGTATATATATATATATATATATATATATATATATATATATATATATATATATATATATATATATATATATATATATATATATATATATATTAGATATAGGGAAATTATAAAAAAAATACAGTTTCTAGATCATCCTCGGACAGAAACGTCCCCGAAACTATAGCTGCTTTTATAGTTCTTTTCCATTATTTATAATAAAAATACATTTGTAATATTACATTGAATTCCTTTCAAAAGTTGCATTCAATTCAAGGCTGAAGAGAACATTCAAAACCCTCGTTGCATTTATGTACAGCCAAAATGTAAAGCTAAATTAGTCGAATTCATAAAAATATATATAGTAAGTATAATTCCAGGTTTTTCATTATTATCAAGTTTTATACATTATTGTAAAAGTAATGGTGTTATAAAAAATAATAAAAATAAAACAGCATTTATAAGCCTTAGATATCAGTATTAGCAGTACATTACAGTTTTATTGTAAAATCTCTAACAATTTGTTTAATGGCTATCTTCAGTTGTAACAATGGTTCAAATTACTTCGTGTTCTGCATTCTTTTTAACTCCTTTTTCATTTTTGCAGAATAGCAGACAGGCTGATGGCCCACTTAATAATAATCTACTTAATAATAAGCAGATACCGTCGCTTATGGATATTTGTGACGCCAGGGGCATTTCTAACCCACTTCCGTCTGCGCAGGGAAACTGGAACCTGGGTTACTTACGCCGGAATGTAAAACTTTAAAGGTAGCCTTTTTTTAATGCTGTAGGACAGCAGACAGGTTGACGGCCCGCTTAGAATTTAGCAGTTACCTTCGCCTATGGGTGTTTGCAACACCAGTGGCATCACGAACACGCTGCTGTCTCATGAGGGTACAGGAACTTGAGTCACTAAGGCTGGAACACAACACAAAGTTATTATGGCGGCATACTTAAAACCAAAGATGGTCGCCATCTAGACGGGCTTGGTGGCCTACCACATAGCTAGAGTGGGTTGTTTTGTCGCCTTTTACGACAGGCCGATTCCGGCGGCAGTCAGTATTGTTTCTCCGCCCCTGCACGGATAAAAATAGGTTAAACAAACCCGTCAATCCGCTACGGACAAGCGTGGTGGGTATACTATTCATTTCCAATAGAGCGACCGAGCCCAGCAGCGCGACGTTATCAACTATTACTTCATACTAACAATATATTATGTGAGTAATGTATCGTATATAAGCTAAACAATAAACCTTCGGGAATTGAATTTGAAAGAAAATGCTTATATGATGCCACGATAATTTTTTTGTACAAATAGTCTTAAATATTTACTAAACAGACTTCATACAGTGTTTATTATTTAAAATTAAAATTTGACAACCCTACTAATGGCCTTCACGAAAAGCCATGACATTTGGTTATTAATTGATGATACAGCATGATTTTTTTAAAGGTGGGATGGTGTTTTAATGAATTAAATTTATCTACGGATACATTTATGATGGGAATTTCAGTAGTCGATAAGCATGTCTTTAAATAAATGGAAAATCGATTTCCAGTTTAAATAATATTAAAGGTCAAAAATGTATTTTCAAGATTCTTCATTTTCTTTGTTCATTTAATAAGAAAAAGGAGCAAAAGTACTTGTAAATTTAAGTATTATTTATGACATACGGATATAAGCCCTTTTTGTAAATTATTTCACGAGACAAAAGGCAATATTAATTAATAGGTACAAATAATACAAATTAACAAGGACGTTGAAGATTCATAGATTACTGACACTATTGACATTATCTAACAAACTATGGCATACACTAAACGTGACATTGGCCGAAGCCTACTTACCAGATTCGGTTGATCATATGAAGAAATAATCATAGATTTACACATTTCATAAGGGTCAGTTTATATACACACATGATTAATGAAAGCGCTTTTCGGCATTGCTTGTCTAATATTTGAGGTCTAATTTTCATCAAAATTTATCGTATTTTTTTTATTAATCGTCAACTGATTTTAAAAGATTGAGGAGTTTCTTAATTCATCGCGCATTTTTTTATTACTGTGGAACAGCAGAGAGGCTGAATGTTGCTTATGGTTGTTTGGGACACTAGGGGCACCGCCAATACACCGCTGTCCGTGTAGGGGAACTGGAACCTGGGTCATTTATGCCGCAACACAATACAAGGTATTATGGTAGCATACTAAAGACCAGGGGTGGTTGCCATGCAGACGGGTTTTATCGCCTTTTGCGATGGGCCGCCCCCGGCCACAGGGGCCAGTAGGTATTCTTACTCCGCACCTGCACGGATAATTATTTGTCATTAATGAATATTAAATACACAACGATAGTGATATCATTGCAAATATTGGGAAAGAAAAATGTTTTAAGTCTACAATATTTAAATTTTGACTGTGAGGTCATAGCCAGAAATGAGACCTGTATGAGGTTACTCTGTAAGTATTTTTTCCTTTGATTAGTTTTAGCATTTAAAGGAAGGGCCCTCCATGGATTTAATTTTGTGAATATAGATCGAAAGTAATCAATCCAGACTATCACGGTCGTATATGGTTTAAATGATATACAAAGGGCGCCGGGCGTTAGCAACTGCTAACATGCTGGCTATACTTGAGCCGAATATTTTTGAATGCGACGACTGGAAAGACTCTGATTCCTTGGCAGGCTGTATTAATCCAGTGGAATGCGATGTTTTGCCTGAACTTACCAATCAAATAGGACTCGACAGTATGGCGGCTGATGCTGCAGATTAACTGAAGGAAATAAACTTTCTCATTTATATTTGACATTTAGATTGCATACTTTATATTGGTAAGCTCTTAAAACATTAAGCCTCAAAGAGTTCTCAAAAAGAATTCTTCCAGCGTCACAATGGCCTTTCCTATTTAAAGTTGTGTCGCTATCAGCCTCTAGATTATATGCACAATTTGATGGGGAGGACATCCTCAGTGCGTGTGCGGCTGCCGACCTCGCCATCGTGAACACGTATTTCAAAAAGAAACCCGAGCATCTCATCACCTACAAGAGCGGGAGGAACGCTACCCAAATCGACTTCCTACTCACTAGGAGACACCACATCAGCAAAGTGGTCAACTGCAAGGTCATACCCGGTGAGAGTCTCACTGCACAACATCGCCTTCTTGTCATGGACCTCTGCGCTAAGCCTAAAGACTCGCATACTGAGCGCGTTCAGCGCCGAATCAGGTGGTGGCTGCTCGATGAACTCACGTCCCAGGAGTTCGCCTTAGCCGTCGGTGACAAGTGCGCCGGTGGTATGGGCGAACCAGTTCAGGCTTACTGGGACAAGATTCAGGCGGCTATCCTTGGGTCGGCGAAGGAGGTGCTTGGGGTGTCTAAGGGCGGTCGCAAGTGTGACAAGGAGACATGGTGGTGGAACGACACAGTCCAGAGGGAGACTAGAGCGAAGAAAGCCCTCTTTAAGAAGTGGCAAGCGTCCAGATCTCCTGAAGATCGCGACGCATACCGGGTGGCAAAGCGCGCCACTAAGAGAGCTGTTGCCAGAGCCAGACGAGACAACTTACAACCACTTTACGACAAGTTGGAATCGTCTGAGGGGCAGAAGCTCATCTATAAGTTGGCGCGCTCCAGGGTCAAAGCGGCACAGGACATTTCCAAGTGCCGCTGTGTAAAGGACCCTGTGGGCAACCTGCTATGCGAGGACCTCGCGGTGAAGGAGAGATGGCGCTCGTATTTCCACAAGCTGCTGAACATGCAGCATAAAGGGGTGCAGCCGCCAGATCTTCCTCCGAATCAAGGACTAGTGCCACTGGTAACGCCTGCAGAGGTCCAGAATTGTCTTCGCCGCATGAAGAATCGGAAAGCTGTTGGATCCGATGGAGTCCCCATCGAAGCCTGGAAGGCGATGGGCTTTCGTGGTGTGGGCGTCTTAACCGACCTCTTCAACCAGATACTCCTCACCAGTACGATCCCGAGCCAATGGAGACTGAGTATCATTACTCCAGTCTTCAAGGGCAAGGGGTCGGTCCAGGAGTGCGGTAGTTACCGAGGGGTTAAGGTCATGTCCCACACCATGAAGCTCTTCGAGAGGGTTATCGACTCTCGGATTCGACAGGAGTGCACTATCTCGGAATGTCAATATGGGTTTCGCCCTGGTCACGGGACAATGGACCCTGTTTTTGCCCTAAGGACTGTCGCGGAGAAATACAGGGCGAAGAATACGCCTCTGCATTGCCTGTTTCTCGACTTGCAGAAGGCCTTCGACTGTATTCCTCGCGCGATAATCTGGTGGGCATTGCGGTCCAAAGGGATTCCAGAGGCCTATATTGACATCATCCGAGACATGTACCGTGACTCCGATTCCGTAGTTCGGACCGCTGTTGGCGACACAAAACCTTTCCCCATCACCGTCGGAGTACACCAGGGATCCGTCCTTAGTCCGTTTCTGTTTAGCGTGGTATTAGACGTATTGTCAAACAGCATCAGAAACTCACATGAGCAGCCCCCGTGGCTGCTCATGTATGCTGACGATATCGCGCTGGCAGATTCGGACAGGGGTAGGTTGGTGCGACGTGTGAAGGCGTGGAAGGAGTCGCTTGAGAACGGTGGTCTGAAGATCAATGTGGCGAAGACCGAGTACTTGGCCTGTAACTCCACAGATCCCACACCCGTACGCATAGGTGGCGACACGATCGAGCGCACGGAACAAGTGAAATACCTGGGATCTGTGTTCCATGCGTCTGGTGACATCGATTGCGACGTCAAGGCACGCATTGCTGCCGCGTGGGCCAAATGGCGTGAGGTAACTGGTGTCATTTGTGACCCCAAGATGCCGGTAAAGTTGAAGGGACAGGTCTATAAGACCATCATTAGGCCTGTCCTTTTATACGGCTGTGAAGCGTGGCCGGTGTTAGAGCGACACAAGCAAGAGCTGCGTGTCACGGAGATGAATATGCTGCGGTGGATGTGTGGAGTGACGCGGAAGGACCGCGTCAGGAACTCCCGCATTCGCGGCAGTCTTCATGTCCGTGACATTGCGGACAAATTACAAGAGTGTCGGCTCCGTTGGTACGGCCACGTTTTACGGCAACCGGATGCTTACGTGGGTAACAAATGTCTGGCCATGCCGCCTCCGCCGGGCCCCGGCAGGAGGGGTAGACCCAAAAAGTGCTGGCTTGACGTCGTAAAGGGTGATATGCGTGCCAATGGGCTCACTACCAGGGATGCTGAAGACCGTGCGAAGTGGAGAAGAAAAAGTCGGAAAGCGGACCCCGGGCGCCGAAGCGAGAGTTTGGGCTGCAACCGGGATAGAACGCAAAGATGATGATGATGATGATGATTATATGCACAATTTAAAAAGATTAGTTAAGACTGACAAACAAAAAAGTTGGCTCGAATTCAAGCTATTAGGCCCTGAAAGAGATTCAAATAATATTTATGTCGAGTTAAATAGAATAATAAATAATGATATAGTCAGAGTTAGATGTCATGATAACAAATTTGAACAAGCTCTTTGGATACATATAATGTATTTATAAAATCAGATCTAAGAAAGATCTTTACATTTTACATAGAGCTTTTAAGTACATATCTGTGTGAAAACCACCAAGCTCTAAATTCTGAGTGCCTAAATATTTGCGTATTACCTAATACAAATTGTGCTTGCTTAGATTTATAGGATAACTCAGTCAGCAATTGCATGCTCTAGTTAGGGCTTGTTTTGCAACTCTCTAACTTTTCGATCTATTCCTGGACAGAGCTAAATAGGTACTGTCACTTTGTTAGATATATCTTCAAGTAATAGTTGTATTATTTTATTGCCGTTTTAATTAGCAATCTAACATTTGTTTAAATTTATTGTTCTTGATTACATTGTCAGATATGACTGTATTTTAAAACTAGTAAACATCAATTTCAATGTCATGGACATCGATCCAGTCCCCTAAAATAAGAGGTAATCGGTCGCTTTCTACAAGTAGAATAAACCGCTTAAAGCAAATACATATAAACATGTTATAGATTCGCAACTTTCGATTATCAACGACTTTTATCGTGTAGGTGATTATTTGATTTCGGTGGTTATATTGAAAATATTAAATTTAATTGATAAGTATTCATTCATTCATACTTAACTGGAACAGATATAATTATTATTAAATTTTCCAAGTTAATAAATACTTCTTCATCGATACACATTTTTTAACAGAAAAGTTACTAGAAATGAGAGTGGATGGATACAAGAGCAGGGGTAGACCAAAGAAAAGATGGATTGTGTAAAAGATGATATGGTTAAAAATGGTGTGAATGTTCAGATGACAGCTAACAAAGAAGAGGGGAAGGACAGGAAATGGTGTGCCGACCCCACATAGTTTGGAATAAGGACAGGAAGAAGAAAGATCCCTGCACACAGTTACCAAAAGTTTGCACCTGAAACCTTTATCGTTGGGCCTCTTCATTGATACATCATCTAATATTTACATCATGACCAAAATAAACTATAGGCATCATACAAATATTTTGTCTTCCTAGTATCCATTGAGCCAACCGTGTCAATATCAAAGAGGTATATAATATATATATATATACATATATTAACAAATTTTAAGTCGGTAACCAAATTGACTAAACTGATGTGCGTAGCGGGCAAAATTCGCGTAAAATTGCGCGTGCGACATCTAGTCTATACATTAATTAACACATTTCAATAAAAAATGATAAAATTACAATAATTTATTGCAAAGTTTTATAATAATATATTGCTCAATTACACAAACTATTATGTATATTTATACATAGACAATTTTATCTTATCGTTTTTTGAAAATATTTAGGTACTAACATTAATACTAATATTTATTCAATGTGTGATACTAAAAAAATATTCTTCCTTATGAAGGGGTACATTACAAAACTGGCACATAAAACAAGTCAAACTCTTTTTTTTTTGTGAATTCGCCTCTTTATTATTATTATAAAAAATGTTATAATAAAAAAAAAAAGGAAAAATTTGTTCAATCGTCATAAGTCAAGTCAAAACTGAATTATTTTTAAAACTATTTTCAGTTAAATTATGAGTCATGGGTATGAAAACAATAACAAGATGAAATTTATAGTTCCTTATATTTATTATATAAACTAATGTTAAAGAAGTAACGCTCTTGAGTGTAAAAGAAATTAGGAACTGTAAACCTATAGAATAAAATTACCTTTTGCCGAGAGTAAGCACATTCAAATAGTTACAAATATCCAAATACCCGGCCAGCTAATAGACAGCAGTTCGCGAATCGGGTATTTTTACCCGCCCCGATTATAATGTGTTATATTTTATATTAAGTAATACAAATCACTAAAAATAATTTCTATGCGAGATATAACAATGATCATTAATAAAAGAATTATGATTAATTTTAATCAATTTTAAAAGATACAACACACGATCGGTAATTTGTTAAATCTACTAGTTTAACGGGTATTCCAGTTTCACATAATTATCAGAGGGTTTTGACCTGATGTTTTTAACACCAGGATACGAAATATATTTTGGCAATAAAAATGTTTTTGAATGTACATATATTTCCAACTCAAAGTCAGATTGTGGTCATAATTAATCAAGCCTTAAAATTTTTTGGATATCAACTGAACTATTGAAAATTTCCATGCTAAAATATGCAAAACTTTTTAATAGTTATGATTATTATACATAAAGCAATATTTAAATTTGAAAAAATATAAATTTGATGATTACTGAAAACACAAAAAAACACGATTAATAAGAAAATTAACATATTATACATTTTTATTAATATTTTGAAAGTATTTTTTCTAGCCCCCAATCGGGTGATGATCTCAATGGCATATGGGTTCATCTCCCGACAAGAGTCTGGAAGTTTCTGTTTAATAATATAAATAAAAAAAAATTGTATTCTACAAGTTGTATAAATAACAGCCCTTTACATTCCACAGCTGGGTTAAGGCTTCTCCACAGGGGAAAAGGATTGTACGTGCACCACGTTTTTCTAAAGCGGTCTGGTGAGTTACCCATATCTGTGATCCCCGTATGTAGGTTTCCTCAGGATGTTTTCCTTCGTCATTATGTGAGAATTATATTTTAATATTCATATTAGTCGAGAAAACTGTACAAGCTGTGCATCATGGGACTTGAAAATCTATTGCAACTTTAATTGTGTATAATAATGCTCGAAAACCTCGAAATAATTGGTATACATAAAATTATTAAATGTAAAACCATTTAATAGACCCTTAAAATAACATTCAACGTAGCACAAATTGTAATTAAACAATGGAATTGCGTATTATATTTTTACAAACATCCATTACAAAAATATTATTGCAATAATGGTATAATTGTAGGCATTTAAAATAGTAATCCGACTTTACTATCCTTCGCTATGCCAATCAAAGAATAACGGTTATGTAAAAATGGATATATTTTAATGGATTCTCCTGCCAGCATTTCTTAGATCTGTAACACCTGCGAGGCTGAACGGAAGTGGAGTAGAGATGCAGAAATAGATGAGATGGCAAAATTAAGTTTTTACAGGAGAACTACCACCTGTCCTTCATGAAAATTATAATAATCCTTATGCTTTGCTGTCTGTAATCATATCATCGATAGATAAATCAAAATCCACTGAGTGTTGGGAGTCTTTATTTATTAGATCGCAACCACACGTACATTCGTACAATAAAAAAGCACTTATTATCTATACTAGATATGGTCATGCTAAAGAAGTAGAAAAACACTTTTTAATAGCTCACCTGATCCGCACCATGACATCCAGACATTGCCAACGCACTGCTAGCCTTGAAGAAATTTTAGAACGCCTTTTTTGAAAAACCTACATCGTACTACTCGCTTGAGTTTTTCTATCAATTTGACATTTATTTATGCTTTGACTTACCCCGTTATAATCAATCTATAATTCAGAATATATTAATAAATTAAAATTCATAAATTAAATTATTATTTTCGACATTCACTTCAATTAAAGTTTTAACCAAAATACATTTAATCGGAGCATAATTAATTTTTAATCTGTGAATCAACCATCGACTCAAATAATTAACTAATTTTATAGATAGTTTTTATAATACCTTATAAAATACAGGTAAGGAATCTTGTGCAGTCTGATGCAAGTACACGAGTATCTAGTTCACATTTCCATGCACTTTTATAAGGAAACATTTACGTAATTATTTAGTAATTACGTTGCGATACATTACTCTATTTAGTTCCATTTAACGTCGTCGTCGTTTGCATAAAAAATCAAAACATAATATTAATAATAACCAAAATAAACCCTATATGACCTCAGGACTACAGATAACATTTGTTTTAGTCATATAAAAAGATTTTTCCTGCAATAAGTTAGATCTAGGACATAGTATTTATTGATGCTTAACTATCTCAATGATCGGGGTATGCTCCAATTCTGCCTGGAGGAGTTAAGTCTTTGAGAGACCATTATTTTTATGTATAACAACATAACAATGATATTAAACCGTCGAATCATTAATACAATCAATAAAATGATGCAAGTAAGCAAATAAATTTGGTCACGGATCATATTTGATCACTTTTAATTGATGTTTAGTGCAGTTTCGATTCTTAATACATTGTACGAGATGAATATTACATGTATTCTTAATACATGTAATATTCATCTCGTAATCGATAAAATAATGCATGTGTAATTAAAAAGTAATTGAAAAATCATATTTAATTGTTTGGCATTCAAAATGAACCCATCTATGATATAAATTCGATATTGATTAAGTGCTGGATAAATCACTGCAATACTCTTTGTATATCCAGTCCGATTCCAGTTAGAAACTTAGGACTTTCTGTCTTCCGGTAGTTGATGACGTTTTTAACTTTTACTGTCCGATTAATTGAACACATCAACTTAACCGGACAGGAAAAGGTTGCTACGTCGTCTGTTAATATGCAACTGTATTACCTGACAGATAAGAAACTTTGACGGATTCTTATACGATCTATTCGTTATCTCTTTATATAAATAAGTATTATTCTCTAATAACTCCACACAGCGCCACCTAGTTTCAAAGTAAGCAGCAGAGCACTTGTGTTATGGGTACGAGACAACTTATATATTTGCTTTTATAAATAAATATAATACTGTGTAATATACACATGAGAACACAAACTTGGGACGGGAATTGAAACTGTGTCCCCCGCCAGCGTTTAGACGTACGAAAACAATTACGCCACAGAGCTCGTCATAAAACAAAAAATTGGTTTTAAAGAATTTATTTTTAGATACTCTAGTTATTATAATGTGTGTTGGGATGTTCCGATAGACTAGAATTATTTTATAGTTCGCTTCCATCCTTTAATATGTTATAGTATTTACAAGCAGTGCAGAGAACTAATATTTTTTTATAATATCATATATTTAAAAGTGTATTAAATTATAATAATAAAAATATTACATACTCCCAAGCGTTTTGCACATACGTACATATATATATATATATACAATCTTTTAGTAATGGTTAAAGTTTATGGTCAAATTTGAAGATCACTAGTAGAAAATTAAAAAACAATTTATAAATCCTTCATTAATTATGGTTGCCTGGAAGAAATTGCTTCTAGCGATAAGGTCGCCATTTGTACAATCCTGGCTATTTGTTTCTCTCTTGTACTGTATTTTTTTTGTATGTTTAGAGAATATTTATTTGACCATTGAAATTTATTTTTACAACTTAATATAATTTATGCTCTAAATATTGTATGGAATCACAGAATAACGCGTTAAGTTGTTTATAATTGGTGACCGCAATACTAAGATGTGCAAATACGTTGCACAATAGATCACAGACCGTGAAATATAACACATGGTAACACACATTGTAAGAAACCAAATTATAATAGATACATAGTTTCATATGAAGTAATTTTCGTTGGAATGATACATATCTATGCGGCAACCAAATATATGATCTACTTTTTGTACTTAAAATATGATGGCGAATGTAACTCGTATGATATGTAGTAAAAGAATTTACAAATTAGAAGTGTTTGCAATAGTGCATATATCTTTATTACCGAGAGAGAGTGGATTCGAATCCTGAATACACCGTTCTTAACGGCGATGACAACGGAATATCAACTTAAACACTGCCACCCCAAGTCTTATGAAGGGGCGTTGCAGGGTCAACTTTTAGTTATTACTCTGCGAAACCTTCAAGTCTTAAACTCGCACCTAACCCAGGTGGGGAATTATTGCGCTGGCGCCTTCTTAAGTAGCGCGAGATTTTTTTTATCAAACTGGAAACAATTTATTTTCTGTTCAAAGTACGACAGTAAAACGGTAAAAAAACAATTGTTCAACATCAGCTTAAAGCGTAGTGGCGTCCAAAACTTTCGTTCTAGTGTACAAAATTCATGTTCCTTCACCTAAAGTACCTCTTCGCATAGTTTTGTTATCCTAAGTTATGAAACCACACGCGTGAGTTTGTTTTTCTATCACCGCACCGCTCAACATCGGTTACCGTTAATCCTCATTATCTGGAGCCTCTAGGTTTGTGCATGCAAATGTTCTCCAAGACGTTTATATTGCGCATACTATGGATGTGAAATCAGCTTCCAGTTGAGGATTTTTTGCCACACTACGATTTGGGGTATTTCGATAAGATCTACAAGGTAGCAGCAGTAGTAAGCTGCATGATGGCGATACTCCTGGCCTCACCAGCCTGTCTACTACTCTATGACAATAAAAATGAGTTTATATATTCATACTGCCACGGCCTAGAATCCGACAGCATTGCAAGACAATATAAATATTGTATACAATTGTACTTGAAACTTTCGTTAGGACTGTAGAGAAGTCTTAACCCTAGTTAATTCCAACCCTATTCAGTTCCAAGTCTTTTGTCTACTAAGGTATTTCTTATTCCTGGCTATATTTATATGGAGTATGGGCAGTGCCGGATTAACCACGTAGCAAGAGCAGCAATTGCTACGGGCCCCGCTCAAAAGGGGCCCCTCATATTTAAACCCGCTCATTTCTGTCTGAGTATCTACTGTACGATTAAGCACCCACAACACTGTAAGCTATAGACGGCAAATAAACGTATTGAGGTATTGAGTACTGAATTAATTTTTACAACTTTTTACTTAAAAATCCATAGCAGATCAAGGTTTATTCGAAAGAATTTGCTACGGGCCCCGCTCTTGCTTGATGCGGCAGTGAGTATGGGGAATACGTTTAAAACCCAACCTTACAACATCTTTTTGTCACCTTGTGTATAAAGAAAGCTGTATTCGCAAAGATTTCTATTTTTTGCGTGTTTCCGCACGTTTATGAGAAAAGTAAACATCGGGTGTGTACACGTCATAGACCTCCGCAATGTTGTCATTAAGGGCGTGTATACATAATCTAAAACGATAATTGTCATTAACAAACAAGAAGTGTTTTAGTGGGGATCTTGGTACTTTAATTGCTATTATCGGAACCATAGACAAAATGATAAAATAATAATCAATCACAATATTAATTATAGGATACCTGGAAGGTATCGCTCGTGGTAAATTGGCCGCCTATTGTTTAATGTAGTTTATTTTAGGTCCTTTACTTATTAGATGATTAATTGTTGATAAACACTTTATCGCCAAATTTATAAACACAATTTATAAAGATGTATCAACAAGTCGTGAAAAATAAAGAGTTATCTATCTATATAGATTGCAAAGACCAACCGGAAGCAGAGTAATATTCGAATATTTCTATATATTTCCTTCACTGGTGCAATCATTGGTTCGCTACACAAGGTTCGCTAAATGGAGTCTTAATAGAGCGTAATAATAAAAATAACAGGTGAGATAAAACATGTACCGAAGAAAGTGATACGTATCAAAGATATTTTTCCGTGCTGGGGTGGAGTAAAAATACTGACCCCTGTGGCCGTGGGCGGCCGCCTATCGTAAAAGGTAACAAAACAACACTAGTTAGGTGATAGGGCCCCAAGCCCATCTGGGTGGCAACCGGCACTAAATACATTTGCTATCATAATAACCTTGTATTGTGCTTCGGCATAAGTGACCCAGGTTCCGGTTCACCTGGTTCCACAGTTAGCAGTACCCCTGGCGTCACAATCATCCATAGGCGAAGATAAGTTAAGAGGGTTGTCATCCCAGGGTCTATCTACTGTTCATTTCGAGTTCATAGCAGTATAAAAAACGCACTACTTTCGCACTCAACAAAGGACACTGTTTTTATTCTTTGGATTTCACATTGGAGACTGGATGGATCTTCCATCATCCAAAGATAGAATTGGAATTGCATATATCATAATTAGGTACTTATATGTTGATGATGATAAAGAATCCCATCATAAGACATTCAAGAGATATTTAAATTGTGTTTGCCAGTTTAGTAACAGGCAACATGACTAATTTTTGCGGCAAATGTGTCCTAAGCATTAGGTTCACTGTTCGAGCCTTCCACTATCAAGAAAATTACACTTCCATTACATAAGCTTAAAGGAACGACTCAAACTTAATTGTCAATTTAAGTTATGGACTTTTTTAGTCAACAAAATGATGTGGAATTACATTTGTTTTGATTGTGTACAAGAATGCAAGGTTTTCGATATTATTATAAATGCTGTTGATAGTATTTAGTGTTTTGAATCTGTAGGTAAGGTTTTAGATAGATTAAACTTGTTATAACTGAAATGGCTATAGGACTGTGTAAACACAAGTAGATATGGTTGACAGACACTGATTTTAGTTATGGTTGATTAAATTGCTTCTATAAAGTCAAACGTTGCGTGTGCCACGGCTGTGTGGCCTTAGAGAATTTGACCTCACCTGGTTAAAAAGACCTATGATATGAACAGCTTTGAGAGTAATGCTTATATATAATTTTATTTATATATGGATAAATGAACAGGAGATTTTTACGTACGACGAGAAATGGCTGACGAGAGAAGGCTAATCTTATTTATCTTTAAAATAAAAAGAATATAAATAAAAGTGCATATATACCGTGTATGGTCTTCTTTCTTCACTAAGTACTGAATATTTAAACAGTGAGTGTATCACACCCACTTCAAATCTTTGATATTCGTCACTTCAATGACAATCTATTACGTTCGAAAGTTTAATGTTTATTGGAATGTGTCGGAAAGGCACGAGAGTTCGTGGCAAAGACCTTAAAGTACGTAATGTAAAACTGGCAATACAGCTGTAGGCATAGTCTAGGCATCTAATTTCCAAACAAAGAGAACTTGGATCATGGTTGATGACGTGAACACATTCTTAACACAAGCCTTTATTATTAGCGTGTTTAATATATTTTATTATTATCTATTTAATTTAACTTACACTCTGGATTTCAATATGATTCCTTATTTATTTCTGTATTAAGTAAATTGCACGATAAATGTATGCTAATAACAACACAATATATGTGTAGTACTTTCGTAATTGGCATATTTTAAGCAACTGTATTGTAAATTAATTTATTTCGTAAACAAAATCGTAATCCATTCAAATTATGTTTCGCTTTATGATTTCATACATGTTTTTCCATAAGGCCACGTAATTATATGTACTTAAAGGAGCCTGCCCACTACACCGTACCATGACCGTACTACGAAAAAGATTATGGCACGGTCTACTTCGTTCATTATAACGATTTAGCAGCGTAGTGTGAACGGTCACACATGCTCCTCCATAACTAAATTGTGCCATTTTGGGTGTGATACCAATAATGGCATATTTCATTAAGTCCCCTAACTCCTTAGCATTGCTTAGAAATGTCGGAACACTAGAATATATCGAGTCATGGTGGAACATACATCAACCTACCATCTATTGGACAACCACTTTAATACGCAAACGTATACAATACGATACAATCATAGCATATGATGACAGATGCATAATGCATTAAATAATTTCGTCATAATTTTAGGGCCATCCCAATAAGTATACTGCCCACGAATTGGCCACGAATTGTATTTTGATTTTGCGGTTTTGCGATGTAATAACGTGCACTTTTTATTCTCTTATACGTATTTACAGACATATTCAACTTTGTTTTTTACTCTGTAATAATGAAGAATTCAGCGGCCAGCGACTTGCTAGCAACTATTTAAAGATGATATAACTCTGGTTTTGTCTGGTTGGTTGAATAAATAAAAAAATTATAGTGAAATTGAATTTGATAAGACATTTAAATTTAAAAAATGAACTTTATGTATCTTTAATCTTTCAGTAACATTATCCGTGCAGGGGCGGAGAAAGAATACTAACCTCTGCGGCCGGGGTCGGCCTGTCGTAAAAGCCGATAAAACAACCCACCCTAGCTACGTGGTAGGGCCTCAAGTCCGTCTGGATGGCGACCACCTTTGTTCATAAGTATGCCGCCATAATAACTTTCTGTTGTGTTCCGGCATTAGTGACCCAAGTTCCTGTACCCTTATGGGACAGCAGCGTGTTATATATCTTATTAAATTTTATCTTGTATGAGAATAAACCTGTAATTAAAAAAAATAAAACCATTTTAAATGTTTTATGTAAATGTGCAATTATCCCTGAAAATATTACAAACTAGTAGATATTGTTAACTAAATTTCTGAATCGATTTCGATAAAAGTTGGCAAAAAAGTACATTCATTATGTACTCAATATGATGGGTGCTAAGAAAGGGATGAATGGTACTTACTACATGACCTGGGGCCTAGGGCGGCCAAGATTGCAAATCCGCCACTGCATAATACACTTCCTTTACTAAAATTTTACAATATATTTATACGTTGATTTGTATTAAAAATTTATTAATTACCGCGTTATCCCTTCGGAGCCTGGAATTTGTTGTTATTTTGGCAAACGGTAGAATTTCTATGCGCCACTTTGCATCGATATCCTCTCGTAAAAACGTACATGTAAAAAATTTACTTTTTGCACAGACAACTATCTGATATTCTTTTTGAGCTAGCAGTATGAATGATAATCATGTAATGTTCTAATCATCTGTCTTTATTATCATTTAAAAAGATTTTACTTTTATAATTTCACAATACTGGCGAGCATTAACAAGATTTTACATTTAAGGTTTACTATCGGAAATCAGTATATAAAGCAGTCACGAAATCTTCAAGTAATTTAATAATACTTACTCATAATATTGATACTGGTTAACATCGATAACTGGCTACAACGGAGAGAAATCACACCTACAGCTGTGTCATGGAAAGTAAAAGTGTACCGACGGCACTGTCAATCCTAAATGCTTTTTATGCATTTCAGTATAAACTGAGACATTGGTTATGCAAGATATTCCAATGATTGGGTGCTCGCTTGCTTTACGAGAAATTATTTGATACAAAGGTTAAGGTAACAGTTATTACACTATTTTGCTTGGGTGTTTTAGTTTATTGTATTATTTCACATGAAATATATTTTATGCGGTTTGTTTAACTTAAATTTTCCTCTGAACAATTGAATAAAAACGAGAATTTTGAAATATAATCATTAAATCGCTTGGTCAAACTTATTAGCTAATAGTAATTGGTTAAAAAGTTCAAAATGGGTTCAAAAAGTTCAAAGTGGTGCGAATAAAAAAATCTTAATTTCCCCAATTTTGTTTCATATTATATCTTTTATTTTTCTTGACCAAAAATAAAATTTAAGTGCATGTACGTACGTTTTATTTCTGTACATAAGCATGTATAAAAGATCTTTAAAATAAGCTTTACAATGTTCCATAACCTTATTTAACGGTTAAATAACAATATTTATAATAAATTGAAATTATTTTAGTAATCAACAGGTATTCTACTAAATGGTTCATGGTTATTTTTAATTTTTAAAGATTTTTCGCTCTTGGATACAAAATTATCAGATTATGAAAAACTTAAGTAAATTTTATTTATTATATATATAATAAGAATAATTTTGATCAGATGTAGTCTAAATTAATTATTACTTCTCTTGAAATCTATATTTTAAATTTGCTATTATAACTCTCCCTGGGCAAATAACAAAAAAATTAATGGGAAAAAATGAGAACGGGTCAATGGAACCCAGTAGTCTAGAACCATCTACGAAAAAATCCTCGTTCTCAGTCTCATTCCGATATGTTCAGTAGTTTTGATGTGATGATGCGTCAAAGGAACCATATATATAGACATTGAAATCTTAATTGTAGGAAAGTACAAGAATAATATTCCAATAGATTGAAAGTATACAGTAAAAGTAAAACAACGACAACACGCTACTAACTAAAGCAAAATAATAAATATGACGTATTATACGTTTTATTATGAAAATTTTAGGCAAAAATTTATAGAATTCATTAAATTTTAATTATATTCAAAGATCGGACTCATCACTAGTTCTCGAGAAGTATTTGCTTAAAATTTACATAATTACGTCGTATTTATCTAAACCAGGTTGAAATAGTGTAATAATGTAAATAATGTTTCCAGATTTATGAATCAGGGGTAAAATAGGTTATCTACGAATTGTATTAGTTTTAGATGTGTATTTATTTTGTCTGCATTAAAGTTAATTAAATAAAGTTAATTACTACCCCGCAAAAGTTTGTATACTTCTGGTATAATTGAATAACATAAATTAACTAAATTTTTATTAAGATCTCTATAATCGTATTTGTGTATTTTTATTTTGTACTCTCATTTATAGAATTAAATAACTGTGAAATCAATAAGCAATCTTTGTGTTCGTTGCTTCTTTGTGTGGGCGCCTTTAGCAAATTTAATTTAAAAATTATTTGTATTATGTTTTTTTGAGCACACTTACAATTTTGTTGCCATTAGAACAAGCAGTAATTCCACTTACCAACATCTCTCAAGTTACGTGAAGTCCTGTGAGCATTAGCCAGGAGCACCAGAGAAATCAGTAAAACACTGGGTACGTTTCTTAAGAAAAATTTCATTTTTAAGCACGATTATTTAAAAATAATTAAAACACTACAATTAAAATAATTTAAATTAAAAACAAGATGATTATTCTTTTTTTAAAAAGTCGTGTTCATTTTCGCGCTATGGGCAACGCGTGCGCAGTCGTCGGTGGAGTCGCCTGCGCGTACCTTTGCTAACTAGACTGCTGAAGCATTTGCGCAAGTGTGTAGAGAAAGAAGAATGCCCCATCGTTTGGATCATGGACCGGTCGATAACATTGCTCTGAGATAGTGACCTTAGTTTATAGTCGTCACGTGTAATCAAACATTCTATATATTTGTATCTGTTTATTTGTTATCTATTAAATCGCTAAATGATAGACGCTAGATCTCGATTCAATAAATGGCGATTGTATAAATTTTTGTCAAACGTGAGTTGAAATGATTTGAAAATGTACTCTGGAGACGAATTAACATTAAAACTGAATCCTCGATTCTTGTCATTCGATTTCGTTTTATAGTTTTGTCGGGAACCTATCTTCCGTGTAAATCGGGGGATAGGTGTATTCTACTTACTGCGTTCACTGACAATCTCCATGGCCTAAAGGCTAACGCATTTTGGTGCGCTTGTGGAGATCACGGGTTCAATTCCCGTCTCGCGTCTGGGTGATTATGTATATATAATACTTATTTATTTACAAAAGTATAGGAGCCAATATTGTATCGTAAATCAAGAATTGATCGTCTTCCAAATTAGTTCATTCAAAGTGAGAAATTAAAAGATTAGGGTCTTAAAATACATCTCTACCTTTAGTATGCTAATTACTGCTTCTTGTATAGATATATTTTTGAATTATGAAGTGTAACATCAACCGGTTTAGTTCTGGCCCCGTCCAATGGCGCTGGACAAAGGTTAAAACGCGCTAACGTTTGCCGCATCAAGTTCAAGCACCTGAACCGAAACTTTCCTTTGAAATTACCAGCTTGACGAAATAGGTTTAGGGATGCCTTCCATCCCCCATAGCCTGTAGACACACAATTCACACAAGACAAAATTTTCACGTAGAATAGATGTGTTGCGGGGAAGTTTCTTTCGCTGTTTCTTCTCCCTCAGCTATACACATTCCGAAACGGTAGTAGATTCAAAAAGGAGCGACTTCACCGTTGAAGTCGACATGACCCCATATTCTTTCTCCTGCCCTTATCCCACATTATATGGGGTTGGCACAAAATGTTGTCGGCCTGGAAGTGGCCTTAAACAAGACGGAGGCCCTTATATTCTACGGGCCCCGCCAGAGGCCGCCACCGGGCCTGAGCATAACGGTAGGAGGCGTCCGCATCGCCGTCGGGCCGTCCATGAATTATCTCGGACTAGTGCTCGACGGGCGATGGGACTTTGCGGCGCACTTCGAGCGCCTGGCGCCGAGGCTAGTTCGGGCGGCGGCGGGACTCTCCCGTCTGCTGCCGAATATCGGCGTGCCGGGCGCAGTGTGCCGCAGGCTCTTAGAGGGAACCGTGCGGTCGATGGCCCTTTACGGGGCCCCGATCTGGTCGGATCGCTTGACAGCCAAAACGACGGTACTGCGTCGCAGGCCGCAGCGTGTTCTAGCCGTCAGGGCGATAAGGAGATACCGCACAGTGTCCTTCGAAGTGGCCTCGACCATGGGACTTCGAGGCCCGAGTCCTGGCGCTATTGTACCAGTGGCGCCGGGATGCGGCCGAGCGTGGCTCTCGCCTCGCGCCTCGCGAAGTGGAGGTAAAGCTGGCGGAGCTGCGTAACGAGGTGCTCATGGTGGAGTGGAAGGAGCGCCTCGTGCACCCCAGCGCGGGTCTCGCCATCATCGAAGCGGTGAGGCCTGTCCTAGCCGAATGAGTGGGAAGGCACCACGGCGCCCTGACCTTCCGCCTGACGCAGGTCCTCTCGGGGCACGGTTGTTTCGGGAGGTACCTATGTCGCATAGGGTGGGAGATGATGTCGGGGTGCCACCACTGTGGCGCGGGCGACGAGGTGGACACGGTGGACCACACTGTCGCCGTGTGCCCTACGTGGCGCGAGGAGCGCCGCGCCCTCGTCGCCCAAATCGGCGCGGACCTGTCGCTCCCGGCCCTGGCTCTGTCCATGGTCGGGGGCAATCGGTTTTTATAATAAACGTATAAAAAATTAATTACATGGATAAGTAAATCAATGGATTAAATCATAATTTTGGTTAGCAAAACAGAGTTGATCCTCGGCAGTGTTCTGTAACCTGCTTCTGCGTGACGAAAATATATGTATCCCAATCTTGAGAGCATATGATCGAAAGGCACAGAATTTGCCAGCACTGGCGTATATTACCTAGCTATTCTGTATGACACAGCGGCACTAAAAGCGTTTTATTTTGTAGAAAGTGCCAATAACTTCTGTGCGTTTTTCTTCAATTTCAGGATCGGTTTCCATATCCATGCTTAGTATGTTTATTATAAAACCTACAGCATTTGGACTCTCCGTTCGCCGTTGTTTTATACAGACTAAAATTCCCGGTTTTTTTTTTTCATTACTTGCTTACCTCCACAGTTGCACAGGGTCGGCTAATTGGTAATTAAATCTTTAATGAAATTTGTCGACTCCCGTAACACAAAGCATGTTTTCAGATTGGCGAAAGCCGTTCCGAAATATTACAAGATTTATAGATCTCTTTTCATAACTCAATAATCGTTTGTTCATGCCATGACCTATTGTTGCTGCCAACTTAGTGAACTCCCTGTTAAATCTAGTAGTTTGTGCTGGCAGCTTAGCGAATTTCTCTACAAATCTAGCATATTTTAGTTACGAGAAATGGGATGAAAATATTTCTGAAGGGTAATGGAATAATTGGACTATATTTACATCAAAAATGGACTAAGATAATTATATTGAAACATGAGTTTCTTAAATGTCTTTTTGCTTATACGTTTTATGAGTATTTATGACCACTAATTAAACTAAAAGCGTATACGAGTAATATCACATAAAGCTCAAACTTAATCGGTTTTCTTATATATAACCGGTGCGTATCGGTTTTCGAAAATAACCTGTTTTTTTTAGGTTTTCCAAATACAGGCTGACATCACTAATATGTACATTGACGTTCAAAAGTCCACTAGCAATCCTACGAAACTATACCTTCTACTTTGAAAAATATATTTTGAATAGCAATAATTTGTGCCATTTATTTAATAATATTATATGTATACATAGACTTATAGCACATAAGTCGTATTCATGACCCTCGCAGGTGTTTCGACGTGTAAAAGCCGCGGCGCACACTGGGGATTTTTGTATGGAGGTGAGGAAAAAAATATATTTGTCAAAAAATTTTGTGATTTCATCACAAATTTAGTTTTAATCATATAGTAATACACAAAAATAATCAAATTATAGAAAGTTAGAGAAATGTATACCTACAATGTAAAAGCCATAATTACTAACAAAATATTTTTTTTCTTCATACATTTATTTATAACTGCGAAACTGTTGCTTATATAGCGCAACGTTATATAAATAGATGAAAGTAATTGGTTCTTGAGTTATGTTAAATAAAAGAGCCTTATCAGAATTGAGTCCCGAATCAATCAGCTGAAAAATGTTGTACCACATGAGTAAATAAACGTACAGAGACAAAGATTCAACAACTGCGCCACGGTAGGTACATCACTACAACTATGATGCGCGTGTGTACGTGAGCACTGGCGGCTTGTCACGTACGGAACGAAACCTGTTTATACTGGTTCGGCCAGTGCTCAAACAAAGGGCTCACTCACCGTTCGTTGTGCGTCGCGTCGTGCGTGTTTGTTTAAATTTGAATTAATTAGAAACAGTGTAAATATGGTTTATTGTACTGTGTGCATGAACAACAATCGAAAAAATAAAAACATATCTTTTTTTAATTATCCCAAAGACTCCACTAGGTAAGTAGTAACTAAAGGTCTACCAGGATCTGATGGCAAAAAAAAAGTTTAAAAAATAGCGATTTTCATATGGCAACAAAAAAAAATGTCAACTGTCAACTGAAATTTCGAGGAATTGTTTTTGGTTTGGTTTCAAATTTCCTTTAAAAAGTAGTGAAAATGTCGAAGAAACCTCTTCGATCGCAAGCAAGAAATATTGTTTTCAATGTTTATCAAAGAATACTTGATGAACAAGGTGCAGAACTAACACAATCATCGATATTGAGCCATGTGCAAGCGTTGACTGGTTAGTAGGAATGACACGTCTTAATACTTTGGTTTATTGCATTTTCGTATTATATTATGTATACTAAACTTTGGTTTATTTCAGGGGTTTCTAATACCACCATAAGACGAATTTTTGCTGAAGGCAGATCTAAAGCGTATTTAGTACGCCTGGTAAAAGGAGGAAAGGTGGCAAAAAAAATTAATTTGGATAGTTTTGATTTAGAATTGATCAGAAACAAGATAAATGAGTTTTACACTGTACGAAAAGAAATACCTACTGTCATGAAATTGCTACAAATTCTTCGGGAGGAAATCAATTTCAATGGAGGAAGAGAATCATTAAGGTAACAAAATGAATTTCATTTTCTTTCAGTTTGAATATAATCTAAAAACATAGTAATCTAAAAATAACAATTTCATTTTGTCTTCAGACTTATTTTAAAAGACATCGGATTCGAATTCGTGAAGTGCCAATCAAAAAGGACTATTTTAATGGAGCGACATGGCATAAAGATACACAGATTTAAGTATTTGGAACGTATGCAAAATAATCGAGAAGCCGATGATAAGCTAGATGTGGTTTATTTAGATGAAACCTACATACACGGTTCATGTTCAGTGAACAAATGCTGGCAAAATAAAGATATTCGAGGACCATCTCGGCAGGGCCTAGATGGATCATTGTACATGCTGGTGGAGAAAATGGTTTTGTGCCAAACTGTTGTTTGGTGTATAGATCGAAGAGTACATCTGCTGACTACCACCATGATATGAATAAAGATAACTTCACAAAATGGGTTACGGAGAAGTTGATTCCCAACCTTACAAAACCTTCTCTAATTGTCATGGACAACGCCAAGTACCATTCTATACAATTAAACAAACCGCCTACACAAGCCGACCGTATTGCTGTTATAAAAGAATGGCTTCAATCAAACAATATCCCTTACGACGATAATTGGCGTAAATGTCAATTACTGGAAGCAGTGAAAAATCATAAGTCTGAACCTAAATATCACATAGATGAGATTTTAAAATCACACGGCCACGAAGTCTTGAGGCTCCCACCATATCATTGTACGTTAAACCCCATAGAATTAATCTGGGGAATAATGAAACAAAAAGTTGCGGGTAAAAACGTCAATAGACCTGCAAGTGATATAAAATCTTTAACAGAAGAAGCTTTCTCTCAAATAGGGATCGATGAATGGCGAAAATCTTGTGAACATGTCATAAAAATAGAAAATCAGTTCATAGAACAAGATCGATTAATTGAGATGCAGGAGGAAAGGTTTATCATAAATACTGCATCTTCATCGTCTTCCTCTTCCGATGAAGACTTTTTTATGGATGTGCAGTATTTGGAACCATTTTCAAGTTTTGATAGCTTATAATTAATTAATAAACTCATGAACAGAGTAATTTGAGTTTTCATCTAAATTTTGAACCTCACATTCACCACAGTAAGATTTTCAAAAATTATCCTTGATCATTGGATAAATTTTTATATTTGCATGTATCACACACAGAATCAGCCGCTTTAAGGAAATATATGTATCAAAACGTTTTACTCCAATTTCCCCAGTATTGCTAGCGTCAATTTCTTTTTTCCCTTTTTGCCATCAGATCCTGGTAGACCTATATAATTTATTTTTATTTTTACTTAGTTATGATAGATACCTCATATAATATGTATCTGCCTCAATTTCGAAAGAAACTCATATGGGTGCGATGGTGCAAAAAACGTTTTGGTATTGATCATAAATGATTTAAGTAGTTTTTTTAGTAAGTAACACGAAATAGGTAATACCCATGGATTTAGTATACTAATAGAACTGAGCACTAGACCCGAAAAAACGAGCCGAGAAACAGAAAGATGCATAGGACGGAGGCTGTTTGCACGTGCCGGATCGATGAGGACTTTTTACATTTCCTTTTTAATAGTGTATTGAACGATCCTACCGATTTTCAGCCTTTTTTTTTTGGTACCGGGTTGGAAAATCCTCATGGAGGCCCTCCGCCCTCGGGGAAGGACGAAGGGGACTGTCAGACTCTTACTGACTAAAAACCAACCCGTGTTCCTCATGTACCCGTGTGTCGGAGGGGCGGGTATCGCCGAAGCATTCGTCGCTACCCCCCGACGGGTATTGGCCCGCCAGATGGTCAAGCGGGCCCCGTCACCCACTGCGGCCGTCACCCCGGCCGCAGGACTCCACTATGAGGCGCGCGCGGAACAAGACGCCGCCGCCTCGAGGCCTGCCGCTGATCGGACGACAAGACGCCCCGAGTCTGCCGTCCGCAGGCCGCGCCCTACGGTGACCGGAAGTCAGCTACCCTACGACGCCCAGTGCGTCTGCTGCGGGAGGGGAGACCGATTTTCAGCCTAGTCGGAATTTTTGTAACCTTGGATGTCTAAATTGATCGAAATTGAATTGAAATATCCTTCTGTTCAACAAAATCTATTAAATGGTCAATTATTGACTAATATGATGCGGACATGACTGCCTCGCAGAAGGAGGCGACGGCCGTCCATTCAGGATCGCCCCCGACCATGGATAGAACCAGGGCCGGGAGCGATAGGTCCACGCCGATTTGGGCGCCAAGGGCGCGTCGCTTCTCGCGCCACGCAGGGTACACGGCGACAGTGTGGTCCACCGTGTCCTCCTCGTCGCCCGCGCCACAGTGGTGGCACCCCGACGTCATCTCCCGCCCTATGCGACACAGGTATCTCCCGAAGCAACCGTGCCCCGAGAGGACCTGCGTCAGGCGGAAGGTCAGGGTGCCGTGGCGCCTTTCCAGCCATTCGGCCAGGACGGGCCTCACCGCTTCGATGGTGGAGAGGCCCGTGCTGGGGTGCGCGAGGCGCTCTTTCCACTCCACCATGAGCACCTCGTCGCGCAGCTCCGCCCGCTTTACCTCAACTTCGCGAGGCGCGGGATAAGAGCCACGCTCGGTCGCGAAGCATCGCGCATCCGATGAGTGATATATATTTCTTTCACGTTTATTTGTTCATAATATATCATTCGATAACATTATTGAAAGAAATTGGGAAAATTACTCAAGATAAACCATAAGCAAGTAATACATCCAAATAAAATATTAACTACAGACATTCAATATATGTAATTAGCATTGATCTCTGAACTTATAACAGAAATTTTACTTTCCAGTTTAAGTTGACCTCAGATTTATATCATGTATCATATGAAATAGGATTCAGCTTAGGCTGGACATTGTAGGTTGAATTTCTAATATAAGTTAACCTCTGATTTTTATGTCATCAATCTTATGAAATAGGAGCTTAGGCTGGACTTTGTAGGGTCGAACGTACGTATTCCGGAGGCGCATGGAGTAACAGTTGCATTCGATAATACTGACTGCATTATTTCATTTATATTGGTTTGTAATCCAAAATAAACCATAAGATATATCCAAAAAATGCTGCCCAAAGTCACTATTCCACGCGGACGGAGTCGCGGGCACAGCTAGTTTGTATTTAAGTATAGATCTATACAAATAAATAAAATTGGAGGGTCTGTGTGTAATATTAAAATAACCGCTTTTTACTAAATGCATTCGGACGTATACACGGTACATATACCAAAACAACTTTTTTTACAATTTTTGTCTGTCTGTCTGTCTGTTTGTTCCGGCTAATCTCTGAAATGGCTGCACCGATTTTGACGGGACTTTCACTGGCAGATAGCTGATGTATCAAGGAGTAATTTAGGCTATTTTTATTTTAGTAAAAAAAAATAGTTTTTTTTTGTGTAAAGCTGTTATCATCTCATAAGACAAACAAAAGCGAGTCCAGACGGAAAAGGCATTCCGACCCTGTGGGAGCGGGGTCAGAAAACCAGCCACGAATATCAAGAATACTTTAATTGGGGACTATTGGCTTCACCGATGAAGCCGATCCTATGCTAATCTACTACCGTTTTGGAGTGCTTGTAGCTAGGGGAGAAAAAACGGCGAAAGAAACCCCCCCGTCCATTAAAAAAGTTTTCTTGTTAAATAAATATTTTTATTTTTGGCTCATTCTTCTCTTTAATAACAAAGCGCTGAACGCTACGCGTCATATTTGAACGTAGCTCGAAAAAGCGCCAGATTTCCTTCAGAGGAAGGACTACGTGAAGAAAACCCGCCCCTCCTCCCTGTTACCAAGCGTAATTATAGGTCTACCAGGATCTGATGGCAAAAAGGGAAAAAAGAAATTGACGCTAGCAATACTGGGGAAATTGGAGTAAAACGTTTTGATACTTATATTTCCTTAAAGCGGCTGATTCTGTGTGTGATACATGCAAATATAAAAATTTATCCAATGATCAAGGATAATTTTTGAAAATCTTACTGTGGTGAATGTGAGGTTCAAAATTTAGATGAAAACTCAAATTACTCTGTTCATGAGTTTATTAATTAATTATAAGCTATCAAAACTTGAAAATGGTTCCAAATACTGCACATCCATAAAAAGTCTTCATCGGAAGAGGAAGACAATGAAGACGCAGTATTTATGATAAACCTTTCCTCCTGCATCTCAATTAATCGATCTTGTTCTATGAACTGATTTTCAATTTTTATGACATGTTCACAAGATTTTCGCCATTCATCGATCCCTATTTGAGAGAAAGCTTCTTCTGTTAAAGATTTTATATCACTTGTAGGTCTATTGACGTTTTTACCCGCAACTTTTTGTTTCATTATTCCCCAGATTAATTCTATGGGGTTTAACGTACAATGATATGGTGGGAGCCTCAAGACTTCGTGGCCGTGTGATTTTAAAATCTCATCTATGTGATATTTAGGTTCAGACTTATAATTTTTCACTGCTTCCAGTAATTGACATTTACGCCAATTATCGTCGTAAGGGATATTGTTTGATTGAAGCCATTCTTTTATAACAGCAATACGGTCGGCTTGTGTAGGCGGTTTGTTTAATTGTATAGAATGGTACTTGGCGTTGTCCATGACAATTAGAGAAGGTTTTGTAAGGTTGGGAATCAACTTCTCCGTAACCCATTTTGTAAAGTTATCTTTATTCATATCATGGTGGTAGTCAGCAGATGTACTCTTCGATCTATACACCAAACAACAGTTTGGCACAAAACCATTTTCTCCACCAGCATGTACAATGATCCATCTAGGCCCTGCCGAAATACTTTTAGATGGTCCTCGAATATCTTTATTTTGCCATTATTTGTTCACTGAACATGAACCGTGTATGTAGGTTTCATCTAAATAAACCACATCTAGCTTAACATTGGCTTCTCGATTCTTTTGCATACGTTCCAAATACTTAAATCTGTGTATCTTTATGTCATGTCGCTCCATTAAAATAGTCCTTTTTGATTGGCACTTCACGAATTCGAATCCGATGTCTTTCAAAATAAGTCTGAAGACAAAATGAAATTGTTATTTTTAGATTACTATGTTTTTAGATTATATTCAAACTGAAAGAAAATGAAATTCATTTTTGTTACCTTAATGATTCGCTTCCTCCATTGAAATTGATTTCCTCCCGAAGAATTTGTAGCAATTTCATGACAGTAGGTATTTCTTTTCGTACAGTGTAAAACTCATTTATCTTGTTTCTGATCAATTCTAAATCAAAACTATCCAAATTAATTTTTTTTTTTGCCACCTTTCCTCCTTTTACCAGGCGTACTAAATACGCCTCTGTTAGATCTGCCTTCAGCAACAATTCGTCTTATGGTGGTATTAGAAACCCCTGAAATAAACCAAAGTTTAGTATACATAATATAATACGGAAATGCAATAAACCAAAGTATCAAGACGTGTCATTCCTACTAACCAGTCAACGCTTGCACATGGCTCAATATCGATGATTGTGTTTGTTCTGCACCTTGTTCATCAAGTATTCTTTGATAAACATTGAAAACAATATTTCTTGTTTGCGATCGAAGAGGTTTCTTCGACATTTTCACTACTTTTTAAAAGAAATTTGAAACCAAACCAAAAACAAGTCCTCGAAATTTCAGTTGACAGTTGACATTTTTTTTTGTTGCCATATGAAAATCGCTATTTTTTAAACTTTTTTTTTGCCATCAGATCCTGGTAGACCTATAGTAATCTTTTTTTTTCTTTCATGAGATGGTACATCAAGATTTATGCATTTCGCCAAACTTATTAAATTTCTGATCTGTCATACATATTGAATTCAACGTCACCGAACAAGAACTGTCAATAGTGTCAAGTCAAACACTGTCAAACAGTCTGTGTTGAAAAATAACTAACTTTTATCGAAAAATATGACGGGATTTACAGAAAATGCGCTTATACGCAAGCTCCAAGACTTGAATTCTAGCCAACAAAGTATTGAAACACTATCCTTGTGGTTAATTCATCATCGAAAACACCATGCCGCCGTTGTGAAAACTTGGTTTAAAGAGTTGTTGAAAGGTAACCTTTTTTACGTTTTCGCTACAAATGTCTTGAATTTTAGTATTTATTTTGAAATTATAGTATTTAAAAATAACAATTTTAAGATAAAACTTCATAGCACACGTTGACCCGTAGTTTTTTCTAAGCTATAATATATAGAAAGATCTAGCAATGCCAAACATTCATTTGTCAACGTAGCGACACAAACCTCCATAGGTAATTTAGAAGGTAGTATTAGTATCATAACACTTTATCGACCGGTCGTTTTTGAGTCTGCCCCTTTCCAAGTACCTGCTTAGTCACGCACTCATTTACTCCCAGTACCGGTCATTATGTTGTCCTTTTTACTTTTGTTTCAAAGGAATGTAATTTTATTGATATTTATACCTGTGTATTTATTTTATATAAAAGGGCCTTATAAACTAACATTCATAACATAAATTCAAAGTAATAGTAAACCATCATTAGCTAAAAGCCGATAAATAGGCTAGCGGTCGATAAAGTGCTAAATGTAAAGAGTTTTTTTGCACTCAATATGTTGAAAGTGTTTGTTTTAAATTATATCAAGAAAAAAATTCCATGGTATTTATCCTTTGCGTTTGGTTAATATACTAGTATAGGTGTTATATTCCATGCATATTTAAGGTTGATAATGTTATGAAACTTATAATTTATTAATAAAACTAAAAAGAACTTGTATAAAATTTTGAAACTGTAGACTGGAAAAAGAAAATGTCTAAATCAAAATGTCACAGAGTATGAGTGTTATAAAATTTAGTCCTAAAAAATATAATAATAATTTAGAAAAATAATTTTAAAAACAGAAACTTCAGCTGGTGGGATCAGGCATATGGTAGCCAAATGGTATCACTCTCAGAGACAAACCTATAGGGCCAGGGTTTGCTTTCCATAATGGCAGTTCAGTACTTTTTCTCACCCAATATAAATCATAATTGCCATATATTCATAGTAGGAAAACCTGCATATTGAGGACATTGGTAACCTGCCAATCTGACTTGGGTAAAATTTCCAAATGTTACAACTGTCGCCTTGATTGACTCCTGATATACATATATCATATTGATAGTTTAGATATTTCATAATCAGTTATGTACAGATTGCCATAAGTATTATTATTGTTTATCTTTGGTATTAGATTGATAGCTTTCAACATTTTATGTTTTTTTCTCATGGCCTATAAAATACTTAATTTAATTTCTAATGATAGATTCCCAAAGACTTAGGAAAAAATTGTCACAAAGTAAGAATTACTTACCAGAAACCAATTAAGTGTTCAGTATGTTAAACTATTATTTGTTTAATTACAGCTAAGGATACTAAACAGCTAACATTCATGTATCTGGCAAATGATGTTATCCAAAACAGTAAAAAGAAAGGCCCAGAATATGGTAAGGAGTTTGGAGAGGTGCTGGCAGAGTCATTTAAACACATGGCTAAGACTGGTATTAATGAAAAGACTAAAAAATCCCTGCACAGGATATTGAATATTTGGCAAGAAAGAGGTGTATATGATGCTCAGAAGGTTCAAGAGTTTAAGGAGGCTGGTAAGAATATATTTATAATCTTAAATATACCTAGTCAGGTCATAAGTATTGTCACACAGTAAAAACTTTTCTTTTAGAATGCTGGCCACAAAAAAGTTTATTGAATTAGAATTTCGAATTGTTCATGAAAATAAAAATGTATAACTTTTAGAATTTTACTCATTTTTAAATATGGAGTGGACGCTTAAAGAAGACCGTGTTGCAGTTATTGCGTTACATCGTTGCGGTTACGCGCCAATTCAAATTTTTAACATACTGAAAAATTTGAATATTACCAAAAGATTCGTTTATCGTAACCATCAAACGATACAATGAAGACTCTAGTGTAGATGACAGGTCAAGAAGTGGTCGCCCTCGGTCTGTTAGGACTCCAGCAGTGATAAAAGCTGTGAAGGCACGAATTCAAAGAAATCCCAAACGTAAGCAGAAACTGTTGGCCCTTCAGATGGGGTTAAGCAGAACCACGGTGAAAAGGGTGTTAAATGAAGACTTAGGGCTTCGGGCATATCGAAGAAAAACAGGACATCGTTTGAATGCTCGTCTAATGGACCTGAGACTGAAGAGATGCCGCGCTTTGTTGAAGCGGTACGCGGGAAAAAAATATCGGGAAATTCTTTTTTCGGATGAAAAAATGTTTACCGTAGAAGAGAGCTACAACAAACAAAATGATAAGGTGTACGCACACAGTAGTGAAGAAGCGAGCAACCGTATTCCGCGTGTCCAACGAGGTCATTTTCCATCCTCGCTCATGGTATGGTTGGGAGTTTCTTATTGGGGCTTAACAGAGGTACATTTTTGTGAGAAAGGTGTAAAAACGAATGCTGTTGTGTATCAAAATACAGTCCTGACGAACCTTGTGGAACCTGTTTCTCATACCATGTTCAATAACAGGCACTGGGTATTCCAACAAGATTCGGCGCCAGCTCATAGAGCGAAGAGCACACAAGACTGGCTGGCGGCGCGTGAAATCGACTTCATCCGGCACGAAGACTGGCCCTCCTCCAGTCCAGATTTGAATCCGTTAGATTACAAGATATGGCAACACTTGGAGGAAAAGGCGTGCTCAAAGCCTCATCCCAATTTGGAGTCACTCAAGACATCCTTGATTAAGGCAGCCGCCGATATTGACATGGACCTCGTTCGTGCTGCGATAGACAACTGGCCGCGCAGATTGAAGGCTTGTATTCAAAATCACGGAGGTCATTTTGAATAAACTTTAATGTCATAAGAATCTATGTTTTGTTAAGTTCATTTTGGTATATGAATGGTTACATAATTAATAAACTTGTTACAATTATTTTACATTAAACATGTGACAGAATTTATGACCTGACTAGGTAGTTGTATCTATGTTTTTTCCCCATGCAAGGTCAGAATAAGAATATTGACCCATGAGGCCAGGTTCGGCATGTCGTTAAAGGTGACAACACAACCCTAGCTAGGTGGTAGGGCTCCAAGCATGTCTAGATGGCAACCACCCCTAATTTCTAAATTTACTGCAATAATCTTGTGTTGTTTTCCGGAATAAGTCCCGGTTCCAGAACTCAACGCTGCCATGCTGCACTCCAACGTGCTCACAGTGTCCCTGGTGTCGCAATTATATGTAGGCGATGGCAACTGCCTACAATAAAGTGGGCCAGCAGCTAGGCTGCTGTTCCGCAGCAATAATTTTTTTTTTCAGAAGATCTAAATATTGAAAATGTAATTGATTATATAATGATATTGTCTTAGTGCTTTTGTCTTTTTCAACCGGAAGCCCTTACTTGACCCATTAACATTTGTCTGTGTAAATAGATAGTATTTACCTGAATATGGTTGTATGAACCTGTTAGGTTTGCCTAGGCTCTAATCTAGGCCATGTGTTAGAAATCTTTATTACCACTATTACGATGGTCATAACAATAAGACTGAAATAATAATGTGATATTTCAGTTGATCCCAATGATGCAATTCCTACAAAAGTGTCAAAAAGGAAATCAGTGGATACAGAACCCAAAGAGCCAGAGAAGAAACAAAAAGTTGATGAGAAGAAGGTGAGGCATGAAAGGCGACACAGTGAAACTAAAGTAGAAGTGGATGGACATATAGAGACACATATTACTCTCAGTCCAAAAACTCCACCTGGGGACCCTCCAGAGCCAGAGGAATTGATTAAGGTAATTATTATATTATAGGGATTGAATTGGATATAAATTATAGTAATGATGAGATGTGGTAAATAATATATAGTGACAATTGACACATCTCTCTCTAGAACCATAGTAAGCAGCAGTGCTTCTGTAGTGGGTTCTAAACAACTGTTATAATTTTAATTTATAAACTATCAAACCTGTTTATCTGAACTGATTTACAAAAGTCCTTAAGCCATGAATAGTTTCATATATCGTTAATCGCTACCACATCACCTAGGGTAGTGCTTGGCAATCTTGTCATCCAAGAGCAAAATTTAAATAAAAAACAAAAAAATTTGACAGAGCCATTTTTTAACATATGTTTTTGTTTAGTAGGAGACATTATTACGGCAATAATTATAGATACGCGCGATACGGTAGATTCGCGGAAGAGCTGCGGCCGAGGAGTTAAAGAGCCGCGGGTAGCCGACCAATGGCTTAAGTTGTCGTGACAGGCGACCAATACTCCGTATGCCAGTATGGAGTAGTGTTTATATGCCGGATAAGGTCACGTGGTCACATCAATAAATCGAATAATATATTTGTATGTGTAGTTTAAATTTATATACCAGGTTTATATACTCAGACCTCAATCTAGAGGTACCGGCTTTAAATACCCTAAAATCATGCACAGCTTAAGCAGTTTTTCTTCGTCTAATGTGTATATTGTAGCATAATTTTATCATTGCAAGGGCGAAGAAAAAATACTGACCTCTGCGGCAGGGGCCGGTCTGTCGTAAAAGGCGACAAAACAACCCACCCTACTAGCTACGTGGTAGGGCCCCAAGCCCGTCTGGATGGCTTAAGTATGCTGCCATAATAACTGTGTTGTTTTTCAGTATTAGTGACCTAAGTTCCTGTACTCTTATGGGACAGCAGCGTGGTCGCGATGCCAGTAGCGTTGCAAACACAGATAAGCGATGATAACTGCTAAGTTCTAAGTGGGCTGTCAGCCTGTCTGCTGTTCTACAGCAATAAAAAGAAAATTAAAAAAATTGCCAAAAGGAGAACATAATAAGGTAGCCTTGCATACTGAGATCAGCAGTATGTGTAACCCGCCATTCCGTCTTGGACAAGCGTGGTGGGTATACCTTCTGCTCCTTTTAAGGAGAGGTCTGAACCCACTACTGAGACATTATGGGCTGTTATGTTTATACTTATGTGGTAAATTTTCAGGCGCTTCTGGAATTGGAATCGAGCGCATCCAGCGACGAAGCAGTGCGGCAGCGCATCGCTTCGCTCCCCACCGAAGTGTCCGAAGTTCAGTTATTGTCTAAGTTAGAAGGTAATATGTCATATTCACGCCCTTACTTGGAACCTTTTGTGTGTGTAAAGGAATGTCTTTATCTGGAACAGAATAAAAAATATCCGTTTTTGATGTATTTTTGTTTCATTTATTTAATTACGTGATTAAGATGGTATAAATGATTTTAGCTATAAAAGTTTGAAACTCCTTATAATATGTAACATTGCATTTTCAGTGTGTACTTTTATCCTTTAGTAGATGGATAAGATAACAATTTTTCTTCGTCAGGGAAAGGGCTTACTTTCCAATTCATAAACTCTCATCTTCTAGATTTTGGCACGTGTGATGTTACATTTTCTTATGTATCCAAAATATATTAGATAGGTTTAAATTATTATTATTTTCACTATGCACACACAATATCACTGGTCTTTACCTATGAAATTGCCGTTCTGCATTACTGGCCATTTCAAATCAAAATAATATTTGTTTGGCTAAGAATTTTAATTTTATTTTAAAAACATGGAATTCTTTTTCCAAAAGTAGTCATTTGTTTATTGATTAGTGTTACATTTTCATCGCATTTTAATCTTTTTCGTCATCATGGATACGTTAATTAAATTGGAGTAATTATGGAATATGAGTACCGTCATGGCAGCAACGCGGCACGCAACATCAACGACGTTTACGGAGCTAACACTACAAACCAACGCATCACCTGTTATTGGTTTGCTCGCTTCCGTTCTGGGAATTTCGACCTGAAAAATGAACCTCGCGGTCGTCCGAAGACTGGTCGACAATGATGAATTAAAGGCGATTGTGGAAGCTGACGATACATAATCTACGGCTGAATTAGCAGCAGCTTTCGACGTTAGCGTCAAAACAATATTGGTCCATTTGCTTCAAATTGGCAAGGTAAAAAAGCTTGACAAATGGGTGCCCCACGAACTCAATGATCGCCAGCGCGAAGTACGCGTCGAGACGTGCCTTGCACTGTTCAACAGACACACAAATGAAGGAATTTTGAACCGCATTGTTACCTGCGATGAAAAATGGATTCTGTTTGATAACCGCAAGTGCTCAGCAAGTTGGTTGGATCCTGATTCAGCACCTAAACAATGCCCTAAACAAAAACTTACCCCTAGAAAAGTGTGTGATTGTGCGTGAAGTGCGCCGGTGTGATTCATCACAGCTTCTTACCAAACGGGGTGAGCATTACTGCAAATGTGTACTGTGAAGAACTGAACACAATGACGGAGAAGCTGGCATATCTCCAACCAGCATTGGTCAATCGCTCGTCTCTGCTGCTCCTGCACGACAACGCGCGACCTCATACTGCACAGTAGACGGTCTCCAAGTTGCAAGAAGTGGGGTTGGAAGTTCTCCGTCATCCGCTCTACTCACCAGACCTTGCGCCTACATACTACTTTTTCCAGAATTTGGATAACTTCTTGGCGGGAAAAAAATTCAATACCCGAGAGCCAGTACAAAATGCCTTTGAAGAATTTGTGGCCTCCCGTCCAGCTGATTTCTTTAAGAAGGGCATCAATAAACTGCCACTGCGTTGACAAAGATGCATTGATTGCATGGGTGATTACTTCGATTAATACAAATAAAAAATACATGAAAAAAATTCGTTTAAATTTTTTCATAGAAAACGGCAATTTCATAGGTAAAGAGCTAATATAATACGCACTATTGACATGATTAATTTATATTCTGATTTCCTAAGCAGTATTTGTAACATATTATAATGTATTCTGACATAAAATTCATTATGAAAATAACTTTAATAATTTTATTCCTGAGTGTCAGAGAATGAACTGACCTCAGCGGCCGGAGTCGGCCTGTCGTACAAGGTGACAAAACAACCCACCTAGCTACGTGGTAGGGCCTCAAGTCCGTCTGATTGGTAATCACCATTGTTCTTATGTATGTCGCCATAATAACTTTGTGTTGTGTTCCGGCATAAATGATCCAAGTTACTGTATCCTTATGGGATAGCAGCGTGTTCGCGATGCCACTGGCGTTGCAAACACCCATAGGCGACGGTACCTGCTCAATTCTAAGTGGGCCGTCAGCCTGTCTCCTGTCCTATAATATGAAAAAAGTATTTTTAAACAAACATAAGAATTATTTTATTTTTCTCTGCTGTTTGGATCCACATAACATTAGCACTGAAAATCAGCTTTGTATCAGACGAAACCGTTGCAAAATAATGCTGGCTAACTTCATTTAAGGAAAAATATATTTTTGTATTAATTATGCAGTGTTTTGTCTCATACAAATTATTTCTTTTCTTCTATAACAACATACGACCTGATAAAAAAGAAACTTATAATCGATGTTAGGTTCAAATTACAGTTGCATCCAAAATATTGGTGTTGTCACTTAATCTTCTCCACTTCGCATATTTTGTGTTTCCTATAACCAAAATTATATTTTACATTTTCGTTATATTTCTGATGGTTGTACATTTTACAAAATGAATGGTATAAAGCTTATGGGGATCACGGGATTGCTTCCTGTTTATTTAAAAAAGTAAAAGTAGGCTGTAAACTAAATAAATGACATTTAACAGACTGAGCATTTTTCGGCGTTACGAGTGGTCGTTAAATGGAGAGGAATAAAAGATGTTATTTTATTATTCTATAATAATATGTACGTATTTATTGTAGTAAACACTTTACACACGAACATTATTATTCATACAAATAACAACACTATTGCTTTAGTCTGTTATCTTCGTCTGATATTTTTGCTGCTCCATATTTTAATTGTATTTTTCTACTAATACTAGAGATACTACCGGATCAACTTGATTATATAAAATATTTTTTCTAATAGTTTCGCTGCATCAAATGCATGTTTGATGGATGGAGAGGATCGTATGTTTCATCTTCTTCAACCTTGCAGTTCTAATAAATTTCGGCAACTTAGAAAGTACAACTTAAAATGATTTGTAATGCTGGATTGTTTTCGTTAAATAGAGTGAGCGTGACGCTATGTAGAGTGTATTATTGTATACAATAATACACCCTTAGAAAACAAGATAAATCAACCAATTCAAAGTCAACCAAAGTCAAAAATTTCGATGTTTTAAGGAGGTTTGTCTTTAAATTGAGTTAAAGTGGTTTTTTTTATACTTTGAACTATTTGTACGCCTTCTTGCTTGGCAAGATTTCTTGTCTCTTCTTGTCTAAATCTCTTTTATCATTTTAACACTGCCGTCCGCACGTCTCGTAAAAATTCATTCGCTTGGCGCCGGCAGCGCTAATTTAGATTACTTGGCTTGTCGCCGGCCGTCCTTGGCATTATCGGGAAATTATAAATTGTCAAGTTATATTATCTCATCGTTAGTTATCATAAGTTCTCAACCCATACTTTCGTCAAATTTCGAAGATATATATGTTGAAGTGTAAAAATTCATAAGATTAAATATAAGTTGTCGTATGTAGTTCTAACTTTTATAACTAGATGGCGTTGTTCGAAAATTGTAACTTGCTGAATCGCGCTATCTTTTCCCTGCATTCAATTTGTGTAAGCGAACGGGAATTTTTGTATGTATGGAGAAATTCAGAAATACACTGAATTATAACAGTCTACTTTTTGGTTTTTTTTTTGTTCTCCAAGAAGTGACGTAAATATTGGTCCTTCGAGCCGGATATCTCGGTGAGGTTTTTTGAGCATCATACTTGCGGATAGTGGATCGCTATCACAAACTCGCAAGTACCAACAGTGGCCGACGGGTGCTGTATCCAGCCAGCATCGTCAGCTTCGGACCGCATCTTCAGAGGAAGACATCGGTCAGGAAACCATCATCCAGATCAAAGGTGTCCGGAGACACCTGCGCAGCAACGACGCCCCAATCCAAGGCGTGTCGTGTCACCGTGGGCGGAGCCAGTCCAAGTTGCAGGGAGCAACCGAGCTGAAGGAAGCCACGAGTGAAGGTCAACCATACAGTCCACATCATCAGTCAAGTTATCAGTTTAGTGAGTGAAGTGTCAAACGTCAATCAAATTGACGTCAAGTGAAAAGTGCATTCTGAGTTCAGTTCTTAAGGTTATGGCTCCAATGCCTCTAGCATCGATTTTGCCAGAAAGTGCATTCTACTCTGGATTGCAGTATAATATGTGAGTCAACAAAAACTGTGAGTATTTTTATTTGTCACTGTCAGGAATCACACAATTATCATTGGGACTTTAACTTTTAACATAGTTTGCTTAGAACTTTAAAAAAATTAATGCATGTTCAGTTTAGACTTAGAATAATTCCTTAAAAGTGTTTAGACGGGGAACCTATGCCCAATTTTTCTTTGATCTATAAATAATATCTCAAACACTTAGAAAATTTTGAATAATTTATATTAAGAACTTTAAAAATTTATGAATGTTAAATTTAAACAGAATAATTCTTTATAAGAGTTCATCGGGTAACCTACGCTCAATGTTTATCTGAACAAATATTTCAAATACCTTTTTAAATTTTGAATAACTTGTGCTTAGTAACTATTGTTTAGAATATTACAACATACAAATATGCAGGCCCTCATAAATTTTCAAGTCGATTTATATTCTCGCATAAATAAGGCAAGAACTAATTTTAAAAAATCTCCTAAAGATCGCATTAGTAAACAAGTTTACATAGAGAATAGAATTGAGTCAATAGACCAATTATGGCTTGAATTTTTATCAGGCCACAAGGAGTTAATGAAAACTTGTGACCCTAAAGACTTGCAAACCACGGATTATATTAAAAACGAAATTTATGATAAAACCGAAGAAATTTATTTGGACCACAAAGGCGAATTAAAGGAGTATCTTAATCAATTTAGTCACAAGGATTCATCTCAACTCGATGTAGATAAATCCAATCCAATTCACAACATCAGCATGAAATTACCCAAAATACAAATCCCATCATTTTCTGGTGAATATTCTCAATGGTTAACGTTTAAAGATTTATTCACTTCATTAGTTATAAAAAATCACACTTTGGACAATGTTCAAAGGTTACATTATTTAAAAGGGTATCTCACGGGAGATGCTGAGCAATCAATTAGACATATACCAATAGAAGGAGCTAATTTTAATAGATGTTGGGAATTGTTGAAGGAAAGATATAATAATAAAAAGTACATTTGTCATAACATTTTGAAAACATTATTCAGCCAAAAGAATATGACAATGGAATCAGCCGATAGCTTGAAATTTCTTGTAAATACTACTAACGATTGTTTAGCAACATTAATTAATTTAGGGATAGATGTAAAGTCTTGGGATGTATTAGTCATCCACATTCTAACTTTAAAATTAGACCCCGAAACACGCCGGCAATGGGAATTTCATGTGACATCAATCATTTCATCAGACGAGTTGCCCACCTATGATCAGTTTCAAGATTTTGTGAGTAAAAGATATAGAGCCATAGAATTCATTAATACAAAATCTAGTGTTACTAAAAATCAACATAACAAAATTAATACCTTTCATGTCAGCAGCACATCTTGTCCATTTTGTTCGGAAATTCACAAGTTAAGTGCATGCAATAATTTTCACAAGACCACAGTCGCTAATCGGCGTAACTTTGTTATGAAAAATAATATTTGTTTTAACTGTCTGGGAGCAAATCACTCTGTAAAAGAGTGCAAGTTAACTCGTTTTAAATGCAAGGAGTGTAATCGAACCCATCACACTCTCCTTCACCCCACAACGGGTAACAGTAAAGCTGAAGGTGGTCAAAGCACTAATCAAAAAGAGGGCTCCACCTCGTCAGCTGATCCAACACCACTTGTTTCATGCTTTTCTTCTGAAAAGGTACAACAAGTGTTACTAGCTACAGCGTTAGTAAAGGCTCGGTCGAAGGATGGCACGGATTACATAATCCGAGCACTTCTCGATCAGGGTTCTCAAGGTTCATTTGTCACCGAAGCAACGGTACAATATCTAGGTCTGAAAAAGATACCAACAACAAACAAAATTAGTGGATTAGGCAAGTCAAAAGGCTTAATCTCAAGGGCAGCGGTAATCATAGATATCAGGTCTCAAATCTACCCAAATGTCAACATATCAGTAAGAGCTCATGTCCTCAAAAGCATCACATCAATGCTTCCATCTAGTAAAGTTGAGTTAGTAGATTGGAAAGAACTAAAGGATTTAACCTTGGCTGATCCACATTACCACTCTCCAAATAAAATTGACATTTTATTGGGTGCAGAGGTGTACAGCCAAGTATTGAGGGATGGAATCTTGAAGGGTCCGCACGGTACTCTAGCCCAAGCAACAAGCTTAGGCTGGGTGTTATCAGGTGCCACAACAACTATAACTTTTAATGCATCTAAATCAATCCATACGATGCATTGTTGTTTAGAGGAAAATGATGCACTGAAAAAATTCTGGGAATTAGAATCAGACATTCAAATGCCAAGAGAGAAGCTCTTGACTAATCAAGAAAAATATTGTGAAGAATATTTTGAAAAAACACTTACCAAGGATAGCGATGGTAGATACATCGTTCGTTTACCATTTAATACCGATAGTCCAGAGGTGACGTCGTCTCAGGAAATAGCTGAAAAAAGATTAAAATCATTAGAAACAAAGTTAAGTAAGAATGAAACATTAAAAACAAAATATCAAGAAGTTATAAATGAATACTTATCTTTAAATCACATGGAAATAGTACCTAATGAAGAAATAAAAAATAAAAAGGCAGTTTACTTACCACATCACCCCGTAATAAGGAATGATAAAGAGACCACGAAGGTGAGAATAGTGTACGATGCATCCTGTAAAGGTAAAAACAATAAATCATTAAATGATCATCTATTAATTGGACCTACCTTGCAGCCGGAACTCAGGCATATTATCATGCGTTGGAGATCTGCTCCAATCTGTATTTCGGCAGACATAATCAAAATGTACCGTCAAGTAAAAACACACAGCGATGATAATGATTTCCAAAGAATACTTTGGAGAGATGAACCAAGTCATGCAATCACACATTATCGACTTACCAGAGTCACTTTCGGTACAGCGTCAGCTCCATACCTTGCAGTTAAGGCACTTCAACAAGTGGCTCGCGACTATGGTGCTGAATATCCTGCTGCTGCTGAAAGAGTGCTAAGCGATTTTTACGTTGATGATTTTATGAGTGGTTCACAAACTTTAGAGGAAGGAGTTAAAATATTTAATGAAATGAATGAACTATTAAGCAAGGCAGGATTCAAATTACAAAAATGGAATAGCAATAATGATAAACTAGTAGAAATAATGAAAGGAGAAAACAAGGATATCAAGGAAGGATTGGAAATAAAGCAAAATGAATTAATCAAAATTTTGGGACTTACCTGGAACAGAACCCGTGATGAATTTCAGTATTCTGTAAAGCTGCCGCCGCTCTCAGCACCTGTAACAAAAAGGAAAATTATATCAGATGTATCGCGGTTATTTGATCCATTGGGATGGATAGCACCATGCATTATAAAAGCAAAGGTTTTTATACAGCGATTATGGATAGCTGGGACAGGATGGGATGAGAAACCACCAGTTGATATATTAAAGGATTGGTATACTTACCGTGACGAGCTAGCTCAACTGACAAAATTTTGTATTCCCAGGTGGTTGCACACAAATTCGCATGATGCGGTTGTAGAATTACATGGCTTCTCAGATGCATCCACTATCGCCTACTCAGCTGTAACATACTTGCGTGTAATAAATGCATCAGGAGTTGTCCATGTCAGCTTAGTTGGTGCTAAAACGAGAGTAGCCCCTGTAAAGCAAGTTAGCATACCACGATTAGAGCTATGTGGGGCTGTATTATTAGCTAAGTTGTTGGTGGAGGTTGCTGGGGTTCTTAACATTCAGAAAACCAAACTTAGAGCTTGGACGGATTCCACTGTAGTGCTTGCCTGGCTGAGTAAACATGCCAGTAACTGGAAAACATTTGTAGCCAACAGAGTAGCGGAAATACAAACGACTCTCGAACCTTGCCAATGGTCCCACGTCTCTACAAAGAACAATCCGGCTGATTGTGCATCACGTGGTGTCTGCCCAGCGGATCTTGCTACGTTAGACATATGGAAATTTGGTCCGAGGTTTTTATGGGAGAAGAAAATTACATACCCCAAATTGAAAGATAATCATACTCTCGAAGAGGAATCAATAAAGGTTCACGTCGGCACTACTGAGGAATCGATTCTGGACAAATATTCTTCGCTTACAAAATTAATTCGTGTCGTAGCATATTGCAGAAGATTTGTCACAAGAAATGATTCACGAGGAAATAAGGGAACAAAGTATTTAAATACGTTTGAATTAGACGAAGCGTTAAATACTTGTATAAGACTGGCTCAAGCTACAGTATTCAACCAGGAATTAAAGGAAATCCAAGCCTATGGGCAGGTCCAAAGGAAACAGTCAAAGCTATTGTCGCTCACGCCCTTTCTTGATGAAAGAAAATTACTTAGGGTGGGCGGTAGAATCTCACATTCTCCGGAACCAGAGAACATTAAGCACCCAATTATATTGCCAAACAAATCAGCTTTAACAAATTTAATTGTCGCCCATGCGCACAAGAAAACACTGCATGGGGACGTACAACTCATGCTTAATTACTTAAGATCAGCTTACTGGATAATTGGGGCGAAAAATCTCGTAAGGCATCATGTGCGTAAATGTATCACATGTTGTCGTCACAAGGCTAGGAGTCAAACTCAGCTTATGGGGTCTCTACCGTCAGTTCGGGTCACACCTGCTCGACCATTCCTGAATAGTGGAGTAGACTACGCAGGCCCAATTATGTTGCGGACTTCAAGGGGTAGAGGACATAAGGGGTACAAGGGCTATGTATGTTTATTTGTCTGTATGGTCACGAAGGCTGTTCATATCGAAGCAGTTAGTGACCTGACATCAAGAGGTTTTTTAGAGGCATTTAAACGTTTTGTGGCTAGGCGTGGGCATTGTGCAAACTTGTACAGTGATAATGGAACAAATTTTGTGGGAGCGTCTAAAGAACTTAAGGCTTTGTTCGACGCAGAGAAATCAAGCATGATTCGAGAGGTAGCCGATGGTCTCGCTTTACTGGGAACAAATTGGCATTTTATACCACCCAAGGCTCCAAACTTTGGCGGATTGTGGGAAGGGGGTATAAAATCAACCAAATATCATATAAGGCGAATAATTGGCGATTCTACGTTGACATATGAGGAGATGACCACCCTTCTGAGTCAAATTGAGGCGTGTCTAAACTCTCGCCCATTAACTATTATCCAAAATGATCCAGATCAATCCGTACCTCTGACACCAGGTCATTTCTTAATAGGGGAATCCTTAGTAGCAGTGCCTGAAGTGACCTATAAAGGTCACCATCTAAGCTCTTTGAAGCGCTGGCAACTTACACAACTAATGCTTCAACACTTTTGGCGGCGATGGTCGAATGAATATTTAACGCATCTCATGCACCGTTATAAATGGTCTTATAAAGTTCCAGAACCTAAGGTGGGGGACATCGTTTTGGTGAATGAGGACGATTTACCTCCATGTAGATGGCTTTTTGGCAAAATTATTGAAAAACATCCTGGTTTAGATGGATTAACTAGAGTGGTATCTCTAAAATGTAAAAATTCTATTATTAAACGTCCCACTTCTAAACTTTGTATTCTACCAATTAGTGAATAAGTTGATGTTAATAAGTCGTGTTAGAAATTTATTGTATTAGCGCAAATTGTTATGTAAAAAAGGGAAAATTTTAATGTATTTATTGTGCCTGCCAAAGATTGTATTTATATCACGGTGGGCGGTTATGAAGGACATTATGTCCTTGGTGGGCGGAATGTTGAAGTGTAAAAATTCATAAGATTAAATATAAGTTGTCGTATGTAGTTCTAACTTTTATAACTAGATGGCGTTGTTCGAAAATTGTAACTTGCTGAATCGCGCTATCTTTTCCCTGCATTCAATTTGTGTAAGCGAACGGGAATTTTTGTATGTATGGAGAAATTCAGAAATACACTGAATTATAACAGTCTACTTTTTGGTTTTTTTTTTGTTCTCCAAGAAGTGACGTAAATATATACGTAAATAAATACAAAATTTGTTTGTTTTATATTTACATTTTCTTTGGTACTTAGTATGTCTGTTTCATATGGTAAAACAACTGAACATCCATGGCAGTTTCTTCGTTTTCGTTTATTCGTTTCGGAAATAAGTACTAGTTGGTGTTGCTTTATGTGACCGGAAAGTCTGTCATCATGATGAGACGCACGCGATGTAGTGGCAACCTTCAAGTTTTGGTTAGAAGCAGGTACATGGTCTTTTATCCACGAATCAGACACTCAATAAAAAATCGTGAAATCGGAGACTCTTTGGCCGCTATTTCGCGTATGACACCACTGTGGTGTGGCCGGCAGTTGGCGGCTACTTTGCGTACGACACCACTATCAATTTTGTGCCATTAGCTAGTTTATGAGGTTTCATGCCACGCAGTGTGGCATTGGCGGAGCGCCAATCTTCTTATGGTAGAATCACTTACAGTCAAACTCACGGAGCTGCTGCTGCAGTTGAATAGAGTTAAAATGGCGATTTCTTAGAGATACTGACACAATAATACCGGTCATGTTGCTCAGACGTGACTCGATGTCTACCAGATACTGGACGTCGAATAAACATACCAGTCTCCCGATAACGCTGATACACTCTATTGACAGCAGACAGGCTTCGATGCAATAATGCAACCATAACAACCATACCACAACACGCTGACTATGCCTTGCATCCAGCAACGCCACGACTTGGGCGGCTTCTGTGGGCGAGGTATCCATATTTTTTTAGGAAAATATCTCTTTGGTAGAATGTCACAGAGCTTAGTTAACAATCACGCTCAATTAAAAAATGTGATTGAGTGCAGAAATTCCGACGGAATACACATTGAAAACAATCTCTACATGCATTTATTGGATGAAAATTCGAAAATTTAAATTCAAATTTGGAAATCTGGTACATCATTGTGTAGACTAAACTGCCAGCTATCTATTGGCTTTAATTTTTTAAATGATATCAATCCTCTTTTTCATTTAATTGCCACCTGAATAATAGTTGCAGTAGTGTTTCGATTTTTTTGATGAGAAATATATAATCGTTTGATAAATCTGGAACAAAAAGTGGCCAAATTTCCAATGTATGTTAAACAGTACAAAGCTCATTCACTCATACCCAGATATAGTTAAGCATGTATAGAAGCCAAAGTTCATAAAAAAAATTTAAATTTATATGTAACTAGCTATATTAAAGAGGAAAATAAATATAATTATTATAGTTTTTATCTGCACTGATAAAACACGTGTTTCCGATTTATGAATATTTGGCATCGTAAAGGTTTTACTCTTATAATTTTTTCTAAACGCGCCAAAAGAAGTATAACTCCAACAAATAAATGTTCTTATAGATAAAGAGTCGGCGCTAAGCCTGAGCGCGGTGGTGAACTCCGCAGTAGAACTTCTGGCGGAATACAATCTCCGGCTGACGGAGGAGCTGGAGAAAAGGCGCAAGGTGGCCGCTATGCTGCGGGACTTTGCGCAGGCACAGCGAGACCTCGCTCGCCAGGCTGAGGCCAGGCTCGAGGTGAGTTTCATAGTGCAGTGATAATTTATCGTGGCCGTGTTGTCTATGTTAGAATAAGAGCTACGGCATCATTTTTATAGTGAGTCGTAAAAGTATTTCTCTTGTTATTACTACTTAAATATTTTAATAAAGTTTTATTAACCACATCTAAAACAGATCCTGGTAGCCAGGGGTATTACTCTCGAAGACCAATCTAGAATTCACGAGTTCATAGTTCCCAGGATGGCATGCACCGTTGGGGCAGTTTTTGTCACCTAATGTGCATATTATAACATAATTTTTATGTATCGATGGCGAAGGAAAACATCGCGAGAAAACCTGCATACCAAGGTCATCGGTATGTGCCAATCCGCCACGGACAAGCGTGACGAGTATACTTCCCTGTAAGGGAGGCCAAAGCCCAGGCGTGGGACACTGGGCTGTTTATCTATTCTTATATGCATCTTTTTCTTTGTAGTGTATTAGGCTCCAAGATGATACCTACGCAACATTGATACAGTCAACCAATTAATGCAACCTCGTCGATATTACTCTATGGTAATGGCGATGGCTATTGCTACTGATCACAGTTGTCTATGGTTTTTAAAGAAATCTTACAATATTGGCACTATCATCATCAACCAAGGGATGATTGTTAGCATCTAAAGCTTATTGTAAAGCTCTACAAATGAGTACTTTCACGACGTCATAACGCTTCTTTCGTGTCGATATCATTCGTTACACTTACCTTTCGTTGTCTAGTCACCACATTGGTTTTTTTTTATACAGTGACAACATTTCCCTCCCCTCCTCCAAGATCACAAGGAAGATCTTGAGAGCCTCGTCCGCTAAACAAGGTGCACAGTATTGGTACAATAAAAATTTTTTTTTCAGGAATATAACATAAAACTCCAAAAAATTTACGCAGTCAAAGCGGAAGTGAAATCTCATATTGAAAACTTACCGGACGTGTCGCGTTTACCCGACGTCACCGGTGGATTGGCCCCCCTTCCTTCGGCTGGCGATTTGTTTAGTGTCTGAGATGAGGCCTATCTTAAGAAGAAGTACAAATGTAAGCGGCGGCTTCGTCTGCTGCACCAACAACTTAGATGACACATGAAACCCCCACCCGAGCCGAAATAAACATGCACTTGGTAGTCACAAAAAAAAAAAGCGATTACGTGTATAATTATGTACAATATTTTACTCATTAAAAGTATATTTTACCTCATCGTGACCCAGATAGCCTGGTATTTATATATAATATACGTACTTAATCTTATATAAACACGTAATTCTTGTAATCTATTTCAACAATCTCGGACACTAAGTTGAGGATTTAGTCGAAATTTAAAATTTTGCTTTCTAAGTATCTAATTTGTGTCGCCACTAGAGGCGCTCATATCTAGCAAACTTCTTATTAAGGCTGTGTAAAATATATGCTAGATACAACTATATACCAATAAAAAAATGCCAATAATTATATGAGGAGTTGGGGAACAAAAGCGGACTTGTCCCATTAATTAAATTTTACAGTAGAGCAAAATAACTGTATATGTTAGTTATATGTTAGCTAAAATTTGTGCGTTTCAATATAATGTAGTCTATTATAAAAGAAAACCAATAGCCTACTTTTGATCACAAAAATACCATTGCTTCTTTTTATTTTCTTTATTTTTTCAATGGACAAGTCCGGTATTGTTTGGAAACGGTGGACAACTCCGGTTATGACCGAAAACGCCATGGACATGTCTAGTTATGAAATAAAACAAGATTTTATCATAGTAATTTTTTTAATTAAAATTATACAAATTCTCCCACATCTGTTTCGCAACAATCACATTCTACATTATCACCGTGGTCGTCGTCATCTGCTTGACTTATGTTAGCAACTGCAACTGTGGAGTTATCGAAAATATTTATTTTATACCCGTCAAGCTCAGGATTTTCAATCCAGTTATCTCCAAACTGTTTCTTCTAGATGTTCTCCACGTCCTTTTTCTTATGTGGGTTTATTTCACTAACCGATGGAAGCCTCTGGGGTCTTGGTATTGGGGTCTAGGGTGATTTTTTGAGGGCTTTAATAGTGATAAAGCATTCACGAAGTCTCATCTGTGTTGTAAAAGTTTAAAACTTTTATGTCAAAATTTATGTGATTTAAATTTGCGCTAGGATTACGTCTTTTATTTCTTTGTGTTCGTAAAGGAGTTGAAGAAGGAGTTTCTGATTGGACAATGACTGACTTTCTCTCTATGATTATTCTTTTTGCATCACGGATCCTTTCAAATTTTTTGTAACAATCTTCAAGCTTTAAGAAGCATTATAAAGGTTCCAGTCTGTACTCAATACATGAATTTTGCCATGCTTTGCATAAAGTTCGTTATACGTCTTTGGGTCTAAAATGAATGGTTTCTCGCGTAAATCCTTTTCCACCCTCCCGAATACCTTATCTGCTGGTAAGAAGCTATGTCGACGTACCGGGAAAGTCAGTATGATCTTAGTGACATTAACAGGGGCGTAATTTTTCAACCAGAAAATAACGTGTAGATGACATTGGAATTTTTATTTTGCCCTGCACATCCGTCTGCGAAAAGGCATAGATTTTCCACTTCAGAGAAATCGGTGAACATCAAATAAGTTAAAAGAGCAGATGCAATTTCAGAGGATCCCTTTTTCGCTTCATTTTCGGTCCATATAAAGAAATGCGGATTTTTTGTATCCATATCAGTGATACAAAAAGAATAAAGTTCAATTTGTCGCAAATAGAAATATTCCTGAATCGGTGTTTTGGGGAGAGTGTATTTGCCGAAGGTCAAAACATAATACTAGAGATTTTTCAGGTTTTTGTTTAGTAAGAGAAAATAATGCTTTGACTCTAGTTTCATGGACGCGTAGTTGAAGTTTTAGTGATTACAGTACATTAGGGTTTTTTTTTAATTTTTTGCTTATTTCTCAATGAATGAAATGAGCTGGTGATGAAAATCCTAGATTAAAATCGTTTTCAAAACCCTTCGGAACATCGACTGTGTGACTTAGATTATCAGCTACTGAGTTATTGTAAAACTCCCATAATTTTTTATGTTAAGTTCATAAGACAGGTAAACTCTCTTAGATTTTTTTCTGTTATAGCGTGACTCCTTTGCTGGCAAAGCTCCAAGGAATTTTTTGACAGATTTCTATTTATCAATACTTTTGGAACTTTTTCTGTCTCCTCTGCCGTCACGTGGCGTTTTGCCTTCGAATAACGTACTTGTAATTAAGTTTACTCGGTGCTTATTAAATCCAAGAGCAGTCAAAAAAAAAAAAGATTTACAAACTTTTACTAACATCTTTGAATTGCGGAAAAGAAAATATGTCACAAAGAAGTCTTCATATGTCGTAACAAGTAAATGTCCTGTTGATTTTTGCCAATCTTTTAATAAACCAACCTGCGATTATGTATAATTTCGTTTATTGTAAGAGTCTGACACGTGAATTTCCCCTTATTATGGCCACACACAGTTTCAAAAGTTAATGCTAATGGATCTTCATCCACGTATCTAAAACAATAATTTCAAAAAATTCGATTCTTTAGAGGTTAGGATTACAGTACATACTTTGAAAACACAATACTCACTTCGAATTCTTGTCGTTTGCCACTTGCCGACCTGTTTTTTTCTTTTGCGGCAGCTATCATTAATATTGGCCACTGTACTATCGCCTTCATCCATTATTTTCCGTGTTTTCAACTAAAAATTACTTTAAAAAGTTTAAAATTTACAACGACAACGAAAATTACACAACTGATTGATATTTTTTTAATTAGCAGTGTTGCCATAGTTGATTTAGGTATACCATAGAAAAAAAAGGATGATTTTTAAGAAATTTCCGGTTTCGTTGGACATTTAATACTAACAACTAGTCTTCTTAGATTTTGATCCGGTTTTGAATGAGGAAAAAGTGCAATTAGCAACAGGACAAGTACGTTTCTGCTTGAAACTGCATATTTAAAAAATATTTTCTATAGGATCGGACCGCTTTTGATTGACAATATTTCATGAGTCGATAGATATGCACTCATAGAGCCCAAAAAAATGAAAACAAAAAAATTTACTTAAAAATTGGACAAGTCCGTTTTTGTTCCCCAGCTTCTCATATATCTGTAGCCTATTTATGTAATATACACACATAATTTTTCTAAGTAATCTTCACAAAGTTGTCGATATTTGATTGTGAAAATTACGCACGTATTAAGTGACGAAGACGATATGTGACATAGGGCTTATTGCAACGCCATGAAAATTATTGTAATGAAGCAACGTAAACCCATCAAACTTGGGCTTGTAGTAATCTGTTTCTTCTTCTTCCTCCTGCCCTTATCTCCTACATTATATGGGGTCGGTACCACATATTCTTTCCTTCCACTCTCCTTTGTTAGCCGTCATCTCAACATTCACGCAATCATCTTTTACGCAATCCTGTTTCTAACGTTGATAAAAAGAAAAGAGTAACTGAAACTCAACTGTAGTTCATTCGCGTTAAGAAAATAGTGACTCATCGTTCGTTGTCTGCCGGCCTAGCCCCCCCCAACCAATCAGATCATCATTTCCGAACGATGATCTGCCGTCAACTGGTCACTGTCAAGTACAATATAATTATGTACTTTTTTTGTATATTTACATAAACGCACAGACATTTTGCTTGATATTCATGTGATTTCAACGTGCTAACAGCCTTGTTAACCTGAATGTATAGATAAAAAATATTTAATATTATAGATAGATTGAAATCTAGGCTTATAGCGTAATTTCAAGCAAAGTAATTTTTACTGATTACTTAATAAACCATAAAAAGTTTATTTTTAAATTAATTAAAATATAACTTTCAATTAGAATCATTCTTCAAAGACTATGTATGTACATGTGTAGTTTCAAAGGTTTTTGGTTTCTTACACATAAAATTAATTAAGGTGACAAATTTAAGACTTATTTTAGAAGACGCACTCAGAAAAGTTTATTTATTATAACTCATAATTTAATCGTAATTTTAACAATTAAACTTTTTAACTAAACTTAAATCACGGAAAAAATGTTGGGGATAAATCATGAAAAGAAAAAAGGTTTTCTCTCGTATTCATTGTTCTAATAAAGAACTCCGTTTAATTTTTAATTATAACATAGGTCCATAGTTATTGGTGAAACATCACAATATTTATTTTCTGAGATACTAAATGTAAAACAATATTTTAGTGTGCAGTTAAAATATATTTGTCGGTATATGCCAGCTAATTAGACTACATAAGGTGATAGTTACAAAAATGAGTAAATAATATTGGTAATATATATCGGTAATAATTTGAGTCAATGATTCAGTGTTCCCAAAACAATATTTTTGTAATATGTGTGTTGAATAGAATACTTCAGGTACAGCCAACTCCTGTTAATTCTAAACTCCAGGAACTTAAAATGTTATGAATTATCGAGAGTTTGAAATATTAAATGGTTCTAAATTTTCAACAGAAAATATACCTAGTCAGGTCATAAGTATTGTCACACAGTAAAAACTTTTCTTTTAGAATGCTGGCCACAAAAAAGTTTATTGAATTCGAATTTAGAATTGTTAATGAAAATAAAAATGTATACTTTTTGAAATTTTACTCATTTTTAAATATGGAGTGGACGCTTAAAGAAGACCGTGTTGCAGTTATTGCGTTGCATCGTTGCAGTTACGCGCCAATTCAAATTTTTAACATACTGAAAAACTTTGAATATAACCAAAAGATTCGTTTATCGTACCATCAAACGATACAATGAAGACTAGTGTAGATGACAGGTCAAGAAGTGGTCGCCCTCGGTCTGTTAGGACTCCAGCAGTGATAAAAGCTGTGAAGGCACGAATTCAAAGAAATCCCAAACGTAAGCAGAAACTGTTGGCCCTTCAGATGGGGTTAAGCAGAACCACGGTGAAAAGGGTGTTAAATGAAGACTTGGGCTTCGGGCATATCGAAGAAAAACAGGACATTGTTTGATTGCTCGTCTAATGGACCTGAGACTGAAGAGATGCCGCGCTTTGTTGAAGCGGTACGCGGGAAAAAAATATCGGGAAATTCTTTTTTCGGATGAAAAAATGTTTACCGTAGAAGAGAGCTACAACAAACAAAATGATAAGGTGTACGCACACAGTAGTGAAGAAGCAAGCAACCGTATTCCGCGTGTCCAACGAGGTCATTTTCCATCCTCGCTCATGGTATGGTTGGGAGTTTCTTATTGGGGCTTAACAGAGGTACATTTTTGTGAGAAAGGTGTAAAAACGAATGCTGTTGTGTATCAAAATACAGTCCTGACGAACCTTGTGGAACCTGTTTCTCATACCATGTTCAATAACAGGCACTGGGTATTCCAACAAGATTCGGCGCCAGCTCATAGAGCGAAGAGCACACAAGACTGGCTGGCGGCGCGTGAAATCGACTTTATCCGGCACGAAGACTGGCCCTCCTCCAGTCCAGATTTGAATCCGTTAGATTACAAGATATGGCAACACTTGGAGGAAAAGGCGTGCTCAAAGCCTCATCCCAATTTGGAGTCACTCAAGACATCCTTGATTAAGGCAGCCGCCGATATTGACATGGACCTCGTTCGTGCTGCGATAGACGACTGGCCGCGCAGATTGAAGGCTTGTATTCAAAATCACGGAGGTCATTTTGAATAAACTTTAATGTCATAAGAATCTATGTTTTGTTAAGTTCATTTTGGTATATGAATGGTTACATAATGAATAAACTTGTTACAATTATTTTACATTAAACGTGTGACAGAATTTATGACCTGACTAGGTATGTACGTTCGCTTATTGACTCTCTTTTGGGACATCACTTTTTTTTCCTAGCTCCCCCACTTTTTCGATTAACTCTTTCTTTTCAGCATTGTCAAGCATTGACACTTTTTATTTGTCTCATAACTAATACATAAACATCCTTCTGTATACATACAATCAACGAAAGTGTAATTGAAACTCAACTAGGTATTTTTGAATATTTGAATTGTCAAGTGTTTGACGCCTATGAGTTCGAATTGACGCTTCGTTTAGTAGCGATTTTTTTGTTTGAATTACCAAGTGTTTAAAAAGAATAGATATTTTTTTCAAAATATTAAGAATGTTCTAGGGAAATCGTGATTACTTCGAATTATGAAGGGGTTCGAATTATCGCAGCTTTGAATTAAGGAGAGTCGACTGTATTACAATCTTGTACCTTTAATAGAAATAGACAATCCAATCCATGCGTGCTATGATTTATTACTGTTTCACTTGCATTTGTTGTGTGTGGTGGCGCGATTGTTTTGGCAATGCGTCGGCGCACCAAAGTTGTAGTTCAATGTATATAGAGGAATGAAAATAATTTCAGAAATATATCTCGAGCTTGTTGAGAAGACATACTATTAGAGTAGTCAACTGGTGTTGTAAATATTTTGATGAGAAATGTTTTCAGCGTGGTTATGCACGTAGTTATAGTTGCCAATTTTTAAATGTACCAAATATAGCGGTAATTAGGAGCAAGCGTGACATAGCTGCTACTAGCGACATCTATAGTAATAAGGGCTAATTATTCAATTATGAGATATAATTTGTACTCTTTAGCTACACATAAAAGTTGTCAAAGGTTATTATTTAATGCTTAAATAGCATTGTGTTACTTAGTTTTCAACCTTATCTGATAATTGAAAAATTGTTATTTAGCATAATAAAAGACGTATTGAAGTTTCAAATATAGGTTTGTTAAACAATTATTGTAGTTTTATTTTTAAACACCATACCAAATTTACGTAATAAATATTTGTGTTTTAAGTGATTTTTAATCAGTTAATAACTGAAAAGGCCAAATACAAGTCTATTCTTATAAGTCTAGTCGCATAATAATAAATGATTTATTTATTATTATGGGTCTTTATTAATATACCAGACCAAGTAGAACATTTTTATTGCTGTGAAAGTTACCTATAATCGCCTATGGAAGTTTGCGACGACAGGAGTACAACTGCCGTCCTTGTAACCTGGGTTACGAACGCTGGAACACAACAGAAGTTTATTATGGCCGTATATTTACGGACCAGGGGTGATCGCCATCCTGGCGGGCTTTGAAAACTTCCACCTAGCTAAGGTTGTTTTTCACGACAGCCGCAGGGGTCAGTATTGTCACTTTACCATTACATGAAGTAAATAAATATATAATCCCCATCCTTTTTTTTTTAATTCACGACGGAACTGTTTTAGTTATTGTACATATTCAAATGACTATTTTCATTATTCCGTTTCTTTACCATATACCTAGTCAGGTCATAAGTATTGTCACACAGTAAAAACTTTTCTTTTAGAATGCTGGCCACAAAAAAGTTTATTGAATTCGAATTTCGAATTGTTCATGAAAATAAAAATGTATACTTTTAGAATTTTACTCATTTTTAAATATGGAGTGAACGCTTAAAGAAGACCGTGTTGCAGTTATTGCGTTGCATCGTTGCAGTTACGCGCCAATTCAAATTTTTAACATACTGAAAAATTTGAATATAACCAAAAGATTCGTTTATCGTACCATCAAACGATACAATGAAGACTCTAGTGTAGATGACAGGTCAAGAAGTGGTCGCCCTCGGTCTGTTAGAACTCCAGCAGTGATAAAAGCTGTGAAGGCACGAATTCAAAGAAATCCCAAACGTAAGCAGAAACTGTTGGCCCTTCAGATGGGGTTAAGCAGAACCACGGTGAAAAGGGTGTTAAATGAAGACTTAGGGCTTCGGGCATATCGAAGAAAAACAGGACATCGTTTGAATGCTCGTCTAATGGACCTGAGACTGAAGAGATGCCGCGCTTTGTTGAAGCGGTACGCGGGAAAAAATATCGGGAAATTCTTTTTTCGGATGAAAAAATGTTTACCGTAGAAGAGAGCTACAACAAACAAAATGATAAGGTGTACGCACACAGTAGTGAAGAAGCGAGCAACCGTATTCCGCGTGTCCAACGATGTCATTTTCCATCCTCGCTCATGGTATGGTTGGGAGTTTCTTATTGGGGCTTAACAGAGGTACATTTTTGTGAGAAAGGTGTAAAAACGAATGCTGTTGTGTATCAAAATACAGTCCTGACGAACCTTGTGGAACCTGTTTCTCATACCATGTTCAATAACAGGCACTGGGTATTCCAACAAGATTCGGCGCCAGCTCATAGAGCGAAGAGCACACAAGACTGGCTGGCGGCGCGTGAAATCGACTTCATCCGGCACGAAGACTGGCCCTCCTCCAGTCCAGATTTGAATCCGTTAGATTACAAGATATGGCAACACTTGGAGGAAAAGGCGTGCTCAAAGCCTCATCCCAATTTGGAGTCACTCAAGACATCCTTGATTAAGGCATCCGCCGATATTGACATGGACCTCGTTCGTGCTGCGATAGACGACTGGCCGCGCAGATTGAAGGCCTGTATTCAAAATCACGGAGGTCATTTTGAATAAACTTTAATGTCATAAGAATCTATGTTTTGTTAAGTTCATTTTGGTATATGAATGGTTACATAATGAATAAACTTGTTACAATTATTTTACATTAAACATGTGACAGAATTTATGACCTGACTAGGTATAATAAATAAAAATTATATATCTAATAGTCTATTAATAATAATAACTTGGTAAAATTTAACAAAGTATCACTTTACAAATAGTTTAAAGAAACGTATAATAAATTTAAAAACTTATTCAAAATATCTTACTTAATTCAAAAAGTTTACCCAAATAACGTATAAAGCTGATATAAGCAAGGAAACAATAAATGTTTTGACAATTTATTTGGAATTAAGAATGGCGGTCGGTCCGGCGTTAGCCATGGTCTACTACTATGCAGTAGTAGCTGTATCAGGAAGAATTCAGTCACTCGACAATACCCATTAATAGTGTTCAACCTTTTTCCTATAAATTTCCATAAATATGAATTGGAGATGTTTTTAACTTTTGATTGACACCGTTCGAATATTCCTCTGTCATATTTTGATATTATTTTATAGCTGGTTTCTTGTATCGTAAATATATTTTGTAATAAATCTTTATAGAAATATGAGTGAAAGCACGGTATGTTGTATGTACTGGATGCTTTGTAGGACCGTTTAAAATATTGTATTACATTTGTGATACTATTTTTCGCAGACTACGCACACAAAAACATTGTCCGATACCATCGATTCTGAATCTACAGACGATCCACTTGTAAGTAGAACTTGTAAGATATTTTTTTTTCAAAATTTTCATACGATCTGTCGGTATGATGGAAGTTCAGCTATTGTATTAGAAATAAGATCTAGGAATAATAATGTTTTACTTACGATTTGCAAGAGGACTATCAAGTAAGCTACATCTTGTTCTCATTCCATCATCGTCTGAAATGCCATTGAATTTTATTTTATAGCCGAAATTAATCTTACAAAATTTCTAACTACCCGCAGTATGTATATCTATATTTTATTTTTGGTCGGCTCAATGAAGTACACGATAATTCGTTTTTGTTATAAATTTAATTGTTTTCAGATCGCAGATAGATGGTCCAATAATATTAGTTATCGGCAACTGGTCTTATCATCATGTATAGGAATATTTCAAGTATGGTTGCATCCTTACTTACATGACTTCAAGAAATTACTGCCGTTCCTTTTCTTGTACAATGTTTTCAGCGTTTTTATTGGATATCCCTTGTTTTATCTGGAATTGGCACTCGGCGTGGTCACCAAGAAGGGAGTGCTGAATTGCTGGGATATGGCGCCTTTGGCCCGAGGTAGACATCTAAATAACATTACACAATTATTCTTGTACACGTATTTTTAAATGACGTATTTTAACTAACCGGTTTTATTTGTGACCCAAAAATAATAAAGTTAAAGGAACCAGTCCATACTATTAACATATTTATAGCCAAGTGGACACTAAGAAAAGGCCAGAAGATCGCAGGTCACACTCAGTGGAGAGCGATGCCGCTAGCAAATGCAAGTTCTGCCACTTGAGTTCTCATAAGCTGCCTGAGTGTGCACGGTTCAAGCGCACGTTCACTCGTGACTGATGGCGCTTCGTCAGGACACATATATTGTGTCACAAGTGTTTGGTGGTAGGTATCCTACGATTGCGCCCTCTGTGACATCGAAACGTGTGACCTTCTGCACTACCGTCTCCTACAATGGAAACCCAAAAGTAATGCTCAAGCAATGATTCAAAGTAACGAAGAGCTCCTTAATACCAACGACAATATGCTAATAAATGTCAACGGACCGTGATCTCCCAATTTTTCAGAGAGCAACAAGTCTGTCATACACATAAATATTGAAAGGTCGTGTGTCTTCCTAAAAGTAGTGCCTATTACAATCCAAGGGCCCAGTGGTAAAATATTGACACCTGCACTCTTAGACGACGGCGCTTCCATTTCTCATATGTCGGCGGACATCGCGGAGCGCGTCGGCCTTCACGAACGCAAACAAGTCTTATCTAGTACAGGGTGCCTGGGACACCGAAATGACTTCCGAAAGTCAACTAGTCCATTATAAAATAACAAACCAATATAACCAAGTATTTGAATTTGAAGAATTGAATATCAGGAAAATCAACAAATTGAATTTGCCGCTACAAAAATTATCTAATATACAAATATAAAGTTATAATAATTTAAATCAATTAAATAAATCTATTGTGTGCAGAAAAAACGTCAAACCAAAGATTCTGATCGGACAAGAGAATAGCGTTTTCAAAGAGAATTTCGACACGTACACGTGTTACAACAATACTGTCCGTCTTATGCTCACTATCAACTCACGCTAGACTGAGGGTAGTTTACAAAATCCGGGGGCGAGACTTCGTCTACCCTTTATGTTTGTGTTTTTGTGTTGTTTAGGTGTGGGGTTCGCAATGCTGATAGTGTGCGTGTTTAGTGCGCTTGCCATCGGAGTTGTGGGGGCATGGTGCTTGGCATTCTTCATCCATAGCTTCCATTCGTTCCTGCCATGGCTCCATTGTGCTGCAAGCGCTCAGCCCGCTTGCGCTGCCAGACATCGACCTCTTCCTTCTGAAACGGAGACTCCGCCCCAATCTTTTTTCTTGTTAGTATACTTTTCGAGTGTGCCATATGGCACAAAAATATATTTACTGTAACTCTATTTTAGATTGTTTTTATAATTTTAACCGTTTCGTGGAGTCATATTTATTATTAATACGAGTATCTCAATGCTAGAGTTTCATATGAAATAAATGAATTGTTAGATACATTTTTTTCAACTTCGACTTTGATGAGTTTTAAGTACAAAATGCATTCTAAAAGATAAATATCTGAGTAGTGATGTAATAAAATCATAGTGATGTAATAAAAATGCCAGCTTCTGTTGCGATCCCATGTGCGATTACCTCCGATTCCCTGTAGAAAGTGATGGGGGGGCCCGTTATTATTTATGGTGGGGTTACAGTTAATACGGAACTACTTATTTCACCTATATACATATTTACAAGCCTTGGGTAGCCAACTTGTTTTCCTAAAGCAACAGTTATGTCTAGCTTCTTTTATCTTCATAAGACATTGATCGAAGAAAGGAAAACAATCGCTAGGACATTACTTTTTCGAAGACAAGGACATTAGAGGAAGACTTGTATCGCAGGATTTCATTGACATACAATTTACATACACTCGTACTAAGACAAACTATTTGTTTCATACTCACTATTCTTCCTGTGTGTGCATCTAACTTACAAACACGACCATAAAAGACCTAGGGTAGCTACTGAATCATAATCATCATCGTGTCGTTAATAAATGTTAACTGATTTCAGTAATTTCGTTTTGAACTTGAAACGGGACGGTTTAGGAGGCGGTCTGGGTAATATCGTGTGGGAGCTTGCCAATAATTACATAATATGCTGGATATTAATATATTTAATAACTATCAAACGAATTTACAGTTATTCCAAGGTAAAGTTTCCTTAAAATAAAGAACTAAATATATTAGGACAATTCACATAACGCCTTGGGAGAAGACTCAAAGTAAGTAGCATAGCACTTCTGTTATGCGTTCTAGACAACTAATATACTACATGTCATTGTATACTTTTCTTTTGTAAACAAATAATATACATAAACATCCAGACGCGGGAAGGGAATCGAATCTGTGACCTCCGCAAGCGTATCGACATTCGTGAGCCGTTACGTCGCATAGGTCGTCGTCGCTTGAAAGCTTTATGTTGTTTTAGACATAAAATATAATGTTTCAGATATTATTGCTACGTCTTTTGAATTTGTTTTTCAACTAAACCGCCTTATCAGTACGACGTTGAAGATCCGGGGGAAGCCGACCTGGTTTTATCAGTCTCACCGTATCGGCAGCCGTTTCTTGTGACGTTAGACTGTAGTGGCGATGGCCAGCGGCAGCTACGGCGACATACCGACTAAAACTCCGGACGCCACCCTGAGCTTTATGATGTCGCAAATAGACTTAAGTTCATTGCTCTGAATCACCCCCAGCTCATTATAGCTTTTTATTTAAATCAGCGAGATTTCGATGCTCTTTTTTTAGTATTCTTAGTTCTTCTAGTTTAGTATACTTTAGCTTTTTTTGATAGCTGAGATTGGCAGGCAGGTACACGGTCCACCCGATAGTAGGTGGTCAACCTCGCCTATAAACGTTTGCAACACCAAAGGCATTATACTAACGCGTTGCCGGTCTCGAAGAGACAGAACACCTGGTCAATGTGGTGGTATATTTTAAAACCACAGAAGGTTGTTGTTCACTCGGGCTTGGAGCCCTAGCAGCTACGGTTGTTTTATCGCCTTTTACGACATGTCGCCCCTGACGGCAGGGATAAGTATTCTTGTTCCGCCCCTGCACGAAGAATTTTACCAATAGTAGATTATTTAAATTATTTTCAGCTGGTGCTTTTTAAAGACGTTCTGACGTATTTTATATTGGTATGCTGTGCGGTCGGTGCAATACAGTTGAATGGCGCAAACAAAATGTTTAAGGAGTGTGATTGGAGTGTTCTTTTTCAGGAGATAGAGGTACAGCGCATTGATAGAAATAACTTAACTAAAGAATATATATTCTCAAAGAGCTTTGACCACCTTTGGTTTTAAGTATGCCACCATAATAATCTTGTGTTGTGTTCCGGCATTAGTGACCCAAGTTCCTGTACCCTTATGGGACAGCAGCGTATTCGCGATGCCATTGGCGTTGCTAACATCTATAGGCGACGGTAATTGCTAAATTCTAAGCGGGCCGTAGGCCTGTCTACAGTCATACAGCTATAAAAAAAGAGCGTTACTGTAAAGGCGCTGCTAGTACACTAAATGTAGGAAACGTTGGTAACTCGTATGTAAAAAAGAATAATAATATTTGTTTTTACATCAACAGTCATAGTTAACCAACAATCTTTAATTAAACTTTATTGTCTTTCTCTATTGACAGCGATCAAGACAAAATAGTGATAGTAAGGACCGAAAGTGAGGACGTTAGTAATGTATATTCTGTTTCATAGTTTTTTTTATTGCTGTAGGACAGCAGACAGGCTGACGGCCCGCTTAGAATCTAGCAGTTACCCTCGCCTATGGGTGTTTGCAACGCCAGTGGCATCGCGAACACGCTGCTGTCCCATAAGGGTACAGGAACTTGGGTCACTAATGCCGGAAGACAACACAAGGATAACCTTAATATATAATATGGCGCCATATAAAAATATGGCGGCATACTGAAGACCAAAGGTGGTCGCCATCCAGACGGGCTTGGGGCCCTACCACGTAGCTAGGGTGGGTTGTTTTGTAGCCTTTTAAGACAGGCCGATTCCGGCCGCAGAGGTTAGTATTCTTTCTCCGCCCCTGCACGGATAAATAGTTTTCGTGCTTGTAATTTGGCGACATCTATTTCATCTATTTTTCTTGTTGCTCTTAGCTGAGGCAAAAGTGCATGAGGTAAACTTACTCAGCGGACCTTTAGCAACGAGAGCCTTTAGCATGCTCAGAAACGTATTTAGGAATCACAAGTGATCAATAACAACTGATGAAATGCTAAAAGATGACTAAAAGTGTTGTGCTTATCTTCTCGAAGAGGTCAAAATATTTCGTTATTTCAAAATATTATTAATTTAATTATTAATTTTTGAATTTTACAGCTATTGCAATAATTATTATATAAACTATTTTTCTAGATTTGGCATAAGGCAATAGAATATTCCTTCATCCAAATGACGCTATCGCAGGGATCCTTGGTAATGCTCGGCGCATATTGCCCGAAAAAGCAGCACAAGTTGGGAACCACATGTTTTCTAGCGTTTTTAGCATCGAAGACCTCAACTATGATAAGTGCATTGGTTCTGGGTGCCGCTCATGGAGCACTGCATAAGGATTATGACAACGTTACCGGTATTTGGAGCGGTGAGTGTCAGCCCCTATTACGCTATCAGCTACTCCGATTCTTAAAAAAATTACGCCAGACCACGTGCGCTACTCGGAAGCACTGATATTATAATGCCAATGTTTCTTATCATTATGACATTACGTTTAGAATACGATGCCTGTAGGAATTCGTACTAAACTGTTTTAATTTATAATTCGTTTGTTACTGTGTTTTAATAAATCCATTAATCAATCCTGTAATAAGTCAAAATTATGCAAATTTTAAATAAATTTCCAGTAATTCCTTAAAACAATGTATTTTTAGTTCCATATCATGTCTGTAGACATGTACTAAGTACAGACATAATATAGAACTAAAATGTTTTTTTTAATGTGACATAATATTTACAAAAACAAAATATGCATATAAAACTCTAATGAAAATTTATTACCATATTATTACCACATTATTACTTACTTATTTACAACTATAGTAGTCGTAGCAACCGGTGATGTTTTTGAGGTACAAGTTCAGTCAGGACTTTTTATGTTGTTAATATAACCACTATGCTATTCTAAACAATTTCGCTATAAACTAACTTTAACTGACTGACATTTTTGGTTTTGACTTTAGGTATTTACTTAGGTTTAAGGAACTTTAGCAAGATCAAGTTTGGTACATAACTGTCGAGGATTTTGTGCGAACTTTTTATATCAGGTGTTCAGACTAAGTGAAATTAATTTGCTATTAAAGGATGGGTTTCAAGTAAATATGACTGTTAATCCTGCTTTTATATTATACTTGTACTTGGAGCCTGCATTTGCACTTGAGTATCGTATGATAGCACTACTTACGCGCGTGATATAATTTACTGGTGTCCTTCTGCGAAACTAATTTTCTTGTATCGATACAAAGAAACTGACCCAAAACAGTTAATAATTGATTAAATGCACACGTATTTCTTCCAGGACCGTCCGCATCTATGATCATATGGTCAGACTACGTGGCTCGCATACCAGGCAATCAGTTCTGGTCGGCACTGGTGTTTTTCGCACTCTTCGTCCTTGCTCTATCGACAGCCGCTTTAATGGTGCAAACCATTTTGTCTGCATTCACAGGACGATCGATTAGGAAAATTAATTGGGCCTTTTTAATAATGATCTGTTCCCTGTTTTGTTTTATTGGCGTTATCACGCTTTGTACGCAGGTATGCAACTTATTAATTGTAAAAAAAAACTAATCTTTTTATCATGACTTGCTTTGAGATGACGTTATTATAGTTTATACGTTATATTGTGTAATATTATTATACTTCGGGTTACTATATTGATTTACTTAAATTTAATATTCACAGAACCGATTATTAATCTAATCCTCCAATCAAGGAAGGATTACCTAATTAGTATTTTGCTGCATTGCTATGTTAAGCAGAAGTTTTTCTTATATATCGAATTTAATTTTTTAACGACTTTATCAAAGAGTTAGAATAATGGCTCTATTATTAGATCAAAATCACAGGGTCGTATTTATAATGTGCGATCAATGACCCTGTCACGATTAAACGACCGCTTGGATCTTATGGATTTTGTTAAAACTATAATACTTTTATATGTAATGTCTATATATTACATATAAAAGTATACATATTATAAGACAATAGTATCTTCATAGCAAGAGAAAAAGGAAAAGGGAACATTATAGATATAACTTGAAAAGCATGAAACTGAGTCGATATAATATAGGGTTGATGACCAACAAATTAATACTGTGAGGTATAATGAAAACATGTATAGCACAGACGCTACGACACTACTCTGTGATTTTTTTAAATTGTAGATGTACTTACAATTCAGACTGATAAATCATGACTATAATTATTACATTATTAAGTACTCCTCTTTATTCCATTCTGTTTTGTCTATAGGTTTTGAATGATAGTTCTCACTTAATTTAAAGTACCTAGCGTACATGATGGTAGAGGTCACGGGTTTAAATCCCATGTTAATCACTTCTTATGCAGTTTCCTCCTCTAATGTGCCTTTTATAACATTATTGCTACATACCAGCGGTGAAGGAAAACTGTATACTGAAATCACCGTATATGAAAATCACCAAACCGTGCACGCGTTATGGGAATACGGTCAGGTCCCTATCTGCCCTCCCTTCCTCCCCTCCGGGAGGCTCGAGTCCAGCAGTTGCTGCTGTTATAATACTTATGTGCGCAACCAGTCCACTTCGATGCAAGGGAACGTGACACAATGCGCTATTTATAAAGATTTCACCATTCATGTTCCGCATAATATTTGAATAATAAAATGCCATTGCAGGGTGGTCTGTACATTTTACAATTCCTAATAAATTGGCCACTGAGTAAGCCAAGAGTGCCCATTGGTGCCGCCATAGCGGCAGTAGTTACATATATATACGGACAAAAAACTTTCTGTGAAGATGTATATTTTGCGGTTGGAGAATATCCTAGTATGTTTATGAGGATATGTTGGGCAGTTATTCCCGGATTTCTTATGGTAACTAGGCATAAGCATATTGTATAGAATAAATAAATATATTGATGTTAGAATTATGAGTCCAGGCAGAAATAAGCATAGGAGTAGCCCTATGTATCTATATATTAACGAAGTAAAAGGCGACTAATGGGTTATTTCTCTAGGAGACGACCTCCTGGCGTTCCGGAGGTCACGGGTTCGATTTCTGTCTAGCGTCTGGGTGTTTATGTATAATATGTATTTATTTACAAAAGAAAAGTATATATGTAGTAGTAAAAGTGTATAATATATAGTTGTTTAGTACCTAAAATTTAAGTCAAAATTTAATTTGACTTCGTTTATTTTCTTTCGGGGTTTTCCTCAGGTTAAGATACATTAGAGATTGACATGGAAGGGTAGCAACGAAGTTAGGCATGTAGAAATAAGCTTCTGGTAATGCTCAGCAGAGAACTTCGGGTTTCATGGTATCTGAATGCTTGAATGCAATGAAAGCATGAAACCTATATTGTCATTGAATACATATATACGTCATACTGACACGTGAATATACAGGTGACTTTGACAAAACCGTCCACATTTTTTTTACGCACTTAACATCATTTAAGGAACCCATTTTTGCAAAAAAAATTGTATGTGAAATTTTCACCATAAAATATTTCATTCCAAGGAAAATATCGTCACTAATTCAATCGTACAAAATAGTAATATGGTGCAAATTTCGTACGTTAACCTGTTAATACCTGTCTCTGTTACTCTCGTGTAAATATCGTAAGTGAGTAGTGCGTATTCGCTCGCACAGATGCAATGACCGCCGCCGTCCTCGGCCTCGTACTAGGTCATTGAACCAGTTTTTTGCGGTACCGATGGAGAGGTCATTGATACTTACGCGCCGTATTATGTAAATTGTGAGTTCTTTGGATTACTTTGTGATGCTGATTACTCAACATTTTTGTACTATGTGATACTAAACTAAAATACATGTTTCTCATAACTTTTACTAAAGATTCTGTGTGAATTTGGACGGTTTTGTCAGTCACCCTGTACAAAACAAAAAATAGCATATTATAGGTACGTACATATGTTGCATCGCCGGCTTCTAAACCAACGCAGTACTGATATTGATATGTTCCATGCTGAAGTTGTATTTTTATTGCCTTTAGCATGTTTATAGTTCGAGTAGTTTAATGCCACCAATGCAGGAAACCGGCTGCCAAAAGCTAGCTCATCAGGTATTGTACAATAATCGAGTCCATTTGGGAGACATTTAATTTAATTTAAGGAAATTTTCCATTAATGACATATATTTACTTTATTTTCAGGGCATGTTCGTGTTCACTTTGACCAGATGCCCCGCTGGTCAGGACCTGGCTGGATGCCTTGTAGTCACTCTCATAGTTTTCCCAGTTATTATCGTTCTATTGTTTTATTTCGTCTTCAAGTGTCGAGTTCGGGTACGTTTTACTTTATTATTTCAAAAACCAACAGCGTAATAACAGGCTGTTATAGTACCTAGTCAGGTCATAAGTATTGTCACACAGTAAAAACTTTTCTTTTAGAATGCTGGCCACAAAAAAGTTTATTGAATTCGAATTTAGAATTGTTCATGAAAATAAAAATGTATACTTTTTGAAATTTTACTCATTTTTGAATATGGAGTGGACGCTTAAAGAAGACCGTGTTGCAGTTATTGCGTTGCATCGTTGCAGTTACGCGCCAATTCAAATTTTTAACATACTGAAAAACTTTGAATATAACCAAAAGATTCGTTTATAGTACCATCAAACGATACAATGAAGACTCTAGTGTAGATGACAGGTCAAGAAGTGGTCGCCCTCGGTCTGTTAGGACTCCAGCAGTGATAAAAGCTGTGAAGGCACGAATTCAAAGAAATCCCAAACGTAAGCAGAAACTGTTGGCCCTTCAGATGGGGTTAAACAGAACCACGGTGAAAAGGGTGTTAAATGAAGACTTGGGCTTCGGGCATATCGAAGAAAAACAGTACATCGTTTGATTGCTCGTCTAATGGACCTGAGACTGAAGAGATGCCGCGCTTTGTTGAAGCGGTACGCGGGAAAAAAATATCGGGAAATTCTTTTTTCGGATGAAAAAATGTTTACCGTAGAAGAGAGCTACAACAAACAAAATGATAAGGTGTACGCACACAGTAGTGAAGAAGCGAGCAACCGTATTCCGCGTGTCCAACGAGGTCATTTTCCATCCTCGCTCATGGTATGGTTGGGAGTTTCTTATTGGGGCTTAACAGAGGTACATTTTTGTGAGAAAGGTGTAAAAACGAATGCTGTTGTGTATCAAAATACAGTCCTGACGAACCTTGTGGAACCTGTTTCTCATACCATGTTCAATAACAGGCACTGGGTATTCCAACAAGATTCGGCGCCAGCTCATAGAGCGAAGAGCACACAAGACTGGCTGGCGGCGCGTGAAATCGACTTCATCCGGCACGAAGACTGGCCCTCCTCCAGTCCAGATTTGAATCCGTTAGATTACAAGATATGTCAACACTTGGAGGAAAAGGCGTGCTCAAAGCCTCATCCCAATTTGGAGTCACTCAAGACATCCTTGATTAAGGCAGCCGCCGATATTGACATGGACCTCGTTCGTGCTGCGATAGACGACTGGCCGCGCAGATTGAAGGCCTGTATTCAAAATCACGGAGGTCATTTTGAATAAACTTTAATGTCATAAGAATCTATGTTTTGTTAAGTTCATTTTGGTATATGAATGGTTACATAATGAATAAACTTGTTACAATTATTTTACATTAAACATGTGACAGAATTTATGACCTGACTAGGTATATACAAATAACAAGGCAAATGACAGGGTTTTTGAACATAACTTGTAACTTCTTCGTCGTCCTACCCTTATCTTACATTATATGGGGTCGGCACAACATATTCTCTCAATATTCACACCCTTTTTGCCATATCACCTTTTACGCAACCCATCCATATTTTTTTTTGATCTAGGTACCTGTAGTCCTGTATCTATCCACTCTCATTTCTATCATTTTCCCCATCATCTATAAACTTTTTTCAAAAAAATATCGAAATTTAATTTCGATATATCAGCTTACTAAACAGATATATCAATAGACCTAGTTCGATATATATCATGATTCTTGAAAATCTTGTATCCCTAACTGGCTTGGAGCCAAGCTAGGGTTGTTTTTCTCCTTTTACCAGTCAGTATTTTAAAACCGCTCCTGCACGGGTTATATTTAAAAATAACCAGTCTCATTTCAAATGTACAGTAATTTTAATTTGATCTCATTTTCTAATTTTCAAGTCTTTACGAAAATCATTCCGCAAAATACTTTTCATGAATACTTTTTTTTTCAGAATATTGTACACACAGAAAAATAAAGTTTTTTGGATGGAAGCAAATTGTCTCATGTAAAATAAGGTTCATCAAATAAAACAATTCGTTTCAGTGACACCATATTTATTCACAAAAAATCAACACCAAAATAAAGGATTATTTTATAATTAGTCGTACACGCGTAACAATTTAAGCCAATCGTAAAATTTATTCCAGTTTTTTTTCAGAACCTTGTTTTCAATTACAATCAACAGGAGCATTTTTTCACCTTTTCAACAAAATATTTTTTCCCATAATTAAATTACATTCTGAAAGCTTTTTAAAGCAGATTTACACGTATAAATGGGAAAAGATACTCTGTTATATTATAATACAGTCATTGGAACTCAATTCTATATATAACGTGAAACTCTCATATGAAAATAAAAAGAAATATTAAAATCTAAGTAGGTAGACCGCTACACTGTTCATTGTCCGACTGTTTACTGCACTTTTTGTATTTGCTTTCGGAACTCGATTTGAAATGCTTGCCGTTATCAAAATAGCCTATCTCTTGTTTTCCAAAAGAGCCAAATTTTCAGCTATTTGTAACATAATAATATTCCGTGGCCATATTTCGCGGAAAGCCTTAGCTGAGGAATCAGAGCCGCGGGTTGCCGACCAATCCCATTTTTTATATAATTGCAATAGGATTTTTTTCCCAATTTAGGCATATTTACGGAGAGGCACAAACACATTTTATTGTGCTGGACAATAAAATGTTTTTCATTTTTAAAAACAATTTAATAGGCTATCGAAAAGGCAATAAAAACACTTGTAAGACTAGATTTAAAACTTCAATTAGGTCACAAAATCAAATTACACGCGGCGAATTTAATTTAAATAAAATTAAAATGCAGTGAGTGATACGACAAATAATTCGAATCTTAGCAAACATACAATAATGAATTTTGTTGGCAAAATATTAGTTAATTGCAAAGGAATCTAAACAAATTGTTCACTATTAATTTTCAGTCCAAATCTAGGTAGGTACAAAAACACGGGTGGGTTATAAATTAAAATATTTCCAAACTACTTAACATTAATTTATTTGCTATAACCAAAAAAAAACCCTATTAGTATACAAGCTGCAATTATAAATAACTTAAAAATATTCAATCATCACTCATAAATATTATTTTTTGATCATCTTATAATAATAATTCTACAAAATTTCAGGAACCTTTGCTAAATTATTAAAACTCTTCAAATTAAAATACACGATATAACAATATCACTACATCTACACTGAAACCGGTGTATTCCTTTTTAGACATTTCAAAAGAATATATGTACTTGGCAGTCCCCCCCTTCAGCCTACTCAAGTCCACGGCTGGACACAAGCCTCTCTCTCCTATGTGCCACTTTGCCCTATCTTTGACTTTTTGCATCTAACTCTGCGTTTTTGTCCCTACATTACGCTTTCCTAGACGTGGTCTCCACTACCACTTCATACTGCTTATTTGAGAAGCCACGTCGGTAACTTGGTTTCTACAGAAACCAACCGTTACAACAGAGAAAGCGTTTTATATTTGAAAAATTAGTATAAAAATTAATTTCTCTTATCATAGTTGTTTTTTCAGTTCATTCAAAATTGAGTTCAAAGTGAATAAAACTGACAGTACGAGAAAAATTTAATTAGCACAAAGGCTGTGTAATCAGAACTACGTTATATATCAAAAATGTTCAATCTACCGGTTTCAGTAATAATTTAAAATATTTATTTTATACTTAAATAAATTATTTAAGTGACACATTGTTACTATTGTTTCATACAACATTCGGGGACCCTGCGCTCAGTCTTACGCGAAATATTCATTTTATAAAAATTGCATTTAATTTGTATGGAGAGAGTAGAAATAATAAACTTCACAAATAATAGAGCACTAAATATACAACCGGGATTCAAATATTTGCGAAATTTGATAAATTATTCACACATTACTCAATTACTTTATAACAAAATTTATGATTTCGATGTTCAAGCGAATATTGTCTATTGTAAAAAAGGTGTATACTTTAAAGCTTGTTTACTAAATTATATTAAATATTTCAGTTAAAGTTTTTTTAATATGTTTGAGGTCAAATGCATTATCTAAAAAAATTATTCAATTAAACACTCGTGGGTTGACATGTCTTTCTGGGGCACCTTTGTATATGAGATCAAGTTGCATTAATCTCAGGAGCCGGTCGAACAAAATGGCAATGAAAAATATAGTCTCTCAAAACACAAGAGGATTGAGATAGAGCTCGCCTGGAAATTCTGCTTGTGTTATGAGTACTATACAAGGAGAAGCACAGTGAGAGGAATACAGGAAATAGAATACAAACGATTTTGTTCGACATGAGTAATTAGTCGATTACATTATGTCTGGGCACAACTATATCTTTAAATATATTTATTTTACAATATTCAGGATTACAAATCACAATGCAAAATCTCAACTTTAATCCATATAAAAATATAATGCTCAGGCCAACGAAAACACCAACGAGGTTGGTCTGCCTTTTAGTCGAATAATTTAGTTAATCACGTCACCGCTAGAGGCACTGGTTAATACTTGACATATAAACTAAAACTCATAAAATCATAGTGACATACTTACATTGCGATTCAAATAAGAATAGGAACGATAATGACCTCTATTTCAAATGTCATTTAAAAGGTACGGTTTGCAACGAAACCTTATTTGCGTATCAATAACGAGTTATTTTTTTGTTTTACTGAGTCTCAGTTACTCAAAGTGAACGTCAAAAAACTCTTTCTTATTTTCTAATTGTTGGCAACAATTCACCAGAAAGTAAAGACGCCAGCCGCCATCTTGTCGTTGGTGTGCCTCATCGAGTGCATGTCCTAGTGGAGTGCTACTGTTTTATTTGTTAATTCTGTTTGCTACGCGGTTGTTTCCTGTTAAATTTGTTATTTGTTTTTGTCTCACTGACTGGGCTCGGAGATTGTCTCTAATGTAAACAAGTACTTTGAGAGCGAGAAACAGCACAATTTAGCGCCTTATCATACTAGCAGATTGCGAGCGTTCTCAAAGTGGAGCGGGCGCGCAACGAGCAATATATTTTATAAAGGCCTAACTTAAGGCCTGTGGTGTAAAATATTTGAGATGTATTCGTCGTAATGATGCGCTGGGGGCTGATAAAAACCTATCTATTTAGATATAACCTGGATTCATGCTCACTATACAGTGAAATTAATACTGGCAAAGAGAAATATTTAAGACTATGATAACTTTAGTTTTATTATAAACTAGCTGCGCCCGCGACTCCGTCCGCGTGGAATAGTAACTGGGCAGCATTTTTTGGATAAATCTTATGGTTTATTTTGGATTACAAACCCTATAAACCCTAAAATATAAATAAATGAAACATACAAACAGTCACTGTTATCGAATGCAACTGTTACGCCATGCCATACAAAGTTCAGCTTAAGCTAATTCATATGATTCCTAATCCTATTTCATAATTATGATTGATGATATAAATCTTTGGAAATAAAACCTACAAGTCCAGCCTAAGCTGAACCCTATTTCTTATGATTGATGATATAAATTTGAGGTCAACTTAAATTGGATTATAAAATTTCTGAAACTGATAATTTTTAACAAAAACTATTTTTTTTAAATAAAAATAGCCTAAGTTACTCCCCGATACATCAGCTATCTGCCAGTGAAAGTTCCGTCAAAATCGGTGCAGCCATTTCAGAGATTAGCCGGAACAAACAGACAGACAGACAAAAATTGTAAAAAAATTTGTTTTGGTATATGTACCATGTACATCCGAATGCAATTAGTAAAAAGCGGTTATTTTAATATTACAAACAGACCCTCCAATTACATTTATTTGTATAGATACAGGTAACAGAATAGCCATTTCTATTCTATGTAGCAGTTGCTGAATTAAAAAAATATGAAATACCTACATTAATCCATGTTTAATTTTATAGCTCAAAATGATGATGTTGGTGTTGACGATCACTGAGTCAGTGATGCAGAGATGAGCGGAAGTTGAAGAGCTCAATTATAATGAAAAATTATTCGTTCATGATTCGTAAATAAATTATATTTAAAAAATACTTATTTTGCTGACCCTACCCAAATGATTCGAAGTGACAGCTATGACGTGACAACATGGCGCAGTCGATCCTATTCTTATTTCAAACGCATAATATCGTGCTTAATTTTAATGTGAACTATTATTGGCAGATACATATATATCATTACACTAAACTATCATTAGTCTACCCATAAATCCAAAATAGACAACAACTGGGTTACATATAAAATTGTTTCACAAGTTATTGTCGTATACAGTTTCAATGATGTTACCGTAATGCGGTAAAAACCTGTTAGGGTGCACTTGCAATGCTTGCTTTATCTTGCTATAATTATTATTAATTTTGGACTATTATTAATTTTGGCTGAGTAATCATTATCAATTTTATTCTCGTCTTCATCCAGAGCCATGATAGTTATAATTACAAAGCCGGTCGTACCGAGATTCTCATTGTTTTATATCTCAGACTAAAATAAATATTTTATATAAAAAATATTATATTTGAAAAAAAAAATAACTCATTGAAACAGTATACTCCTTAGTCTTAAGTATACGTATATATTATCATATCAATAGAAAACTAGATCTATTTCGTTTCATTATAGTATAGAAATTATTAAATTGACTAACAATACGACTAATAAATACACTTTTAACATTGATTATAAGTGCGTTTAAATATTCATAAATATAGTGTAATTTTATTTCAATTATTGGCATTTTACGTGAGATTTTATATAAAAGGTAGAAAAGCATAAACATTTCAACGGTGTTATTTCATGTCTAAAATTACACAAAATCAATTAATGATATTTTCATTTAAACAAATCAAATTGATATTTGGTGCTGATATTCGATTACATTGTATCATAAATTATTGTCAGATTAAAAAAAAACGGTAAAATCTATGACCATCAAACAAACTTAGATACTATTAAAAAAATACAATGACACTTAAAACATGTCAAATATTTTTTGTAACTATTGATAATTGACTACTACTAGGAATATAGAGGGAAAAAAATAATTATCATGCCAATCACAAATCTAAAAAGAAATCAATGCATTCGTAATAATATTAAAAACAGACATCGTCCGACGCACGCGCATTCACATCAACGGCGCTATAATATCTATTTATAATTAACACTTACCTATTAATTTGATAACAATATATTTACAGTGGTTACATATAAACAATCCAAGTTCTCACACACCTTTATCACATTGTAGAAGGGCACATTCCACTCCGCCGCGCTCGAGAGCACCGTCCATCAGGGCTACCTCACTCGGACACCGCTGTGGCAAAATTCCACACCACCCCAAAACCATGCACATTTTTTTTTCAACTAAACCACGCGTGAAGCTCTTCAGGTGTTTTGTACTAGATGACTGAAATCGTTTCTCGAGGAATTTACGATGGTTACCAATATGGTGGGTACTCTATATCTGTAATCCGATACAATCGGATATTATTTCATCGGATTAAATATTTTCTTTGGTCGTGCCGCCACGATGTCCTAACGAGATAGCATCCTAAAGCTGTTCGCTACACTGTCTACTCTATTTATTACTTTAAAAAAAATTTGATTATCAAAAATAAACCAAATTCATTAATAAATTGGTGAGAATAATAATATATAAATAATTTTTTCTACTTATTTACATTATGACATGTAAATTTCAAGTAGACGGTGTCCGAACCTGCAGCTATACTCCTTAAATTCAAAAAAACATTTTCACTCAGTATGTTCTAGAGCAATTTGTTCATACAACACTATCATTATACCTAGTCAGGTCATAAGTATTGTCACACAGTAAAAACTTTTCTTTTAGAATGCTGGCCACAAAAAAGTTTATTGAATTCGAATCTCGAATTGTTCATGAAAATAAAAATGTATACTTTTAGAATTTTACTCATTTTTTAAATATGGAGTGGACGTTTAAAGAAGACCGTGTTGCAGTTATTGCCTTGCATCGTTGCGGTTACGCGCCAATTCAAATTTTTAACATACTGAAAAATTTGAATATAACCAAAAGATTCATTTATCGTACCATCAAACGATACAATGAAGACTCTAGTGTAGATGACAGGTCAAGAAGTGGTCGCCCTCGGTCTGTTAGGACTCCAGCAGTGATAAAAGCTGTGAAGGCACGAATTCAAAGAAATCCCAAACGTAAGCAGAAACTGTTGGCCCTTCAGATGGGGTTAAGCAGAACCACGGTGAAAAGGGTGTTAAATGAAGACTTAGGGCTTCGGGCATATCGAAGAAAAACAGGACATCGTTTGAATGCTCGTCTAATGGACCTGAGACTGAAGAGATGCCGCGCTTTGTTGAAGCGGTACGCGGGAAAAAAATATCGGGAAATTCTTTTTTCGGATGAAAAAATATTTACCGTAGAAGAGAGCTACAACAAACAAAATGATAAGGTGTACGCACACAGTAGTGAAGAAGCGAGCAACCGTATTCCGCGTGTCCAACGAGGTCATTTTCCATCCTCGCTCATGGTATGGTTGGGAGTTTCTTATTGGGGCTTAACAGAGGTACATTTTTGTGAGAAAGGTGTAAAAACGAATGCTGTTGTGTATCAAAATACAGTCATGACGAACCTTGTGGAACCTGTTTCTCATACCATGTTCAATAACAGGCACTGGGTATTCCAACAAGATTCGGCGCCAGCTCATAGAGCGAAGAGCACACAAGACTGGCTGGCGGCGCGTGAAATCGACTTCATCCGGCACGAAGACTGGCCCTCCTCCAGTCCAGATTTGAATCCGTTAGATTACAAGATATGGCAACACTTGGAGGAAAAGGCGTGTTCAAAACCTCATCCCAATTTGGAGTCACTCAAGACATCCTTGATTAAGGCAGCCGCCGATATTGACATGGACCTCGTTCGTGCTGCGATAGAGGACTGGCCGCGCAGATTGAAGGCTTGTATTCAAAATCACGGAGGTCATTTTGAATAAACTTTAATGTCATAAGAATCTATGTTTTGTTAAGTTCATTTTGGTATATGAATGGTTACATAATGAATAAACTTGTTACAATTATTTTACATTAAACATGTGACAGAATTTATGACCTGACTAGGTAATTGCCATTTCAAATCCTAATTTATGATAAACATTTTTATAATGTTCAAACAAAAAAGCCTTATTACGGCAAACAAAAAAAAAAATTGTAATAGGCTAACCAGCTTTTGGGGTTCTGTTAGCAAGCTGGGTACACGGTACGCAAGCAAATACCGCCCTACAAAACCCGGATTCATAAACACTAACCGGGATAATTTATAAGATTGCATAAACATTCATGTTACATATTGTTCCACCACCACTCGCTTAGCCACCAGTCTTTTGCACCCTTTTCATAATGATGCCAAAATACTGTATTTTGAAAAGTAGCTCATAATTTGCAAATATCCATTTAACGTTCACAATACTAATATATCAGACTAAATGAGGCGTGTAGTTGCAATACCCGCTAGAACAATATCTTTTTGGAAACTAGTAAATTTAACTAAATAGGATGGATGGGTTTAGTGGGATTTGATTAGAAACGCAAAATAAAAGGTTGAATATAACATTGGAATATATAGAGGCATTTGTGCGATAGAAAGTTGACAGCTGTACTTTTAGAGAGTTTTGTAAAGATAAATCCTCATTTTGTCAAAAGATCGTTTTAGCAGGCATTTGCAACTACACGCCTCAAATATAAGTATGCAAATGTTTAGATTTGAGAGAAAATAAATTTTGAGTTATTTTTTAACGTTCAGGGACACATCCGTTCTATAATAATAACGAATAATCAATTACGAATTTTAAGGAAAGGAAAAAATATTTCCCCTGAGCGTGCAAGGGTTAAAAAATACAAATTATTACGGAAATGCATTCTGGTATCAATATCACAACACGCCAACTTTTGTACTTTCCATCAGTTCATTCCACAATCTAATCAGTCCGCTGCTCATTGCATAGAAATAATATGTATCGTGAATTAATTTTTTTGTATTTTTTAATATAATTCATAACCACAATTTCATATTGTCGAATAAAATACTTATAAATTATTAGTAAAAAGATTATTCGGGACCTTTTTTACAAGTGACAATTAGAATACATTCTAAATTAAGGCTGAAGTTCATTACATATTTATTTTAAAGAGCTTATCAATATATAGACTTCAATAAAAAATGAAAACAGTTACGCCACACAATATCACGCATAACATCTGACATTCATTGAAAAACAAGAGGTTAAACATAATTTTTCTTTAAAGTATACATATGAACTTCAGCTGACGATTCATGTTCATGCACTAAGACCGTGAAAAGTAAATCGAACAAACTCACATGCTTATAGCTAATATAATACTAAACTGGATTAAACATACCAGTGGTCTATGTAAATTAATACGATAATATAAAGAAATTATATGTCTGACCCTAGTGACTATCCAAAACTTTACCACTCCTGATTTTACTATCAGCAAACCAAATTCAGTAACAGATATAAATACAATCAAAGAAATAAGTATTGCGAGGCCTCCTTTATTGCACAATTAAAAATAATACAAATGCGAATGAAATTGTATGTGTCCAATCGTTTCACTGTCACGGTCCTCGTGTTGGAACATGCCAACAATATACTAGCCTAATACTAATTAGAACCATCCTTCGTTTCATTTTAGCACATTTAAAATAACACGCTTTATACATATACAATATTTCAAAAGTACAAGAGGCGATTCAATTTCAAATTTAGTCTTTTGTATAGAAAAATAATGAAATTACAGTGTAATATGAAACCTTAACCAACCAACCAAATTAGTGCAATTTTAGAATAATAGAATAAACTACATATTTTAAAAAATATATATTGATGGTTTAGTTACTGCATTTAATTATATTAGTATTACATATTTCAAATATTTTACAATTACATGTATCATACATTTATTTTTAAATATGTAAAACGCAAAATAATAAATAATCAATTAGAAATTCAAGAATTGTCATTACACCACTTAAAAAATCATGAAATTCTTAAATTAATTTCACACTATATTCGGGAAATCTTAATTTATAGAAAACACATTTTATTATTGTTATAACAAGTACTTCAAAATTATCCACAGGAAATTGTGTATAGTACTTTTTTCGCAATAACAATTTATTTAGTCAGGGGTTATTAACAACACAAGTGTTAAGTAAAATTTCTATGAAATTTAAACCTCAAAATATTCAAAAAAGTCAATATATGTTTGTTTTTGTGTTTTTTTTATATATGTTACATAATATATAATCTACTATAACTACGTTGACACCCAGCATACCGAGAACGCTTCGAATCGATCCTTTTGCAGACGTAACCTCAACACACAATTTAGCCTAAATACTAAAATGGAAGGGCTTTCACTTTATTTCTTTAAACCTTTCTAATTATACATATAGGTACATAATATTTTTAAATATTTTAATGATAACAATAAAATATTTACAAAGTTTTAAACTAAACTTATTCTGTTCACAGATGTAGTAGCACTTTCCACATTAGTATTTTCAATTTATAGTCAATAAATGAGTTACATTTAATTTAATACATTCTATGAGCACAACGCCAAACAGGTTTAAAGAGATCCATTTCATATTTTATATTAACATCAGAATAGAATAGCTTAGGGATATTAACATTAAAAACCTTTTGAATGTTGTGCCAATCGATTTCAAGTTATAATATCCTAGCATAATAAAACTTAGCCATTAATATTGGTCTTATATACTCAGTAAGAATAATTACAATAATATTTTAATTCGAAGGTATATTTTAACTATATTTTAGTCTACAACTGGGCATCCATAGAACATATAACTATTATAAGACTAAAGGCTATTTGGTAAACTCCTGAGAACTCATTTAAATATAATTACAATAAAACATACCTTACAGTGAAATAAAATACATATATCATTAATTCAAAAGCGCTCTGATATTTTTTTTTCACTCACTAAACTCCTGAGAACTCATTTAAATATAATTACAATAAAACCTACCTTACAGTGAAACAAAATACATTTATCATTAATTCAAAAGCGCTCTGATATTTTTTTTCACTCACTAAAAACTGATAGACATTTTGGGACATCCTTAAAGTATGGATTATAGTATAAATATATTACCATTGTCCATTAAACAGTGTTGCCAGTTCAATCGACACTATTCATAACTGTGCAATTAGTTAAACCACTGTCTATTCACTAACCACCACTTAGGGACCAGACACATCTGTAGCCAAGGGTCCATGTGTGGCCACTTCGCAGGCCGTCTGTTTCCAGCTCAGTCGGTTCGATTCCCCGGTCTGTGCGCTGGCAGTGAATCGTGGCGCCTGTACATCAGGAGATAGGGCATGCGCGGCGGTTTCGGCTTTAGCACCTGCGCCTCGCTCACCGGCGTTACGGTCGAGTCGTCGTAACTAACAACATTATTTTTTTATGTTTTATAGAAATTATGATAGGAATAAATTTTTCAGGGTAGTTTGAATTACTCAGTTTAGTTTGTCTACATGGTAAGTATTGCTTTCGGAGACGAAAAATAAAGTGCATCATAGTAATGTACTGCCACAGTTAAACGAAATTGCAAGTTGTTTTAAGTAATAATAGGTGAATTTAGAAGTCATAGGTACAAATTCCATGATATACACCGGACGCCGAGCAGGAAGAATTTCGTCCATTGACTTGTATTATCTGTCTCTGTCACTCTCGTGTAAATATAATGCCGCTTTGCTCGCACAGAGCAATGACCGATATTATATATTTATAATATATATTTACGCGGGAGTGACAGAGACAGATAATAACAGGTCAATGGACGAAATTCTTCCTGCTCAGCGTCCGGAGTATAGCATGTACCCAGCTACCATGATGGTTTTTCTCTTTCAATATGCATATTATAACATAATTGCCATGTATCGATAGTGAGGGAAAACATCGCGATTACTGTGTGTGTAACCCATTAATTTTAATTGGACAAGCATGGACAAGTATTAGCGTAGATGCTACTGTCTATTGCCGTGCGAGTTCCAAAAACGGCATTCGGACGTTAAATATATCATAATAATAGATCAGGTAATTCAGTAAACAATAATATAATTTACTGTATAATATAACCAAATTCTGTTAGTCTATAAAATAGTCATCCCATTAAAAACCAATTCTAGTTAAATTTATACCATTTTCCTTCTTCACATATGGGACATAGATGCAAATAGTATAATGACATTTGGGTCTAAACATTGTGTGATGATTGATTTTGATGTGACGAAACTCACCGTATCCACCCAACTTGTCCATGGTAGGTGTCTGTCAAATAGTGTCCTTTGACAGCTTCGACACCTTCATGGTATACGACTGCAAACAGCTTGTACAAGCGTTGCTTAGTAGTGTACTTCAGTTTCGATGACATTATTTCTGTAAATAAAGAAAAAACAATATTTATAGCAACTGATTGCCTACCAATTTTATTTATTTCATAACTATTTTTATTATACTCAGACATGTGTGTCCACAGATAGATGACAATAGTCATGTTCAGAGACGAAAAATAAGTACCATCATTGTAAATGTTTTTATCAACATACAAAAATTACAAAATTCAAAGTTTACTAATTTTAGCAGTAACTATTAAATATGTTTTTATCTGTCATTAATACGCTGGATTAACAAATTACATTCATTTAGTGGTTTTAGATCTATTAGACCTCCTTATGAGAACTCATTAGTAATTGAAGATCAATAAAAAAAATTGTTCAGAAGTATTTTTAGATTATAAATATAACTATGTTACGACATTTCAAACAGCGTCATCTATTCCTAAAGTAGCATGCACTTGTGTTATGGGGATTAGATAATGGGGGTTATGGGGATTATATATAAACACCCAGACATGAAACTGGAATCAAACCCATGAACTTCGCAAGGGTACCGAAGTGCGTCAACTGTTACGCCACGGAGATCGTGATTTATTATTGACATATTATATTCTGCTTTTACTAATAATGTAATACTTTTAACAATATACAGTAAAATTCGCGCCATTTTTATCATTAAATAATAAGCCTACAACAGTTTCTCTTGACACACAGCAGATAGATCATTGACGTTATGAAGGAAGTTAACAACTTACTAGGGTCAATCTTCAAATCGATAGGGAACTCAATATTCTTCACAATCTTTGCAGTGTGGCCATCTGCATCCAGCTGGAAACACTTCAAGTGCAGCAGCAGCGCAACTGGAAGCTGTTCCAAGGAAAGCTGCTGCCAAGCGTCACTCACTCCTTCCAATGTGTCTTTGCCGGCGAGGAGCTCTAAAGCATCTTTTACACTTGAAGATCGCTGGAAATAACCATACAAGATAAAATATATTATTACTTGTAAACAGTATTGACATTTTTTTGCTTGCAGTTATCATATAAATAAAAAAAATATTGACTTCAACATTTCAGACTAGCTTGACCAGTGTGACACTACACTCAGAATAGAACAATATGAAATGGTGAAAATTGTGTTTTGTTCCCCACTATATCCTCCATAACGACTTACGCAGCATATTAGCATAATAACTACTATCAATCTCAAAATATTTAATTGTATACCTCAATATCTAGTTGAAGTGTGAAGAACGGTTGCACGGCGTCGGTGGTGGTGGCATCCGCGTGGGGCGGATGGTGCGCAGCGCGGTGTAAGCGCACGCGCGTTCTGCCGCGGAATATGTCGGCAACGGGGGTGCGGCGCGCACACCACCTGCGCTCCACTGCGCCGCGGTTGCGAGGACCCATCACCTACAAGAATTCAGCTTTCTTAAGTACTAGGCCTTCCCGCCCGCTTCACTGGTCAGAATAACAGAAAAAAGTAAAACGAAAAAATATGAGAAGTTTTCGTACGCGCGCTACACCGCTGGCCCCACTTCTCCGTGGCAAGAAAACATATGTACATCACTGAACACGTAGTGCTCAAAAAAAGTTTTTTTTAAACTTTAAACACTTAATATTAAATAAAGATATCGCAATAATTTTTTTTTAGATAAGGTCAATTGTCTAAGAAATAAAAGATTTTTCAGTTGATCCCTGCGGCCGGGGTCGCCGTATGACACAGAACAACCCTAGCCAGGTTCCTACCTGTCCCAAGCCCGTTTGGATGGATACCAAGCCCTGGTCTATAAGTATGCCGCCGTAATAACCTTGTGTTCCGGCATTAGAGATCCAAGTTCCAGTACACTTATGGGACAGCAGCGTGTTCGCGATGCTAAATTCTAAGTCCACCAGCCTGTCTGCTGTACTACAGCAATAAATAAAAAACTCATATTTATAAAGTTAAATCTCAGGTAAGGACATAATGTACTTTTTAAGTAGTCTATATTCGATAAAATAAATAAATATGGAATAGTACCTTCCACTCGTCATCATCTGCTACAGGATGCTGTTCCTGTAAAACAACTCCATTCGGTTGGCTGTTGATGGTGTCTTTCGCTTCATCTGGTTCTATCAGTTTCATCAACTGTTGACAGAACAAAATTTATGTTAGTTTAATGAAGAAATACACACAAGAAATTAAGCTAAAGTGGTTATTAGCAATGCTAGAAATATTAATATACAATTACTAGATTGTATATATTATCTGCACAGAGCTCGTTTAATTTGTTGGTAATAATGTATATGTAACCATAATTTTAAAAACGAAAATTTTAAAAAATTACATTTCATTATAACACCTGTAAATACTTTAATAAGAATATTAATTTAACTTTTATTAGGCTTTGAAGTTTCATTGTTGGTCAATTTTTATTGATGAGAGTGTACTGAGAAAAAGCCAAGGAGATAAGAGAATTTTTTATTATGATGACTTATTTTCCAGGATTAACGTTAGGCAGGCGCGGCCGTTGTTAAAACTAAGCCACAACTATTACAACATGTTAACACCGGGTTGCGCTCTGTAGCGATAAGGCCGCCCATTGTAAGTCAAGTAGATATTGGTTGTGTAAATAATTTTCATTGTTTTTGTAAGTTATTTGGTTTACAATAAAGTGTTATCTATCTATCTACATGTTGTGCCGACCCCATATAATGTGGGGATAAGGGCAGGAGGAAGATTTTACTAGGATAATATTAATCAACATTAACTAGCTGTTTTATTTAGTTCATAATACTGAGTGTATCAGACTGAGTTATGTCATTTTCCTATGCTATAATGGCCCAACTCTGTCTGCAACAGCTATAACTTTCTTTAATAAGGTACTTACCTCAAGCATCTCGTCATTTAGGCTATTAAGAAGACAACCGAGGAATTCTTCGGCGTCTTCTTGCCGACCCTCTTGGGAGCCAGGGAAGGGGCGAAGTGCGCGTAACACGCGCAATCCTGCTCCGCAATCGAGAGGAGGGCCCGCAGGGACTCCTACAGCCGGAGGTCCTGTACCTCCGGACGACCCGCGTCCACGAGCCCCCGCCGCTGTGTTAACTCCGCTAGGACTGAACTCGTAGCAAAGTTCCACTCTATAATAGATAATCAATAAGAAATGAGTGTTAAAGCTTGACACAGAAACTAGCCTATAGTTTTTGTCCATCATTCAAGGTTGAACAGATGATACAATATACTAGCCGTTCCCGCCCGCTTCGCTAGTCGAATAACAGAAAAACTTTTTGTGATATTGTTTTTTCTAAAATAAAAGTAGCCTAAGTTACTCCTTGTTACATCAGCTATCTGCTAGTGAAAGTCCCGTCAAAATCGGTGGGCGAAACAAACAGAAAGAAAGACAGACAAAAATTGTAAAAAATGTTGTTTTGGTATAATGTACCGTGTATACATTCAAATGCACTCCAATTTTATTTATCTGTTTAAATAACATGCCTTATGTACCTTTTGTAATAATGTATTTATATATCTCTCTCTTGTAACTGGGTATAAACACGAAAACGAGTATTTTATTACGAAAAATTGTACATAATAAGTTACTTACAAAGAGTCTATTAATGGCGTACTAGATTTTCCACGGCGAGTCTGATAAGGCAAGGCCTTTAATAGATTGTAGAACGGGGGACATGCGATCAACGCCTGAAGGATGGCATTCACGTAGCAGTAATTGGAGCGGTTAGTCAGCCCGCGGGGCAATAGCGGCACTGCCCTGTTGTCTAGCTGGTACTTTATCAGGAACTCTGTACAAAATTAATAGCACCATTATTGGATTGTTCAATTAAATACCAAATTAAGAAAATTTTCATACCAAATTACAGTTCAAATAAATTACCTCCCATCCTATACGAGTTGGGATCATCAGTAAAAGGAGATGGTTGTACTAGTGCTGCCTGGGCAGATTCCTTCTGTATGGGTACATCGCGTTGCTCCGAGGGAGTGTTTGTGGATGGTAGCGGTTTAGTGGGCTGGCTCGCAGGTAGGGCACCGCTCACTGCATTCACGGATGTTTTCTCCGAATAGGAGACAGAGGGTGTCGCGGACGGTATAGCTCGTGGGGGTGCCATGGCTTTGTCAGCCAGCGCACCAGTCAGCGGGGATGCGTCGAAGGGTGGCACTTTCGCTACTGGCTTCTGTACGTTGGGTACTACTGGGGGCGTCGTGGCTGTGGGGCTCGGAACTTCTTCGGCGGCGGTTACTACCGGTGCGGCTGCAGTTGCTACGGGCGCGGGGCTCGGTTTGCTTGAAAATAGACTTGCCCATGATTTGCCGGGCGCAGGCTGTGGTTGAGGTTGGAATACAGGCACGGATGACGGTTCTCCGCGGTTTTTCGGTATCGGTGGCGGGGGGAAGTCGGATTCGGTAGGAGCAGGTGGCGGCGGCTGCGGCACCGGAGCCGGCTCGGGGGCTGCCACAGCTTTGCGCGAGTGAGCGAATGGAGATTTGTTTGTTACGATTACTGGCGGACCGGCCGAGTGCAGCGTGATCGAAATGGGCATAGGCGCTTTGCTAGGCGGCAGCGGTGGCTCGCGCTTTATGTGCTCTACCGGTGGAACGCGGTTATCACCACTTTCTGCGTTTTCACTCGACGGGGAGCGATTTGTGAGACCTTCTCTCTTCTGTCTGTTGCCAAAAGGAGCTTTAGGTGCGGAAGCAGATTGCTGCACTGGTATGATGGTTTGAGCTACAGTCGACTTGGGAGTTTGTTGCTTATTACCCGAAAATGGTGCGGTAGGCCCTTTGGGCGGCTTGCCCATGCTTAGTTGATTTTTATTTGGTGGTTGACTGGTAGCAGGCACTGAAGGGAGGAAAGCCTTTACTGCGGGGCTAATTGTAGTTGAAGTTTCATTTTTAGTTTCCCCGGATACCCACGTCGGTTTTGTTGCATCCAACTTAGGTAAATTTGCATTTCTGTCGTTAAGTGCCGGGGGTCTTGGTTGCAAACCCTCGACTAGCCGTTCGTTTTGTTTTGGACTCCCGGGACCTTTTCCGGTAATCTTAAGATCCTTAATCGGTAATGTTTCCACCGCTACAGGTGCTGCTGATGCCGAAGCGGTAGCTGGTGGTGTGCGCCGTTCTTGTGGTTTGTCTTGAGGCACGTACGTTTTAGCTTGGCCCTGTCCTTGAACGAAGTTTTTCGCGTGGACATTAAATTGGTGAGGGGTCGAGTGGTGTGGCGGAGGCTGCATGGGCACTGGCGGGGGATGCGGCGGTGGTTGTAGGTACATCTGTGGAACATACTCAACGCCACCATCAACGGGAGGCCCATAGGGGGGTGCCACGTAAGGCGCGCTGGCATAATACGCATCGACTGCCTCTTGTTCCATCACAACTTCTGGAGGATACTCTTCGGGTCCCTTTTCGGGTTCGCCCTCAACTGGCATAGGGTATTCCGGATAATATGACGGGTAAGCGTAAGGTCCATAGACGAAAGGCTGGTAAACAGGTACATGGTAAAGTGGGGCACCTTGCGCTTGTGCCGGGTAGTATTGAGGGTACTGCAAATAGTAAGGTTGGGGCGCAGGCGGCGAAGGGGGTCGTTTGGTGCGTCTATCACGGCGGTGGGTGCGCGGCTGGCGTTCAGCAGGAGGCGGCACATATTGTGGCGCAGGTGGTTGGTAATACTGGCCCATGTAACCATGCACATTCACGTTGGCGGTGACTTGGCTGACGTAGACGTTGGGCGGTGCAACAGGCCATTGATGATGAGGCGGTGGATATGCAGGCGGCGGCTGCGTGTAAGGTGGTGCGTGGGGTGGGGCTGCAGGCGCACCGCGAGCCGGCGAGTGGGGCGCCATCTCGCCCTCGCCCCCTGATAGGCTATCCACGCTGCTAGACACGGTCGGGGGACCCGCCGTGCTCGACGAACACGATGACTGATCTAATTGTACACAAACAATGAAAAATAAAAATATTCATGACTACTGGTAAGTGGAAAATTTCAGGCTATTTTATGTAATGTTAATGTACAATTCGAAAATTATATCTCTGTAATGATAATGAAAAACTTCTAATATATTGAGATCAACAATAATATTACTATATCTTAATTTTTATTATAAAATTTTTAATAACTTGTATTATTTGATATAAGGAAATATCCAGATTCAATTGCAACGTTACTGTGCTCCAATATTTAGAAACAGTAAAATGTGTGTTATTGTAAATCTCACCTACCTATAATGGGTTCGGTCCAACCAACGGTGGGTGGAGCCGCCGTGTGTTCAGGGTTCCGCTCGTAAAGTGCGCACTGCAAGCTGTTCAGTTCCGCTTCCTTCACATCAGACAAGTCTAGGAACTCATATTCCTGAAACACGCCACACACTGTGAATTGTAAGCTAAATGCAGTGAACATAAATTTATTTTTTACATAATGAAAGATTGAATATAGTATATATGAAATCTATATAGTTTATGTGAATTCTTACCAGAGTAAGATTTTTTTACATAGAATCACTTAATAAACATATTTTGTGATGACTGCAAATAGAGTGTCAATTTATTTACTATATGCAAACTGCAAACAAACACATAGAATGGGAGTGAAAAACAATTCAGTATTTAATTCAATTGGACTTTGTGAAATAAATAAAAGTACATAAAATATTGCTCCCCATTTAGCTGAATCGTAAATCCACTTCTCTAATTGATATAATATAATCAAGATATAATCAAGTCTTGTACTTTCCATTTTTTTTATATGGTAATATTACATTAATTTATTGGACCAAATATGGTATAGTAAAAAAGATGTGTCTGATTAATATAACCTCTTTGTTGTAGGCTATGAATAGAATGTACATGAATAAACGAAAATTACAGAAAAAGTGTACAAAGATGAAGACAAGTATTGTGATCTCTGTTTTCAATTTATTTAGCAGAGCAAAAACTGATATTTAATTATATTTGTTATTCTTAGTGTCAATTTTAAACAACAAACTGCCTAAATATCAACCACTGATATTTTGTCAATTATTTTTTTATTTTATTCCATTAAATCCTACTGAGTTCTAAGACATCACTTTGGCTAAGGTAGTATGTGTATTTATAGAAGTTTAAGATACAAAATATGTAAAACTTCAAAGCGCATACAATTTGCATGCCCTCTGAAGTAATTGTAATTTGAAAATATTGTGATAACAGAACTTTTGCGTTGTAACCAAGTTTTAAGCTTATTTACCTTGTTTTCCAATTACAGAGCATGATGCGACTCAGTGGCGCACAATGCCGAATTATGCTTATGGTTAATTGGAACGTGAATTAGTTTTCAAATGCACCAGCAGAGTGCGCTAAGTTCAGTGTTGAAAAAAAAATAGAATAGAATATATAAAGAAGTCAATGTTTGTACCTTCATATGGATGAAGGTACAAACATTGACTTTTTTATATTCTATTTTTTTAACACTGAACTTAAGTATGGACTTATATTTATTTTTACACGCTTTATATTAGCTTCACTGTATGTTTGTATTAATTATTTGTTTGTAACCGACTCCTTTAGGGGCGATTTTGACCCACTTTAAACGGGGCCAGATTTCGTTCAAACTTTGTAGATACATCGAGGGCCGATGACAATACAATAATCTGTATAGCTTGTATCATTATCCTTACCAAGATCCTTAGGATTAATGAATTTTCGGTTCTCGTCCGATCACCGAAATTAAGGAGCGTCGGGTGCGGTCAGTTCTTGGATGGGTGACCGCCTAGGAAAATCGCGTGACGGTGGAGTTTTGTTCTTTTTTATATGTTTTAATTAACTTGTTTATTTTAACTTGACCTGTATGTAATGGAATTTTTCGGAATTCGACTCGATTTTTACTTATTTTGAACAATAAAATCAAAATTCTGCCGAGACGCCATCTGGAGCATAATTAACAAAATTGCCAGAAGATGGCGTTAAATTAATAAAAATATTTACGAATTGGATATTGACAACAAATAAATTATATTATCACGCTTTTATCCTTATAGTTAAAAAAACTAAAAAAACACGCTTTTATAAAAAAATCAAACTAAAAGGTAAAAAACAATTTTCAATAAATTTAAATTGAGGATAGTGGGAATTAACAAAAAAATGAATTTTATTGTAAAAAAAAAGCCTGGGGTGCTCTTTAAGATATTTTCAAAATAACAATTGACAACAAGCATCCCCACACTTTTTTACAATAAAATTCATTTTTTTGTTAATCCCACTATCCTTAATTAAAATTTATTGAAAACTAGCTGTGCCCGCGACTCCGTTCGCGTGGAATAGTGACTTTGGGCAGCATTTTTGGATATATCGTATGGTTTATTTTGGATTACAAACCCTATAAACCCTAAAATATAAATAAATGAAATATACAAACTGCGTTCAAGCTTACGAAGTCCAGCCTAAGCTGAACCCTATTTTATATGATAGATGATAAAAATCTGAGGTCAACTTAAATTGGATTAAAAAAATCCGATACTGATTACTTTTAACTAAAACCATTTTTTTTTCTAAAATAAAAGTAGCCTAAGTTACTCCTTGTTACATCAGCTATCTGCCAGTGAAAGTCCCGTCAAAAGCGGTCCAACCGTTTCAGAGATTAGCCGGAACAAACAGACAGACAAAAACTGTAAAAAATGTTTTGGTATAAAATATGTACCGTGTATACATCCAAATGCACTTTGTAGGTACTTTACTAAAGTTAGGATGCGAATGAATAATATATATTTAGAATTGTAATTACTTTAAGATGTGAATGTGACATCCAAGACAAACCCTCTCGGGTTTATTGGATGTAGTTGAATATTTTGTAAAATTATTATTTTTAATAAATAAATTTAAAAAAAAATGCACTTAGTAAAAAGCGGTTATTTTAATATTAAAAACAGACCCTCCAATTTTATTTATTTGTATAGATTATTTTTTATCTTTTAGTTTGTTTTTTTAAAGCGTGGTTTTTAGTTTTTTTAAAGTATAATTTTTTTAACACAATTTGAATTAACTTTGATTATTTCCAAAAAAACTAGGACGAGACGAAAGCTTTAAATTTTTTTTCAACAATAAACAATATTACTAAGGGTAATATATAAATAAAATTTCGATCAATGCCAATTTAAAGAAAAAAAAAACACTTGTTAATTTTGTCACTGAGTTGGTATTCGATTGCAAGCAAGATGGACACAAAAAGTAAGGAATGAAACCATACTTCAGCATGTTCATATGCCCATGAATATTGATGCTAATCATACGAAGGCGAAAAGTGGAATATCTCGCTACAAACATATGATGGGCAAAGTAGAGGGAAAAAGACGCGTTGGACGCAGGAAAGAAGTCCTGGCTGTGAAACATCAGGGAATGGACCAGTATAACCTCTATTGAACAACTGTTTCATCTCACTATTAGACAGTAACCATGTGTCAATAGCTCATCCCCTGTTTTGCAAGGTGCTCCACTTTGCAAATGAGATTTATTTGGCTGAAGATGTAGTTAGAATATGTTACACCCAATGTATGATTTAAATACAGAAAATAATGCTAATGATGAATACAGAAAGTATTGCAATAAATTTATGATAGAATTTCTAAATTATCACTTAATCATCCAAAATATAGAACTTATGGGAAATTATTCAGTCTCATTCACAAATTTACATTATGTTTCATCATGCAGAGAATGACAAATGCTTGAACTGTCTTTTTTTATAAATGTTGATAAAATATTAGCATTCTATTTAACTCTATAAAATTATGAACTCTTATTTACTGAGTGAGATTTCATTTGTGACATACATATTGAAAATGCTTTTTAATGAAACATTTAAATTTTCACTAATGATTTTGAAATAATGTATTTTTAATGAAATTTCCCTACACTATGTTGAAACGAATGATTGATGCATACAAACCCAGACTAGAACAAACTATTTGCATCATATATGTAGATATTTTATATCATTTAACAAGGAAAATGTTAGAAATGTGAGTGGATGGATACAAAAGGAGAGGTAGACCAAAGAGAATATGGATGGATTGTTTAAAAGATGATAAGGCAAAAAAGGTGTGAATGTTTAGATGACAATAATAGAGTGGAAGAAGAGAACTTGTGCCAACCGCCCATAGCTGGGATAAGGGCAGGAAGAAGATATATTTTGTCCTCTATGGGGATCAGTCTCACAGACACAATCACACTGGACCACATGTGTTGCTATGGAGGTGTTTTCTTAAATTAATTTTGTATAATATTATACATATACAAATAGTCCAATCTACTTAGTATGTACATATGATAAAAGTTTTATGTTGGACACAGTAAATATATTTTTTATTGCTGTAGGACAGAAGACAGGCCGACAGCCCGCTTAGAATTTAGCAGTTACCGTCGCCTATGGGTGTTTGCAACGCCAGTGGCATCGCGAATATACTGCTTTCCCATAAGGTAAAGGCCATCAGTCTGTCTGCTTTTACACAGCAATAAAAAAAAATTATTACAAAAAGGTAATGTTAAACAATGGTTCTGTGTTTACTTAGCTTAATATATGTATGTATATATTGAAAATTATAAAATCAAGAATATACAATAAATAAAACAATACAGCCATTTTATAAAGGCAGACAGACAATGCAATACATTTCATGCACATTTAAACTTGACAGAATATTTACTGTATCATTATATTCCACACTGATAACCTCTGGTTATCATTTAAGAATAAAATACATTATGTAAACTATAAACAAAGCCAATTGTTTGAAAGTACAATTAAAAATTATGCACATAACCCTGAATAGTAGTAGCATGCAGAGGACCATGTAAGAAAGCAGGAGACGAAAGAGTTGGAAAGTTGATCCTAAGAGCAATGCAATCAGATTGTAACAATAAGATGATGGACCCAGATAGTTCATATATCTAGGGGTCTCAAAAACTGTTAAGTTCACACATCATTACAATGTATATATGGCTTTACATTCTTTTAAAAAGTATATATATCTATCAGCGTGGTTCAATCAGTCAAATTTTATGTCCCTGTACACTTGTGATGCTTGTCAAGATTTAACTTAAAAAAGTTTTGGTTTATGTGTGTGACCTAGGGCCCTAGCTAACAGTGGGACTATAAAACCATAATTATAAAAGAGAATAATACACAGTGCTTTTCCTTTGCTGTGTGAACCAGGAAATGGACTAATCTACTTGTCGCTCTTAAAAGTATGGAGTAGCCTAAAAATAACATATTCCACATCATACATATTTTTTCTCATTATTACTCCTCATTATATTTTTTTTTATTGCTGTAGGACAGTAGACAGGCTGACGGCCCGCTTAAAATTTAGCAGTTACCATCACCTATGGTTGTTTGCAACCCCAGTGACATCGCAAACACGCTGCTGTCCCATAGGGGTACAGGAATTTGGGTCACTAATGCCGGAACACAACACAGTTATTATGGAGGCTTACTTAAGGCCAAGGTGGTCAGCATCCAGACGGGCTTGGGGCCCTACCATGTAGCTAGGGTGGGTTGTTTTATCACCTTTTATGACAGGCCAACCCCGGCCGGCCGCAGAGGTATTCTTTGTCCATCCCTGCACGGATGGCATAGCAAAATTTGGAATCTAGAGATCAGCGTCTAGAAAATGATCTTATGTATAGACACGCTATTTATATTTCTTAAGTGAAATACAGAATTAATAAGTTATCATAATCCTACTAATATTATAAACGCGAAAGTTTCTAAGAATGTAGGTTTGTTACTCCTTCACGCAAAAACTACTGAATGGATTTTAATAAAACTTTACAATATAGCTTATACATCAGAATAACATATCCTACTAATATTATAAATGCGAAAGTTTGTAAGAGTGTAGGTTTGTTACTCTTTCACGCAAAAACTACTGAATGGATTTTAATGAAACTACAATAACATAGCTTATATATCAGAATAACACATAGGCTATAATTTATAAAGATGTTGTGTGAATTGTCCAAAATATAACGATAAGTGTCAAATAAGTAGGAAAAAAATTCTGCCATCTGTGAGCTATTCTATCATGTTAGAGTTACAAGTATTTAATGTATAATGTAAACGTTTATCTTAAATAGTCCTACAAAAAAGCCTGGGACAGCATATCTATCTATCTTTTATGTGTAAGCCATACAAAATACTTAATATGTATTGTTACGTTTTCACATCTAAACCACTGAATCAATTTTGATGAATTTCGGTACAGAGATAGAGTGAATCTTGCAAAAGGACATAAGTTATTTTTATTACAGTATTTAATTTTTATGGCACAACAACATTTATCGGGCCAGCTAGTGTAATATATTTATAAACCAATTCTTCAGATTGATGTGTTACAATGGTACTGAAAACTAAAGTAAAATCTAGTTCTAAAATTTCTTATTTTTCTCTGTTCAAGAACTTAATAAACTACATATGCAAGTGTGATTAAATAAAATAATAAATTAGCTCGATTTTAGGTACATAATAAGTAAATTGTAGGCAATTGTGACCAGTAGACAGTTAATTGAAAATATGCCAGTTGGCTATTTTAATAGAATAGAACAAATTAACCAAAAATATACAGTGTAAACTCTATAGAACATCACTCGATTTAATGAAAAACTCCTTAAAATATCGAAATAGCTTGACTTGTTGGTTTATCTTGTTTTCTATACAATAATACACTCTATAGTGTTACGCTCACTCTATTTAAAGACAAAAATAAGGCATTATAAATCACACTGATGAACAACAAGTGGATGAAGAAAATGAAACAGAAGATCTTGTCCTTCCACCAAGCATCAAACAAGCAATCAGTGAAACTATTAGAAAATTACTTTTTATATAGTTAAGTGATCAGGCAGTATCTCAAAATAGGAGTAAAATACATAAGAAAATTCAATTAAAATATTGGGGCAGCAAAAAACATCAGTAGAAGATAACAGACTAGTGTTATTTGTAGAATAATAATATTCATATGTAAAATGTGTACTATATTTGTAAATACATACATATTATTATAGAATAGTAAAATAATATCATTTTTTAAATATTTCTATATATATAGTTTACACTGTATTTCAATATTAATGAGTTCAGATACTTAATTTATTGTTTCTTAAGAGTAATTGAGAATGTTATAGCTTGCTTGCATACAACATTTACTTTGCAGAAAAATCAATAAGTACTTATGTACTTATTGTTAAACTGTTAATCAACTTATGTTGATTAACAGTTTGACCGCTATCCATCAAAATCCTCATATATTTCAAAATTGCTATAGATAATTTGGATATTTCAAAATAAAAATGTGTTTTTACTGAAAGTTTTATAGTTTTTGCAATTTTACATGGATTTACATATTTCTTTTAACTTTTTACACATAGTGAATTAATGAAAACAAGTATTTAATACCATTAGTAATTAAAAAATGTTTAATATCTGTGTTTTCCCGTGTAAATGCCATGTAGCTCCTTCTTGCTACAAGTGCAGATAATGTTGGAATGCTTTATTCCAGTCTTCCTATTACTACAGACCGCACACTGTCGTGAATTGCGTCCAGGCAGTAGCAAGTCCATTCAAATATTATCATCATTCATTATGATAAAAAAAGAAAATCAAATATTTTTTTTGGAATGAAAACTAATTAAAAACACTTATGCTTTCAAAGACACTTTCTTATGGAGACGCAAGAGCGGCAAAATATTAGCTCACGCGCAGAGATATACTCATACTGAAATGACAGAGTGATAGCACCGCTTAGCTTGTTTGGACTTGAAATCTGGAAGCACTATAGCGCTGCATAGCCATCAAATGGTTAAACCCGAAATTCCATACAACTTAAAATATGATTTAATATTTGTGTTGATTTATTTAAAGTCAAAACAGATTGACAATACTTTATATTTCAATTATCACCAATAAACTATTAATGGTTGTTTCTAAACCAACACTTTCAATTTATTCGATAGTGAAGACTAAATGATATTTCTACATATATACCATGGTTATTTCTACAATCTCTTGATTATCAAATATTACACACTTCTACATAAATAATGATAAAATTTTTATTTACATTTCCCTGTATAGATTATGTAATTACTTTCTTTAATGAATGTAAGAGAGAATAGTTATGAAATTAATCAATTAGCATGAACAAAGTAAAGTTCAAAGGTAAACATAAAACCAGATATAGATCCAGTATGAGATACGAGACAAGTGTACATGAATTAAAAATATTTACCTTTACTGATAAAAATATTACGATTACATTCCTTAAAGTCATTTCATCAGCTCAACTTCGTTTTCTAAGTTATAATAACCTTGAATTCATCTGTGAATTGGTTAGAAGTGGCACTTCATGGATCATTGGACTATGCCGTCAAAATTTTTAGGTTATCCGCTTTTCACCGAATCATTCTCGCTAACTACAAATATTTAAGCGAAGTGCACCTATTCCACTTTTTAAACAATACAGTAACTACCGTGCACTTCGAACATTTCAGAGTCAACAAATAACAATAACATTTAAATAGCACATGTGCTCCTTCAGGTCATGATGTGTGAAGTAGTGGAAATGACATACCTATTATTAAAGTCTGTCGAACTGAAATCCATTGGAATGTTTTTTATTAAAGCATTTTTTCAGCAACTTATTTGCTCTTGTACTAACGAAAAGCTGTAAAATATGCAGAACATTTGGAGGACTTTAAGATGGCGTAACAACGCTCGGTTGCCGGGTGCCATCTAACTATTGACAAATCAACACATGGGCGATTTTATTGCGTAAATCCGAAACTGGGAACCGTATATTTAATGGAAACTATTAACACTTACCTCTCTCGTGCACACAAGTCTGGAAAGAGATTTTTTCTAATGTAATGGCCAGTTTCAATATCACCAAAACAAGAAACAAAAGCCAAACAAATGTTTGAAGTAGCACTGTTATAAGTGAGCTTTTCTTACCGTTTTCATCAAAGCCATGGCCTTTTTGAGGACACCATCACGAAATTTAATGCCGCAAATATAATTACATATACACTAACAGTGTTGTTGAATAATTTTCTTAAAACTGGATCAACCTCGAGGCCATGCACTCACCCAACACAACAGGATATGACAAAACACGCGCCATTTTTTATTTACGCATCTCAGCCAATGTGAGCAACGCATTGGAAGCATAGAGTATATATAAAAAAAATTTAGTCGATTATTCTGTGATAATGTTGTCAGAATTGAACGGAAGAACGTAATTTAAACCATAGACAAATGATATATTGAGAAAAGCGCGTAATTCATTTTGGCAGGATTTGAAATAGTTTACGACAGGCCATAAACAAAAAATTAAAAACCTGAGAGCTGAGAGTAATAAATATTAGAAGCAATAAATCGATAAAGAGTTTAAGGTTCACAATAACTTCAAACATGTATTCATAACAGTTATTCCAGTCGTTTTTTTTTTCAGCTGACAAATAAATCTATTCCTATAATAATTTGAAAACTTTAAACTAGACTTGTAACTTTAGTTGTTCTATTTTTTATTGATTAACTTTAGTAACCAATAAAAATATATTCATTTCATACACTGAATATCAGTGCAATGATAACTATTTATATTTTTCGACTATTATTAATTTTCAAAAGAAGCTTTTTTTAGTTTTATTGGCAATATCTGCCAACTGACGACCGAATCTTGCAGGCAAAGCTACTTTCATAGCTATAGTTGATGATGCAACTACATGAGGTTCAGGCTTGCCACCGTAGTTTTTGCCAAGTAATGCGTTTGAGATCACAGCTGGCCTTATGTAGGCAGCAGCATAGAAGAGCGGCTGCTTCCTTATAGCGGTGTAAAAATGAGCCCATTAAAACCACGATGGCTTCCTCCCGGAGATCGAATGAAATATGGCGGTTTAACGACAAAAAAAATTTAACTAAAGCCCTATGATATACCTATAACCCTCTAATAACCCTAAATACACATACAATAAATTTTACCTTGTACAAACTATACAATAGAATAGATTTACAATACAGTTAGTATATATACTCGTGTCTTTAGTTTTTTAACTGTACATGAAACATTTTAATTAAAGATAAACAATTCAAGAACCCTAATTCTCGCCTTCTCGGCAAAAAGGGTCATTTGTTAGGAATAAACTATTTTTGTGTGAATGAAATGTAATAAGCCTCTATCCTTTCTTCAGGAAAATATGACATGTCACAAAAGGTTATTAAATTAGCATCTTGATACGTGATTCACGACTATTATGACTGAATGGCGCTGTGTGAATTGTTATAGTATATATAATTATAGATAGATAGATAACACTTTATTGTGTATCGTATAAAAGTAGTTTACATTGAAATTCTATAGTTAACAATATTGCACAATAGGCGGCCTTATCGCTAAAAGCGATCTCTTCCAGACAACCCAGTACATGAAACAAATAATTTATAAAAGTTGCTGGAGGGATAACTAATATACAAATTTTATTGCTATCTTCTTCTTCTTCGTCGTGTTCTTCATTCCTGAAGGTCGTGCCCGTCTTGATAAGCCTTTACGGAGACGCTGATGAACTGCCTCCACACCACTCTGTCCTCGGCCTGTTTCAGAGCTGCAGGCAAAGTGAGCCCCGTGATAGCCTTAATTTGATCCGACCATCGGGTTGGTGACCGTCCTCTGGGCCTTTTCCCCTCTATTTTGCCTAGCACTATCAGTTTTTCGAGGTTGTCTGACTCCTTTCGAGCGATATGGCCAAAATAGCCGAGTACTCGCTTGTAGCAGGTCGTGGACAATGGGGTGTCCGAGTATACTCAGGAAATCAGTGGAGGGTAGCTGAATATAAAATTACCCTAGCACACAAACACAAGTACTATTGGATTCTTTATTGCTATACAATTGGGGTGTGCATCAAGTATTTCCACCTCAAAAAAGGATATATTACTACGTACGCACAACTTAGGTATATTGTTGCACCACGTATGTATCAATACTAAAAATGTTAGACACCGTCCTCCCTTCCCACATATATAGCACATATATCTCAATGTTCACGACACCTGCCCACGTTTGAATCGGGCCGAATTGGCTCAAATATGTTTACACACCGAATTTGTCTGATACGTGACATATTAGTGGATTATTTTCATATGCTTCATCCATTCAATATTAAGCTAATCTAATTTCCTCATAAGAGCATAAAAATAGATTTGTTTTGCAGGCGTCGTGTTACTGATTTGCTCTGAAGGTGTTATTGTAATGTGGAATCATTTTAAGACATATTCATTTAATTACACACAAACCCACGTATTAACACTTTTGTTGAATTTGACGACCTCGGTGGCGTAACGGATAACGCACTTCGGTACGCATGCGGAGGTCATGGGTTCGATTCCCGTCTCGCGTCTGGGTGTTTATGTATAATATGTATTTATTTACAAAAAAAAAGTATTTAAGTAGTATATCAGTTGTCTAGGGCCCATAATACAAGTGCTACTTAGTTTGGGACTAGATGACGCTGTGTGAATTGTCACAAAATATTATTATTATTATTATTATTATTATAATTGAAGGGAAGTAATGCACTTTGAGCTCATTATGCACTACGTTTAATAGTTTTGTATGTAATATAGATGCCGGTGTAAATAACGTATCCATCCAGTCATTAACGCATAGCAACTGTACGGCTACACAGAGAAAAGATCGTTTCTAATGCGACTTATTTTGTTTTTGAGTTAAGTCTTTCAGTAGTTGTGTGCGCCAAATGTCAAAAAATAACCATTGTCAATAGATTTTTTATACTATAAAACTTGAATTTTACTTGGAAAATATCTAGTGGGATTAGTACTTTAAATATAATTATAAATTTAAAATTATTTGGCGATGTAACATCTGTATTTAATATAATTTTTATATGTAGATTATAAATATTCAAGAACTAAATATTTTTTTTATAAACTAAGTATTATGTTGAGGTGAGAATTATTCTCACTATATGAATCTGTCACTCCGTTTGCTATATTCAGAAATATTAGTAGCTATAGAACAGCAGAACTACTTAGTTGCCGTTGTCTATTAATAAAAAAACAGATGTTTTGTCAATATAGTTCCAAAAAATATTGAGAAAAGCGTAGCGGAAAGTGTGTTATATCATAAAGCGCTGTAAATATATATTGCGCTATCAACGTCTTATTTAAATATTTCATTTATCAACAAATTATTTCAGAATTAATAAATTATAATTTAAGAATGTGTTTACAATGTCACGTATAGTAGAAATATTATTCATTATGCTCGCGGGCCTCTTTAGAGCATCGACAAATACAGAAATATTTTAAATATACATTTAGTCTTCCCTTGAGAACACAACAAACAAGGACACTATTGAATATAACAAACAAGAAAGACAATAATATATCTTTGGTTATCTACAAAACGAACATATTATAAGACTGCAATAAGACAATACATGAATATAATGCCATTCAAAAATAGTTCTTAATGTAAGTGGATAAAGTTAATAATTTTGGGTAAGAAGGTTTTGGGTAAGGTTTTATCCACTGGAAGAAAACAAAGCGAGCCCACGGTTTTCAATAACTTTTTCATATTTGTTACAGTAAATACAATATTTTTGTTTAAATTAATTAAAGCAGAAACAATATAATTTACAATTTTTTACGATTCCTGAAGTATACATGTTTACGTCACTTCTTGGAGAACAAAAAAACCAAAAAGTAGACTGTTATAATTCAGTGTATTTCTGAATTTCTCCATACATACAAAAATTCCCGTTCGCTTACACAAATTGAATGCAGGGAAAAGATAGCGCGATTCAGCAAGTTACAATTTTCGAACAACGCCATCTAGTTATAAAAGTTAGAACTACATACGACAACTTATATTTAATCTTATGAATTTTTACACTTCAACATTCCGCCCACCAAGGACATAATGTCCTTCATAACCGCCCACCGTGATATAAATACAATCTTTGGCAGGCACAATAAATACATTAAAATTTTCCCTTTTTTACATAACAATTTGCGCTAATACAATAAATTTCTAACACGACTTATTAACATCAACTTATTCACTAATTGGTAGAATACAAAGTTTAGAAGTGGGACGTTTAATAATAGAATTTTTACATTTTAGAGATACCACTCTAGTTAATCCATCTAAACCAGGATGTTTTTCAATAATTTTGCCAAAAAGCCATCTACATGGAGGTAAATCGTCCTCATTCACCAAAACGATGTCCCCCACCTTAGGTTCTGGAACTTTATAAGACCATTTATAACGGTGCATGAGATGCGTTAAATATTCATTCGACCATCGCCGCCAAAAGTGTTGAAGCATTAGTTGTGTAAGTTGCCAGCGCTTCAAAGAGCTTAGATGGTGACCTTTATAGGTCGCTTCAGGCACTGCTACTAAGGATTCCCCTATTAAGAAATGACCTGGTGTCAGAGGTACGGATTGATCTAGATCATTTTGGATAATAGTTAATGGGCGAGAGTTTAGACACGCCTCAATTTGACTCAGAAGGGTGGTCATCTCCTCATATGTCAACGTAGAATCGCCAATTATTCGCCTTATATGATGTTTGGTTGATTTTATACCCCCTTCCCACAATCCGCCAAAGTTTGGAGCCTTGGGTGGTATAAAATGCCAATTTGTTCCCAGTAAAGCGAGACCATCGGCTACCTCTCGAATCATGCATGATTTCTCTGCGTCGAACAAAGCCTTAAGTTCTTTAGACGCTCCCACAAAATTTGTTCCATTATCACTGTACAAGTTTGCACAATGCCCACGCCTAGCCACAAAACGTTTAAATGCCTCTAAAAAACCTCTTGATGTCAGGTCACTAACTGCTTCGATATGAACAGCCTTCGTGACCATACATACAAATAAACATACATAGCCCTTGTACCCCTTATGTCCTCTACCCCTTGAAGTCCGCAACATAATTGGGCCTGCGTAGTCTACTCCACTATTCAGGAATGGTCGAGCAGGTGTGACCCGAACTGACGGTAGAGACCCCATAAGCTGAGTTTGACTCCTAGCCTTGTGACGACAACATGTGATACATTTACGCACATGATGCCTTACGAGATTTTTCGCCCCAATTATCCAGTAAGCTGATCGTAAGTAATTAAGCATGAGTTGTACGTCCCCATGCAGTGTTTTCTCGTGCGCATGGGCGACAATTAAATTTGTTAAAGCTGATTTGTTTGGCAATATAATTGGGTGCTTAACGTTCTCTGGTTCCGGAGAATGTGAGATTCTACCGCCCACCCTAAGTAATTTTCTTTCATCAAGAAAGGGCGTGAGCGACAATAGCTTTGACTGTTTCCTTTGGACCTGCCCATAAGCTTGGATTTCCTTTAATTCCTGGTTGAATACTGTAGCTTGAGCCAGTCTTATACAAGTATTTAACGCTTCGTCTAATTCAAACGTATTTAAATACTTTGTTCCCTTATTTCCTCGTGAATCATTTCTTGTGACAAATCTTCTGCAATATGCTACGACACGAATTAATTTTGTAAGCGAAGAATATTTGTCCAGAATCGATTCCTCAGTAGTGCCGACGTGAACCTTTATTGATTCCTCTTCGAGAGTATGATTATCTTTCAATTTGGGGTATGTAATTTTCTTCTCCCATAAAAACCTCGGACCAAATTTCCATATGTCTAACGTAGCAAGATCCGCTGGGCAGACACCACGTGATGCACAATCAGCCGGATTGTTCTTTGTAGAGACGTGGGACCATTGGCAAGGTTCGAGAGTCGTTTGTATTTCCGCTACTCTGTTGGCTACAAATGTTTTCCAGTTACTGGCATGTTTACTCAGCCAGGCAAGCACTACAGTGGAATCCGTCCAAGCTCTAAGTTTGGTTTTCTGAATGTTAAGAACCCCAGCAACCTCCACCAACAACTTAGCTAATAATACAGCCCCACATAGCTCTAATCGTGGTATGCTAACTTGCTTTACAGGGGCTACTCTCGTTTTAGCTCCAACTAAGCTGACATGGACAACTCCTGATGCATTTATTACACGCAAGTATGTTACAGCTGAGTAGGCGATAGTGGATGCATCTGAGAAGCCATGTAATTCTACAACCGCATCATGCGAATTTGTGTGCAACCACCTGGGAATACAAAATTTTGTCAGTTGAGCTAGCTCGTCACGGTAAGTATACCAATCCTTTAATATATCAATTGGTGGTTCCTCATCCCATCCTGTCCCAGCTATCCATAATCGCTGTATAAAAACCTTTGCTTTTATAATGCATGGTGCTATCCATCCCAATGGATCAAATAACCGCGATACATCTGATATAATTTTCCTTTTTGTTACAGGTGCTGAGAGCGGCGGCAGCTTTACAGAATACTGAAATTCATCACGGGTTCTGTTCCAGGTAAGTCCCAAAATTTTGATTAATTCATTTTGCTTTATTTCCAATCCTTCCTTGATATCCTTGTTTTCTCCTTTCATTATTTCTACCAGTTTATCATTATTGCTATTCCATTTTTGTAATTTGAATCCTGCCTTGCTTAATAGTTCATTCATTTCATTAAATATTTTAACTCCTTCCTCTAAAGTTTGTGAACCACTCATAAAATCATCAACGTAAAAATCGCTTAGCACTCTTTCAGCAGCAGCAGGATATTCAGCACCATAGTCGCGAGCCACTTGTTGAAGTGCCTTAACTGCAAGGTATGGAGCTGACGCTGTACCGAAAGTGACTCTGGTAAGTCGATAATGTGTGATTGCATGACTTGGTTCATCTCTCCAAAGTATTCTTTGGAAATCATTATCATCGCTGTGTGTTTTTACTTGACGGTACATTTTGATTATGTCTGCCGAAATACAGATTGGAGCAGATCTCCAACGCATGATAATATGCCTGAGTTCCGGCTGCAAGGTAGGTCCAATTAATAGATGATCATTTAATGATTTATTGTTTTTACCTTTACAGGATGCATCGTACACTATTCTCACCTTCGTGGTCTCTTTATCATCCCTTATTACGGGGTGATGTGGTAAGTAAACTGCCTTTTTATTTTTTATTTCTTCATTAGGTACTATTTCCATGTGATTTAAAGATAAGTATTCATTTATAACTTCTTGATATTTTGTTTTTAATGTTTCATTCTTACTTAACTTTGTTTCTAATGATTTTAATCTTTTTTCAGCTATTTCCTGAGACGACGTCACCTCTGGACTATCGGTATTAAATGGTAAACGAACGATGTATCTACCATCGCTATCCTTGGTAAGTGTTTTTTCAAAATATTCTTCACAATATTTTTCTTGATTAGTCAAGAGCTTCTCTCTTGGCATTTGAATGTCTGATTCTAATTCCCAGAATTTTTTCAGTGCATCATTTTCCTCTAAACAACAATGCATCGTATGGATTGATTTAGATGCATTAAAAGTTATAGTTGTTGTGGCACCTGATAACACCCAGCCTAAGCTTGTTGCTTGGGCTAGAGTACCGTGCGGACCCTTCAAGATTCCATCCCTCAATACTTGGCTGTACACCTCTGCACCCAATAAAATGTCAATTTTATTTGGAGAGTGGTAATGTGGATCAGCCAAGGTTAAATCCTTTAGTTCTTTCCAATCTACTAACTCAACTTTACTAGATGGAAGCATTGATGTGATGCTTTTGAGGACATGAGCTCTTACTGATATGTTGACATTTGGGTAGATTTGAGACCTGATATCTATGATTACCGCTGCCCTTGAGATTAAGCCTTTTGACTTGCCTAATCCACTAATTTTGTTTGTTGTTGGTATCTTTTTCAGACCTAGATATTGTACCGTTGCTTCGGTGACAAATGAACCTTGAGAACCCTGATCGAGAAGTGCTCGGATTATGTAATCCGTGCCATCCTTCGACCGAGCCTTTACTAACGCTGTAGCTAGTAACACTTGTTGTACCTTTTCAGAAGAAAAGCATGAAACAAGTGGTGTTGGATCAGCTGACGAGGTGGAGCCCTCTTTTTGATTAGTGCTTTGACCACCTTCAGCTTTACTGTTACCCGTTGTGGGGTGAAGGAGAGTGTGATGGGTTCGATTACACTCCTTGCATTTAAAACGAGTTAACTTGCACTCTTTTACAGAGTGATTTGCTCCCAGACAGTTAAAACAAATATTATTTTTCATAACAAAGTTACGCCGATTAGCGACTGTGGTCTTGTGAAAATTATTGCATGCACTTAACTTGTGAATTTCCGAACAAAATGGACAAGATGTGCTGCTGAAATGAAAGGTATTAATTTTGTTATGTTGATTTTTAGTAACACTAGATTTTGTATTAATGAATTCTATGGCTCTATATCTTTTACTCACAAAATCTTGAAACTGATCATAGGTGGGCAACTCGTCTGATGAAATGATTGATGTCACATGAAATTCCCATTGCCGGCGTGTTTCGGGGTCTAATTTTAAAGTTAGAATGTGGATGACTAATACATCCCAAGACTTTACATCTATCCCTAAATTAATTAATGTTGCTAAACAATTGTTAGTAGTATTTACAAGACATTTCAAGCTATCGGCTGATTCCATTGTCATATTCTTTTGGCTGAATAATGTTTTTAAAATGTTATGACAAATGTACTTTTTATTATTATATCTTTCCTTCAACAATTCCCAACATCTATTAAAATTAGCTCCTTCTATTGGTATATGTCTAATTGATTGCTCAGCATCTCCCGTGAGATACCCTTTTAAATAATGTAACCTTTGAACATTGTCCAAAGTGTGATTTTTTATAACTAATGAAGTGAATAAATCTTTGAACGTTAACCATTGAGAATATTCACCAGAAAACGATGGGATTTGTATTTTGGGTAATTTCATGCTGATGTTGTGAATTGGATTGGATTTATCTACATCGAGTTGAGATGAATCCTTGTGACTAAATTGATTAAGATACTCCTTTAATTCGCCTTTGTGGTCCAAATAAATTTCTTCGGTTTTATCATAAATTTCGTTTTTAATATAATCCGTGGTTTGTAAGTCTTTAGAGTCACAAGTTTTCATTAACTCCTTGTGGCCTGATAAAAATTCAAGCCATAATTGGTCTATTGACTCAATTCTATTCTCTATGTAAACTTGTTTACTAATGCGATCTTTAGGAGATTTTTTAAAATTAGTTCTTGCCTTATTTATGCGAGAATATAAATCGACTTGAAAATTTATGAGGGCCTGCATATTTGTATGTTGTAATATTCTAAACAATAGTTACTAAGCACAAGTTATTCAAAATTTAAAAAGGTATTTGAAATATTTGTTCAGATAAACATTGAGCGTAGGTTACCCGATGAACTCTTATAAAGAATTATTCTGTTTAAATTTAACATTCATAAATTTTTAAAGTTCTTAATATAAATTATTCAAAATTTTCTAAGTGTTTGAGATATTATTTATAGATCAAAGAAAAATTGGGCATAGGTTCCCCGTCTAAACACTTTTATGGAATTATTCTGAGTCTAAACTGAACATGCATTAATTTTTTAAAGTTCTAATCAAACTATGTTAAAAGTTAAAGTCCCAATGATAATTGTGTGATTCCTGACAGTGACAAATAAAAATACTCACAGTTTTTGTTGACTCACATAATACACTGCAATCCAGAGTAGAATGCACTTTTCACTTGACGTCAATTTGATTGACGTTTGACACTTCACTCACTAAACTGATAACTTGACTGATGATGTGGACTGTATGGTTGACCTTCACTCGTGGCTTCCTTCAGCTCGGTTGCTCCCTGCAACTTGGACTGGCTCCGCCCACGGTGACACGACACGCCTTGGATTGGGGCGTCGTTGCTGCGCAGGTGTCTCCGGACACCTTTGAACTGGATGATGCTTTCCTGACCGATGTCTTCCTCTGAAGATGCGGTCCGAAGCTGACGATGCTGGCTGGATACAGCACCCGTCGGCCACTGTTGGTACTTGCGAGTTTGTGATAGCGATCCACTATCCGCAAGTATGATGCTCAAAAACCTCACCGAGATATCCGATCTCGATAGGACCAATGTTTACGTCACTTCTTGGAGAACAAAAAAACCAAAAAGTAGACTGTTATAATTCAGTGTATTTCTGAATTTCTCCATACATACAAAAATTCCCGTTCGCTTACACAAATTGAATGCAGGGAAAAGATAGCGCGATTCAGCAAGTTACAATTTTCGAACAACGCCATCTAGTTATAAAAGTTAGAACTACATACGACAACTTATATTTAATCTTATGAATTTTTACACTTCAACAATACACATATCAGACGGACTACGTGATTGTTTGAGATTATTTTGGTTTACAGCACCAAAGAGACGGGTACGAACCTTAAGGAAATGTAATTTTCAAAACTGTATTATAATGTGCCAGAATAACCTTTACTGGATGCTCTAAACGTAAGTCCTGTACAGTATGCAGAACCACCCCGATTATAAGTGGCAACGTTCATTATGCCCGTCGGCATTAAGTAAGTGACGACTGAATGGGTTTGATCATCAATTAGACAAATGGCGCAGGGTTGGTTTTTTAATAAGAAGATCACTTGATATCCATTCGGATTCCTTTTAACGAACCACAACATAGCATGATCCATTGAATAGCATAGCTTGATATTCACCGAACAATTTGTGATATAAGTGTTAAATAAAACTCATAAGGTATCATAGTTATAAGGTATTGTAATCCAGAGCAAAGCTATCAATAATCAATACTAATAATCAATAATAATTAATCAATACTATCGTATTTTGATGGCCACCAATGAGGCCTATTGTCAGCGAAATGTTCTGTCAAATGGCTCGCATCTCCGGCTTTTTCCTCATATTTGAAAATCCATTGTAGCATATTCTATTAATAAAAACATGCTAATTTCAAATTGTAGTGAAATGTTAGTGATCTGGGCCTATGTAGGTGACGTCATTTTAAGGACTATAGAAACTTCTCGTGGTCAACGCTAATTTTAGTGTTTTCCTAAGCTATTTGTATTCGCACATTATCTTCTTGGTAGACAAGAACATCTATTTGCAGTAGGTAGCGGGCAGAGAAAGCCCGCTGCCTACAGCAGTAGTTCAAGTTTAAACAACGCTGATTAGTTTTTTTTTTCGTTCAGAGGACGAATAAGAATACTAGACCCTGCGGCTGGGGACGGCCTGTCATAGAAGTCCACAAAACCTACCCGGGTGGTAGGGTTCCAAGCCCATCTGGATGCAACCAACCTGGTTTAGTGTTGTCTTCTAGCATAAGTAACCCAAATTCTAGTTTCCCTACGTGGACAAAAGCGTGTTAGTGGTGACCCTGGCGTGGCAAACATCCATAGGCGTAAATATTTATTATTGAGAGAACCGTCAACATGTCTGCTGTTTCATAGGAATACCACCTCCACCCGGCATCAGCAGGGACCCAGAAAGTGATTATTTGATGTCATAAAAAATGGCATGCGTACCACTAATAGGGATATCGAATAAACAGTCGGAAAGGGGACTTGATGACTAAAATGGAATTATGGGTTGCAACCGAGTCTTAAATTTGATCATAATGATGACTTTTACTTACAAGATTTTCACTGACCGGAACTTATGATTGACTTAAACGTCCATCCGGTAGGGACTCAAATTAAATAACCCAGTCACGCACGAAGCACATCCGAAACTGGTCGGATAATTTTTTTATACACTAAGTATTTTTCGCCCTGTCAAGACCCCTGCATATGTCACTTATTGATTTTATATTTGACAAATACCGCACTTGATTTTAAATTCCTTTTATTTTTCAAGCGTTTAATCAGGATGTAAGAATCAAAAACTTTCATTTTTTTATAACTGTAGGAGAGCAAACAGGCTGAAGGCCCGCATAAAATTTAGCAGTTACCGTCGCCTGTGGGTGTTTGCAATGCTAGTGACATTGCGAATACGCTGCTTTCTCATAAGGGTACAGGAACTTGGATCACATCGCCGGAACACAACACAGTTATTATGGCGGCATACTTGTAACCAAAGGCGGTCGCCATCCAGACGGGCTTAGGGCCCTGGCACGTAGCTAGGGTGGGTTGTTTTATTGCCTTTTACGACAGGCCGACCCCGGCCACAAATATCAGTATTCTTTCTCCATCCCTGCACGAGTTTTGAAGATATTCACCAACTTTGGTTTTGAGGGACGACTTGACCTCCAAACCGGAGGGAAAGTTGAATGTTGATCTTCTTTTGCCATTTATGAACTAATTTATGTGTAACTGTAATCATTGTTATCCTACTGGAGACTATTTGACCATAATTAATATTATAGTATTCTTTTCTCAGTTTGACAACAGACTTTGACCATGATCAAAAGTGTATATATATGTGTGCATGTGTCAAACATTCATAGTCATCATGTCATAAAAAAATAATAGCTTTCTGCACTTCTTCTCCATATCACTTCAACTGAGCCAAATTTCATACTTCTCCTTCCACGTATATTTTTTAAAAATGGAAGCAAAGTTTTTGTATCCCGTATAATATACTGATAACGTGAGCATATCTATGACTAAGAACAAAGATTCATCTGTCACCTTTTAAGACGCCTTAGATGTTTGGATTAAATTATGTTAGTAAAGCCAACATTTTAGCTTGAGTAGTTTTCCAAATATTTTTCAACTAGTTTTTGTTTCTTTTGATAGATGATCCGACCTTTGAATGTTGTCTTTCTCAGTTGATTTGCGTAGGCAGGTAAAGAGCATTGTTTAATATTAGGATAGAATGGACTATTAAGTAAATTAGGATGTAAGAGGGCCCGTCACATCTATAAGCCGGCGGCGGCTTCTGTTCTCGTGAAGGGTTTTATGATTAAACGCCTAAATGCGTTCAAATTGGTATCTTAGTAGTAATGAAAATAATACACTCGTAATAACAAATTTTATATTTCTAAGTTTAAATTTCTTGACATTCACTTACATTTATTTGTAAGGTCCTGTTACAGATAAATGCCACTTACAAATTGTTCTAAGTCCTTCCTGTCCTTAGTTTTAGCTATCCAGTTGGTACCAGTTATTTCATCACAACTAATGTTCAATGGGTCAGCCCCTAACTCTCTTGCCGTTTGGTCCAGCCAGTATTGTTCTTGTTTTACTTTTACATGAAAGCGTGACATTCTACCCACATCCATTTAAAACGCATTGCGTGTGCAAAGAAACAATTGATAAGCATATACTCGGATACCCAGATATGAAGGAACTACTTTTGGTATTGCTTTGAGTACAGCTCGAATTCACATAGGTAACTGTTAAACCATAATCATAGCTATAACCGCAACATGTACCATGCATATAAATCGTATAAGTTTCTACAAATTGTTAGTGAACACTTGATCCGTGGTTTTAATCTTAGCTTGTAATAGAGACTCGTAGTAATAATTGTTTTTAAGTATATTAGAGCACTGGGTTAGAGCAAACTACAGTAAAAGTGTCCTTTATTTTTTTTTTTTTTTTTTGGTCTCGGGGAAAAACCTCTCTTGACGGGTTCCCCCGGCCCGGGGGGACCGAGGGATATGTGGGACTCCGGGAAAGATGTTTGGCCATCCGACTACCCACTAAAAAACCCCGCTGTTCTCCTATCGCCTACGCCCGGGCCCACGGATATATGGCCTGCCGATCTCGTGGCCCGGGCCGGCGCCGGCCCGCCCTTTGTCTTGAGGCGGGCCCCTTCTAAAGTGTTGGCTCCAGGGGGTCTGGGTTTCGTCCCCCCGGCGCTCTCCTTACAACTCTAGGAGTTGAGGGGGGCCGCGGAACAGCACGCAGCCCTCACCCTCGCGGCAAAAGTGCGGGCGGCGGATCCTCCCCCGAGGGGCCGCCCGCGGCCGCTTTTTACGGCGGCCGGAGGTCGTTACTTGCCCTCCGGCGCCGCCGACGTGGCCTGCGTTGGCGGGAGGGGAGTGTGGTGGTCGACTCCCGCTCCCGCTCCGCCGCCTCCTTTGCGGACATGACTGCCTCGCAGAAGGAGGCGACGGCCGTCCATCCAGGATCGCCCCCGACCATGGACAGAACCAAGGCCGGGAGCGACAGGTCCACGCCGATTTGGGCGACGAGGGCGCGGCGCTCCTCGCGCCACGCAGGGCACACGGCGACAGTGTGGTCAACCGTGTCCTCCTCGTCACCCGCGCCACAGTGGTGGCACCCCGACGTCATCTCCCGCCCTATGCGACACAGGTACCTCCCGAAGCAACCGTGCCCCGAGAGGACCTGCGTCAGGCGGAAGGTCAGGGCGCCGTGGCGCCTTTCTAGCCATTCGGCCAGGACGGGCCTCACCGCTTCGATGGTGGCGAGGCCCGCGCTGGGGTGCGCGAGGCGCTCCTTCCACTCCACCATGAGCACCTCATCGCGCAGCTCCGCCCGCTTTACCTCAACTTCGCGAGGTGCAGGGCGAGAGCCACGCTCGGCCGCGTCCCGGCGCCACTGGTATAACAGCGCCAGGACTCGGGCCTCGAGGTCCCATGGTGGGGATCCGGCCAGCAGGGAGGCCACTTCAAAGGACACCGTGCGGTATCCCCGTATCGCCCTGACGGCCAGAACACGCTGCGGCCTGCGAAGCAGCGCGGTCGTTTTGGCCGTCAGGCGATCCGCCCAGATCGGGGCCCCGTAAAGGGCCATCGACCGCACGGCTCCCTCAAAGAGCCTGCGGCACACTGCGCCCGGTCCGCCGATATTCGGCAGCAGACGGGAGAGTCCCGCCGCTGCCCGAACTAACCTCGGCGCCAAGCGCTCGAAGTGCGCCGCAAAGTCCCATCGCCCGTCGAGCACAAGTCCAAGATAATTTATGGACGGCCCGACGGTGATGCGGACGCCTCCTACCGTTATGCTCAGGCCCGGTGGCGGCCTCTGACGGGGCCCGTAGAATATCACGGCCTCCGTCTTGTTCAAGGCCACCTCCAGGCCTAATCGCCGGATTCTTACCACTATGTGCGCCACCCCAGCCGTGCCCAGAAGGCACGCCTGGCGGGGGTTCCTCCCGCGCGCTGTGACGAGCGTGTCGTCGGCGTAGCAGATGACGCCGACGCCGGGGAGGAGGGCCCCCCTCAGGACCCAGTCGTATGCGATGTTCCACAGCAGGGGGCCCAGAACCGACCCTTGTGGAACACCGCACACGACGTCCCGCCGACTTTGCCCACCTTGGACCGGGTAGACGACGGCACGATCGTCCAAATATGCCCCGACTATGCGACGGAGGTAGGGAGGCACCCGATGGTACTTGAGCGCCTCCCGCACGCAGCTCCACGGCAGGGTGTTGAAGGCGTTGGCGATGTCGAGTGACACCGCCAATAGCACCCCACCCCGAGCCACTGCGTCCTCTGCCTGGCTCCTCAGACGCGTGATCGCGTCAATAGTGGAGCGCCCCTGGCGGAACCCAAACTGTTCGTCCGCCAAGTTCGGCCCCTCCGTCTCTAGGTGCCGGACGAGGCGGTCTGCGAGGATCCTTTCGAAGATCTTCCCCACCTCGTCCAGCAGCACGATGGGCCGATAGGCGGACGGTGAGTCCGCCGGGCGCCCCTCCTTCGCGATCAGGACCAGCCTCCCAGTCTTCCATCTGCGGGGAAACCGGCCCGATCGCAGACACGCGTCGAAGAGCCTCAATAGTCGGGGCTCCAGGACGTCGTGGGACAGAACCCACGCACGCCCCGGTATGCCGTCGAGGCCGGGGGCGGTGTTCTTGGCCTTCAGCCGCAACATCGCTGCCCCCAGCTCTGCCCGGTCCACGTCGGGCACGGGATCGTCGTCCGCGCTGGGGTCCCTCTCATCCCAATGAGGCGGGACCATGGCGGGAGGTGAGTGCTCAGCCCTCATGGGGAACAGAGCGCCGACAAAACCATCCACCTGGCGCGGGGGGAGACTCTCGGTCAGCGGGGGCGCCCACGGGCGGAGCTTGCCCCGCACCGTTTTGTAGGGTCGCCCCCAAGGATCTTGATCTAAGCTGGCCAAGAGCTCCTCCCACGCCGCCGCCTTCGCCTCGCGGATAGCGAGGTGGAGGTCGTTTCTGGCGCTCCTGTACTCCCCGTAGAGCCGAGCCTCCGCGGCCGCTCTGTCTGCGTCGCGGCGACTCCGTCTTCGGAGCCTGGTGTACTGGCGGTGGGCGCAATTGCACGCCCTGCGGAGCCGCTCGAGCTCCGCATTCCACCAGTACACTCGGCGCGGGGGTTGGTGTGGCCCCCGTCTCGGCATCGCCGCGTCGCAGACGTCGGTCATGAGTAACCGCAGATTCTCCGCCTCCTCGTCGACGTCATCGGGAGGTACGTCGCCCGGCCTCGACCACGTAGCGACGGTTAAGGCCTCGCGGAAAACCTCCCGATTCATCTTTCCAATTGTCCAGCGCGGACAGTCACCCAACGGGGTCACCTGGGCTGGAGGCTCTCGCTGACGGGCGGAGACGCTGAATCGGATGTAGCGATGGTCCGACAGCGTCTCGACGCCCGTGAGCACCGTCCAGCCTCGCACACGGCGGGCCAGGAGGGCTGACGCGAATGATACGTCGACGATCGACCCCCCCAACTGCCTCACGCACGTGTGCTCGCGACCCTGGTTGAGTATCTCCAGACCTCTCTCCACGGCCCAGTCCTCGACCAGCTCACCACGCGCGTCGGTCCGCGGGGAACCCCAGGCCTGAGATTTGGCGTTGAGGTCCCCGAGGACAAGCACGGGGTGCGGGAGGAACCGCTGGACCGCGTTGCCCAACTCTTCCATGTACCCTTCGAAGTCGGCGAGACTCCTGTTCGGGGAGAAGTAGCCACCAACGACCACTATCTCCCCGAATCTGGCCGCTGTGAAACCCCTGCCCCTCACCACTTCCGTGGGGAGCGGGGTACCCGCGGCGGTCCTGGCGTGTATAGCCACCGTGCCGTCTAGGTCCCCGACCCAATCGCCTCGGGTGGGGACGTAGTACGGCTCGGCGGCAACGGCGATATTGATGTTCCACTGCGCCAAGCTCTGAATCATTAGATTTTGAGCGTTGGCGCAGTGGTTCAGATTCGCTTGGAGGAGATGGATATCCATTATTTGGTTGAGATATCCATCTCCTCAGCCACTGGGGCCTGCGCCTGCGGGGGGGCGATCTCCCCTGCGGCGGCTTCGGCCCGACGGCGTTGTCTTCTGTCTTTTTCTTTTCGCCGCTTCGCCTTTCGTTTGAGAACGAAGCGGCTGGTTTTCTCCTCTTTTTCCTCCGTCGCCGGATTTGCCGGTCGGCCGGTGCGGCGGCAAGTGCATAGTGGCGGGCCACCCCCGACCCTATGGTTGGCCGGTCTGCTGGCCGCCGCGCACACCACGCAATGGGGCGTGGCCTTGCAGGTGGCGGCCGAGTGCCCTGGCTGACCGCAGCGGTAGCAGGCGTCGCTGCGGCTCATTGGGCACTTGCAATTCGCCGCGAGGTGACCCGGCGCCAGACACTTAAAGCACCTCGGCTCCCTCTTATCTAGCACCTCGATGAGAGCCGAGGCCCAACCGACCAGAATGTGGCCCAACCTCTTCAGATCGTTGGCGGCCACCACCGGCACGAGCACGTTCGTCGTGCCCGTCCCGTCACGCCCCAGGCGGATACCCCCGGATGTGACTTTCTCCGTGGGGCAGCCCGTGGCGCGAGCGATGGCAGCCGCCACATCGTGCGCCGTTGTGCTGTCGTCGAGACCCGAGATGCGCACCTTGACGCACTTCTCGGGCCTCGCTATTTTGACGTCCTCCTCCTTGAGGACGTCTTTCAGCCGCGCGGCGAGGGCATCGGCTTTCGCCCCCTGGTCGGCGCCAGAGAGCAGCATCATGCGTGCCCCCGTCCGCGCAGTTTTCATCTTTATGCCGCCCTGGATATCGAGGGCGGCGATGTCAACCTTGGCTTTGGCCTCCGCCAAGAGGCCCCCGTAGGTGACCCCCCTCTCCGCCGCTTCAGGGCGGATAGTTAGGGTTAGTAGTAGGGATAGTTATAGGTTAGGGTTAGTAGTAGGGATAGTTAGTAGGGATAGTAAAAGTGTCCTGGAATTACGTCGCAAATGTAATGATATTAACCCGTTAACCCTCAAAACACCCGCTGAAACGGATTGAATTATTTTGTCATGTTATAAAACTGACATCTATAATACACAGGCTGACCCAGCAACTGTTGTTATGCCATATAAATAAAAATAAACAATAATAAATAAATAACAATATAGTAAGCCTATCTCCTTCTTCAAGGTTCACTCTATTTCTATACCGAAATTCATCAAAATTGGTTCAGCCATCGCGGACATTTTTTATCGATCTTTTTAAGATATACTTACCGTAGTTGATCTATTTCGTAAGGTTTAACCAGCGTTTGCGACTTAAGCGCTCAAAAATATGTTTGTTACGACATCAAATTACAAATCTTTGAATATTTCGGCTTTTTTGTACTATAATATGTATTATACACATAAACCTTTCTCTAGAATCATTCTATCTATTAAAGAACCGCATCAAAATCCGTTGGGTAGTTTTAAAGATCTAAGCATACATAGGGACAGACAGCGGGAAGCGACTTTGTTTTATACTATGTAGTTATGAAGAGATGGCGTTGCTGCCTAAATTGTCAATTTCACCTTCTATCGAAATAATAAAATAAACAGTCCATCGCATTTGGCCCCCCGCTAAATGGATGTAGTATATTCACCATGTTTATCTAAGGCTGATTGACGAGTTATACTTACCGATGATATCTGTATATACATAGATTTCCTCACAATGTTTATAAGATCTACTCCACGCACGCCGATCTAGACGACTTCGTAACCACAGAGCATGTAGTCGTAATATTATTATACTAGTCGTTCCCACCTGCTTCGCTGATTGAATAACAGAAAAAAGTAAATATGATAGGTTTTCGTACGCATGCACTCTATACCGGTTGCCCCACTTCTCCGCTTTTTATAAGCACGTAGTGCTTACAAAAATATCCTCCTCCTCCTTGCGTTGGTTTCCTCAGTGCTGAGAGTCGTGATCATCTTGACAGAGTACTTTGTTGCGTATTATTTGCCGCCATCTGCCCCTATCGGAAGCAGAGTGTAAAGCGTCGTGGACAGTGGTTTCAAGGGCAGTGCGAATCTGATCGGTCCATCGCATGGGGCTCCTTCCTCTTGGTATTCTTCCCTCCGCCTTCCCTGTTAGCATCAGTCTTTCCAGGTTGTCTTCATCCCTTCTGGCGATGTGGCCGAAGTATTCTAGGACCCTACGCAAGCAGAAGAAAAATCATTGTTCCTTAAAACCTTAATAGCTTTATATCCAAGTGTCTACGAAAGAAAATTTTATTAAAATCTATCCAGTAGTTTTGCCGTGATGCGCACACAAATGTAGACCTCTATCATTTTATTTATATAGATAATAAAATATTAATTATATAATATTAATATAGAGACACTAGTTCACCTAAAATAAATCATAAAATCTGTTTTTACCATTGCTTTGGAAATAGTCCACTGTTAATGGACGTCCACTTTTACGAGTGGTTGTAAATTTAAAAAAATCCTATTAATAAAACGATCTTTTAGAGTTCACATTTATTCTCAAATGCATCAAATTTCAAACAAGCCTTTTAGAGATCGTGATTTTTCCACCCGCTATAAGTTACCATACATTAGTAACCGTGACATAGATATTTATTAGTAGATAATAAGAGGTTTCATTGATTCTAAATGTAAAAATATCCTTTACAGTAATACTACTAGTATTTTACTTAAACTTAATACAATAATTTTAAATATACAAAGGATTAAGTAGGTCCCACAATGACCTTCGGGATTCAAGTAAACCTCATCTGCAAGCTGGTGCACGCAGCTCAGCGACGGTCGAAGATCTGGCATAATCGTTGTCTTTCAGGGTTTCATGATCATATAAATAAATGTATTGGGATAATTCGCACAGTGCCATCTAGTTCCAAAGTAAGTAGCATTGTACTTGTATTACTGGTACTAGACTATATATATTGTATATTTTTCTTTTGTAAATAAATACATATTATATATAAACACCTAGGCGTGGGACGGGAATCGCTTACCTGACATCCGCAAGCGTACTGAAGTCCGTTAACCGTTACACCACGGAGGTCGCCATGATCAATGATCACTGCCTCTGTCATCTTCATTTTTCATGTATAATTCATTCATCTTTTTTATGTATCTCTTTATTTCTGATGATAATATCGATACAAGAAAATCAACAATTATGAGGATGAGTACTATTTTATTCCCGGGAAAAACAAAACTCTGAACAGAACCTCTCATAGCAAAACTCCGGGGGAAATCGACACGGGTGTAAGGAGTTCTTCACTCTGCTACTGCGACCACTCATCTAGCTAGCATAGGATAGCCAGGGTGGTAGCGGCGGCATACTTACAAAAAAACCCCGATCGTCACTTAGAGTCTAAGTCGCCTAAGGAAAGCAAGGCGGTTAAATCCGTTCTCTTTAGTAATGCCCGCGTCCCGCAATGGGATGCTATGGACTGTTGTTATTACCCATTGGTAATAATAACAGTAACTCGGTTAAAACAATATCAAAACTTAGCCAGTGCACGGGAAAGGTTACCTTAAGCTTACTTAGAAATTTGTTTTCCAAATATTGAAAATGTTTATTAGGAAAATGGCTTTATTTTCATTAGACATATTCCCTTAAGTATTCATTATTAATTGCATCAGAACACGTACTGGATTAATAGAATCATTTATTTACTTATGAATTTTTAAACTAAAATTAATGAGCAATTCCAAAGTGTTTATTGTTAATTAAATTTTGAGTTATTACAAAGCTAAACCACATCTAAAAGCATTTTTAATACTAGTTGCGTCTAAAGCTTTCTATGGTGATTCAAAAGTATGCCTTAATTATTCACAGAATAAAATTTCTTCGCGTCTTCTTGTATAGATTTCCTTTATACTTCATAAGGGAATTTGAAGGAAGGAATGATTTAGCGGAACTATTCGGTTATATAACAACATTATTTTTACATATGTTACCTATGTATGTATAAAAAGTATTGTCGCGGTAGAAACATTAAATATGCAGGAAGTATCGCTTCCGAGCTAGGTACCTGGAATCTTATTGGTGTCATATTTGTAGACTAACAATATCTTAGCAGTATAATGCGTATTTTTGAACATAATTTAGAGTATTGACAATGTAAGAAAACATGGTAAAACCTGTTGCGTAACAAGCGTGACATCCAGTCCTTCTAAGGGGAGGCTTGAGCCCAGTAGTGGGATGCTATTGGCTGTTATTATATATTTGTACGGTTTGGAACAAAACCCTCGACAACACTTTATCTGTGCAGGGGCGGAGAAAGAATATTAACCTCTGCGGCCCGGGTTGGCCTGTTGTAAAAGGCGACAAAACAACCCTAGCTACGTGGTAGGGCCCCAAGCCCGTCTGGAAAGCGACCACCTTTAGTCTTAAGTATGCCGCCATAGTAACTTTTTGTTGTGTTCCGGCAGTAGTGACCCAAGTTCTTGTACGCTTATGGGACAGCAGCGTTTTTACGATGCCACTGGCGTTGCAAACATCCATAGGCGACGGTATCTGCTAAATTCTAAGCGGGCCGTCAGCCTGTCTGCTGTCCTACAGTAATAAAAAAAAAGTTGTGACTTGGAGCAAATAATATCGTGCCCATTCAACAACAACTTTGACTCTCAAAAGTATATCCGAAGTACTTTTCAATGGTCGTGAATAAATAAATTGATGACTCCAACCAGTGGTAAGGTGATTTAATTCTAATCCACTTAGAGTTAGTTACATTACTGAACGAGATAACACATTAACCCACAATCTTTTACCACTCCGGGAGGGTGACCAGGTTATTGGTAGTTTTGTACATACATTTTGTTTTTATTTTTTTAATGTAATATATGTATATATATATATATATATATATATATATATATATATATATATATATATATATATATATATATATAAGGGAGCTAAATAGTTTTTAATTTTTTTCTGTGCAGGGGTGGAGTTAAACTATTAACTCCTGTGGCCAGAGTCAGTCTGTTGTAAACGGCGACAAAACAACCTAGGTAGCTACGTGGTAGAGACCGAAACCCATGTGAATGATAACCATCTTTATATTAGTATACCGCCATAATAACCCTGTTGAATTTTGACGCCTATTCCAGAATGGCTATTTGAACAGCAGCGTGTTCGCGGTGTCCCTAGCGTCGCAAACATCCATAGGCGATGGTAACTGCTTACTGTTAAGGCCATCACCTGGCTGCTGGTCCTAAGCAATAATAAATATATTATTTGAAATTCATGCCGAGTTACGAGGAAATTATAAAGTATACTTGTCCGTCTGGAGAGAGACTCGAGCCCAGGAGAGGGATGTTATGCATCATTATTGCCTGCATTCAGGGTCGATGAACCTTTTTCATACTGCAAGAATGTGTTATAAGTTAAGTATACGAAAATAGAATGAGAGTACTTTTCGGCCTCTAAAAAGCGATTTAATCCTTAAAGCACTCGGAGTTCCGCTGCAAATTAAAGACATACATCACTTTTTAGTTCATATAATAATACTAAAATGTGTAATTTATATGCAAAAATATTGTAAAAAATTACAAAAAATTACAATCCACCAGGATTACATTTGGAAAATGTTTTCTATTTCGGGCTCTCCAATCTGGCAACATTGTCGTGATTGCCGAGTGCCGTATAATTGATTAGTGAACGATGGTCTGTGTCCTGTTTTAATTGTTCTATCTGATGAGCGGGTTGCATATACGACGAACCATTTAGCATATGGGATATCTCAAAGCAAAAGGTCATTTTCGATTGACTGCTTCGGCGACAATTCGATTGTTTCCGTTCTGTTTTATCAAGCATAATATTGGATAGGGTGAGTCAATGATTTGTCTACTATGAAATATTGAAAGTTATTCATGCGGAATTTTTATAAAAAAGCAGCACATACCAAAGCACATTGAAATTATTTATTCAAAAATGACTGCTATGCTGCTATATTCTGAAAAGATAACTTCAAAGAAGCCTTAGAGGAGGAGGGGACCATGAAAAACCAAATAGGAGTATTTGCTTAGTCGCCCTAAAGCGAAGTTTGCTTTGCAAGTCCCTTTTCCACTTTATGAAAAATATCTTTGTGGGATCTATACTTTGGGGAAGTTAAGTGTTATTTGAAATTAGACAGAATTTTATTACCTTGTGCTTGGAACCCAGGTTAATAGACGTCAACTGTAGTTGACTGCTGTGGCTGGTTTGTGAATGGTCCTACTTATATCGATTGCTTGGAACCATACGAAAAAATACCCATCCAGACGAAAATTTTTTTTTTTTAAGATTTAAAAATCCTTTAATAGAATTTTTCGATATGGGAATACTATAATCGTGTGGTAATATCACTCAAGCATCGAAACCACCCGAGAGAAATCAAAGATAACAAAGTGTGTTTGTAAGGGTAAATAGGCGAGAGACCTGTTTCTTCAGTGGTGTGGTTGAATTGCTAGCGGGAAGAACGCTTATGAATAAATTTTAAATCAATTGACTTGCAAAATAGCTAAGAGAAAATTTGGCTCTATTAATTTTGTCGAGTTAACAATGCGATCTAACCCTAAAAGAAAAATTGAACGGTACCTATTTAGTATACTATCAAATAGGGAAATTGTAGCTCACCCCTAGAAAGTTATGGAGATAATTTTATTATTACCAGCTCAACGTACTTTTGCGCTGTGATAATGAATAACAAAGTACCTCAGCTTTGAAGTTCAAAACTTAAATTAAAATTGAGTTTTCCTCAGTTTTCAACCGGCTGAATTTTAATCTACATGTTCTAGATCAAAAATCCGATCACACTTTTCCATAAACTGGGACTGTTCCTGCAAATTTGATTTAATTCGAAATTTAAGTACATTTATAGAAATAATTTTATAAAATTAAAATGTCTTTCAATTACAGTTTGTATACTCCATCAATTAAATTAATTAACTAAATAAGAATTTAATATGTATTTTTCACGTATTTTAATATACGTTAATACACATTAATATAGTTATACGTATTTAATAATATTGCATTTAGCTGTCTAAAGAAAAGTAAAAATTTAGTATTTGCTTTTAAATTTTATTTTTCTATTACGGCTTGTATCGCATCGGTCTTATTCTATAAACATGTGATTGTTGAATATGCAACGCTGACTCGACAGATAAAAAACATTTTTTAGTGGATTGAATTGTGATTTAAATCATTCTCAAATACATTTGAACACACACGAAAAATTTCAACAAAAACGGTCCAGATAGTTAAGAGTTCAGTCACATTAACACGCCCAGAAGAATTACTTAGGCTACTTATTATTATATAATATATTCCATAAATATTGTTTTCTATATTTCTTGACTAATGCACACACATACACATGTAAAGGCTTTTAATACTTTTTCTGTGTTTCTTGGCAGATACTTTTCTCCGTTTCATTCGAATAATATATTTATCTCTTTTCTATTTCATTCTACTAAAAATAATAAAAGTAAAACAATTTTTTGTTAAAGTAATATTTGTTCGAAAACACTGCAATGCTAATTATCTTTCTTTTTTTAACACGCTTTTATTAGCTTGGTATGTATCTATGTTTTTTTTGTTTTCTCTGCCTTCTTACTCCACATGGGGTCACCATTAGGTATTTCATCACGGCGGAAGGTCTTAGCTGCTCAGCTGCTATATATTGCAAATTGTTCTTTGGCTACCACTCGATCTAGCTCTGTCTTGGATGCGTAGTTCTCTTAGCACTTGCGTCGCGTAGGTGTTAGTTTCTTCCCATGCCTCCTTCGTCTTCAGCATTACGGAAGTTACGTTTTCAGGTTGGATTCTACATTGTAACGTAGTCTCCCACTTCTCCCGTACACCTTGGAATTGGGGACACATGAAGAATACATGCTGCGCATCTTCATTGATGCCAGTGCAGATGGGGCATTCTGGGGAATAATCGTGCTTGAACCGATGAAGGTATTCTCGAAAGCATCCAGGTTCTGAGAGAATCTTCGTAAGGTAATAGGTAGTCTCTCCGTATTTGCGGTTTATCCACTTTTCTATATCGGGTATAAGCCGGTGGGTCCATCTCCTGGTAATGGTACCTACCATTGATATTGATTGATATACTCTTTTCCTCTCTTTACTCCTCATTTCAGCGGTACTCCTCCAGTCACAATGAACTGTTTGGGTCCGATATCAGTGTCGTACTTAAGGACTCGATCTGTAAAGTAGCTTGCTACTATGTTCCGCAAGTAGACCGGTACATGTAATGTGAACACTTTGAACAATCAAAAAAATTCAAAATTTTACCGATACGCCATGTTGAGTTTAATTAATAACACTGTCAAAAAATTGCGTTGAATTTATAATAACACTACTGAAAGATGACGTTAAATTAATAAAAAACATTTACCGATTGGGAATTGACAAATAATAATAAATAAATAACACCAATATCTGTTAATAAAATATTTATAACAATTGACAACAAGCACCCCACACTTTATTACAATAAAATTAATTTTCTTGTTAATTACTATCTTTAATTTAAGTTTATTGAAATTTATTTTTACCTTTTCGTTTGATTTTCTATAAAAGCCTGTTTTTTAGTTTTTATTTATTTATGATTTGTAAGTAGTATAAAATGGCTAACCAAATAAATTTATTTAGTCATTTTAATGCTATATTAGAGACCATGCCCCAGAACTAGGTACGGTGGACAAATATGACCCTATCAGCTTTATTTTACACAAAACACCTTTGCACTGCTTGATATTGAATATTCGTATTATGCAAAAAATATATTATTATTTATGACAAAAATTTATTGATTGCGTAAATAGTTTTGTTTCGTAGTAGTAGGATTTCGTGTAGAAAAGTTAGGGCTTATGAGGCGTCCTACCAAGGTTTATGTCAACCTTGACTGCCTGCTAGTGTATCCTGCTGAAAAATAGAGGAGACTCTGGTGAAATGTGTTTCTTTTCGGAATGGAAATGGAAATAAATACTAGACGGCGGTGATTATTGTAAAATGTTTGATTTTTCTAAGCTGGTTATTTCTATATTGTTTCCCGCCTTATATGATATAATTATATTATCTTATTATAAATATTAATTAAAGTAGTGTAAATCCTGGTAAATAATATTACAGTAAACAAAACAATATCTAGAATGATAATTTATTGCATAAAATACTGGAGATGATATTATAATAAATTGAGTATCACATATTTCGCCAACACATGGCATACAATTTTATAATCCTATTTATTAATATAGACTACTACTAATTACAAAAGAAACCTCCAGGTTTTTTTTATATATCGCCCTGTGACTGGGTGAATCAAATGAATGACTATGAATCCCCAATTTGGATGCAAACGGGTTTTAACACTTGGATAGTAATAAGAAAAATATTACATATACTAAACTTTATAGTTGATATACTAACATCAACTGGTATGGGAGAACCTAGCTGTATATCAGGGAGGCCAATCTAAAGGTCACGGGTTCGAAAAGAGAATAGTGTAGGAAAATCTCGAAGAAACCTGCCTACCGAGATTCCTTGTATGTGTCATCCGCCTTGGACAAGAATGGCATATAAAACCCCATTTCCCTTTAGGGGAGATCCGATACCAGCAATGGGGTCATAAGGGCTGTTATTATAAATTTGATGTTATAAATAGATTCCGTAGTATCCTGGAGAAGTGTTTTCGGTCTAAGATGTCATAGATTTGAACCCTGAACATATAAATTTTATTAACTTATTTAGAAGATAAAAATGATTTCTTTAATATTATTTTACTATTAGTTATTTATGGTTTAGAAGTAATTTCAGGTACCTTGAAAGGATTTTATAGATTATGTTTACGCCGACAAGTTGGATAAAAGTGATTTTTAAGGCAAGCCAATCTTCACACAGTTATTAGAGGTTAGAATACCACTAAAGTCATTATCATTCAAGTGACGAAATCCGTTTGTATCGAAATACTTTATATAGAAACCTGGAGTCATCCGTTAATTAGTATTACTGATCACGCCCTTTGTGTCTTTGCCTATTCCTAACATTTCCCAATTCTGAAAAAAAATATGGAAATGATTTGGCAAATATGCTTTTTACTTGACAACTACTATAACTATCTATAACGATAGATTTTTAGTATTCTATTACATACGTGTTAAGAATAATTTATTTATAGCTGGAGTTTAACAGAAAAGTAAACGGTACACCTATTAGCAAGTGGTCACCAACGCCTGTAAACATCAAACAGTAATCATTTAATTTCATTACTTTACTTAATTTCATTCCAAAAATAATTTGAAGCTGAAGTATAATCTCTTTGAGATAAGAAAATCCGTTTAACATCGAAATGGTTTTATTCTAAACTTCAACGGAAAATATATTTAATGTAGAAAATGTGTAATTTTTAATATTCTTCCCTGTATTTCGTCTTTATTAATTTAAAATCATAATTTTTTAAAGTTTAATCCTAGTTAAGAAAATTTATTTCGATAATCAGTTATTTGGTAAAAGAAGCACGGTAAAATGTTTGTTATAAAAAATTCAAATTTCTTTTTAAAGATTCGATTACTATCTTAGTCCCCCTGCCTCATCCCCCAGGAACACTGTAAGCTAAAGTAAACTACACTACTAATATAATACGTGAAAAATTATCCTTACATTTACATAAAAAAATTATCTTTAGCACTTTTCTTATTTGTGGCTAAAAACAAAAATAATAATAATAAAAACATTCATAAACATAAATAGATAAAAATTACATTTGAAAATAAATGTAAAAAAATATTAGGTCAATATTTTCACACGTAGCATACGTGCATTGTAGCGAGGGCCTACGCACGCCCACGCGTGTGGTGTGAGCCTTACCACGGTGACTATATAACCCGCGTAGCCAAAGTACTGAAGCCACTTCAGTCCCTTCCCCAGTGCGGAATACGCGCAGCATACACCTCAGTGTCAATAGTGCACTTCGAGTAAAACGTAGCGGAAAGAAACTTGCAGGTACGTAATTAAAAATAATTATTTATTCACTTATATTGTGTTCAGAAACGCTATTTTAAGAACTTTTAAATGTTTTAGACTATTTAAATTGCGTTTTTATAATTATAGGTAGTGTGAAGTGATTTCTATAAATAATAGTTTCAATTTTATAACAAGATTTAATATTCAAGGGAACGTAATTATTTTTAAAAACCCTCGCGAAAAATTTTAAATATACTAAAAAATTTCGGATTTTTTGAGTGATTTTTAAAGTCTAATACAATGGCAAGTTACAATTTAAAAAAAATTGCTTCACGTTATATATGTATGATTTTTTGCAACTAATAAGAGTTATTTATATTCGTAGTAAAGGGTGCCTATTGACCTATATATAAATTGCGAAAGAACAGTGTGGTAATAATAAATTTATAATAATATTATATTTAAAGTTTAGAATTTTAAATCAAATCGTTAGATCTTTAATTACGAAATTACTATAAAAAATTGTCGTTTTTAAAACCGATATTTATTTTTTTATAAATTGTTATAATAATCAATAATTGAACCAGCCTTGCCCTGAATGTTGTCTAAGGGTTAAATGTTGCAGTTCACATTAAACGTACAATATTTTACAATAAAATAGCGATAAATTAAGAAATAAATTAATAATGAAAGTAAAAATCCTTTCATCTTTTGCTAAGGGAAATATATCGTGCGCCCATTATGAAATAATATAATTTGGCATAGTAAAAACTATAGCTGTGGCTGAACTGGGGTTAATCTTAGAAAGAGACCATTTCTGTTGTGAGCTACAATAGTGGGTTACATGCCATGATGTCATCATCTCATGGTGATCCATCTACCAGTTTGCTCACAGTGTAAAAATATATATCATATTTTTAAAAGATTTTTGCTAACGTTGAATAGTTAGAAATATATGCTTTGACATAAATATAACATTTTATTGAAAATGTTGACACGGCTAAAAGCATTTATAGTATTTAAGCTTTATAAACTTAATAGATTTATAAAAGGAAAAAGCCTCATTAAATTTCTAAGGTTGCTAATAAAACGAAACGTTAATGAGTTATAAATGAAGACAGTTAACTTAATACCGCCAATAAAATTAAAATAAAACTTTTAATTACTGCAAAGTTAACAAATTTTCATCCTTATATCCTATTTGTATATTTAGGGAGTTGGGACATTATTTCATAGTTTTAAACTCACCAACCACAACAAAATGTTCATTTAATCGATTAAATAAGAAAGAAATTTTTAAACACTCTAGTTTATTTTTTTATTGCTGAGGAACAACAGACAGGCTGACGGGCCACTTAGGAAGCAGTTACCGTCGCTTATCGAAGTTTGCGACGCTGGCGTCGTTGCTGTTCCATAGGGGTAGTATTACATTAAAATAATAATTGTAAAAGGTGGAGTTCATTTAAATTGATAATTAACCTTTATCATTTAAAGAACTAGATTGAGGCCCTAAGTAGGTAGTAGCGCGCTTTTGTTATGGGTATTAGACAACTGATATACTATTTTTGTAATTTCTTTTATTTCTCACTCTCTCGTCCTCTCTGGGCAAGGGCGAAGTAAGAATACTGGCCCTTGCGGCCGAGCATGGCATGTCGTTAAAGACCGGCAGATTATAGCGGATAGCCCTAGCTAGACCCTCCTATCCGTCTGGTCCAATCATCCTTCTTCCTGTCTCTAAGTATGTCACCATAATAACCTTTTGTTGTGTTCCGGCATAAGTAACCTAGGATCTAGTTCTGCTACAGGGACAGCAGCGTGCTAACGGGGCCCCTGGCATCGAAAACGTCCATAGGTGATGGTAACAGCTTATTATTAAGTGGATTATCAGTCTATTTGCTGTTCCACGTCAATAAAGAAAAATATTTTCTAAATAAATATATATTATATATAAAAACCTAGACTCGAAAAGGGAACCGAACTCATGACCACCTCAGGACTTCCAACGAGTAGAAATGCACCGCACCATACTTGCAAGCCCACCAAGCAATTTGGGTTTCTGAACTGTGTTCTTAAAAAATACAATTATTTAAACCTGCAATTGATGGCAATGCTTTTCATGATTTTCAGTAGGTGGTGGTAAATTTTCATTACTATATATGAAAGAGAAAGACTTTAGGAAATGTAAAGTATAGGTATACCCATGGGTAAGTTAAGGGCGTGGCCGAGATTATAAACACGATGGATTAATCTAAAAAAATTTGAGTCAACGTATTTTTCGTAAAAAGTTTTTGATATTTTTGCTTAAAATTTTCATTTATACCAAAAATATAAACCCAAAGTAAACCATGTTGTGTGGATTTTTTTTTCAGAAAGTATTCTGTTCGTAATGCGATTATTCGCGCACATAATTAATCCAAAACAAAACCCTGCTTCCACGATTCGCCAAAGGCTATCGAAAAAAACCCTTTTATACGCATTATGTGTATATATGGTAGTAGTTCATACTTAAGCAAAAATCACCTAACAAATACAATCATCCAAAAGGTTAAAGCTTTTAATTAAATAGAAATGCCAATATTAACGTACCTGGTAGCTCAATGGTAATGCACTCGGAGACCAATCTAGAGGTATCGGGTTCGAATCTATAGCCTGCACGGCTAAGGCAGTTTTTCTTGACTAATATTAATTATAACATAATTGCCACGTACCGACGGCAAAGGTAAGCCGTGAGGAAACCTGCATACTGAGATCACCGGTATATGTAACTCGCTAACTCACTTTGTATACATTTGACGGGCATACTGTTCGTTCCCTGAAGGGGAGGCCCAAGCTCAGCAGTGGGACGTAATCTGCTGTTTTATACCTATCTTGATATGCTTGTTCAACTTTGTGTATGTATGTGTATACCTATATATACCCTACACACCTCAAAAAAAATTACATAAATCCCCTTTTCGTTATTTAAAAAGAGGTTTTCTAAAATAAAAATAAGAAACGAAAATTATTAAGCATTAAATACGGATAATTATAAATCGATAAAAAGAAATATAATTTTAAGAGAAATTAATATTTTCCTTATTATAATATTTACATCTCTAAATAGTCTTTCCTCGATTAAAGGCTGGCTTTCAAGAGCACAATGATCACCAAAAATAGTACTGCGAGAATTTTATATGTGCCTTCTAATTTATAAATTTCATCCCGAGCTTAACACAACCCAGTTAATATTTTTACGTCTTCTACAACCCAGAGTTTAAATTCACGATCCCTTTGTTTGAAAGTAACTTAAAATTATTTTAGTATCGATTATCCTCATTTTGCTAAACAACAAAATTTGACCACTTAATATCTTTAGAATGGGCTTTCAAAGGATGTTATTTTATACCGAAAAAGCAATATTAAGTTGATTTAACACATCAAAGGAGGAGAATGGTTATTCTTCTAACCAATAAAACCGTTGAAATCTATTTTTACGCAGACTGAAGTACCAAGTCAAGTGGAAGATGTTGTACTTCTGTAAAGAAATAAGTGTTTATGTTTCTGACTGTTAAATCATCGTTGGCACGATTTAATGGAACTTCCACTTGGCAAACTGTTTCGAGTGTTAGATACTTTTTTTTAAATATTTGTACGACAAATATTAAATATCACTGAAGCTTATCTTTTGAGGGCCATTTGAGCTAAATATATTATTATTGTTATAAAAAGGTTAAAGTTATTATTAATGTAACCCTATGGGAAAGCAGCGTGTTCGCGGTGCATCTAGCGTCGCAAACATCCATAGACGACGATTACTGCTTATCATTAAGTGGACCGTCAGTCTGTCTGCTATTCCGCAGCAACAAGAAATGACTATAGAATAGTGTTACCATATTCTCTTTTTAAGGGGTAGACTTTAAAGTCAGTATCTCCATTCAGAGTCAATTTTTGCAGCATTTCTCCCATACATTCCCTTTGATCTGACTATAAAGGATCAAAAGGAAAAAGTCATCGAAGAACACCAAATAAAGGAGCACTGCAATATTGCCTTCTGACAATACCCAACTTCGGGCTGCCGATAATTAGTTATTTTTCAATTTAATCAATTATAAATAAATATATATTTTTAAACTAAGAGGTAACGAAATTTTTCTCCCTTCTAATATTGCAATAACTAAATTAACACCGCCTTGATTGGATAATACAGAACAAATAATGAATAAAAACTTTTATTGTGCTTTTGAAAATAACCTCTTTTGTTATTAAATATTAGATACGTGTTCCAAAAATAATTACTGTAGTAAAAACAACAAAATTTTCGCAACAATACAACAACCAAGTGCTAATCGGTAAAGTTATAAAAATAAATCCGCAGAATAAATGGAAAAGGAATTAAGTGTGACAGAATCCCGGCCGACAGTTGTCAGATTGTTGTTTATAATTTAAAAATATACGATTTAAAATTTTCATTTGATTTTAGTATTATTTTATGCGGTAGTATAGGTCTCACCAATGTGTGGTAAAAGAAAAAGACAGCTTTCTTATTAGATGATTAGCAGCATAACAAAAAGGGGCTACAATAGCGGGCCGCATGCAACGGCCCTTTAACTGTATTTTCAGGTAATTATTTCATTATACACATATAAATATAATATTATCTTGAGATTCCTGTTTAAATTATCATTAATCAAGATTAATGTTAATTAATTACTGTTATTTCAAAGCATATTTATTGATATTCACAGTGACGTAATCTTTTTATATCATTAAAAACAATCCTTAGTTTAGGAGAAGCTTTCCATTTAAAAACCAACCATTTTATAATCCTTTTTACTTAACTAGCGCATGGATAACATAGGATATGATAAAAGTATACACAATACGAATAATTACGGTGAGTCATGATAACTAAAAAAGGAAAGCTACACTTCCGGGATCATTTCTTTTTGCTATAATATGGACATGAGTTTGTTAAAAATAGAATGATGAAAGACGATATAACGTAGGTATTCATGCATAATGCAAAATATTAAATAGTAGGGTAAAAGCATTCCTTGATCACATTTTTGTGTAGTTTTGTGATAAATTTTCATAAATAATTATAAAAATGTGATTACAAATTATGTGAATATCTTAAATATCTATAAAATATTAAAGTACCACAATGGAATCTTATACCTTAGGTTCGTGAAGCTCACTGTATATAATTTTTTTCAAGCGTTCAGTTAGGATCTCATGTAACCCGAGAACTGGTCTGTCTAGAGTAAAAGCCAGCTTTTTACATTTGACACCTAGTTGTTACATAATAAATCCCTTTAAATGATTTAACTTGATGAATAGTGTTGAACATCGACTCCTCTAATATTGAACTTAATGAAATATGAATTAATAATTGAGTCGCATGCAATCAATGTTGCACAACAGTGAGCTTAATGGATAATATTAATTGATTTCCGTAATTATAACATTTGACATTGACCTAAAATAGTAAAAAATATATAATATGGTTTACAAATTATTCGTTGAAACTTTTTCGCATGCATCCAAAGCTTTTATACATCGTAGTTTGAGTTGTCTTAACTAGGCGTCCATTTTCATCGATACGCCTCCACATCACTTCATGTTAACGCCATCTTTAAAGGTGTCTATACTCTTGCTATAAAACAATTGTTCTTCTAGACAGAAGTTGACTTTTTTTTTATTTCATACCAGTGTTTTTTTTATAATAGATGATAAATCATTATGGTATCTTCAATAAGTGATCTTTAGGATTTTACCTATATAAAAATAATGACAGCCCATAGACGTCCCACTGCTGGCCTCGGGTTTCCCCCTAGAGGAAAGGGGCAGTATACCCGCTACGCTTGTTCACGCCGGTTTGTTCGGTTACACGTATCAGTATTCTCGGTATGCAGGTATCGTTGCCATGTTTTCTTTTACCTTCTGTACATGCCAATTATGCTATAAGATGCACATTAGACGCAATAAACTACATATGCGGTGCATGCCATGGCGGGATTCGAACTCGTGACCTATATTGATTTCTGAGTTTCATACCACTGAGCTACCAGCCAGCTATACTTATATATTCAAATAATAATTTTTATTTTCATGTGTATATATAATATTTGATACCTTTATTATGAAAATATATACAAAGAAGGCCGTTCACGCCCCCGTATCCGGGATGAACCCACTCTCGCAACGCTCGAATCTACTTCATATACAACTTTGTAACAATAGTTCGAGATTCCATCAAATATAAAAGAATAAATATAGAAGTCCTCCTCCTCCTCGCGTCGGTTTCCTCAGTGCTGAGGGTCGTGATCATCTTGACAGAGTACTTTGTTGCGTATCATTTGCCGCCATCTGCCCCTATCGGAAGCAGAGTGTAAAGCGTCGTGGACAGTGGTTTCAAGGGCAGTGCGAATCTGATCGGTCCATCGCATGGGGCTCCTTCCTCTTGGTCTTCTTCCCTCCACCTTCCCTGTTACCATCAGTCTCTCCAGGTTGTCCTCATCCCTTCTGGCGATGTGGCCGAAGTATTCTAGGACCCTACGCAAGCAGATGGTAGAGAGCCTAGTCACAATGCCCAGCCGTTTATAGAAGAAATATAGAAGTAGAATCAATTAAATATTCATAGTTTCCTAGAATCACTAATCTTAAACTGGAGTTTGATCAAATTCAATTAGTTAGGCATGTAATTTATGTTAATTATTACTGCGTTTATATTAGGAAATTGTGTCGGATTATAATTAGTAAAAAATTATTATTTATTGAAATCTTATATAAAGGTACGACACCGGATAGTTTATTAAGTTTTGTGTATATAAATGATTTTGTTTTGGAGATATAAATAAATATCACTTAAATAAACAATTTCAGGCTCAGTTGAAATAAAATACATGCCTAAATCAGAATGATCAAACTCAAAGTATGGCCAGCACTAAAAAGGTATTGAACATTATTTAGATTTAAGACTTTGATTCTACATTCAGTTTTAAGTAAAATTATAAAATTGGACAATTCACACAGCGTTATCTAATGTCAAAGTGAGCAGGAAAGCACTTGCATTCTTGAAAAGTAAATGGTTACTAATATACTTTTTATTCGTACAGGCGGAATAAGAATAATATAATAACTAGGTGGTAGGGCCTCAAACGCGTTTAACTGGGAACCTGGTTTCTAAATGTAACGCCATAATAACCTTGTGTTGTGTTCCGGCGTGCGTTACCCAGGCTCCAGTACAATTATGCGAACAGCCGTGTGTTCACGGTGTCCATAGAGTCGCAATATCTATAGGCCACGGTAACTGGTTACCGTATTAAGTGGGCCGTCAATCTTTCGCTGTTTCCCAGTAATTTCTCTCTGCGGTCGTTCTCTCATGGCTGAGGATCTTAGTCATGACTGGTTGTGGATATCGGTACTGTGGTGCAACTTGATTTAATAATCTGCCTCCATCGGTGCCTATCCATAGTGTCTCTGACGACCGATTAAAATTTGGATGAGTTTGAGACCTTTACTTGATCGCATCATCTGGTTGGAGGCCGTCCGTGGGCTCGATTACCTTCCGTGTTTCCAACTACAACAAGCTTTCTAGGCTATCGTTTCCCTTCCTCGCTATGTGGCTCAAATAAGAGATTATTCTCTGTATTGAAAAAAAATCGAGACCAGTAAATCATGATAAAAATAAGGTCCTTAAAGTAGTAATATAATTTATAAAATAATATTTTTTACCTGTTTCGAGGACACTGAGTAGATAGGTTAACAGTGCATTAACCCTTAAAGTTATTGTGGGGCTCGGAAAAGCTTTCAAAAACCCGTCAATGACTTTACCTCTATCAGAGGTTTATTCGCGTGTAATGTAGGTGACCAATTCATGATACTGTACTTTAGAATGTCTTTTACAACCTTTAGCGAGTTGAAAGTAACATACTTTTGCCAATACTTGCATTAAAGATTATTCTAGGTTTATTTGGGTAAAAATGTGTTATACCCATTTAAATCATTATATTAATATCTATAATATTATATGTTGTTTGCTTGAAGAGTCTTCTATAAGTTAACATTATTAGTTTAGTAATGTTTGAATTTATACAGAAAAAATAAACAAATATTTTTCTCTATAATATAATGCTAAGACTGAAATATTATAATATTTTTTTCTTGAAATAGTTATATGAAATAAGCGGTTGCGGTGTCTCCCTCAGCCATGAAAGGATAACGGATCCCACGCTTTACATATTGTTTGTGAACTATAAAAATGTGTCAGTCATTTGTTACCTTTTACATCTCCTTGGTAAATGTAGCTCTATTTTTAAATATCTATGGGACTGCACGGCTAATGAGTGCATAGTCCAAAGGCAGTTGGATCTTTTTATTTTATGATCATTCTCACAATTAAAATAATTCACATTTTATTTGTCGATTGAAATACTAGTTTTTTTTACGGTGGGACAGCAGACAGGCTGACGGCTCACTTAATAGAAAGCAGTTACTGTTGCCTATATAGTACCTTGGTAGGGCCCCAAGCCCGTCTGGAAGGCGACCAACTTTGGTCTATAAGTATGCCGCCATAATAATCTTGTGTTGTGTTCCGGCATTAGTCAAGTTCCTGTACCCTTATGGGACAGCAGCGTGTTCGCGATACCACTGGTGTTGCAAAAATTCATAGGTGAAGGTAAGTGCTTACTATTAAATGACCGTCAACCTGTCTCCTGTTCTTCAGTAATGAAAAAAAACACTGTGCTGTTGTCCGCGTAGGGGAACATGAACCTTAACTTATGCCGGAACACAATATAAGGTTTATTATAAGGACAGAAGTTAGTGTTTGTATTCCACCCGTGCATGGGGGAAAGACTGTACGGAATGTTGAATAAAATATTAGAAATAAAGCACGCACTTTTATTTAGGATCCGTTTATTACTATTTTGAGAAAGGGTACGCTGGATATTCCAAAAATAATTAGATCCTGTGGCATGTCTTGGTTTATGCCGTCCTTGACTGACATAATCGAATAAAATGTGGATGCCACTTTACTATAATGTACATGTGGTCGTTGTATATTTGTAACAAATATTATTTTCGAGACTATTCTAATTAAAGCTGATACAAATATTCTTATTGTTTAAGTTTTATTTAATAGTAAGTTAAAATTTCAATAAATTACAAATTTAGATTATATGTTTAAAATTACTTTTAAATATCTGAAAATAGAAAGACATTTTTTATATTCAATAGACTGAATGAGTAAAGAATTCATTCAGAAGAATAATTTTCGTGGTAGTAATTATATTCTTCTGTTTTCCTTTCGGAGTTAGGTTACGTTATGGACCAAACTCCTGGGAAGATAATCCCGCACTCCCCATCGGCCTTCCCCCGTAGGCCGGTAGAAGTTCTAACAGTTTTCCTCAGTATATGAAAACAAAAGGTTACCAACCAAATTAAAATAAATATATTTGCGCTGGTTAAAGGAACAGTCAGGAAGATAACGAAGAAAACTGATTCCCAGCCCCAGCAGCGGCCGCAAGAGCCACAGCAGCGGGGGGCCGGGGAGCAGACACCAAAAAGTCCTTGCCTAGGCGGCTGCCGCAATATTAGAGGTAGTCGCCGTCCCCGAGCCGCAGCAGCTTAGTTTGGAGGGGATGGAACCGTAAAATTCGCGGTCCAGATCCTCCAAAACAACCTTAACTACTGCGCCACTACTCAGGACCTACTGTTCCAGATCATAGCGCAGTGGGGTGTGTTGATCACGATGGCTGCCGAGCCACACAGAGTCCCCCAACGAGGCGACACTGTGGGGGACGATGGCTAAGTAGCTATCTTCACCCAGACTGTATTCCCTTTCACACGAAAATCATGCGGGGCAGTCGGTATATACTTCTCTCCAAATCGATGTCTGGTCGACTTAGAAGTTTCCTACAGGAGCTGGGCATGGTGGTCTCACAGAGCGCTTACCCCATTCTGGTCCTCGGAGATTTCAACGCGAAGTCACACAGGGGTCTCCAATTACTGACAAAGGGGAGAAGACGCTCGAAGAGTGGGCTTGTGGCTTGTGGTACTGAACAAAAGCGCTGTACACACTTGCGTGAGGCAGGAGGGCGGATCCATAGTGGATGTCTCGTTTGCCTGTCCTGCCGCTGCTCGCCGAGTTCAGGGCTGGTGGGTGTTAACGAGGGTAGAGACGCATACGAATCACAGATACATGCGATTCCGCGTCTCCCCTCAAAATATTAAATATCTGATTCAATATGAGATATTTTGGGCAAAGACTTCATTGGTAATTGGAAATTAAACGTAAAAAACTATCGAAATCTGTTGAACAATTTTTAGAGAATGATGTCATATAGTGACATGTGATTTTCGGGTATTATCTATTGAACCCACTATTTTGTGTGTTGCATAATTGTTCATATTATACACCCATGTATATTATACACCTCTCAGCCGGCATTGTACGTATGTCCACAGAAAATAGTCAAGTAACTATAAAATCCTATTTATATAGTCCGTCTTTGAGAATGTAAGTAGAAAATAAGCAAAAGCACTTAATGCATTCAGTCATATAATTTGAATCAATATACCAAGGAAAGGGTTTGAGGAAAAATCGTATTAAAAGTACTTGAAACAATGTATATGATTCCTTTGAAGGTACGAGGGTCTACTAGAACATTCGAGATTTCAACTTCACATTCCACGGTGGATGAGCTAATCGCTATAGATTAAGGATTTTTTAAAGATTTCTCCAAATTAGATCAAAGGCTAGCTAGGAGTGGTCTAATATTGACGAGGGGCGTAACAAAGCAATGACAAAAAGTCTGAGTGGTTATATCTTAAAACTTAGGCTGGCGATTGGAGTTTTAGTGTTCACCGCTGGCTATCACATCTCAGCTAGTAGTACAAAGGGGGCCACTGTAGAGTTAAAACAGTGATGCTGACATAAACACCGGTGCTCCCCCCAGAGTTCGGGTGGGTACTGGTAATTCGGTTTGCTCGTGATAAAAAACGTATGGTCTAACGTTGGAAGTCTAACACCTACAAATCTATCAAGTTAGTATTTATTTTCTTTTAGAAAGTAGTAGTATTTATCGTTTAGTCTGTTAGTATTTTTCAGTTTATTACAGTTAATATTTTAGTATCCTATATTTTATATGAACTCTTTGCTGGCTTCAATTTTAACAATTGATTGTTATTATAATATAAAGTTAACTTATATTAAATAAAAAGTTTATATGGCTGTAGCTTTCCTCATAAGTTAAAGATGTTTAATAAAGTAACTGAATCACTTTGCCTTCAAAGTGAATGAAATATTTAATACAAACGTTACTTTTAATCATTACAAACTATATGTACAATGAATAAAAATATATTATTTTAGTTTGCCTAGACTTATAAAAACACTTATTTTAAAATTCACTAAGATATCTAGTTAAACATTAAATAAATTACAAAGAGATATATTTATGGGCGTTCAAATGTAACATCCATACAAAGTTTATTCAGATTTTTTATTAACCTAGCTAACCTCAAAGATTTAACCTTATTTTTTAAAGAAGTATTTAAATATATCACCTATCAAAGATGAGTTTTATGTGACTTGTATTTATGAATCGCTTTGAATTGAACATGCCTTTATTACCTTCATACGGAAATGTCCTATTTATTTTAATTTTTTTTGATCAAGGCAAGGGTGAGAGATCTATCCGTTTCCCTCCGTTACCGTTTTCCTCCTATATCTATATATTGTTTCATGATACCCATTTCAATAATTTTGTTGTTAGGTAGAATATGAAACAATATTTGCTCTTATTGATATTGAAAATATAAATAAATATATCTTATGTATCGCCATCTCTGCAAATACTGTACTTTTATTACCCACGTAGATATTTCCGATGTTATTTTGAGATATTAGATAATACTTACTGTAATATACTAAACAATAAATATAATATTTATTGTGGCATAAAAATCGTATATCGCAATGGTTTGGTCTAGCTTCAGCTCTTCTAAATTGTCAGTCAGCTTAGAGAGTAAATTGTGAATGCATTCTACCTGCACTTTACCTATTACATACACTAAAACAACAAATAAATTCTTTGGTGGTCTAGAAATCGAAAAGTCGTGAATTCTAACCTTGGCCCGTGGTTGATCGTGAGTCCTTTTAAGCACTAGCTTTTGAAATTATTTGGTACGGAATAAATGATTCTTAATCGTGTTACATTTATATCATACAAGTTAGTAGCAAACTTATAGTTAAATCCATATTACGTCCGCCACTTCAAAGTCGCTCAATCATTTTATTTTTCATCGTCATCAATTATTTTTCATTCCGCACGGTTTTCGCTTCCCTTGAATTAATTATTGTTATTTATTTATATTATAGAAATATAAAATGTGTAAGCAATAGGTGGTTGGCATTGATTGAATACTAACATTAGTTTTATACGAATCTTGAAGTTAACACGAACTTAATCCACTACGTCATATACGCGTCAGTGAATTGTATAAAGTTGATAAAGTCAAATAGTTTATAAACATATGTTTGTCGGAATGGAAACTTGTGTATTACCGATTGGTGATGCTGAAAGTAGTTGAATAAATAATAATATATTTACAATCTGTTAATGGAACTGTGTTCAGAATTCTCGTCGACTTTAGGCGACAATATGCTGGTTAAGATTAAATATGGATTATATTGCTCCCCACACTAGAAAAGCGTTAAAGCTCCACCGCCCTTACGACAAGCAAGTCCAAGATAGGGCTCTGTAACAAGCATTGGCCTATGTCCAGCAGCGGACTTTAATAGGCCGATGACGATGATCTCACAACCTCTCCGGTTTGGATCGGTTCTGGCTACAGCTTACTTTAAAACCTAACGACCAGATTTACGTTGCAATTTCTTATAAACTGAACTTTCAGGTGTCAGGATTAAAGTTTTTACACGGCCAACAATTTTGCTTCTCAAAGATAAGCACAATGAAAATCTCTAAGTATCACAAAAAATACTGATTTGATTTGTTCTCACGCGTACCTTGTGTGTCCGGCTGACTATATTTAAAAATACCTCATATCGTACTGTCACTATTCTGTTTTCAATTATTAGGGTGTCTGCAGTCACTAATTTTTTGTCTATTTTTTAAAGAAAAGATAGTGCTACATCTTAGAAGCAAAATGGCGATCATAAGTATCTCTTACTGTTACCTCGCACTCCTTTTCCACCAGTCTTAATCAGTACCTAAATGATTAATTTGTTATTACGTATGTAGTAGCCAAGTGGTATTAGATTCGGAGACCAATTAATCACCTATTAGGCTGGACTCATACATTCGGAATTCCTATCTGAATTCAGAGTCGGAATTCATCATTTGAATTCCGGCAAGCTGCCTCACATATATTTTAAAAATTCAGATAAATCAGTAGTCTCGTGTTTCTCAGCTCAGGCAAACATCTTGGATATGGAAGAGGAATCACACTAATTTTAGTTTTAAATAATAAAAAAAGAAACGCAAACGAATTTGGTTTTCACTTAATGTTTCCCAATTTGGAATAAAAATTTTATATATATATTTTTTTTATTGCTGTAGAACAGCTGACAGGCTGACGGCCCGCTTATAATTTAGCAGTTACCGTCGCCTATGGGTGTTTGCAACGCCAGTGGCATCGCGAACACGCTGCTGTCCCATAAGGGTACAGGAACTTGGGTCACTAATGCCGGAACACAACACAAGGTTATTATGGCGGCATACTTAAGACCGAAGGTGGTCGCCATCCAGACGGGCTTGAGGCCCTACCACGTAGGGCCACTTTACAACTGAACTTCTTTACACTTTACCACTTTATACAACCCTACCACGTTATATATTTCCAACCACGTTAAATCTTGTTTTTCCCTGTCGTGATAATCTTCAATGGAAGTGTCCCCCCATATACAAGGGCGGCTTTCAACGCACAATATTAAATTTTCCATGTCAGACATCACGCCTGATCACAATTTGACAAGTCGCAACACGTCGCAAACGTCAACAAGCCGTCACAAATTCAAATTTGTGGATAGAATGTTTGGATTGGTTTGCGTAGGTTTGCAAGCGCTTGTAGCCAATCCGTCGAGAGTCGGTTTTTCTGTCACAAATCAAAGAGAACGCGCTTAAGCCAAATGTTATGGCTGACACATCAATCTCTACATCCGCCATGGTTGCCTCTTCATAACAAACTAACGCACTCGCAAGCGTGTGGAATGGCGACGTTTGATTCCCAAAACAAGCCAGTTTGTAGAGATTTGGAGTTTGCGGCCAATGCCAAGCGTGCGGACGCGGCATAATAGTTACCGCTCTCAGTGTCAACTGAAATCTGATTCCGGTGTGTGTGTGTGTGTGCTCGTGTGTTCGAATGTATAGAAACACGCGCGTTAAGAAATCATAATTTTAAATATTCCGGTCCGGAATTCAAAACGCTCGAAGAATGATACTCATTCTTACAGATCGATCTGTGAAAATCATAATCTGAAAAAATCAGAATGTGTGTAGAGCATAATTGAATTGTATGCAATTCCGGGCTTTCTGAATGAATAATATGAATTTAGATTATGGATTCAGCGAGGAATTTCGGATGTATGAGTCCAGGCTTAATATTTACTAACCCTATACAATTTACTAAGTACCGTCGATTAAGGAAACATTTTAAGGAAATCTCAATACCGAGATCACTAGTAAGTGGCTAATTTGGAATTGATAAACGTGGGAAGACTCGAGTCCAGCAGTGGGGTATTGTGCGCTGGTGGATCTTTATTAGTATTGTATTTATAATTAGTTTTGCTTGGAAGATGTTGCTATAGGAGTTCATTTTTTAGCTTGTCTGAAGAAGCTGAAAATTCAACAGTACAAACTATTGTGATGCTTGTTGTCGCTTATTACAATAGTTCAGAACTTGTCGGGCAAACAGTAGCAACGCAAACCGGGAATGAACTCGTGAGCGACGTTATACAACTTTGACATGCTTTGTTTTATTTACTACAACTTCATGGTTTTATGCACAAAAGATTCGTATATTGAACTTGAATGTTAAAGATAAAACAATCCATCTTTATTGACTATGGATATCCATAGACTATGAATGGGCGAATCTTGTTACAGATGTGACCAGTTCACTGCCTGCTTACATTCACACATTTTTGCCATATCATCTTTTACACAATCCTTCTACCCTTTCTTTGGTCTACCCCCTCTTATGTGTCAATCCACTCTCATTTATGGAATTTTTCTTGTTATATGACATTCTTCTCGTCGCATTATTGGCCATACCAGCTTTTCAGCTTCTCAATCACTGATGCTTTTTTCAAATTTCTTCTTATATACTCATTTCTAATTTGTGTTTATATATGTGTTTATTTACCAAATGTATATAAGTATAGGTTGGCTAGTCCTATAACACAACGCTTCGCAGCTTACTTTGGGAATATTTGGCGCTGTGTGAATTATACCAACTTGTCGGTCAGTTGTTTAGCGTTTAGCTCGTTACAATAGCTTATGGTATTACCGAATAATAACCTAGATGGTAATCACGATTTTCGCGGATACTTTGTAATTTTAAAATACAGACACAAAGTATACTATTAACCCAAAAACATTTTATTTCCACGTAATATCAAAATTTTGCCGTCACTTTAATAAAGTATTTTTCGCGTTATATTTTCAAGAAACTGATGCTGACCTTTGTTTAATTAATTCTATAAAAGAGGCTCTTTGACGCACTGAAAAAATAGACAAACGGACAGGTTAGAGGCAGCAAATTGAGTTTTTTACTGCCTTTTACCTTGGCCGATGAGATTATTAAAGCTAAACACTGTTTGTGCGTGCCTAAACACTGCCGTCACCGATCTACGCACATTACAAGTAAAATGGCGGCGTTACTTATTGTAATTCACAATTTCATTTACACAAATATGTATACTATAAATAAATATACTATACCATTACCTTTATTAACTTTTATTAACTAGATAACTGATATACTACTTGTCCTTCGTGAATAAATACGTATTACAAATAAACACGCAAACTCGGGACGGGAATCGAGCCTGTCACCTCCGCAGTCGTCAGATACGTTAGCCGATGAGTAATGGAAGCAGCCATTATTACATTTAATATTTTAACATAGAATATGGGTAGTCTTAATGTGACGTCATTGTACCGAAGAACTATAAACGAAACTGGCGAAGAGGATCTTCGAAATCGAACCCGTGACTTCTAGGCCTCCGTGTGTGATTGCGCAAAGCTACCACGTTCACAATTATATAATATAGTACAGCTAGCTAAATATAAAAACGGCTAATCACCCCCAACAATAAAGTACAAATGATTGAACAACAGTCAGCATTATTATAAAATAATTAACCTTTCAAGAATCACCTCCTCAGTTTTCATAACATCACTTAATATTGAAACGTTGGAATATTTCAATTAAATGCGCAGTGACACGGCGTTTATTTGAAAACGTTATTAATGGCTCGAAGAAACTTCATTAGAGCGCCAATCAAGGGGCGTCTGTTGATTCTGTACCTTTAGCGGCCTGTGACTACCTTTGACTGAGTGCTTGCTTCTTTTCTTTGCAAATTTAAATTTCGTTACTTTGGTAATCGGATAACGTCCTTTCATGTTTAATCTTAGCTGTGATATCGTCCATGTAAGTCCTATGTTATAACAGCCCATAGCGTCCCAAAGCCGGGCGCGGGTTTCTTCTAGAAGGAAAGGACATGATCACGGGTTAAACAAGTATGTGTAGCATGCGATCAATAATAATTGTTCTTGGAATGCAGGTTCCCTGACAATGTTTTCCATTGGCACATGGCAAATATGCTAATTATAGCATATATATATATATATATATATATATATATATATATATATATATATATATATATATATATATATATATATATATATATATATATATATATATATATATATATATATATATATGCATATTAATGAATACTTGACGAGAAGTACTCTTGATGTCCGACTTTAAATCACTGAACTACCAGGTACCACTATATAACTCATATGTTTCAATGTGTCTGTAAAAATAATTCTCTAATATATTACTTTCGCATTTTAATTTTGGCTTTCTCGTGCTAAGATTAATAAGTATATAATAATAATCAGTATAAGAAAAAAGACTTCCCGAAATTTTGATTCAAGCAGAAGTATCTGACACGGTCATTTTTCACTTAACGATCGCAGTATAATTAATTATATATACATAAAATTATTTTTAGTCAACAATTATTAATTATTAAAAGCAATAAAATAAAAACCTTATTAAAGCCAATAAATTTTTGCATTCCGGTACCTACTTCCATATGGAACTTATTATGAAAATAAACCAGCACTAGGTGGTTTATATCTGGGCGGATCGCCTGACGGCCAAAACGACCGCGCTGCTTCGCAGGCCGCAGCGTGTTCTGGCCGTCAGGGCGATACGGGGATACCGCACGGTGTCCTTTGAAGCGGCCTCCCTGCTGGCCGGATCCCCACCATGGGACCTCGAGGCCCGAGTCCTGGCGCTGTTATACCAGTGGCGCCGGGACGCGGCCGAGCGTGGCTCTCGCCCTGCACCTCGCGAAGTTGAGGTAAAGAGGGCGGAGCTGCGCGATGAAGTGCTCATGGTGGAGTGGAAGGAGCGCCTCGCGCACCCCAGCGCGGGCCTCGCCACCATCGAAGCGGTGAGGCCCGTCCTGGCCGAATGGTTGGAAAGGCGCCACGGCGCCCTGACCTTCCGCCTGACGCAGGTCCTCTCGGGGCACGGTTGCTTCGGGAGGTACCTGTGTCGCATAGGGCGGGAGATGATGTCGGGGTGCCATCACTGTGGCGCGGGCGACGAGGAGGACACGGTTGACCACACTGTCGCCGTGTGCCCTGCGTGGCGCGAGAAGCGCCGCGCCCTCGTCGCCCAAATCGGCGTGGACCTGTCGCTCCCGGCCTTGGTTCTGTCCATGGTCGGGGGCGATCCTGGATGGACGGCCGTCGCCTCCTTCTGCGAGGCAGTCATGTCCGCAAAGGAGGCGGCGGAGCGGGAGCGGGAGTCGACCACCACACTCCCCTCCCGCCAACGCAGGCCACGTCGGCGGCGCCGGAGGTCAAGTAACGACCTCCGGCCGCCGTAAAAAGCGCCCCTCGGGGGAGAATCCGCCGCCCGCACTTTTGCCGCGAGGGTGAGGGCTGCGTGCTGTTCCGCGGCCCCCCTCAACTCCTAGAGTTGTTAGGAGAGCGCCGGGGGGACGAAACCCTGACCCCCTGGCGCCAACACTTTAGAAGGGGCCCGCCTCAAGACAAAGGGCGGGCCGGCGCCGGCCCGGGCCACGAGATCGGCAGGCCATATATCCGTGGGCCCGGGCGTAGGCGATAGGAGAACAGCGGGGTTTTTTAGTGGGTAGTCGGATGGCCAATCATCTTTCCCGGAGTCCCACATATCCCTCGGTCCCCCCGGGCCGGGGGAACCCGTCAAGAGAGGTTTTTCCCCGAGACCAAAAAAAAAAAAGGTAGTTGACAAATATACGTTTAAAAAGAAACACATAAGTAACATCAGCTTAATTAAGCAATATTTGAAAATAGCGAGCGCTAAACGGACACAAAGCGCACTAAGGGTAAATTGGCTTCGCTGGAACCCACTTCTAGTGGTTTGTGACGTAAGGTCGCTTTGTACTTTGATAGCCAGTTCCCAGTAAATAGCTATAGCCCATTCGTAGCATCGGTTAATCAAAGTTAATGACGTCATCACATTAAAAGAAAATAAAAAAAAAACTAAATTACTTATTTCATTTCTAATACTAATAGGATAGGGTCTCACACCAATACTTTTAAAGCCTAAGAACCAGGTGCGTGTGTTTGTGTTTTTGTAGTTGGGATGGCTTTTGTATAATAATCACTAAGATAATTTTGATATAGTTTCTAATAGATATAGAAAACCTTTTTAACAACACTGTAATCATAGGTTAAACTTTAAGAATAAAATATTTTTAAATGTTTAATTGAGATTTCTGACATTGTTGAAAAATTTTATACAATTTCTTACTTTTCCATCTAAGTGAAAATTTTTCATCAACCGTGTAAAAATATGAATAGTAAAAATGATAGCAAGATTTTACTTAGAGACCTTGGCGGCCTAAGTGTAGCTAAAATAGAAGATTTGTGATTCAGGATTTTCAAAGTGCAGTTAAAAAGGTTCAGTGTTCCGATTTCAGTGTAAGTTACATACTCCTAAGATTTGTGATAATATTATTCGTAAAAAATTCAAGTTAAATCACTAAAAATAAATTATAGTTAAAAATAACTAAAAATCGCACTTTTATAATCACAATAGAAAGTAAAAATAATTCTTACCATAAGAATAAAATTATAGACCAAAAAAATTAATGTCACTGTTCTAAAAAGCGTGGGGAGTGTTCGTTATGAATAAAAAATTTTTTTACTAGTTTCATTCCGAAATGCAGTTAGTTAAAAAATATCGTACAAAGCACGCCCCACGCTTTTACGCTTGTTTAACAGTGACGTTAATTTTCTTGTCAGTAATTTTATTCTTATGTTAAGAAATATTTTTTACTTTTTAGTTTGATTAACTATAAAATATAATTTATTTCTTGTTAATTCCCAATCTGTAAATGTTATTATTAATTTTACGGCAGTGTTATTAATTAAACGCTAGATGGCGTTTCTAAAAAAGGAAAAGAAAGCGTTAATCCTGATATGGACTATGGGACAAAATTATTAAATTTGTATATTGTCATCAGGTCTTGACAAGTGTGCAAAACTTTGAATTATTTTGATCGTTCAAAGTGGGTAAAAATCGAGTCCGAAAATTGCGTTACATGCAGGTCAAGTTAATATAAAGTGTGTAAAAATTACATTAAAACTACTAGCGGTCAAGCATAAGACCACACATTGATTAAAACGAGGAATCTGAAATGTAAATTATTACAAAATGCTGCACAGTTTTAATTTGATCATCATCATCATCATCCTAGCGTTAGTCCCGGTTGCCACCCAAACTTTCGTTTCGGTGCCCGGGGTCCGCTTTCCGACTTTTTCTACTCCACTTCGCGCGATCTTCAGCATCCCTGGTAGTGAGCCCATTGGCACGCATATCACCCTTTACGACGTCAAGCCAGCACTTTTTGGGTCTACCCCTCCTGCCGGGGCCCGGCGGAGGCGGCATGGCCAGACATTTGTTTCCCACGTAAGCACCCGGTTGCCGTAAAACATGGCCATACCAACGGAGCCGACACTCCTGCAATTTATCTGCAATGTCACGGACATGAAGACTACCGCGAATGCGGGAGTTCCTAACGCGGTCCTTCCGCGTCACTCCACACATCCACCGCAGCATATTCATCTCCGTGACACGCAGTTCTTGCTTGTGTCGCTCTAACACCGGCCACGCTTCACAGCCGTATAAAAGGACAGGCCTAATGATGGTCTTATAGACCTGTCCCTTCAACTTTACCGGCATCTTGGGGTCACAAATGACACCAGTTACCTCACGCCATTTGGCCCACGCGGCAGCAATGCGTGCCTTGACGTCGCAATCGATGTCACCAGACGCATGAAACACAGATCCCAGGTATTTCACATGGTCCGTGCGCTCGACCGTGTTGCCGTCTATGCGTACGGGTGTGGGATCTGTGGAGTTACAGGCCAAGTACTCGGTCTTCGCCACATTGAGCTTCAGACCACCGTTCTCAAGCGACTCCTTCCACGCCTTCACACGTCGCACCAGCCTACCCCTGTCCGAGTCTGCCAGCGCGATATCATCAGCATACATAAGCAGCCACGGGGGCTGCTCATGTGAGCATCTGATGCTGTCTGCACAGTTTTAATTTGATATTCAGTTTTAATTATATGGTTTGTAATCTTCTGACTTTTATTTGTAGAGATAGAGATGTAGTCTAAAATTACATACTATGTTACATTTATCAGTAGTACACACAAGTAGCAAACCAATGGTTTTGGGTTCTTACTAACATGTGGGTACATGAGTGAGACGGTTTTTCTTACCTCAAATAGTTATTGTGACATATCCGTGTTCTGGCGGTGAAAGAAAACATTGCAAAACTAAGCGCACTAAAGTTTACCAGTATATTAATTTATTCGGAGGTTAGTCTGCATTATTATTGATACCCAAAGTTCTGATTCGATGCCCAGGGTCTGCTTTCTGGATTTTCATTCTCCACACACGGTTTTCGAGAACCCTGCTAATTAGTCCATTATTATATGTATCATATCGCTTTTAAGACGTCAAACAGGCACTTTTTAAGTTTGCCCCATTCCGCCTTTTTGCCCTCTTTCTCAGGCCCGCAATTTCATAAACGTGATGAGTTCCTAATGCGGACCTTCCGCGTTACTCCACGCACCCACCGCAGCATATTCACTTCCTTGATACACGTTTCCTGTTTGTGTTGCTCTCCATCATCGTTCACGTTTCGCAATCGCATAAAAGGATAGGCCTAATCATGATATTATAGAGCTTTTAAGTCAGAATTTCTGGAAAAGGCCGACATTGCTATGTCGGGGTCACCATCTCGGTAGAGATAAAGGGGTTGTTGCAGTTCCGGATTAAGCAAGCGCGGGGCCTGTAGCAAATATTTTCAAAGGACCCCGCACCTGGGCGCACGTGTGCTTCCATACCTCAAACTACAGCACCAACGTAAAAACTATATTACCAATGCACTTGTCTCCGATGGCTCAAGCGAGCTCCTGGGACGTGACTTCATCAACTAGCCACCACCTGATTCGGTGATGGAAGCGCTCAACACGTTTGTCTTTGGGCTTCACGCAGAGGTCCATGACATGAAGACGGTGTTGTGCAGTGACAGTCTCGTCGGATATGATCTTGCAGTTGGCTACTTTGCTTATGTGGTGTCTCCAGTCTACAGGAGAATTTGAGTCGGTCCGCGGTCCGATAGTGAGCTCTAGCTCATTATCGGACCGGCTCAAATTCTTCACATTTATACGAGCGACTTTTTGTAACATGTGCTTTTATCGTATGAAATTTTGTTCTATTTTCGCCAAGGAAATAATAGGGGTTACGGATTGTATAACGTAGATTGTGTTAGTAGGAAAAGATGTAACGTTTCATCATTTTGTGACATCGAATAAATTCAATATATATATTATATTATCACGTGTTAATCAGTTTCATTTAAAAATTACGCTCAGGCCAAGATGAGCGGGTTTAAATATGCGGGGCCCCCTTTTACGCGGGGCCTGTAGAAATTGCTACTCTTGCTATATGGTTAATCCGGCACTGGGTTGCTGCTACATATGCCGCCCGTCCTTTGCGAATTATTAAGCCTTTTATGATAGTTTCCAAGATAAACTTGATCATTGCTATACGGCACCCTCATTAGAAATTCAATCCTGCTTCAAATCAGCAGCTTAAATAAGAAGTTTCGACTGTAACCTACACGAATGTTTGTAAGAAGAATGTAATGTATTATGTACTTAAGTTCTGTGTAAACTCCAAACTTATCAGGCCTTTTAGCCCTTCTAATATTGAAAATAAACGATTCAATACAATAATTTACGACTTCGTTTAACTAACCGCTTACTTCGACCCTTTATAATCCGAGTTAAGGTTTACTTAAATTTATCCGAAGACCCAATCCAAACATTGAGATCTATGTATACAATTGTTAACTATTTTTTAATAAATATAATATTAACAGCGCTTGACGTCACACTGCTGAGATCGTGCTTAGAGGCAGAAGCAATCATAAAATTAGTAATAATTATTATAGAAAACCTTTCACGTTTATCTGAGGCGAATTGGTGGGTTACAAATATATACCAGGGATATTGATATGCAGGTTACCTCACGATGTTTTCGTTGCAACTCGGTACGAGGCAATTATGGTTAAGTTTTGCTTGTGTATTACATATTCTTTAGAGTGTTGTAATACGAATATTGTAAAAAGAACTCACGGCCAAAAGTTGTATTGTGCTGTAAAGATGATGAAAAAAGTAGTACATTAAGGAATTAAAAAATAGACTATATAAAATAATAACTTGACTACAAAGTCTATGAGGACATACAAATAAAATAAACTATAAAGATAGAGAAGCAAATAAACCTCTTAATATGTAAGAGAGGTAAAGTTTATAATTATAAAAAAATAATGTTACAAAAAAATCTAAAAAATTCCATTTTTCCTCTAAAAAATTCCACGAAGAGTCCTAAATAAATGTATTTTCTTTTTTATTTCATTATTTTTATATAAATGTCGGACGAGGAATACAAAAAAGAAATAAAGAACAGTGCATTATTTTTTTATCTGAGATAAGACAAAAAGAAAAAGAATAATTTTACCTTTAATGCAATAGGAAAATTACAAAAAATGCTTATTCATATTGCGAGGTAGTATTTAATATACGTCTTACATAAACTGAATAACATAAATCTAGTCGTGATTTAATAGCGAAAACTGACCAATTAAGTGAGGGTGGTACACTATAATACAATTAAGTCACCGAAACAAAAGTGTTAAACTATTAAATATCCATTAGCCATATTATAATTAAAACTACTCGGAACGCCTAAATACTTGTTTGAACCGGTAATTATTATAATGTTTATATGTTGTTAGCAAAATTCGATATCGTTATATTGAGACTAGGATAAAGATATTCCACTACTCATCCATGGACTACATTAATTACAGTTTGTAAATAAATAGTCTATATAAATAAAATGATGGAGGTCTGCAGCTGTCCGCGCACCACGGTATAACTACTGCATAGATTAAATTTTCTAAGCTGTATTTTCAAGACACTTGGCCTTGATCTAAAAAAAATCATCATTTCAGCCGGAAGACGCCCACTGCTGGACAAAGGCCTCCCCCAAAGATCTCCACGATGATCGGTCCTGCGCTGCCCTCATCCAACCTATCCCGGCGATCTTGACCAGATCATCGGTCCATCTTGTGGGGGGCCTACCAACACTGCGTCTTCCGGTACGCGGTCGCCATTCGAGGACTTTTCTGCCCCAACGGCCATCAGTCCTTCGAGCTATGTGCCCAGCCCACTGCCACTTCAGTTTTGCAATCATCCGGGCTATGTCGGTTACTTTGGTTCTCCTGCGAATCTCCTCATTTCTGATTCGATCTCGCAGGGAAACTCCGAGCATAGCCCTCTCCATTGCTCTCTGAGCGACCATGAGCTTTCTCATAAGGCCCATAGTTAGCGACCAAATATATCGTTTATGTAGGTCGATCGTCGAAAAGTCGATCCTGCAATCTCCGAAGGCTTTGGGAAGGAATCAGGGTAATTAGTGGGTATGCCGCCACCACCGCTATGGTACCGTAGAGAACCCCACGTGCTCGCGTCGGCTTTTCCCCGGAGTTCGGATTCTCCTGATTCCCCGGAGTTCGGCACTGACTCATCAGTAAATATTTAAAACTGCATCGTTATGCAGTTTTAAATATTTATTAATTATAATTAAATATTTACTAATTACCCTGATTCCTTCCCAAAGCCTTCGGAGATTGCAGGATCGACTTTTCGACGATCGACCTACTGCCTACCCCCTAAGAACGATGGCGTGATTATTTACAGCCTATGACCATTTCTAGGTTATCATCTATCACCATACCAAATTTCATCAAAATCCGTTCAGCCGTTTAGGCGTGAAAGAGGAACAGACAGACAGACAGACAGACAGAGTTACTTTCGCATTTATAATATTAGTATGGATTACTAGCCGTTCCGGTAGTTTATTATTATTATTCCGTTCAATATTATATTATATTAATTATTATGGGCCTTATGAGAAAGCTCATGGTCGCTCAGAGAGCAATGGAGAGGGCTATGCTCGGAGTTTCCCTGCGAGATCGAATCAGAAATGAGGAGATTCGCAGGAGAACCAAAGTAACCGACATAGCCCGGATGATTGCAAAACTGAAGTGGCAGTGGGCTGGGCACATAGCTCGAAGGACTGATGGCCGTTGGGGCAGAAAAGTCCTCGAATGGCGATAATTATATTTATTTATTAATTAATTATTATATTTACTTTTGTAAGTAAATACATATTATACACGAGCACCCAGACGCAGGACGGGAATCGAGTCAGTATGATCCGCAAGCTTACCAACGTGCGTTAGCCGTTACGATACGAAGATAGTTAATGAATGGGCATGGTCCAGTTTTCCATTCCGGTTCAGGAGTCTTAAGCTGTAGTATCTACTCCGGGAAAACTGCATAACGATGCAGTTTTAAATATTTACTGATGAGTCAGTGCCGAACTCCGGGGAATCAGGAGAATCCGAACTCCGGGGAAAAGCCGACGCGAGCACGTGGGGTTCTCTACGGTACCATAGCGGTGGTGGCGGCATACCCACTAATTACCCTGATTCCTTCCCAAAGCCTTCGGAGATTGCAGGATCGACTTTTCGACGATCGACCTACATAAACGAATTTTAGCAGTCTATGTCATTTTTTCTTATAGTGATTAAATGTCGATTTCGAAAAAAAATATTGCGATATATTTATTTAATATAGTTATTAAAGTTTTAAGAAACAACGATTTTTATAAGAACTACATGTTCAGTGATGTGTGTTTTCTTGCCGCAAAGAAGTGGGGCAAGCGGTGTAGCGCGAATGCGTACGAAAACTTCTCGAATTATTTCGATTTACTTTTTTCTATTATTCGACCAGCGAAGCGGGCGGGAACGGCTAGTAATCCATACTAATATTATAAATGCGAAAGTAACTCTGTCTGTCTGTCTGTCTGTCTGTTCCTCTTTCACGCCTAAACGGCTGAACGGATTTTGATGAAATTTGGTATGGTGATAGATGATAACCTAGAAATGGTCATAGGCTGTAAATAATCACGCCATCGTTCTTAGGGGGTAGGCAGTAGGCAGATAACTAAATTGAGTTAGTGATTTTTTGTGCTTATCCGGTATCTATGAGAATCGGCCAACATCTATTTTTCATCCCCCTAAATGTTAGGGGTGACCCACCCCCAAAAAATTTTTTTTAATTTTTTGACATTTTATTATTTAAATATGGCAGAACAATGTTTGCCGGGTCAGCTAGTAAATAAATATACTGGCACTATTCACACAGCCCTATCTAGCTCCAGAGCATACACTACACTAGTGCTATAGTCTAGACTACTAATTTTTACAAATATACTTTTGTAAGTAAATACATATTATACACGAGCACCCAGACGCAGGACGGGAATCGAGTCAGTATGATCCGCAAGCTTACCAACGTGCGTTAGCCGTTACGATACGAAGATAGTTAATGAATGGGCATGGTCCAGTTTTCCATTCCGGTTCAGGAGTCTTAAGCTGTAGTATCTACTCCGGGAAAACTGCATAACGATGCAGTTTTAAATATTTACTGATGAGTCAGTGCCGAACTCCGGGGAATCAGGAGAATCCGAACTCCGGGGAAAAGCCGACGCGAGCACGTGGGGTTCTCTACGGTACCATAGCGGTGGTGGCGGCATACCCACTAATTACCCTGATTCCTTCCCAAAGCCTTCGGAGATTGCAGGATCGACTTTTCGACGATCGACCTACATAAACGAATTTTAGCAGTCTATGTCATTTTTTCTTATAGTGATTAAATGTCGATTTCGAAACTCCAGATTTTATATGAAAATGTCAACCACTTAAATGGTCATATAACTACTTTTTATATGTATACATTATAGTTAATATTGAACTTTGGCTTATCTAGCAATATGAAAAATCAAAATAATAATAATAATCAATAAAGTGTACATTAATGTTTAAAATTTTACCATTATTTTCAAATAAGAATATCGAAACTGTCAAGTGGAAATATTTTCAATATTTTTTAAGCAATATCATAATACTTATTATTCAATGCAAAGCTTTCATTAGTTCCCTCTCCAAATAGTAGTATAATTTACTATGGACGCCTAATATTTACTTAAATTTCGAACAATCGCTCTTGATTAAATTACTCAACAATGCAAATCTTCAAACAATTCATCGTCTTAATTACTCAAAAGCCTTAATATTTGGCAGATTTAATATTACATAGATAGCCTAGAATAGGTGTATTCTTTCTAGTTCTATTTTATTATTAAACTCAAATAATATGATATTATTACTTTTAATTAGGCGAAAACATAAAACTAATTATTTAATATGTGGGTAAGGTAAAAATTGTATGAGCATATCATTCGAAGCTATTTAAAAACAAAATTTAGTATCGTTCCCTCAAATTAAATTACACCAATCAAGTGGTATTAATATACCGTACCGTTAATACGGTAATAGTCAATCAGTACTTGTGGCTCTGGATATAGACACAAAAGTGTTTAAGTTCGAAAACCATAAGGTTTTAATTTTAAATTTTACTCTTAAGTAAAATTTAAAATTAAAACCTTCGCCCCTTAGGGCGAAATTTATTTTCTCCCTTGCTGGCCAAACTTATCTGGTCAACCCTATTCCAGCTTTATGACTTGTTGGTGAATAAAAAAGGCACCAAGAGGCTTTTACCTGTGACTGTACTTAATACCACTATAAACATAGTTACAGGGTAATTTGCACTTTGGAGTCCGTATTCCAAAGTGTAATCTTTGCGTGTATACAGTATTATTTTATTGAAAATAATGAATTAAGAAGCTTAAAATATGTAAACAACTATATTCAAGTTTCAATATTCAAATAATAAAATGTTGATAATATATATTATTCAGAATATTTAATATACAGAAAGTGTATTTCCACACAATATTATTCAGATTATTGAAATTGTAAATTTTAAAATGTGAATGGTAATCATAATGATTCACACATTATTATATTATTACAGCATTATTACCACACTATCACATCGATTCTTGCATATACATAGCATATTACGCTCAACGCAGAAGAGGATTATCTCTCCTTCTTTCTTAAAAGATCTGTATCTTCGTACAGTATATAGTTAGGTGGTAGCACTGCAAGTTCGTCTGGATGGCAATCACGCCTGGTCTCCAAATATTTCGCAACAACAACCTTGTGCTTTCCGGTATAAGATTCCATTTTGTGTACATGGACGGCTGCGTGTTCACGGTGTCCAAATCGCAAATAATATGCTTGCGACGGTAACTGCTTATTATTAAGTGGGCTGTTAGCCTGTCTACTGTTCCACGGCAATAAAGAAGATCTATTGTCGCAATCTAAGCATGTCATCCCATTTCGAACGAATCCTTTCAGTTCGAAGTCCGGAGTCCAAGTGGTGAGAATTGTCTCATCACGAGACTACGTCAAAGCATTTTGTATTTTCATGTATTTAAAATAAAATGTTTTATAATTGAAGTGTTTGCGATTTAGTCTATGGTATACATCATACTTAGTCGCACGCTGTCCTTAAGAAGTTTGTCAAGATAAAAGAGCGATAGATGCTTGTGAGCAACATCTGAGAGTGATATACGTAGACAGTGATGAACCAACGAGGCAGCCAAACTCTACAGCACTTCTTTACTTTAAATAAGTAAATTAAATGACTAAATGTGTTTTATATCCCTTTAACTTCTAAACTGAATAGTTTATAGTTATCTTCTTTTGATGCTTGTGAGCTTTCAAAAGCGTTCAATCCGCAATCCACGAGTCGCTTTCACCACTCCCTATTTAAGTAATAGTGCGCTATGAGAGCGTATTTTAATTTAAAGTTTTAAAAGGTAGATTAAATATATACGACGGATTTCGAATGTGTTATATATCAAATAAAATCATAAATTAATATTGAACCTGGTGAAATATACAAGTATAAAATATTTAATGAAAGAAGCCATTATTTCTTAGGTCGAAATTCAATTAGGCTTTGCCGAAATAATCAGATGTCTTACATTAAATATTAAAAATTCTCAAAACCCGTGTAATATGGGATCGTCATTACAGATTTGTTCATAATCCACGAGCAGAGCTTTGTAAATATCAAGAGATGGTGTAAGTATTCAATAATAATACCTATGATTATTGAATGCGCGTAAAAATTTATGAATTGTATATATACGTATATAGGTATATTGTTATATCGATGACCCCTGTAGCGCAAATACTTCTACACGTCGGAACATCTGCGAATGTTTACGAGTCCGATTCCTATCCCAAGTTTGAATATTTATGTATAATGTATTTATTTACAAAAAATGTATATTAGTTGTTAGCCCATAACACAAGCGTTCTCGGGCTTACTTTGGCAGTAGATGGCGCTGTGTGTATTGCGTCAGTATATTTAATATTTGTGCCTTTTTCGTCAACGAAGCTAGTATTTAAAAAAGGTATTGACGCATAGTTGACTTATTTCTATATTTATTCATTTTTATATCTTAGATACCAGGCGCAAAAAGCTACTGTGATAAAACTCTTAGAATAAGAAGTATAATAGTTAAACTATCATACATGCGTTGGACTTGGTAGAAGCTAATAGCAGCTAGGAGTTGTGTATTGCAAATAACGACGCAAGCCCAAAGGAGAAGGAGTGTGTGTTTAGGATAATCTCAAACTAATTTAGGATAATTTATCGTAATTTACTAAAGTGATAGTGGTCACCCTACCAACTCTATAATGCCACTCCCGTTAATTAATAACACCTCTTGAAATATATTTTACTCCCGCCGTCGTATAGCAATGACCAGAATTCGATCCTGCGATTGCCCAAAAGCTAAGCGTACGGGGTTTTTTGTGGGTGTGTCCTAGCTATCATTTGCTAGCCAGTTGAATGATAGCAGTAACGCGGAAAAGTTCTGACACGGCCTTGATATTAATTATTATATTACCGACAGCTTCATATGCCATACGAGAAAAAATATTTCTATCTTAAGTATCGCTTGATTTTCATTGTCTCCTTTATATTAAGATATCATAGAAGAAGTTATATGTTTAAAAAAATAAACGTGTAGTGTGTATTTTCATGATAAAATAATATTTAAAAAAATATTTATAATTTTGTAATGTTTATGAATATTACCTATCGTTTCTCAAGGGCGAATAAAAAGGGCGTGTTCGCAAATTCGTGTAGAATATTAATTACTTTTTACCTACTTAACAGTTATTTCCTTTGAGAATAGCGTACTATTGAACCAAGCAAGCACATGATGACTTTTTACACGATTAGTAGGGAACTAGTTTATATTTTTGTGTTATTACTATACCATGTGGGTGTATGGGATACCACCCAGACCACGTGGGACCTAGTCAACTTTACCTGCTAGCTAGTTGGATCCTGCTAAACGAGAAGCGAGGATTTTGACGCAAGGTTGTCTTTGAAAACAAAATAGTGGTTAATCTATTTTATTTATTTTTTATGTTCATTATATTTACTTGAGAAAATACGAGTAAACGTAAGAATAAATCCACCTAAACTTGTTTGATGGGGGGTCGTAAAAGGTATCAAATTGACTCCTAGTTTACAAGCAATAGGTAAAGACAGCAGTTACTTTGTGAAAAGGTTGTTCAAAACTACTTTCTTGTTGTCTTGCTGCGTCGGAATTTCGGGGGAAAGTTAAGACAGGAATATGAAGCTCTCCGCTCTACATCCTTTTTGTAATCGTTCAGCTAGCTAGCAAACGATAGTCAGCGGTGGTCTACGGAATACCTGCAATAAACATCGGTCATTTTGGAAATCGCAAGATCGACTTTTAATCATTACATTGCTTTGACTGGAAACATTCTGTGACACACCAGAAGGTGTCATTTTAAAAGAATATTGTATAGACAAGAAAAGCAGAATAATAAGGATAATTAGAGTCCTCCTTATCAAATATGAACTGAATTTGAAAGTTATATCTCTATCAACGTATTACGGTCGATGATCCTTGTAACTAATAAATCCACTGTCCACTTAGTACACTTAAGTGACCATCGGTTTTGGAAAACTTGATATTCTGCCACCCTCATGATTGAATTGGTTATGGTCCTTCCATAAATTTGTCGTTTAAATTTACACAGCTGATAGGAGCTGTGGGATTCAATAAGATTTCAACGTAATCCCCCCTGATACGTATATTTATATAATATTACCTTAGGTATTTCACCCATTATGTTATTTCTCAGATATTGGACGATTAATCTCAAAAAAATTTAATTTAGGAACTATATTGTACGACTTATGAAAAAAGTTACTTTTGGCGTAAAATTTTGACATAACTGTTGTGCAATGGCTTTCGCACGTCGCGATGTTTGTTGAGATCGCGGCTTTTTTCAGTTATCACCCTAACTTGGTCTTAAGGCTATTAAAAATACAATAAGACCATCCCATCGCTTCCTAGGAAGTTGTAAAAGTAGGAAATAAATAGCTATTAGCTACTTTTCATAATTACTGCTACTATCAATTCCGGCGTTTTCTCGAAAATGGCAAGTTCATAATTTTATAGTACAAGAAATAAAAAGTAGAATACTATAGAAGTAAATGTGTTTCTAAATCTTATATATAAAATTCTCGTGTCACAATGTTCGTTCCCGTACTCCTCCGAAACGGCTTGACCGATTCTCATGAAATTTTGTGAGCATATTGAGTAGGTCTGAGAATCGGCCAACATCTATTTTTCATACCCCTTAGTGACAAGGTCACTATTCCACGCGGACGAAGTCGCGGGCACAGCTAGTTATTTATAAATCTTTGCAACAAATTTGTGTGAGAACTATATACATACATCACATTTAATTAAAAGTCTGGCTATATACATATTTGGAAATAAAACAAGTTTATACGCTTTTATAAAACTTTTAAAATTTTTGAGCACTGATTTTTCACATGCGTTTAAAATTGCACGAATCCCCATCTTAAATTACGCGAAACGTGCAAACTCAAAAAAAGTTTGGCGCAGGAAGTATAAATAATTCAAATTTGGTTTGAAACCAATCAAAACATCTAAAAATCATACAATGTTTTATTTATCCCATATCAGAAAACGATTTTAAAATGTTTTGAAATAATTTTAATGACTGTTTTGAGTGATTTATGTGATTTTAATTGAACGTTAGCTGTTTATTCTAACGCAAGTATTCTCAATTACTATTAATTGATAATAATTATTTATTTATTTATGATATTTATTTATAATAACGTGATCTAGTCCCGAATTCCTCCAATTTTTGTCTTACGTCACTGACCCATTAATCTATTGCGAGTCACATTTCCCAACTGGAATATAATGGCGTTGTATCATGCAAATGGAGTGTTGCTGATAACAACAGCTCATAACGCACTACTTTTTTGCGTTTGAGCTTCCTCATAGATTGGACGATCAGTACATCCAAGACGCTTGACCAAAGGATTGGCGAATTGCATATACCAGTGACCACATTATATAGGGCTTTGTGTCTGCGCACCAACAGTGAACGAAAACATTGTGGATGATGGAGACACACATAGTTAAACATTTTTACTGGTATTGCAATGATTTTTCATCCATATGAAAATGAAAATATTACTTAGTAACACAGAAACTCCTACAACCAAATACCGTGAGGTTTATATTGAAAACAAAAATATCTACTTCAATAACAATACAATCAAACCACATAGAACAAGAATACAGGGTATATCACCAGAGGAGACACCAAAAACTATGCAAGTCCTTTGATTCCAGGATATCAGAGCAAATCGTAGACACTAGGCTCTGACATAAACTAAACGGGAAGTGGCACTACTCTAATAATAAGAAAAGCATTTCGCGCTCTATTACCATGAAATGCTTCTCTACCTGGACCAATTTGGAGACTTTTTATAAACATATCAATTTCACTCTAATTTCTTAAATGCTCTTAGAACGGGAGCTACCAAGAGAATTACGCATGAGTAGCTTGTAAAGAAACAAAAAGAAGTGTTATAATATTCAACATACTCTTGGGTGTATCTCTAAATTTTGAATAAACAGGGAACAGTTGTAAAATCTCAGAAATTTTAATCGCGTTTACAATTATATAAATAAGAGCCGGCAGCTTCGGTGACTACGTAGCACGTTTGTCTGTGGATTCGATTCATGCGTAGGATATAATATAAATATGTGCAAGAGTAACATTACTGGAAACCAATATTAATTAATTTTTTGTTTACTTATTTGAAAATAGAATTAATAAATTTTTTTAAATTTCCTTTTGGTTGAAGCCCAATGTAATTTGCTAAGTTGTCACCAGCAGAACAAATTTTAAATTAAAAAACAATGATCCATTATATTTAAGTATTTCTAAAAACGTTTACGTCACTTAAACCAAAATGCGTCACATAACCGCCTCCTTATAAAAACAACATTTTTATAGCGTAACCTTTTCATAGTTTGGTTAGTGGTACGTGTTTGTACAGACAATTGAATCTTGCTCGTCATTCCAAATATCGTATTATCTTAGAAGCAAAGAAAACAAAAATACCTAATAATATTATTATATATATATATATATATATATATATATATATATATATATATATATATATATATATATATATATATATATTAAGCGCACTTTACGAATCTTAATCACTATTACCACCTCATCAATTCCTCTCATTGTGACTCAAGTTTGAATAAAACCAAGTTCGCCGTTTCTTTTCCTTTTTGTTTCATTTATAGCTGATACCCGACAGTAGGTGGTCATCGTCGCTTATGGACGTTTTCAACTCTAGAAACATTTCCAACACTACTCAATACACACTCCTTATGAGCTAACGGTAAACTGAACTGTAACGCTTTCGGTTTTTACGAAAACATGTTTTCTGCCCCTCATAAAAAGAAATATTGCGCTAGAAGCTTGTCTATTGTTTAGTGTATACCAAGTGACAGTTGGCTCCAACTTGGGCCTCTGAGAATTCGCTGAGTCAAGTTAAGGGCGTATGTGATCAAAGTTATAATATGTTTATTTTTAAGTCTAAGATTTCCGGTCGTTATATTTAAGTCTGGATTTTATAATATTATAAAAAATATTACTAATAATAAATATAATAAATAGTGCGTTAGCTTCTTACCAAGTGAAGTGATTATGTAAAAATATAATAATTCAATTCGGTTGATAAAACTTTTCTAGTTACTCTGTCAGCATCGCGTCGGACTTGCTTAAATATCAATAAAAATTGGAAAATATTACCAAATACACTTAGATCAATAAAGAGCAAAATAAAATATTGTAGGCAGTTTTAGGTGGAATTAATAACATAGATTATTTTTAAATGTAATAGCGGCATATATTTTTAGTAATACAAGAACATTGTACAGCAAATGAAAATAGGTTTTTATTGTTCTCAAGAGACGAAATATAATCCTCAGTCAAAATTTAATTTATCTACGCACTCAGTGAAATACAAAGAACATTCTTAAGAAATAATATTTAAAGGACAATACTGTCTATGGCTATTAAGAAAATAAATCCGCATAAAAAGAATACTTAGAATTATGAAAAACCAAAACGGGGAAGTGTTTTCTGTAATCTGCTATCATTTTAATATTCTTACAGTTTCCGCGTTGGCTTGTACAATTTATTTTTAGTGGAAATGTGTAGAAATTGTAATAAGATAAATTAAACAAATCACATTTAAATAAATGTTTCTTATATTATATCGATAATATATATCTTCTTGATCTTAAAAGAGCGGCTTCACCAACGTTCTCTTCACAGCTTAAGACATCCTGTTGAGCTACATAGACCCTTCCGCGTGTTTTTTGTGTCGATATTTTTTCGTCACTGCTGATATGACATGACGGAGATAATTTTTTGTAAAAAATATATTTCATAGTTACAGAATTTTTAATAAAAAACTGATTAATAAAAATATTGTTTAGCAATTAAAACATGAAAGCATTCATATACATATAAATTTTAATTAGATCAATAGAAGAGAATATGCATGGTAGTGTATTTTTTCTTTCTTAGCTTCTAAACTAAAAATAGACAGGAACATATTAATTCAGATAAGATCATTACTTGTTATTAATTTCTTACGCATTGAAATTGTTTAGAATATTCTTAATCATTAAGCGAGTAATATTTTGAGATTAGTTATTTCAAATTAAAATTATTCTATTTAATTTAAAATATACTATTTTCACACACTAGTCACTAATTGTAGCATTTAATCAGATTGTAGCGATGTCATTGCTAGGAACATCTGCCATATGTTGTCAAAAACACTATCTGCATGCCGATGAACGTAAATGCCCATATTTGACTATTTATATGTTATCGAATATCAGATAGATTATAGAAGCATTAAGGATATTTACGTATAAATATGATTGATTTATTGTTAATTGTACGCAACAGTTTATTGGACAAGGTAAAATATAAATTATGTAATACTGAATGAAATTTTGTTTATAATCTAAGGGTTATTTAGTATTTGAATTTTATTCAATTAATATTAGCACGTATTACTTAAAATGACCACGATTTTGTATAAAATAGGTATATCCTGCAAATTCAAAAACTATTTATAACTAAATAAAAAGTTCAATGAATTTGGAAAAAAAAGAATTAGAAAGACTTCTAATAAATGTCCATAGAAAGAAAATGACCATATAGTTTAGTGGTATATGAGTATTTTAGTGGCTATGTAAATCATCAACATCCTAGTGTTAAATGCCGGTTGAAACCCAAACTTCTACTTCAGTGCCTGGGGTCCGCTTTCAGACTTATTCTTTCTTCTCTTTCTCTCTCTAAGTGGCTACGTAAGTGTATAAAATAATAATCTGCAGTAAAAGCCCTGTTATATAATATATAGATATTTTACTTACTAGTACATATAGATATTTTACTTACTACACAAAAGTGTAGTTTATAAGCAAAATTGGCAATCAGAATCCCTTTTCTGATGGTAACGCGTTGCACGCTTTAGAGCCGTAATAACAAGTTGCCGGCTTATTATTCTGCCCCATGAGTACATACATAATATATTCCTAAATAAATTGGCGTAATAAGTGAGCGGAGGATTTTTTTCAACAAGTACACCGTAACACTGGAACAAGTTTATAAATAATCTATTTTATTTACAAGTTAATTGGGGTAGTCTCGAAGGTTTTCTTTGTAAAATACGTTTCTTGGATTACGTTATAGCACTAGTCTCTGTCTATAACCACTAGCATCATCATGTCTTGTCCTGACCATTGAAAAGTGCGATAAATAGGTTATTACTTTTTCTATTTCATATAAATCGATGGCTTCGATAGCAAAATTATTTGCATTACGTATTTTGAATAATTGATTTTACATTACCCAACTAACTACCGAAATCTTTGGAAGTACACAACTGGTTGCTAAAACATCAACGTATGAACTATTGGATTGTTTTAGTATCTAGATAATACAACGAATTGGGTACATATTGGCTATAACCAACGACAGTTGGGTAAAGTCAATGTGCCAGAGATCCTAAAAGTATGGCAAAGAAATGTGAAAGTCTACAATGAGAACCAACTGTGCAGGGAAGGGGAGAGAAGAAATAACTTGTTTTGCTTATAAAAATTTGATAATTGTATACCAATATAACACACGTAGCATATTTGTTGTAGCACTCGTAGGCAATGCTACATCTGTAGTGGTTCATCTACTACGTCAGTTTTACGTAGGCGGTTCGTGAAACTGTCGTAGAACAGAATTTTGTAATATATAATTATGAAGCATATAACAACATATTTTTCTACTATAGTAAACTGATCAACTGAGAATTTATATACTTAATATTTCTATAATAACGGCTGTAATAGAAACCCAAGTATTTATTCCAGTCAAGTATATTATTTTCTCATAAATAAAAAAGGCCTACTATTTGATTACTAATCTCGATAACCTCGATATGTTTGGTCTCGTCTTAAAATTAGAATGCTCACTTAAATTAGTCGTAAGGAGGACCAACGTCCAGTGTTTCCTTTCAAGAAGTTAGATATCGGTTGTTTCTGCAAAGTTTAATTTAGCTACTTACCTGTAATAGTTTTCTATATATATATATATATATATATATATATATATATATATATATATATATATATATATATATATATATATATATATATATATATAGGATATAACCTAGTTCTCTTTTAATTCCTTAATCTAAAAAATAAAGAATAACCGAACCCTATAGGTGCAGCTACGATGACATTTTGTCCTGTAGTACACAACAGGATCCCGGAGTTTAAAGTTCAAGGTTTTTATGCAATCGTAATTAAAAATATAAATAAATTTGATGACATTAATACTATTACCTGATTTTATATCTACTTACTAATAGGTAAATTATGTACATAAATTAATTCATTACTATAATAATTCAAAGCAACGTAAATCTACACAATCAATTACTGTAATACAAAAACTATTGATACTATTGTTGGTCTACCTTTGACATATTCATGGTACGGTATTAAATCTATTATTGTCAGTATTATATCCATTAGGTTAACAATTCCTAGGTTACACGATATTAAATAGTATTGTTTAATTGATCATTAATGCCTAAATCGAATACACTGAAATACTGCAGAAAGTACTAGAAAAGTTTATAAATAGATTTTCTTTGATAAATATGTGAATCTAAAACTTCAAGTTCGTAGAAACGCGCATAATGATAATATTAGATAGATCAAAGATTTCAAAATAAGGCCCATTTTGATACAATTGTGAAAGTTATTACTATTTATTTATTTCTTAGATTAAATTTTATAATAGAAAGAAAATCATTAGATTTTAATCTATTCTATTTATCTTTTATGTGACATATTGCTTTGAATTTGAACACTTACTGTATTGGACTGGTAAGATTTTGAAGAATTAAAAACAATAAACTGGTAAATTACTGGTAAAAATAATTATTTATTATCGCACGTCGTGTTACTTGTATCGTGATTGCAAGTAAAGCGAGCGAGTGAGCGAGCGAAACTTACATCAGATAAATATTAAAAATGATGAAGTGTCTGAGTTTAATTGGAGGGCAAATTGTTCAGGATGCGTTTTGGTCATCAATACTTACTTATGAATGATAATTCATATGAAAAAATATATCAATTATTCGTAGTATAACCTAAACATAAATCATGGTATTTAAACACATTATTTAATATGTAACAAATAAACGTCCCACGATCGATTGTCATTATATAGATTGTTTAGATACGCCCAAACTTAAGTAAACTTTCTTGGTAATAAATACGCCTTACGAACTTAGAGTACATATTAGTTGTATTAAAGTAGTAGAGGTGACTCGTCTAGTGAGTAGGATGCTTGGCAATTTAAAATCGATAATATCCAATCAAACTCATCAAATATTACTTATCAACACTACCTAAAATACGTAGTATATTAGTGGTATTACACTCAGAGACCACCCTGAAGGCTCCATGCACCATATCATGCATGCATGGTATGCACCGCTTAAAAATGTTTCTCGTCCGACGGTGAATACAGTATCGTGAAGAAACTTGCATACTGAATTCATCAATCCGTTTTTATAGATAAAAGCTTTTTTACTCCAACATTTAAAATGTTGGCCGGGGATGTCGCAAAGCGATGGCCAAAATTCAATCGTATTAACTATAGAGTTAATACGATTTATACGAGTAAATCAGAGCACACTACAATACATAAACAGAAATAGAATAATATTGAGACAGTCTTGCTACAACAAAGTCACATCCCTTCTCACGTAATCAAAACAATTTGACTGACATTAAATTTCTAAAGATAATTTGTTCTTATTAAGTTGGAAACTCTTTGAAGATGGGCCATGATTTTAAATTGTTGGTTTGCACTTATCAGAAACGGTTCTTGACATATAACAAAGGGGATTTAGTTAGTTTGAAGAAATCCAATTAGACGAAAAGTATGTCATAAGTACTTCATTAAAATATTTCAGTTTTACTGATCCACCAATTAATAAGCTCATGGGTTTGAATCCTGGCAGGTAAACTGAAATAAATCTACTCCTAATATTTACTCTAGAACTACGCAAGATTTAACGGCTTTCTTAGTATTGTGTGATATTTGACAATTAGATAACGCGAAATATCTTAAAAGTATTTTTTAATTTTGATACTTTAGACGAATTTATGATTAGCTTTGTGTTCTGTTTAATTGTTTTACTATTAAGAGATGACATTAGTGATGACATAGACAAAGTATTCTAAGTATAGTTTTTACAAAAACAATGATAACAATATAACATATTGAGTGAAGTTTTTGTAATTCGGTACAAATAGAGTATCCAATTGAAGTCGCTGAAAGGTACAAGTAGATTGATAATTCTTGACAGAGTAGTTAACATTTATAGGCTGTAATACGATTTAAGATCGGATATAGACTTGGATTAACGTTGGATTAGGGCTTCGTACGCTTCCTAGACTTACGGAGGACGAATATAGATCGCTTATTTCACACAGACATAAATTATCTACATGCCAAGTATTATATACATAGTGTTTTGTATATTCCGAATGGTTTTATTTTTGAAACTTTTTCAAGCTAAAAATAAATATTAATACAAATTTGAATGAGAAGAAGAATCGAGCGTTGTGACATAATGTTGATGATTTACTTTTCTATTATCTGGTATAATTTATTGCAGATACCCCGCCGAGAAAGGGTTTGGAGATGATTATGTAGGGCATCCCTTGGCAGCTATTGTCCTAAAAAAGAATCTAGTGCAATGCTAGCAGAGTATACTCACAAAAAACCCAGTAACCAATCTACACCATAGAAAGTAGGGGTATCTAGGGCCAATTTCGTGATTATTCACTGTTATCCCCCACTACATTAAAATAATTTAATCATAAGATGATTTACCTATTGAAGATGCCCACTAAAGTAGGCCGGCGCTGGTGGGTATACCAGTGACTTGCGTCCACCCAGCCTAGAGATGGGGATGTACGGACGCATTAATCGCGGAGTCCCACGTTACCCTGCCGCCCGTTTCCGTGCGGCGGGATGTGCGTCAGGCATTTCCATGTCCCAAAAAAGATGATTTACCTAGAAAGTCCTTAAAGCGACGATTGGCATTTTTTCTAGTTTATAAACAGCATACGACAGGCTCTATAAGTCCTAGTAGCTTAGTAGTATCGCACTAGGACACGAATCTAAGGATTTCGGGTTTGAAACTCACTACGGCATGTACCGCTTAGGCATTTTTCTCATTTAATGAGCATATTTTACAAAAATATTTAGTGAAAATTCGCACAGCGCCATCTAGTCCTAAACTAAGTTGCATAGTACTTGTGTTATGGGTACTAGACAACTGATATACTACTTATACAAATACTTTTTTAAATAAATACACATCTTCTAATATATAAAATTCTCGTGTCACAGTTTTCGTTGCCATACTCCTCCGAAACGGCTTGACCGATTTTGATGAAATTTTTTGTGCTTATCCGGTATCTATGAGAATCGGCCAACATCTATTTTTCATCCCCCTAAATGTTAAGGGTGACCCACCCCCAAAAATTCTTTTTTAATTTTTTGACATTTTCTTATTTATATGGCAGAACAACGTTTGCCGGGTCAGCTAGTTATATATAAACACTCAGACGCGAGACGGGAATTGAACCCGTGACCTTCGCAAGCGTACCGCAGTGCGTTATCCGTTACGCTACAGAGGTCGTTAAATTAATTGCCATGTACCGACAGTGAAAGAGTACATACAGAGTTTATATGCTTTTATTATTTTATATTACACGAAGGACATAATTCGGGTTTGCGGTTGATGAGGTATGTAAGAGGACAGACACAAATACGAGGACAAATGTCCTGTGACAATGACAACAACAAGCAAAACTTTAATATAACACTGCAGTCTCCTGGTAAAAATAAAATTCTTTTAGAAACTTCCACGGTACCTTCAAGTTGTGTGAAATTGTTGCATTTGTAGGCGCAAAACTTTCAACTCCCCTTGTTTTACAATAAAACAGATATCATAACGGCCATTTAGCTTCGTCGCAAGGTAGCTAAGTGGTCATAAAGTAGACGGCGTAGCTATAAACTCACTGCATGCCTGTTGCTTCACTGGTCTCAGTGCTCGTAAAACGTATCAACATATTATGTGGTCCATTATCTCTCACTTACGACTAAATGTTGTAAAACAAAAAGTTAACACCCAAAAATAAAAAAAATATAAAAGATATAAAGTTTAAAAATAAGTTAGTTTAAGACACACAAAAAAAATCGTTTATCATCATCCGTATCTTGAACACCTCCGTGGCGCAATGGCTATCGCTCGTTTTGTTGGACACGAACCTGTGACCTCCGATAAACGGGAAGCGACTCCGATTCTGGTGTTTATTACTTACTTTGCCAATAAATGTCGCTCTATGAATTGCCACTGTATATTTATATATTTATCAGTGCAGAGAAACATTTAACTTGGGAACCTAAGTGGGTCTTAGAAGTCGAATGAACACATTCGTAGGGTAAATACTCGTATTATCCAAAAACTGCTTATAAGATGCGTCAACCGATAAAAAATGTAAAACAACAGCAAAAGTGGAACATTATTATAACACGCTTTATCACTTGAGGAGCTGAAATTTCAAGTAATGTTATTTCAAGACTTTTGCCTTCAATATATAAAATATAAAGTATTTATTATAGTTTAATTTTCAGAATTAGTAGAAGAATTTAGTTTTCTACAACTGAACTTCTTTGAGTTATTTGAGCCTTTTTTGCGTACAAATTTAAAGACGTTTTTATTTTGTCCCCAGAGATGAATATCTCAATGCAGATGGCTGTGCTGGTAGCGGCGGTGTGCTTGTGCCTCGTGGACGGCGCCCCCGACGGCAGGATGGTCCGAACTAAGCAGCAACGGCCTACCCGTGGCTTCAAGAACGTCGAGATGATGACTGCTAGGGGCTTCGGAAAGCGGGACAGGCCACACACCAGGACTGAACGTATGTTCTTATAATATTTTAAAACAACTAACCCGATTGACGGTGCAATTTATTTAGCGAACAGGAAGTAAAAGCAGTTTAGGTTACTTAATGGACTCCATTAATATCATTAAATGAAATGTAAATTTTCCGGAATTAGAGAAATATATCATGCGTAGACTATATTTCACTAAGTAACGGTGATTGCGTAATAGATGAAGCCTAGCGGACACCAAGTAACCAAAGAAAATAATGTCTAATTATAGCAAAAAATATATACATTACAATAATAATAAAAATTCTATTATGTCCAAAATACTCCTATCAATATAAGTGGTTTGAAAACCCCAACTCTGGTCTTCCACAGAGGCCAGAAATAATGACATAACATGACCAAGTCGGTTTCTCTTTGCTTATTCTCCGATACAAATGATATTTTTCGATCACATATTTTTCTTGCTATGTAACAGCGTATGCAGCCTGTATAGGCTGCCGACCTATTTTATAGTAAGCAATTAATTCCCTAAATTAAATTTGTTCAAATTCGAGATTTGAGAATGAAAAATATGTATGTTATTATTAAATACTGACAATACGCTTTGAGTAAGTAAATTATGTAAAATTAAATAGTTTAAAAAATTACAAGTCTTAAATATATATATTTATTATACACGATTTTAGGGAGTAAATAGAAGTCCATAGAGGTTTCATGGGTAACAAATTATTTTCTTGTGTAAGTTTTGATGTATTCTACACCGCCAGACGAGACGAGACGGCTAAAGAGTTGCGTCACATAATATATAATATATGTAGTGAATTCGTGGCTTCTAATTTGCGCCATAACTACACCTTGTATTTTTATGTTGTTTGAAAGATAACTATGTTTCGAAGTTATGAATCAGAATTAAAAAGCAGTGCCGGCGGGAAAAATATTTTCTTCGTTCTATAACTTTTATTGATATTACTAACTTACTTTTCAAATATTCAAACAACTTAGAAATTTATATTTCATTTAGGATTGCACCAATATTATTCTTAATCTTTTTATGCAACTAAAATTATACAATAAATTTTATTATTATAAATATAATCTAATTGGATATTTGAAAAAAAATTATTGATTTTTTTATATACTTTAAAACTTTATTATTAATAATATTGATATTTAATGCAAAAAACTTAAAGAAAAAATTGTTTTCAATTAATTATGAACAGTTAAAAATTGATGAAATAAAAATAAAAATCACGTGACTTAATAAAATAGTTTTGTTATAAAACTTATATGTGATCTTTACATTTATCACAAAAAATTTTTTTTCTAATACCCACTTTTTGAGTCCAGTAGCGAAGGCACACTGACAACTCCCGAACAAACCCGAGCGCGTGTGACGTCATAATGTTAGTTTTCACTCATTGCAGTTGATAGAAAAATAATAAATACAGTGTTTTGATCTATTTAATTTTGTTGTCATTGTTAAATATTTAAATTTATATTAAAAATGGCGAACCTAAAAAGTTATCGTTCTTGTTTTGTACCAATATGTACGAATACTACAAAAACAACTCCTGACAAAATGTTTTTAAATGTTCCCCAAGATGACAAATGTCAAAATAAATGGTTTCAAGCAGTGCACTGTGATAATCCCAAAACAAAATATAATAAATACTTAAATATTTTGATTTATTTTATTATTTTTTAACAGGCTTACCTTGATGCCTTGGCACTTCGAAATTCAGCAGAATTAAACCGAACGTCATTTTAAAAAAAATTGGTTATCATAAATATATCAACATCAGGATTATTATCAGACTTTGCCTTAATAAATCCTTTATCACACATAGCTAATCGGAACTTACAACTCGTATTTTAGCAATAAATTTTTGTTAGGTATGTACGCCAAAGAGCGACGCGGTGGCTGCGCCCACCATCTTATATATGTAATATTAAAGCAGTTAGCAACTAGCCGACGTTTGACTTGTACGTATACGCATTCCGTCATAACAGTGGCGACGAGTACCCACAAATCTCAATAAAATGTTCGGGTCGCTTACGATAGGTGTTTTATCCAATTTTGATCATCACGGTCAAGATTGGAAAACATATAAGTGTAGATTAGAGCAATGGTTCATAGCAAATAATTTAAATGAACAGACGGACAAAGCTGGAGTCAAAAGGAAGGCGGTGCTACTCAGTGCTTTCTCGGAAAGTACATATCAGCTAACGAACAATTTAGCATTACCAGAGGATCTGACTACAATAAATTATGGAGAGATAACCCACATGTTGGATAGTCATTTCACACCCAAAAGATGCGTGTTCGCCGAAAGACATAAATTCTACGAAGCTGTACAAGTAAGCGGTGAGTCACACATGCAATGGGCCGCCCGGCTGCGCGGTCTTGCTGCTCACTGCGCTTTCAGGAATATAGAAGACACCTTACTGGACAAATTCGTGATGGGGATGCTACCAGGTCCAGAGAAAGAAAAACTGTTTGCACACGAGATTGAAGACCTCACGCTGGGGAAGGCAGTGGATCTGGCGGAAGGAGTTCGGTGCGCACGCGCCGCAGTAACCGCGGGGTCCTCTTCAGTTGGCCAGGAAGGCATTTTTAAAATGTCTCGTGAGGGTCATCCCGCGAATAAAAAAGTGCCGGTGAATGGAAAGTGCTCAGTGTGCGGCTATACAAATCACACGGCCAAAGAGTGCCGGTTTTCTAATTACAAATGCAAAAAGTGTAATCGTAAAGGTCATCTACGGAAAATGTGTCCGGGTAGTTCGCGTGTGAGGTACCTGGAGGAAGGTAACGGCGATGACGAAGGCGATGATGGTAAGTTTATGCATAATATCTGTTGCCCAAATGGGGAGCCCTTAGTTGAGTCGGTGAGCTTAAATGGTCAACATTTAAAATGTGAAATAGACAGTGGGTCTCCTGTATCCGTAATATCCGAGGAAACCTACAAAAAATATTTCTCGAATGTTCCATTGTCACTGACTATGATTTCCGGCGTGCCAAACCGTGACATGAAGTCGCAAAGTTTATCTATAACAGCTTTAGTCGTTAAGTTTAATTTCATATCATAACATTCTACCCATTTCGAATAAGCATCTACGATTAATAATAAGTAATTTTTAATAATCGTAGATGCTTATTCGAAATGGGTAGAATGTTATGATATGAAATTAAACTTAACGACTAAAGCTGTTATAGATAAACTTTGCGACTTCATGTCACGGTTTGGCACGCCGGAAATCATAGTCAGTGACAATGGAACTTCGTTCGCGTCTCGAGAATTTTCAGAATTTTGTAAATTGAACGGAATTAAACAGTTGTTTTCCCCCGTCTATCACCCATCTAGCAACGGACAAGCCGAATCCTTTGTAAAAATTGTAAAAAGGGGTATTAAGTCGATTATGCTATCTGGGTGCAAGACGGTCGATATAAATACTAGGCTGTGTAAATTTCTCTTTGACTATAGAAATTCTGTAAATACTACAACAGAGTCTTCACCGGCTCAACTAGTTTTTGGCCACAAATTACGTTCAAGGTTAAATTTAATTATTCCCCACAAATCGCCTACGTCATCGCAGTTATGCTCACGGGTGTTGCGAAAACAGTGCTTACAGGCGGCCAGCTATGGGGGGAAAAACAATAAAGCTTTTGCGGTCGGTGATTTAGTGTGGTTAAAAGAATATGTAGATAAAATGAAGCAGTTTTGGTCGAAAGGGAGGATTGTTCGAAGGACAGGCAAGGTGACGTACGAAGTTTATGTATTTAACAAAGACCAGATATTGAGTAGACACAGGAACCAACTTTATATTTTCAAGGAGGGAAGAGCTGTATGTGAAAACCAGACGCCTGTTTTACTTAAAGACTACTCGTCTTCAAAGGGTCAAGTAGAATCGGCGGAGTTCGAGCCCGATCCACGTCAATTAAGATCACCACAAAGAGTGCCAAAAGGGATTGAATGTCATGAACGGAGTACTAGTCCAACCACACCTTCTGCTTCACCAGCCCGAGTAACAGATCCGTCTAGTCCTCAACCCTGTACTCTGGATAAGACCAAACCAAATGAACCACAACGCTCGCGGAGAGACCGTCCTATTGTAGATTATAAGAAATACTTTAAACGTGTGTGATTTAAGAGGGAGGAGTGTTAGGTATGTACGCCAAAGAGCGACGCGGTGGCTGCGCCCACCATCTTATATATGTAATATTAAAGCAGTTAGCAACTAGCCGACGTTTGACTTGTACGTATACGCATTCCGTCATAACAATTTTCAATATTATTGTCTAGTCACGTGTAATAAATAGCCTCTAACGCTGTACTGTTATTGAATAGCTATAACATTATGACGTCACAACTATGGTGACGAATCATGGTGCGTTTATAATCACGTGATTTTTATTTAAATTTCATCCATTTTGAATTGTTTATAATTAATTGAAAAAATATTTTTTTAAGTTTTTGCATTAAATATCAATATTATTAATAATAAAGTTTTAAAATACATTATAAAATCAATAATTTTTGTTTTCAAATACCCAATTTCATATATCCATACATTAAATTTATAAAACTTATTTTTGTATTTTTTTTATAAATTACATTATTTCAACTATTTAACTATTTTAATTTAATATATACTTTTAAAAGTAGTTAATAGATTATAATTGCGATACCCAATTTATATCTATAAATATTAATTCATAATTATAATTCATAAAAGTTCTTTAAGTAATATTAACGTTATTATAATGTAATAAAAAAGTAAGTTGTATAGAATATAAATCAATAAAATATAACAGTGTAAATGTATTAAGATTAAACGTCAGTAAATGTTATCAAAGGCGACGTAGAACATCAGTCGTCATCATCGGAGCGTTCCGGTCGGGGAATCCCCACATTTAAGAGCCCCACTGTTGGTGTTGCCAGGGATTTCGGTAAACGCAACCCAGATTTCGACACAGAAGGTACTATAGAAACCTAATTTGGTTTCCATGTGATGAACACACTGTATGGGAACAGTACTGAAAATCCATTAGGTGCTGGTTCGCTTAAACATGACTATTCGGATGTTTCGCTTTGCAGGTGTTTATTGTGGATTGAAAACTCGTTACCTCATCGAACGAGCCTCAAAATTGTAGTGAACGATTCAATAAAGTCCCTTACTTGGATAGAATAGTTGGAAATACGTGACTGAAATATATTTTCTTTAAATAAATATAAACAGAAACAATTCTATCCAAATAAAAGGCTTTTTAACTCAACTTTCAAACAATATGAAAGAAAGCAAAAAATGTAAAGTATTTGTGAGCTTTTATTTTGGACGGAATTACAATATGAAGCACCAAGTCGACTGGTAGCTAATATAATAAATAAATAATAACGCCGTATGTACGTGAAATGAAAACAATATATGACATGTTCCTTATATATTGAAATGCTTATTGAAAACAAAACAAAAACTTAGTTATTAGACAAATTGCATGCATTTTTACACAGAACAAGTTGGATACGAAACTCATCCTCGCAAGAAGTTCAATCCTAAGAACAGTCTCATGGTTGCCTATGATTTTGGTAAACGAAGTGGTGATGACAATCTTGATGAAGGTAAAAATAATGCGCTATCGATGCTTTTAAAGCTTTTAAGCTTACTTTTGATGGTAAATATAAAGCGCAAAAGAAGGCTTGTTAAAGAAGAATGTATTTTACAGCAAGTAATATTTTTATTTTCAAATATTGTGTTGTTCTAATTATACGGTTAGTATAATCCTTCCAATAATTGAGAGATTACAAACATAGACTTATCAATATAATAAAAACAGCATCTCGATGACATCTGACTGAATACTAAAGTATTCAGTCAGAGGTTATTTCGTTGTTATGTTCTATTACAATAAGACATAAAAAATAAGCTAAGTTTGATTTCTACTGGAGGTTGTCTACAAAAGAAAAGGTCAGTGATGCCTTTTCTTAGATGATTTAAAAACGAATAATTATTTTCATTTAGGACCCTCAAAATTAGTAGTGGCCCTACTTTTATGTGTGGGCCCATATATATAATATCCTACAGTTGTTTTTGTTAGCTAAATGACATGGCATTTCTACAGATGAAATAAGAGTGACTCGAGGAACATTCAAGCCTAACTCAAATATTCTTATCGCGCGTGGTTACGGCAAACGAACTGAAATGCCCCAAAACGATAGAGGTACAAATCACGTGGGATTATCTCAGATCCAATATTAAGGGAAAATATACCATCGAGGATAGCTTTTGTTCACGTGAAAGCGTAAAACCACCGATATCGTGGTTCAGATTGATATTTATTTGTCCACAATCGTGCGAATTAAAGTGCAGACTGAGCGTGACACGTTTGTACCTACCACACTGAACATGTTTGGCTTTTTCAATCCTAAACGCATTATAGTGCTATCTAAGCATAATGCTGATGTATCATATATTAAAGTGCGAAGTGACGGCAAATAAAATGTAACATATTTACAGAGTATATTATGAAACACATTCCTTTGGAGAACTTAGTAAATATCACACAATGTGGGTTCTTTTGATTCATATACATTCATGAGATCTTGTTACATTTTATTCGCGTGTGCGACAGCGATAAGGCTTTCGATATATGTCTCTTTTAGTCTTTTTCCTTTATGAAGAGATGAAAAGGCCAGGGAGTGCAAACATTTAATACTCTTATGAAGTATCATTACCCACAAGGGCTTTATTTGTGGCCAGTACTGCTTCTTATAGTGAATACGCCATTGTACTCGATATTAATCGGCGTGCTTACGACAACATTGAACAAGTCGTTTTGGCCATTAATGGATGCGCTGCAATTTTGGAATATTAATCCGCAGTGCTTTGTCTTAATCCGGTTTGAAACTCGGACAGACATGGATATACAATCATACATATTCATTTGTCGACACTGTAATTTTAGACTTTAAAACATTTAATAGTACATATATTAAAATAATTGGAAGTCAAATTGTTTAAATTCATTTATGAACTTACAATGTCGACATATTCCTGTATGATATAATAAAAACAAGATTATACCACATTATTTACTTTACAGTTTACGGATTGGACAACTTCTGGGAAATGCTGGAGTCTGCGCCTGAGAGGGACGGACAGGATAACGCCGAGGACAGGGCTCTGGAAAGGTATATAATGATAGTATACTATTCTTTAAAATATTAAATAGCTGAAAGTTATTAAATAGGCACGGAACCACCAAAAAACATAATAAAACCTGTATTAAATATTCTTTGTATTATGTTTAATTTTCAGCCATACCAAAGGTTGAAAGTACTTGTATTATATCTACCAACTAAATATTATCTCTGTCAAATTTAAAATTAGAAAAATATTATTAAATCAATTCGCGTTTTAAATATGAATGATGAATGAATTCTCTGAGAATTACATAAAGTCAAATATAATTTTCTAATTTTAGTCTGATAGGCTGGCACTTAGGTGTTTATGCCTTTCAGAAAGGTTTATGTACAGGCTTCTACTAAATTTTTTCCTCTTCAAATAGCTCATATTCGTTTAACTTTTATTTTAAAGCTGCTTATTCTTTTGATATGTACCTAATCCAAATGATTTGTTTTAAATTTTTCGCTCTTATTGTTTTATCGCTAAAGCAATTATAGTCTCTATTTGCTGAATATGATAGAAAGTAACAATGTTTGATTTAGTCTATGACCCCGTAAAAATTAGTAATGTAAAAAAAATAGTAATTACCATAAAATACGAGTATATTTATATTTATTGGTTAATTCGACCAATTTAAAATTAATTACAGCAGCATCTGTGTCCAAAGGGGTCTTCTATATCATTAATATTCTAATCACTTATTATAAAAGGCCCAGCTATAATGGTCATTGAATATTAAAATTCAATGTAAATTTTACATACCAAATTCATGTACTTATTATAATTTTTCTTTACTGCATACAAGAATATATTAAGTAAAAATTTCATTTACTTTGAATGATTATTTCACAGAAAAACCAAAATGATATTTCTGTATTATTCTAATACAGAAAGTATTCAGATTCGTAAACAATTTTATTGAATTATATTTTCAATAAAATAAATGAAAAAAATATATGCCTAAATTTGATTTTTGTCGAAGTTACTATACATGCATAATATAAAAATTTTAATTTTATCCATTTATCGAACACAATCAATAACCAATTGTAATAATAAATAATTATAATAGTAAAAATAAGAATAGAAGTTTAATTAATGTACAAAAGAATATCTAATAATTGAATTTACACACCGTCAAAATCTCCGTAAGAATTTATGGAGATTTTTTCCCAAAAATATCTCAACAGAAGATACACCAGTATCCAAGGTATTTAATTTTTTATTTTGATGTTTTTTTTTCAGTTTAACCGGTTTAAAAACTCGGATGAAGTTTATTTTCAACGCCAAACATTTTTAGTCAATGAGACTAACTAGTTAGTTAGTATAGTTAAATTATTTGATAACTAATCAAGAATGTAGCTGAAGATTAAGCCACATTTGCCTTTTGTTTCCCACTTCTCCTTAGAACCCATCAACTAATGCGGCTGTAATAAATTAAGAGTTAATTAATGAAATTGAAGCATCCATTTGTAGGGTATTACTGATACTATTTTCTATTTAGGTAAATTGCAAATTATCTGCATTAGAGCACGTAATTTATTACAGGATAATTAAGATTTTCTCGGGCTTCATTGTTACTTTTATTACAATTCTTGTTTGATAAATGTAGCTACAATAAGTATGGCTTATAAAAGTAGAAACATGAAAAACGTATTGCCGGTGTCAATGAAATTGTATGTATTTTTAAATTGAACATTGTTTTTAAATCATGCTATGATTTAATCTACAAGCAAGAGATTGATCTGAAAACATTTTGTTGAGGCTTGAATCTACGTTTTCGTTAATTGTGTGTTCATAAGCAACCGGGTTTGAAAAAAGTGTCTGCGCGCTGGGTGCCTAGAATGCTTTCTGACGCGCAGAAACAAACGAGGCTGAGAAGCCAAGGGGTGGTAATGATCGAATACCTTAATCATGGAGACACTATTACGGGGATTTTGTACGCAGGACAAATAACAAAGTTGCGTCATCAAATACGTATATACGCATAAAGCAACGCAAAGCACAAACTCGCTAAAGTTGTTTTGTGTCACCAAGATAACGGCCCCGCGCACAAGTTCAGAGTTGCGATGGCTGTCACTCAAGAAGCTGGCTTCGAATTCATGGAACATTCTCCATGTTCACCAGACCTAGTTAAGCCATAAATTTGAAGATGATGACTCAGTATTCGCCGCGGTGCACGATTTGTTAAGAGATCAGGAAGAAGATTTTTTTCAAAAAAAAATTTAGGTTAGAAAAAAGATATACAAAGTGTATAAACCTGAAAGGTGACTACTTCGTAAAATAAAATAACATTTAATAAAAGAAAATTGCGTCATACTCATTATCACTTTTTATTGAGCATCCCTAGTATATTGTTGGCTGGAAGATTTCAGTCGTAATTGTAAAACGTAAATTTTGAGAGACCTCTCACGTAGAACCTTATAGATTTGATTGATATCTTATGACTTTCCATTCTATATAAATCAATTGTGTTTACGTTAACAAATCGGATTTACGTATACTGAAACTGTAGATGATATTTGTTTTCTTCTTAAAGTAAAAGTAAGGTATTTTTAACCCGGGAGCAAAGAAACAATATGCGTCGCGCATTTATTTTATACTACCCACAGTTAACATAATTAGGAACTTCGTGGGGTAACGATTAACACACGCGTGTATCATAACATTTGAAATGTGGGTGTGGCGGAAGATGCTCCGAATACCATGGATTGCCATGAGAACTAACGAGTCCATATAGACAGATGGTCAGATCTAATAAAGAAAGCGGTTGGTGGTAGTCTATACCACGCGGTTCATGCCACCCGTGACCGAACACTATGGACGAAAAGCATTTGTGGTCGCGATCCTCAGCAGTGAGGCAACAATAAAGAAGAGAATATCACGACACTACTCTGGGGTTTTAAGTATAATATTTATTTACTTGATTTGGTGTGTTTGCCGGAGACTGCTTCACTGTGTCTTCTCTCCCAGCTATAACACGTAGCGGTAATATGACAGACTGGGACCGGTGTCACCAGTGCGAAGTCGATGTGGTATTCCGTCTCTAACCATAACGGCTCTCCGCCATGTAGTGAGTAGTCGAGCCAATATCGTATTTCACAGGAGGGGAGATACGATCTACCACAGGCGGAACGATCCCGCTCAGCAGCGTTGCTCAGACCTAACCGCTCAGTATCGATGTTGTGTTGTTAAGACAGACAGCTTCTCGGCATGACAAAAAATAAAACAGTTCTGTTGCTTACTTTGGGACTTGGGAGCATTGTGTGAATTGTCAAAGTTTATTTACAATATATTCTTTTGTTTCATCACATTTCCCCTGTATATTATATTCAAATTATGCAATTGTATTAATAGATCCACAAAAAGCTGCAATCTATAAATCAACTGTTATTTCTGATATGCCTGAACATGGTTTTGATGTATGATTGTCATTTTACCACGCTTTTACTAATTTGAATTATATATATCTATGTCTCCATGTAACTATGTAACGGAATTGTCAGACTCGATTTTTACCCACTTTGAACGATAAAAAAAATTTAAAACTTTGTACACTTGTCAAGACCTAACGACAAAACACAAATTTAATAATTTTATCTTATATTCCTTATCAGGATCATCAGAATTAATGTTTTTTTCCTTCTGCCGAAATGCCATCTGGCATTTAATTGATAAAACTGCCAGAATATGGCGTCAAATTTAAAAAAAAATACCGAAAGATGACGTTAAATGAATAAAAATATTTACCGATTGGGATTTGACAACAAATAAATTATATTTTATGGTTAATCAAACTAAAAAAATTAAAAACAATTTATATTTTTAACTTAATTGTTTATAAAAACACGCTTTTATAATTAATTAAACTTTTAACTCCACTCTTTTTAGAACAGTGACAAGAATTTTCTGGTCAGTAATTTTATTCTTATGTAAAGAATTCTTTTTTATTTTTTGGGTTTTCATGTGAGTAAAGTTATTAACAAAATAGGACACAATTTTTCATATCTTGCTTAAATTTAGTTGTTTATTTTTCTATAAATGTCTTTGTTTTAGTAAGGATCAACGGTAAAAGATTAATTATAACGTCTCTCGTAAACTGATATTCTGCCGCTATTTATATAATATAACCGTTTATTATTACCGCCCAGATATGAGGGTTGCCTATAAAAATTAAAAGCGGCCAGCCGCCCGATTACCGTCCAACATTTAACCACTAATGCTGGGGTTCTGGTAGTAATTCGTAATTAATAATTGCTAACTAGCTACTTAATAATTAAATAAATTTTGCTACGCGTAGGGTTAATATTAGCACGATTAATATGATTTCATTTATGCACTATTTCTAGTGAATTACGGTCATAGTTATTAGGCACGTGGTAGCCAAGTGGTAGCACAATCGAAGAACAACTAGAGCTTGATTCCCGCGTTGCATTCACCGTTTTCAATAAGTTTTCTGCATCTAATGAACAAATTAATGTTAGCTATATACCGACGGCGATGAAAAACATCGTGAGGAAATCTACATATTGAGGTTATCGGTATATATAACTTGCCGATTCGGACTTAGACAAGTGTGGTGAATATGCTGTCAATTCCAGGTTGCCCGAGCCAATTGACGTTATGTATGTATATTATACTAGCTGACCCGGCAAACGTTGTTCTGCCATATAAATAATAAAATGTCAAAAAATTAAAAAAAAAATTTTTGGATAAAAAAAAAATATATATATATATATATATATATATATATATATATATATATATATATATATATATATATATATATATATATATATATATATATATATATATATATATAATAATTACACATAAATATATAATATTTTTGTATACCTATTTTAAGTTAATTTTTATTTATTAAGTTAGTTTTAAGTATCTGTATGCAATAAAGAGTTTTCATTCATTCATTAACACATTAAAAAAATTATTTTATCGGTCTATGAAATGGACTAAATTAAGAGACTGTCAGTCAGTTGCACAAATGAATTTTAAAGTTTCAGTTTAAATATAAAATTCGTTTATTCAACTGGCTTTAAGGCGTAGAAAATTATATGTAATGTAATTTTACAGCATCTCATTGGATAGGTTCGTCTACGAAATGCTGAACAACCCCGACTTCACGCGGTCTGTGGTCCGCAAATTCATTGATCTCAATCAGGTAATGTATATTTTTAACTGCCCCTTATACGTGGCCGGTCATTAATTACATTTTTTTTATTCGCAATGAATATTTTTTATTATAAAATTTAGCGGAATCTCTTCTACTTATTATCTTGTGATGGCTATCTCGGTATAATAATAAGGAAGTGCCGCAGAGTTTGAATCTAAACGACGAAGACTATTTATTCGTTCTCTGCTCTCAACACGGAAAAAAGGCTACAAAATAAGCACTGTATCTACAGTGCATCTGCATCTGGGATACACTGTTATGCTAAAGTACATGATCTCCGCATCATTTCACACTCAAGTCGCATCCATAATTCCTCCCATTCAGACAATTTCTTGTTTAACATAATGTCCTAATATTGTATTGTAGTGATGATCGGCGGAGAAAAAATGTCTTAAAGAAATCTGAACCTCTTAGGAAAAACAGATATACTGGAGTATATCCAATCCCTCTAAAGATAGGTTCAAACCGTCGTTTCAATATTCAAAATGTCGGTTCAATGTCATCGACTCCCCAATCTTCTTCTATATATTTAGATTAGGCAAGGATCTCTGTGTTTGAAAAGTGTCAATGCCTTAAATGAAGGTAGCGCCATAATCGCATCAGTTTAAATTTTAGAGGAAAGCCTCAAAACTATTAGAGATGAGATTGAGATTTTTACTAGGCATACTTCAATTCGTCATCTACAGCTACACCCATCTCGTACACTGCGGCTGCACTAGCATTACACTCTGGCGGGTTTTTTTAACTATTATTTTCAGCGTACAGATTTTTCAACTTCTTCCCCATATAATTCTCCTACTTCTATCCTCGATAATGTAAGTCAAGTGTACGTAAGTATTTTATTAACAAAATTATTATTTTCAGGACGGAATGCTGACTACCGATGAACTGCTGAGAAACGTTTAAGCTTGAGATTTCCAATCTACCAAATTGTTTCGGAATCGATTTCTCTATATTTTTATATGAATTGAGTACTCTGTTTATATTTAGTTAATCTATATAATATTACTGTGATATAAAGTTAAAAATTCCACTAAAAAGTCACAAAAAAGCTTTTTCTTTCTACTAATTTTTGTTTTTAGTATTTATTATTGTTGTTCATGTATGTTGTAAATAATTTTAAATAAAATGGCGTAATAGTTCGTCTGTCCATAGAGTATTCTTAATAATATAATTGTAGAGTAAAATTTAATACTATTACTTTGAAATGAATTGCGTACAGCTGTTTATATTAATACAATTACTACTAATACACCCCTTTAACTTTTAGATAATACTTTATTATTTTATTAAAATATTTTTCAGATATGATTGAATAAATTCAAAATTATGTGATGATATTTAAAAATCAATAATAACATCGCGGTAATCACAGAAACAATAACTAAGAAAACATTCTCATCTAAGCTTTTCAATATTGATTTTAACTTGTATGCTCCATTAATGACAAATTGATCCATATTTCATTTAGCATAAGATCGAAAACATTTGAACTTGAGGAAGAAAAATATCGATATATAAAAAGTGCCGAGTATTTTAAAACTCTCTTTATTTAATTAATATATTTATGTCTTATCTTTATAATGAAATATATTTAATGATCGATTTTGAAATATTTAGGCTGGAAATTATACTAAGTCAATTCTGTTAAAGTTATCTAAAGTTCTATCCTATATCTACATACATACATGTAATTATTATAGCAGTTTAAGCATAGTATTTGAAGAAATTAAATGTACGATTGGATACCCAATATTTAATTAGTTCGTTGTTAATAACACTGTCGAAGTTATGAATGTATTAAATAAATTATGTCGGGTATCGAAAATTGTGTTTTATTCCAAGCAAAACTCTTTTCATTTTCTTATTGGCACGAAACAGCAGACAGGCTGTCGCCTATGGATGTTTGCGACGCCAGGGTCTTCGTCAACACGCTGCCGTCTTCGCAGGGAAAATGAAATGCGGGTCACTTATGTTGTGTTTCGACAACCAGAGGTGCGTTGGCATATTTATTACAGGCCGAATCCGGCCGCAGGGGTTAGTATTCTTACGCCGTCCTTGTATAGTACATTCATTATTGAGGACTATACAGGGATAACTGATTCTACGCTACATTTGCTTCAATGTGTGGTAATATCAGTTCGATACCAAGGCAGAATAAAATATTTATGATATACATGTGTTTTTGAGTGAGAGCCTTGCTTCTGAGTTTAAAAAATGCATCTGTTTTCTAGACAACTACGAAATAATACAAATATAATTGCCGGAGAATTCTTACTCCGCCTTTGCAGTTATTTTGGTCCTTCACCATTTGCTGCATCCTTTGTCTACTGCAAACTACAAGAGTCGCCTATTTAGCTATGTACACATCGTACGGAAAAGAACTACTAACAAAATTTGAAGCCTGAAAAACCACGGTCATTTTGGCGCCCACCATACCAGGCTGCCCTGCGAGTTCTGACAAGATGGTTCTGACCAGCACTCGCATATCCACTGAACTACGTTACTAGCGAGGAAAATATTCACTAGTCACGCGTACTGCATTGCCCGCACAACTGATAGCGACCTTAGTAATTTGTGATCTCTTCTTATAAACTTTATCTCTTATTATCTACGCCTTAATTACGGAAAGATGGAATCATTGCCGATACCGTGGCTTAGGCAGGCACAGACTCACTCCTATTCACTAATAATTCACAAAAGAGGTCTGCTCCACTGAGCAGACCTCTTTTGTGGGTACCTCCCAAGGGAATAAACCCCCTGACGCTCTTCTTTTCAATGTGAGATTTAGGGGGCAGTGCAGCACAGGGTAGTGAGTCTCTTCCAACCACTGTTTACAGTAGCCGGAGGTCATTTGACGCCTTCTATTGCCATAGTCGAGTCCTGAGTTGGTAGAAAGGGAGTCTAGTAAATTTTTGTCCCCGCGCCGTCGCCTCCTTTACAGTTATGACTGCCTCACAGAAAAAGGAGACGGCGGTCCACCCGGTGCTGGTCCACACTGGAAAACCTTAATGTATTTTTTATGTAAACAAACGATAGGTTTATGCGTGATAAACGCTTCAAATTATAAAAAGTATTCAAATTATCGCATGTTTGTGAGCAAGATACTATTCCTTCAACTTTAAATTACCGAGAGGACCAATCAACATAGATTTTATTCAATTTATCAAGTATTTTTCAAGGGATTGGAAAAAATTTCAAATTATTGAGAAATTCAAATAAACGAGTCGACTGTATTACATAAATCAGGTTATTATTGAGTTTCATATAAGATAAATTAATTTTTCACACGTACTCTGTTGTGTTTTTAAATGCATGTATAAAATGCATAGTAAGTAAACACATATTGACGCAATACGTCGATATTATCCAGATATGGGGCTTACTAGGATGATTTGTTTTGAATGACCATTTATTTCCCGCCAGCGCCATCGCAGCCAAATATCATTCTATACTATAAGCTGAAAAATCATGTTGTAAAAGTATTTTTTGAAGCAAAATTATCAGCTATATATTTTTCTGTGATTCCTTGTCTGTTAAGTATGGCACTTTAAGTATGGCTTTATTAATGGACAGAGTTACTATTCCCATCATTTGATTAACTAGCCTGTATAGTATAGTATATCCGTCAGTGTATATACATACACTGACGGACTCATAAACTGCATCAAAGTAATAGACGACTTTGAAATAAATATTTTAACTAAGTATGCAAACTTTCTATACAGATTTAAATTGAAACCTCTAGATTGTGTTCGTGAACTTTAAAACAGCGTAGGGTCATATCCTTAAGTTTAAGTTTGTGTACTGGAAAGGACCTTAAGACTTTTTTGAAGAAAAAACAGAAATTTAAGGAAAATTGGTTTAATTAAAAAATTGGTTTTAACAAAAGACACAAACTTTTTGCAAGGGTTTATTTATGTTTTAATAAGGTGTATTACCTCCACGTGCCCTTATTACGGATTCTAATCGGTTCCGCATAGATTTTATTAGGGTTATTAAAAGATCTTGCGGAATATTGTCCCATTCTTCTGAAAGTGCTGTTCTCAGTGCTGCCATTGTCGTGGGCAAAGGGTTTCGCATATACAGCTCTTTTTAAATTGACCCAAACATGCTCAATGGAATTAAGATCCGGGCTGCATGCTGGCCAATTCATTGTACGTATCCCAACCTCTTCGCAATATTGTCGAACTTGTGCAGCAGCGTGCGGCCGGGCATTATCCTGCATTAAAGTAAAATTTTCGCCTATGAATCCCATGTAAGGCACCACGTGATCTTCTAAGATCTCTGTTATGTAGCAATGTGCAGTCAAACCCCCTCTATTACCGTTTTGACGGACCATGTCTATGAACACAAGTTCTGTTAGCCCGTTCATCGATATGCCACCCCAGACCATACACGAACCGCCTCCAAAAGGAACACGCTCCTCAATGCAACTTTGAGCATGTCGCTCCCCACGTCAACGATAGACTCTTCTGCGACCATCTGCACCATATAAACATGTCCTACACTTGTCCGTGAACAATACGGAGGCCCATTGCTTTTCTGTCCAATTCAGGTGATCACGCGCAAATCTTAAGCGAGCTTGTCTGTGAGCTACAGACAACTTTGGACCATTTGCTGGTCTAAAAGGGGTCATATCCACTTCCTTCAACTCCTTTAACCTTCTTCTTATTGTTCGTGCACTCACGTTTACTCCACGCACGTCATTAAGCTCTGTTTTGATGTTCAACTGACGTGAGGAAACGATTTCGCAGGGAAGTTGTAACAATAAATCGGTCATCACGACCGGTGGTTGCTCGAGTCCTGCCTGTACCACGTCTCCTTCTGTAAGAACCTGTCTCCACAAACCTTCTGTATATTCTAGAAACCGTAGACTGGTTTAAATATAAATTTCTACCAATCGTTCGTTGATCCAAGCCCTCCCGCACCAATGCTACAATATAACCCTAATAAAATCTATGCTGAAACGATTAGAATCCGTAATAAGGGCACGTCGAGGTAATACACCTTATTAAAACATAAATAAACCCTTGCATAAAATTTGTGTCTATTGTTAAAACCAATTTTTTCATTAAACCAATTTTCCTTAAATTTCTGTTTTTTCTTCAAAAAAGTCTTAAGGTCCTTTCCAGTACACAAACTTAAACTTAAGGATATGACCCTACGCTGTTTTAAAGTTCACGAACCAATCTAGAGGTTTCAATTTAAATCTGTATAGAAAGTTTGCATACTTATTAAAAAAAAATCATTTCAAAGTAATCCTGTACTTTGATGCAGTTTATGAGTCCGTCAGTTTATTTTTTTGTATTACTAAGATTATTTTATATTTGTTGCATGTAGTATTTATTACATTTGTATTGTAAAATTTAATGTATTTTATTCCAAAATTTCACAATTTATTATATTCTAATCTTAAACTTGGTTCATATGAGTTATTTCAGTTTAGTTGTTTAATATTTTCATCTATCCAAGCCTTCCTCAATCGTTGATTTATCTCGTAAAATAAAATGTTTTTTTTTAGTTGTCGTCGCACCTTGAATTTCATGGTTGAAAGAATTATTAATAAAGTGAATACCATTTTATATTTATTTATTCAGTATATCGTGATTAATAATATTTTTTGAAACACGTTATACCTATATATGTGCGGGCATCATCAATGCAAGCAAACAAAATAGTACGGTGGTCGGCTAGTATGACTACGGATGTAGTGTGGGGAACCGTGCAAAAATATGATCAATACATGATTTTCTGACTAAGTTGTTTCTGGGTTCAATTCTTGTATAATCTAATATTTTATCTATTATTTATAATTATTTAATAAATAATAATAAATGTATAATATTCAACACACTAATCCGAGTTCACTAAGTGAGCTCACGTTTTGAATAATAAATCTTGTTTCAGGTCAATATTCATATCCCTAATTAGGAGAAGATTTTGTTTTGAATCTAAAGTAGTGATAAATTTACTTACAAGTAGTTCTTGGACATTATTAATTTTATTCTTGTCTAGACATTATTAATTGTATTCCAAACTAGATGATTTTTTAAAATTTTTATTACATTTAGCAAATTTTTTTTGTAACCATTGCAGGTAGTTTTCGGTAAACAAAGATTGTAACCGTTCGCCGGGAGGCGTTAACGTAGATTGTGAGTTGACGCAGCAGACGCATCTGCGTCTGGCGCCATCTGGTGAGGCCTGCCTCACCAATAGGAGCGGGCCTGTTCCTGCCTAACCACGGTATCGGAAATTATTCCAGCTTTACTGTGATTCAGGGATATCGTTAATAAAGTTATTTAAACCACAATGTGTCTGAGTAATGGGTGTTTAAAAATTCAGGCACGTAGCTCGGGTTGCTAATTCAAATCCCCAATTTTAATTAACCTGAGTCTGACGTGAGGTAAAAATGATTCCATATAAATGGCATATAAAATAGCTATACTCGTATGGCACTAAAAATCCGACTGTCACAGCGGTCTCCTGCAGGGAGAACTTTAAAAATATTCTTCAACGAGCCTAATCATGTATATGCCACTTTACCTACTATTTCTTGCCTGCAATAGTAATCGATCTTTCTCCACGAATGTGGTGATTGCGCACTCTCGAAATATATTACGCTGTAGTAATGTATTTCCTTTTTCTGCCCTTAGCCCACGTTATGTGGGGTCGGCACAACATGTGCTCTCATTCCACTAACCACACTCTTCTTTTCTTTAATGTATCTTTGCTTCTGAATCCATTTACTTTCATTTACGCATTTTCCATACCATGCTCTTCTGTTTCTTTAATTTGTGAATTTGGCTTGGCTCTACTTGACGACTTCTTCAGATATAGTCATATCCAATTTTATCTATTTTCATTAGAGTAATTACACACACATCCATCTCAGTATTCTCATCTCTGTAGCATGTAGATTACATACTCATTGTTTCAATCAAGCATTAGTAATAACTAAGCGTATAGCCTCAATGAACATATCCGCCGCTTCAACAATCCTGCGCCGACCATACTATCAAAGACCGCCTGAATATCATATACTATCAATGGCCGAGGGGGCCTGTCATTAAAGGCGACAAAACAATCTCAGCTACGTGGTAGGGCTCCGAGCCCGCCTGGATGGCATCCAAGCCTGGTCTCTGAATATGTCGCCATAATAACTTTGTGCTGTATTCCGGCAGTGGTGCTGAGTAAAAAACCAACTATGATGAAGAAGAAATACTGTATTTTTTTATTACTTTTTCAAAAAAGTGCTAAAGACGTTTTAATTTAGACTAACTCAGATATTATCTCAAAGTTTATGAATGGTGTCATTGAAAGTAAAATTAAGCTAATTATTTGTAGTAACTAATTAACTGGAGCTTTTAAGTCTAGTTGTCTAGAAAACTTATAATATCGAATCCCTTTGAAATTCAAGAGCTTTTTTATTACTGTTGAATCGCAAACAGGCTGACTGTCCATTTAAAACTAACCAGTCAACTATGAATGTTTGCGACACCCGAGGCACCGCTAGCACACTGCTGTCTGGGTAGGGGAACTCGCTGGTTTCGTCCGCTTGCTTGCGGGTGTTGGGGCCTCGAGGTTTCCCTCTTTACCCCGGCTTCAACTCGGCGGGCTACAACCCGCCGGTGACTGGGTTGTTGAAGCCGCGAGTGGCTCGTTGGCCTCTCAGCGGCTTAGGTGGCCTATCAGCGGCTTTGTTATTCGCTTGTGATGGACTCCAATTCTTGCGACAAACGTGAACCGTCGTTCGCTGTGGTCGCTTGTGGCAGCAGCAGCTCCCTCGGTGTGGCTCTCCAATGAGACGGGCGAATCTGATCAGGTGGTCGTGCGTGGAGTGGCGCGATCCCGTGGAGATGGACGTGTCTGCCGGTGTCGGCGCGGTGGAACATCCCCCGCGCCATTCTGGCCACGAACTCTTCGACACTGGGTATTCCCACATCCCTGGCGATAACGTCGTTGCGCACGAACCACCCGGCTCCGGTGCTGATCCTGAGCGTGAGGTTCTGCTGCGTCTGTAGCTTCTTTCGCTGGCTAGCGGAGCACAGCGCATACCAAGCTGGGGCTGCGTATGTGAGCCTCGGGCGTAGGTAGGTTTTGTATAGTCGGACCTTTGTTCTCAGGGGCAGATTCGACTGGAAGACGGGACGGAGCCTTCCTCGCGCACGGCACGTCTGCGCAATAGCGTGACGCACCTGGGTGGTCGGTAGGGGAACTGGAGTCTGGGTTACTTATACCGAAATACAACACAAGGTTATTACGAGATATTCAAAGACAAGAATGATTACTATCCAGTCGGGCTACCTAGCTATATTTTGCCTTTTACAACAGGCCGTCCCCGACTGTAGGAGTCAGATTTCTTACTCCAAACCTGCATAAAGAAAACTGCTACAGTATAATACAGTAATATAACTTGATACTTGTTATGGTTGGTTGGTTTCTTAAACGTTATCCTCGAATTAACGCTGTACTGGGAAATAATACAAACAAAACTTAGTTTACTGATGAACTCTATGTAGGTGTTGGGAAACTTAGGCGCACTTCAAATTCAACAGTTTATGTTGCATGAGGAGAGCCTAAACGCTCAGTATTAAGTGATTAAGAGTGCATAGAATTATGTGATACTGCAATAACCTTTTATGGAAAAGGTATATTCATGGGAATATATGAAAAACTGTCTCAACTCTTTAGATCTGTTTTTTTTTAAATTGAAGCTTTAAATTTATTTCGGTTCACTTCAGGAAGAAATCGTCAAGAAAGAAACCGTCAAGTTTTGATGAACCTTGTAATATGCCTTGCTCTGTTTAGCATAGTTTCGAGTACGCTGTTGCTACTTTTTTAACTTAAAATAGCTCAAGGAATGTAAAGGTACTTTAATTTTTTTTTATATTTTTATGTGATTAATAATTTCCACATAAAAATATTTTAACTTTTATGCTGAAAATGATTTAATATATTGCTTAGGATTTATGTAATTTACAAAGTCTAAGGTAATCAGTGTTTCCGGGAAAGGAAAACTTCAGGTTTTTAAGTTGTAGTTTCATCCCGAAGGTCAAAAAAAAGTGTCAACATGAGTTTTAACTCTAACTGGTCACTGAAAATTGTACGAGCAGTGTATAGATATTTTCTATCTGGAATACATCACAAGTTCAAACGACTCCGGCTCCAGCACCCGCGCCGCACGGACGTATTCACGCCTGCGCTCCCGAATCGCTATCGAGCTCCCCCACTCCGCACCTCGCCGCATCGGTCGGATACCCGCCGCACCTCGCCGCACCCGCCGCATCGGACAGCCGCCGCGCCCGGGCCTAGCCTATTGTATTCGTAATACAATAGCAGCTACCTCATCGCGGCCGCGAAATTGTTTCTTTATATTACCGAACGGGTGGACACAATTTGTTGCGAAGTTACATTCGCAATTGATTGCGATCCGCCTTACGGGCGATTTTACCACTTGTAAATCCACGCGAGTGGTCAGCCAAGGGATACCCAGCGGTGATAACGCACTTGGCTGAGGCGTGCCCCGAGCGCCTGCCATTCCCCTTCAGGGAAAGGCAAACTCGGACGGGTCTGGACCACCCGGCCTTGGGGGGACTCCTAGTCGGGCCCAGATATCGCCCATTTTCCCACCTTCCCATCCCTCTTTCCATTCTTTGGGGCTGATTTTCCCCCAAAGCAGTTAGGGGCCTTCGCACAATAAGATCGGCGAAGGAATAAACACACAGCTTAGGGCTCACCCTAGCATACACCCCTCTGCCTACCCCGGCAGAGGGACTTGAACACATTCGCGCACATCCCCGGGCTGTCCCACCCGAGGATGGACGGGAATAGGGACCACCCGTCGCCATACTCCCTGGCCGAAATCATAAAATTCGTCCAGGGAAGCGACCCCCAAACCCTTTTGGTGCTCCAGCAGCACATCGCGGAGCGTTGCGACGCAACGCAGCCCCGACCCGCGCCCCCGCGAGAGCCGCTTACCCCGGCCGTAACCGCGCCCCCCCCTTCCCTCGCGTCCGCGCTCCGGAAAGCCGCCGCGCCGCCAACACCCGCCGCGCCCGCGCCCCGCAAGCAACCACGCGCTGCCGTTGCCGTCCCTTCCACCTCCCGCGGACCCGAAATCACCGCGTCTCTTCGCCCCGCCGACTCCGTCCTCAACGGAACGGCACACTCCCTTGCGGCTCTAGTGAGCCCGTTCTCGCCAAATTCTCCGGCTTCTCCGGTGAAGAAGGGCCCCGAGGCCCAAAAAAAGCGCGCCCCAAAAACTGCATCCGTGTCGGAGAGCGACACGGACTCGTCCGAGTCGTCCTCCGACATGGAGGTCGACCCCAATGTGGACTCGGAGGGCTTCCGAGTCCACACCAACAAAAGGAGGCGCAAGGCCCCCTCATCATCCTCAGGCTCCGATGCTGCGCCGGCCAGCAAGGAGCCGCGTCAGGCGGAGCCGACGGCCCCAACACCGCGTCGCGAACGCCCCCCACCCCCCCTCATAATCAGAGATAAACATCTCTGGAGGGATATTCATGCGGCCCTCCCGCGTAATTCTATCCATCTCGTGGAAGCACGAGACGTTCACCACGGTATCAGGGTGACCGTGAAGTCACCTGAGGACCACCGCGCCCTCACGCGATACCTCCTGGAGCACCGCATAGGGTATTATACCTATGCGCTCGAGGAGGAGAAACGTCTCCGCGTGGTCATCCGCGGACTCCCCAAGGAAGTCGAAACTTCCGAAATCCTGGAGGACCTTCGCTCCCAAGGCCTCCCCGTTCACGAGGTGCACCGGATGCACCGCGGCAACACGCGAGAGCCATATAATATGGTACTCGCGATCCTTGACCTCACAAAAGAGGGCAAGGAAGTTTTCAATATTAGATCGGTGTGCGGGCTCTCAAAGCTCATCTTCGAGAGCCCACACAACAAATCCACGCTCCGGCAATGCCACCGGTGCCAACTCTACGGGCACTCGGCGCGCAATTGCCAGTCCCGCCCCAGGTGCGTGAAGTGCCTCGGGGACCATGGCACCGCGGAGTGCACCCGCACCAGGGACTCTCCCGACCCACCAGCCTGCGTCCTTTGTGGGAAGACTGGGCATCCCGCGAACTACCGCGGGTGCTCGGCCGCCCCTAAGCCCAAGCCTAAGCCCAAAGGCAAGCCCCCAAAGGGCAAACGCCCAGCGGCCGCCCCCAAACCGGTCTATGTGCCGGCACCTGCCCCGGCGTTCAACGCCTGGACAGGACTCCCCACCCTTCCACCCCCTCGACAGGCTATAGCTGGCTTCACAACAGCTAAGCCTGCTCCCAAACCGGCCCCAGTCGTGACCTCCGCGGCACCGGTCACCGCGTCCCCCTCTGCCGCAGAGGACCTTGCACTTGCGACCAAGTTCGCAAAGTCGCTCCCTTTCGACCTCCAGGAGGTCAGGATCTTAGCGAATAAGCTAAGACAGGCCAGGTCTGTACAGGACCAGCTCCTCATCGCCATAGAGCATGGGGAGCTGCTTCAGATCCTCGCCAGTCCCGCAACCCATTAATTCCTAATGGATTGCACAAGTAGGGAAAAACCCCGCTCATTGACTCTGGCTACATACAACGCCAACGGCCTGCGTGACCAACGGGAGTTGGTTCATGAGTTCCTGAAGGAAGAAAATATAGACATTCTTCTCGTGCAGGAGACCCTTCTCAAACCCAGCATTGGCAATCCTAAGATCGCCAACTATAAGATCATTAGAAACGACAGGCGTACCGCCCCTTGGGGAGGCACGCTCATCTACTACAAGAGGTCGCTGCACTGTTCCCCAGTAAATACGTCTCCGTTAGACAATCTCGAAGTTTCTGCCTGCAGATTAGCGATGACAGGCCATCAGCCCATAGTCATCGTCTGCGCGTATCTCTCTTGCAAGCGACCGCTACTTCAAGCGGAGCTTGCATCCCTCTTCAGTCTAGGCCCGTCGGTTATCATCGCCGGCGACCTAAACTGTAAACATACTAGCTGGAACTGCTCCAGCTCCAACCCTAACGGCAGGTCCCTCCTTCGTCACTCTGACGAGTTGCTTTTCGGCATCCTAGCCCCCATTACGCCCACCCGGTACCCGTTTAATCGGGCAACCGGAGGCACGCCCAACGTTCTCGATTTGGCGCTACTGAAGGGCGTGTCCCTCCAGTTCCGCTCTATCGAATCCCTAGACGACATCGACTCGGATCACCGCCCAGTCGTCCTTAAACTAGGCCCTTCGCCAGACCAGACGCCTCAGACCAAGTCAATCACCGACTGGTCCAGGGTCAGGGACTCACTCCAACGCGGAGGACTCGCTGACCCTGAGCAGGCCCCAGCCCCCATTAGGACCCTTCAGGACACGGAAGGGGCGATCGAAGCCCTCACTGGCCACCTCCAAAACGTCGTTCGGGAGTCGACTCGGCAAGTCCCATGCGGGGACGGCCGATTTGCGCTCCCGAGGGACGCGAGGGAGCTGCTGAGGAGGAAGAGAGCCGCCGCCCGAGCCTATGACAGCTTCCCATCAGAGGAAAACCGAGTCGCCTTTCGTTCACTTCATCGGGAAGTGAAAGCCCGCATTCAGGAGCTCAGGAATCAACGCTGGGAAAGCCTGCTCTCGGAGATCTCCCCAACGCACCAGGCATACTGGAGGTTGGCGAGATCGCTGAAAGCGGAATCCCTCTCGTCCATGCCGCCTCTCGAAAAACCCGACAACACTGTCGCGTTTGACGATGACGAAAAGGCGGAGTGTCTCGCCGAGAGTCTCAGGGAGCAATGCTCCCCCAACACCGCGCACGTCGACCCGGCCCACCTGCGTGAGGTGGACGCCGAGGTCGAACGGAGATCCTCTCTTCCCGCGGAAGACTCACTCGAGCCTGTCACGGTAAAAGAGGTACAGGACCTAATAAAAGGCCTCAGGCCCCGGAAAGCTCCCGGAGCCGACGGCATCTCCAACAAGCTGCTCAAGCTACTCCCTATACATCTGTTGATGATTCTGGTGAGCATCTTCAATGCCGCCATGGATAACTGCTCCTTTCCCTCCGCCTGGAAGGAAGCCGACGTCATCGGCATCCGAAAACCAGGAAAGCCCGCTGCGAAACCCTGCAGCTACCGTCCGATCAGCTTGCTCAGCGCGCTGGGCAAGCTGTACGAACGCCTCCTCTTGAGCAGACTCAGAGACTTCGCTTATGAAAATAAGCTGATCCCCGACGAGCAGTTCGGCTTTCGAGCCCTACACTCGTGCCCCCAGCAAGTGCTCCGCATCACGGAACACGTGCTCGCGAACTTCAATCGCGCCTCCAAACCCTGGAAGACGGGTGCTGTCTTCTTCGATGTGGCGAAAGCCTTCGACAAGGTCTGGCACAACGGCTTGATTTACAAGCTGTACAAACTGGGAGTGCCGGATAGACTCGTGCTCATCTTACGAGACTTTCTCCTTGATCGGAGCTTCCGCTTCAGAGTGGAGGGCACGCGCTCATCTCTCCACCCTATCAGAGCCGGAGTCCCCCAGGGCTCGGCTCTGTCCCCCCTACTTTTCACGCTGTACACCAGCGACATGCCCCGTACCCCACAGGTACATCTCGCCTTATACGCAGATGATACCGCCCTCTTCACTTCCGATATCAGTCAATATCGGATCTGCAGTCGTCTCAACACGGCGGTTGAGACGCTGGGCAACTGGTTCCGCACTTGGCGGATCGAGTTGAATCCGGACAAGAGCGCAGCGATCATGTTCGCTCGCGGCCCCCGCACTCAAAATGAGAGTTGGCCGACTCACACGAGGCGGCAGTCTCTCGTCCCCATACATCTATTTGACCGCGTCATCCCTTGGGTTGACGAAGTCAAATACCTAGGAGTCACTTTAGATAGAGGCCTGTACTTCAGCAAACACATCAGGACGGTAAGGAACAGAGCACACTTTGTGCTCGGTCGCCTCTACCCAATGATATGCGGGAAGAGTAAGATGTCCCTTAGGAATAAGGTGACACTTTACAAAACCTGCATCCGACCGATCATGACGTACTCGAGCGTAGTCTTCGCCCATGCCGGCAAATGCTACATCAACTCGATGCAGCGGCTGCAGAATAAGTTCTTGCGCATGGCAGCCCAAGCGCCACTTTACATGCGCAACGCGGACCTTCACCGCGACCTGGAGCTCCTTCCCGTGAAGGAGTACATGGTATCCCTTTCGCGATCCTTCTTCGGTCTCGCTCCCCACCATCCCAATCCACTGGTGGTGGAGACAGTCAATTACACGCCCAACCGCCGAGCACCCCACGCACGTCGTCGCCCGCGTAACGTGCTCACGGATAGACGCGACCCCATTTCTAGGACGCTAAAGCGAATGCTCTCGCGGACGCAATCCCCTCCAGTCCGGCATGGACCAGCCCGACGAAACAGGTTTAGGGATGCCTTCCGCCCCCCATAGCCTGTAGACGTACACAACCCACACAGTACATAAATACACGTAGAATAGATGTGTTGCGGGGGAGTTTCTTTCGCCGTTTCTTCTCCCCCAGCTATAAGCACTCCGAAACGGTAGTAGATTAGAGTAGGATCGGCTTCACCGGTGAAGTCGATAGTCCCCAATTAATAGTATTCTTGCCATTCGTGGCTGCTATCAATTATCCCCATGCAGCGTTCGAGCCGGGAGCGCGCCTCACAGGAGGCGCGTGACCGAGCACGCTGCCACGGCTGATCGACCCCGCTCCCACGGGGTCGGAATGCCTTTTCCGCCCGGTGTCGCTGTCGTTGGTCGTCTGAGACGATGACAGCCTTAGCTTTAAGAAAAAAAAAAAAAAAAAAAAAAACACAAGTTCAAAATAAATTATTGTCAAGTTGTTACAAATAAGAAATTTTGGCCGAATTTAGGTGCATTTTTACTAAGGTGGTAAGAGCTGCCTTAGAAATTAGTTATTTTGATTGTTCAAGCCCACTCTAAGATAATAATATTCCTATCTATCATACGGAAGTCAGCGCTGTAATGACGGAACGCTATTTTTAAATTTTATGTGTCAATTGTTTTGACATATGACAGATCTCCTTCTTGGATTTTAGACTTGTACAACAGCACACGTATTTTGAACTAATATTAATACTAAAAATCTAACAAACATTAAAATACTAATAGAATAAACACCAATACCTCTAAACAATGTTTTAATTAGTAAAATATACAAATAAAATAAGCATGAAAGTACATACACCCCATCGATAATACAAAAAGAAATTTTCTTATAACACCGTCCCCAACTGAACCTATTTATGAAACTATTTAGTAATAAGTCTGATTTTCAATATTCAAGTATTTAATGTTGTTAATGGAAGTTACAACCCGATATTGGGTTTTATTCGTAGACTAATGTTATTATCGATTCATATAAAATAAAATTAGTCGATAATCTTACATTATGAAGTTTCATTTTAGAAACTGGTAATCATAATCATTGGCAAGCCTTGCAAGGGGTTATTATAAGTGCCAACTTAGAAATCAATAAATAATAATTTACTGAGTTCATCACTTTATCAATAAAGTACAAATTTGTACATCTCCAAATTATCAATCTATTATTATGCTGTGCAATTCCGATTAAACGACAGTTGCACGTCTCTAATCGAGCTTCGAAATCGCGCAAAGCTAATCTAATACTGGCAAATCTACGAAACGCGGCCACAATGCTAACATTCACGTTTCACGTTGCGTTTATTGAATACAAATTTCTTAAGTGTTTAATAATATTAAAAAATAATCAGCATCATCGGTCTGGTCTTTAAATATTCCACTATCATAACCTTATGTTGTGTTCCGGCATATGTGACGCAGGTTCCAGTCCCCATTTGCGAACGGCAGCGTGTTAGCGATGCCCTGGCGTCGAAAACACCTACAGGCGACGGTAACTATTATACTTACTATTAAGTGAGCCGTCAGCCTGTCTGCTGTCCTAGAGTAATAAAAAAACGTTAAATCCCGGTTGCCAAACTAGCCACTCCGGTGATCGGGGTCCGCTTTCAGACTTTTTCTTCTCCATTTCGCTCGGTCTTCAGCATCACTAGTCAGTTCATTGCATGTCGTATCACTTAACAACGTTAAGTCAATACTGTTTGAGTCTACCCTATTAACCCCAGGACGATGATGATGTTATAAATATTCGATACACACTTCGGTACGCTTGCGGATTTCATGAGTTCGATTCCTGTTTCGCGTTGGGTGTTTGTGTATAATATGTATTTATTTATAAAGGAAAAGTAAGTATATACCTAGTCAGGTCATAAGTATTGTCACACAGTAAAAACTTTTCTTTTAGAGTGCTGGCCACAAAAAAGTTTATTGAATTCGAATTTAGAATTGTTCATGAAAATAAAAATGTATACTTTTTGAAATTTTACTCATTTTTAAATATGGAGTGGACGCTTAAAGAAGACCGTGTTGCAGTTATTGCGTTGCATCTTTGCAGTTACGCGCCAATTCAAATTTTTAACATACTGAAAAACTTTGAATATAACCAAAAGATTCGTTTATCGTACCATCAAACGATACAATGAAGACTCTAGTGTAGATGACAGGTCAAGAAGTGGTCGCCCTCGGTCTGTTAGGACTCCAGCAGTGATAAAAGCTGTGAAGGCACGAATTCAAAGAAATCCCAAACGTAAGCAGAAACTGTTGGCCCTTCAGATGGGGTTAAGCAGAACCACGGTGAAAAGGGTGTTAAATGAAGACTTGGGCTTCGGGCATATCGAAGAAAAACAGGACATCGTTTGATTGCTCGTCTAATGGACCTGAGACTGAAGAGATGCCGCGCTTTGTTGAAGCGGTACGCGGGAAAAAAATATCGGGAAATTCTTTTTTCGGATGAAAAAATGTTTACCGTAGAAGAGAGCTACAACAAATAAAATGATAAGGTGTACGCACACAGTAGTGAAGAAGCGAGCAACCGTATTCCGCGTGTCCAACGAGGTCATTTTCCATCCTCGCTCATGGTATGGTTGGGAGTTTCTTATTGGGGCTTAACAGAGGTACATTTTTGTGAGAAAGGTGTAAAAACGAATGCTGTTGTGTATCAAAATACAGTCCTGACGAACCTTGTGGAACCTGTTTCTCATACCATGTTCAATAACAGGCACTGGGTATTCCAACAAGATTCGGCGCCAGCTCATAGAGCGAAGAGCACACAAGACTGGCTGGCGGCGCGTGAAATCGAGTTCATCCGGCACGAAGACTGGCCCTCCTCCAGTCCAGATTTGAATCCGTTAGATTACAAGATATGGCAACACTTGGAGGAAAAGGCGTGCTCAAAGCCTCATCCCAATTTGGAGTCACTCAAGACATCCTTGATTAAGGCAGCCACCGATATTGACATGGACCTCGTTCGTGCTGCAATAGACGACTGGCCGTGCAGATTGAAGGCCTGTATTCAAAATCACGGAGGTCATTTTGAATAAACTTTAATGTCATAAGAATCTATGTTTTGTTAAGTTCATTTTGGTATATGAATGGTTACATAATGAATAAACTTGTTACAATTATTTTACATTAAACATGTGACAGAACTTATGACCTGACTAGGTATGTAATATATTAGTTAGGTAACAAGTACCCATAACACAAATGTTATGCTACTTACTTTGAGACTAGATGGCGCTCTGATAATTATCCCAGTATACAAAAAAATTAAATAAAAATTATACATTGTATCCTACAAAATTATCTTGTAGGTATTATTGTATATTTCACTAAACATTTTAGAATTTTAGATACTCTATATAGAATCATCTCAATCACAATTGATATTCTATATAGATACGACCGACTATGTACATAGATACGAACTCAAAGCAAACGTTTACACGTCTGATATTCTAGCTGAAGACGTACAGTAATTTGTACTCCAACATGTGTGCTGGAAGTGGTAATTCGTTTAACACTGTGAATGCAGTCATGGTTGATTGCAGAGATGCAACGTCGGGGACCAATTTCACTATTCAGTTAACGGCGTTAGACGCATTAGGATTAACATACAAAACTCATTATATTAAGGTTTTATTACCTTTTGTTTTACACACGAGTAACATGAATGCCATCAACGATATGAGATCATTGAATTTAGTTTTTGGAGACTTAAAGTTCATACTCGTTTTATGGCTGATATACATTGGAAAGCATTGATTGTAGTATAAGATTGTAATAAAGACTTTTTTCAAGATAAAATATTTTTAGATTTATTCTTCCAAGCATCGTATCCAAAATCTACTGACTTATAGTTTGGAATATTTGAACAGAAATTCATGTATTAATGAATGAATATAATCATAAAACCAAATATAAATTAATTATTAAAATAAATATACAGTGACAATTCATTTAACGTAGTCGAATGTCAAAGGAAGGGGTTATATACATACTTCTGTTAGTGGTAATATACATTACTGATATTTGTGTCTGTACTTTTTTTTTATAAATATTTATGTATAACATGTATTTACATGTTATACATAAATACCCAGACTTAGGAAACGAAACAGTCACCTCCACTGGCAATCTGACGCTGCGAAAGTCTTCATGCGACGGAGGGTGTCAATTAATAAAATTAAAGATAATTAATTAATAAAACTGCAACTACCCGCTAGTGTTAGATAAATAAACTGGAACAAATCACAAAGCGCCATCTAAACCCAAAGTAAGTATAGCACTTGTGTTATGGGTACTATAAAACTAATATATTACACACACACACACATATATATATATATATTTTGTAAATAAATACATATTATACATAAACACTTAGACGCGTGACGGGAATCGAACATGTGACCTTTGCAAGCTGAATTACGTTATCCATTACGCCACGGTGGTCGTTAAAAAATCACCCAGCATCAATAAACATAAAACTGTATTTGAACTTATTCACTCCTGATTTTCTAGTACTTTTTCAGAGCTTAACATTTGAATAAATAAACGTTTAGTATGACGCTTAATACTATAGCCCGGATGCGCAGGATAGATCATAAAAGGGAATGCCGATATTAGGCCCAAGAGTGCCCAACATATTCATAGTATGGAAAAAAATTTCAAACTGTTAACTAATGATATAAAGATGGGAATAATTATATTTAAATAAAAAGTACTCAAAAGATTGCGAAGTGTGAAAAACAACAACAATGCAACACGGGCTTGCCCTTTAAAAATAATTAATAATCAATAAATCTATTAATCTCAACCTTAATCGATCAATTAGGTATCGTGTGTCATCTTATTATTTTTAGTGCTATTGATAATTTTTTTGAACTAATTGACCAATATGATTTGTTATTGTTCATCTTAGTTTTCAACAAAAAATGTATGTAACAATTGCGTAAAATGAATATCGCGTAACGATCGGTATTGTTATTGTATACGCCTCAGTAAACGCAAGACTAGGTATAATATATAGCTTATATTGCAATCGAATCTAGTCTAAGAGTCACTCAGAAAAGCAGGTATTATTGAAATATATTTGACGAATAAAGGTCCGATTATATCTACAGACATTGAGCGTGTCAGACACGTGCCGTGGCAGATAAAATAATATTCTTTTAAACAGTGTTTATTAACGTATTTATTTCTGTCGTTACACGACCGAGCAGACATCAATAGACACGGGCCGTGCGCGGCCAGTATTCGCGGAAAGAATATTTAGTCTGAACGGTTCATGTCTTTACGTGTCTGTCTGTGGCTACCTGTCAGGCAGTGTGAATAAACCATAAGAAAACCATAGCATCGGAACTGTGCAGACGTCTTATTTAGACTCCTTCTAATTGTCTTTTCTTGAGCATAGGATGTACGGCCATGCGTTTTGCTCTTTTTTTGTTTTATCCTGCTCTTCCTCTTCTAGCAACAACGCAATCTTCTCCCACAGAGAAGTGTCTGAACATTGTGAAAGCTCATAAACTGCTTATTAGAGCAGCCCCGATGCTGACAACGGAGCCTGTCAGTGTCTGCCCCGGCACGTGTCTGGCACGCTCAGATGTAAATAAACGGTGTCTGTCCCGGAACGTGTCTGACACACTGAATGTTTGCAGATATAAACGGACCTTAAGCGGTGTGTCCTCCAAAAAGATGAGTGAGGGACACTGGCACAGATACTGGTCACAACGCTTATAGGTTATCGAAAGACATGAACATAAAAAAACATTATGGCAAAATAAATGATACATTTAATTATCCAGTTTACAATCTAAGCCACGATGGTATTAAATAATAATCGATCCGAGGGGGACTCAAATAAAAACTGTCATAACACCCGTATTAATATCAATTACTATAAGATAGCCTCCTCGCAACAGATCGTATGACATCGAATGAGTCAGATATCGATTTTATTAAACTATCTTGAGTCAATTTTATATCATTTCTAAAGATTTAAATCAATTTTTTAATATAACCTAACAGTTGTTATCTGATATACAATCATTGACTATCACCGATTTAAACAGTGAAATAATAATCTTACAATCGATTACAATGATAGGTTAATCAACTTAATTATTTACGAAATGGCAACACTACAATAAAATGATAGTTGACAGTCATTGTTGTTTTTTTTCAAACTTCGCAATGTTCGCAATCGTTTGAGTACTTTTTATTTAAATGTAATTATGCCCATCTTTAAATCATTAGTTAACAGTTTGAAATTTTTTTAACAAATATTATCTAATTTTTCCATACTTTGAATATGTTGGGCACTCTTGGGCCTAATTTAATATGGCGACCTGGCAATTCCCTTTACTTAACGTTTCGTACGTTGAGCTCCGGTAGCTCATTTTGTCTCCCCTTTTAGAAAGATAGATAGAATTCACCATCTTTCTTTTCTGACCTATTTCCGCTATTTATTGGCAGCATGATGTTTGTAATTTCACAAATACTATTCACACGACTACAATAGTCGGGTGAATTTTTCTTTTAGGTTTCCTAATTTATTTTATTATTTTTAAATATAATATGATACTATTTAATCTAATCAATGAAGTATACGTAGATGTAATAGTTCATCAGTAATAAAAATAGCTCAAAAGCCAAAAAGTGACAAATAGTTATAAATATGGTCGATATGGCCAAACTTTTCGAGAAACCCCTGGTAATCTTCTCCTGCAGGATTATCATTAAAGTATACACAAATATACTAAATGAGAGAAATAACCACGATTTTTGGAAGACAACACAAATTAGGAGACAATAGGTAATCCCCGCATATTTAGAACAATTAATAATATATTAGAATAATTTTAATAATAAAATATAAACAAATATTAATTAATAGTAAGCAAAAAATAATCTAACCTAATCTAAACTACCCTTTGCGCGCGGCTAACGGAAAAGTACTAGTATATTAGTAATAAATGACATGTTTCAGTAGAAAAAAAAATATCGCTAGATAGATTAAAGTATTTTTTTATTTAATGTTGTAGGACAGCAGACAGGCTAACGGCCCGCTTAGAATTTAGCAGTTACCCTCGCCTATGGGTGCCTGCAACGCCAGTGGCATCGCGAACACGCTGCTGCCCCATAAAGGTACAGGAATTTGGGTCACTAATGCCGGAACACAACACAAGGCTATTTTGGCGGCATACCTAAGACCAAAGTTGGTCACCATCCAGACGGGCTTGAGGCCCTACCATGTAGCTAGGGTGGGTTGTTTTGTCGCCTTTTACGACAGGCCGACCCGGCCACAGAGGTTAGTGTTCTTTCTCCGCCCCTGCACGGATAAAAAGTATTCTGAATTCATTTATGCAAAAAAGATAATTTCTCAAAAATGGAGTTGTCTTAGCTGTCGTCGATAAACATTTGGCAACAGCCAAACATACTTACTTTCAAAACTTCATTTATATTTATTATACCAACAGGTATAGTAATTTATAATACTTTAAAAAAGTTCGATTCAAATTTATGCAAGCAAAACAAAATACTGCCAGCCCTAGAGAACGAATTTGTGTATCGAATATAATTTCCGGTTCCTCTATCAAGCTGTAATTAATTAGGCTGAATTAGGTTAAACTATACAATGTCCTTTTACTCGTATTATAAAAGGTATGTCTATTTATACTTGTCGTATGTTTAGAAAATATTATGTAAAATACTATACGCAACCAACGAATTATAAACTTCTCCGTCATCATCATCATAGCGTTGAATTCCGGTTGCAACCCAAACGCTTTCCGATTTTTTCTTCTCCACTTCACACGATATTCTGCAAGTCAAGAAACAGGCAATGCAGAGGCGTATTCTTCGTCCTGTATTTCTCCGCGACTCGTTTGGACAAAAACTGGGTCCATGGTCCCATGACCAGGGCGAAACCCATACTGACATCCCGAGACAGTGCAACTCCTGCCGAATCCGAGAGTCGATAACCCTCTCGAAGCGCTTCTTGGTGTGGGACATGATCTTTATTCCACGGTAATTGCCGCACTTCTGCACCGATCCCTTGCCTTTGAAGACTGGAGTAATGATACTCAGCCTCCATTGGTTCGGGGTCGTACTGGTGAGGAGTGTCCGGTTAACCAACCTTTTTAAAAAGGTTGGTTAAGATGCCCACACCACGAGAGCCCATCGCCTTCCAGGCTTCGATGGGGACTCCATCGGCTCCGACAGCTTTCCGATTTTTCATGCGGCGAAGACAATTTTGGACTTCTGCAGGAGACTGAACTGTAATTGTAATTTATTAATGTATAATAGTATTGCTGTATTTTTTCATAATATATAATCTTAATATTTGTATTTTGACATTGATTTTATGTAATGAGTTATTAATCAAAATATTTTATTTAATGTGTATATTGAAACTAACATTAAATTAAATAAAATTACTATTACACAAAATAATTATAATTCAAAACAAAACATACTCATTAATAATTAACAGAAACTCAAGCAATGATATTTTAATGCCAAAACTAATTGCAATACTGTAATTGCAATGTCCACGTGGAGAAATTTCAATTTATTGAAATGGAGGTTTAGTTTTGTATATTAACCATTGGTTGCCAAACTTTTAGAACTGGCCTCTATTTAGGTGACGCTAAGAATATTCGATGTTTTTCTTGCATATCTTTTTGAATTAGAAACGTGTCATGTAAAGATACCAATCCGAAAAGGCATGCAGTTTGTTGGTGTATGTTTGTAATTCGAGTGTAAGTCAAAGTTGATATTCAACACTGTTAGCTCAGGCATTCACTACTCGTTATAAGGCTCTCTTGCGTCAAGCACAGAGGGGTATGCTGCCATGACCACCCTTGCTATCTTTTGCTAGCCATTTGAGTGGTCACAGTACCAGAGCGGTACATCCCATATACCCGTATCGGCTTCTCGGCGGCTTCCGAGGCAGCATTAATCAGGTTTAGTTTTCCTCAGGTAAAAAAAGTGGCTACGTAAGTTGTCTAATAAGACTGTGTCTGTGGGTTCAAGCGACTTAAGCTAAAGACTGAGATAAGAATATCTATGTATGTATGTTTGTGTTTGTATTTGGACTTGAAAAAAGTATTTGGACTTTTCCATCCATCTACCAAGTGGATTTTTTTGATGGAATATATTTCAGTTATCAATTTAACTCCTTGGGGTCGATGTTACCACTTTGGAAATAGCTTTGCAAACGGTAAGTCTAAATTGTGTTCATATTTTGCATTACATTTCTGTTTTCAATTTGCTTATTTCATAATTGGGAAATCGTAATGCACTTGTTGCAGTTATCGATTTGGTAAGTTAATATTACTTTTAATGTTATTCATACAAGCTTTAACTTTTTCATTATAATTATTAAATACTATTTAAATTACAAAACTCCCTGATCTTCTTTCCGTACAAAAGTAGTTAACAAACTAAATAATTAATAATATTAAATTTCGAAAATTATTTTTAACCCTAGATATATAGAGGTACAAAAAATACAATCACCAACCTATAACGCAATAGTTTGGGTAAAGGTAACAGTTAAAAAATTGAGATACACTCAATCAGTGTAAAAAAAACTGTCATGAATTCTATGCTACCTTTAATCTATCAAACCTGTTACACGTGTCCAGTACCATAACGTTGCCATCAGAAACCCCTTTCTGTTGACAACACTGGAGAAGTCAACTGATTGGAGAGAAAAAAATTACAGTTTCAAAAAAAAAACTAAAAAACATGCTTTTATAGAATTAACATAAAATTAATTTTATTGTAAAAAGTGTGGGTTGTCAATTGTTATAAATATTTTATTGACAGATATTGGTAGAAGTAGTTATTTTGAAAATATCTTAAAAAGCACCCCACGCATTTTTACAATAAAATTCATTTTTTGTTAACCCCACTATCACTATAAAATTATTATTTACTTATTAGTTTAATTTTCTATAAAAGTGTGTTTTTAGTGTATTATTATCGGATATATCTACAAAGTTTGAACGAAATCTGGTCCTTTAAAGTGGGTCAAAATCACGCCCAAAGGAGTCGGTTACAAAGATACAGGTGAAGCTAATAAAAAGCGTGTAAAAAGGGTTACTCGAACAACTAGTAGCTAGAGGCAATCCATTACTTCGTGATGTTTTGTGACGTAATACCGCAATCCAGCCATCTTAATGCGAGGATGCTAAAAAATAAAATTTTAACGTAGTCGATACATGTATTTTTTTTTTATATTTTGATGAATTCATGATTCCAGCAAAGTAAATTCGTAACAAACTTTCTGCTATTCAGCCTCAAAGATTTCAGATTTAATAAAAGCACTTGATAAAAAATCAAGAGTCAAGGAATGTACACAATGTATGCGCCGATTATATTATGCTTGAATATGAAAATTTTCGAGAAATACATACTGCCAGTGATGATTTACGGGGCTGAACTGATGACGGGGATGGTCCACAAATTTCAAGTCACTTTGCGAGCTATAACTATGTGTTTCTTTTATAGAAAAAAATGAAACGGAGAAATTCAAAAGAAAACCAAAATTACCCACCTAACTCGCAAAATATGCATGCAGAAGCAGCAGTGGGTCACGCCTGTCACAGCACCGATGGGCGCTGGAATAAACGAGTCCTTGAGTGGAGATCACGTCTCGGCAAGTGGTTGCCGTTCGGGGCTAGATGAGAAAAGCAAGGAACTGGAGTTTGTGGCACAAACTTGTGGAGGATAGTCCAGTAGTGAACAACAAACAGCTGACGGCGACAACGTGCAGATTATTTCCAAAGTTATATGAACAGCACACCTTAATACTAAAATAAACAAAGGTTATTTGACCGTTGTATCACCTTAATTAAGAGTGTAACCTTTACGACCTCATAAGAGATATAATGACGACATTACTCTGAGGTATTCAATGTCTCATATTATCACTTTTATGCTACTCACAGATCGTGACTCTAATTAAGTTATGTAATTGTGAAAGGTTATGTAAAATATTACCTAAAGGAAAAGGTAGCATGTGTAATGTTATTTAAAATAATAAGATATGGTGAATTCGGAAACCGTGGTAAACAACAGAGCGCTTATGTTGTAGGTACTTGGTAATGGTAATGGTAAGGTAGACAACCTTACCATTTGTAGACTTTTCTAATGAATACATATAATATATAAACATCCACATTCGAAACGGGAAAGGACCCCTCAGGGGTTCCAACTTGTGTAAAATTACTGATATCATATTTTTGGCTTTAAGCTTTATGGCCAAAAATGTGATATCATTCGGATAACTTACAAAAAAAGCAATAAAGTCTATAACAAGTATATCGATTATCAGGAGGAGTTGATGCGGTCCCTAAAGGCCATCCATCCATCTAAACCATACTATGTAGATTAGAAATGAAACTTATCCTTTTCAAGAGATACCGTCGCTAAACTACAGTCCATTGAGAAATTCATAAAGCAGATTACTGAAACTATTCCTAACTTATCTAATATAAGTTCTGCAAAGGTGTTAATTGTTTCGATGTTTCATTGTAGTAGAATATCAAATAGCAGTAAGACAGTGAATCATAAGTTTATTTAAATTGTGATTTAATACGTGATTATGCTAGCTATGATAGCTGCTCGAGTAGATTGTCCTTACATGAGGCACTGTAGCAATCAACACATTCATGAATATCCTTTGTGACATTGTTATTTAATACTTTATATTTTTTGTTATTTATACAATAATATATGTATTGTAATTATGTCTTGTAGTTAACGGTAGGCAAATGTAATTAATGTTATGCAAATCTATGGGTCGTACAATGTTTGACCGGATTTAAATAAATAGAATGAGAAATAAATTAAACGTTTTAAACATTATCTAAATTTATTAATCCCAAAAGTAATCAACAATGATGTGTTGCCAATTCGATTTTTGCGAAAACCCCCCAAATAAATGCCACGATTGGCATTTATTTGGGGGGTTTTCGCAAAAATTGTTGAACAAAGGTTGAACAAAGTTTGATATCGATCAAACTTTGTTCAACGTCTCTTGAAGAACTGTGGCAGTATCCAACGGTTCTTCCGCATTTTATATATGCATATCGCTGTTCGATCCTTAACAATGGTACAACATAAAGTATTAAGGTATCAAAACGTATTGTAGCGAAGTAGAAAACATTACGTATCAGACTTACTTTATATGGTATATCTTGGTGTTAGGTTAGGTCTGTCAGACTATTTAAACTCAGCTGCGATAAGTCACACAATTCAATTGGAATTTCGTCGGAGAAGACCACTTCGCTTCAGGGGCTCTGTTTAAATTTCATTCATTTTGTTAGTGTTAGTAAAATAAAACACACTTTTAACTAGCTGAACTAAAACAGATCCTATATTTTAGTTAATATAATAATAATTATAATATTCAATAAGTAAAAAAAAATTGTGTGATTAAGAAGAAAGTATTTTATAATAAAAATTTATGGAGTGCTAGATTTCAATTATTGCGAATATTTTATTGACAAATATTGGTAAAGTCATAATCTAATATTTAAAAAGCAACCCACGTTTTTTTAAACTGGATGAAAACCTCGTTCAGATATTCCGTAGATACGTTTTATGACAAAATAAAGCATGTAAAAAGAATCTCGTGATATATTATAGACCCTAATGTTCTACGATTCATCTTATAATTATGAAGTTTAAAATACAGACTTTCAATGCATAGCTTCGGGTTTCTTAGTGTGGCAATCGTAATTAATCAGCTATACAAACAACCAATCATCTATGTTGATGTGCAATCAGTTTCACTGCATCAAATATTACTGATTTTATTGTATCTAAATGCAAAAGTTTCCCTTTTTCAACGCTCTGTCCAATTTCAAGAGCCGTTCCGTGAAGTGAAGATTAAGATTTGTTAGCTCCTTGAACCTCTGTCTACACTATCAAAAGTAAAGTTTCTTGTAAAAGCAAAAGGGCCATTTATAACGTAGACCCTTTGTACTCGTAAGTATAAATAATATCAAGAGGTAACTTTTGTTTTGAGCTATATTGAAAGTTTTTGGTGGTAACTTAAGATTGCTGTGTGGTATCATTTTCGAGAATTTAAAATTCTCTTAATATGATTTAATCAATTAATTAATTGGATATTTAGATTCTTAAATTTATATTTAATTTTTTTTTTGCTTATAAACTGTTTGAGGTATTAATAATACAAACAGGATGGACAGGAGAAGGAGAACATAAACCGAAAATGTAACTAACTATATAGGAAATTATTCCTAAAATTCTGGAAAAATGCCTTCATCTACTTAAATGAGTTTCCAGAATATTAAACTACCTTCATTCTTGCAGATGATTACATCGGAAGTGACTGTGGAACAACCTAGTAAGTTTCTGATGCATGTATTGCGGGATGTGTATACGTTTACCCTTACTTAAATTCACATTCCGTAGCGTCGCTTCAACTTTAAATATTCGTATTCTGTTTTATTCCTCATGTCAATATATAATGTTACAAGTTCAATAAATTTTGAAGATAGTATCGTGGAACCTGAAATGCACAGGGAGGGACTAAATTAAGGTCGCACGCATTAACTTTATTTTCTCAGTTAATTACAATTTTTTTTAATTTTAGCCTTTAACATGTATTTTTTATGTTTATATTTTAAATGTATTATAAGAAGAAATTTAAAATGTAATTGAGAATTGTAAAGATGCGATTCGTCGTAAATTTATAAAGCTAATGGAAGGTAGACACGAAAGCGTAGTGAATAATTTAACTATCGTTTGTGCAGAGTTCACAGAGTTCCACTTCTGGGGTTCTCTATTGGACAAACAACAATTATGCTCACTATCTGTATTCATGTGTGAACTATGGGTTATGGACAATTCAGATTAATTCTTTTTTATTGCTGTGAAACAGAAGACAGGCTAACGGCCACTTATATTAAGTATGTAGTAACCGCCGCCTACTGTTTGCGACGCTTTTGCTCCTGCAACCGCTAAAACGGTGCTGCCTGCATAGGAAACTGGAACGTTAGTCACTTATATAGTAATAATCTAACACTAGTCTAGATTACAACACAAGGCTATTATGGTGGCATATTTAGATAGAAGGGTTACAATGCACTCGGGCTTGGGGCTACGAGTACCTAGGATTGTTTATTCGCCTACAGGGCGCGTCCAGGAGCAGGTGAATGTTTAAAAAAAGGCTAGGGGTCACAATCACCCGAACGATATAATTTTATTAAACGATCAAATCCGGACCATCGCGTTTGCTGACAATAAAATAACTATTAGTATATACTACACAACTCTTGCCTACTAAGCGTTGTATATTGGTGAACAGTATTGTCGAATTTATTTTTTCCTAACCACTTTATAGTGGTTATTATTTATTATTATTAAGTTATTATTATGGTTTATACCATGACTTTGATTTTAAGATTCTGAATAATTTATTCAAAATAATTAACGCTTAAACAGTTGCAGTCAAAATTTTGGAAAAAATTTAAAGCAGAGATAAGTTCAAAAATATTAAATATCTCAATTACCAGCTCAATGGACCTGATGGATATGACCTACGCAAGGTTGCCGGTCAGAGCTATAGGGACTGGGATTTGTGGCGAAAATTTAAATAACTTTGCGGTGCCCTACGTACAGTAGTAGCCTTCGATTACTTGACATCGTTCACGACATCATTGTTTCAAAATATGGTCATAATTATAATAGGGGTTAAAGTATGAAAATGCCGTTGTAATAGATACTTTTTAGACATAAATCCTTCATGGTGTGAGATTTTCGAGAAACTTTTTTCACGTGATACCTATGAAGTTTATCTTTTAAAAAATGAACACATTCGATTTTTGACTTTCAATTGTTTTGTTTATTCAGCTGAGATCCGAAAGATAAATACTTCGCAAATTCGAGTCATTTTTGAATATGAGTTCCCACACGCAACTAACGTGCCAGAAACAGCTTTCGTAATGGAAACTTCGACTTGAAGAACGAACCACGTAGAGCACCGCCCACACAGGCCCAACAGGCTGAACTAAAGGAGATGGTGGAAACCGATCCGAGTTAGCGTCACAGGACGCTACACAGGAATTAGCGTCATGCGCATGATGATGAACACGATGAGTGCGAAACGAGGCTTGAAACACCTCGTCCGTGTCTCGTCGTTATAGCGGTAAGGAAAAACTTAAACTTCTCTGTCGTGCGAGAGGAGTAACTTCCGTCTGGTTCAGTCTAGAAAAGAGATAACTATATATCTGAGATGTGCTATTGATACCGAGTTTTCTGGTATACCTACCTTAATACCGGGTTTTTAAGGCCTCGTACCGCATTGAATAAATAAAAGTTTAATACAATGCGTTACGAGGTTGCGAAGACCTCGTACCCCGCACACCTCGTACCGCACCGCTAGCTTCACGCGGTTAGAGTTGTACAAAACGTTGAACGCTGCGCCCGCGACGATAATATAATAAGATGTCGAAACGTTGCCGAAGAAAGCTAATTAATAATATTATTGATGATGAAGAGGAATTGGGTGGTAAATCTAATTCAAAATTACCGATATTTGTAAAACAGGTAAGTTTCCAATCAATATTTACAAATTATACTCAGTCTCGCTACACCTAATCAACCCATTTCAAAAATACACAATCAGTTTTTTTATTTTCAGAACCCACTCAAACAAACAATCCACATCATCTCGAAAAAGGATCAAAGAAAGGATATGTGCAGGATGCTACGAAAAACTTCGCACCTTCTTATCAAGTCGTGAGGCTGACAAAAAAGCAAAGAAAATTCTCACAGAATGTATCGGTTGCAAAAAATATTATTGTTTGATCTGTTTTAATAAAAAGCATCCATAAGTACAATTAAATTAAATTGATACTTTTTTCCCATCACTAAACAATATGAAAAACTGCCCTTTTTCGGTGCGGTATGGGGTACATAAGACCTTACATTTTATTTTACCTATAGAATCTAAACTAAATAATTTGCCCTCAGGCGGCGGCAGATTTAGGTTAATCAACTCATTGATAATAATAATCGCGACAAAAACCGTACAATTCGCCTTATTTGGCGCTAAAAAAGGATTTTTGTCTCCTGTGGGCGGTGGGGCTTATTAAGCCTCGTGCCGCTACAACCTCTGGTTCTGAACGAGGTTTCAAACGTCTCGTAACGCAGTAATGGAAAGTACAGATAAATCAGTGCCGCTGGGAACGTGTTAACGTTACTTTACCTACAATATTGACTCGTTTGCATCAAATCAATAAGGTAAAAAAATATAAAAATATGGGTGTATCGTGATTTGACTGATCTGCATAAAGAAATGCATGTTGCCTTGTTGAATCAGCACAGAAATTAAGGAATATTGGATCGAATTGTGACATGTGACAAAAAGTGAATTATTTACGATAACGTAAGTGATGCAATTGCTGGCCCCATGTTAAAGCCGCAACAGTGCCCTAAAGCAAAGCTTACCAATTAAAAGGTAATGGTAACTTGTGAATTGATCTTCACCATTATTGTTCCATGATAACGCAAGACATCACACTGCACAAGAAACCGTTGTAATTCTACAGGAGCTGAAATTAGAAATCATACGTCATCCACCGTACTCGCCACACCTTGCTCCAACGGACGACCATTTTTTCCGTGATTTGGATAATTTTCTACGTGATAAAATTATCTTCCCAGGAGGCAGTACAAAAAACTTTCACATAGTTTGTCGAGTCTAAATCCCCAGAGTTCTATCGTAAAGGCATAAATGAGCTTCCGTTTAGATAGCATCAATGTATAGGTAATGAGGGTAAATATTTTTATTAAATAATGTTACATCTTAGAAAAATCAAGTATTAATTTTTCAGTACAAATCGGCAATTTCACACTTTGACCCCTAATATTTTTATTCGCTCTAATAATTATACATCGTCAATCTGATACTAGTTAAATAATAATCAGCATATTTTTGTTCCTAGGACGTATAGGTAACTTCTTCTAGCTTTCTGCTAGCAACTAACGACATATAAAATAGCGACCAGTTGAATTTTTTGTGTTCTTCATAAGGAACAGGCAAAGATCATACAGCCGAGTCATTTCAAGATAAAACGAGCAATATACATATTAAAATGTGTTTTGTATTTGAAATTAGAAAAAATATTAAATATTTATGAGTAGAATAATTATTAAGGTCACTAGTGCAAAACAACATCTTGTTTATGTTTGACTTAACCGAGAATACATTATTTCTAAATAATAATACTCATTATTAAGTGTATTTCATAGATATAACATAAAATATTCCCAATGACATTAACCACTTTTTCATTCTGAGCATCAGTATGAGATATGTCTTATGAGATAAATGTTGCCTGTAAGCGATTCTGACCAGAAGGATTTTAATTAAAACTCATATATCACGCAAATACAATATTTCTGTCTTTTCAACTGACAATGAGATTTATATGTATCTAGGTATATTAAGTATATCTATGTTGTATACTATGTTGTGTAGTATATATATGTTGAATTTGATTCAAATCTCGAGTCTAGTCGAGTCTAGGTATTTAAATTTTATCTATACTTATACTATTATAAAGAGGAAAGATTTGATTGTTTGTTTGTTTGTTTGCATTGAATAGGCTCCGAAACTACTGACCCGATTTAAAAAATTCTTTCACTGTTGGGAAGCTACACTATCCTCAGGTGACATAGGCTATATTATATTTTCAAAAAAATTAGGGATCCTTACTAAAACTCCAATAATGTAACCCAAGGTGTAAAAAAATTACCTAAAATATTATTTAAATCGTGTGCGTTGCGAAAACTATTGGTGATAGAATAAAATAATGTACTACAACTTTGCAGAACACATTATTTACAAAAAGTGTCGAAACAGCATATGTCTAACTATTATAGTTATGCCACAATAAGTGTTCTTTTATTTTAAAAATTTAATTGAAATGCCGCCCCTAGAAAAGACTCTTTATTTGGATCTTGGTATTAATCCTTATCAAAATAAATTACTTCATATTCAAAACTGCTTCAATACCTTTTTATAACTTTTTGAATTATTCAATTCGGATATTCCATTCGAAAGATATCACGAGTTTAAAAATGTAAGTATTAGAAAAATGTTGCGTGGTAGCCGCTCACCCTGTTCGGCTAGCTAGGCAGCACCTTATGCAATGTAGGCGTGCGTCACTGGGGTTTTTACAAAAATTAGAAAAAAACTTATTAAAAAATAACGCAAAATAAATAAAAAATAATAACAAAAAAATCATTAAAATAAAAGATCATAGAAATAATAATATCAAACTTTCTTTATAATTTTATTTTTTTAGTAACCTGACGCAAATAGAAGGGTTTATGTGTGTGTATCTAATTTTTAATTTTGAAATTTTTGTTAAATTCTCGTGCGAAGCTGGGGCGGGCCGCTAGTACTATATAATATAAAGACTATGGACTAATTGTAAATAAATACATATTATTATAAAATATATATCAAATCAAATCAAATGTCATTTATTCATCAACACATTAAAAAACCGATTAAACATTAACTACTCGGCACCAAATTAGGCGCAGCCAGTTTTTGGAAACCGGCTTATATTAAATAGCAAATGAATTAAGTACGTTTAATATAATCAAATTGTATATATAGAGAGAAAAATATATATATAAATTACTAGAATAAAGTCTATATTAAATAATGATATTTTTATTGATAATACTACGAAATTAAACATGTACAATATTAATAAGAGTAAATAATTATTAATATAAAACAATTGTAGTGTGGGAATGTGTAAGCGTGCGTGCATGCGTGCGTGTGCGTGTGTGTGTGTGTGTGTTTAATTGTGTGTGCGTGAGAGTATGTTCAATATTAATTTTACATTATATTTATTATAAACATTATACGTATACTATGTTTTTTTATTTCCAAAAGTATATCAACAATAAATCAGTTGTCTAGTACACATATAACAAGAGCTCCGGTACTAGATGACGTTGTGTTGTCACTGTATATGACGCATGGAAGTCGTTGCACCACTGCGTCTATCAAAATATATTTTCAGCATATTCTATTAAGTACTGGAATTGTAAGGAGACCCATTAAGTACGTTAGTATCTAACTCATCCTCATTTGACAATAAACGAGGCTCTGATGGAAAGTTTTCCATTCGCGGTTGGAAGGTCAGAAAGCTGTTGCTCTAGTTAAAACCTACTAAAGATAAATATATCCAAGAGACAATACGAGTAAATTATGCCAGAGGTACACCACAGGCTCCAAAAGAAAAATGTTAAATTTTAAATGCAATTCAAGTATAAACATATATGTACTTATAAATAGTTGCACTCTATTTTATCCTTATTAATCATACCTTCCATACAAGGTTGTCGCGAAAGCCTACGCATCGCAAATATGAAGTAATGGACTTGCATCCATTGTTTTCAAACAATATGTAGTGTTCTTTGTTCACAACGCGGCCTGAAAAGTGCTTGTATGGAAGTTCTGATTCATTTAAGTTCGCCTTACGTTTCCATGTTTATCGGAACTCTGTAGCTTATTAGGTCAAGGCTTATGTTCTACAGGATTGGATATCACGCGGAAAATGCAATTTATAAAATGCGCTTTGAAAAGTGCTTTAACGCTTTAAGATCAGGTGATATATATTTAATACTAGTTGACCCGGCAAACATTGTTCTGCCACATGAATTTAAAAAAGAGTAGCCTATATCCTATCTATGACTATATCGAAATTCATCAAAATTGGTTCAGCGCTTTTGGCGTGAAAATGGAACAAACAAATAAAGATATTATTAATACAACGATTTGTGCGAATAGTAGCCATTTTCACCGACTAACAGGAGAATGTTGTCATTGTGCAATATTAAAATTATTTTAGCCTATCGTCATTATTAATGGTAATTTTTTTGTTAAGATGTTAATAGTTAACAAACAAATACGAGTTTAATATCCTCAAAAAATATTTATCATCATTAAGTGTTTAATACCGGTTGTATTAATAGTTTTCCGGTGAAAACTGCGGTCAAACTCGCGTCACATCTGCGGTACTCAATATTCATGCGTACGAAGGCGCACCGGAGTGGTTTTAGTGTATAAACATCTCTACAGAATGTGGACGTAACAGCACATTACAAGAAAGTCACATTTACCCCTCGCGTTGGAGCGTTGGAGCCAATCCCTGACGTTTGTTTATTTTTTAGTCAGATAATCTACAAGAATATGATGAAATGGCTTGTGCCATCTATCAACACTTAAGAAATTTGAAAGATGGTGTTAACATACATGGGAATAGATAATTATACGATCAAGATTTCTGAAACAAAAACTTTAATTCAAAACTTTATTCTAGATTAGTGGAAAGAAGTGATAAAAATATGGTTTTCATATCAGGAAGAGGATCACAAAGTTTACCCTTATAAATGCCACAACGGCCACTATCTTGGTAAGTTTTATCACTGCTAAGTTTTAACTGCCAACCTTTTTATCCATTTTTATCTACTTCATTGACTTATTGACTTATGTATATCTTCTTGTTCCGGAACTAGTCTTAGTAGTAATTTTAAGCTAGCTGAACTCGGCTACCCTTAACAACAATAGCCCATAAGCTATGATGCAGCTTCTTAGGTAAATAAGGCTGAAAAGCTATGTTGTATATATGTATACTTAAATAAACGTCATTTTATCCATGCAGAGGCGGAAAAAGAATACTAACCTCTGCGGCCCGGGTCGGCCTGTCGTAAAAGCCGACAAAACAACCCACCCTAGCTACGTGGTAGGGCCTCAAGCCCGTCTGGATGGCGACAACCTTTGGCCTTAAGTATGCCGCCATAATAACCTTGTGTTGTGTTCCGGCATTAGTGACCCAAGTTCCTGTACCCTTATGGGACAGCAGCGTGTTCACAATGCCATTGGCGTTGCAAACACCCAAAGCGGTAACTGCTAAATTCTAAGCGGGCCGTCAGCCTGTCTGCTGTTCTACAGCAATAGAAAATAAATAAAAATGATTTTAAGATGGTGGATGTAGGCTTCCCTCAGTTTGCGGCACTCCTGCCGATCCCTTTTTCATATCCAGCCCCGACCAGCAACCTTATGCAGCTTGTGTATCGGAACGGGCGTTCATGCCTTCCGACACAGGCTGCATAAAGATTACGGTTGTTTCTTTATGACCCGCATCTGTGTGGCTAAAAATCTGTAGCCTCAAATGTTGTTGTTAAGGGTAGCTGGCTAATAATCTGTAGATCTCTGTAGCGCTGGCGTTAATACGTAAGTACCGAAATATGTTTTACATATTTAGTGTTTTTATTATCTTCACGTTTGATTACGTTCTGTAGCAATGTCATGCAATTAAAATCACACAGTTATGTTTAGCGTAAGGTTTGAATCAGTAATAACAAGAATAAAATGCTAAATAATTATAAAACCTACACAATATATGATACTTGGATACTTGGAGGATGACTATACAAAATAAACAATTTCTACACATATTAATTTGAAACACGTGGAACACAGAATAAAGGCTAAATTCATTTTTAAATCCGCTGGAGGCGATCAAAGCTTTGACGCTTGTTGTGCAATATCAGTAAACTTAAAAAGGTTCGTTTTACAAAGGGGTCTGATCTGAACCGAACACCAATTAGATTCCTTTTACAGTAAAATACGAACAAAACCTGTTCAAATATTTGACATACAACTCCTAAACCGGAAGAAGTTTCTTCATGTTATGCTGTTTGCTAAATATCTGAACAGATTTTAAGAAAATTGGTAAACTTAGTAAAAAATTTTAAATATACAAAGGATTAAGTAGGTCCCACAATGACCTTCGGGATTCAAGTAAACCTCATCTGCAAGCTGGTGCACGCAGCTCAGCGACGGTCGAAGATCTGGCATAATCGTTGTCTTTCAGGGTTTCATGATCATATAAATAAATGTATTGGGATAATTCGCACAGTGCCATCTAGTTCCAAAGTAAGTAGCATTGTACTTGTATTACTGGTACTAGACTATACCTAGTCAGGTCATAAATTCTGTCACATGTTTAATGTAAAATAATTGTAACAAGTTTATTCATTATGTAACCATTCATATACCAAAATGAACTTAACAAAACATAGATTCTTATGACATTAAAGTTTATTCAAAATGACCTCCGTGATTTTGAATACAAGCCTTCAATCTGCGCGGCCAGTTGTCTATCGCAGCACGAACGAGGTCCATGTCAATATCGGCGGCTGCCTTAATCAAGGACGTCTTGAGTGACTCCAAATTGGGATGAGGCTTTGAGCACGCCTTTTCCTCCAAGTGTTGCCATATCTTGTAATCTAACGGATTCAAATCTGGACTGGAGGAGGGCCAGTCTTCGTGCCGGATGAAGTCGATTTCACGCGCCGCCAGCCAGTCTTGTGTGCTCTTCGCTCTATGAGCTGGCGCCGAATCTTGTTGGAATACCCAGTGCCTGTTATTGAATGAACATGGTATGAGAAACAGGTTCCACAAGGTTCGTCAGGACTGTATTTTGATACACAACAGCATTCGTTTTTACACCTTTCTCACAAAAATGTACCTCTGTTAAGCCCCAATAAGAAACTCCCAACCATACCATGAGCGAGGATGGAAAATGACCTCGTTGGACACGCGGAATACGGTTGCTCGCTTCTTCACTACTGTGTGCGTACACCTTATCATTTTGTTTGTTGTAGCTCTCTTCTACGGAAACATTTTTTCATCAGAAAAAAGAATTCCCCGATATTTTTTTCCCGCGTACCGCTTCAACAAAGCGCGGCATCTCTTCAGTCTCAGGTCCATTAGACGAGCATTCAAACGATGTCCTGTTTTTCTTCGATATGCCCGAAGCCCTAAGTCTTCATTTAACACCCTTTTCCCCGTGGTTCTGCTTAACCCCATCTGAAGGGCCAACAGTTTCTGCTTACGTTTGGGATTTCTTTGAATTCGTGCCTTCACAGCTTTTATCACTGCTGGAGTCCTAACAGACCGAGGGCGACCACTTCTTGACCTGTCATCTACACTAGAGTCTTCATTGTATCGTTTGATGGTACGATAAACGAATCTTTTGGTAATATTCAAATTTTTCAGTATGTTAAAAATTTGAATTGGCGCGTAACCGCAACGATGCAACGCAATAACTGCAACACGGTCTTCTTTAAGCGTCCACTCCATATTTAAAAATGAGTAAAATTCTAAAAGTATACATTTTTATTTTCATGAACAATTCGAAATTCTAATTCAATAAACTTTTTTGTGGCCAGCATTCTAAAAGAAAAGTTATTACTGTGTGACAATACTTATGACCTGACTAGGTATATATATATATATATATATATATATATATATATATATATATATATATATATATATATATATATATATATATATATATATATATATATATATACCGCCGAAAAAACTGAAAGCCTGAACATAATAAACCTTCTTTTTATTAACCTTAATAACTAAGTTCTTAAACGAATAACTTCGTAAACGCTCGGCATTTTCCGACAAAGGGGCGTGTCTCGCTGCGCTGCCGCCACGCATCACGTTTTACGTAATTAATTTGCTTGTTTGGCGCCGAGTCAAAATTACTTAGGTATACTTACATTCGTTTAAGAACTTAGTTATTAAGGTTAATAAAAATAAGGTTTATTATTTTTAGCTTTTTTCATTTTTTCGGCAGTTTAATTTTTTGTTAAATGTTTTTATTTTATAATTTTTAACCGACGAAAAAACGGAGGTGTTCCTCAATTCGACGCGTATATATTTTTTTAATTTTTTTTTTGTGAAAACTTATTTAGGCGCTTCGAGTACTTTTTGGGTGAACAATTTTTGGTTTGTAAAGAAGTGTTAGTTACCAATTCAATCTTTAATCCTTGATAATAAACACTTCTTTATAAACCGAAAATAATAATCTAATAGCTCGACGATACAATTCACAAGTTACTTAGTTTTCACTTCTATCGGCAGTCCCTAAAGACTGCTCCGCATGTTTTTGACCTGTCTGCGGCTATTGTGATTTTGCAACCTCGTCTGCTTATCGCCCAAGTCTAAGATGCGCTTGCTTAGTATCTGGGAGTTGGCCCACACGTCAAGGTACTCCGCTTGCTGGAGAGATTTAATTTAATAGAAACCGGTACTCAAGTCCACAGTAGCCTAATGGTATCGCAGAGACGAATCAAGAGGTTTCGGGTTCCTATATTGGCATGTACCACTTAGGCAGTTTTTCGCGCCTAATGAGTATTTTATAACTTAATGACCATTTGATCAGAATGACGGAAAACGTCGTGAGGAAATGCATCTCGAACAAGCATGGCGGGTATACTATCAGTTCCCATCATTAGAAAGCCCCGAAATTAACAGCGAGATGTTTTAGGCTGTAATTATTAGTCAAGTCTCCAATTGGTTTTTTTTTTATTGCTGTAGGACAGTAGATAGGCTGACGGCCCGCTTAAAATTTAGCAGTTACCGTCGCCTATGGGTGTTGGCAACGCCAGTGGCATCGCGAACACGCTGCTGTTTGTTAAGGGTACAGGAACTTGGTTCACTAATGCCGGAACACAACACAAGGCTATTATGGCGTCATACTTAAGACCGAAGGTGGTCGCCATCCAGACGGGCTTGAAGCCCTACCACGTAGCTAAGGTGGGTTATTTTTTCGCCTTTTACGATATCGCCCCTGCACGGATAAAATCATCCGCATGGATAATCATCGTCTCAGCGTTAAATCCCGATTGCAACCCAAACTTTCGCTTCAGTGCCAGATTTCCGCTTTCTAACTTTTACTTCTCCACTTGGCACGGTCTTCAACATTCCTTGAAATTAGTCTCTTGACACGCATATCTTTACGACGTCAAGCCAGCACTTTTTGAGCTTACCCTTCTTGCCAGGCCCCAGTTGAGATGGCATGGTCAGCCACCTGTTCTCCACGTAAGTAACCGGTTGCCACAAAGTAACTGTACCGGTTGGATAATAAAACGTCATTACATTTCAGTTGGGAAATGCGACTTGTTTTGACACGAAGCGGGTAAACCCGACACTGACTGCTGACTGATATGCATTGGTGTTCTGTAAAGGATTAGTTCACACTTCCTTAGCTATCACCATTCTTACGTTAAATCTCGTTGTCTATCGAAACAGGATGCAGCTTTCAGGCTTCTCTTCTACATCGCGCAGTCTTCCGCATCGGTACAGATATACTATAAGACGTCATACCAGCACTTCTACAGTCTATAAAGGCGGCCAACTTCATGGGGTAGTTACGAACACCTTTATAATCAACTAATAAGATTGGTTTGGCTTGGTGAGAAAACATATTTTATGTTACTCGGAAATACAAGATATTTTTTTTTATTGCGTAGGACAGCAGACAGGCTGACAGCCCGTTTAGAATTTAGCAGTTACCGTCGCCTATAGGTGTTTGCAACGCCAGTGGCATCGCGAACAAGCTGCTGTCCCATAAGGGTACAGGAACTTGGGTCACTAATGCCGGAACACAACACAAGGTTATTATGGTGGCATACTTAAGACCAAAGGTGGTCGCCATGCAGACGGGCTTAAGGCCCTACCACGTAGCCAGGATGGGTTGTTTTGTCGCCTTTTACGACAGGCCGACCCCGGCCACAGAGGTTAGTATTCTTTCTCCGCCCCTGCACGGATAAAGATATATCGAAAATACAAAAAATAATCGATTTATTGCAGGAAGAAACAATTATATTATAGCTCATTATTAGTCACAAAATCTGTAGTGAATAATTTAGAATTGAACTAAAGATATTGTTGCGTTTTCAAACCTACATAAGTGGCCTCGCATAGTCGTATTTGTGGGCTCCATCCTTAGGAAGCACAAAATATATCTTATTTTGGTATTAATTTAATTAACAAAACAAATTTCATTGATTGCGATTGTTCGGATGGACGGGTTTGACAAACTGGTGCTAGACGGCATTAGGCGGTTTAAATCTCTATTTACTATAGCGTATTCAAATTTTTTTAAAACTACCGTCATTTTTGTGGCGACTGTTAAATGAAAAGTAAGTAAGCTCTTGCAACTAAAATCCATCTTACTCGTATTATCGAAGCAAAGAAGCGAATACATAAAAGTTCAAACTTGTTTATTGTATAGTGGAAAATATACGCAGGAAAATCAACTAAGCATCAGGCCTAGCTTGCTAACTTGTGGGATATTGTCCGGTGAGTCTTATCTTTGGTCTATCTACCATCCTGATTCTGTATAAAAAAAAGTTATCGCATTGTTATATTCATCCGATCTCCATCACATGCTTAGTTATCTACAAATGTATATCTAATCATTATAATCAAGTTTTTTTATTGCTGAAGACAGGCTAAGCGGACCACTTAATAGTAATCAGTTACCGTTGCCTGTGGATGTTTGCGACGCTAGAGGTACCGCGAACACGCTGCTGCTCCATAGGAGTACAGGAACCTGGGTCACTAATGCCGGAACACAACTCAAATTTATTATAGCGGCATACTTTATAGACCAAGGGTGGTCGCCATCCAGACGGGCTTGGGGCCCTACCACGTAGCTGGAGTTGTTTTGTCGCTTTTTATGACAGGCCAACCCCGGCCACAGGGGTTAGTATTCTTAATCTGTCCCTACACGGAGAAAAAATTTGCCTGTGGGTGTGTCCGTCATTTATATACTTGTAAAAATTCCTTTGGCACCACAGATTTTCAAATTGAATTGGAAACTGATTTTGCTCATAATAATTAATTGCACAGATTGACAATCCCATGGCAGCACTAAACATGTCCTGAAAGATAAGAAGCAGCACTTGCAGTGTAGTAAGACATGGTTATTACTGGTAAATATTTATTTATTTATTACTCATAAATGTATATAAATAGCCTTCCCCAGGTGGGAATAACTTAAAAAATATATTTATAAATGTTTGCTAGGTGATATGGTTTCAAGCCCGTCTGGATTACAACCACCTCTCTCTCTGGTCTCCAAATATGTCGCTATAATAACCTTGTGTTGTGTTCCGGTATAAATGACCAGGTTCTAGTTTTCCTAGGCGGACGGCAGCATGTAAGCAATGCCCCTGGCGTCGCAAACATCTATAGGCGGTTACTACTTACTTTTAGGTGGGCCGTCAGCCTCTCTGCTATTCCTCTGCAATACCATAAAAATGTTATTAATAATAGGCGATTTTTGGTTTTTTATTATTGTAATAATATGAAATAAAACTCATATAAATGCAATGGATTTTTAACCGACGAAAAAACGGAGGAGGTTATCAATTCGACACGTATATAACTTTTTTCTTTTTTTTTATATAGTAATGAACACGCATAACTTTTACAGAGTAGTCCGATTTTAAAAAAAAATTTATACCCTCTGACTGTAATAAACGAAGCTCTTCCTTTTTACTTTCTCACTTTTAGTAAGTCTTTTGCAAAATTATTTTTCTATGGACAAAGATAGAATTATTTAGTTTAATTTGACGGCATATTTTCCTTTCTTCTATTTGTTTCTTAAATCAAATTTGGTAATCGACATCAAAACAGAAAAGCATTTTTTTTTTAATTTATACCAGCTACAATTCTATGTGTAATGACATCGATATCTTTTTTGATTCTACTCCTTAGCTTTGGCCATAATTTTAGCACTTATTTTTATTTCGCAATAATATATATAGCTTACATAACGTAGTTGTGTCTTCATCTAGTAATACATTTTAACATTATAGCTTTTTGAAAGCGCCCGCGCGCGCGGTTATCTATAATGTTTAAACTAAAATATTATTTAAACTAATCGTGAACAGTGAAATTTTCTTTTGAGATCTTAAACTTAAGTAAATAACCGACGAAAACATCTTCATTTTTTTCCGAGTAATTAATGAAATTTTCATTTGTTTACTTAAAAATTAATTAATAATAAGAAAATGATCAATATTTTATAAATTTATCTTTAACAGTTTATTTGAAACCTAATTTTAATTAAAAGTACTAAAAATTTTCATTGTAAAAAATATGATTTTATAATTAAAACGTTGAAAACTTTTTTGGGTTTAAGTATTGATATTGACTTCTCATTAAGAAAATCTAAGTTCAAGCCTGCATTCCATGATCAAGTAGAAAATGGGGGGTCAAACAGTTATAATTTGAAATTGTTTCTTCTTACACAACATTACTTTTTTAAACTATTTTTTTAAAATCTTAATTTATAATACAGTTTTATATTAGGAAATTCAAAAGCTGATGTATTTCATTTTATTTACTAAAATTACTGGAGAATCCCCCACAAACACATTCAATGAAGTCCAATTCATGAGCCCACAATAGAACACGATTAGCCAAACTTCTTAAAAATTTAAGAAAAATTAAATACAAATTCCCAAATCTCTCCCGAATATAAAAGGGCTCCGGGAAATCCAACATTTTGTTTATACAATGAGCTGTCATCAGCCAAAGTAAAACCTCCAGGCCATATTATGGATAAAGTCTGTCGCGCCCTCTTAGACATCGTTTCGCAGCGATTTGAATGCAAATTGTTCAAGTAATGTGCATGATGGAATAACATTTCCATTCGCCTAACGAGTCGACCGCTCGTTGACACATAACTGTCCGTTAAATTAGGAACCTGGAACCTCTTCTAATGGAAGTGTAAACGGTCGTAAAATTATTTTATCAGATGCTTGAACATCTTCTAAAACACCTATTGTTAATTACATCCAAAATAAACGCCTTTATATATTATTAATTTAATTAATCTTCTCCTCCTGCCCTTATCCCACATTATATGGGGTCCTGGCCGCCTGCCTGACGTTAACCCTTTTTTGGGGGAAAATCTGTATCCTTTTTATTTAAATTATTTTTCTCGTTTCACTTTGAAAGTAGGACATGAAATGTCATTGTCAAACATCTAATATATTCTCAAGCGACACTTTTATTGGTTTCTTCATGAGTAAACAACATCCGAGTGTCGGTTTAGGTGTGCAGCGTGGCCCTTTTGCCGAGTCCCGGACTTTTACGGGGTCCGTGCACAATTCACATTCGACCACTACGTCACGAGGGCTTCTAAATGGGAAAATTGCAGTGCTGAGCGTCTTCGAATGCTCTTGGTCCTGCATTCCGTTGCTCTTGAATGCAGACACAGGCAGCTTGCGCACAATGCGTCTATCTTCATATATTTTAGTGGTGGCTCACAACAATTTTTCTCTTGGCAAGTTATAGGCCTTAAAATTCGCGACTTCTTTTTACAATACATAACCTACGGCGAAGGATATCATGACAAGCAGGGATAGCACATAGGTGGGTCCTCACAACACGTTGTTTGACAAGGGGCTACTAACATCGGACATACTGCAAATTGCTCGTAGTCTTCAGGGTACATGTACACGCGATTTTTGTAAATTTTATATCATAATAAATAAATTTCCACTAGAATATTGATAATTTTGACGGATTTGACATTTAATTAATTAATTTAATTTATCTTAATTTTTAATTTATTCCAAAAATATTAAATGCTTGGCTATCTGAGAAATGCTCTAATAATATTTTAAATGGAAAGCACAGTATAGATAAGCCTCTCGTAAAATTTATTTATATATCGCATAGGACATTCAATCTTTTTCTATTATTGACTTATTACTGACATATAATTACAATCATGCTAATGAAATTATACAAATAATTGTCAATTGTTTATACAATAAATACAATTGTAATATTTGTACATCCTGTGGGTAACGACGTGATGTATTTATGAACTTAGCAACTGTATCTATTTTATATGCCGTTATTCGCAAATAAATTTCATTTCATATAAAATTACAGACTGAGACATCTTTCAAATCCTTAGATAAGCCTTAGTTTTAATAACACCTAATTTTCTCGTAACACCTGTTAACAACGAGGCGGTTACCTTTTGACTAATTCACCGAAATGTTTATTCATAAATTTAATGTCTCCAACAGACGGCTTTGTAAGAGCGATTTTGAGATAAAAAGGAATATTTTATAGTACACTATTTTATTGAAGATACTGTTATCTTAGACAGACATTTTGATTTTCAATATTTAATTATTTTGACATATCTTTTGATATTTTTGTTGTTGTGACTTTTTCATTACAAAGTTATGCGAGAAAAATAGCAAAGAATTGATCAATTCGATATTTGTATGGGTTTTCCCTAAGGAAGTTGCGGTTTTCAGTAAGTTGCGGAAATCAGTCACTTTCTAAATTTGAAATACCTTCTAGTCACTTTCTTTTGTCTCTTTGCACCAAAAAAGAGTGCGTTACGGAAGGACACCAAAGCAAAAAAGTAAAAATTTTTAACGATCGCTTGTGAGGGGAATAAATAAAAAAAACACATTTATATTTCTTCTTTATCTCCTTAAACCTACCATCATTGTATTCCTCTTATTCACAATTTGCAGATTGAGTATCCAGCAGTACTGTTATTATTATTTTCCTTACATGTAAAAAAGTCTACGGTGGATCACGATGATTCAAGATTGTTTCAGAAAGGGCGCTTTAGCTGGATTCCTCAGTGGTCCCCGGGCTCCAAAGTTCAGGTTTGAAACCAGGATTAACCACTCTGATAATCAATTTGTGACAAAAGGTTTTTTTTTTTCCTTAAAGCTAAGGCTGTCATCGTCTCAGACGACCAACGACAGCGACACCGGGCGGAAAAGGCATTCCGACCCCGTGGGAGCGGGGTCGATCAGCCGTGGCAGCGTGCTCGGTCACGCGCCTCCTGTGAGGCGCGCTCCCGGCTCGAACGCTGCATGGGGATAATTGACAGCAGCCACGAATGGCAAGAATACTATTAATTGGGGACTATCGACTTCACCGGTGAAGCCGATCCTATTCTAATCTACTACTGTTTCGGAGTGCTTATAGCTGGGGGAGAAGAAACGGCGAAAGAAACTCCCCCGCAACACATCTATTCTACGTGTATTTATGTACTGTGTGGGTTGTGTACGTCTACAGGCTATGGGGGGCGGAAGGCATCCCTAAACCTGTTTCGTCGGGCTGGTCCATGCCGGACTGGAGGGGATTGCGTCCGCGAGAGCATTCGCTTTAGCGTCCTAGAAATGGGGTCGCGTCTATCCGTGAGCACGTTACGCGGGCGGCGACGTGCGTGGGGTGCTCGGCGGTTGGGCGTGTAATTGACTGTCTCCACCACCAGTGGATTGGGATGGTGGGGAGCGAGACCGAAGAAGGATCGCGAAAGGGATACCATGTACTCCTTCACGGGAAGGAGCTCCAGGTCGCGGTGAAGGTCCGCGTTGCGCATGTAAAGTGGCGCTTGGACTGCCATGCGCAAGAACTTATTCTGCAGCCGCTGCATCGAGTTGATGTAGCATTTGCCGGCATGGGCGAAGACTACGCTCGAGTACGTCATGATCGGTCGGAAGACAAAAGGTGAGGTCATACCCACTATATATACGTACTAGCTGACCCGGAAAACGTTATTCTGCCATATAAATCAAAAAAAGAAAGACTATGTCTGTCTCCAAGGTTCAATCTATAATCGTAACAGAGACAGACAGAGTTACTTTCAAATTTATAATATTAGTATGGATACTAATCTAACGCCTTATATTTAATAACGTAATGGGTAAACTTTGTACCCCTTTTTAAGCATATTGCATGATCTACATATAGTGGATTTAGTTTTTCATACGAAAAGGGAGTGCATGAACTTGGAATTAATATTTACCATTTTAGATAGCAAAAACGATACATTAATAAATTGAATATTATATATTTTCACGACCTCCTGGGGTAACGGTTAATGCAATTCGGTACGCTTGCGGGGCACGGGTTTGATTCCCGTCTAGCGTCTGAGTGTTTATATATTGATATCTTAACTGTTGAAGTCGATGAGCTTAGACACATAGAAAGAAAAGTTTAAAGTTTGGAGTATTCTTTGTCTATTTAAAGTTTAAAAAATACACTCATACACTGCCTCGTATTTAAAAAAATACACTCGGGACGTTAAGTAATTGCAAATCACCCCGTGGTCGCCGACTCAATTAATTTAGACGAGTCTTTACTCGTTTTACGGTCACTGCACTACGTATCACTTCATGAAATAATAGCAAATGTCTTAACACAATTGTATAACAAGTGTGACGATTGATTTTTTAATATATTATCTGTAATTTAAAAATGATTATGATTTCGAATGAACCGAAATTGAGTTCTGTAATCCAAAAATAAATTTAGAATTTTAGTCGATACTTATCAACTTTATTTTTAGTCGATAATTTAATTAATAATAATTTAGTTATGTTGCTAAATCATTATCATCATTTGACAACGTGACTGGCTGGCTGGCTACGATAGCGTTGTAAGGTAAGTTGGGCATATGAAAAAATGTTTTGTTCAATCTGCATATACATAGTATGTTCTGGTTTAAATATGTTATATTAGTATGTAAAAATACTATGATGAGGTGGTCACCTGGTGCAAGAATCTTTATAAACAATGTATCAAATACTGGTTACTGCTTAAACTTCTGTATCGGAGTTTTAGCAATATTATTGTTTTAAAGGTTGCCGTGATTCGGTTTATCCTATAACCTCGTTTTTCTTCTATTGCCTAATGATCCCTAATACCTGGGCTGATGTACCGATGTCGGGCTATTACCGTTGACTAGGCCATCGTAAGATTATCATTTGTGGGTAGAGTGTGGCTTTTCCATAACATCTGCCAGATAATTTAGAACCCAAAGCGCTCTATCTACTGCGTCAATACGGGATTGAAAGGTGCGACGCGGATTACCACCACATTTGTCTCACGGCATAGGTCAAGACAGCGAAATCTCTGCCGAAGAGCTACCTGCAGTTACTGTCAATGGCAATAGGATGTCGTTCGACGCCCGCCGGGGTCGTTACCGAGTCTTGGGTTGTTGGGAAATATTAATCTGCCTTTCTCGCTCTCGCCTACCGGCTTTTTCACATACTTTACTGTCTACCATCCAATGTCGCTCCCAACCATGACTGAAAAAAGGTTGAAAATAAGAGATCAAGACGGATACGGGCGACGATATGCGCTATGCTCGTCACGACACCTTTGTAACACTTTGTCGTACTCTCCCGCTAAATATGACTCAGGTACTTTCTGAGGTATTCGTGCTCCAAAATAACTTGGCTCCAATATCCAGGAATGTGTTTCACCGCCTAATATAGGGGAAGGTCTCACTAATATAGGGATATTAGTAAGACTCGACTTAGAGAAACTAGGTATTTAGGCGTTATTGTGGATGACTTATGTAAATGGCATAAACATACTGAGCTTGTCACTTCCAGAGTTCGAAAGCTGATCTAGGTATTTAGAAGACTTCGATACATTGCATCTAAAGACTTACTTTTAATTATTTTTAAAGCTATGGGTTTGTCCATCATACAATACTGCATTTCTGTTTGGGGTGGCTCATATACACTCCATCTTATTAAACTTGAAAGGGCACTGAGATGTGTTTTGAAAGTAATGTTCTTTAAGCCCTTTAGGTTTCCTACTTTTCAATTGTTTAATGAATATAAAGTACTTTCTGTAAGACAAACAATGTGTCTCACATTGTATTGAAACAACACAAAATAACACCCTTGAATAAAACTTTACCCCATAAGAGAAGAATAGATAAAGTGTGTGTTACTATTCCCACACGTACAAAATATTTACAGCATCAATCTTGTTATATGAGTATATTTCTGTACAATAAAATAAACAAAATATTACATATTCACGAATTAAATAAATTACAATGTAAAAAGAAAGTAAATAAGTGGCTACTCAACTTAGACTATGAGGAAACAGAAAGATTTTTGAGTGTATGAATTATTAACACACACACACGCACGCACGCACGCACGCACGCACGCACGCACGCACACACACACACACACACACACACACACACTCTCTCTCTCTCACACATGCATGCACCTTTAGAATAAGAACACAGAAATAAGAAATAAGCTTAGTTTTACGTAAATTCATAGATTATATTGTATCAATCGGAATCGGGTCCCCAAGATACAGGTCAACCTAGTTTGGGGACCAATGATTTAATTGTTATGGATTTTTATATATGTCAATAAACAATTTATTTATTTATTTATTATTATTTACTCGCATTACAGTAGCCATGTCCATGTGCCATTGGTAGAGCGGCGTCAGTAGACCTCAAGATCCCATGGTGGGAATCCGGTCAGCAGGGAACCCGTTTTGAATGATACAGTGGGGCTACAGAATGAGACAGATGAATTAGTGCGCTTGTCTAGGCCGTCCAGCGATCCACATAATGCGGTTTACATGCATTCTAATTTTGTTTTCGCTAAAAAATTCAACGTAATACTACAACGTAATAACATAATTTTATTTATATTTTTGGTGAAAATTTATCAGAATAATTAAATTAAACATTAAGAAGAAACCCTTCAAACCTTTTTAAAAGGTTTTAAACAGGTACGAGTCCTATTAATAATACAGAGTATTACACAATAAAGGCGACCAATATCGTTTCCTCCATTTTAATTATTCACATTTTCTATTTGCGGTGCTATCTGAATAACGATTTTCCCCTTTGCAAGGATATTTGAACTGTCAGTAACATTTAATTTAATTCCCTTTCGGTACAGCTGAATTATGGAACTAAGGGGGCGTTCAAGTATGAAGTAACGCAATTTTTGGAGATTTTTGAAAATACGTTACGTAATACTTGAACGCTCCCTTGTAGAATAATGTTTTTTGGCAAACTTAAGTATTTTTCCGTATTGGTCAAAATGAACATCACCATCGTTTTTACAGATAAAGCCTGTGGCCAGAGTAAACCAGACAAACGTACCCTTGGAACAGTCCTGTACTTTGACCCTGAAAGACAATAATGTACAGATACAGTTTCTGCTCTTCAGAAGATTCCAATAACGGCCTCGTCTAAATAGTCTCTTCTAGCTTTAGCTACGGCTTCTTCATTGTTGCTACACCTTCTTAAATATATTTAGCTATTTTAAATACTTCTTTAAATATTAACACGTAATTTATATGGATTTTAATTTCGAATATATACGTTATTTAGACCATTTTAAATAATCTGAATTTCACTCAATAACATGGTATATAATGTAAAGAAGGTTGGTTCTTTTGTATATCAATAGACATCCGTCACAATACTCGTAAAAGCCGCAATGGCTCCATGATCGAATCAAATCCTCTATTGCGGATAAGCAAATGGTTTGCCGAAGCATTTCATGAATTCCTTAATGGATGTAGACTTACATAATTGCTATCTAAAGACAACATTTAATTTAATTGAAGTCCGATTGTTGGGAATTATTTTAATTGATACGTAATGACTTACAGCATTACGATGATACGGAATAACAGGGCTATCCCATTTCTTTTCTTGGGCGTCGAAAAGGGCGATATATGTATAATGTTTTTCCTAGTTTAAAAGATGCAAAGGAAGTACATGTTTTTAAATTATTCATATTCAGTTATGCATTCATGGTTAAAAAGTCAGACAGCTGTTGTCAGTTTAAAGATAGCATTTTGCTACATGTTTTCCATCAACTTCGGGGCAAGGGCAGAAGTTTTACCCGTGACAATAATCAATAAAACTTTATCCGTGCAGGGGCGGAGAAAGAATACTAACCTCTGTGGCCGGGGTCGGCCTGTCGTAAAAGGCGACAAAACAACCCACCCTAGCCCTACGTGGTAGGGCCTCAAGCCTGTCTGGATGGCGACCACCTTTGGTCTTAAGTATGTCGCCATAATAACCGTGTGTTGTGTTCCGGCATTAGTGACCCAAGTTCCTGTACCCTTATGGGACAGCAGTGTGTTCGCGATGCCACTGGCGTTGCAAACACCTATAGGCGACGGTAACTGCTAAATTCTAAGCGGGCTGTCAGCCTGTCTGCTGTCCTACAGCAATAAAAAAAAAATAGTTTCTTTGGTTTAAGTTAGTAAAAATACGCAGGTACATATCCTGATGAATAGAATAAATATTCCAGCGGATAAACATAGCCTAAGAAATTAAACTTTGGGTAAATCCTGGTTAGTCCCGCACCATCTCCCGGTACCTCGAATATCAGCGATATAGGAGCCTGAGAGAAGATTTTCAATGGTAGGCATGCAATAACATACCCCTCAAAATGAACATCAGCGCGGCAGATAATGTGTGCAGGTTTTTTCCAGTAAAAACAAACTCGAAGAAAGTCGTAAGCTTTCCAAGTTTTATATGAGAATACGTACTAATAATCTTGGAATCTGCAATTTATCATTTTAAGAAGATCGAAAACTTTAATAACGTGCAAGAAAAAGTTCAACATCAAGATCGCAAGAATTAAAAAATAAAATGTCGCACTATTAGAAATACAATAACTTTGTAAAAGTTTGCTGTCAACGTAGGTGTCGATATCAAAGCACTGTAAACTTGAACAGCGAGCAAACTAACGTGAGCTAGACTTGTAAACTTCACAAAGACTGCTAAGAAATTACAAAGACTTTATGACAAAGTTGCAAAACTTATTTTCTTTGAATAAGAAAATGCATTCTTTTTAATTTTGCTATTTTATCTTTTGTCCCTGAGAATTTAAAAAAAAATGTAAATACATTCCTGTTTTAATTTTTAAAAAGTATATTATCTCAGTTTGTGAAGGTATACTTATTACCTTACAGATACTAGGGGTGTTCAATAAAAAGTGATAATGAGTATGACGCAATTATATTTTATTAAATTTAATGTTATTTTATTTTTCGACGTAGTCACCTTTCAGTTTTATACACTTGGTATATCTTTTTTCTAAAGCTAAAATTCCCTTTTTTAAAGAGATCTTCCTGATCCCTTAAAAAATCGTGTACCATGGTACCTACTGCGTCATCGTCTTCAAATTTATGGCCCCTGAAATGTTTCTTTGACCGCAGAAATAGGAAAAAATTACTAGGAGCTAGGTCCGGTGAATATGGAGGATGTACCATCCATTCGAAGCCAGCTTCTTGAATGGCAGCCATCGCAACTCTGGACTTGTGCGCGGGGGCGTCTTCATTTTGGTGAAACAAAACAACTTTAGCGGGTTTGCTCCGTTGCTTGCATATTTCCTCACGCAACTTTGTTATTTGTCTTGCGTACAAAGTCCCAGTAATAGTGGCTCCACGATTAAGGTATTTGATCATTACTATGCTCGGTGTGTGTCAGAAAAAACAGTCCATGATCTTGCCGGCGGATTGAATCAACTTAAATTTCTTCGGAATTGGAGATGATGGTCTCTTCCAAATCATGGACTGTTTTTTCGTTTCCGGGTCATAATGATGAAGCTATGTTTCGTATATAGTTATGAATCGAGTCAAAAATCGGTCAAGATCTTGATATAACAATCTTGTTGTGGTTTATTCAATCGACCTTGTTGTGGTTGTGTACTGTAACACTTCCTATAGAAATCTTCATTTCCTCTGCTATTTAACAAACAGTAACACGACGTTCCGCTAAGACAATTTTTTCAACTCTTAATTATTTGTTCAGTCACTACCGATGTAGGGCGTCCCGTACGGGGGTTGTCATTAATGGAAGTTCAGCCTTACTTGAACTCAGCACACCAACACGCAACCGTAGAATATGAAGGAGCATGAACCCTTAATATTCTCTTAAGTCTTGATTTTCCAGCACCGTAGTAAATTTTTTCAAGCAGAGTTATTTTATTACCGCGAACTTCAATTTTATCCATTTTTAAGAAAACGTTCCAACACGACGCAAACAAATGAGTTTTAATATATTTTCTATATTATACTAGATGACCCGGCAAACTCCGTTCTGCCATATAAATAAGAAAATGTCAAAACATTAAAAAAAAATTTTGGGAGTGGGTCACCCCTAACATTTAGGGGGATGAAAAATAGATGTTGGCCGATAAGCACAAAAAATTTCATCAAAATCGGTCACGCCGTTTCGGAGGAGTATGGCAACGAAAACTGTGACACGAGAATTTTATATATTAGATTTCTATTTTTAAAAAACAAAAGAGAATTGATTACATTTTTATTATTATTATATCTAAGCTTCCCAGTATTTTTTTTCTTTCCGAAGAATATGTGAGAATGAGAATTATCACTATTAATATTATTTATTGAACTCCCCTGGTATTTGTGACTTAAAGCGATCGCAATTCAAAATTTCTTTCAAAATGGTGGCCACCTTCCTAATGATAAAAACGATCTGCTTGTGAATTTAAATAATGTACGTTGACGTTGATTCTTTGACCGTAGTAAACTTTGTAGATGCTGGAGTAAGCCGTTTATTAACGCTCTTTGAACAGCTTCAAAGCCTCGGGACATTTTGCTAAATTTGTTTTCGCGTGTTTTATATCTATAAAATACTATTTTATAGAAATATTTTAACTTTTTAAATCTGGATATCACTTAGAGCTATAAAGAAACGAAATGGCAAACAAAGAACTGACAGGAGAAAATATCAAAAAATTACTAATAATGTAGATATGGTATGGTATATATTGCCATGCATTACTATATGTCTTAAGAAAGCCCTGCAATAATAGTATTTTAGAACAGCAATAAATAAAAATGCACGCCCATCTCTTATTACATAACATTTCTAGTTATATTTTAAACTTAAATTCAAAACAAGAGTAAAAAGTAAAACATTTAAGTCGGCACTGAATTCTAAGAGACATTTCAAATCCATTTTTCATCTAGTTCTAATGCACAAAAATTTTCCAAATGCATTATCACTATCGAACCTATTGCACCATATGCTACCGATACGTGATTTAAGATAAGGTCTTTTAGATGTCACGGCTAGAAAATAATGTTTTATTATCATATTACAATCGGGTCATGGTTGCCAATATTTTAAAATGAACGAATACGGTGATAAGAAAAGATGAAAACATAGTTTAGACATTTTATTTTTCAGCAACAATAACTTTTCGGGCAATCATTCCACTTTTAGCACGTTGTAATCAAGAGATATTATACTTGTGTAGCAATACTGAGGTCATAGTTATGTTTACCGCGAAGATATGCGTCTACTATTACATTATTTCCTTGTACTCGTGAAGAAAGAAAACATCCAATAGGTTGAAGATCGGAATAGCTATTAAATATTATGAGCTTTAGAAAATTTATTACCTTTTTTTTTATTGCTGTAGGACAGCAGACAGGCTAACGGCCTGCTTAGGATTTAGCAGTTACCGTCGCCTATAGGTGCTTGCAACGCCAGTGGCATCGCGAGCACGCTGCTGTCCCATAAGGGTACAGGAACTTGGGTCACTAATGCCGGAACACAACACAAGGTTATTATGGCGGCATACTTAAGACCAAATGTGGTCGCCATCATGTGGCTTGGGGCCCTACCACGTAGCTAGGGTGGGTTGTTTTGTCGCCTTTTACGACAGGCCGACCCCGGCCACAGGGGTTAGTATTCTTTCTTCGCCCCTGCACGGATAAAAATATACCTTTATGTAACCTTTATTTTTCTTCTTGCATAGATTTTTTTCAGGTAGCTTAAAATTTGAAGTCCGATGCTTAACATTCTTTGAGGCCAAACGTCTGCGCTATTCCCTTGAATAATTATCCATGATAATTCCATTTCCTATGCAAATAATGGATAGAATAGAGCCAGCTCTCGGATCCAGATCTGAGGTCAAAAGGAAAGAAGCTTTGCTGTTCGTAAAGTAACAAAACGGAATCGTTATATCACACTGTGTGACCACATAGTGATGTCGTCCTTAGAAATTGTAAAATATTTAAGCTATCAGCAATGCCTGTAGTCATGATTCTATGATGATGTACACTTACCATGTGGTCTGCCTGCCCACTGTATATCAGCCATAAAGAAAAGTTTCTTATTTTAAAAGGTAATTTTATGTTGTTATTCATCTTTTACATTGATTTACTCACTCAATAAAGTATATCTGCGCATGTGAAAAGTCATGAATCATGATATTGACCAACTGATACCTGAAAGTGGAACAGATTTACCAATATTTGTAGAAATTTTCCTTAATATCCACATGGATTTTCGTGTGGCTTGAATATATATATATAAAAATAAAATTAAAAACCCAGTTTTGCCATCCGTATTGTATGATTATTCATAATTTTATTACATGTAAGACTTTAAGATTTAATTTAGAAATTATGTAAAAAAATATTTACAGTATGTTGCAATTACTATTTATCGCAGACTTTAGAAAATATTTATTATATTTTACTTTAATTCAGTTACGTTTTCTCACAGGTATTAGAGATATTTTAATTTTTTTTTCAAATGTGTCATACAATTTATAATAATTTAATATGTTTTTATGAAACCATTTCATAAAGTATTGTCCATTGAAACCATTATAAATTGATATTCAGAGAAATAATCATATATCGGGGCATTATCACAAGACTGCGAATTCCAACGGAAGCGTTCGACAGTTCATATCCGACAATAAAATCCAGAGCACTGAGTCACATTGTTATGATACCCCACCCCACGTGATAATATGACCGTATTCAGCTTAGATATAATAAATCATTAAAATACGTTTTTATGTTATAGCTTGTACTGTTGTTACTGTACTTTTATTGTTATATTTTTTCTCTTCTCGAGGTAAAATTCCGTTGACGAGTCCCTCCAAGTCCGCGAGAGAGTCGGGGGTATATGGAACTACTTGAGACTATCCACTAAAAATCCCTATTTTTCCGTTCGCCTAGTGCCAGGGCCGATGGACAACTGGCCAGCCGATACTGTGGCTCAGGCCATGAAATAAAAAGTAAAAGGGTTCTGGCCTCCCACTAGATAGGACGGGCAATATATTCGCCACGCTTAATCAAATCGGATCAGTGGCTTACACATTCCGCTGAGCTTGGTATGCAGTTTTCATGACAATACTTTCCTTCACCATTGGTTCATGGCAATTATATTATAACATGTTAGGTGAAAAAAACTGTTCAAGCGGTGCATCCAGTTGTGGAATTTAGAAAAATTATATCGACAAACAAATATGCTTTTAGCACGTTATGGCCGACAACGGCCCTAATTGATTATAACTGGTTGTAACCGTGCACATGACTCTCGACGCTATCGTGCTACCTGTCAAATTTGACAGACAAATAGTCAGCCAATGTTATCGCTACTTATCGCTTTATAGCATGTCGCCAATGACAATGATTTTAATCGTCAGAATAAACTAGAATCGTCTCTGAAATATTATGTAAAATATGTTGCTATGCTATGACAATCTGTATTTCTATGCCTTGGATACTAACCCAGTAGGTTACAAAGGAGAAAAATGGAAGGATGTTACAAACTGTGGAGATGGGTATGTTGAGATGAATGTGTAGAGTTATGAAAATGGATAAAATTAGAAATTAGTATGTTAGACGAAATGTGAAAGAAGTGATTGAAAAACTAAACAAAGTAACAATCTAGCGTGAGGAATTAGAAGGTTAAGTAACAGGGACAACTTATTACTGCTAGCCCATTGATTGCAAATAATGTTACAATTCCTTTTTAATTTTTAGCCAACGCTTTTAGTCGCATGTGTCTAAGTAAATTTAGCTCCACATACAACTACATCTATTCTACTTATTATAATATTATTCACTATTTTCTTGTGCAATTTTATACACGAAGATATGGTATTGAATAACAACGCGAAAAGTCATTCATACTCAACAACGAAATTGGGCCCTGAAAATTAATTATGTTTTTATCACCCATTTTTGAGCTATCATTTTTGCAATCCTAACTAATATTATTAATGCAAAAGTGAGTTTGTTTGTTACGCCACTGAACCAATTTTGATGAATTTCGGTATAGTTATAGATTTTTTTAATTCATATGGCAGAACAACAATTACCAACTAGGGTCTAGGGTCAACTAGTATCAATGTAACCAGAATTTATAGGTAGTACCAACGCTGACTGATCAAAGCGTCCACGATCAAATTTTTAGAGTATGAATTCATTCATATTCAACGCCGCGCTCCATTGAATTAAAAAAACACGCTTATTATTTACTATTATTAATATAATCATTGTCTATGTCAATGTCAAAACAGTAAGACCCGTCTCAAGTTGCTCTGTAATATTCTTTGATTTTTTGGTACCGAAGTGTTATTTACTAGAAAACTCTAGTAAATAATTTTACTTCACTATTAAAGTTGAATTTGTGTCTTAGATTCATCTTTGGGCTATGGAAATTTGACCATGTCTCCGAATTCAGAAAACGACTTAAATGGCTTCCGATTCGTCGTCGACGTGATTTACATATTCTAACATTTCTTTACAACATTCTTCACAATCCTATTTATCCTATGTCTATCTATCTACGTGAAAGATTCAAGTTTCTTGTCCCTAGCGACACTAGTTGTAGGACCTTGAAATCACTAATCCTTAAAGCACCTCGATGCCAGAGTGAACGGTATAGTGGCTCCTTCACCGCTCATGCAGTTAGGCACGTGGAACGCCCTTCCTCATCAAGTCCGTGAAAGTAGCTCGGAGAATATTTTCAAAATAAAACTAAAAGAATACTTACTGTCTGAAACATATGATGATTTCAATAATTAATATCTTATATACATAACTTTAATTTCTTGTTATATATGTAATTATATATATTTTAGTACGTGTGTGTGTTTATACATTATTATATTTACATTATTATTATATATTACATTTAAATTTGATTTTATGGTTTCGTCAGAGTTTATGTGCACAACCCTGCCTCTTTATTCTTTCCAATCTCCAACATTAGGTTTGCTGGAAGAAAACTCTTTTAGGGTTAAGCACGCCCATGTACATGTCTCATATCTTAAATTTTATGTGTGTAATCAATGTTGTGTACAAAGAATAAATAAATAAATAATAAATAAATAAAGTAATCTTACTATGTAATCAGTTTCACACAGTATTTGTGAAAAATTTCGCGAATAAATCATACTTCAACTACATAACTGGGTAAATTTATCAGCTCCATCGGTGAAGCCGATTCTATACTAATCTACTACCGTTTCGGAGTGCTTATAGCTGGGGGAGAAGAAACGGCGAAAGAAACTCCCCCGCAACACATCTATTCTGCGTGTATTTATGTAGTGTGTGGGTTGTGTGCGTCTACAGGTTATGATGGGTTTTATCCGTGCAGGGGCGGAGAAAGAATACTAACCTCTGTGGCCGGGGTCGGCCTGTCATAAAAGGCGACAAAACAACCCACCCTAGCTACGTGGTAGGGCCTCAAGCCCGTCTGGATGGCGACCAACTTTGGTCTTAAGTATGCCGCCATAATAACCTTGTGTTGTGTTCCAGCATTAATGACTTAAGTTCCTGCACCCTTACGGGACAGCAGCGTGTTCGCGATGCCACTGGCGTTGCAAACACCTATAGGCGACGGTAACTGCTAAATTCTAAGTGGGCTCTCAGCCTGTCTGCTGTCCTATAGCATTAAATAAAAAAATGGGGGGCGGAAGGCGTCCCTAAACCTATTGCGTCGGGCTGGTCCATGCCGGACTGGGGGGGATTGCGTTCGCGAGGACATTCGCTTCAGCGTTCTTGTGATGGGGTCGGGTCTGTCCGTGAGAACGTTTCGCGGGCGACGACGCGCGTGACTAGCTCAGCGGTTGGGCGTATAATTGACCGTCTCCATCAACAGTGGGTTGGGGTGGTGGGGAGCGAGACCGAAGAAGGATCGCGAGAGGGAGACCATGTACTCCTTCACGGGGTAGGTCCGCGTTACGCATGTAGAGTGGCGCTTGGACTGCCATGCGTAAGAAAATGTTTTGCAGTCTCTGCATCGATTGGATGTAGCTTTTGCCGGCATGGGCGAAGACTACGCTCGAGTACGTCATGATCGGCCGGATGCAGTGTCACCTTATTCCTAAGGGACATCTTACTCTTCCCGCATATCATAGGGTAGAGGCGACCGAGCACGAAGTGTGCTCTGTTCCTCACCGTTCTGATGTGTTTGCTGAAGGCCTTTGTCGAAGATGACTCCTAAATATTTGACCGTATCGACCCAAGGGATGACGCGGTCAAACAGTTTGATGGGATAGAGAGAGTGCCGAACCGGCTCTGCTGAACCGGCCGTCTCTTGTGGGATTTACTGCAAGTGAACATGATCACTGCGCTCTTGTCCGGATTCAACTCGATCCGCTATTTGCGGAACCAGTTGCCCAGCGTCTCAACCGTCGCGTTGAGACGACTGCAGATCCGATAGTTGTTGATATCGGACGTGAAGAGGGCGGTATTGTCCGCGTATAAAGTGAGATGTACCTGTGGGGTGCGGGGCAAGTCGCTGATGTACAGCAAGAAGAGTAGGGGGGACAGAGCCGAGCCTTGGGGGACTCCGGCCTTGATGGGGTGGAGAGACGAGCGCGTGCCCTCCATTCTGAAGCGGAAGCTCCGATCAAGGAGAAAGTCTCGTAAGATGAGCACGAGTCTATCAGTGCACTCCTAGTTTTTACAGCTTGTAAATCAAGCCGTTGTGCCAGACCTTGTCGAAGGCTTTCGCCACATTGAAGAAGACAGCGCCCGTCTTCCAGGGTTTAGAGGGGCGACTAAAGTTCGCGAGCACGTGCTCCGTGATGTGGATCACTTGCTGGGGGATATAAAAAGTGTAATTATTAAATTCATAATAAGGAGATAAAATACCTAGTCAGGTCATAAGTATTGTCACACAGTAAAAACTTTTCTTTTAGAATGCTGGCCACAAAAAAGTTTATTGAATTCGAATTTCGAATTGTTCATGAAAATAAAAAAGGTATACTTTTAGAATTTTACTCATTTTTAAATATGGAGTGGACGCTTAAAGAAGACCGTGTTGCAGTTATTGCGTTGCATCGTTGCAGTTACGCGCCAATTCAAATTTTTAACATACTGAAAAATTTGAATATAACCAAAAGATTCGTTTATCGTACCATCAAACGATACAATGAAGACTCTAGTGTAGATGACAGGTCAAGAAGTGGTCGCCCTCGGTCTGTTAGGACTCCAGCAGTGATAAAAGCTGTGAAGGCACGAATTCAAAGAAATCCCAAACGTAAGCAGAAACTGTTGGCCCTTCAGATGGGGTTAAGCAGAACCACGGTGAAAAGGGTGTTAAATGAAGACTTAGGACTTCGGGCATATCGAAGAAAAACAGGACATCGTTTGAATGCTCGTCTAATGGACCTGAGACTGAAGAGATGCCGCGCTTTGTTGAAGCGGTACGCGGGAAAAAAATATCGGGAAATTCTTTTTTCGGATGAAAAAATGTTTACCGTAGAAGAGAGCTACAACAAACAAAATGATAAGGTGTACGCACACAGTAGTGAAGAAGCGAGCAACCGTATTCCGCGTGTCCAACGAGGTCATTTTCCATCCTCGCTCATGGTATGGTTGGGAGTTTCTTATTGGGGCTTAACAGAGGTACATTTTTGTGAGAAAGGTGTAAAAACGAATGCTGTTGTGTATCAAAATACAGTCCTGACGAACCTTGTGGAACCTGTTTCTCATACCATGTTCAATAACAGGCACTGGGTATTCCAACAAGATTCGGCGCCAGCTCATAGAGCGAAGAGCACACAAGACTGGCTGGCGACGCGTGAAATCGACTTCATCCGGCACGAAGACTGGCCCTCCTCCAGTCCAGATTTGAATCCGTTAGATTACAAGATATGGCAACACTTGGAGGAAAAGGCGTGCTCAAAGCCTCATCCCAATTTGGAGTCACTCAAGACATCCTTGATTAAGGCAGCCGCCGATATTGACATGGACCTCGTTCGTGCTGCGATAGACGACTGGCCGCGCAGATTGAAGGCCTGTATTCAAAATCACGGAGGTCATTTTGAATAAACTTTAATGTCATAAGAATCTATGTTTTGTTAAGTTCATTTTGGTATATGAATGGTTACATAATGAATAAACTTGTTACAATTATTTTACATTAAACATGTGACAGAATTTATGACCTGACTAGGTACATACTGGTATAATTCACACAATGCCATCTAGTCTCAAAGTAAGTAGCATAACACTGTGTTATGTGCACTAGACAACTGATGCTAATATTCTTTTGTAAATACATATTGTACATAAATATCCAGATGCTGGATAGAAACTGAACCCGTGGCCTCCGCAGGCATTCCGACATGTATCAACTTTACGTCACGGAGATCTTCACGTCAATATATTTTAAACCGAATATAGTCCTTAATAACTATATTCTATAAACCGTTTCTGTCATGATATTTTTTCGTTCATCATCTACTCTATTAATTTAGAATCTGATTTAATATCTGCTTATACACTTAATCTAAAGATTTTTAATTACATGTATAAATGCTATGTAAATATTACAAAATTATAGTTTGCTCAAAATTTTATTACCTACCGTAGAAGATAATTGGAAGTGGAGAAATAAGGTCTGAAAGCGGACCCCCGGGCACCGAAGCGAAAGTTTTGGTTGCGACCGGGATTTAACGCTAAGAAGATAATGATGATGGTAAGTTAAAAATTTAAATAAACTAATCTTTATTCCTTAATTATTTGACATTTTAATTTTAAAATAAAGTAGCCTTCTTTAAGGTCCAATCTATGACTATATCGAAATTAATCAAAATTGGTTCAACAGTTTAGGTGTGAAAGCGTAACAAAAGCACTCACCTTCGTATTTATAATATTAGTTAGGATGTAAATAAATAATGTTTAACCAAATATTTTATCTGGATTTTTGGATTAATGTTTATACTTTTTACTTCATTACCCTACAAATGCGTCACGACCGTTTCTTTTTTTGTTTGATGTTGCCCTTTTTGCTAATTTTCCTAAAGCACAAAAAACGATCTACCTCTCTTCATAAATGTTAATGTCCTTTTAAAGGTTTTTACGATTGTTGCCTTAAGGCGTGAGCTTATTGTTGTGTGTGTGTGTGTTTTTCGCAATGATTTAGAGCGCTGCCCATTAAACTTCCGTGTTTTGAGTATTACTTGACCCTTTGATTTTAACAATATATTATTTTGTGCCTAATGCTTAAATAAAATCTATATTCGTTGCCGGATTCATTGTTGCGAATAGGATTGCTCGAAATTAAAAAGCATGAAGTAGTAGGTGATACGATTAAATTTGGTTTACTTCAGTGACAAGTTATAGCGTACTAGGGTAGGCTGTAGGTAGCTCAGTGTTATTACACTCGGAGATCAAATTAGCGGTTCAAATCCCACGATGATATGCACCGCTTAGACAGTTTTTCTGACTTAATGTGCTTGTAACAAAATTTCCACATAGCTACGGTGAAAGAAAACATGAGGAAACTGCTGCTACTGCCCTGCAGGGGAGGCCCGAGCCCAGGAGTGAAACTGGTATTATATAACGATAATTGCTGCCTAACTCCTTCAAGAAGGTATAGACCCCCTTAATGAAGTAGCAAGGTAATAATAATAATAATAATAATATTTCTTTATTGCACATACACAGTTCAGGACTAATTAATAGGTACATAAATTTGTATGCTAAGTACAATAGGCGGTCTTATCGCTTGTAGCGATTTCTGCCAGACAACCTTTGGATGGACAGGATTTACAAAATTATAAAACGGTATGCGCTATAAAATAATCAACATATACTACATACATATATAAACAAATATTATAATTATACATACATACATATATACACATATACATACATATATTGCAATATATAATTCATGTAATATATAAGAAATAGATATGTAAAATAGTAATAATTTATTATGACAAGAATAATCAAAAGATAAATAAATAATGTAACTTTCTGTAGTGATAGTATATTAGCTTTTTAAATAATATTCTTTAACAAGTGTATTAAAGGATGATATAGACTTGGCTTGTTTTATGTCAGTTGGTAATATGTTCCACAGTCTAATTGCTTGTGCCGTAAAAGATTTGTCATAGAACTGGGAAGTGTGACTGGGCATTTTTAAACACAGTTTCAATGACGTTCTCAAGGCCCTAGAATGTCCATCCTGAAGAAACTGGAATCGCTCCTTTAAGTAATTGGGAGTTTTAGGATTAAACAAAATGTTGTATAGAAGGGAAAGGATGTGAGCATTTCGGCGAGAGCGAATGGGAAGCCACTTGAGTTGTGCGCGAAATACAGAAATGTGGTCATATTTTTTAAGGCCAAAAATAAATCGTATACAGAAATTCTGCAGGCGCTCAAGTTTATCTAGCTGCTGTTCAGTGAGATCAAGATAGCTGGCATCTGCATAATCAATTATGGATAACAAGAGAGACTGGGCAAGCGCAATTTTAGTAGCATGTGGAAGGAAGTTTCGTAGTCGCCTTAAAGATGCTGCAGATGCAAACACTTTCCTACTGACTTCCTGCAACTGAGGACCCCAAGATAGCGATTTATCAATAATTATACCTAAATCCTTAACCTTTTCACTGACCTCGACATTAACATTACCGAAAATTATTTTTGGAAGAGAGGACCAGTTAATCTTTGCAACCATTCTAGAGCTTCCCACAACAATTGACTGAGTTTTTGATGGATTGATTTTAAGTCCATATACTTCACTCCATTCAGTAATTGTCTGTAGGTCCTGGTTAGTTTTATTAATACCATCCTGTAACGATTCAATGGGAATGTGATTGTAAATTTGCAGATCATCTGCATAAAGGTGGTAGGAGCTCTGAAGTTCATTAGAGATGGAATTGATAAATAACGCGAAAAGTAAAGGAGATAAAACGCCACCCTGTGGCACACCTGCAGAGGCATCACGCCATGAAGAATAGCACTCTCCAACGCGTACACACTGCCGGCGGCCAAACAGGTAACTACGAAGCCACTCAATAACCATTGGAGATACGTTAAGAGAGCGTAACACACCCAACAAGATATCATATTCTACAGTATTAAAGGCGTTACTAAAATCAAGGAGTGTGAGAACTGTTAACTTTCCTTTTTCCATGGCGAACCTGATATCGTCAGTAATCTTAACTAGAGCAGTGACAGTGCTATGTCCAGGGCGAAAACCGGACTGGAAAGGATTAAGAAGCGAATTAGTATTGAGGAATGTGCTCATTTGAGTGTGAACCAGACGTTCGAGAACTTTGGAAAGAAAAGGGAGAATGGATATGGGACGGTAGTCAGAATATGTTTTAGGATGTGATTTTTTGGGAATCGGTGTAATTAGAGCCTCTTTCCAAACACTGGGAAAGGTAGCCGAGGAAATCGAGAAATTCAGGATATGAGTTATAACAGGAGCAATCAAATCAAGTATGGGAAGGATCATATTGCGACTAACACTGTCACTGCCGACAGCTTTAGATGAGATTTCTTTAATGCTCTTCTTAACGTCACAGTCGGAAAATTGAGTAAAGACGAATTGTGAGTAGTTAGGGGTAGGAATTGATGAAAGAAGTTTTAAAGTATTTAGCTTAGTAGCGTTATTAATTGAAGATGAGGACGAAAAATGCTGATTTAAGGACTCAATGTCCAAATTAAATGGTGAAGTGTTATCAGTTGATTTTCCAATCCCCAACGTTTTGAGAAATTTCCAGACTTTAGTTGGTTCACCGTTTTCTACTGATTGATGTATATGGCGTCTTTGAGCATCTCTACACACCTTATTGCAGTGATTACGGATAGAAACGTAATTTTCCCAGTTCAGAGCGTTAGGCCTTCGCTTATATTTAGTTTTTGCTACCGACTTCTTATCAAGTAATAGTTTAATATCTTTTGTTAACCAAGGAGCCGGTAGATGTCTGATTTTAATTAAACGAACTGGAGCATGCACATTATATAGATCAATCAATGTTTTGTTAAATTGCTCAACTTTTACATCTAAGGTTCTGGAATTTGTTACTGGCGTCCAGTCAATGTTATTTGCATCTGCACATAGTTTTTCTAAGTTGATGCCACCAAAATTACGTTGTAAAAGTTTTCGGGGTTTAGCTTTGGGGGTACGGATTCTGTACGACAAGAATATTAAATCATGGTACGAAAATGCATCGGCTGGATATTGACCATGTTTTACTACATGATCAAGTGAGGATACCAATATTAAGTCAAGAAGCGAAGGGCAGCAGTTAGGGAGATGATGCGTTGAATTTAATGGTAAAATATAGAGGTTCTGGGATGTAACACAAGATTTAAAGGAAGAACATCTGTAGTCATTCTTAAGTAGACAGGTGTTAAAATCGCCCATGATTAAGGTTTGAGAATATAAAGGAGTTAAATTTTGAAGTAAAGTTTCAAAAGAAGAAAAGAAATCAAGACGCATCGAAGGAGAGTAATAGACCCCAAGCAGTAGTTTAACATGGTTGAGCTCGACCTCTAAGAAAAGATGTTCACCTTCATTTGGTGAGGGTGGCTGTGATGACATTTCTACAATTTTAAAAGGAATATGTGACCGAAGGTAAATGGCAACACCGCCGCCCCCACCTGTGGTTCGATCATTCCTGATAAGTCGAAAACCAGGTAAAGTATAGCTCGAAGAAGGGAGACTTGGTTTTAACCACGACTCCGAAATTAGAAGAGCGTGTAAATTTTTGCTATTAAAAGATGCCAGCATATCTGTGAAGTGAGCCGGAACACTTTGGGCATTGATGTGGACGACATTGAAAAGTCCTGAGACGTCAGAGAACTGCGTATCAATAGTTTCGCATAATGAAGGAATACTAAAATAACTTGTTTCACTACTTAAGGAATCATCAGAGCTATTATGGTCAATATCTAGTGACATATCACTACCAATATTATATAATTATATATTAGTTCATGTACTTGAATAAAAATACAAAAATATTTTTTACAATAACTATCACAATAATAATAAAATATATATTACAATAAAATAATTAAAAAATCAAAAACAAATAAATAAATAAAAACTACACAATATTTTTATATTAAAATAATCATGTCCATCTGCCAGAAGTTCAAACATTATTTAAACAATAAATAAAATACTAGATATAAAATTACACACTGATTAAGTTAACATTTAAAGAAAGTAAAATTAACAAACTAATTTAAAACAATATTCTATTTTATAAAAATGGTCTTCTCTAAGCAAAAAAGTTCGTAAAACGAAATGCAAAATACGTTCGGATACAAATAAATTCGGATGCAAAATATGCTCGGATAAAAATACTAAATATTTAAGTTAACTGTTACTAAATTACGCACTGATTAAGTTAACATTTAAAGTAAGTAAAATTGACAAACTAATTTAAAACATATCTATTTTAAAATACATGGTCTTCTTTAAGCAAAAAAGTTCGTAAAACGAAATGCAAAATATGTTCGGATACAACACAATATTTACATGAAATGAAAAATAAAAAATATTTGAAGGTAAACAAGAATTGCTAATGACATATTGAAAGGTACAAATTTTAAAAACATTAATACAATAACAAAGATAAAAAAAACGAGACAGTCAATTACTTTCTAGAGCTAGCTTTTTGTTTTGGCTTTGACACAGCTGCGGCTTTTGAACTGGATGGCTTAGCGGTTTGTTCTTGCACTATTTTGTCGAGATCATTGGAGGATGTTATTCTTTGACGAGATCCATCATTGCTCAAAACAAAAATACTGCCTTCGTGCGTCCAGCATTTACTAATACCCAACTTATGTCGTGCTGTGAGAAATAAATCGTGACGAATTTTTGTGAGGAACTCCGACAAAGTATTACCGGAACCCTTCAATTTCGATTTCGCAAACCATACATTGTTTCTTACGGCTAAGTCGTCAAATTTTATAAGTATAGGTCTTTGTTTTTTGGGGTCAGGTCGGCCCATCCTGTGACATCGTCGGATATGTTTGGTAGTGAAATCAGATAGCTTTAACTGATCAGTGACTAGTTTAGCTACTACCTTAGCAGTATCTTCCTTTTTTTCCTCCGGAACACCATGTAACATAAGTATTTTCCTACGCCTATGCATCTCTAGTTGGTCCACATTATGAGTTAGCATCACAACTTGTCTCTGCAGACAACTCAGGGCTTGTATTACAAAAGTTTTAAAAGTACAAAACTGAGAGGCCAAGTCGGATGGAATAGATGAAGAAGTTGATGCCTGTTTTAACTCACTTTCAAACTGTGACATCTGTTGCTGATAGGTTTCCATTAGCTTGTTAATGGAGTCCTGGATCTCTTCCATTGTTGTAGACATAAGACTTCAATGTGATTTAGAAGAACAGACACTTAGGAGATGAGGAATGAACTCGATGGCAGATAAATGAGTTTAATTATTATTATTAATCATATTATACACTATTTTAATATGATAAAACAAATAAATATTAATTTAAATACACAGAGCAAAGTGTTATACGTGTTTACGCAACTACCGTCAGTCGAACGATCAAGGTATCTAAAGAGCAAGGTATCTATTCAATATCCAAATTTATTCTTCTGTCTGAGGCATCTTATATACCTAGTCAGGTCATAAGTATTGTCACACAGTAAAAACTTTTCTTTTAGAATGCTGGCCACAAAAAAGTTTATTGAATTAGAATTTCGAATTGTTGATGAAAATAAAAATGTATAACTTTTAGAATTTTCCTCATTTTTAAATATGGAGTGGACGCTTAAAGAAGACCGTGTTGCAGTTATTGCGTTGCATCGTTGCGGTTAGGCGCCAATTCAAATTTTTAACATACTGAAAATTTTGAATATTACCAAAAGATTCGTTTATCGTACCATCAAACGATACAATGAAGACTCTAGTGTAGATGACAGGTCAAGAAGTGGTCGCCCTCGGTCTGTTAGGACTCCAGCAGTGATAAAAGCTGTGAAGGCACGAATTCAAAGAAATCCCAAACGTAAGCAGAAACTGTTGGCCCTTCAGATGGGGTTAAGCAGAACCACGGTGTTAAATGAAGACTTAGGGCTTCGGGCATATCGAAGAAAAACAGGACATCGTTTGAATGCTCGTCTAATGGACCTGAGACTGAAGAGATGCCGCGCTTTGTTGAAGCGGTACGCGGGAAAAAAATATCGGGAAATTTTTTTTTCGGATGAAAAAATGTTTACCGTAGAAGAGAGCTACAACAAACAAAATGATAAGGTGTACGCACACAGTAGTGAAGAAGCGAGCAACCGTATTCCGCGTGTCCAACGAGGTCATTTTCCATCCTAGCTCATGGTATGGTTGGGAGTTTCTTATTGGGGCTTAACAGAGGTACATTTTTGTGAGAAAGGTGTAAAAACGAATGCTGTTGTGTATCAAAATACAGTCCTGACGAACCTTGTGGAACCTGTTTCTCATACCATGTTCAATAACAGGCACTGGGTATTCCAACAAGATTCGGCGCCAGCTCATAGAGCGAAGAGCACACAAGACTGGCTGGCGGCGCGTGAAATCGACTTCATCCGGCACGAAGACTGGCCCTCCTCCAGTCCAGATTTGAATCCGTTAGATTACAAGATATGGCAACACTTGGAGGAAAAGGCGTGCTCAAAGCCTCATCCCAATTTGGAGTCACTCAAGACATCCTTGATTAAGGCAGCCCCCGATATTGACATGGACCTCGTTCGTGCTGCGATAGACAACTGGCCGCGCAGATTGAAGGCTTGTATTCAAAATCACGGAGGTCATTTTGAATAAACTTTAATGTCATAAGAATCTATGTTTTGTTAAGTTAATTTTGGTATATGAATGGTTACATAATTAATAAACTTGTTACAATTATTTTACATTAAACATGTGACAGAATTTATGACCTGACTAGGTATAATGTATTCAATTCAAATATCAGTTAAGATAGATGGATAGATAACACTTTATTGCTTACATTTATAATAAAACTTATATCTAACATAGGACAACACAATAAAACTAGACAGTAAAATAAGTAATAACAAAAAAATTATAATAATGCAAAACAAAAGGAGATCTTATTGCTGAAAGCGATCTCCCCCGGATAACCCAACATTTTATTCAAGTTCTTTATACAATTGATTGACTTTACGCCTCCAAACTAGGCATGGCCTGTATTTTGGAGACGTGGACGTCTCACAGAACTAAAGTCGATGACATAACTGGCTCAGTGACCACGTCTCAGGTCTGCTACGGTTGTATGTGTAAGATCGATCCCCATTACAAAATATTTATATGATTGAGACAAATAATTCTAAAAATAGTCATCTAGTGTAATGTGGCTTTTCGAATAAACAAAGCTAACTGAAGAGGTAGGAATATGATCACTCCGTACAATCGATAACTTTTTTTATCGATAAGTTTTTAAACACACGTTGCGTCTCGCAATATAGCTTGCTCTCCAGCAAGGTAGAACAGCTACCTGCAAAGTGAATGCCAAATAATAAAGATATGGTTTACTGGCGTATATTGGCTTTTATGCACTGGTCTCTTGCAGTCTGATGATAATTCTACAAATAAAGTATTTCTTTCTTTCTTTCTTTTCTTTCTTATAATGAGAAACCTAATAATGAACTTTTAATGAAAAACATAAATTTCTATAATTGATAATAAACTTAACTTAAAGGGCTCTCGAGTACTTTTGATTAACCAATTTATTGAAAATAAACTTGCTTTTATATAGGAGCAGCTTTAGTCATTTTTGTATTTGTAAACTATTTATCTTTATTTATTTATTTCATCAATCATGTATCTGAAGATTGTCGATAATTATTTAATAAAAACAAAATACAGTGAATAAAAAAACCATAAACTTAGGCCATAAACTTAGGTTTATGGCAACAGAAAATCAGTACTTTTAAAAGTTATTTATATATTAAATTCGTCTTAAAATTGAATTAAGCCCTCGTTCGCAGAGGCATTATCTTATTACGCTATCGTCACCGTTTAAGCCCCTGTTTAACATAATACGCGAGTTCTCGTGATTTACAAAGACTTACGTTGATAGTTTGATAGCATGCGTGATCGGCTCGTATTGTGTATGTTAGCATGACTTCGGCACAAGGTCATGTCAATTTCGCTTAAGGTGGATTTCAATAGATACGACAACTCAATTTTACACTTTCCAAACTTGATGTTTATTAATTCATTTATATTTCACTATCAGAAAGAAAATTTCTGTCCTGAAAACTTAATCGCTAAGTGGTATCATACTCAAAGCACAAAATGAGGTCATAAGATTGATTCCGACAATGGAATACACCTCCTAACTTTTTCTCTCCTAATGTTAAAGTATAACTAGTTTCTGGAATGTAGATAACATTCTTATTATAAGAAATATATTCGTAGTATGTAAGTAACCATTAAAACGTGATTGCAATGTGCTGAATACTATTTGTAATAACTATCTTATAATAGTATCCAAGAAGTAATTACATTGTGTGGAAACAATTACCTTGGTAATATATTATATTTTTATACAGGTCTGAAAATGAAAACATACCAAAAATTATAAAAACGATGAGTATTTCAGATATTAAACAATTTTTTTTAATAATACGTAGCAATATGTATCCAATTGCCTGAATGTAGCATTTTTATAGTCTTCATTCAATACAGAAATATTTTTATTGATTATAATACTATATAGCTTAATTAACCTTTAATAATTTTAAAGTACTAATAAGAATTAAAATGTGTTTCTGGCTATAATTGAGTCCAAAAGTAAAGTTCATTGTTGATTTTTTTGTATCAAATTTATGCGTTCAAATTGTAAGTTGCATCAGTGAAACCGCACCTTATTAAATAAGCCGTTTGATCGTCGATATCTCGGGCTATCTCAGTTCACAATATCTGTGTTTATCATATCCTAGATACCATGATCTCGATAAAATTGAAGGCTTACAATGGTTTTGTTTTACTTTTGTCACGGGTCGCATCAGTAACACGACACACGTAGCCGATAAAATGAACAGTAAGTGTATAAATTAAATTCTATAAAAAAAATTCATAGATGTCTGTGATAGTATCGAATAAATTACCTACTTCTAAAACTTTGCGCAATATTAATAAGATTTAAAATTTAAAACATAGTCTCCTTGGTTCAAGTGTTTACATTTCGAATTTATCTGTTGCAGAGAAAAATATGATCTTTGTTGCGTCTGTAGTATGTACCCTTCCTTGGTTAATAATAAGAATAGGAAAATTTGTTAAGATGTTTAAGAATATAATATCTGCAATAATGTGGCTAAGATTGATTTTCCAAGGGCAACTTTAAGACCCTGAAAAAAGAAACAGGATCCTATTTACTGGACATTTTTGAGTGACGAAAAAAGGAGTGGTAATATGAAAAAAGCCACCGATTGAGTATACGTACAGAAATATCGCACGTATTTAGTTCCAGTTTGTAGGATTAATATCCTATCTAGATTTAGTTTTGAATCTATCAAGTAGTTTGTGATTACAAATTAAATATTTATTAATTGAAAGGCTTAGTAGCGTTTAAGCGTTTAAGATCTCAGTATAAACACTAGATTTTTTAATTTTTTATTATTGCTGTAGGACAGCAGACAAGCTGACGGCCCACTTAGAATTTAGCAGCTACCGTCACCCATGGGTGTTTGCTACGCCAGTGGCATCGCGAACACGCTGCTGTCCCATAAGGGTTACAGGAAATTGGGTCACTGATGCCTGAACACAACACAAAGTTATTATGGCGGCATACTTATGACCAAAGGTGGTCGCCATCCAGACGGGCTTGGCCTATCACATAGGGGTGAGTAGTTTTGTCGCCTTTTACGATAGGCTAACTAACGTCCAAGTTATTTCCATAAAAATTAATTTTGAAGTACTCGCTTAACTAAAATACTGTCAAAAGCAAAAATAGTATTTTTCCTTTTTTCGATTATGTTGTCATTAGACAAGAAGAGGTCCTTGTCTAGTGGCGTCAGTGGCCTATCATAATCGCAACACAAAAAAGAAGACATCGATGTGGCATTGTTTAGATTTCATGGTTGCCAATAATTTGATCCCCCAGCCCCAACGGGAAAACGTAAGAGCCTAGTCCATTGTTTGGTAAGGTTCATTAGTTGGAAGGTAAAATTGACTTAAGTCACTTCCTGGTAGCACATTTTACACTAATTATATATGAATAAGGGGTCGAGTCGAAATTTATAAATATTTACTCATTTAAAATAATTGCTGAGAAAAACAAAAATTTCATTGTTTTATTCCCTAATTACTTGAAGTTTTATTTGAAAATATATAAAAAAAAGTCTTTAAAACAAGAAAGATACCACGTTACATATAGGTGTAACCTTGATGGGAAAATCCCATTGAGATAAACTTTTTAACATACGATAGTTATCAATCTCTTATCGACTCCTTGGAAATATCTATTACGCAATTTAAATGTTTTAACTTTTAAACAATTCATTTGCAAATTTTAGAAAAAATATAGGCGAAAGTGGTGACCTTTCTATAATATAAAAACTAAACGGAATACAAAGACGCCTTCGTTTGTGTATATAACATAGACAAACCAGCTGCCATGTTGCTTTTACGATTTTTAGCGCCAATCGTGCAACTCTGTGTGAGTTGAGAAGTCCTAACGTGTTTTTGCGCAAGATGAGTAAATTTTTGACTGGTGTTTAGTCCGTAATTGAAGACAGAATTCTTATTTTTGACAAAACAATGATGACGAATTAATGTTAACATTGTTTATTTCAAGCTTTAATTATAGTATTTCTCATAATAAGTTAGGTTTTATGTAATTTCATGCGCGGCTTGGGGACCATTTGTACAGTATTCATACACGTAATGCTAACATTAAATTTTATTTACCACCAAAACATTTTTTCTATTTTTATGAAATAAAATATACGTAATACATTTTATCTTAAAGAAAATCTGAGTTGAAATTAAAGATCAAAACATCAATTTTGGAAAATGAGAAAACTTCAAAAGAATGAGAAAACTTGACTCTATCAAGAAATTCAAAGAAGGCATGTTCGACGGAATACTCTCGCAAACTTTTATTCTAAATTCACGAGCCATCAAGTGTTCTCTTGGGAGAAGAACAATTTATTGATTGCGAACCAAGTTTTATGTTATGTGATATTTATTATAAACATACATATTTAATGTAAATTAGTAAAAGTTAACTAGTTTCATTAGCTTTTTAATAACCCTGTATGAATCTAGCCCACGCTGTAAGTGTCCCGCCTGCTGTACAAAAGTACCCCACGCGTGGGGTGCATTCGTATAAACAACTTATCATAGTAAAATGGCGATAACCCTCTAACCCTTTTATACATATAATAGTTTCAGACTTTTTTGTAAGCTACTACCGTTTATTAGCTACACTTATGTGTAGGAACTAGATAATTTGAATAATTTTTTATAGAATGGAAAATAAAAATGTAAAAAGTGTACGAAGGGTGACCACTTTCCCTAGACAAAGAACTATTTCTTATCAGACTTTTTATAAGCTATTAATTATATAGCTATTAATTGTGACTACGATCGATAACAATATGTTGTGATTTTTATAAAAAGATCCTTGCATTAAACGATCCAACTACTTGCAGATTTTTTAATTATTTTCACGTACATGTATGTATGTATACCCATCTACACATTCACGTGGCCACTGGACCGCCTATGTCGTACCGGCGCCTGTGACGTATTTGAAAATGCTTAGATTTTAATTTGGCAAATAATAAATACTATAGAGTAGTACCGATGAAATAATTGCTGCGTCAGAATCGGACCCACCTGACAAACTATGAGTGGAACAAGTCACGTTATCTGGGTTTCTTTACTCTTTCAATCAAGTGTGTGTATATTGTTTATGCAAGGTATATTATTGAGTTTTTTTGATGGTCAAGTGGAGGTGATCCTCCACTTAACCATTAACTCACTGATGATTATTATTTTCAGCAGCCTTTTGGCTCTTGTGCTCCGCGGCTGCGCTCGCTGGAGCCTCCGCTGCCTCAATCAACTTGAGACAAAACCCGGAGACACTATGCGTTGGCCAGGAGAACTTCTTAAGGATAGCTCACATCAACAGTTGCGACCACTACTACCAATGCTACGCTGGGAGGTCTTATCTGATGCAGTGTCCTTATAATACGTGGTTCAATGAGGCTGAACAGGTAAAGTTTGCTTCTCACACTTCTTATAATAGATTTCGTTGATATGTAGAACATTTCTAAACTACAACCTAACCTTTGATTTAATATCACACCATCTCCCTATATTCGGCCCGTCTCCAATTTCAAAAATCTTGCTCTAATTCTGAAAAAGTACGAAAAGTAAATATAAAGATATAATAGAAAGTAGAAACAAATTCCTTTTCGCGAATCTTCGAGCAATGCTTGCCCATATTATTCTGTAATTTAAAGTCACTCAGCCAATTATTTTGAGTGTTTCTCCTATGGACAGAATCGGAAATGAGGTTCCGTAAAAGATTCAAAGGGATCGTCGCAAAATATATAGCTGAAGTGTATATACCATATCTGTGGTAGGGCTGACGTGCAATGAACCAAACGAAGCCGGAGTGGAAACAACGGTTTGATGGGCCACCTGAACAAGATTGGCAGTGGATGCTAAACTGATATGTGTGACGTCAACCAGTAGTGGATGACAATTAGATAATGAAGGACCTACTAAAAGACAACTAATTTTCGTTCTCGTGGTGTTTTTGTTAGGCATTTTCTTCGATTAAGCCATTAATTAATTCAATATTACGAGTATATTATATAGAGGACGGCAATGATACTTAAAAAAATTGGTTTTTGATGTACATTTGACATTAGATTTCAATCATGTGCTTTTTATAATTTGTATCATTTTTAGGTTTGTGATTGGTCTCCAGCACCACTGCACTGTTTACAACCAGAACCGGAACCAGAGCCAGAACCCGAACCAGAACCAGAACCCGAACCTGAACCAGAACCTGTACCCGAACCTGAAGAAGAACCCGAGCCGGAACCTGTATCCGAAGAAGAAGTTGAACCAGAGTCAGTTCAACCTGATTCAGAAGAAGCTGAGCCTGATCCAGAAACACCAGATTCCGAAGTTGAAAACCTTCCGGAACCCGAACCGATCGATTCTGAAGAGGTTGAAGTAGAAGAAGCTGAGGCCGAGGAAGAAGAAGGTTCAGGGGAGGACTGGCAAGAAGATGCCATCAAACAGTTCGTAATAGCATTCAAAAAACGTCAAGAAGAACTTGAAGACGTGGAAGTTGAACTGGAAGAAAATGAAGAGTCAAAAAAGCGTCAAGAAGAAGTGACTGAGGAATTGGAGGAAGAAAAAAAGCGTCAGGAGGAAGTTGAAGATAATGTGGAAGACGAAAATAAGAAACAGCAAGATGTTGTAGAGCAAGATGAAGACGAGTCGAAGAAGCCGCAAGATGTGAATGAAGAAGATGACGAAGAACAGAAGAAGCGCCAAGAAGATCTTGAGATTGAAGAAAACGAAGAGTCCAAGAAACGACAGGAAGAGCTGGACGATGAAGAAGAAGAAGAACAAAAAAAGCGACAAGAAGAAACAGATGAAGAAACAGAAGAGGAAAAGAAGCGTCAGGAAGACGTAGATGATGAAGAAGACGCAGAGGAAAAGAAACGTCAAGAAGAAACAACTGATGGCGATGATGAAGAAGAACAAAAGAAACGTCAAGAAGGAGATGATGAAGAAATAGAAGAGGATAGGAAGCGTCAGGAAGAAGTAGATGACGAAGAAGATCTGGAAGGAAAGAAACGCCAAGAAGAAATCAATGATGACGAGGAAGAGGAACAAACGAAACGTCAGGAAGAAGTAGATGATGATGATAATGATGAGGAAGAACCAGAGCAGATGAGATCAAGACGCTCAATCCAAAACGAAATAGATGGTGATGATGAAGAAGTGCTTGACGATTTACTTAGAAGATTAATTAAACAAGACGAAGGTGAGAATGATGAAGAAGAGAATAGTCGTAGTGCTCAAGAAGACACAGATCTAGAAGAAGAATTAGATGAACGCCAAGATCAAATAGAACAGGAGGAAGAGGAATTTGAAGAACGTAAAAAGGGTTTCTTTAAAAGATTTTTCAAAATCTTCACATAAGCATTCATAGGCACTTTCAAACTGAAATGCTGAATAGAGGTGCTTAGAGTTTAGATTACTTATTTTAGGCGTATTATAGGATCACTTTGTGCAATTTTGTAAATAATTTATTAAAAATAAGTGGTTATTGTTTCATTGATATGACTTTTATTTTATCATTTATCTAATGCTCTTTGGAGTTCAAGTCCTCTGAGAATTGTCATAGAGCGAAAATAGTGTGTTCATGTGTAATCTATGGACATAATATCCTTTTCTTGTGGTTTTTCGATTCTTAAAATGACATATCTCTTTATTTGAATCTTTGTTTAATTATTGTAACCTAGCTTGGGGTCGTGTATTAAATACTACCCTACTAAATTTAGAACAAAACAAAGAACTCGATAATCCATCGATGTAGGATAATCCTCATTTAATATGACTAACAAAAAAATCATTTGTCGCCTCATAGGACCCCTTAAATAAATGAGATAGATTTTATGTACCGTTCAGTGCACAAATCGATTCACTTAGCTTTAAAAAAGTCAAATTTAATTCTTACTTTTCAAGTTCATTTAACGGGAAATGCAATCAAATTTAGTTACATTTATTTTCTTGTAGCTTTTTGCTGTCTCGAATATGTACTAACACAACAAACTCTATGACACAATCACAATCAATTAACCATAGACTTCGAAACTGTATGTTGGGAATGAAATGGGATACGTTTGGAACCGCTTGTTAGGAGAAGAAAGCAGATATTCTCACAGTTAGCCGACTTTCTTAAAAGAAGTTCAAATAAAATAAAATATTTAAATATTTTTAGCAATTTATTACATCATATTATACAAAATAAATCTCAAATAAAATAATAATAGGTATCATTAACACAACCAAAGCAAAACGTTAAATATTGGATCTTACGTTCAACGGATCTCCGGGGTGCGGGGAGCCGCGTTTCGATCGGCCGTAAATGCATATTAACTGACGGTTAATAAGTAATGACTTTACTGTTAGGGTTACACTACTCATTGGCAGTTAAACTTAAAAATACTGGCAATTTCTACGTCGATTATCCATAATACAAACGTTGGTTCAATATCAAACATATATTTATTTGCGAGAATTTATTGTAAATTTTTAAAATTTTAATGAAATTTTCGACATAGCACGAATGAAGAGCACCTTTTCAATGAGCCAAAAAGAAGTAAAATGTTAAAATTATTAATATAACAATTTTTGGAGTCAGTTTAAGAAATATTAAGTTATTTAGTACAAAGCGATCGTTGTATATCAAAAACGGATATCATAAGAATGGTCCACCTAACGCACAGTATAAAAGATTAGCAATGAGTAGATATGTGATGTGTTAAAATGTATAACCGCAATAATGAAATTATTTCGCATTTTCAACAAAAATTTGTATATTATCCAAAAAAATAATAATAATAATAATAATGTTGCCCAAAAAAACAACTGTATTTTTTAAATTAGTAGCTTCCTTAATGATTTGAAACAAAATTGAACAAATACTACTTGTTGAAATTGATCAAAATGATAAAAAACAGATAATTTTTCAATAGCATAATTAATATTCTGCTTCATTAATAAAAACAATGCGATTAATTTCTCTCGTCGCGGTTAATACAAAGCCTAATCTAAAGCGAGTATATATGTATATTAATAATGTATGTATATCTAGCGATTTATAATAATCGGATTACCATACGTTGACCAGATACACTTTCTAAATACGGTCCGCACTGTGGAACGCCGCGTACAAAAATCGAAACAAAAACTGACCACTTCCCCTATAGCAAAAACCATCTTTGGCATCACGAACCGTTCAAAAACACTTCGAAAATATATCACCACGTTTTATCAAAAACCATCGAAATTTTGTCATATCCATGCCTGCAACTTTCTTATAATATTAAAAAATAAACTAATATGTTATAAAATTGTATTAAAAAGTTGTTAAAATCTATAGAGGAACGGGTTAAGTAATAAATTATGTATATACAAGTAAGAAATCACGTTCCTGATACGCGTATCACTCGGATGCGTCAAAGGCAGTATCGACACACAATTCCAACGAACAAATCCACAGTATTATATAATAATTATTATTTTCGTACACTATTCGACTACTGTCTACTGCGATTACATGAAAATATCACGAGAGCGAATACATAGGTTAAGTACAATTCTTTAAATTAAAGACTTTTGACCGAATGTCATTCAATAATCGAATGATTCATTTAAAAAACGAATGAGTGAATGATTTGTAGATGAACGAATGACATAAGTACTTCTTATTGAGCGTAAGATCGTATAAAAACTTGTCTCAAACATCTTGATATGTTTAATATTAGAAACGAGAATAACCGATCTAGTCTCAGAATTAAAAGAACTGCACGTCTTCATAACATTAGTACAAAAACGACAATTTATTTATTGATTACAATATAATTTAAAGCGTGCTTCCTTATGCGTTATATTTTTATCAAATCCATAGATATAACACTTTTCTCGTAAAAAAGTATGAAATAGCTGCGGTTGTACAAAAATCTATTATCTAGCGTTTCTTCAAAATCGAAAGAGATCGCTATTTTTTTTAAATTACATCACGTATTTCGATAAAGTGCCAGCGTTCACTTATACATCTCGACTGTGGGAGTAAGGCTGTTTACACACTTACAACACGTAGAATACATTCAAAATGATTATAAAATTTTCTCTAAATATTTAAACAAACGTAAAATGTTAAAATAATCACCATGTGACAGAAAACTTCTCGAGTTATTTTTTATATATGATTTATAAAAATTAATATTGTCTCCTACATGCTCCCACAGTCTATCAATAACATCTCAGATCAAATATTGCGTGCGTCCCCGAAACTTCTCTTAAAGTTTTTCTGCTCTTCGCCCGTGGGCTTTGAGCTTCTTATGTGGGCAAATTCACGTGACATCGGGTGAATTGGTCAAAAGAGGCCGACGTCCTTCTTCATGTTGGTTTGCTTCCACGCCGGCAGTATTGCGAACTCTTCTTTGGTCATGCCGAAAGCTTCCTAAAGAATTAAAATAAAATATTCCATTGTATACGAGATTTCTAAATTCCATGCAACTGCTTTTGCATGCAACATGGGGGGGGGGGTCACAGGTTGGATTCCCTTCCCGAGTCTGTTTGTGTTTATATACAATAAGTATTTATTTACAAAAGAAAAGTAACTATTATATATTATAGTTAAGAAACTACTTAACTATAACTATATTAAGAGAAACTAGTCATAAATTGAAGTGATAAAGTCGTTGAGATAGAGGAAAATTTGTTTTCGATTTCTACACAAGAAAATAGGTCTACAAAGAGAAAAGTATATCATTATAATGAAATTAGTAATATAGTCAGTGCAAAACATGCAATATCCTTACTAATAATGATAAAAGTTTTTACATAATTTAATATATAAATAATGGTTAGACTTTATTTGTATTATTAAAATTCTTTTTTATCTCAAACCTGAGTACCTATAAGTAGTATTGTGACAGCCGTACCGATACCTACCACAAAATCAGGCGAAGAGAGGTGCCTTTCGAGGTGGTGTGGGTCTACGTGCTCCGGCAGGGGGCGGCGCTGGAGGGCAGCGAGAGGGAGCACTCCGACGCTGCTGGTGAGCCTCGAGAGCTCGCCTTCAGCGGATAACACCTCCCCGGCCTTGTACCCGTGCTGCAATCGCAGGTGCAACCGTCACTTGTGCGTATACGTACAGTGGGCGTGGTCAAGCGTACATGTGTACAAAGCGGTAGAGTTCGAGAAATAGCGTATATCGCGTTATAAGAAAATATTTGTTACAAAACGATTGGAAGTATTATGAACGGGTTCCAGACCCGTTTACCTTAGAAGGTTCTGTATAGAACCTTTTAAGGTCTAAGTAGCGTGTAGTATTTTTTTTTAATTTATTTATCAAATTCACAGTTATTATTACATTGGCTTAATAAATTAATAGCACAAAAAAACCACTAAGGTTTGTACAATGCCATCGAAACTTAAGTCTACGCACGTTCAAATGACTGAGTAAATTTAGATTACAATTTCTCTAAAAAGTATTTTTTAAGTGAGGCTTTAATATTTTTTTGGGTTATATTATCTCTTATATTTGTTGGTAAATCGTTTAATAATCTTGGAACTAAGTAGGTAGTTGTGCGCTTGCCGTACATATTCTTCGCGCCGCTGGTAGCAAACCGGTTTTGAGCAGCGGCCCGAGTATATACAGCGTGCTTCATTTTGGTTTGTATTTTTTTATTAAAAAAGTTTTCCTTGAGTATCATTTTTTAAATTGAATTACACGCTACTTAGTGTGTATTGTGACGCGTATTTGATACACAGCACACAGTCGCTGTGTCATAGATTGTCCGGAACCAGACCTTAACCCTATGGTATAGTGTAGGTGTTACATTATACAGGTATATTACATCAACCACCATTCCTCGCAAGTCCTCAAACGAGAAGAGATATCAAGCGTATATTCAGCAATAAATTTCGACTTAACTTTTCATATAAAGTATAATAATAAGTAATAGAAGCTTCTTTTCACCTATTTTACTGCTATATATTTTACATATAAAATATAGTAAGATGAAGTTAGACAAGTAAAAGTTTAAAAGTGAATTATTTTTCTGTTCTCAATTGGGCTGTGTGATCGTACAAGAGAAGACCTACACAATCTCATTTCTAGAGCTAAAATGGAACAAATGGGGAATATCAAGATCCCCTGCTAGAATATAAACCATACAAAAAGGCTATTTGGTTCCTTTTATACTAGACAGGAGTTCGCATAGAAAAATTATTCACTCAAAGATACGATTCAAAAAAGTGTTTCTCTTTGACAATACTGGACAGAGTCGAATTGAGTTCGGAAATGATCTTCAGGTCTCGGCGAGGAGCGATAAGAAAGTGTCGTATATTCCGTTATGTTAATATTGTAAGGTGAAGAAATGAAGATTAAATTTGTACAATAAATTCAAGTAGTGCCAGCAGCCCTTACAGCGATGTTGGCGTCCGCGGCGTGGTCGTGGTCCTGCCACGTGTCGAACAGGTCGGTGAACTGCTGCGGCTCCAGGCCTGCGGCGACGACGCGCACCTCGGGTCGCGAGGAGCGCGACGCTCGCCAGTACGCCTCAGCAGTGCGCAAAGCCGCCACGCGCATCGCCTGCCAGCGGGCGGCAAACGCGCCAACCCCTACAGACAAACGATAAATATTGAAAAAAAAAAACATTATAAATACTTATTTAACGTTGTGTTGTACAGATATTGATTTTAGCATTAGATCCCATTAAGACCCTGAACGTACAATTCGATACGTAGACCATTCTGCTTTTACTCCACTTCGCAAGATCTTCAGAATCCCTTATAAGATGTAATCTGTATGTACTGCACGGTAACCGAATGTAAGTAATGCATTTGCAACGAAAGGAGTCAATTGGTGACGATTATCGTTGCTTCGTCTTGCGTTAATTTCGCATGCAACAGAAACACTAAGCAAAATCAATAATAAACTGTTTTTACCTCATATATATTATTAACTTCTATTAATTATTCCATTCAATTCCACATTATTCCATTTCCAACAACGATATATTAAATTTTATTACTGTAACTCGATACAATTATTACTCTTGGTTTAATGACACAATATTTGAAATATTAAGTACATATTTATAATTTCACAGGAGCGACGCCAACCGAACGTTTAGTATGTTAAATTATGTTTGTACTTCAAATCAAAGAGCTCGTAGACACCATTCACAATAATACATCATACAATCCTCAAATTAACTTATTTTAATAATTATAAAAAAATTAATAATAATTTACCAGTGTTGACTTCCGCAGGCTCGAGTTCCCCGTCCTCGCTCCTGGGCCACCAGCCTTGCCACAGCCACACGCATTTGCCGTCGTCCAACAGGAACAGAGCTGCGAACAAACATCAACAAAATAAATATACTGGGACAAACCACAAAGCGCCATCTAGTAACAAAATAAGTAGGTAGCTGAACACTTGGGTTTATTTTGTAAATGAATACGTATATACAACTATAAACAACCGGACGGGAAATGGAACCCGTAACCTCCCACAAGCTTTCTGACGCGCGAAAGCCGTTGCGCAATGAAGCTCATCATTGTTAGTTAACGGGATGAGCTTGCATTTGAGGTTTTCCCGTTGCCGTACATTATAGGATTATAAAAAAGCCCGTTAATAAATTCCTTCGAGTCCGACAGCACGTTAGCAATAGATCTGGTGTTGCAAACGTCCATAGACGATCCATAAGGCGGCTGCTATCAGGTGAGTCGTTTGTCTGTCTCTGAACTCCACGATATAAAAAACCTGTACTAGGAATTGCATGATGAACAAACTTACCCGGTTGCGAGGCCGAATACAGCTCCCTTTGTTCAAAAGGGAAGGGTGTCGCCAACGTCGGGTGCCGCAATGGCGACAGCACCTCGTGCGCCTCGAAAGAACCTCCCAAATCCGAGAAGTGGAACAAGCGGGGAGTCATCTCACTCCCACTGTCTTCTCCTCCACTTAACACCGACTTGTAGTACTGCTTGTTTGTCACACCCAACCCTTCTAACACTTCTTTCGGCTCCTCCCCTTCCTTGACCTCCTCAATTGTAACATCTAACACCTTATCGCCAAATAAGTGCCTCGAATTCCTAGCGACCAGTTTGTTAGCCAACTCAACGGCTATAGCCTTCGTGTGTTTCAGACTTCTCGAACCGTGCCATATGTAGAGTCTAGCTTTCTCCGTATCGACTAGAAGTAACGAGCCCCTACTCCTCAATTGTCTTACAGAACATGGCACCTGCAGTAAATACGCTTCATTCGACAAGTTCCCGCGTGTAACGAATAATCTGTATCGAGTTTTATCTGTGTCCTTTTTACCTTGATGGATAATCAAATTTCCTTGGAACAGGTTCAAGAAGGCAGGGGGCTCGGTGCCCTGGGAAACTCGAACTTGAGGTCCCCTCTCCCTATCTAGCTCCACAGTTAATAAGGCTGCCGCTCCCTTCTCGTTTGAGGAGGCATCTCGCCCTTGCCAACAGAAATACGCGCATCTTTCGCGGCCGGTGACATTATGTTTCGACGGCTTCCCATTCAATTCGCGCCCAGAAACCGTAATTTGGTATTCCCACCGAATAATATAACTATCCCCTGAGAAGAAATCGCCAATTTCGGCATCGTTCTCTACTTTCTGGTAATCGTACTCTTGTATCAGCCATTTGCGAACCGATTTCGTTTTAATATCGTAATGTCTCATGTTCTCTTTGTCGTAGTACTGTGTGCCTCTGCCGATATGAGATCCTTCTAGAATTAGATCTGGATCTTGATATTCGTTAGACCACATTTCCTCAGCGTCACACGGATTTATTTCCACGCTGTTTGTTTTATTCTCAGGCGCTTTGACTTTGATCACTCGCGTGTAATCCGGCCAGTCAAGGAATTTCTCTTTGAAGAGTATAGTCTCCATGTGCTGCGTGACTTTGGATAAAATTGCCCATTCTGGTCGTGTTTTCGAGACTTTTTCCGGCGATCCCGCCTTCTCCCTGGCACCCTGGTATGTAGCAGCGTTAATGGGATTGATGTGGCAATCTTCGTAATTATAACCATCGTCGAACAGCTCTTGGGCTAATTGTGCTGCTCGTCTCCTACTTTCGAGGGGAACATTTTTTCCATACCATATATACATTTCTGAGCCGAAGTCGAAAACAATGACTTTCGACTGGTTCAACATTGCGATTTTGGGCATTTGTCCCCAATATTCTTTTATAGGCACCAATTCATCGTCTAATACTTCATAACACATATTTGTTTGAACAATGCAATTCTCGTATATTTCATCCTCATCCGGATGGCCCGTCTCAGTGGGATGATAATCTTCAATACCGTCGGTTACGCCTAAAAGTGACCAAAATTGGTTCCAATGTTTGTTCGAATAATTTTTAGTTTGTTCATCGATCTTAATAATGCCGGAGGAGTTTTTGCAGCCCAGATCCTTTGTGTTTGAGATATGTAAGGCGATATCCGAGCTGCGGTTTCTGTAAATACAGTCAACGGTTTTTAGTACTGTTAGAGTACTTATAATAAATTTAAAAAAAGCTTCTCCTTCCATCTTTTAAGCGTTATATAACAGTTTCAATTGAAAAGTAAGATGTTGAGTATTAGTTATTACGATTAAACTATTGCCATGCATGTCATTACACACTATTGTGCAAAGGGTCATAAAACTATGTTTTTATTGATGCGGATCGGTAGACTGGTGGTCCATTTAATAGGAAGCAATTATCATGGACGTCCACGTAGAGAAATTGGAACCCAGGCCACTTATGCCAGAACATAACACAAGGTTATTATGGTGGAATATTTATAGAATATGGGCTTGGCGCCATCACCCAGCTAAAAAAGAAATTAGAATAATTAGTTGCGAGTAGTATCACCCTCGGGGTTCAATTTGGTTCTGACCGCTTCTAATGTCTAAGAATAAACGAATGCTACGCTAACAACATTAAATTCCTTGGAAATATTTCGTTTTTTGCGATATACAAAATGAATTTTCACTTTTTATATACATATTTTCGTTAAAACTCTTTGTATTTTCATTGTATATAGGTATATAAAAGAAACTAAAGTCACGACTCACGAGTAAAGATAAACTTAATTGTAGTGATTTTAATAACCTACCTTTCAATTACGTTGGCGTAAATCCCTATATACAAGAACAGATGATCTGGGGTGATGAGTATAAAACAGTCGCCGCGATTCACGCTCGTGTGTACGGGCTCTACGAGGCGTGTCTGCAAATTACGAAACAACATCAACAACAATAATTTTCAAACGTCTTTTAGGATGTCGTACCGCTATGACGCAATACTAGCATTTTAAGAGAAGTTAAGTAAAGTAGCAGTGGTCACTGATTCGGACCAATACACACCTGGACCCGTCTCCTGCCCTTGACCTGTAGCAGCATAGTGGGCTTGACCCCAGGGGCCACGATGCTTGTGTTCGCAGCGCTGCGCAACGCGACATTCGAGAAGTCCTCCTTCGTCGCGAGCGCTGCTAATGCCTCGGCCGCTAACCCACAGTTTGCTGTTACTGAAAACGTAATTAATATATTTAAGTAAATCGCTTTAAGCGATAAGGCCGCCCTTTGTTCAACAATTATTGTACCTAGTTTTTAAGAACATAGTTTTAATTTGGTGTTTTCATTCATTCATTCAAATATTGTAAATTACCTAAAATTTAATTTCCAAAGATTATCTCACGTATACCAATGTTTTATCTTTTATTTTCTTCCTATTGACATGAGAGAGAGATTTACCCCAGACCCTTCAAAATAAATCTCGGTAGCAACCCAAAACTATTGCTTTGATACCCGGGTTTTACTTCTCGGCTTTTTCTTCGACAGCATATTGGCACGTATATCATCTTTTCGACGAAGTCCAGTCAGCATTTTTTGGCTCTACCTCCTGCTGGGTTCAACGGAGGCGGCATAGCTAGACATTTGTTCCCCAAGTAAGTAGCCGGTTGCTGCAAAATATTTCACCTTTCTCTTTGATGAGTTGGTCCCTGATGGTAAGTGGAAGTGCGATGTACTCCTCTCTTATATCTGTTCTCGCAGCCAGCGCTTTGAGCGGGTTGCGGGAAGCCGCATGCCGCCGCTCTCGTTTCGCCCGCCGGGTCCACTCGCTCGCCAACCTAAAAGAGATCGAAAGACATGCTATATTGATTATACGTGCACCACACACGCTTAGTAGAAGTCCAAAGACTGAAAAGTCGCCTTCTTACAAGAGATTTATCTCGATTGCATCCAGATTTGTCAATTCAGATATAAATAAGGTGTATTGTGTATACTGTGGAATAGCAGACAGTCTGAAGGCCAAGAATACGCTGTCGTCCGTGAAGTGAAATTGGAACCTGGGTCACGGAACACAACACAAGAATATTACGGTGGCATATCTAGACCATCCAGACGAGCTTAGTAAGGCTTACCGCTTACCACTTAACTAGGGCTGTGATGCTATCGTCTTTTACGACAAGCCACGTCCGTTCGCCCATTTACGGAGAAAAGTTTATGTCAATTCTTCACATTTGTTCTACAGTACTCACAATTGTCTGGAGCCACTGTCAATAGCATCCAGGTCGACGTCGAGGCCCTCTTCGCTGGGCTTTTCGTGGGATTGCATGAGGGGCGCGTAGAACGCTTGGAAGGTCTCATCGTCAGCCCGGGGCACGCGGACGGAAAGACCCGTCTTCTCAGCACCAGATGATTCGTCCTCTGAATTTGTGTATTTATTAATCATTGGTTTTAATTTTAATATTTTTGCAATAAATCGCTATTTTGATAGCGTAATTAAACTGAAGGAATCTTGCCAAACACAATTTGAATAAAAGGATTTTGAACAGTGAATAACTTTCGAATATTTAAGATTTTAAACTATGATCTTTAAAACTAGAAACTAATGATCTCATGAAAAATCATACAGATCCTAGTCAAATGGTTTTAAATGGTAGTACATATTCGCAATTAATTAATTTAAGCATTAAAATTATAATAAAATGTTACAGAATATATTTTATTTGAAATACAGTCTATTGAATTAATTTCCAGTTACAAAGTATATAGATATATGTAATTTCGGCTTAAAGGTAAGACATGTCATATTACGATCAGAATGTTGGACCACAACGGGGAAGAATGTAAGGTTATCGCATGCAGCAGAGATGCGAATGTTAATTTGGATGAGTGGAGTTAGAAAAATGGATAGAATATATCAGAGGAAGTTTGAAAGTAGCGCCAGTGATTGAGAAGCTGAACAGTTATACGCTAGCCTGGTATGGCCATATAATGCAAAGAGCAAAATGCCATATAACAATAAGCAATATGCTAGAAATGAGTGGATGGATGAATTTTGTAAAAGATGTGAATGTTCAGATGACGACTAACAGAGGAGAGTGGAAAGAGAGGACATGTTGTGTCGACTCCATATAGCTGGGTTATCCCAGCTATGCGCAGGAGAAAGAAGACTAACAAAGTATGTAGATCACTAATTTAACATGAATACGAATGGTATTACATTTAGGTATTATTAAACACATATCAAATATATACTCACTCTCGTCCACCCTACTGATGCTCTCGCTGACCGAGTGGCTTCGCTTGAATGCCTCCCTATCGACGCGAGCGCTCTCCTTAGGCTTGGAGTCCGGGGTGCACACGACGGCGCACGACGCCGACCGCAAGGGGCCGCACGCAAAACCATTCGTCGGCGACGACGGCTGTTTGCGGGACCTTCATCAAACGAATACAGAATTAACAAAGATAACAATCAAAATTAATTGTAAACACGACGCTCTACGAAACTAGATAAGCTGATTTACTCTTTCATAATGAATTTGACCTATAGAACCTGTCTACAATTTTGTTGGGCTTAAAATAATAAGGAGGCTATTTGTATTGTCTTCTTTGCACAATTATTCTATAGTAAATGACTTTGAGAATGATGCCATTTTCCATTATCCTACCTTGACTGATTTCGGCGTTTTAAATTTATTCCGTGTTTTATTTAATTATTCCGTTACCTTATTGTAAAAATTTCCTATATTTGACCATTATTATTCAACATGTATTTACATTATGGTGAACGCCTGTTCATGTTTAAAACATGAATTCACTAACATAAATTTGAAATACGAATCCCACGCAAATATCTCCGGTATGGCCGGTAGCGAATGCCAAAATTTAATGATATAAACAGCGTGTGTTAAGGTGTGGGTGATTTTAATTACAAAATAACGAACATCCTGCAAATCAATTAACTCATCTACTATTAGTCCAAACATTGAACAAAGAAAATGACTAGGAGACGACTGCCTTTGGTAATATATTAATAATAAAATTTGTATATGTTTCCCGAAATCTCTCCACGATATTTTATTGATTTCCAAGTTTGCAATTTTCTTTCGTAATGTCGAAAGCTGTGGGTCTCAGATAATGAAACAGTGACTTGGAGCGAAAAGGCAGACCCCGTGCGAGCCCCTGCTCGCACTCAACTGTGGCAGCGTGCTCGGGGACTCGCCTTCCGCGAAGTGCGCCGTCGACTCGACCGCTGCATGGAGAGCAAGCGAGAGCAAACTATGAAAGCTAGAAATTTAGGGGCCATGTCGTCTTCACCGGTGAAGCCGATCCTATTCTACCAAGCTTAAAATTCTCGTAAGGAAATTATATATTTACCTGAATTTATTCGGCTGAGGTATTCCAGGCGAGGCGACTACGGCAGGTGGCGCTGGCGGTGGTGTGATCGGTGCAGGCGCAGTGCCCTTGTCGCGCTCCAACCGACCGGCCACTGTAAACAGCGATGCGTCGCTCTGGGGAACACGTTTGCGCCATCCCTGTAATGAATAAAACGATTGTTTTAACTTTCGAGTTTGGCGTCCATTTTTATCGCCATTTTTCATTATTTTTAAAGACAACAAATATTATTAAGTCTGTCTTCCGAATTTTGTAGGTGCGTATTCTACGGTCGAAATAGATCTCCAACGAGAGTTCATATGCGACTTCGATTCTGTCCATCTTACGAAACAGCGGGTCTAACCAACTAGCTATGTGTAATTAGATACAGGCCCTTTTTGAGCCATGCTCTGTTCGACGTTCTCTATTATGTTGATACAATTTATGCAATCAATGCTTTTTAGGGCATTTTTATTTGTAAAAAATGTTTATTTAGAGCAATAAATAATAATAATACACTGAAAAAATATTTATTCAATGTTATTATTATTATAAATTTATACTGAAAATATCAACCAGTACTAAGGATTATACATTTATTATTAATATTTACAACCATCACTAGTTCATTACATAATTAGATACATTTATATTTATAATTACAGCAAAAATAATACTCCTAACAATTGCCCATCACCCCTCTAATTTCTTCAAATTATGCCCAACTTTACCTTAGCATTTATTTAAACAAGGGATTCGTAATAAGGTTAAGCAAATATTGCTCTCGTCAAACGCCTGTCGTGTGCTCGTACAAGAAATCTGACAAGATGGCGAATACTAGCATTGTATTGAGCAAAGTATAAGTAGAATAAAGTATGAGAAGAAAATTGGCAAATAGTACTCTTCACATTTAAACTCATCATCATCATCCTAGCGTTAGTCCCGGTTGTCACCCAAACTTTCGTTTCGGTGCCCGGGGTCCGCTTTCCGACTTTTTCTACTCCACTTCGCGCGATCTTCAGCATCCCTGGTAGTGAGCCCATTGGCACGCATATCACCCTTTATGACGTCAAGCCAGCACTTTTTGGGTCTACCCCTCCTGCCGGGGCCCGGCGGAGGCGGCATGGCCAGACATTTGTTTCCCACGTAAGCATCCGGTTGCCGTAAAACATGGCCATACCAACGGAGCCGACACTCCTGCAATTTATCTGCAATGTCACGGACACGAAGACTACCGCGAATGCGGGAGTTCCTAACGCGGTCCTTCCGCGTCACTCCACACATCCACCGCAGCATATTCATCTCCGTGACACGCAGTTCTTGCTTGTGTCGCTCTAACACCGGCCACGCTTCACAGCCGTATAAAAGGACAGGCCTAATGATGGTCTTATAGACCTGTCCCTTCAATTTTACCGGCATCTTGGGGTCACAAATGACACCAGTTACCTCACGCCATTTGGCCCACGCGGCAGCAATGCGTGCCTTGACGTCGCAATCGATGTCACCAGACGCATGAAACACAGATCCCAGGTATTTCACATGGTCCGTGCGCTCGACCGTGTTGCCGTCTATGCGTACGGGTGTGGGATCTGTGGAGTTACAGGCCAAGTACTCGGTCTTCGCCACATTGAGCTTCAGACCACCGTTCTCAAGCGACTCCTTCCACACCTTCACACGTCGCACCAGCCTACCCCTGTCCGAATCTGCCAGCGCGATATCATCAGCATACATGAGCAGCCACGGGGGCTGCTCATGTGAGTTTCTGATGCTGTCTGACAATACGTCTAATACCACGCTAAACAGAAACGGACTAAGGACGGATCCTTGGTGCACACCGACGGTGATGGGGAAAGGTTTTGTGTCGCCAACAGCGGTCCGAACTACGGAATCGGAATCACGGTACATGTCTCGGATGATCCCAATATAGGCCTCTGGAATCCCTTTGGACCGCAATGCCCACCAGATTATCGCGCGAGGAACACAGTCGAAGGCCTTCTGCAAGTCAAGAAACAGACAATGCAGAGGCGTATTCTTCGCCCTGTATTTCTCCGCGACAGTCCTTAGGGTGAAAATAGGGTCCATTGTCCCGTGACCAGGGCGAAACCCATATTGACATTCCGAGACAGTGCACTCCTGTCGAATCCGAGAGTCGATAACCCTCTCGAAGAGCTTCATGGTGTGGGACATGACCTTTATACCGCGGTAACTACCGCACTCCTGCACCGATCCCTTGCCTTTGAAGACTGGAGTAATGATACTCAGCCTCCATTGGTTTGGGACCGTACCGGTGAGGAGTGTCCGGTTAAAAAGGTCGGTTAAAGTGCCCACACCACGAGAGCCCATCGCCTTCCAGGCTTCGATGGGGACTCCATCGGATCCAACAGCTTTCCGATTCTTCATGCGGCGAAGACAATTCTGGACCTCTGCAGGCGTTATCAGTGGCACTAGTCCTTGGTTCGGAGGAAGATCTGGCGGCTGCACCTCTTTATGCTGCTTGTTCAGCAGCTCGTGGAAATATGAGCGCCATCTCTCCTTCACCGCGAGGTCCTCGCATAACAAGTTGCCCCCGGGGTCTTTTACACAGCGGCACTTGGAGATATCCTGTGCCGCTTTGACCCTAGAGCGCGCCAACTTATATATGAGCTTCTGCCCCTCAGACGAGTCCAACTTATCGTAAAGTGGTTGTAAGTGGTCTCGTCTGGCTCTGGCTACAGCTTTCTTGGTGGCGCGTTTGGCATCTTTGTATGCGTCGCGATCTTCAGGAGATCTGGACGCTTGCCACTTCTTAAAGAGGGCTTTTTTCGCCCTGGTCTCCCTCTGGACTGAGTCGTTCCACCACCAAGTCTCCTTGTCACACTTGCGTCCGCCCTTAGACACGCCAAGCACCTCTCTCGCCGACCCAAGGATAGCCGCCTGAATCCTGTCCCAGTAAGCTTGAACCGGTTCGCCCTCACCACCAGCGCACTTGTCGCCGATGGCAGAGGCGAACTCCTGGGACTTGACTTCATCAAGCAGCCACCACCTGATTCGGCGTTGAAGGCGGTCGACACATTTGCCTTTGGGCTTTACGCAGAGGTCCATGACAAGAAGACGGTGTTGTGCAGTGAGACTCTCACCGGGTATGACCTTGCAGTTGGCCACTTTGCTGATGTGGTGTCTCCTAGTGAGTAGGAAGTCGATTTGGGTAGCATTCCTCCCGATCTTGTAGGTGATGAGATGCTCGGGTCTCTTTTTGAAATACGTGTTCACGATGGCAAGGTCGGCAGCCGCACACGTATTGAGGATGTCCTCCCCTTCCGCGTTGCGGCTACCGTACCCAAATCCACCGTGAACACGCTCAAATTCCCCACATTCATCACCCACATGACCGTTCAGATCACCCCCCAAAACGATCCCCTGTGATAATGGGATTCCACGGAGCACTTCTCCGAGTTGATTCCAAAACGCTATTTTATCGGCGTCGTCACAACCGGCCTGTGGCGCATAGGCACTTATCAAGTGGGTAACTACCCCATCGATAAGCACCCTAACGACCATAAGCCGGTCGCTATGACGTTTCACTTCCAAAATGTCGTTCTGGAACTCCTCCGAGAGCACTATGGCAACCCCATTATCCCCACCAGGTGCACCTGTGTAGATCAGCTTGTAGCCATTCCCAATGAACCGGGATCTGCTGGCCTTCCACCGAGTCTCCTGCAGGAACGCCACGGCCACCCTCCGCCTGGAGAGCACATCGGCCAACTCTCTCGCGCGTCCGGTTAGCGTGCCAATATTCCACGTTGCGAAGCGGAGTTTCCTTTTGGATGGGGCTAGTGTCTTTAGCCGTGCTCGCCCACGGCACGGCAGCCCTAGTCCACTTGTCACAGGAGTCGGGCGAAGTTCCTGCGCGTCGTTTTGCGGCGACGCCCTATCCGTGACAATACCTTTCCGTGTCCGTACCATTTTTGTTTGGCTTGTTTTGGTTTTTACGGGAGCGACTGCCGTCCGACCTCCCAACCTCTAAAGGGAAACCTAGAGGTGTCCTTCCCTCGCCGCATGCAAGCTGGCAGAGGGAGTGACCCATCAGTCGGCTTTTACGACTCCCTTGGGATGATTTGGGGTGGCTCTATTCTTTCTTCGGCCGGGACCACACGGCACCTTCACATTTAAACTAAACTGTATATATATACTAGTTGCCTTGATTAGCCTTTCTTCTTCCCATTTCTCTCCTATCGGAGGTTGGACAACATCATGGCGATTCTGGGATTGGAGGCCGCTGCTCTAAACAAGGAAGTGTTACTTCAAGTTGAACCAGTCTCGTAAATTCTTCAGCCACGAGTGTCTTCTCCTGCCCACGCTTCTCTTTCCGGCAATCTTCCTCTTGATAAATAATCTGCGGAACCTGTACTTGGCGTTTCTCATCACATGCCCAAAGTAACACAACCTTGCTTTGCTTGATGGTCTTTAGAAGCTCAAGATACTTGCCCATTCTTTGCAATACTGCCACGTTGGTTACTTTGTCACGTCAGGAAATCTTTAGAATGCGGCGGTAAATCCACATCTCGAAGGCCTCCAACTTCTTCATGGTGTTCTGCGTAAGGGTTCATGATTCGACTCCGTATAACAGCACTGGGAATATACCTATATAGCATCGTACTATACGCATTCTCAGTTCGAGGCTCATGTTTCTGTCACAGAGCACCTTGCTCATCTTGAAAAACGTCGATCGAGCCATCTCAATGCAAACTCTGATGTCCTGCACATGATCGCCATGTTCATTCAACCAGCAATCTAGGTACTTGAACTGAGCAACCCGTTCAACCTCTTCCTGTCCGATACGTAATGAAAAGCGTTGAGTTATGTGTTTTCCTATGTCCATAAACTTTGTTTTTGCAAAAAACATAATTTTAACAATTTAGAAAATATTGGATATGAATATTGTCACGTGCCAAGGCAACCATTATATAAAATGCGTTTTTTTGCCAACAATGTGGGCATGAAAACCGCAATGTGTCATGTTATTCTATAAATTTGATATGCAACTAAACGATTTCTTGGTTGGTGACTCAAGTGTTGGTCAAAGTATTTAGTTACTCATTGTTTGTGATTATAATGTCTAGTTTTATGACAGATTCATCGCCCAGGGGCGGAGTAAGAATACTGACCCTTGCGGCCGCAGGTGGCCCGTCGTAAAAAGCGACAAAACAACCTAGGTGGTAGGGCTCCAAGCGCGACTGAATAGCAAACACCCGCGGTGTCTAATATACCGCCAAAATAACCTTATGTTGTGCTCCGATATGTGACCTAGGTTCTAATTCTCCTACGCGGACAGCAGCGTATTAGCGGTGCCCTTGGTGTCGCAAACATCCATCGGCGACGATAACTGCTTACGTTAGCCTGTTGCTGTTCTACAAATTTAAAAAAATAGATAAAGGTAGTAGGATGAAGTAAATTATAACTCGGTTGAGTTTAGACTCTAGACATAAAATCATATAACTATACGAAATGCATGGCCGTGAAATATCCTTACTTTAATGTAAGTTTAAAAACCTTGGAGGTAATACACTATCACTTAACAACAGTTGTTTTGAACATTGTATCGAAAACAAAAACAAACAAAATCAAGGTAGATTGGCTAAAATTTTAAGTGTATAGCAACCTCGAACTTTGAAATACTAAAATGTCTGTTACGGATACACAAATTAACACTTTTATATTCAGATTATATTTCTTGACATCGGCTACATGTTTAAATGCGAATCGTTATAAAAATAAAGATATGTGTCAAAATAAATTCTTTTTTTTTTTTCTTGTGTTTAAATTTGTCCCAAAATAATCAAACCTTTAATATCTTTTAAACGGTGAGATTTATTAAAAAATTATAAGAGATTTTTTGTAGAGCCTTCAATTTTCTACAAGTATACGAGAACAGATATTTTTAATGCACAGTTCGTAGAGATATGACTTTTTTTTCTAATACCGAGGAACAAATGGAAAACTGTAAGGCGGAGCACCTTCCTATTAAAATTAAGAGCTCATATTTGGAGAAATTTTCTAAAGGTGTCTAGTAACCTATTTTTCAGAATACAAAAAAATTTCGACTTTTTTGACCCACCCTAACACACATATATATGTATATATATATATATATATATATATATATATATATATATATATATATATATATATATATATATATATATATATATATATATATATATATATATATATCTGAGTAGAATTTCACTAGGCTAATATGAAACTAATCAATCTTATCTTATTTCGGGGCCGAGAGTTATCTCGGACACTTCGACCCAATGGGATCTTTTGTGTTCCCCTAGATAGCAATCACTCCTCTCCAATCTCATTGAAGATTTGCTTCATGAGCCTAACAATGAGATACGGAGATAGGAGCCTGTAGTCTTCCGGTGTCGGATATCCTACCCCCCAAAACATTCATTCGCCTCCTGGCCAATGCATCGCATGTACACAGTAGGTGTTCCTTGCGTTCTGCATGTTCCCCACACGACCTGCACATAGGTGTCGCGGTTAGACCCAGCTTAATGAGCATGTTGTTGGTTCCAAAGTGCCCAGTAAAGCCCCCAAGCAAGTAGCGTATTTGCCCCCTGCTCATGTTCCAGATGGATCCTCGTGCTTTTTAAGTGGATCCCAAAAAATTTTTGGAGTGTTCCAGACCGATTCTAGTCAGCCAGTGTTGTTGTTGACTGCGATCTGCAAAATCTCTGAATGTGGCTTTCACGAGGCTAGTCGGAATAAAACTAATCAATAGTCGACATCTACACCCCGAAACGTGAAATTATAATTTCATGATTTAGTTATATATATATTCCATGTACGAACGTCATTCAGCTAGATCCTGTTCTACGTATTAGCATCATACTCATTTTAGACCATGTGGTTTCGACAAAGAATGACAGGACTACCCCACCATCCTCTTAAGGAAATGTAAATGTCGAGTAATGGATTTCTCCCTTTACTAACTTACAGACAATAAATAAATAAAAATAACGGGCAATGCTCGATCTGTTGGCCTGAGCGTTGCAAATTAACCACTTTGATAATGATGATTACTTTAAGCACCAAAAGAAAAAAAAATACATATATAAATATGGTATACTATTTTAGACAGACAAAAGCACTAGTAAAGGTAAAATTAAATTCCTTCGTAAATCACTCTGAAGTGCGTTTACGCAACACATTCGGCATTGTTTAAACAACTACGAGTACAAACACAAGGCCTATGTGAACTTTAACATTCAGACGCGATACATTGGATGTGATTTATACGAAAAAGATAAAAGCAAAAATAAATACGGCCGAGAGCATAACGAGCTCTTTGTCCGAGCGCATTCTTTTAAAGTTTTTAACCCGCGGCAAAGAACGAAGTTACGCTGTAAAATTTAATGGCAAATTTTGCTTTAAAATATTCTCAGACTTAATAAGTGAGAAAGGATTATAGACTTTTAATTTTTTTTAAGGTTTATGTATTTAAAATAAAAAACAATCACTCTCGCTAACAGAAACTCAAAATGCGTTTATTTTCTGATTAAGATTTTATATAATTAATCAAATGGCACACGTTCGTGAAGTCATTTAGCTTAGTCATCACTAAGAAATTGATGTTTTATGTTTTAGTGAATATTTTTTTATCTCTCACTTTTTTATACCGAAAAAACTCTGTGATCAGTGCCGCGATTTTCTTTTTCTTTCTTTTTCTATTTTTGAATTAGGAGACGCGAGAATATGGGGTTCTCCGCCTTAGTCTTCTATTGCGATTACTCAGCTGGCTAGCAAATGATACTACCGCCGGCAGTCGCAATAAAAACATTGGATATCACCTGAACCTTTGTTTTTACAGTATCGACTTTTATCCTTGCTTTACGACGCCCATGTCACAACTTCACTTCAAATTTGGTCACCTTTATTTTATCTTTTCTCCTATAGCCTATGCCCGGGCCCACGGATATGTGGCCTGCCGATCTCGTCACCCAGGCCGGCGCCAGCCCACCCTTTGTGTCGGGACGGGCCTTTTCCATGTGTTTGACGCCAGGGGGTCAGGATTTTGTCCCCCCAGCGCTCTGCTCTGACAACTCAAGGAGTTGAGGGGGGCCGCGGAACAACACCCACAACATATCATGAAGTAAAATGTGTGGGTACTACACCTCTGATATTTTACTTATAATATTTTTTTTGTAAAATGCAATATAATATTAGCTAATTATGTATACTTTAAATATAACTTTCCAGATTTTTCGTATACAATTTAACAACTAATTACAAAACTGCGTCTTGAATATTGAACTTACCTGTGCTGCAGTTTCTAGTTTATTTCTCCTATCTGCTAATATGTTCGATCCTAGTTCGTTTTCATCAATATGAACCTTCTTGTTTTCATCGACTACCGCGTTTAGAGTTTCCTGTAACAAAAAATAACTACATTAGATAATTATCAACTCACACACAGACACAGGTTCAATTCAAACCCTGAAAGAGTGTTTGTAAGAGTGTTTTGTAATTTATTTATTTATTTTATAAATAGTATATAATATAATCAGTAGGAATTTCGCTTAATTTTGTACCTCATTTTGTTAATTCTGCTTTTAAAACGTTGAAATTCATTTATTTTTTATTTACCTATGCCATAGTCAATCATAAAATATCTAATATCTTAACTTTAGCTAAATATTGAAGAGTTTACTTATTACGAGGTTTGGCAACTACCACTACCTTACGCAAAATACTACAAATTTAAACCCCTCAATAATTACACGTGTGCATAAGTCGTTATCAGAATTCCACTCTTATTGTTGATTTTACCCAAACAATCGATTTGTTTACGCGTTAAATCATTAATTAATCAATCAAAATAAGATTAATGTTTAAATCGTTATATTCAAATCAATGGCTAAAGTTTCAAGTGCCTATAAATTATGTCTTTAAACATTTTTCTAAAAATGGTTTGTATCATTCGAATCCCGGGGTCCAGAACTTATTGATCACGACAGGACTATTTTTACTAGCCCTGACGTGACACATTTATCTCCAAATCTTCTAGGCAATATATATGGCGTCCCACGGCTGGGCTCGGGCCACCCCCTACACAAAACGGGTAGTATATCCGCCACGTTTAGCCAAGGCATGTTTGGATGGTTACACATACCGGTAATATTCAGTATGCAGGTATCCCCAAAATTTTCCCTTTCACTGTCGGTACATGGCCATTATGCTATAATATGCACATTAAGCAAGAAAATCTGCCCAAGCCATGCATACTGCGGTGGCATTCGAAACCAGGACTCGACTAGTTTGGTCTCCAAGTGTTTATCCTGATTAGTAATATTTTTGGATCAATTATAGTGGAGACCGCCTAATTAAAAATACTGAACGGTGCTCTACACCTTAAGAAAATGAGCAGGTAGCCAACCCTGGTGTCTTCTTAAGAGAAGTGAATGCCTAGCTTTGCTAACTTGCAGGCAGTAAAATAATAACATACACCGTGTTACTCGTATATTGGTCTTGTACAATATATTTAACTTTACTGAATAGAAGACGTGAGCGAATACTGTAAGATTAATGAACTGAAAATCAAATGCACTTAAGCTATTAAAGATTCAACTAACAAAAAAGTCAAAAAATTAATATTAGATGTAATTGATTAATAAATCACAGAGTTTTGCGAGAATCATTTCTGAAGTAACGAAACCTTCTTTAAATTGATGTTGTTATAAAAATGATTGTTACGTATAAAGTTTAAATTACATTTGATCTACATTCACAAACTGCTTGTTTATTGTCACGCTACGTTATATAAGAGATTACGCGTATTTTATAGCTGTTATAACATCATCATACACTTCTACATGAGTAAAACATACTAACTCGTATATCTTTGACAAATTCGTATAAAAACAACAATCAAGGTTTATTACGGCATTGATTGAAAATTTGGTATCACTTTGTGGGTCACACTCGAAGTAATAATATGGTGTTTATGTTTATGGTATTTATTATTCCTCTTGCTAGTCCTAGATGACAGTCATAGGTGAAAAAACTAACTTTAGCTACATGTAACTTATTGGCACTTTGCTCAAAAAAAATTTCACCTACGCTAATAGGCAATAGGTTAGCAGTGACAATACTAAGCAGGGTGTAGCCAAAATAGAAAGCTCGTAAGAAGAAAATTAGCTGGTTATTTATTACTCTCTGTTTTGCATTTGTTCAACTTATAGCTTGTAAAATTTTATGTACACCCGACTTGTGGTTAATTGATTTTATTGGGTTCTTTGTAAGTTGTTACATAATACGCAAATTATGAATAAGTAGGATGTTGTTTGCTTGTCTGCCCAATTTAATAAAAATAAATATAGGTAAAAATCCTTCAAATCGAAAATTCGCTTCCTCCGGAAAAGAATATTAGTATAAATCCGGTGTTGAAAACCGACGATACTTGATGATATACACTATGCAATAAAGGAAGTTATTAATAATAGTAGCAACTTAACAAGATAACACATCATTGTTCGTGTGATAAATCCGAGTTACATCTAATATTTTAATCCAAGGTCGGGGTATATCGTCTTATAGCCGATATCGTCTTTAATACTGCCTTCTCATGTATTGAGATAAGCTGCATAAGGCTAAATAGAACAAATTTGGATTAATTTAATCTTTACAGGCCTGATCCCCGACCCTGAAAGAACTATATATCCTAAAGACATTAAAATTTGGTCTTAATAGAACTCCTTGCAGCCCCTAGTAGGATAACAAGAATATATAAAGTTTCACATGCCTGCACGTTATCAACTGCATCGGTGTCAATTTCGAACTTCCTAAAAACTGGTTTCAGTCCACCGTTGCCTCCATTTTGTGTCTTAAACTTTAGTTCTCCTATAAGAGATCCAAAATTCAATCCCAAAGGAACCCCAGCCTGTTTCTGAAGACGACGTATCAAAGGCTTTTCTTCAACCACTTCTTCTTCACATTCTCCAACGCTTTCGCTTAGCGTGTTTATATTGAGCTCATTCAATTGTTTGATTTTATCAGCAATGTTATCTATGGACAGCTGTAATTTAACCGCTTTATCGCTCACTGTAGCTTTTTCAGTAAACTTTGGTATTATTTCTTGATTAAACTTAATGCATGAGTTTACCGAATCATTATTTTTAAAAATATCAGTCTTGTCTAATGATAGATTCTGTATAATAGATTGTATTTTTTCATCCCTTAAAATGTTCTTTTCCACGAATTCAGCGAATCTTTCTTTTGGTGGACTTTCACGTTTAATTAATAAATTTTCAAACGGCTCTTTACTTTTTAGTCGTTTCAAAAGTTGACTAGGTGTGACGATTTGTTCATCTTTTGGTATATTTAAATATAATTGAGATGAATCCTTCAGTACTTCAATGGATTTAGGTTTTTCAAACACGTTACTAAGGGTTATATTTGTTTGCTCAACCACATCGTTAATAGCAGCGTTTGGATTTTTCGGAGTGCATTTTACTGGCTCGCAATTCAATGAAGATTCATAAATATCCTGCTCTTCACTAGTACTATGAATTTCTGTACCTTTGTTTCCTTTATAAGAGAAATTAGTATTGTTTCTTTGTTCATATTTACCATACAGTAAAAATTTCCATAACAAGAATAACACTACACTTACACCGATAATCGATTCAAGAATCATTTTGAATTGTTGTTCAATCACATCACTGACTAGTATAAGGTTATTAATAAAGTTCGAAGGTTTCGCGTTTCATTTATAACAAGATGTCAATTGAGCAATAAAGTTTTTTACACTGTAAGAAAATATACATAGTTTTTATTGATTGTTATTGAGTTCACTGAATAATTAACACTCATTTTAATTTAATCAGCACACCTCGTTAGTTACAGAAAAGAGGAAAATAATTCCATGATTATTTTCCTCTGCGAACAATGCGTATTGAATGACAGACAGAAGCAAACTGATCGCTCGGATCCATCGTCATTATCATCTGGCAGCGGTCACGGCGTGCGTGACTCATGCGCAGGACCTAGAACGTATGTAAACATTATCAACCCGTGAAGCCGACAATGTGACGCATATACTATATGCATATGTAAAGTGCATCAAAGTCTTTTCTCCTAAACATCAAAGAGAAACCGATCAAAGATTTATTTTAAAAAATCTGAAAAATTATATTTATAAATGGAAAGTGAAATACTTGAAAAATATTTGAAGAACCGCCAAAATATTTTATGTTCTCATTAGCGAGATTATGCGATGTAGTGCCCGAATCATCATTGAGCTCTTTCCTGTTTAAAATAATTTATGTGCTAAAAACACGATATTATTGGAAGTATATGAGGAAAATAAATATGGTGTTATTGCAGTAGACATTGTTGTGTTAAATATCCTGTTAACATACGCAATTATTTAAGCATCTGCGCGCACCAAATTGGTCGACCGGCTGCTACCAAAGATGGAAAGAGATAAACAGATTATGGAAACCTATTAATGTTTTTGTAGAAAAACGCAATATTTTAATTTAACGAGATACTGAAATCTAAGTAAAATATTTTATATAAATATCATAATCCTACAACCATAAACAAACATATTCATCTTAGAATAAACATTACAAGAATATCGTAACCAATTTTGAAGACATAAATAATCCTATTTATATTCATACAATTTCCGAACAACATCAGAATACAAATTGGACACATATCAAGTCCGAGAACAAACATGGGCGGCTATGCAAAATAAGTTACGCAGGACGAAAATAACCAACACGTGTAATTGGCGAAAGTTTATCAATTCACGAAACAATCGGAGGGTTTACATCCATTTGCTGAAAGTGCGGAAAACAAGTTATACCCCCAAAAACGACTATGAGGTGATATCATCTCAATATCTCAAGGTCACAACCAAAGATAAAACAGATAAGCCTACGAGAATACACGATAACGAAGATCACACCTGTTTATAAAGAACAATAAAAGCATTATAAAAAAATATAAATCTTACTACAATAATTAATGACAATTGTAAGAAACGCCATCAAAGCACTTGTTTAAACATTTTAAAATCGAATAAAATTTTTGCTTAAGATACTGCAATTATTACGACTGAATAAAAAAAAACAATCTATTAAACGAATACGATAACAATCAGTACTGGAGGAGTACGGATTTCAAATCCGCCAATTAGTTTTGCTATGTACAGTTTTAACTGTTTTAACCAGTTGCCAGTTTTAACTGGCACTGTTTCGGATAGATTTCGGGGCGGATTAGAGAAAGCATTTATTTTAGAATTCAAACAACGATCCAAGAGTCGCGAATATATGTACGGATGAACTCGAAATTATAAGCCTGCGCACGCGCTTCTACGGCGGGCCCGCCAAAACAACTGGCGGTAGTGACAGTGCCAGTTCGTCTCGCTGGCCAGCTGGGTCAGTGTCGAATACATGTAAAAAAATATTACTAAATTTATCCTTAACATTGTTTATATGCATGTCTAATTAAAATTTGTATACTCAAAGTATGCAAGACAATGGTTTGATATAATAAAAAAATATAAATAGTTTGCATGTGGGCGAAAGTACAACGGTTTTCAAATTATGAAGCTCGATGTTAATTATATGTTATATTTTGTGAACTCTCGAAGTATGTGCGCATTTATAATGCTTGCTTGCTTGCTTGTTACAATACTTGAGAAGTTATTGCATGTACACCATTATGGGTATACGTATATTGCATATATTATATATTCATAAAATAATTGGTCGATATCCCGATAATAAAATAAAAATATATGAAAATAGCAAGTGATAGCCAAATTTTGGTATTAGATATATATATTTAATGTATTGATTTTCGTAGAGTATAAGCATGATTAATATAACTATAATTAGCCAAAAAATATTTAGATTTATATTCCTACAACTGGTTATCGTCCCAGCTATGTTTAGAAACTAGTCAGGACGACGCTTTTTTTCTGCAAGTCATGTCCGAAAAGGTATTGGCGGAGGAGAGGCGGAGGCAACTCGTCGCTTTAAGTTGAACTGCCGGAACTCAGTTTATTCTATAGTATTCGGTGGAGGTCACGACCTTTGGGAAAGGCTGTCCATAGCGACTAAAAAGGGCGCGTCAATGTTCTGCGCTTTTGTTCACATTATTACTAAGTAGACAGTAGTCAAAGATAGCAGAAGCTCTCACATCCTATCTGATACAACTTGAGGAAACTCACAGTATGTCCACCACACTTGTCCCAGGCGAATTAGTGGGTTTAGAAAACATAAACCCGCTGAAATGAAAGTATAATATTGACCATCAAACTGTATACAAAACAGTAGTTCGATATCAGGTGTTAAATTACGCGTGTGAATTGAATTACAGCTTTGGAAATAGTCAAATAATTTTATAAACAAGACTAGTAACAATCGACATATGTGTATACAGTTCTACATCGTAATAACAAAGTTACAAAATACAATTGCAGTTTTTTTGCTAACTTCCAGTTTTCCATTTTAATTTGGAAAATCAGGCAAAAAGTAATATCTATACATACCATCTTTTTTCTAGTTCATTTTGGGCTGAAACTCGATGAGGAGAAGACGCGATGAGGCTTTGGCCTGTGACATTACTTATTACCGTACCACAAGCTTCAGATGATCGAACGAGATAGAACTTTTTAAATAAGAAGTTCCTTGCGCGTTTGCATACACATTTGTTTTTTAGAGGCATTTGGTTTTACCCAGTGTCGATTATTTCAATCATTATTTTCATTTTTGATTAGTATATTTTATCGAGTACATTCCGTAAAATGAATTTTTAACACGAATACGGATTGTCTTCGACTCAAGATTATACGTCTCATTAAAGCAGACATAACTAAACCTATATAGATTTAAATTACCAATATCAAGTTCATTGGCATTATAACTTGTTTTTCTAATGTAACCAAATGATAATCATTCAATATGAAACAGCTATCACAATTATTACACTATATTGATTGTAATAGACTCTTATGACTGGTTCACTCTATGCTATAACGTGTTAAGTTGGTGTAACGTTGTTGTGTGATAAAGTTTTCTTCCTGCTCTTATCCTACAATATGTAAGTTCGGCTCAACATGTTCTTATCTTCAACTCTTCTCTGTTAGCCTTCGTCGCAGCATTCACTTTTCTCCCCATATCAACTTTTGTGTACTTCATCCATATTTTCTTTGGTCTATGCTTCTGTATCTAACCACCTTATTTTTTTGCACTTTCGTATCGTTTGACATTCCTACTTTCGCATTATGACCACATTACGCTCCTGTGACTTCTTAGTTGTTAAGTTGAATTGTCAATCACTATAACTACTTTCAGACTTCCCCTGAAATAGTTATTTCTAATTTAATCAATGTTTTTGGTCCATATTTAAGGCATCTGATCAATGCTATCAACACTCAAGTCATGGCCTTTATGTACCCCATTTGCCGTTACAATCTGTTCTCGCAACAACGAATGTCGTCCTATTTTTCGTGACTGACGTCTTATTTTTGGTGATGAGACTGTAGTCGCTTTTGTAGAAGAAAAATCATTTACGACAAGTAAGTTTAATCCTTTTTAAGTCTTAAGACTTTTTAAAAACTTAATTATAATTGAAACGAAAAAGAAATATTACTAAGATATCGTACCAATTGATTATAAAATAAGTATTAATATCTTATGCAGCAACATTATGTAGGTAAAAATAGATGAATGCATTAAAATTTTTCAAACAATCAATGAATAAATAATTCCAGCAACATTTGGTGCGACTCACCGGTGGCCAAATTTATTATTAGAACGTAGTGTAATTATGCCAAACGAATCTGGAACACTTTCATAGCTAACGTATTGTTGGCATAGTTTGACTGATGTTTGGCAAAGTATTAATAGAATTTATTTTTCGTCGTTAATATTCGAAATATCGTAACTATAATAGGCAATATGAATTTTACTAATTTTATGTTTACCCATGGCTATAACAAATTTATTGCTTTAACTCAATTTAGAGCAATATAAAGTCAAACTATCTTTCACTTGTATTGCCTCACACGTAACAAACGAAAAAAAATTAAATACATTTCTGACAGACAATTACAATTTCAAACCTTGAATAAATCAGAATAGTAGCATGCCATTAAGTACAATGAGATAGCTAAAACGATTATGTCCGTGCCCTTTTAAAGAACTTACACAATGCAACACATTTTCTTAAGAGATTATGGAAAATGTTTATCGTTTAATAATGTATAAGTGGCCTGCATGATTCATGAATGCAAGTTTCACTTTGTTACATTAGATAATTTCGTACTATTTATTTGAGATGCTGTAAAAGTTATAAGTTCCTAGTATTGAATCATAACCTTCTTACTACCTTTATTGTAGAAAATCTTTTAAGCCAATCTGCAAGGAATTATTATACTTCTAAGCGTTTTACTCTGGCTTACAAACAAAACTTTATTTCCGAGCTCGAAGCTTTGAAAATTGTCACAGGGATGAATGTCAGCACGCTTTTTAAAGTAATTATTCCGTGATAGTTGTTTTTTCCAGATCAGAGAGGTTACAAGAAAATAATGGAATATATGCGGGTAAATTTAGTTTTTACTACTATCCTCTGCCCCCAACCAAACGGAACAACGAGAAGAAGGACTCTTCTGGAAAACCCATAGTTATTTTTGGCTGGGACCACACTACTACTACAAACGTTCATGCTAATTTAAAAAAGATCAATAAACAATTTGGAACGTACCACTATTACTCAACTGCTTGTCCATCAACAACTACAATATTTAGATCATGTTATAATAAGATGATAATATAAGAGGAACACCTGCGTAGCAATCGGATATTGAGTGCCAAGTTACATTGGGATCATTATAACGATTGATGAAGGTAACATTGAACGATTATAGTTGAACCTAAAATTGATTAGCCAACAGTGATATCAAAATTAGATAAATATTTAGGTTAGTAGAGCCTAATGAGAAATAGAGGCTAATGGACCCTTTTTGGTAAAATTTTATTAAATATGTTACGCATGAGTGTAAATGATTTCAGGCGGCCCTTCGGGAAAGGAACCGCCATCCATACCTATGTCACGGCATGCGTGCTGTTCCGCGTGCCCCCCTCAATCCCGAATCGACTAAGACACTGCCGAAGGGTTAAATATTAGACCTGGCGCATACCATGGAAGAGGCCCAGACACAATACGCGGGTTGACGCGAGCCTGGGCTATGCATGAAGAGCACAGAAGGCTAACATTATAATCATGTTTAAAAAATGCATTTATATTTTAAAAACTAATTAAAATATCATTACACACATCACCATTTTTATATACACATATTATTTTATAGTTTAAGTCGGTAGTCAAACTGAAAAGAGAATAATATTATTGGTCTATAATATTGTTTTTTTTTTTAAATTGTTTGGGATTATAATAAAAAGTAATGTACTCGTATCTACAATAATAATTGTAGTCGATTTTCGACCACTGGGTGACCATTAGTTAATATTAATATGAAATGAAATTTCGCGTTTTAAAGGTAAATACGGATTAACGTATACAAGTTATATACAATGTTATTACTCATACTCATCACGGCTCATCATCATAACTGAACGAGGTATTGAATACTTTATTGTCTGGAATAGTTTCTGGCGCTCGTGGGACTGCGGTACAGTTACGGGGCAGATAGGCGTTCGTTACTCACGACTTTCGTCTGACCATTATTCTGGCACTTTTATTGTGTAGCAACTTTAATATATATTATTACTAATTGATCCGGTAACATTTCACAGGGAAGTATTGATTCCGTACAAAACACTATTTGTAAAATATGTTTTATTGAAAAACGTACTTTAAAAAAGTATTGCTAGGCACAATTGTCAACTGTAGTTAAAAGATGACGTAAATAGGTAATCTCTTAAAATCCAAGGCTGTGTTTCATAAACTAATCATGATTAATCGTCTCCAGACTACAAATGCAATTACGGTCGAATCACCAAGCCTCGATGCAACGGACAGTAGAGGGACTTTGAAATGGTTTTAGTGGGTATAACATCGACATGTGTCCCTTTATTAACTGTGGGGGCGTAAGGGCGCATTGCACGGGAGTATCACACACTGGGGCGTGCCAATCAATAATTTTACCCCAAAACGGGGAAACTGAGATTCAATATTAGAAAAGTTTTATTTTTCAAATTTATTATTAAATTAAATTTTATTAAATTTTTAAATAACTGTGAATATATTATAGCAACAACAAAGGTACGTATTCTTATGTGTATGGATACCATAATACTCGTATCAGCAAAATATTTTCAAATCTGGCGGCCCTAGAAACTGGTTTATTCAAGCGTTGGTAATGTAATTCGCACTATCGTGACGTTTTATCGCAAATCACTTGACGCAACAAACCCACGGATTATACTTCTCAAGTATAATTGCATTTATATCTCACGAAGGATATTTTAAATTAATGGCTTGAAGTAAAATCTAGATGAATGAATAAATATCGATTTTAAAATGATGAGTACAAATTAGATTTTATCACGACACTAAAATATCGAGGATACAACCGCTACAAGGTATATTAGACCATAAAATTACATTTCGGTAGTTTTTTGGTAATTGAAGACTAGCTGTCTCATATGGTATTTGTGAGTCCCTATATATAATAATTTTACTAAAAAAAGTTGTAGGAAAAACTTTGTATTCACAATATAATGACAAATAGATTAGATGGGGATTCTGAGTAAGCAAAACAGTTTACTTCATGGCAAGTACGACTAAAGCGCTTAATAAACATTGAAACTTAATCGGCTTATCAACTAGCGCCACCTGGCGGATCGCGGTCGCAGACCTATAAAACCACCAAATATGGGAGGTGACAAGGTGAGACCTTACAAAGAAAAGAGGTCACGTAGAGGCAATGCAATCAAATGCGCTCTAGAATGCCACTTAGACAAATGTGTTTGCACCTGGAAATGATTACGTCGAACAAATAATAGTTAGTAAATGCGATTAGTTGGTAAATGCGTCTTACGTTTATAGTAGCAAAGATTAAAATGTATTGACGACCTCCGTGGCGAACGCCTGACGTACTTCGGTACGCTTGCGGAAGTCACGGGTTCGATTCCCGTCTCGCCGAGTGTTTATGTATAAAATGTATTTATTTTTACAAAAGTAAATTAATTATATAAGTAGTATATCAGTTGTCTAGTAACCATAACAAAAATACTATGCTACTTAGCTTGGGACTACATGGCGCAGTATGGATTGCCAGAATATATTTAATTACTGTGACAATTCACACAGCGCCATTTAGACACAAAGTCAGTAGCAGAGCGCTTGTGTTATGGATAATAGACAACTGATATGCTTTTCTTTTGTAAATAAATACATATTATTCATGCATTACTATGCATTAACGCTTGGGCGTTCGATTCGTGAGCACACACAAGTGTTACAACGTGCGAAAGCCGCCGTGCTACGGAGGTCGTCAATAATCATCAAATCAAATTCCTTTATTTTCTGAATTTTCATGATCCTAATGATTCCGTGGTCTACGGCTGCGTATAGGTCGAAACCAGTGTGCATTGTTGACATCAGTGACCAACATAATATAAATAAATACTATAAATATACTGAATTCACACAGCTCTATCTAGTTTCAAAGTAAGTGATGTAGCACTTTCGTTTCTAGACAACTTCACAACCATATACTAATTATAAACTTTTCGTTTCTAAATACATACTATACATAAATACCCAGACGCGAGACGGGAATCGAATCCGTGATCTCCGCAATCGTACGCCACTCAGGTCGTATATAATACAGATGGAATATATTTCTCAAATTTAGATTTTAGACAAAAGATTACCGCTAGACCCTCTAACCCGATATGAAAAACGCATTAGGTTAGTATCGTAGCCTAATCGGTTGTTATACAGGCTTTGTGTAATCTGATTTACTGTTACGGGTCATGATTTTGAACAAGGCTTTTATTGACAGTATTTTAATTACCAAATCCTAAAGAATATTTCCTATTTATGTAAGAATTAAAATGTCCAATTTAGAATTTAGTTCACCAAATATTTTACAACTTCACAATCCATAAAATCCTACGATTTAAAATATTTTACTGTATATGAGGGTTGAATTGAAAATACCATCTCAGAGATTTTTATTTCGATAGAAAACATATTTAACAATGATCACAAAGCACACGATAAGAAGAAGGATAAATAAATTCTTAGAAAAATCAATGCGATAGTCACCTACATCAAAAAATTTACGCAATGCAGAACTTTGCTAATAATTTACACCGAGGCGCTGCGCTGGTACGAGTACATATTTAATTTCCGCCAGAAAAACTAGATGGCGATAATATACGAGATGCCGCGTTGAAACGCGCGGGACGAATTCAATTTACCGCTCCAGCAAATACTGAACGGATTTCTGATAATGAAAAGATTCGTAAAATATTTTTTTTAGGAATGCTTGATACGAGTATTATTCAGAATCTTCAAACCTAAAGTATTAGAGCCGTTCTTAGAGACATTATATTAACTTTAAGAGGATAGGAAAAGGAGAACGAATCTCCCTTAGATTAAGAAAATAAATAAATATTCTGGTCTCTTAGCGCGATCACTAAGAGATATATGATAGACGCCTAGGTTCTATAATCTACAACCTCGATGTTTAAATGTCTCAATCAAACCGAATTTGTAAATTGTATACATCTATAATTGTATACATCTATTATTATAAATGTGAAAGTAACTCTGTCTGTTAATGTTACGATTTCACACCTAAACAGCTGAACCAATTTTGATGAATTTCGATATAGAGATAGATTGGATGTCGAAGAAGGACATACTACTTTTATAAAATTTATAAGACAAAACAACGTTTGCCGGATCTAGCTGATCCGGCAAACGTTGCCGGATTCGTATTTATAAATATCGTAATTCGTATTTATAAGTATCGTAATTTATAAATACGGTTTCTTCATCTCGATTGTAATATCGCGCGACAATTCGAATCAATAGTAATCCAAGGACTAGTTGTGTAAAGCTATTTGCGATAAAATGTTCGGACAATAGTGTATATGAGTAATAAGAGATAAACTTATCTAAGGGCATTCATTTATTTATATTCAAAACAATGCAGTTACTTTATTTACTCTTAAACCGATGTGTATTACTACTACTACATATGAATACTAGCTAACTCGCGCAGTGGTTAAACTTTGACCATTGAGCATAACAAAACAAAGGAGTACATTATTTGTGTTTAAACCCGTATGCGTGTTTATGTCAAACGCGTGGTAATGTATGTAATGTTATAAATTATATATTTGAAGTATTATATATTTTTATTTCATTATTTATATTTTTCTGTGCTGAGGCGAAGTAAGAAAATTGCTAACCCTTGCTGTTGGGGACAGCTTGTCATAAAAGGCAAGAAAACCACCCTAGCTAGGTGGTAGGGCTCCAAGCCTGTCCTGATAGCAACCACCGCTGGTCTCTAAATATGTCGTCTTAATAACCTTGTGTTGTGTTCCGGCGTGTGTATAAGTGAGACGGGTTCCAGTTCCTCTAAGCGGACAACAGCGTCTCAACGTTGTCACTGACGTCCCAAGCATCAATAGGTGATAGTAACTACTTATTATAAACTTGTAAAGTGGGCCTTTGGCCTCATTGCTACTGAGAGAAATATAAAAAGAGTTCCACTACTAAGTAACATATAAAGGTTACTATTATATGGTTATTTTCATGAAACAGTATCGGAAATTACTTAACCGTGACTCGCCCCGTGAACGATGGTATAAGGTCACCTGAAGTTCTAACTTATTTTTGATCAAATGACAGAGCTATTTATAAATAACTTAACTAAGAGCCATGACCTTTTGAAGGGTTGTTTTATGGCAAACTTTTAAGTCTAATGGGTGGTTGAACAATCTTGACTTTATAATTTTATCTTAAAACGTACTAAATAATAATATTCATTTTTGTTTTTACTTGACAATACACTTTTTATCCGTGCAGCAGCGGAGAAAGAATGCTGAATGAATCTGCGGCCGGGTTCGGCCTGTCGTATAAGGCGACAAAACAACCCTGGCTACGTGGTAGGGCCCCAAGCCCGTCTGAATGGCGACCACATTTGGTCTTAAGTATGTCGACATGATAACCTTGTGTTGTGTTCCGGCATTAGTGACCCAAATTCCTGTACCCTTATGGGACAGTAGCGTGTTCGCAACGTCACTGGCGTTGCAAACACCTATAGGCGACGGTAACTGCTAAATTCTAAGTGGGCCGTCAGCCTGTTTGCTGTCCTACAGCAATAAAATAGTAATACAAACTATATGAAATGTAAAAAAATACCAAACAACTTGAGTTAGGTCTTCTTTTGCTACTCTGTTTCAGTCAAATTCAGATTGTTATCAAAATATCAAATTTTATAGATATTTATGGATTGTCCTTGGACGTTAACAATTAAATCTTCATTCTGGAATACATTATACACAAATTTTTTAACTCGTTTGGTCTATGGTAATTATGCTGCTTTGCTATGGACACCTTATTTGTAGAATAGACACACCACAACACCTACACAAATTTATTGACGTTAAAAGATTTTTTCGATCAATTATATAACGGAAAAATCCCAAAATACTTGTTAATTCAAATTCCACAGCCATTATAATTCCTGGTAGAAACCCACAATAAAAGCTCCCCAAACGTTAATTGATATGGAATTTCCACGAGGCCAGCTCATGCCTGCTAAAGCGAAATCCGACTTAGCAGAAAATTGGTCTCAAGACATGATGTTGGCGTGAACTACGTACCCAATTCTCGTTCGAATCACGGCAACGGGTAGCGTAAGGGGAATGAACTGTGTTATGTTAGGTCATTGAGGTCCTTCAAAGTGTTTTTTGAGAAAATATGAAAATACGAACACCACACATATAATAATATATTTAAATAAATAAAGTTTTATTTGAGATTATTGAAACTTTATTTATTTGAATATATATATTTGCATTTGAAGATGAATATAAAACAATCGTTTTCTTGTTTCCGTTATACAGAATTGTTTTGTGCCGTGTGGTCCCGGCCGAAGAAAGAATAGGGCCACCCCAAATCATCCCAAGGGAGTCGTAAAAGCCGACTGATGGGTCACTCCCTCTGCCAGCTTGTATGCGGCGAGGGAAGGACACCTCTAGGTTTCCCTTTAGAGGTTGGGAGGTCGGACGGCAGTCGCTCCCGTAAAAACCAAAACAAGCCAAATAAGACATGGTTCAAACAAGAAAAGGATGTGTCACGGATAGGGCGTCGCCGCAAAACGACGCGCAGGAACTTCGCCCGACTCCTGTGACAAGTGGACTAGGGCTGCCGTGCCGTGGGCGAGCACGGCTAAAGACACTAGCCCCATCCAAAAGGAAACTCCGCTTCGCAACGTGGAATATTGGCACGTTAACCGGACGCGCGAGAGAGTTGGCCGATGTGCTCTCCAGGCGGAGGGTGGCCGTGGCGTTCCTGCAGGAGACTCGGTGGAAGGCCAGCAGATCCCGGTTCATTGGGAATGGCTACAAGCTGATCTACACAGGTGCACCTGGTGGGGAGAATGGGGTTGCCATAGTGCTCTCGGAGGAGTTCCAGAACGACATTTTGGAAGTGAAACGTCATAGCGACCGGCTTATGGTCGTTAGAGTGCTTATCGATGGGGTAGTTACCCACTTGATAAGTGCCTATGCGCCACAGGCCGGTTGTGACGACGCCGATAAAATAGCGTTTTGGAATCAACTCGGAGAAGTGCTCCGTGGAATCCCATTATCACAGGGGATCGTTTTGGGGGGTGATCTGAACGGTCATGTGGGTGATGAATGTGGGGAATTTGAGCGTGTTCACGGTGGATTTGGGTACGGTAGCCGTAACGCGGAAGGGGAGGACATCCTCAATACGTGTGCGGCTGCCGACCTTGCCATCGTGAACACGTATTTCAAAAAGAGACCCGAGCATCTCATCACCTACAAGAGCGGGAGGAATGCTACCCAAATCGACTTCCTACTCACTAGGAGACACCACATCAGCAAAGTAGCCAACTGCAAGGTCATACCCGGTGAGAGTCTCACTGCACAACACCGTCTTCTTGTCATGGACCTCTGCGTGAAGCCCAAAGGCAAATGTGTCGACCGCCTTCAACGCCGAATCAGGTGGTGGCTGCTTGATGAAGTCAAGTCCCAGGTGTTCGCCTCTGCCATCGGCGACAAGTGCGCCGGAGGTGAGGGCGAACCGGTTCAAGCTTACTGGGACAGGATTCAGGCGGCTATCCTTGGGTCGGCGAGAGAGGTGCTTGGCGTGTCTAAGGGCGGACGCAAGTGTGACAAGGAGACTTGGTGGTGGAACGACTCAGTCCAGAGGGAGACCAGGGCGAAAAAAGCCCTCTTTAAGAAGTGGCAAGCGTCCAGATCTCCTGAAGATCGCGACGCATACAGAGATGCCAAACGCGCCACCAAGAAAGCTGTAGCCAGAGCCAGACGAGACCACTTACAACCACTTTACGATAAGTTGGACTCGTCTGAGGGGCAGAAGCTCATATATAAGTTGGCGCGCTCCAGGGTCAAAGCGGCACAGGATATCTCCAAGTGCCGCTGTGTAAAAGACCCCGTGGGCAACTTGTTATGCGAGGACCTCGCGGTGAAGGAGAGATGGCGCTCATATTTCCACGAGCTGCTGAACAAGCAGCATAAAGAGGTGCAGCCGCCAGATCTTCCTCCGAACCAAGGACTAGTGCCACCGATAACGCCTGCAGAGGTCCAGAATTGTCTTCGCCGCATGAAGAATCGGAAAGCTGTTGGATCCGATGGAGTCCCCATCGAAGCCTGGAAGGCGATGGGCTCTCGTGGTGTGGGCACTTTAACCGACCTTTTTAACAGGACACTCCTCACCGGTACGATCCCGAACCAATGGAGGCTGAGTATCATTACTCCAGTCTTCAAAGGCAAGGGATCGGTGCAGGAGTGCGGTAACTACCGCGGTATAAAGGTCATGTCCCACACCATGAAACTCTTCGAGAGGGTTATCGACTCTCGGATTCGACAGGAGTGCACTGTCTCGGAGTGTCAATATGGGTTTCGCCCTGGTCACGGGACAATGGACCCTATTTTTGCCCTAAGGACTGTCGCGGAGAAATACAGGGCGAAGAATACGCCTCTGCATTGTCTGTTTCTTGACTTGCAGAAGGCCTTCGACTGTATTCCTCGCGCGATAATCTGGTGGGCATTGCGGTACAAGGGGATTCCAGAGGCCTATATTGGGATCATCCGAGACATGTACCGTGATTCCGATTCCGTAGTTCGGACCGCTGTTGGCGACACAAAACCTTTCCCCATCACCGTCGGGGTGCACCAAGGATCCGTCCTTAGTCCGTTTCTGTTTAGCGTGGTATTAGACGTATTGTCAGACAGCATCAGAAACTCACATGAGCAGCCCCCGTGGTTGCTCATGTATGCTGATGATATCGCGCTGGCAGATTCGGACAGGGGTAGGCTGGTGCAACGCGTGAAGGCGTGGAAGGAGTCGCTTGAGAACGGTGGTCTGAAGATCAATGTGGCGAAGACCGAGTACTTGGCCTGTAACTCCACAGATCCCACACCCGTACGCATAGACGGCAACACGGTCGAGCGCACGGACCATGTGAAATACCTGGGATCAGTGTTTCATGCGTCTGGTGACATCGATTGCGACGTCAAGGCACGCATTGCTGCCGCGTGGGCCAAATGGCGTGAGGTAACTGGTGTCATTTGTGACCCCAAGATGCCGGTAAAGTTGAAGGGACAGGTCTATAAGACCATTATTAGGCCTGTCCTTTTATACGGCTGTGAAGCGTGGCCGGTGTTAGAGCGACACAAGCAAGAACTGCGTGTCACGGAGATGAATATGCTGCGGTGGATGTGTGGAGTGACGCGGAAGAACCGCGTTAGGAACTCCCGCATTCGCGGTAGTCTTCATGTCCGTGACATTGCGGATAAATTGCAGGAGTGTCGGCTCCGTTGGTATGGCCATGTTTTACGGCAACCGGATACTTACGTGGGAAACAAATGTCTGGCCATGCCGCCTCCGCCGGGCCCCGGCAGGAGGGGTAGACCCAAAAAGTGCTGGCTTGACGTTGTAAAGGGTGATATGCGTGCCAATGGGCTCACTACCAGGGATGCTGAAGATCGCGCGAAGTGGAGTAGAAAAAGTCGGAAAGCGGACCCCGGGCACCGAAACGAAAGTTTTGGTGGCAACCGGGACTAACGCTAGGATGATGATGATGATGAGAATTGTTTTGAACTATATGTTACCCGTAACTACGTCCGTGTGGAACTGTGAATGTATCTTTGCGACATATCCCATTATACATAATCTGTGTGTTAAATTTCATTCAATTCCGTTCAGCCGTTTTGACTAAGTAAGAAATATACATCCAAACTGTCATTTTTAAAACTGTGTAAATATAGGTTTGTATTATTGTCATGACGTAGTAGTGCAGTTCAAATACAACAAAAAGCTCTAGTTTATGAGCAAAAGCTCATCACCAACATACAAGTGGTTAATTACAGTTGCATCCAGTTTTCAGGAGTTCACTGTTGAGTCATTTTTAGGATTCATCAATGCACATCAGGAGCGTTGATTAGTCATCTGTGATAAAAATAATGTGCCAAAAAAATCAGTACAAGCAAAAGTCTAGGTGTGGTAACACCTTTAACAACTTTCAAGTTTACGCTCAATTGTAAGAATTATCCTTAACGAAATTACTTTTTGAAACATGATTTTTCAAATATTCACAGTAACAACAATTAAGCAAAGTGTTATTTCAAATTAATTAATGCGAGAAAGCGTTATTTCAAATCAAACATTATTATAAAAATATCGGAAGCAGATTAATTCAATTAACTCGGAGGACGGAGCAAATGTTTGCCTTAATATTATAAATTTTCTCAGCTCTGATCAAGTAGAGAAAATATTTACCGTGCTTTATTTGACGAAGCTTTTCAGAAACAATTTGTAAAATGTTATTGGATATTGAACGACAAGCTTTTAAGCTTATTTGGGGCAGCATTGTCCCGTCAAATTCTCTAACTAATTTAGTGATTTCGGAACTGCCGATATTAAGTGACAGGTTGCAAGTCAAACAAAAAGGGGAACGATAAAAGCTAACGCCGGATTGATTCTGCGTGAGAAACTTTGCGAACGTAATTAGGTCCAAATAAATAATAGTTAATAAGATTTATACTTTTGCCATCCTCTTTTACATATCGACGTGTAACCGTGGTTCATAGGTTCGATTGCCACCCCGAGGCTGGATGGTTATGAACAAAACCGACTGATTTACAGAAGAGAAGTATATCAGTAGAATAGCGGTTATATAGTACCCATAACACAAGCGTTCTTCTTATTTTGCGATTAGATGGCTCTGTGTGAATTGTTGCAGTATATTTATTTTATGGTTTTACAAAAAGCGCAGAACAGATTGGTCTGAATGTGGATAAAATATTGTTGATAAATATTCTCTTTCAAGATCTTCTTCCTGCAGGTTTCAACTCGAAGCCCTAGGAGAGCTAAAGCTGTTGTCGCGAAGCAACATATCTAAATCTCTTTATATAAGTGCGTTTCGGTGTCACTGACTTTCATATTCAAAGAAGCACAAGAATAAAGATTTTTATGGTATTATATGTAGTTAGATGTTGAGGGAAATTAGAGTATGAAGACGTAGAAATCAAGAATAAAGCACCAAAAACTGCGGAGCACGAATATATTTCAAATAAAGGAAATAGGAAAAGTCAAACGTTTGTCACGTCAAAAAATGAAAAATGGAAACAATCGAACTAAAAGAACTAGCCCGCTCTGCGTTTTTTATATAAACACAGCCCACCTCATAGGAAGTGGCCACCATAGCTAATGGATGTTTGCAACAGCAGAGGCCTTGCCAACGCGCTCTGGACCTTGAAGAGATTTTATAACGCATTTAATTCTCAATTGAAATTCGTGAAAAGTCAGCTTTGCACGCAGCAGAGTCGCGGCAGCAGTGCTGCGTGCAGCGTAGTTCGGAATCATACCTTTAACATGCGATGCAAGAGTGTGATAGACAAGCAAAAACTTTTAACGCCTGAATCATCATCATCATCCTAGCGTTAGTCCCGGTTGCCACCCAAACTTTCGTTTCGGTGCCCGGGGTCCGCTTTCCGACTTTTTCTACTCCACTTCGCGCGATCTTCAGCATCCCTGGTAGTTAGCCCATTGGCACGCATATCACCCTTTACGACGTCAAGCCAGCACTTTTTGGGTCTACCCCTCCTGCCGGGGCCCGGCGGAGGCGGCATGGCCAGACATTTGTTTCCCACGTAAGCATCCGGTTGCCGTAAAACATGGCCATACCAACGGAGCCGACACTCCTGCGCCTGAATCATTCAGTGAAAATGCTTAACAACAAAGTAGTCTTTGGTGCCAACTTTTTATTTGAAAGCTGTAGTGTGACACCAGCTACTTGTAAAATCAAAAAATATAGATTTACTGAATAGAAAACTGAAAATTGAGATAAATCGTTAATATTTTGAAACAAATTATTTTTTTGTTTGCTTTACCTTAATTCCCCGTAGCTATTTAACGATTTTGTACACCGTTTTCAAATTTTACTAAAAAAAACTACCTACACCACTAACTAATTACACCTCTAAACAAACCCCCTAAACGCCACAATGAGGTGGGTTACACTAATTAGGGCGCCAAAGGCCGCGTGTCATTGGGTGAACAAACTCGTAGAGCTACGGGTTTTTATCATATTCGAAAGTGGGCGAAGCGGAAGTAATGTGTTTTAGTGATTTCATACAAAAGCACGTTTACCCGATTTCGGTTTCTTTCTGATAATTACCAAAATACGCAGTAAATAAAGGTTACAATTATATTTTATACATTATTGATTTTAATATCAAGTTCTGAGCCGGATTGAGAACGTAGAAACGTTTTGGTGAAGTCAAAAGGCAAGGTGAGAAACGAGCATAATAAAGATCAACTCCAAAAGCAAACTGCCACTAATAAACTTGCGGGAAAAAGCCTACCATATAAGATGAAGATCATACTAAAGAATGATGAACTTGAAGGTCTAAAATTAGAATGATTTTGAGGTGAACAATACGAGCATATAAGTTTTTACAGAAAAGTGTAATATAATCGTACAATACATCCTACAAAATAGAAAAGGCAAGGGCAAAATGTGTCGTTTCCAAGAGAAATATATTAAATAGCATTAATATACTTCCATAAACACAACTCTAATTAACGAAAGGTTAATTAAAGATTTGTGGTATGTATTTATATTTAAAAATCAATCGATTAAACGACGATCTCCGTCAATAGCACAAATTCTTGGTATCAGAGTATTTTAAACCTAACCTAGTAGTGCCAACATGTTTAACGTTTACTGTCAGCTTTCCTTTGACCTTGCAGTCACGCTACAAAAATATAACCACCGTTGTCACGGAAGGAAGAATGATAGCAGTTATAAAAATATTAATAGTTAATTAAACTGATTGCTTCTCTACATAAAATAATTGTTCATTTTATTTATTTTTTCGTACTTTCGATGAGTTTTAATTTACGATTAATCACAGGACTTAGCAAAATGCTGGAATTTCTTTTCACTATAATTCGTCTCAAAAATATAATTAATACATTATGTGATCGAGAATCTTATAAACTTTTTTTATCATAGTTGAGAAAATAAAATAAGGTGTCAGGGAATAATGATATTTAAGAATACGTCTCCAGCGATATCTCCTATTTAAACCCTTACTAAGGTAAGGGTTTAAATAGGAGATATCGCTGACTGGTACATGGGTATAACCTTGAACATGCCATCAGATATCGATTTTAGCCACATTGCAGGCGAAGCTCCATTGGCAAAGTTTATTTCCATTGATGGTACGTTATAAATCAGAAGATAATAGCGGAATTATTTGATATTTCACATGTTTCGTATTCTGTTCCAATGATTATAATAATAAATTTGATACGTAGAATTTTATAGATCCAGCCCCTAAGAAGAGATGGACTAGGCCACAAAGTCTCAAGGCGCTGTAAAAGCAGAAAAACGATTACCGGTTTTGGAAGTCGACAGCTAAAAAAAAATCACAAAATTCAATATTTTTTTGTTTTCCTCTTGCGCAAGGGAAAAAAGATTCGCGACATGGCGCTAAAGTTGTATTATGTGACAACACTCGCCATGGTACATCGAACTGCGAAATTAAAGGCTCCGATACTCGCGAAAACTTTACTCTGAACGGAAGAAAACGAGAAGAGTCATTAGAAGTAGACGAGGAACTACTTAATGTTATCCATTTAAGGGGCTTTTTAAGTACCCATCTTACGTGTTTTTTTTATGTTGGGTTAAATTTTAAATATATCAATAAAATATTTAGTTTTGAATGTCATTTATTTATAGTATTGCTAGTAAATTAGTTAGTTTCTTTTTTATTTTAATATCGTTAATAAAATTTAAAAATAAATTATATAATGGGCCCTTCTTAAATAGATATTTGCATCGTTAGATCAAACCAACAGGGATAATTAAATCTTACTGACAGTTTTCAGTAAAGAAAATTTATGTTTCGCGAACTAATAGTCAAAAGGGTTATTAAAGAAGCCTCTATTATGAATACTTCACCGTTGATAGTAGTCTACGTCGTCTACAAGTTCGCCTTTGATGCTATCAGCTAAAAGCTGACGCGGCTTTCTTTAGTAGCAAGTAACAAGTCACTAACAATAGTGCGCCGAGTGCGCTCGAGGCGTTTCGAGTATGCATCACCACTCAGCGAAGGGATTTTAAGCCTATGAAAGGTCGCAGTCGGGTTGTATATACGTGTATTGGGTACTTGTGTTGTTATGAATTGCATATTAAATAGAAGATAACTGCCCCTGTTTTTAGGCAATTATTTTTCTTCACTGGATGGGAATAGACTATTATCTGACAGTAGCTGTATCAATCGATCATCTTAATGAATACTTTAGCCTTTCTTATACGCATCTGTAAAATATTTCACATACAAACCACCGGCTGAGATTTGAATTAGGAATGTGACGAGAATATTGTTCAATTATTTTATAATTATATATTAAATTATTTAGTTACTTAAATAAATAATTTTAAGTGTTAAAATAAAAAACTGTACATTTGATAAATTTATTGCTATAATCGTACTGTATCAAAAAGCATTTATATAAGAGAAAATTATTGCGTGAAAGCATAGAAGTAGTATGTACTAGCGATAAAATAGTAAAAAAGAATTAAAAATTTTCGACAACCGGTAAACAATGACCGCTGATGCTGCTGCAGCTATAATGCGATACGCCAACGGCCGACAGTTTATGCATTGCATTAGCAGACGCCACCTCGCGAATACTTTTTTATCGACAGATAATAATAATAAACTAGTGAGAATCCTAATACATACTAAATATTTCAAACCCGTGGCAATCCGAATCCGAGTAATTTAACTATTTGAAAGCACCACAAATAAGAAAATAATTAGTTCAGTCAGCTGTAGTACTAGTATGTACTTACGTTGATTTTGTTCTTAACTCGCTCTATTGCCTTAGAGTCTTCTCTTTCGGGACTCAGTCGACAGATCCTCGCTCGCCAGTCATTCTCACCGGCCGACTGCAGCGCCGCCATCCTTGAAACAGAAAAATACCTTTCAACTTATAAAATAGCAACATTATGTACTGGAATGATAATTCAAGGACAAGTTTGTAAATTTATTTTTTAACTAGCTGTGCCCGCGACTCCGTCCGCGTGGAATATTTACTATGGGCAGAATTTTTTGGATATCTTATGGTTTATTTTGGATTACAAACCCTATAAACCCTAAAATATAAATGAAATATGACAAAATCGGCGTGTTTGAGTTTTATTAAAAGCATCAAAACTTTAACATTAAAAGTATATCTATAAAGCGATTAAATTAAAGTAAATCTGATAAAATTCCATAATCGCGTAAGCCAGGTTTAAGTTTTTGGCTAAAATTTCGAATATACTGTGGCGTCTCTTTTAATCGTTGCTAAAATGCTCATCAGATTTAATAGATTAGTGTACAGATAAAATTTTCGATGTGTTGTTGCATTTACGATCTTATTAGGAGTGGGAGCCACGTGGTTACGAACTCGGAGATCAGCCCAGAGGTCATCGGTTCGATGACAATGATATGTACCGCTTAGGCAGTATTTACTGCCTATATAGTATTATATGCATAGTATAATAGCCACGTATCGACAGTGTAAAAAAAAACATCGTGACAAAACCTGCATACCGAGATCACCGACAAGTGTAACTCGCCAATCCGCTTCGGACAAGCATGGCGGGTATACTGGCCATTCCCACTTAGGGGAGGCCCAAGCCCAGCAGTGCGACGTTGCGGGCTGTTATTATTTAATTATTGACAACACATGATTTGACTATATACTATAAAGTAACACCTCCGTCGAGATGATCACGACCCTCAGCACTGAGGAAACCGACGCGAGGAGGAGGAGATAGTAATACCTACAATATATGCCATATATCAAGTGTCAAATATTTATTAGTGTGTGTTAATTATTAAGTGTTAATTATTTAATTCAAAAACAACGAAAACAATAACATAAGCAAGACATTAAATCAATATTACAATAGATAGATCAATATACTAGAATATTATGTTTACTCGTATATTGTATAATAGATAAGGGCAGTAAAATGTGGCACATTAGGGGTTAAATATTTATAGACTAAATCAGTGATTCCCAAAGTGTACGCCGCGGCTCCACGGGGCGCCGCTGTGCCATCATAAGAGCGCCGCAATATTCATTTAAACAATTTCCAACAACAAAAATAGTTTGTGGATTTTGAAGTTCGTGTTTAATTTATTTTTCAACTAACCTAACCACGTGGTGGTTGTCTAGTCTCAATATGGATATTACAGAAACAGTTGAAATTAATTACTTTATATTATCCCGAGGAAAATAGTAAGTATCTGGTTCTATTTTTCGCTGTTAAATGGGTAATCGCTTTTAAATAGGAAAATTTATAATTTTTTCAAGAGAGTCAATCAATAAAAAAATATCTGATGTATTAAGGGAGCCGCAGATAAAATCTATTTAGGGAGCCTAAAGCTGAAAAAGATTGGGACCCTCTGGACTTAATTATGGACCAAGGAAATGTTATCTACGGTCGTTTAACTCAATTCAATTAGTGACGTAAGTGGAGGAAACATTAGTTCAGTATTTAAGTGAACATATGCAACGATAATTTTTAAAAATTATGAATAACAAAAATTTTTTTTTTTACTTAGATACAATTAGGCATTCAAATTATTAATTACGATTAGGAATCATATGACGACCTCCATAGCGATTGGTTCGATTCCCATCCTGCGTCCGAATGTTTATGTATAATTTGTATTAATTTACGAAAGTAAGTAGTATATCAATTGTCTAGTACACACAATAGAAGTGCTATGCTACTTACTTACTTTGGGGCTAGATGGTGCTGTGTGAATTGTCACATTATATTTATTTATTTATAATTATGCTAATTATCATTATCATCATCAACACTTCACTCTATTAACTTTCACTTAGGGCCGGTCGTCCATAGTCCTTCTTTTTGACGACCTCCGTGGCGTAACGGCTAACGTACGTTGCAACGACTGCAAACGGGTTCATATCCGTCCCCAGCCTGGGTGCTTATTATTTATTTACAAAACAAAAGTACATCAGTTATATTTTACCCATAACACGAGTGCTCTACTGCTCTGGAACTAGCACTGTTTGAATTGTTACACCTTATTTATTTATTACTAGCTGACTTGGCAAACGTTGTAATGCCGTAATTTTAAAAAATAGTCTAATTCCTTCTCCAATGTCCAATCTATCTCCGTACCGAAATTTATCAAAATTTGTTCTGCGATTTAGGCGTGAAATGTAACAGACAGACAGTTAATTTCACATTTATAATATATACTATATTATTTTTACATTTATAGTATGAAAATATGGATTTCAAGTTTCGTATGTTAATTTTAAACAAATTGCTATTCCCATATTGTAAGATTCGTGTTATCAAATCACGAAAGGGTTCCAGGCACCAACTAAACACGATGCGAACTTGTATTGCTCTGTGACTACGCTCAATAGTGGAATTTTATTATTTATTATATGTATTTATATATTAAACATTCGGATTCACATCTAAGATTCGGTACGGGTATCGGACCCAGGATCCTTGCAGGCGTTCCGAAATATGAAAGAAACTGCGCCACAGAGATAGTTAATGATTGACAAATGAGATTGACCGCTTGCTAAAGAACATATCATATTACCTGGTAAATTTATAATAATAATAATAATAATATTTCTTTATTGCACATACACAGTTCAGGACTAATTAATAGGTACATAAATTTGTATGCTAAGTACAATAGGCGGTCTTATCGCTTGTAGCGATTTCTGCCAGACAACCTTTGGATGGACAGGATTTACAAAATTATAAAACGTATTTATTTTATTATTATTTTGATCAAATTTTTAAGTGAGTTCTAGTGGATTCGAGAATGGTATAGATTCACAATTGGACCCACTACAAAATGTTTTATTCATATAGTAGAACAACGTTTCTCGGGTCAGCTAGTTATATTTGATTAAACATAACACGCGCAAAATCGAGTATATCAATAATAAATCGGTAAATGTTCGAATACGCGAAATTTCCGATAGTACTACGGATAATACAAATGTATTTCCTTTGCATTGTCGCCATAAAAATATGCAAATACACGTGCAACAATTGAATGTAAATATACCGATGCTCCTTAAGTAATAAACAATGCATTTTACGTTGCGTCCAGACATTCATCAAGTTCGTTGATATTATATTTAAGCTTGGAGAAATGCTAATATAAATTGATTGTTATCTACTCTGGATGTAAATTGTCTCCGTGATTAGATTAATTTGATATTCCCAACACTAGGAAGGTAGTTTCTAATGTACACATGTACATTAGAAAGTCGAATTTAAAGGTATACACCAAAAAATTCGAGTTGTAAGGTTTACGACTAATGGAGAATTTTTACTAAAGCAATTTTGTAAAGAAACATTCAACTTGTACCACTACGATTTATCCCAACTAAATCCTTATTGAGTTAGAGAGGTGAAATAAATAAAATCCTAGTTATAAAAAATAATGATGTATGTCGGTATACTTTTAAAGTCGATTTTCAAATAATCGAGTTATATAATCACACATGTTCAAGATACAGAGGTCTAATTTATTTTTTCCAGATATAGAGTGAAAATAAGTAGTGAATTTTCTTATAGGGACTCAATAAATATTTAATCTTATAGAAGGTTCAGATTTCGAGCAACTGAGATTTAGGGGTTGAATAGATGGGAACATTTTTTTCCGATTGGAGAAGTTTTCGACTTATCGAGGTTCGGCTTACAATCGTCAATCGTCTTAGGTGATGATGTAGTCTCATCGTACTTGTTGATATTGTATTTAAATATCTAGTTCATCGTTCATTGTTTTAAAAGTAATCATTTGATTTATTTTATGTTTCTTGTATCTACACTATGTTATTACAGTATTTGTATAGTAAAGTAATTGTCTGACGTGTCAATGTAATTCCATAGTTATTTTTTTATTCATTAAGTTCAAAAACCACCAGCCACTAGAAACACCATTCAGAAATTCAATCAGAAACCACCGTGACATTCATTCGCAAGGTCCTTTCCGTGTAATGTACATACTATTATATATACCATCATTACGACGTATTGAAATTGATGGAAGAAAGAAACTGCACATCTTAAATACCTGTGTATGTAACGAGCTAACAGAAATACGCGTAACGGGTTTATTGCCCATCCTCTAAGAGCAGGGCAACCCAACAGCATGCCCAACAGTGGCACGTCATAATATAAAATAACACACATAATCCTAACTAATATTATAAATGCGAAAGTTTGTTTGTTTGTTACGCTTACACGCCTAAAGGTTTTCAATGGTAACCAATTAATAAATTAATTAATTAATCTTAAATAAAATTTAGTGGAAACCAATTTTGATGAATTTCGCTATAGTCATAGATTGGACCTTGGAGAAGGACATAGGCTACTTTTTTAAAATTAATATGGCTGAACTACGTTTACTGGGTCATTAAGTATTATATAAAACATAACACAAATCCGATTTAAACAATTATGTTATGTTATAAATTTTAGCGGGCAACAACCTAATTAATAACTCAGTACAGACGAGTACATACAGTCCGAGAGGAAATATGGATTAAAATAATTGTGCTGTGGCTTTAAATAGACATAAGCTAACTTTACCTCTAAGGGGATTAATATTTTATACAGTTTTATTATAGACCATATTTTAGATCAAATAATTAACATGCAGTAATTTTAGACACATGTGGTTCAGGCGAAGGGAGTAGAATACTACTCTATCTCGTTCCTAGGAATCTTAGAAGGCGATAAATGATTTTTTCTTGGGCTAGACTATGTGATGGATAATATACGCGAAACGTCAATTGGTGTTGCTTTCTGGACTTAGGAGTCTGACAGCAGTAATTTCCTTTAATAAACATATTCAGCTACATCTATTTTTTTAAGCTGGTTATTGTTATTTTATATTTATATTAACAGCTTATAATGTCCCAATAATAATAAATATATTGAGACAATTAACACAACGCCATCTAGTCCCAAAGTCCCAAACAGCAGAGCTCTTATGTTATGGGTAATACCCAACTGATACATTTTTGTTCAGTAAATATATACATATTACACACACTCTCATTCGTATAAACAAACACCTAGACTCCGAGGTGCGAAAGCCCACCAGCCCACCACCACGGACGTCGTTAATGCTGAGCTTAGCCAAACGCTGAAGGAAACATAAAATAATCTCGCCACGCTTGTATAAGGCGGATTGATATTTAATCTTGGTGTGCACTTAACCAGCCGATGTTTTCCTCCACCATCATTATATACGTGTTATATATGTAGTATGCCGCCATAATAACCCTGTGTTGTGTTCCGGCATTAGTGACCCAAGTTCCTGTACCCTTATGGGACAGCAGCGTGTTCGCGATGCCACTGGCATTACAAACACCTATAGGCGACGGTAACTGCTAAATTCTAAGCGGGCCATCAGCCGGTCTGCTGTCCTACAGCAATAAGAAAAATATACTCGTATATAATATAAATTTTTATGTATTGCGATGATATTTTCTCAATTTACCTTTCGGCGATAGTGCCCCCTTTGTGCGGCATTTCGGCATGTGTGGCGCTGCGCTGCACTCCTCCGCCCACCCTGCAAACAATAACAAACAATACGTTAATTACAAATTACGAAAGACCTGAATTAGCATTGCTTACCTGGTTCTAAAACAAGGGTTATTATCTATTTGACTAATTAAATACATGATTATTTGAGTAAGCAAGTACTAGAAGACTCCTCAGTGCTGAAATCGAACGTTTCTATCCGTGCAGGGGCGGAGAAAGAATTCTAACCTCTGCGGCCGGGGTCGGCCTGTCGTAAAAGCCGACAAAACAACCCACCCTAGCTACGTGGTAGGGCCTCAAGCCCGTCTGGATGGCGACCACCTACGGTCTTAAGTATGCCGCCATAATAACCTCGTGTTGTCTTCCGGCATTAGTGACCCAAGTTCCTGTACCCTTATGGGACAGCAGCGTGTTCGCGATGCCACTGGCGTTGCAAACACCCATAGGCGACGGTAACTGCTAAATTCTAAGCGGGCCGTCAGCCTGTCTGCTGTTCTACAGCAATAAAAAAAAGCATCCCATAAATGGCCCGATAAAATTGACTTGACGGAAAACGAGAGAATTGAGAAATATGTTCTTAAGTTTTATGTTCGGCAGCGATTCCTATTTCCACAAGTATTATATTAGGATAGTATTACAGTGATTTAGAAATAAAATGTATTTGATATAAAAATATTTTTTTGTTGACGCTGTTTAATACAACCCCCATTTCGTATTCACAAATTAATTCAAACCACCTAAGCAGATATTACGAAAACATACTAACACAAATGAAATTGAGTATTATACAAATCAGAATGTCCGAAAGTTTTAATGACTTTATGATAATGAAGTTAGAAGTTCCCTGAAAAGAAGTACGTAAAATGAAAACATGTTTTCTATTAAATTCATTAAAAATTACCTTGTCTTCTCAAACTTTTCCTTTAAAGATTTGAAATTGAAGAGTCTTTCATCCATTTGTCTTACGGACAACATGGTTACAATATATCAAACATACATCACTAATAAATCACTTATAAAAATGTTATTTAAAACTATTTGTAAATACAACCATTTAAAAAAATATATATTAATTAAATATTATTTATAAATACGCTATCCCACTGTCAGTGGTGATAGATAACTGACATTTAGTTCAGTATTCAATGGCAGTAAGTATCGAGCGCTGTGAGTCGTCAGGCGAACTATTTTGTTACAATAGGCATTTATCGAGTCCTCTTCCCATTGGCTTCTAAAGGAACACGAAGTTCTTGGTATTGTGACTCAGTGAAGAATATTATCTACTCTACATTATCTAGTCACAATTATCAGATCATAGAATTAAAAGTATTAGTTGTATTATAATAATTTTAATTGTACATAGTAGCTCAGTGGTTACACTCGGTTACCAATTGACCACAAGTGACGGAAAACATGATGAGGAAACCAACCGAGATTACCGGTATCTGCAATCCGCCAATCCGCCTTGGACAAGCGTGACGGTATACTGTCTGTTCCCTTATTATTATTGAACATAGTAATTTATTATGTACATGAACATAATAGTTAGAATCAACCTTTAAGTTTATTCTTGTAAATGAAAAGTTTTTGTTTTAATGTTTATTTTCCTGTGAACATATAGAACAAATGATACTAAAATATAAAAGAAGGAAACATTTTTCACAAATCATGTTCTGATTCAAATATTTCTTAAGCTTAAACTGTTTTACGGATTTATGTGTCAATCAATTTTATCCGTTTGTCATATTATGAATGATTTAACATCTGTTTTAATGTTTCTACAGATCGCAAACTATATTTTAATAAAGCAGATTAATGAAGAGTTCCTACCAATCTTCTATGTAATATGAAATCGTAATATAAATAATATTTTTTAAATACTTTCATCGTTAATATTCGTAACCACAATAATATATATAATTATAATCACAATTTTTCTTTGTTAATAATAACTGTAACAATTAAGAACTTGTAAAAGATACTTACGTATTTAAAAAAATACTTATATTATTAAAGTTAAGTTTTGTATATGTGAATAGAGCTTTGTAAATAACTTGAAACATATTTTTGTCATAAGCCCACTAATATCTTATCGATATATTTCTATTCACTAAATAGTGCTTTGTATTATACATACATTCCTCCGCCCCTTATAAGTGTTTGGAAAAACACCGGAAGGTTGCATTCAAGTTCAGTTCAGAGCCAGAGTTACACCATTGGGAGTACTCAAGTAGAGAGAATCCGAAGTTCTTTCAGAAGTTTTCCTTTTTTTACTGAGAACAACCACGAAATAATTTTTATCCGTGCAGGGACGGAGAAAGAATACTAACCTCTGCGACCGGGGTCGGCCTGTCGTAAAAGGCGACAGGACAACCCACCCTAGCTACGTGGTAGGGCCTCAAGTCCGCCTGGAGCCATCCAGATCGTCAGACCACCTTTCGTCTTAAGTATGCCGCCATAATAATCTTGTGTTGTGTTCCGGCATTAGAGACCCAAGTTCCTGTGCCCTTATGGGACAGCAGCGTGTTCGCGATACCACTGGCGTTGCAAACACCCATAGGCGACGGTAACTGCTAAATTCTAAGCGACCCGTTAGCCTGTCTGTTGTCCTACTACAATAAAAAAAATAGATGGAATAAATAATAAAAAATTATACGAACACTATGTACACATATTATTTTTTAACATGATTCTATCATAGTTCAAAATACATTGCAAATGAAAAGCAAGAAAACTCTGAAGAACAATCCTAGCTATAACTTGATACATTAAACAGGACATTAAAAAGTAAAACCTAATTCGGATCAAGAGGCTCGTTTTTGTAAGTTTATATAATATGAAATTTTATACGAAAATTTATTGAAAGAGAGATACACAATTAATCATTTATAATTGATCAAAATTAGCAACAATATAGTAAAAGCAAACTCTAGATATAAAAAGAATTAAAAGAGTAAATCATGAAAAAATCACGATCTCAAATTACGTGGACGAAAATAAAATAAATCATACGAACCTTGTTTGAAAACAAAGGCTTCGCGAGATACACTAGACGCCTTATGGGTACAATGTTAAGGTTTTGTACAAAGGCTCCGAGGCGAAACCACTCTTGGCTACGAACGCGGTGCGACTGGTGGGCGGGCGGATATTTTTCAGTCGCCAAAATGGATACAACTATGGAAACTCGAATGGTATCGGGAAAGAGAAATAACTCGAAAAATAATTAAAATAAGATTTATCACATGTATATTTCGATTATCATAACGAATTTATTAATGAAAAGATATAGGAGATAATACATTTAAAAATTTAAATGGGTTTCTAAAATGGTAGACACGTTACAATCACAATAATCGCGTTAACAACGCTAGTGGGTGTCAAAAATATGTATAGATGTGATAACAAGTGATAGATTTTTTTATTGCTGCAGTACAGCACACAGGCCTATGGGTGTTTGTAACGCCAGTGGCATCTCCAACACGCTACTGTCCCATAAGGGTACAGGAACTTGGCCAGAACACAACACAGTTATTTTGGCGGCATACTTTAGACTAAAGGTGCTCGCCATCCAGACGGGCCAGGGGTCCTATCACGTAGCTAGGGTAGGTTGTTTTGTCGCCTTTTACGACAGGCCGACCCCAGCCGCAGAGGTTAGTATTCTTTCTTCGCCCCTACACGGATAAAAATTATTTTGTGGTTAACGTAGATTGAACAAAAAGACATTGTGAACGATCCCCAAGTAATTAGAAAGTAATTTTTAAATTATATTTGTCAAGAACACGTATATGAGTACGTATTTGGGTTCGATTTGGTCGTATGTGAGCACTATTTTTTTCAAAAATAATACTTTACGTTAATTACTAAAATTTGTATTATACTATTCATATGTATATATTCAAGCTAAATAATTATTATTTAGCTTAAGCTATTTTTTTGTTGAAACTTATAAATTATTTTAAACTTAATTAATTGACAGGATTATAAAATTGTATGCCTTAAGTAGGCGAAATATGTGATACTCAATTTATTGTAATATCATCGCCTATATAGTTTACCATGTTTCATGCAATAAATCATCATCACCATTCTTAACGAGATATAAATATATGAATATCAAATGAATGCTATCGTTAACTTAAACTCGCATATTGTTTTGTTTGTGTCGAGTTCTATTGGTAATTTTAACACTGGCGCAATGTTCTGTTGAAACGGCGAGCGGAGGCAAACTAAAGGGTTTTCACCGCCTTGGCAGTTTACGTTAAATGTTAATTAATTCCATTTTTACCGTTTACCGGTCTGTTGTCAAAACCCGTGAGTTTTGCAAAATGTATTCTGTTTCAAGTGTAGACGCTTGAGTAAACAAGTAATTTATCTTTACAACTAATTGCTGTATTTACAGATGGTAAAAACCTAATTTTCCTACGTTAAATATAAAAACAGTTTCAGGTCTAAATTTGTAAATGGCTTTAATCTATTGATTCAAACGTCAAAACAGTAGCAGCTTTGTCGGTGAGTCAACGAACCTGAATGTGTGAAGTGAGAGAAATCTAAAATTTGACCACTGCACCAGAAAGTTAAACCCACACTTAATACAAGTATTGACTTTAGTGTGAAGAAGTTTTATTACAATATAATATTGTTATTTATTTACAAAAGAATAACCGAAATCGAAAATATACCTACCAATGGAAAAATGTAAAATTAGATAAGGTATAATTCCTCAATCTATGACAAATTTAGTAAAACATGTCAAATACGCCAGTAGAAAACTATTGAAATTATAACATCTTCATCAATTAAAAACTCTCTAATTAACGAGTAACAACATAGTTTTGCATTTCCTAAAATCGAAATTCTAATTCATGCACGACATGTACATATTGTAATTACATCAATATGATATCGCACGCTTAATCATAAACTGAACGATTACGATTTAGGTCTAAAGTGAGAATTATCTCACGCAATGCTGCCCGTTATATTAATAACGGGCAGCATTGTATCGACGCCCTCTATCGGCCAAACTAAGATTTATTTCGATATCTCTTTCCCACACTGAGTTACCGCTATTTAGTTATAAGTCAATATATGGGATAAGTCGTAAATGACAAAACGTTTTTTGCGATTTCCCAAAAAACAGTTTTTTTTTAGTTAGGTCAATTTATGATTAAGCGTGCGATGTATACTTTCTATAATTTGTTTATACATTCTATACTGTGCCATAATATCTTCAAATCTATACATGATAATATCCATGTCATGATACCAAATAGTCCTTTTTTTTTTAAATATAATAAGAATAATAACAGCCCATAAACTACTGCTGGACTTGGGCCTCCCTCTAGGGGGACACTATACTCGCCACGCTTGTCCAAGACGGATTGGCGGGTTACGCATAACGGTGATCTCGGTATGTAGGTTTCCTCACGATGTTTTCCTTCACCGTTGTTACCTGGCAATATGCACATTAGGTGTGAAAAACTGCCTAAGCGGTGCGTGCCATCATGGGATTTGAACACGGGAACTCCAGATTGGTCTTCGAGTGTAAGGTACCAAATTGAAAAATGTATGATAATTTTCCTAAACAACGCTGAACGGATATTTCAGTTAACAATAACGGATAGTTCAGAGAAATCCGACATCTGCAGGCACTATTTCGGTTAGCTTAAAGTCCTAGCTCGATGCAACCATTTGGTTCAATAGATTAATAGGCGATGGAGAGTGGCTTGTTTAATAATCGCGTTTACGTCACATCATTGCTATCGACAGTTGTCAAATGCAATTCAATACTGTCCATATATTTGATGAAAATTTATAGAGATAAGAGCTGTAGATTATCATGTAAATTCTCTTATGGTAAAGGACAAACGCCGTACCGGTAGGTATGGACCTACTAGCTAATGAGTCTAGTATATAGTGTATATATCGTTTTTGACTTATCTATATTATCGACTAAACTTAATATGCTAACGGGATTCACCGCTAGTTAATAAGAAAATTTCATGAAACAATGTTTTGTAATAGTTTCTTATACTATCGGACAAATTATGCGGAAAAACTAATCGCAGGTCATACACATTTATACCGATTGAGAACAGAACCTTTAACGGCGGCATAAACGATCGCTATTGCACCACTCGTAGTGTAATATGTGAAGTTTAAATTTAACCTACTATGTAATATACACCCTAACAAATTCAGAATCTATATAATAGTAAATAATTTGATAAAATCACCATTATGTTATGATATCCAGATTAGATTTCATAGACAAAGATTTAGATATAAAAACATATGAAACCCATAGTTTGAAAAGTATGTATTAGCGAAATATGTACGATATATATATATATATATATATATATATATATATATATATATATATATATATATATATATATATATACATATCTTCATACATAACAATTTATTGATATCGATTACCACGTAATCGTACTAATGTTTTGTAACACAATTAAAACTACAATAGAAATTATACCCTATAGTACATCTTATAAAGCTCACAGACCCAACTCAATATTACACGGAAATATATGCATCTTCATTCAATACCAACAATTGCTCGAACAAGCACTGTTTGTGACGGTCATCGCTAGGTCTCATAATTCAAACTCACTTTACACGGCCAAATTCAATAGCGTTGCATACATTGATGTCTATTCATTACTGTGATCATCTTAATTTAGTCAGCAGCATCAATATATCTCGCGTTGATAGGAGTTGGTCTAGCCGAGTACTAGTGGTCGTTTATTATGGTAATAAATCATACAATACAGATATTAGGCATGGATGGTTAACTATAGCTGTCGTCCGTACTTATCATTGTCATCAATAACAATTGAATTGTAGCCGATGATATACCAATATCTTGTAGTTTATGAACTGCACAAAATCAAAAACATGGAAAATTAAACATGCAAACGTATAAAATATGAATACAAAAATATAAAATACATTTATGTATTATCGACAATTTTTTTTTCTTTACTAAAACCGCGAATCTTGTGCATACGAGTATATAGCAAATTGCTCCAATATTTGTTACATTATGCAAATATTATGTGTTGATTTTTTACAAATCTTATCGAACTATACGTATAGATTTCAGTTCACACACAGTATCTGTGCAGGCGTGTATCGACGATATAAAATTCAACTATTATATTTAATATAAATACCGTTATAGTAAAATTCTGCTTTCAGCCTATCTTTATCTAAAATTAAAATACCAATTATCATATGAACATAGAAATACAATATGCATGTGTATGTTAATTTCGTAAAGTTACGTCACAGAAAACCAAATTTAGTTTTTCATTTTACACAATATTTTATTCCTACGATTTGTCAACTGAGCACAACAACAAAACACTGAAACTGACAAAATAAATGATAAACAATAATGTGTTCTTGTAAATTAGTCATAATAAAAACTTGATAAGATGGGTTTATCAGCTTTTAATTGTTACACTTTACTTTGATAACTTTCTTAGTTGTGTATGTATTATGAAAATGAATATAATTGTTTTAAATTTTTTTGTCACATAATTTTTTTATATTTTCTAATACTGATTAATACATACATATATATGGTAATATGGTACTTTTTATCCGTGCAGGGGCGGAGAAAGAATACTAATCTCTGCGGCCGGGGTCGGCCTGTCGTAAAAGACGACAAAACAACCCACCTACGTGGTACTACGTGTTAGGGCCCCAAGCCCGTCTGGATAGCGACCACCTTTGGTCTTAAGTATGCCGCCATAATAACCTTGTGTTGTGTTCCGGCATTAGTGACCAAAGTTCCTGTACCCTTATGGGACAGCAGCGTGTTCGCGATGCCACTGGCGTTGCATACACCGATAGGCGACGGTAACTGCTAAATTCTAAGCGGGCCGTCACAGTGTCACTTAGTCTCAAAGTAGATGTTGATATATGATGTTGTCGACGCTCTTGTGTTATGGTTACTAGACAACCAACGTACTACTTTTTTTCTATTAAATAGATATACATAAACACTTCGCAGGAACTCTACGGAGATCAATCTCTTGACCCTCGCAGGCGTTCTGACGTGCGGAAACCGTAGCGCCACTGAGATCGTCATTAATTTGCAAACATTAGACGTTGGAAAACTAGTATAATACTAGATACGTAACTAACTAACGTACAAGCGATTGAAGAAGAAATTTAGTTAATAAACAAATAATAATAAATAAATATATTAGGACCATTCACACGGCGCCATCTAGTCCCAAAGTAAAAAACATAGTACCCATATTACTAGATAACTAATATACATACTACATATACATATACTTTTATTTTGTAAATAAATACATATTATACATAAACAGTCAGACGTGAGACGGGGAACCCGTGACCTCCACAAGAGTACCGAAGTGCGTTAGCCGTTACGCCACTGAGATCGTAGTAATAAACATAACATATTTAATTTAAAAAGAAAAAAGTATAATATCTAACATTTAATGTTGACGCTAATAATGATAAGAAATTATTCATGTTTCTAGTACTGGTCAACTGATTCGAAATAGAAAAAGAAAAACGTAATAGCAATTTACTAATTTGTGTTGTGCGGTTATCAGATATATATCTAGGGTGAAATGATAAAACAATGTTATCATCGTACGATTAACTTATTAAATTGCAAATCAATTGATAACGAATATCGTACATATAGTAGAAAAACAAATATACAATGACGCCTATTTAGACTATTGCTTCTTAGAAACTAGACCATTTTGCCTATGCAGTATCTATTTAAAAAGTTTAGTTATAGATTTCAACAAGCAGTTATTTATGGTTTCCGTTAGACAGGTCTAGATTAACGAAAACGGTCTCCTAGAAAAAGCATTATAAAACGATACTGAAAGGATCCTCCCTCCTCCTCGCGTCGGTTTCCTCAGTGCTGAGGGTCGTGATCATCTCGATGGAGTACTTTGGTGCGTATTATTTGAAGTATTATTTGCGTAGTATACTGAAAGGATCAGGGAGCTAAAAAATGAGCGTCATTAAAGCGTTTCCACGCGGAAAATTTCATACGATTTTACTATTTTATTAATGCAGACAGGCTGATGGTCCACTTAAACAATTACCGTCGCCTATGGACGCCAGATGTGATACAAGGCATACTTTTTAAGTTTTGTCGTTTCCATATTTCCCGGCAATTTTTAATTTGGAACTGTTCTATATTCGAATGTGTTTAAATTTTTATCCGTACAGGGGCGGAGAAAGAATACTAACCTCTGTAGCCGGGGTCGGCCTGTCGTAAAAGGCGACAAAACAACCCACCCTAGCTACGAGGTAGGGCCTCAAGCCTGTCTGGATGGCGACCACCTTTGGTCTTAAGTATGCCGCCATAATAACCTTGTGTTGTGTTCCGGCATTGGTGATCCAAGTTCCTGTACCCTTATGGGACAGCAGCGTGTTCGCGATGCTACTGGCATTGCAAACACCTATAGGCGACGGTAACTGCTAAATTCTAAGCGGGCTGTCAGCCTGTCAGCTGTCTTACGCAATAAAAAAATTTTTTGAATCTCAAAACAGTTGAAAGTATTAGGATTAATGCTATTGTTTAGTCATAGCGTCGATTGGAATCTGTCAGATTACATACGAAAATTAATCTCTATCCTTAGATTTTCCTAAATGTTCGTGCAATAATTTTCTACATCTTTAGAAGAGGCCTAGATACGGCTTCAGTGTTTTGAAGAGCTAACATCTGTGTTCAGTGATGAAGCCCCATGTCTGCGGACTGTAGAACGCTGGTATTTAGAATTCCAGCGTGGACATACTAGTGTTAGTGACAAATCTCGCGAAGGACGCCCAAAATCCGCCTTCACTGAAGATAACATCATTGCTGTGAGATATTTCTCGAAGATCGTCATGTGACGTATCAAGAGATAGAGTCTCTATTATGCTTCTCAGAGACAACCATTCAGAAGATCTTGCATGAAGTTCTTGGTGTGAGAAATCTAGTTTGCCGTTGGATACCGCATCTGCTTTGCGACGATCACAAGGCGGCCCGCGTCAGATGGTGTAGGAAAACTCTGCAAAGGTTCAACCGAGGAGTCAAATCACGTCTACGACATCATCGGTGGTGACGAATCTTGGATCTATGCCTACGATCCTGATTCCAAACAACAATCTACAATCTGGGTCTTTCAAGACGAGCCAAAGCCGACTAAACTTGTTCGTTCTCGAAGCACTTCAAAGAAGATGGTGGCCACGTTCGTTGGAAAAATCGGGTATGTTGTGACTATAATACTTAAAGATCGTAGAACGGTTAATGCAGAGTGGTATACCACAGTTTGTTTGCTCATCACCGAACTTCAAAAATCTAACTCAAAGCGACAGATCATCCTGCACCACGACAACGCAAGCTCACACAGCGCTCGTCAAACGATTGAGTATTTGAAGCAGGAAAAAGTAGAAATTCTTGACTATCCTCCATACAGTCCTGACCTAAGCCCTAACGATTTCTTTACATTTCTTAAAATTAAGAAGTCTTCGTGGTCAAAGGTTCCAGTCCGGTGAAAAAGCAATCGACGCTTTCAAGTCAGCCATTTTGAACACCCCCACTTTAGAGTGGAATAAATGTTATAATAACTGGTTTGATCGAATGGAAAAGTGTAGATACGTGGTGAATACTTTGAAAACCAATAAATACTACTATAAGGATCTAGTTGTGTTTTTTTCTTCAAACGACAAAACTTAAAAGGCATGCCTCGTATGTCGGATCACAATACAAGGTTATTATGGCGGCATATTTAAATACCAGGGATGGTTGCCGTCCAGGTGGGCTTGGAGCCCTACAACCTAGCTAAATATCAGCTACTACAGCAGGACTTAAGCTTCGGGCTATGCTCAGACTTCCAAGTGAAGGGGCCTAAGGGGGCAGTCACTCCCGCAAAGCAAAAATATTAAATTCACTAATGTGCTCCTAGATATGACTATAATATGGATAAAATTGTAAAGACTAATGAAAATGCGTTGGTTTTATATTATCTTAATAGGAAATAATAGGAAAATGTAGTACAATATTTTTTTACAAATTATCCGTAACTTCCGCACAACAGGAAAATAAAATAGAATTGCGTTGCTACATTAGAACAGCAAATACATAAATAAATAAAGGTAGTGTGTGATTTACTGATTTATCAAATTACGAGACAATTTGGACTCAATTTTTGGAATCGCTGTTAATACGCCTTTCATTTTGGAATTGCTGTTATCTTACCTTACATATAGGAAAGTTATTTTACGATATTGGGATATATTGAAGCGATGACATACTATAAAAACAAATAGCGCTGGACAGACTGGAATGGCATACTGAAGTAAATATTGAATATTCAAGCAGAAGATTTCGATGCTATTTTTTTTTTAATAATAGCCAATAACGTTTCCCTACTAACGAACAGTATACCCGCCGCGCTTATCTAAGGCGGATTGATGGGTTACACATACCAGTACTCCCGGTATGAAGGTTTCATAAAAATGTGTTCCTCCACTGTCGTCACGAGGTAATTAGCTTATGATATAAACAATTGGCGAAGAAGAACTGCCGAAGCATATCATCGTCGGATTCAAACAAAGAAACTTTAGGTTAATCTACATGCGTGATACCACGTATCTAATATAGCCTATATACGTTACGTAATCCATACTTTCACACCTAAACCGCAAAACCAATTTTGATAAATTTCGGTATAGAGATAGATTGGATCTTGGAGAAAGACATAGGCTACTTTTTAAAATTTAAATGGCAGAATTATGTTTGCCGGGCCAGCTAGTACAAAATATAGTTATGCTTGCCATAACACAATGAGGTTGCTGCTTTTCTCCTCTTTATTTAATGTACTCTTTGAATTATACGCTCGTAGACTAAATAATACACAATTACTAGTCCCTTTACAATTTCAAACAAGAAATAAGCTTCAACGTTAACATTTCCTGCGGTCTGAATGCGAAAGCACGACATCGACGCCAGCATACGGCATCCGTCAAATTGGAAATCTTTGTTATCTCGCGCTAAGTTCAGGGAAAATGGGAGGGGCTGTAATATCTATCTTCGTGTATATTGCTTACTCCCTTGTACTAATGATAAAAGCATAGGGTCTTTGTGAATTTACGGCGTAGATGAAAATGTATACTCTTGTTTTTATTTCCTTTTTAATATCCTGATATATGTATAATAAATAGTCAGTCAATTCTAATTTCTGAACCATTGATTTGAATTTTAATTGAAGAAAATGAAATTGTAACAAAATAGTCTTTAGACGTTACTTTGTATAAACTAATCCTAACTAATATTATAAATGCGAAAGTGAGTTTCTTTGTTTGTTACGTTTTCACACCTAAACCGCTGAACTAATTTTGAAGAATTTGGGTATAGTCACAGATTAGACCTTTTTTTTAAATTCATATGGCAGAACAACGTTTGCCGGGTCAACCAGATTATAATAATATGGGAAAAATTAGTGGAAATATAATATGGTTCGGAATTTTTTGTAATTTTGTTGTCCTGACAACTAATGTGTACGATCGGCAAATACATTGTTTTCGTTCGGCTGTAGGTAAACTCGTCATCAGGGAATTAAAAAAAACGATTTAAACGTACGTTCGAGTAGATAACCAACCATCTTAAAAAAAGTAACAATACTCTATAAAAACTAACTCTCTGATAGTGAAGCAATTATAAGAATCGTTTCATTACTGTTTGAGATTATACGTAGGACATAGCTACGCATTTCTTCTTTCTGATATTAATACCTAATCATTTTTAAAACAATAAGTAATATTAATATTGTGATAATACTTTAGTAACTAAACTTAATAATTAAATAATGCACCATAATTGATTCAAATATGTATGTACAGCGTTTTAAAATATACTTCTCATTAAAAAAATCTAAACACTACTGCAATTATTATTCAGGCGGCATTTAAATGAATAAGACGATTGATATCATTTAAAAAATACGCCATTAAATAGCTGGCAGTTTAGTCTACACAACAGTGTACAAAATTCCAAATTTGAATTTAAATTTTCGAATTTTCATCCAATAAATGAATGTAGATCGTTTTCAATGTGTATTCCGTCAGAATTTCTGTACTTAATCACTTTTTTTTGCATGAATTGTCGTTTTTTTAACTGGGTGAACGTGATTGTTAACTTAGATCTGTCACATATGACATCCTCCCAGAGATCTATTCCTAAAAAATATGGTCATCTCGCCCACAGAAGCTGCCTAAGTCGTGGCGTTACTGGATGCAAGGCATAGTCAGCGTGTTGTGGCTGCACGATTGCATCTAAGCCTCTCTGCTGTCAATAGAGTGTATCAGCATTATTGGGAGACTAGTATGTCATGTAATCTAACAAGGCTTTGTATAGGTTTCTATTCAGACAAGCCGCAAGATAAAACAAGTCGACAGCTGGCCCAAAACTTTAGCAAACTCGATACAAGCAGAAGTCCAGTTCGTCGTAATATGGAAATGAGGTTTGCTTCGAAACAGGAAACGGAAGGACCACCCCATCCCAGTTCTCGTCAATGCGGAGAGTGGCTGGAAGTTTCAAGCTTTTACCGTGTTGTACCAAATACAATAATAGTATTTGAAATTATTTAACAGTTGTTTTGTTAGGCTTGTATTTAACAAGTTAAATAAATTACTCGGGACTTAAAACTTTCAATATTTTCAAATTTGCAAATCATTACGAATTCTAGACGATAATGTGCATTTACTCATATATGTTTGGATGTGTGTTTCCTCAAATTAAATTGTCTCCATGATTAAATAAAAAGAATAAACGAATAAATATGGGATCACAATATATTTTACACTAAACAAAGGTCATAAAACGTATTTATAAACATATGTATATGATCATATTTATAATATTATAAATGTGAAAGTAAGTTTGTTTGTTACGCTTTCACGCGAAAACTACTTAACCGATCATCATGAAACTTTGTACACATATTCTTGGAGGTATTAGAAGTACCATAGGAAACTTTTTCGCCCAGCGGAGCGGGCGTGATCGTCTATTAAATATATAAAACCATCCGTATATACAACAGGAAATGTCAAGAAGAAATTTTCAATACCCAACAATACGGTACGAATAATACCGGTAGAACAGTACAGAAATACAACCCATTCTAAAAAGGAAACAGTAACTGAAATCGTCTATTCCACCTAGTTTCAGTTTGGTTATTCTCAGACACATTCCGTGTCCACATATTCGCATGTCTATTATCCGAGTCTTAGAACTACTCGTACTTCAGTTGCATTGAATTTAATCAAATCTGATTTTGCGCTACCCATGTTCAAGTGCTATAAACTTTTGTGTGTATATTCTTTCGCATGAATTATAATTCATCTCTATTGCAAATAGATGTCGGAGGAGATGCAGAATACCGTGCTGAATGTGGAGCAGAAAAGCCGGGAAAATTTTGTAGAATAAAATGTTACAATAATAATAATAATACCTGCATCTAGAATAATAATAGGTTCCGCGAAATGTGAACTCAAGTCACCCTCACCCGTCTAGACTCCGGCAGATGCTGCACAGACGTAGTGTTCAACAAAGGCATTATTCGGAAAAAAAATAACATTGAAGATATTTTCAGACTGAAAATATATTTTGATAATATTTACAGGTAACATGAAGTAAAAATATTATGAAGGTAAACTGCAAGCCAAAATCTATTGAGTTAAAAATACTATCGCAGACTGGTTGTCTCGTGTCGTTACCATTTTTCATATAATATTCAATCTCTTAACTCGACCATACTGAAAACTTCGAGTAGTTAAGGACTATGAGTTTCAGACACTGATTTGTCGCTGTTAGTGTCGCCGTTTATGGATGAAATTGATAATGTATGTATACTATATAATCGACAACCTCCGTGGCGTAACAGCTAACGTCACAGAGGTTGTATAAAAGTAGTATATCACTTGTCTAGTAGCTATTACAAGGTATCTTATTTTCTTTGGCACTAGATAGCGATGCATGAATTGCCTTGGTGTTTTTTTTTATATTATTTTTATTACCAACATTCTTTGTGTTTTTTATTTCCGAGTCCGAAGTCCGCTGTTGGGTATTATTATAGGACGAAACCTATGCACATTACTATTTCGTATGTACAGTAAGTTACTTTACTAAATCCAATTTTTTAATGTAAATAGTTATTAACATTTACAATATATTGCAATAATATTTTATGATTTCATAATGACTTCATAGTAAGAGAACAGGTGCATAAAAATACAATAATAAAAGCGGTCACACTTCTCCAGACCACTTTTCTTGCGAGACGAATAGCTAGGCTTTCAAAACTGGCTAAAAAAGGAGGCATTCACAAAATGCCCTCAAGATGAAAATTGGATGGAACCTTTTGTTTAGCATACACCGACGGGAAAGTAACTTCGCGAAATGAGGACTTCGATAAGGCATACATTTGCTGGATTTTGTATAACACTTGAACGTGTTCGCGTCTATGCCTGCATGTATATTCGACAATGCGAGACGGTGTGTAAGGGTTAAACTAAGAGCGCATGACACCCGTATGATATTAGTTCTAGTTACTTTCATTATATGTGCGGAACTCTTTTGTAAGCTGCTTAAGTTATCCCTTATATCATTAGCCATTTGTTAGTGAAAATGAGAACCAAAATATGCCCAATGGTTATGAAAATTATAACTAAGGAAACAGAAATTTTAAATACTAACTAATATTATAACCGCGAAAGTGAGTTTGTTTGCATGTTACGCTTTCACGCCTAAACCGCTGAATCAATTTTGATGAATTTCGGTATAGTCAAAGATTGGACCTTGGAATAGGACATGGGATACTTTTTTTTAAAATTCATATAGCAAGTTTACCGTGTCAACTAGTAATATACGAGTATAAGATAATTTTTGTTGTAAGCAACAAAAACTAATTTCATTAATAAATGTATTTAGAGATATAAACATACGCCTTCAATTGATTTATATGTATTGACGTATAGTTATAAAACACAAGAAGACTGGTTGAAAGTGCAAACCATCACGACGGATTAACATTCGAACTAGAAATCTAGTAACAGCTTACGATTTTACATAATTTTCATGTAGGAAATGACAAAAATACTATTGCAAAATACTATTACAACATAGTTATAAAATCCTGGTCACACGTTATAGATCGATGATTCGATTTCCGTGTACGATTGATTGTAATTAATAACTAATTACTTTTGCACGTGTTAACTAGTCGTGAAAGCTAAATAAATTATGTACATGTTTGTATATAATTAAACAATGTGACGGTTAAAATGTTCAAACTGTGCAGATACGAGTAACGTTGTATTAGTTTTAATGAGTTAGAATTTATGTAAAGTCATAATAATAATACTCCATATTGGCTATACCGACTTTCAGAAGCAATGTTGTTGAAAGCAAACTAATAATTAATGTTACATTCCATTGTATTATAGGATCTCGTTTAATACTAGCATACTTAAATACTGCACCTAAATATTTCAAATGGTAAAGTGTATAAGTCCGTATTATGGCGTATTGTATGGATTGGGCCACAAAGGGAAATGATGTTACAAGCGGAGATGCGAACGCTAAGACGGATGTGTGAAGTTAACAAAATGAATAAATTTAGAAATGATGAGAAAGGGCAAGATCATAATGAGCGCCAGTGATTGACAAACTAAAATGTAAAAGACTAGCTTGTTATGGCCATCTAAAGCGAATGTCATACGACTAGAAAATACTAGGAATGAATGTGGGTGGAGACAGAAGGAGAAGCAGACATTCATCTCTTATGAATGGATTGCGTAAAAGATGATATGAAAAAAGGAATGAATATTGGAGATGACGGCTAATTGAGGAGATTGAGAGTAGAGAGCATGTTATGCCGACCCCACATAATGTGGCAAAAAGGGCTAAAAGAAGTACATACTTCTAATACATATAAATAAACATTCATATAACATTTATTTACTTAATTTGAATGGCATGCAAACATGCAGTAGTTGTTATAAGACCAAAAACACTAATTGTAGGAAATACGTAAATTTTAGTACTTAAAAATAAAAATGTAATGAAATAAGAACTTTGTAAAAATATTCCCTCTTAATGCTAATGCTTAATATGTACGTGATTTAGTAATTTTGGTTAAATTATATTCATGCCTGACAACATTCAACAACTACAAATTAAGCGTGGGAGCAAAACCCCACTGCGTCGCGATAATGATACGCCTGTCACTTCACTTTATAAGTCGTGTAATGCACTATTGCATTGAATAAAGCTGCAGGCGTTAAGTAATAAATTGCTTGAATTAGTCAAATGATACCATAATTTTATTAGTCGGCCTTTAAGTAGATTGGCGGCCATTAAAATTTCTAAAACCAAACATAAAGAATATTCAGTTTGAAGATACATTTTTCAACTGAAAAATAATTTAAAATATATTTTTATTAATGTTATCATGCATTCACATTAAGTAACGGCAAGTTATACAATGAATCGTGTTTTACGTATACACGTGAATGGTCGTGGAGTCGCTGGAGAAAATACTTCATCTAGCGAATGTAAAGAAATTCTGAAATTAAACAGCTCCTTAGATGGCACGCTTTGAATACTCGCAATAATTTTGCACTTATACAAATATATTTTAGTGTTATCATTATCTTCTGAATTAATAACCGAATTAGTAACACTTGCATGAATTATTGTCAGATAAATGTAAGAATTCGTATCTACGTGACTTATTGGTTTCTTAATAGAATAAATATAAGTATGGGCTTTCAAAATAAAATATTATGCCAATAAGCACTATTTTAATGTTGAACAGAATTGCGTTTAGAGACTATTTGACTATTTGTCTAATATAAAGTAAGTAGTTGACCCGGCAAACGCTGTTCTGCCACATAAATGAAAAAAAAAAATACATTTAGGACAGGATTTTTGTAAAACCCGTTCTTAGCGAACTTCTACATTGCAAAATGAGTAACTATGGTAAATTTATAGTCAATCGGGTGTATAGTTTTAGGAATCTTGTGATGAGTGGTATTTCGTACGTCCAGGATCGTTAACTTTTATTTTTAAATATAGTACAGTATAGTGTTTAGTTTTAAAATGTTTACGTGCAATATGTTCGCCACATTGAGCGCTGTGTACAACGCCCAACGAACATAACGGGCATCTCATTTTCATGGTACGGTGTTTAATTTCCAACTTTATGAAAACCTTTTCAGTTTTGTGATGCAGTGCTCAAAAAGAGCTATTAAAATACGACTTGAGGACAGTTTTAGCTCAATTAACTTTGTAGCAGTTATGTTCTAAGTTTTACTAGTGGAATAAACTGAATAAATAATTTTAATTCATTAAATTTTCTCCGTGCAGTGGCCGAGTAAGAATACTGACCCCTGTAACCCAGGACAGCCTGCTGTAAGAGGCTGCAAAACAACTCTAGCGAAGTGGCCCGCCTCCAAGCCCCATTGGATAGCAACCAGCCCGTTCACTAAATATGCCGCCATAATAACCTTGTATTGTGTTCCGGCATTAGTAAAGTTTCAGTTCCAATACGCGTAGGGCAGCATGTTAACGGTCTTCCTGGCGTCTCAAACGTTTATAGGCAACGGTAACTGTTGACGGTTAAGTGGGTAGTCAGCCTTTCTGGAAACTTTTCAGGTTAGGTTTTAAAAAGAACGACTGTCGTGTCACCTCTAAACTACGAAAAGAAAACCCGGATCACCATACAGAGGAATGACACCTCACCTGTTAGCAGCTCGTACACTAGTAAAAAAGCGACGGTAATAGTTTATCTGTTGACGGCCTGTGTGCGAAATACTAGAAATAAAATATCCCGAAAATACATAAGTCCAGGTAGCAATAATTCAGTTGCACGTCCTACGTCCGTCAGGTGGATAAGTTGATTTCGCGCGTCACTGTGCAACGGATCGGATGCTTACGGGCGGATGGGCTTTTGGGGATGCACTTTGCCGATAGTTTCATAAATAATGAAAGGAAACCAGCTACCATAGCGAATAAGTATTAATGAATTCTACATATTAGATAGAGATTCAAAAAAAGTATATAAATTAAATGTAATAAATAGAAAAAAGACATTTTGGAAGTATCGCACACTATGCAAAATAGAACATTATATATAACATTTAGATGCTATAATATGCTAATAAGACAGTCTTTATGGTTGTTATTGATTTACCTATATGTCAAGTCTCACCATAACATACCAAAATATGATATCTGATATTCGAGATGTGTAAAACTACAAGAGAACCGTATTATAGTTATTTAATAACCTTTTTAGTTCTTGAAAAGACGGCTAAATGAATTGTCTTTTTAAATTGTACTCTTAAAAGTACAATAAATGCAAGAGGTTGAGATTTAATGCGATTTTTCTAGCGACATGTGATCCTTATAAACAATACATTACACGACATATAATATATAACTTTCAAATGCGACCCGTACATTTATAAACCAGAAATTAAATTACCATAACATCATCCAACATATATACTCGTAGTTTGCGTTTGGTAAATCAAACCGCATTATTAATGGCTGCACTCAGTTATGGTTGTGTGCAGCCGCCATGACTGCAAAATGTTATCTGTCAACTTCCGGCCATCCCGCGTACACCGGAATTTTCCGTTTATCTCTACAATATGCCTTTTTTTTCTTTAGCTTAAGTTCTTTTTGTGATATATTTTTATTTTTGTCTAGGTTCACTACGAATAAAGAACTTTACATTGACGAAGGAGGTTTGGTTGCATTATTTTAATGATATTAATAGTGTATAGATATAATAAATCTCATTTGTTTAATTGTAACAAATATTTATTTGTAGTATCACTTTACTATGTAATATCACTATCAGAATTGTCGAATGGAAATGTACACTTTATAGTCATAACAAAACAATTAATTTCAAATCAAGCTCCATCATAATACACATACTCGTACGTATCATGATTATGACTAATTACCCACACTCTTTTAAATGAACGTTCATTTTTAGGGGTTATTATTTCTTTATGTACTTCTGACAAATCCGAATTATACAAACAATAAAAATATATGGATTGTAATTGTTCCTCATATGGATAACTAAAGTTTATTAGAATATCCTATCAAATCAGAACTTGTGGCAATTCGCATCAACATTCCCCTATTTATTTTTATATGACGATAAAACATGAGGCACTGATTTGCCGATTTCCCTATTTATTAATAAACTCTTGGTATTATGTCTTGTATTTTTTGATCTTCTTTGTTCTAGATTTGAAAATACATATCTCTCAATTATAAGTTTATCCAAGTTTAGCCGTTAACCTTTTTTATACTGGCCATAATGGTAGGCAAATATTATGGAACATGTTAAACTTTTGAAGGTAAGAGTATGAACTCTGTTAATGAAAGCCGCAAATGCTAATAAGGTCATGTTACTACAAATTAAACGAATCAAAGAGCCGTGTGTTTACATAGTATTAGGTAGGTAAGTTTATAGTTTATACTCGTAACACGTAGATTGTTTTCATGCATCAACGAATAACCAAATTTAACGATTAAAACCCCGATCGCCACCCTTATGTAGGAGGGAGGGCGTCATCGAATAGATTTATGGCCATTGCTCTACCACGATCAACGAATAAAGTCAAACAGACCAATAAAGAACAACATTTTTAAATATTTCTTTTTTTTTCACAACAATGTAACTCTTTCCTCGCTCTGTTAGCAGTTACGTCTTAAAAAATCGACGATTTTTTTATTGTAATTCTAAATAAAGTAGATAATCCCGGATAACGTAATTGTATATAATATGATAAAATAATTATTACGAGTGTTTTCAGTAGGACTTTATCGAATACATAGAAACTTATTACGAGTATTTATTTTAGTTTAAATAAAAGTTCCACAATTTTGAAAAAAAAAAAAAAATTCTGAAAAATTATTTAATTATACATATTTGTAAAACTTGTAAATAATTCGGCTAGTACGAACAAAACAGTTAGATGGAGAAGTAGCGATGGTTAATAATCTTTGAATATACCTTGGAAATAAGTATTATATGCGATAATAATACAAAACGTGACTCAATCAAGAGTCATTAGTTAAACACATTCACGATCATATTTTACATGAAGATGCTTTATTATTTTATGATAACACCTTTATCATCTCACCCACCTACATCATCATCATTTTAGCAAATAAATCTTGTAATGCATCAAAAAATTTCGAGTTTATACTTAAAGGTAAAATTTATAGACTGTATTAAGACCTGCCATATTGTATGAATCGGAAAGCTGGGGCACAAAGGGGCATGTATGCAGCAGGAAAGCGAATGTTGATGGATGACTGAAGTTAGAAAAATGGATAAAACTATAAATATATAAAATAGAATATTATATCAGGGGAAGTTTGAAAGTAGCGCCAGTGATTGAGAAGCTGAAAAGTAAATAGGCTAGCCTGGTATAGGCCATATAATGCGAAGAGAAGAATAATATGTAACAAGGATGCTAGCTAGCAATGAGAGTGGATAGATACAAAAGGAGGTGCAGACCAATGAAAAGGTGGATGGATTGTGTAAATGATGATATGGCAAACAAAAGAGTGAATGTTCAGATGACGACTAATAGAGTAGAGAGGAAGGAGAGAATATGTTGTGCCGACCTCACATAGCTGGGATAAGGGCAGGACGATTTGCAATGTGAACCTGACGGATGACATTGTAACAGCACAATAGTGCACTGTATGATGGCTTGGCTTTTTTGCAGCAAAATTAGTATGTTTTTATCTTTAAAGAAAGTGCCTACTAATTTTCACTCAATAAAACCTTGAAAAGTATAGTGCATAACAAAAAACAAATATATTTATAATAAATATCTCAGTTCTCATAATTTATATATTTACAAAAACAAAAACGATATATTACGAAAGATTCTATTCACCATAATTTGTTTATAACAGAAATAAACTGGTCACCTAAATAAAACTAAGTGAGCCTGCACCAGAGCATAGCCATTAGTGTCTGTATCTTATTTACGATGTACCTGGCACAAAACATTAGAGAGCACAGATGTAAATTCAACATAACACGAGGGACACGATGCTACCCGTTATAAACACGAATATAGCGACAATTTTGTGTAACAAAAAGTAACAAATTATAACCATGAGTTAATCGCGTTCACAAACTAGGCTTTCTCTAAGGAGTATGAGATCTGAATCTGAATGATTATGACGCGTATAACCAAATGACGCGTAATGTGTCAACGCGTCTTTTGCTTCGTGTTTCTTGATAATTCCTTTAATTGTAACGATTAGTAAGCTCAACTTTTTTGGCTATTGCTTAATTTATGTATGCCTAGTTTTGGCCGGTGTTCTTCTTCTTTCTTTGTACTTATGGCTCCAATGCATTAGGCATTGATTTTGCCAATGTCTATGTTATTTATAAAAATGACAGGTTGAATGTAGCAATAGTAATAGAGAAATATGATCGGTAAATTGAATTCTGAGATCCTGAGGACAACACACAAGTTATGTAGTATTAAATATATATGTATATGTAGCCTTATAGTAAATAATGTTAACACAACTATATCCAAGCGTAGATATAAAGGTGTAGTATATGCTTTGACTTTTCTATACTGATTTTTGTGTTTACAACGGCTCTCATTTACATAATCATGCACGAGGTAACGTGGATACATGACGTAACCAGAACCGATACGGGTCTATGAACTTCCATATAAACAAATATACACATTGTATTTTGGATGGATTTTTTTATAACTATATGTTGAGATGGTGTCCATAAATATTTTGGTTATACGTAGATCACAAATGCTTATAGATAACGTGTAGAAGGGTATGGTAACATACTCACTCGAAAATATGTTAAAGTTGGAGTATGAATTAATAGATTTAAATACAATTACTATAAATATGTACTAATTAATAATTAATTATGATACAGAAGAATTGTAATAGTTATAGTAAATTCTAATCGCACTTCTAAGATTGAAAATACATCAATGAGAAGGATGCAAGGAATCCATCAAGATTTTCGGGACAAACGTCAATCTCACATGTAAGCGATTCACCCTACTAAATAACAGACGGGGATCTAGTACAGGGTTTCTTTAGGCAATCGCCACTATGAATACCAAGTTACGCCAGATCAATTTCATAATTCGAGTGGACCATGTCATCACAAGGAGAGTTTCGCCGACACCAAATGACGCTAAGTAGTAAACCGTGACAAAGCTCAACAGCAAAACCAGAGCTCCAAATTTATCCCTTATAAAAGCAACCAGTATTAAAATATTACTTTCATGCTCACGATTACAGAGGCTATTGAGAGAAGAATATTTTTTTAATAATTAATGAATAGTTCTAATTATTCAATGTTCTGCGTAACAAGGATTATTACAATAAGGAAAATGAATGGTTAGCTGCAACCACTTGAAGTCACGTACATATATAAAAGCTATAAAATAATACTTACAGAAGATAATTTTAAAGTGGTTAGGCTAATAAGTTTTTATCAACCACAATACGTACCTGTAACAAATGAACAGAATAATCAGTTATTTACTTAACAATACACATTTAATCATTAAATATATTATATAATTATATTAGTAGATATTATTTATTTTAAACTCAAGGGTAATATCTTACCGGCTAGATTCAAATATTAGAATTTAAACCGTCTTGATAAATCCATACTAATATTATAAATGCGAAAGTAACTCTGTCTGTCTGTCTGTCTGTCTGTCTGTTCCTCTTTCACGCCTAAACGGCTGAACGGATTTTGATGAAATTTGGTATGGTGATAGATGATAACCTAGAAATGGTCATAGGCTATAAATAATCACGCCATCGTTCTTAGGGGGTAGGCAGTAGGCAGATAACTAAATTGAGTTAGTGATTTTTTGTGCTTATCCGGTATCTATGAGAATCGGCCAACATCTATTTTTCATCCCCCTAAATGTTAGGGGTAGTCCACCCCTAAATTTTATTTTTTGACATTTTATTATTTTTATGGCAGAACAACGTTTGCCGGGTCAGCTAGTAATGTTATATACTGTAAATTATGTTGGTCTGAAAATTGAATTTTGCGATAATTGCTAACATAATCACTTTTCTTATTACTACTAGTTTTGTTAAAAATGTATAATCAATTGATTTGATAGTTTAGTCATCCGTGAGTTCACCTAAATGGTCCAGGCGGAATAATAGCGCTGGTCTGTGGCGGCTAGCACCATGCTGAGTCTGGATCCAGTTTAGGGCAATGATGCTTTTTGTTTGTTTATTTTTGTTTCAGAAAATTTGTTAATTTGGCCTAAATAAATATTTGTCTAACAAGTCAACATTTACTCGTAAATCAAATTAGGTTTACATTTTTCATTATTTTAAAAAGGTACTCATCTAACCTTAAGAACTTTGAGAAAGAAAAATATAGTTTCTAAGCAAATAATAATGATCGATGCACAATTAAACACAAATCTCATATCCCTAAACAAAGCAACACCACATTATATAATAATATAGTATAATACAACTGAGAATCAATTGTGCCCATTCCAAAATCCAAGCTAGAGAAAACGAGAAAACACATTCGAATTTCCCCTAATAAAATAAAAAATTAAGGTTGAATGTGGATTTTTGTTTTAGTAACTGTAACAAACCTCTTAACAAAAAATCTAGTAATAATAATAATAATGAATTTATTGATCACCATATAACTGATTACAAATTAGACAAAATATATGACTTATTGCTAAAGCGATTTTCCAGGCATATAGATTAGCCTTATTGTTGTATTGTTGAAAGTTGTTTAAAGATGGAAATAGATATAAAAATATAAATGAATTCATTTCTCAGAACAAAATTGTTAATAACAATAATACACAACAAAAGACAATGAACATGGAACATGAAACATTAACAAACTGAACACGAAACTGCATTAGTGCATCGAAACGGCTTCCACGTTATTTAGCAGAAGCCTGTATCAATGCACTATCCACTTGACTGGTCTTCGTGAAAATTACACTCATGGGATGTGGCTTAGCATTATACACGGTCGGTGTTAATTTACTAACGGAAAGAAGCTTGAGAAGTTTAGTTTAATCCTGTTAAAACATTAAGTGGCCAATGACTGCAAAGTTTAAACAATAACCAATTTACATAGAATTTTAGATATATTAATTACGTACTATATGCAATATACGTCAAATTGTATATACCTAGTCAGGTCATAAATTCTGTCACATGTTTAATGTAAAATAATTGTAACAAGTTTATTAATTATGTAACCATTCATATACCAAAATGAACTTAACAAAACATAGATTCTTATGACATTAAAGTTTATTCAAAATGACCTCCGTAATTTTGAATACAAGCCTTCAATCTGCGCGGCCAGTTGTCTATCGCAGCACGAACGAGGTCCATGTCAATATCGGCGGCTGCCTTAATCAAGGATGTCTTGAGTGACTCCAAATTGGGATGAGGCTTTGAGCACGCCTTTTCCTCCAAGTGTTGCCATATCTTGTAATCTAACGGATTCAAATCTGGACTGGAGGAGGGCCAGTCTTCGTGCCGGATGAAGTCGATTTCACGCGCCGCCAGCCAGTCTTGTGTGCTCTTCGCTCTATGAGCTGGCGCCGAATCTTGTTGGAATACCCAGTGCCTGTTATTGAACATGGTATGAGAAACAGGTTCCACAAGGTTCGTCAGGACTGTATTTTGATACACAACAGCATTCGTTTTTACACCTTTCTCACAAAAATGTACCTCTGTTAAGCCCCAATAAGAAACTCCCAACCATACCATGAGCGAGGATGGAAAATGACCTCGTTGGACACGCGGAATACGGTTGCTCGCTTCTTCACTACTGTGTGCGTACACCTTATCATTTTGTTTGTTGTAGCTCTCTTCTACGGTAAACATTTTTTCATCCGAAAAAAGAATTTCCCGATATTTTTTTCCCGCGTACCGCTTCAACAAAGCGCGGCATCTCTTCAGTCTCAGGTCCATTAGACGAGCATTCAAACGATGTCCTGTTTTTCTTCGATATGCCCGAAGACCTAATTCTTCATTTAACACCCTTTTCACCGTGGTTCTGCTTAACCCCATCTGAAGGGCCAACAGTTTCTGCTTACGTTTGGGATTTCTTTGAATTCGTGCCTTCACAGCTTTTATCACTGCTGGAGTCCTAACAGACCGAGGGCGACCACTTCTTGACCTGTCATCTACACTAGAGTCTTCATTTATCGTTTGATGGTACGATAAACGAATCTTTTGGTAATATTCAAATTTTTCAGTATGTTAAAAATTTGAATTGGCGCGTAACCGCAATGATGCAACGCAATAACTGCAACACGGTCTTCTTTAAGCGTCCACTCCATATTTAAAAATGAGTAAAATTCTAAAAGTTATACATTTTTATTTTCATGAACAATTCGAAATTCTAATTCAATAAACTTTTTTGTGGCCAGCATTCTAAAAGAAAAGTTTTTACTGTGTGACAATACTTATGACCTGACTAGGTATATACATGTACATTAAATAAACAACATTTTAGCGTGAAATCTTGAGTGTAGCCCAAACTTCGCACTTTGATATCTAACTACAACTTATTTTAGAATTATATAATTTTCTTATAATTTTTGTGTAATCTTGAGAAGTAAAAAATATGACAAAAGCTAATTTTATGAATTTTTTTACTTACTATGCACATTATAAAATATTAGATTACCTTAAATAACGCAATGAAAATAGTATTCCCCCTTTTATAATAAGTAATTATTGAGTTGTTGGTAGTATGTACTAGTGATTGGATTGCAGCAACAATTTCTATAAGCCTGTACATCAAATATCACCTTTGCAATACAAACAGGAAGTCACGCGAATTAATTAACAATCTATTGTTTGTTAAAGGTCATGTCAGAGCAGATACGTAGTTATATCTATGATTTCACACCACAACACATGGTTATTATGGCGGCATACTTATAGATCAAGGATAGTTGCTTGTCGGTTGTTTGTCGCCTTTTACGACAAGCCGCAGGGGTTAATATTCTTACTCCACCCCTGCACGGAGTACAGTACCTTTTATAATTGAGTAATAAGAACACTTTATTCATGTTTCAAAATATGAAAGTAACCTAAAGATATAATCGAAAAAAAGAACTAGTATTTTATAAATAAGGTAATGAAAATAAAGTGCCATATTTGTCATAATACCATATCTAACTATAAATGTATAATATTATCAACCATTATAAATAGCATCGTTTTAAAAATTAAGTAATATTTTCATACGCCGAATCCCAAGCACGGTCAGGTTACTCTTCGGTCACTTAGGTCACTCTTCAGAGTAAATCTCATTTCCTTACGGTGGCCAGTCGTGGTCGACCCAAAACCTTTTGATTTGGGGCGTGCCTTCGATTAACTTTTAGGCGTCAAATTCAGTATTTATTTGAAATAGGCTTCTTTTTGAAACACGTGGAACAAATAATGATAATATTGCTGGTAAATTTTTCATTATTGCCGAAATCTTGCAGAGTCAGTTCTTATCCGTGCAGGGGCGGAGAAAGAATACTAACCTCTGCGGCCGGTGTCGGTCTGTCGTAAAAGGCGACAAAACAACCCACCCTAGCTACGTGGTAGGACCTCAATCCCGTCTGGATGGCGACCACCTTTGGTCTTAAGTATGCCGCCATAAGAACCTTGTGTTGTGTTCCGGCATTAGTGACCCAAGTTCCTGTCCCTGCTGCTGCTCGCGAACAAGCTGCTGTTCCTTATGGGACAGCCACGTGTTCGCGATGCCACTGGCGTTGCAAACACCCATAGGCGACGGTAACTCCTAAATTCTAAGCGGGCCGTAAGCCTGTCTGCTGTCCTATAGCATTAAAAAAAAGAGTGGAGGAGAAGAGCGACAAGGCTCCGGGTAATCGTCACGATTATTACCCGTATTAGTATAATAGATAATGTAATAACGATGTTCTCAATTCATTTCTACAAGTACACCTATTATTATACGGTCATATTATATTACATAGATTATATAGAATATTAAATTCCTTTTACTAAGAGATTCGACACACTGAATAAATTGCATCTGTAGATACTTTGAGGACAAGACTATATAAATCGTAAAAACTATTACAAAGTTGACCTCGGGCAATTCGGCAATTTAAGTGTTCATTCTTAGAAACACAACAAACAAATATTATGGACAGTTTCGTGGTTTATATATCTAAAAATCACAAAAGATTTACGCGGTTACGAATAAAATAATACCATTTATTTAAAAGTTTAAATATTGTCAATATTTGACCACGAGTATCATTTTAAAATTACATCAAAGTGCATAGTGAACATAATAATTTTAAGTTTTTAAGCTATTGCATAGCTTTTATGGCGGGCTTTGAGCGCGGCGACCGAATCAAGAAATTCCGTAACGAAAATAAAACCTAACACCCCCCACTCCGCCTACCATGTAGCTCGGCCGAGCGTTCGCTTAACATGTATGTATATGGTACGACTGTACGTAGAGATGGGCGATATTGAAAAACATTTTAATCAACTTATGCAATTATAATTTTTTATTTTTTTATTTATGCAGTAATTATTTTCTTTGATATTAATTCAAGTTTTTTCTTTGATATTAATTCAAGTTACACTTTAGAATGTACACCTATGTATACATATATACATACATGTATATTTACGGGGCGCACGTGCGGTGAGTGTGGTAGGGATGGGCGGTGTCTATCGATATTTCAACTATCGATGTTTTTTTCTAAACATCGATATCGTAACATCGATACTTTTAGTTTTTTACTAACAAGTATCGATATATCTTGTCCAAAAAATATCGATAGAAAACATCGATACTTTATTTTTTCTATTGGAGTTAAGCAAACAAGCAAACGGCCCACCCGGTAGCAGATGGTCAGCGTTAGCGTTGCCTATGGACGTTGGCCACATGAGAGGACACGAAAAAACTTGATTTTTTTTTAATAACTCCATATCGTACTGCGATGCGAAAACCACAGCCATATCTGGAGCGTACGTAAATCAAACGTTTCGTACAAGAGAGAGAAGGCTTCAGAAATGGGATTGAACGCCCAGCCGATGGCGAACAGTGCGGTGGTAGTCTTTAAGATCTACATGCCATCTACCTAAGAAAAACTAGTTTCCCACACAGAAATACACATCTAGCTCTTACATGTATTTTACTAAAGATTAGAAAGACTACTGAGAAGAAAATTGATGACTTTTTATAAATATAGAATTTTAATATATGATACAAAAACTAATATAATAAACTATAATACCCCCCCCCTAAAATGACAGATACACACAGGCCCCGGCCCCTAGTCCCCGGCGGCCCCGTTCGTGGTGGTCACGGTAGCAGCCACATAAGCGACGGGGCAGGGGGTGCGAAGAATCCCCGGGTTCGGATTCGCTACCAAGAACGACGACCTTTGGCCCTGGCAACATACAATGTCAAGACACTGCGGACCAACGAGAAGTTGGAGGAACTGGAGGAAGTTTTGAGCAGACTGCGATGGGATGTTGTGGGGTTATCTGAAGTCCGAAGACAGGGAGAGGACTCAATAATCCTAAATTCCGGAAATCTGCTCTACTTCCGGGAGGGCGACCAACTGTCCCAAGGTGGTGTCGGGTTTCTCGTTCACAAGTCTCTTGTGAACAACGTTACTGAGGTGGGGAGTGTTTCGACTAGGGTAGCGTACCTAATACTCAAAATTACCAAACGGTATTCGTTGAAGGTCATTCAGGTTTACGCTCCGACTTCGACACATCCTGACGAAGAGGTGGAAGCCATGTATGAGGACATCTCAACAGCCATCCACACTTCTAAAACCCACTTTAACGTTGTCATGGGAGACTTCAACGCAAAATTGGGGAAACGTAGCGGCGATGAGTTGAGAGTGGGGCAATTTGGGTTCGGAAATCGGAACACCCGAGGCCAGATGCTGGCCGACTTCATGGAGAAGGAGGACCTGTATATGATGAACTCCTTCTTCATGAAGCCAGAACAACGCAAATGGACTTGGATTAGTCCCGATGGTGCCACCAAAAATGAGATTGACTTCATTATGTCGACCAAAAGACAGATATTCAATGATGTCTCTGTGATCAATTCGGTGAAAACTGGGAGTGATCACCGCTTAGTAAGAGGCACATTGAATATCAATCCAAAATTGGAGAGGTCTCGACTGGTGAAGTCTACGCTCCGACCTGCACCCATACAGATCCAAAACCCGGTAAACTTTCAACTCGAATTGCAAAACCGCTTCGAATGCCTCGGTGACTGCGTTGACGTGGACGAGTATAATAACAGGTTCGTGGAAGCTGTTCAAACGGCCGGGTCTAAATTCTTCAAGGCCAGCCGTTCAAAAAGAACCGGAAAAATCTCAGATTCTACTCTCAAATTGATGGATGTGAGACGTCAAATGACCCTTCAGTCCCCGGACGATGCTTCCCAGTATAGGCAGCTAAATAGACAGATCTCCAAGTCCTTGACTCGCGATATCCGCCGCCATAACACAGACTGTGTAAAGGCGGCTATAGAGCGTAACAAGGGCTCTAAAGTATTCGCACGAGACTTGTCTATTGGGCAGAGCCAACTGACGAAGCTGAAGACCGACGACGGCAGGATCGTTTCGTCTAAACCCGAACTTTTGAGGGAAGTCGAGAAGTTCTACGGACAGCTATACACGACCACACGGGCACCTGTTAACAACAAGGCTAAAGACCCAAGAGCCAAATTAACCCGACACTACACCGTAGATATCCCAGACGTCAGTCTGTACGAGATTAGTGTGGCCCTTAAACAGCTTAAAAACAACAAGGCGCCGGGTGATGATGGAATTACAGCCGAGCTTCTGAGAGCTGGTGGTACTCCTGTGCTTAAAATCCTCCAGAAGCTATTTAATTCCGTCATCCTCGATGGCAAAACGCCGCAGGCCTGGCACGGAAGTATAGTGGTGCTGTTCTTCAAAAAGGGCGACAAAACCCTTTTGAAGAACTTTAGACCGATATCACTTCTGAGCCATGTTTACAAGCTGTTTTCAAGGGTCATCACGAATCGTCTCGCGCGCAGATTTGACGACTTCCAGCCTCCCGAACAAGCCGGATTCCGAAAAGGTTTTAGCACCATAGACCACATACATACGCTGCGGCAGGTTATACAGAAGACGGAGGAGTATAACCAGCCACTATGCTTGGCGTTCGTGGACTATGAGAAAGCCTTTGATTCGATCGAGACCTGGGCGGTGCTTCAGTCTCTCCAGAGGTGCCACATTGATTATCGATACATCAAAGCGTTGAAGTGTTTGTATGAAAACGCCACCATGTCAGTCCGTCTCCAGGATCAGAACTCGAAGCCTATCCGACTGCAGCGGGGAGTCAGACAAGGCGATGTCATATCGCCGATGCTGTTCACTGCTGCGTTGGAAGATGTCTTCAAGCTTCTGGACTGGAACGGACTGGGCATCAACATTAACAGTGAGTACATCACTCACCTTAGATTCGCAGATGATATCGTAATCATGGCTGAAACCATGGAAGACTTAAGCCATATGCTTGATGGCCTCAATACAGCTTCCCAAGGAGTAGGTCTCAAAATGAACATGGACAAGACGAAAATCATGTCTAATGTCCATGTCGCACCTACCCCCGTAACAGTTGGGAACTGTACTTTCGAAATTGTTGACGAATACGTCTACTTGGGTCAAACGATCCAGTTAGGCAGGTCCAATTTCGCGAAAGAGGTCACTCGTCGAATCCAACTCGGATGGGCAGCGTTCGGGAAGCTCCGTAAAATCTTTTCGTCCCAAATACCGCAGTGTCTCAAGACGAAGGTTTTTAACCAATGTGTGTTGCCAGTGATGACATACGGAACGCAGACGTGGTCGCTAACTATGGGCCTTATGAGAAAGCTCATGGTCGCTCAGAGAGCAATGGAGAGGGCTATGCTCGGAGTTTCCCTGCGAGATCGAATCAGAAATGAGGAGATTCGCAGGAGAACCAAAGTAACCGACATAGCCCGGATGATTGCAAAACTGAAGTGGCAGTGGGCTGGGCACATAGCTCGAAGGACTGATGGCCGTTGGGGCAGAAAAGTCCTCGAATGGCGACCGCGTACCGGAAGACGCAGTGTTGGTAGGCCCCCCACAAGATGGACCGATGATCTGGTCAAGATCGCCGGGATAGGTTGGATGAGGGCAGCGCAGGACCGATCATCGTGGAGATCTTTGGGGGAGGCCTTTGTCCAGCAGTGGGCGTCTTCCGGCTGAAATGATGATACAAAAACAGAATGTGTGCAATTTTGGGTGTATTTTTTAAGAAATCAATTAAGCTTAGCACTTATTTAACACAATGGCGTGAGAGAATAACAAACACTATGGCATTTATAATATAGTTTAGAAATAAGAAAAAAAAACATCAAAACATGAAATAGAGTCCAGTAATGTCAAGTCAAGGATAATACTCGTTAGACTACTTAAACTACCTAAACGGATTTCAAAAAATATAATATCCTGTATTACCTCAGAGGATGTACATTTAATGTCTTTTTGGCATGTTTTTAAAGAACATATCCAATAATATCTGACATACTAATGCAGGTGATACATAGAACGTGTTTTAAAAGTTCTTGGCCCTTTTCTTGATCGTAAGTCACGTACGACCATGATTATAAATTTGATTAACCTTTTAAAATTATATTTTATATAATAACGTTTAAAAGGTCATGGTAGCCCCACTTGGCTACCATTGTGGGGCTACCATTGCACTCGGAGACTAACCTTGTATCATAGGTAGCAGCACTTTGGAAGATTTTCTTACCTATTTTTAAGCATGTTATGGTACTACATACGAACTAAACACCCAACCTTTGTCATACGTCATGATTCGTTGGATTAATATATGTATCTAAGTAAATAGGCGTATTCATGAAAAGAGCATTATTCACTATTTTTACTATTAATTATTTTTTTTATTCAAAAAGAAATAACAAATTATAAAACATGAATATAACGTCAAACACAAGACAAAGATGCTAGAAACGCAAATTAGAATGCATGTGAAAAATCTATAATGTCTGGCCATGTAAAAAGACGCACCAAATAAAAATAAAAGGTTAATTTAATTGCAGAACGATGATGACAATAAATTAATTCATAGATGGTTTAATTCCTTTACTTTAGTGCAAAACTGTCACGCACGTAAATATGTCACGAACTTTCTTCACGCATCAGCACGTTCCTCGGACAGAGTAATTAAGCACTAACACGAACACTCGCCATTTAAAGCCTGTGCAGGAAACTTCGTAACCTCACATACATGTACTCTAAAAGGGTTGCATTGCGCAACTTAAAACCTGTATCTCCCATGTGGTTTCATAATAACAGGTGCTTGCCTTTCAAATATTTGCAATTCTATTAGACACCTACATTGCATAGTTGAAGTATTGATATTATGTATAAATAAATACCTATACATACATAAATATACTGTTACAAAATAGTAAATACTATCAGTGTTTCAATAGAATCTTTGTATTTTACATATATTGATAATACAGACATGTTTAAGAGAATTTTACTCGAACAATGTCACACAATGAAAATCATTTTATGAGAAATTTTTCTACACCTTGGGTTACATTATTGAAATTTTAATAGTTACAGGCGGTTGTGCTCGCCGAGGTGTACCACATTCGCTTCAGCGCTAGGAGACGAGGCCTCCGGCTGTCCCGAAGGAGGTTCGTCGGGTCAGGGTTCTTTCCCAGGAGGCCTTCACCTAAGGTTGGATCAGGACTCACAAGCTCCCAGAGCCGGGCAAGAAACAGTGGAGACAATCCGCCTGTATTCAGCGGGATGGGTCTCGCGTCGCCGTGGGGCCCTGACGTTCAGGCTGGCGCAGGTATTGACTGAGCAAGGCTGTTTCGGTAAATAACTGCACCAGATTGCAAGACGGGAGCCCACTCCGGCCTGCTGGTAGTGTGGCGCATCAATCGATACAATGGAGCACATAGTGCTGGAGTGCGTCGCATGGGGCCTCAAAGTAGAGTTCTGCAAGAGAGCATTGGGCGTCAGAAACAGGCCGCCGAGAGAGAAAGGGAGAGGAACGTAGCAGTGCCGCCCATTCGCAGACGGAGAGCGAACAGTGATGGACACCGTTACGCACATCTTCCCCCCAGGAACGACTGCCGGTGATGTTTTGGTCGCCAACTGGGAGAGCCGGGGGCCTACCCGGTGCAGGCAGCGGTGCGTGGGGGATGTCTCCTCCTCGACTAGGTGTTTATTACTTGGTCGGGAACGTGTCACCAGAGACACCCGCAAAGGTGGCACGAGTCGGGAGCGTCGCAGAGTAATGACCAAGTCGATCCTGCGACCCCCACAAAGACTTGACCGGGATTTTTAGTGGGTATACCGTGGCGACCACCTTGGGTATATTTTGCTAGCCAGTTGAGTGGTCGCAGTACCAGGGCGGTGAACCCCTAATACCCGCTTTACAATATTAGTATATGTATATACATATAGTTATGTTATAGAAGATATAAGGTAATTTACAGAATTCGTAGCAAAAGATTATAATAGATTATTCCTTTTATAATTTTGAATTGTTTTGTAGCGTCTTATTTGTGGATTACAGTTGGTGTTCAAATGGTCAGGATTCAAATTAGCCATTAGATCAAAGACGCTGCAAATGTTCGCATTTTAATGTATAAATTCAAATGTTCTTCAAACAAAACCAGCCATCTCGCTGTAGGCTATTGGAATTAATATATTACAATAAATACTTCTTTAATTGTATATTTTTAACCAACACATAATTTTTATGATCACACAAACTGAAGGAGAATTTACATGAATGAAAAATGTGAGATCATAGAGTACATGTGATTTCAGATTACCAACATGCACTGCAAGACGTCTACTCCCCGCTGTTATCGAACCGCATTCTCTACCTCTTAAATTATAATGTATGGAAAATTTAATATCAATTTAATGTGGCAGCTGAATGAAACAAAATCTCGGCGTATTTCATATTTAATATGCAATATATTAATATATTCTATATGTTTCCAATTTTCGATAGTATCATATAATGGACAAATACTCTACACGTCCGTTTACTCTTTAAAAAATCATAGAACCAGTTTCAAATATTTACTCAAACAACCTGTCAAAACGTAAGTACCCTTTAAAACCACCGTTAATATTGACAACGCCGCCCACATTCAGGGCCTGTCACTTTATTCAAAAACAACCTGTACTGTCCATTACCGGGGCAGCGCTTTTAGTTGAACTAGTGAACGGATGGACGACTCTAAACAAAGTTGAATTTAATATATACGAATAGTATTTAATTTTATTTTTATGTTAAGGCTGTTCTAGCTAATGCAGATTGTTGGTACGCAATGATTGTCTGTGGGTGTAAGACCCATCAAACACAAAACTAAAAATTTCACAATCCTTTGAAGAGTTTATCGAAATTATATAATACACTTTCAATTAGATGTATTAAATATTATTTTGAATACGAGTTCAAGATGAGAGCTGTGGCAAGCCTTGTGAGAGGTCTACGTCTAGCAGATAATTTTAATAGGCAGGTGATGATGGGCATCGGCAATTACTGTAAAGTTCACATATCAAATTTATTAATATTGTGACATGAAATAACTTATATAAATTCTTAAAATTTCATCTAGTGCAGAGGCTCGTGTTTTTAAACCAGAATAAATAAAAGAAATTAACGTTAACTAGTCGAATCCAGCCTAAAGACATATAGATGTGGTGGTTAAGAAAAATTATAAACACGTCAAATAATATAGTATTCATAATAGGCACGGTGTAAATATAATAAAAAAATCTTGTGGCATCAATAAAGAGATGGAAATCTTTAAATAGCAGCTCATATTTCACAAACCTATTTATTTGAATCGGATGTTACATTATTTATAACCAGTATTACGTAAATTGCAGGTAATTGCTAAGTGAGGAGAGCATAAGATAAATTACTCTTCGCTAGCAGTTCGAATGAGAACCAACAATTTATCTTTGATAATGTCTTGCTAAATTATAAGTTGCTGGGAAAGATACTAAAGAAAATTATGTTGAAATATTAAGATTATCGTATTCGTATTCGTTTTATCTTTGGTCTTCGTAAATTTGATCATATTTCCGAATTTCGTAACAAGCTCAAGTGGCTGCCCATCCGCTTTCGTCGGAATGCTCATATCCTCTCTTTACTCTTCAACATTCTGTTCAATCCCAAAACTCCCTGCTATCTAAAAGAGCGTTTTGAATTATTCAAACGTAGTGACGTTAAATCCTTGAGACCTGCAGGGAATTTGCTATTAACAGTGCCCTCAAATAACTCCACATTTTATGGAAAATCATTTACCATTACTGCTGTGAAACTCTGGAACTCGCTACCTGCTAATATTCGAGAAGCTCAGTCCATTTACTCCTTCAAGAAGCTTCTGCATGAACACTTTTTAAAATCAAGTATTTAATTTCTTACTTTACTCCCATTCTGTTTCAGTTTTTTTTCTTATTTATTTATGTATAGAATTGTGTATTTATGTACTTCTTTATACTATCTACATGTATAGATATTTGCAAACCTTCCCACACATTACATACATTTTTATTTATTTTATTAATCACTCCTGTCCATCCAAAGGTTGCCTGGAAGAGATCGCTTCAAGCGATAAGGCCGCCACTTGTACAATGTACTATTTTAAAATATATCATGTAATCTGTAAATTTTTGTACAATAAAGAATAAATAAAATAAGATTACCAGCTTTTTCTTATGAGTTTTATTCCGGTTGTATCGGAAGCTTAAAAGCTCCGGATTCATATAGAAGCCAAGGTAGGTACTGTCTGAGTATTATAATATACTTTAAAGTCGCAACTGTTGGGTCCTTTTGCGTTGATGGCATTTCTAGCCCACGGAGGCACAAGGAAATCACTGTATGGATTGGCTGTCTAGCTATCCCTCCAACAAAGGTAAGATAACCTCCGTGAGACACCCGCTTACGCGTGTCGCAATTGACTTGCACGGACTGTAGATGCGATTCCCGTCCCAAGTTTTGATGTTTATGTATAATATGAATTTATTGACAAAAGAAAAATTATGGAAGTAGCATATCAGTTGTCAAATACCCATATCAGATCTGCAGTTTATTTAGATAGCGGTCTATGAATCGAAAAATCGATTGTTACCCTTCTTCGCTGCTTATGAGCTAACAGCTCCATTCCTCCACCACGATTTCTATTTATGACGATAAACGATATAGGGCTACGTTATTCTCCATGTATGCCGACACCACACGGCTAACTAATTCAGTTATACGTAAAAAACGTAATGAATTAAAATGTTTATTAGCTATAAGCCGGCATGCGGTGAATGAAACCGTGTCATATGATAATTCTGTTTGAATGTTGGCTTACATAATATACGAATTAATATATGTGCTGATTTTCAAGTATGACCGGTGATATGTACATACAAACGGATATTACGAGATTATTATTGTGGCCCAGTTAATTTTTTATCGCTGTGGAACAGCGGACAGACAGGCTGGCGGACACTTAATAGTAGTTTGAGACGCCACGGGCTAACACGCTGCCGTCACATAAGGGAGCTGGAATCTGGGTCTCTTATGCCAAAAAACAACACAGGGTTATTATCGTGGTATAATTAAAGACCAGGAGTAGTTGTCATCCATACTAGGTAAGCGCGCCAACACCTATATAGATTATTTTGTCGCCTTTTATGAGAGTCCACCCCTCCGCAGAGGTCAGTATGACTACACTCCTGTCATCTCACAATTCGTTTATTAGTATAGTTAAAAATTAGGTGTTAGTATTCTAAAACATTCGACAATATAGAGTACATTTAACACATAAAGACGATAAAATGTGATTCAATTAAGAAATATATTTAAAATTAAAACTTGAAGTAATCATAAATCAGTGCGAAATCCACGTAGCGTAGGTAATGATCAGAGTCGTAGCAACAAAAGTCTTTGAATGAGTCATTCGTCATTGAAAAGAAATATATGTATAATTACAAAAAAAAAAAAAAAAATTATAAATAACCGATTTCGACAGTACTACATTTTATATAGTGGATTGGATCGGAAAGACCGCGTTAGAACATACATACATTTATACATTTTATAATACTCGCTGAATCAGGACGGGAACCGAACCTGTGACCCTCGCAGGTGTTCCGACGTGTTATAAGCGTTACGCCACAAAGGTTATCATTAAAACCAGCCAAACGTAGTTTAAAGTAATTTTACCATAATATTATATAGATAATATTATGGCAAATTACTCAAGTACCGAAAATAAAGTCTACGAGATGTTTGTATGAGTCATACGGTTTTTGTTTTCTCTATTTGGAGGTCGCAAAAACAAGTCCATGTTGGCACAATCGGCACATTGGTTATTTCGACGTCGCTGTCTATATTAGCCACTAACAAGAAACACTATAACTATGGACATAGGTAATTTTAACTTTATTTTAAAAATATTATAGTAATTTTGAATCTGACGAGAGTTTACTATCCCTATTAAAACTTGTCAAAATTATTTTAGTCTAAAGTTAAAATAAACTTACTTATCACTTTGGATATTTACTACATGTTCCACAGTGTTCTAATAATTATTATATAAATCAATACGATCGGTTTTTTTTATAATCCACACATTCGTTTAACTCAAATTGGAATTTTAACGCAAACTTACGGATTCCTCTATAAATACTACCACAACACAAGGGCACGTATCAACTTAAATATAAGATTTAGGCTATAAGTCTCCATACGCGACAATCTATTAATATTTCTGTTAAATTTCATCCCGGTCCTTTTATGTTCACGATAAAATCTTATAAATAGACTTCTGAGATAAAAAAAATTATAAAATAAAAACAGTTCATGTAATCGATCTATTTTCATGCCGCCAGTACTCAATTTGTTTATTTATAAAGTCACGTACAAAGTTTAAACTAAATCGATACGTCAACAGTAATAATAATAAAAAAAATTACAGCGTTCCACGCTGCCACCACTGATCTGCCAGGTACCTACAACAGTGTTAATATCGATATTTCTATCACCGCGAAATTTAGGACATACAAAAGTAAAAACTTAAATACAAATTGGGATTAGAAAGTAAAGCGAAGTATTGCATACATACTACAAGTATTCAACTACTATCATTTCAAAATTAAAATTGTGAAAAAATTCTCGTTACTTTATTTATATAAATACTAAAGGAGACTTTATTTTATAAAAAGAAAACAGCCCCCCCCCCATCATAAGTGGAAACCTGCATTGCGGAACTCTTTTAGAAAACAAAATAAACTATTTGCAGAACGTACGATTTATTTCATGGGGATGGAACCATCAGAACATGCCGTATGTGGCCACTTACGTAATTCTCCGTAGTTTGAATGTATAATACATTTAAAAAATTGGACAACTATTTTAGATGATGGCAAGTATAATTGAGTTGACATTGGTGGTTGGTCACTGGTAAGATTCCCATTGCGCTTCTAGGTGTTTATGTATTTGTTTACAAATGAAAAGTATATATGTAAGTAGTATATCAATTGACTAGTACCCATAACACAAGTGCTATGCTACTTACTTTGGGACGAGATGGCGCTGCGTGAATTGTCTCAGTATATTTATAGCTATTTATGATGTGAATATCATAACTATGCGATGCGAAAAGTTCAGCGCCTGTAATCGTGCAGGGGCGGAGAAAGAATACTAACCTCTGCGGCCGGGGTCGGCCTGTCGTAAAAGGCGACTAAACAACCCACCCTAGCTACGTGGTAGGGCCTCAAGCCCGTCTGGATGGCGACCACCTTTGGTCTTAAGTATGCCGCCATAATAACCTTGTGTTGTGTTCCGGCATTAGTGACCTAAGTTCCTATACCTTTATGGGACAGCAGCGTGTTCACGATGCCACTGGTATTGCAAACATCCATAGGCGATGGTAACTGCTAAATTCTAAGCGGGCCGTCAGCCTGTCTGCTGTCCTACAGCAATAAAAAAATAAATAAAAAAAATACAAGTTATAAGCGCCGAACTTAGTTTAAGATTTAAACAACGAAGGACTGATACGAAAATATATATATATATATATATATATATATATATATACGAAAATATATATATATATATATATATATATATATATATATATATATATATATATATATATATATATATATATATATATATATATATATATATATATATATATATATATATATATATATATATATATATATATATATATATATATATAATTAGAGGTATAGTATCAACGCGTTAAGTGCGATAATTCGCGAACAATACACAACAAACTAATTGACCGAGTTCACACGTTTCGCGAACACCGTTACGATTTACTTGAACGCACTATAAACTTGTTATCATTACTTCATGTTCTGCGGTGCGTGAAAATTGGGGAGAGGGGGGATATAGAATATTATGAAAGATATTATTTTTGTAATGTTTACTGTGGTTGGAAAGGCAATCGAGAACAATTCAAACGGAATATTCGAATCCATCTTTTCTAAAATGTAATTTGTTTTTATGATCGCGCATAGAGGAGGTAATTATTTAAGTATTTTATTTCTTCTTTACTTTACGAATTTCTTATATTTTTGAAGTGAAAACTTCCTTAGCGGCGTTGTGCACTTTTTTTCTGATGGGTAAAAAATGATAAAGACGCGTCAGGTCACGTATCCTGATCATAAGAATTCGTAAGACGTAAGACGGAGTTTTGCTCCAGTAATACCAACCTTATTAATAATGACTTAAGGTTTATTTTATAATGTTTTTTAAATGATTGCATTGCATTACTTATACATTACAATGAAATAAAGTTGAGTTTTTGAAATTAAAACTTCTTTAGGCGCGTTGAGCACTTTTTGGGTGAACAATTTTTGGTTTGTAAAGAAGTGTTAATGACCAATTTCAACTTTAATCCTTGATCATAAACACTTCTTTATAAACCGAAAATAATAATCTAATAGCTCGACGATACAATTCACAAGTTACTTAGTTTTCACTTCTATCGGCAATCCCCAAAGGCTGTCCCGCATGTTTTTTTTTACTTTTAAGATATAGATCTTATATATAATTTATATTTTCCCGAAATTAAGGACCCAAGTTCCTGTACTCTTAGCTTCAGCAGCGTGTTCATGATGCCACTGGCATTGTATACACTCATACACCCATGTTTGGAAACTAATTGTAATGTAACTAATTGTAAAACACATTATTATAATAAAACATTGATTTATTATAATAATGTGTTACAATAAAGATTTATTATTATAATTTATTACTATTATTATATATAAAATTTTAATTCATGAAAACAGTACTAAAATATTATTTTGATAACATAGAATAAATGTCCCAAAAATATAATGCTTATCATTATTATTAGATTACCAAAAAAACGTGTGTGTAGTTATGTACGCACGTAAAAAGTTATACTTTTTTGACGTAACAGAACAAAAGTAGCTAAAGATTTCATCCCGTATGTCAAAACATTTTGTTTGTAAAAGAATTGATAAATTAATAAAAACACAATTTAACGAGTTTTCTCGGAACACTTGAAAGACAGTTATCTGCTAACTTCATCATGTCGCATCGTAAAAATTTTACTCTCATATTATTTTCCCAACGCTCCATAAAAACTTCCAAAATCCTTGGCGAATTCATATAAACGTAAGTAATTCTTCACGCACAGCATATTTTAATAAAAGTTGAATTATTTTGCAATACGACAGTCAGTTGATTGTTTTAAATACTTTTGGTGGTAATTAAAATTATTTGTACACGCATGAAAAATATCCTCGTTAGTATCCAAATAGTTAATTCGACTTCAGGTTCACTGATGCATGCAAAACTTTTTAAACAAAAATGTACTGCACGAAACTAGTGCAAGCTGCCTATATCCAACACTTAGTTTTCTCGTTCCATTGTAATCAGCAGAAAAAAATTATTTTAGAAAATATTAAAATATTAGCTTAACTTTGTTCAGTTTTCGTAAGTAGAAACGTTCATCAGTCGGTTGTTAAGAAAGGTGACTTTGACTTCAGCTTAAAAAGTTAGATGAGATCCTTTACAAAGCCCTTTTAAGTATAACAAGACTATAAATAAATAATTCTAATGAAATTAGTTAAATAAAATTAATAATACCGTACTTTAGACGAACAACTTTTTTTTATTTTCGAGGAAAAATATTTATAACATTACTAGGTGGGTATAGCGTGTAAATTTACAAACCTTTGATTATATAATAATCTAAGTTACAAACGTACACTCAAAGACTTAACTCTTCAACTGTCTTATTCTCTTAGTTGTCTCAAAAAATGAACATTCAAAGGGATGATAAAAATAAAAACCCAACATAAAACTTAAACTCTCAAATTCAAACCGCATCTATCAATCAGCAAAGTAAAAATAACCGTACCGGAAGCGTGGCCCAACTTACAGTTAATTACCGTGACAACCCTACCAACGTTTTCATTGTACAAATATAGTTTGACATTTTCAATGATGCCAGTGGTGTCACTATGAAATTCATTTTTAGAATCAGTTCTCAGCCAAACAACAAAATGAAGCGAAATAACTTACTTAGAACAGTGCAATTAATTGATTTTTTTATTTAGGTAATTATCATGGTTAAAGACTATAAACATTATAGAAATATCCACAAGTTTAAAATTAAAAATTATATTATAAAAATTAATAATATTTTAGTAGACGTCTTGCTGAATTTCATAACGCTTCTTCTTTTTAAAACAGTCGTACAGATTGTGAAGCGGTCATAATATTACTATGTATTATAATTTTAAAACATATATTATATTTTCAAAAAATGTTCCAATTATAAAATTATTTTGAATAAAAAATATTAATTTTGTGCTTGAAGTGGCAAATGTTTAATAAAAACTGTTGTAAGTTGCTCTAATATTACAAGAGCCACGAGCTCGTCTGCGATGTCTTAACTACAATATGACATAAAAGCACATAGATGAAAATGCTATTTAGGGAACTCAATGATTTGAAGTGAAGAGTGGTACTCGAATTATCTGAAGAATATTGTTGTGCTATAATTAACCGTAATTGGTTCCTTAATACTTCAAGAGGATTAAGTACTTAGTTGTATGAAGAGTTCTCGAGATGCGTAATTGTTTCCAGTTATAACTTAATGGATTTAATGTCTTAAATTAGACAGTCTCTCCTGGCGTGTCAAAGCTCAAACCAGCCCGAAATATTTCATCTATTTTTGTGTCCAGAAATATAAGGAATAGGAAGCGTAACAAAAAAGTGCCGATGCTAAATGCTACACAAAAGTTTTGATAAACAACGCTTCATAGCAGACCACAAGCTAAGGAGTTCGGTACTCAAAAGTTGAGAATGCATTCGAGATGCAATAAATTCTCGGTATGATAAATTATATCTCTTATATTAATAGTAGTGTTAATAAAGAGGGCCGTTTATAACAGTATTTTATTTTAACTTCGGAGACATATTTGTATCTTTGGCTATTAAGGCAAAGATGATGTATTTTTTTTTTTTATTTCACCTATACAACGTTAATGTTTTCAACTAAAACATTGCAAGGTTTAGAACAGATATTTATATTAATATAAGTTTTCTTGACTTGTAATTACAACAATACATGAATTTAAAAGACATTAAACAAATGTATAATTAATCTCTTCTAAATACGTAGTATAGCACATTAAAACGTTAGCACGTTATTAATAACTAATTAGTAACCTAACCGCACTAAATAGTCCAATATTTCTCCTTAAAATTAAGAAATTTTCACGTATTTTTTGTTAATAAAGCACCGCTGACAAAGGCTTTCTAACAATGAACGATATGTATAGTTAATAGTAGATTTTTTGAATTTCCTTTTACGAATATTCTTTTATTATAAATGTAGCTTACATTGTATTTACAAGGAACACATTATCGGATGTTTTATGTTATGATACTTGTATTCGTGATGTTGTGTTTAACTAAATAAGTAATCATAAATAAAGAAATAATAGCAGAAATTGGTCACGAGCAAAAATAGATAAAGGCCGTTAAAAGATAACAGTTGTACAGGCAATGTCAATAGAAAGTGGTTATTCAAGTTAAGGTCAAGATCACAAACCAAATTGATTATGTATCAATATATAAGCATTGCAAATAGATAATTACCTTAATGTTGAGGAAAACGAAATTTTTTGAAAGAGCCACGTTAATCACTTTGGGATTAGATGGTGCTGTGTGAATCATCACAGTATAATATTATGATTATTTATATTCTTCTTTTTTTTCTTTATATTTTTCATTCCTATCCATTAGAATCATCAGCTTTTACTTCGGATCTATTACTACGAGTAAAGACATCGATTTCAATTTAGGAGTTCCACAAAAACTAATAGAGAAAAAAAAATAGAGCATTACTCTATTTTTTTTATTTTATAGCTGGAGTTCAGCAGATTGGAGTTCACCTACTTCAAAGTCACCGTCGCCTATAGACGTATGCCACAATGGAGCTCTATAAAAGTACTTTACACAATATTAACTGAAAGTTAACACAAGTTAGTAAAATTGTTAAAGTTACTAAGAAACTACTAAGAAAATCTTTTTTGATGTAGTAATCATAAATAAAGAAATAATAGCAGAAATTGGTTACTTCTATCACTTCCAACGCCATGATTATACGAGTTTATCAAAATATAAAAAAGTAAATGTTTAACTCGTGGATAAAAAATGTCATCAGTAAATTAATCAGACACTGCCAAGACGTGACTACTGCCGATAACCTTGCTGTGTGGATTATTTCCCAGCGAGCAACTCCTTCAAACCACATAAATGCAATTTAATAAGTAATTGCATTAGTGTAGACAAATCAACTGTGACCGCAACTGTGTACAAATCTTTAAAATAAAGATTTAAATATTACATACATACATACATACCTAGTCAGGTCATAAATTCTGTCACATGTTTAATGTAAAATAATTGTAACAAGTTTATTAATTATGTAACCATTCATATACCAAAATGAACTTAACAAAACATAGATTCTTATGACATTAAAGTTTATTCAAAATGACCTCCGTGATTTTGAATACAAGCCTTCAATCTGCGCGGCCAGTTGTCTATCGCAGCACGAACGAGGTCCATGTCAATATCGGCGGCTGCCTTAATCAAGGATGTCTTGAGTGACTCCAAATTGGGATGAGGCTTTGAGCACGCCTTTTCCTCCAAGTGTTGCCATATCTTGTAATCTAACGGATTCAAATCTGGACTGGAGGAGGGCCAGTCTTCGTGCCGGATGAAGTCGATTTCACGCGCCGCCAGCCAGTCTTGTGTGCTCTTCGCTCTATGAGCTGGCGCCGAATCTTGTTGGAATACCCAGTGCCTGTTATTGAACATGGTATGAGAAACAGGTTCCACAAGGTTCGTCAGGACTGTATTTTGATACACAACAGCATTCGTTTTTACACCTTTCTCACAAAAATGTACCTCTGTTAAGCCCCAATAAGAAACTCCCAACCATACCATGAGCGAGGATGGAAAATGACCTCGTTGGACACGCGGAATACGGTTGCTCGCTTCTTCACTACTGTGTGCGTACACCTTATCATTTTGTTTGTTGTAGCTCTCTTCTACGGTAAACATTTTTTCATCCGAAAAAAGAATTTCCCGATATTTTTTTCCCGCGTACCGCTTCAACAAAGCGCGGCATCTCTTCAGTCTCAGGTCCATTAGACGAGCATTCAAACGATGCCCTGTTTTTCTTCGATATGCCCGAAGCCCTAAGTCTTCATTTAACACCCTTTTCACCGTGGTTCTGCTTAACCCCATCTGAAGGGCCAACAGTTTCTGCTTACGTTTGGGATTTCTTTGAATTCGTGCCTTCACAGCTTTTATCACTGCTGGAGTCCTAACAGACCGAGGGCGACCACTTCTTGACCTGTCATCTACACTAGAGTCTTCATTGTATCGTTTGATGGTACGATAAAACGAATCTTTTGGTAATATTCAAATTTTTCAGTATGTTAAAAATTTGAATTGGCGCGTAACCGCAACGATGCAACGCAATAACTGCAACACGGTCTTCTTTAAGCGTCCACTCCACATTTAAAAATGAGTAAAATTCTAAAAGTTATACATTTTTATTTTCATGAACAATTCGAAATTCTAATTCAATAAACTTTTTTGTGGCCAGCATTCTAAAAGAAAAGTTTTTACTGTGTGACAATACTTATGACCTGACTAGGTATAATCACGCCTCTTTCCCGTAGAGGTAGGCAGAGACCACTTCTTTCCACTTGCTACGATCCTTACATACTTGTTTCGCTTCGTCCACTTTCATTATTCCCTTCATACATGCCCTTCGGTTTAGGGTACTCTTGACCTGGCCTTTTTTCAAGACGTCCCTGATCTGGTCTCGAAACGTCCGCCTAGGTCTACCCCTTCCAACACTTCCATTCTCACTCGCCTTATACACTTTTTTCGTCAATCGTTCTTCATTCATTCTCTCAACATAGCCAAACCATCTCAGCATACCTTTCTCAATTTTTGTCACTACATCTTCTTTCAGACCTCAACGTTTCCTTATCTCACTATTTCTTATTCTTATTATATTCTTCATTCCTATCCATTAGAATCATTAGCTTTTACTTCGGATCTATTACTACGAGTAAAGATATCGATTTCAATTTAGGAGTTCCACAAAAACTTATTGCTCTATTTTTTTTTATTCTACTCTAATAATAACAAACATTTTTTTTAAGAAAGCAATATGTAAAAAATGTGAATTTCGAAACTCTATAAAAAATATTGACGAATAACATTCTTTTTTTCACATCTTGTAGAAGAAAATACTGGCAAATAATCTATTTTCAATGTTATTTAAATGGAAAAAATTATAATTCGATGTAAAACCTCTTAAAATTGAAATCAAGAGCTGACCTTTGATCAAACTTTTTATTTTAATCATATCCCATAAAGTATTGGGCTCAGAGTAGAAAATATGTCTTATTTTGGCTAGACAAGCAAATTATGCTACATTGTAAAGATTGATAAAATGATGGAATATATAAAAATAGTACCTATATAACTTTTTTACAAATTCATAACACGATATAAACGTGAGATACAAAAAATCACTGAGTATCTAAAAGCATACTTGAAAATATTGCACAATAATATAATGAAACAAAAAGAACTAAATGTTTGTAAGATGATAAGCACGACATTTATGCAATCTATGATCTCTATAAAAGAAACCAACTTGCATGTATGAATAAGTAAGCATAATAAGTCTTACGGTATTTTTAAACAAACTGTTCGTGGCAATAAAAGAAGTGAACGATAGAGATATGGCTTAATCGTAATCTTGAGTCATAGGTCACTACGCAAATGTGCACATATTTGCTATCTTCATAATGAGCCCCGTCAACAAAATAGCGGAACACAACTCGTTCGCTTAATTTTGATAATAAAAATAATAAGCACGTCCCACTGCTGGGGTCGGGTATCCAAAGTAGATTGGCGGGTTACACACACCGGTGATCTCGGTGTGCAGATTTCCCAACGATGTTTTTCTTCACCGTTGATACAAACTGCCGAAGCAGTGCACGCCACCGTGGGATTCGTACACGGGACTTCTAGAATGGTCTCTGAGTGTAATATCACTGAGCTACCTTGTAACTAGTAAAAAATATGAATCTGTCCAAACTGAGGGTCAAGAGCAAAATGTTGTTAACCTAGATTTTTGTGGTAGAAAGGCAACAAGTAGTAATCAATCAAACAATACTGTGAACAACAGAAAAACCTAAAATAAGCCAAATATTTTAACAAACAAACTGCAGCTCAATAAAATGTAGGAATGTATTATAAAATATTCAAGGTATTAAAATTAAATTCAACGTCAGTTCCAACAATTTCTAAAGCTGGTAGGACTTATAAAATTGTTATTAATTTATTTATTAGCTTCTAAAATCATTACAACTTTCATCAGATGAACCAAAATTTTATACAAATATAAATCTCTTAATAATTGTATGTTCTTTATTAAAACAAAAAACGAATGACCCATTATGTAGAAAGACAAAAAGTAACTTAACACTCAATTTGCTAAAATTTTACTTTCTTGTGCCCTCGATAAAAACGCTTCCTGGAATACAAAGCAAGATGAAACCTAATGCGATAAATCCGTCGAAACTACCGATCTTGATGCGCTACACGTGTGTACCAAGCACACTTTGAATATAAAGTAATTTCGTATTTAGAGAAATTATTTTATCACTAAAAAAGAAAACTTTGAGATATCTTAATTGGTAGAAAATTGTTATTTACGATATATACAAGTTAGACCACATAGAGCTGTTGAATATTAATAGGTTTTCAATTATGATATAAACCAGAATATCCCGAAATTTAATCTATACTAAGGAAGAGATGGTCGGTGAAGGAAAGAGAGCGGCAGCGTGTCGACGCCTTGGAAATGTGGTGTTGGAGGAGACTGCTTAATGTCTCCTGGACACAGCACCGCACCAATGTCTCCATCTTGAACGAGCTTAACATCGGCGAGAGACTGTCAACGGTGGTGCAATCCCGAATACTGCAGTTCTTTGGACATGTGACGCGACGCGGGGGGGACTCCGTGGAGCGGCTCGTTGTGCAGGGCCGGGTAAATGGCAGCAGATCGCGAGGGCGTTCGCCTTTGCGATGGACGGACCAAATTAAGTCGATGACACATACATCCCTAGACGACTGCGCAAGACAGGCTTCAGCTAGGGACAAATGGCGCGCGGTGGTGAAGCGCTGCCGGGCGTCTTGCGTGACCACGACTGCTCTGTCAAGAGTATTCGACTGAGAAGAAGGAAGAGATATCGTTCACATACTCGTACGAGGCGCTGCGTACCAGCTCACAAAGCATAATGCACATAACCATGACAGTGAAAGTATTTAGGATCGAACGATGATCGAATGATAAAAAATGTAATACAAAATCAAAAGATAACGTAATATATCGGTTTCAATTATCATCATAGGTGGGGTAATTAAAGTGGGTAAATGATCATCATCATCATCTCTGCGTTAATTCCCGGTTGCAGCCCAAACTCTCGCTTCGGCGCCCGGGGTCCGCTTTCCGACATTTTCTTCTCCACTTCGCACGGTCTTCAGCATCCCTGGTAGTGAGCCCATTGGCACGCATATTACCCTTTACGACGTCAAGCCAGCACTTTTTGGGTCTACCCCTCCTTCCGGGGCCTGGCAGGGGTGGCATGGCCAGACATTTGTTACCCACGTAAGCATCCGGTTGCCGTAAAACGTGGCCGTACCAACGGAGCCGACACTCTTGCAATTTATCCGCAATGTCACGGACATGAAGACTGCCGCGAATGCGGGAGTTCCTAACGCGGTCCTTCCGCGTCACTCCACACATCCACCGCAGCATATTCATCTCCGTGACGTAAATGATAACTTACACATAAAGTGGGTAAATGATAACTGATTAAAAATATTATTGAATATTGTCTAAACACGATTGAGTAAATGCACGCAACTGACCAAAACGTGGTGTGTAAAAGTAAAAAGAGTGTTTACATTATTTTACCTTATTATCACATAACACGCTTCAACAGTTAAAGCATATGAGTCTATCAACAACTAGCATCGTAATTACCGAACAGTAGTCTTAGGTGATAACAAAACTTTTGGAGTAAGAAAACATCTGGCGAACGGATTTCCTACTTTAAATAGAAATAAATCGAGAACGTGTATCATTCTTCGTATATAAAATATCGAATTTTCAAATTCAATCGTTCTGATATTATGTCTGGTTTTGGCATTTTGGGGTGGGTCCACACATTCCGTTATACATGTTATTGCAAGTTATTTGTTTCAAAGATATACGACGTGAACTTAAAACAATTAAAAATTACAAGCAATGTAAAAATTGTTTGAAAAATAGTGAATGAAGTTTGATGACCGTCTAGTGCCAGACACATCGGAACCATTGAAACTTGCGAGAGGGTAACGCACCCCTCAAGTTCAACCCCGGGGAAGCCCGACGCAACGGCGACGACCCGGGGTTCACGAAATGTACACACACAATAAACCGGAGAACACAATTGGTAGGGACAGGAATTGATTTGCGTAAACATCACAGACGAACTTATAATAACTAGTATACTATCGTATCTAGCTAATAAAATGAAGGCGAATAAAACAATCGATCTGATTTTATAACGAGACTTCAGTGACTAAATATTTTTACGTGAATAATAAAAACTCTCGTACTTACTTGGATTAGCAATACGTATGCGAACTAGCATTGACAGGACATTGTTGTCTAAGCGACATCAGTCATTAATTTTTAATTTAGCACTAGCTGTGACAGTTTGCTCTGTATGTGTGGATCTAGACACTGAATATTGTTGCTTAGATCCCTTTATGTTTCTTTTATAATCGTATAATACAATAAACTGTTATCGAAGGTCACTTAAAAATCGATTCAGTCATTTTGGAGAGCATCCAAAGCAATTAGACAGGCAAAATATTATAAATTGATATTTGGTATCACATTTATGGAATTTCATGTATCAATTGATGAAAGTACTATATCGATTTAGTGACAAAATTTAATTTGAACTCTACAAACTGACTCTTAATTACTTCTATTAGTAGGGTACACTTTAAATAAATGATGAGTGATAATAAACCGCATATCTATTTTATAACAAATATAACATGAACGGCTTGAATGATGCATGATTGCAAAATTTTTAATACAAACGGTACGGATGTCAATCAATTTGTAAAAACTCCCAGAAAGGCATTGGAACCAAATACTTTAAAATCTGTACATAAGTTAAAGAACTTATTAACAGTAAAGACTGTACTTATAAAAAAGAAAGGGACAAGAAGTAAATTACTGAGTTATCGCATAAATAGAAACTAACAAAGTACAAACTAGTAACAGATAAGCTAGTGTATGATAAAGGTAGATTATACTTACTTTTAACAATTACGCGCTAAAAGCACTAGAATCACTTAATCTCACAGTCAATCAAGGAAATTCATTATAGATCACACTGCACTTCTATAACAAATTTTAGCTGTTTTTAACCAGAGTGAACAAAGCATTAACACAAAAATAAATTGCAATAGTACAATGTTTATTACACGGGATATTGGTGTACTGTGTTAAATCGCAGGGCCGTTTTCAGAATATCGATCCTTGCTGGTAACGCTGCAGTGCCTGTAACGGACGCTATTTCGTGAATTACTTTAGTTTGGCTTGATAATATTGTTTATGATATGTATTTAGTGTGAAAATGTTTGTTTATATGGTCGTATGACGCGACTGGAAATCAGCTGTTGATCGTTTTAGCGTAATACACGATATACGAGCGGGCGGACGTGCCGCGCGCGACTGACTGCGGCCACACAGTCACACAGGCCAAGCGATCCAGCGAAACCCATGGCCGCTGGGGCACCTCGCCGCATCTTAACGGCCTGTTGCCTACACATGGACGTACTACGACGATGCGTAAACAAACAAGACGCCCTATGAGTAGTTTTGTCAATATACTGAACTTGAACTACCATAATATTATATTACATGAAATTGTATGAATACATCCAAACATATCTTAAATGTTCATTAAATAAATGAACAAGAAACTAGATTTCACTTGAAATAATAGGTACCTATAATGTATTAATATTTTTCTTCGATCAACAATAGTAACTGTTGATCGAAGATATTTTTATTGAAATCAAATGTTATGTATTCTTTTGAATCGTATTTCGAAAGCCGGTAGAATGACAACACAGTTATAGGTAAGGTGAAAACTGTCCAGGAACCGGTTAGTTCATGGGACAATGCGAACAATGTTCAAATCAGAGGTTTCCGTGACGGGGGACGCAATAATCGTTTCACTTTTGACACAGTAGTCGGATCTTGAGACAGACCATGACTGTGAAGGAAATATTAAATAACCTAAACCTCAATAACAGAATTAATTATACATGTCACTAGTCTAACAGTTTCTAATACTTAGATGTCTCAGATGAAAGCTATATACATAGTTCGCTGAACATTCGTACCACACTAAGAGCTACATAAAATAGCATTATACGAGCACAATGAACAAACAATGAAGCCATAATACAAAAGGCCATCTCGGCGAAATAGCTGTGATAAAATGCGGCAACGTTCAAGGTTACAAAGAAATTATAATTGTGGGAGATACACATTTCAAAACCCCGTTCGACACGTTCAAGAATATTATTATGCAAGTTTTATTGTGATTGAACCATGTGAATGTTCGCCGAGAGACCTTTGTCGTTGCTTCATACTAAGCCCGACATTTTAATAATATTTAGGAGATTCAATTCAAATGCCGGTAATCGACATTTACAATCAACTATTCAGAAATATAATCTCGATTGAATCTTACATACGACTCTCGAAATTAATGTATTAATTAAAAAAAATGAATTTGGAAACCAAAATATACGTTCAATTTCAATTTTAAATTCTGATTCGAAATTAATTCTAAGCGAAATACCAATCGATCTTACAGTTATATTATAAATATTTGAAGTAAACGAGTTCGTCGATAATAAACATAAATTTAAAAAAAACTGTTATTTTGAAACCAGCGTTTCTAAGTTTAAAAAAAGAAACTGTGACTTATGGTAGATAAATATGTGAAAATAGAAGACTAGAGTTGTCGTAAACAAAATGACTAATATATATAGTGTCAATTTACGTTTTGACAAAAGTTCAATGTGTTTTAATTAAAGATAGTAAATTTATATAAAAAAAAATAACAGTAACTGCTTATTAACGATGTTTCAATGTTATTTCTCTGAATGTAAGAATAACATTCAGAGAACATTGAGATCTGTTGGATAGAAATCGGTGCAGCAATCACACAATTAGTGCTATTACTTATTACAATGAAGGCGTTATTCCAAGGAACAGCAAGGCGCGGTTCTGGTGATGTTATACTTAATCTCTTTCTATATTTATTAATATGTATCGTAATGTATCTAAATTTAAAAACCAATAATAGATGAGTCCATCGACCAATGTAATCTAGTACATTAACCCACATTTCGAAACATAAGTCATAAACCATTAAGCGCATGCATTTCGGTAAACCAGTGCATCGTGAAGTGGCATTAATATTATCGGCATCTGCTTATTATACTGAACCCAGTTACATTTCTAATAAGATATTTATGATTTACATATGGAAACGAGCTTGAACTAAATATTAATCGTAAACTATTAATCACGAAATACTTTAGGCTTTTTCTCGATAAAACCAATAGAAAGTTTATTATAATTGAAATAAAATATTTAAAAATGAACTGCATTTTAATTTCACTACGTGACCTAAGCCCGTCTAGACATCTCATATTAAAAACCGAGGACTCTATATGCTAATCAGCTTAGAACTAACGAAATTGCACTCAGCTCTCACCAAGAACTCCCTAAAGCTAGAATCCTTAGATCCTCCGACAACGCCTTCCTATATTTTATTATTTAATACAATTAGTTTAGAGTCTAGACCAAACTGGTCTAGACTACAGACAGTTTCGTTTCATGATTTTGTTGTTTTATAGTGAAATCAATAAATTCGTCTGGTTCAACAACTTTTGAAATTCTCTTAGGGAGGTGTTCGGATCCCGTAAGCATTTGTGTGTGTTAATTATTATTAGCGTATGGCTAAACTTAACAGTAAATAAGCAAAAGTAGACATAAAAAAGCTTTTTTATATAATTTAGAATTTATATGAAAGCACAAGAGGAAAGACTTGTTTATCGCAACCTGTTTCTACTACGATCATTATTACTTTTTCTATTCAGGTCAGGAATATAAATTATATTTATACTATTTAATTAAGATCGTAATTTTGAACGTCTTCCCATAATAAAAAAATAAACTCAAGAGAATATTTAGACTATAGCAATTAGAATCAAAATAAAGCAATATATAAAGGCAGATACAAAATTGTCAAATATTATTCGATAACTTTAAAATATTTTTATATTAATGTTCAATATATTTTTATACAGGTTCAATTTTCATAGACTGACTGTGCGAACTGTGCGTAAAATATTAAGACGACGGTAAAACAAAAAGTAGCGGAAACCATATTAGAGAAAGGCTTGTTGGGCAAAAACCAACAGAAATATAATACTCATTAATAATTATCTTTACATATAATAAATATGTAACGGATCGCTGTCTGTACATGGAAGATATATGACAAAAAATATGACTGGGACCTTTATCAACGCAAATAGCACCCAAAACAATAATAATTGTTAGAATTTTTGTGTATTTGTCTGTGCGTTTGTGCACGCTAATCTCAGAAACGGCTTATCCGATTTAGACGTGATTTTCATTAATAATAGGTCTTTACCTATGAAATTGCCGTTCTGCAGTACTGGCCATTTAAAATCAAAATAATTTTTGTTTGGCTAAGAATTCTAATTTCAAATTAATTTTATTTTAAAAACATGGAATTCTTTTTCCAAAAGTAGTCATTTGTTCATTGATTAGTGTTACATTTTCATCGCATTTTTTCGTCATCATGGATACGTTAAAAATTCGAGTAATTATGAAATATGAGTACCGTCGTGCAAGCAACGCGGCACAAGCGGCACGCAACATCAACGACGTTTACGGAGTTAACACTACAAACCAACGCACCACCTGTTATTGGTTTGCTCGCTTCCGTTCTGGGAATTTCGACCTGAAAAATGAACCTCGCGGTCGTCCGAAGACTTTGGTCGACAATGACGAATTAAAGGCGATTGTGGAAGCTGATGATACACAATCTACGGCTGAATTAGCAGCAGCTTTCGACGTTAGCGTCAAAACAATATTGGTCCATTTGCGTCAAATTGGCAAGGTAAAAAAGCTTGATAAATTGGTACCCCACGAACTCAATGATCGCCAGCGCGAAGTATGCGTCGAGACGTGCCTTGCACTGCTCAATGGACACACAAATGAAGGAATTTTGAACCGCATTGTTACCTGCGATGAAAAATGGATTGTATGTTAGATTACTATTCTAAATAAAAAAGCTGCTAATTTTGCTGACTCGGTTATATGATTGTTTGACGATCATTATCATCGGTGATATGGACGATGAAAACATTTATCGTGACATGAATAATTGGAATTATATACTTAAGAAATGTTATCCTGAGATTGAATTTCCTGATTTAAACATACATACATGGTTATAACGGAAGAGTTGTTGTGTTAGACGCAATCAATTATAGAATTATCGACAAATATGGAAGTGACGTGAGCGCTAGTAAATGTTTATAAATGATGTCTTTATTTAGACAAATAAGTTGATAGATAAACGTTTAAGGTTCAGTATGAACCTATCATGTAATTTTTTTGTCCGGGGACTTAGCAGAGCAATGCTGCGAAGCACCCACTAAAGCCAAAAGAGATTACCGGGAACTTTAGTGGATAGGGCCGGCGGCCTTGCCCCGGCCCTACGCCTTAACAACAGCCCCCGGTCAGCCCGGGGGCAGTCGTCCTCTTCGAGAGGACGACTGCCCACATATATAATCCCACACTCCCCACCGCCCGGAGGCTGGTGGAAACTGTAACAGTTATCCCCGGTATACAAAAAAAAAGGTTTGTTATTTGAAAAAACAAAAGATTTAAATACTAGAATTCATATTTCCCTTATATTACTCGTATTACGGGGTTTCAGGATGTAGTGAGGATGGCGACAGATAGAAACCGCTGGAAAGATTTCGTTCGTTCCCGTGTGATCGCATCATGTAGCAATCATGATCTTCAGTCATGAAGGAACGACCAATGAGAGACTCATATTTCACGTAACTGAGAACTAACTTTGACAACGATGAACTTTCATGCAACATACTAATTATATTAGTCAATAAATATTATAAACGCGAAAGTTTGTAAGAATGTATGTTTGTTACTCTTTCACGCAAAAACTACTGAATGGATTTTGATGAAACTTTACAATAATATAGCTTACACATGAGAATAATACATAGGCTTAATAATTTATAAAGATATCGTGAGAATTGTCCAAAATATAACGATAAGTGTCAAGTAAGTAGGAAAAAATTCTGCCATCTGCGAGCTATTGTGGTGTGCACTGCAAAAACCGTTAGAGTTACACGTATATAATGTATGATAATAATAATAATAATTTATTTCAGAATCAAGTCCCATACATTATACAATCATATTAAAAATTCAGTCAAAATCAATAAAAGTTACCAAATTAGGAATGCGATTAAAAACAAAAATAAAACAAAACTATTAATAAACTACCAAATAAATTAATAAACTCTAAAATCATTGAATATAAATCTAATTTGAATTTAAATTTAAAAGGGTTCAGTTTCAGTAAGTTTAGTTAGGAAGTCAAATTTTTATTTTAGAAGAATATGACAATGAACCCATTTACTTAGCAGTGGAGAGTCCTATCTATCAAAGAATACTCTGAGAATTGTGTCGGTGCTATCTCGAACCCGTGCCAGTATAGAAGCACATCTTTTGCGGATAATTGCAGCGAAACCGTCTATCCGAGCTTCAGCAAACATGCCGGACGCACTATGCCTCGACGGTAGCCCCGACAGCATCCTCAGGCCATTGTTATATTGGACACGTAGGTCCCTGTATGCTCGGCGAGTGTAGTTGACCCACAGGCCACACGTTTAAAATGATTGACAATAGGCTTTGAAGAGAGTTTTCTTTACATCTAATGTACATCGTGCAAACCTACGAGCCAGCATGTTCCCTATCTATATCCAACACATCACTTAAATTTTCGGAGACCCAATGTCCCAGATATTGAAATTTATAAACACGCTGCATTGGTTGCTCACATAAGTTAACATCGGGTATGTCTAAATATGTTCTACCACCAGCCGTAAAAATCATAACCACACTCTTCTTAACATTGTATTTGAGGCCATGACTTAACGCATACCTTTCACATATAGACAGCAGACGTCTCAGACCTCCGACCGATGGACTCAGCAGTACCATGTCGTCAGCGTAGCTTATGTTGTTTATGCATACCCCATCAATATGGCATCCGACAGGAGTACTGCTGAGTTCACTGATCAGCTGGTTCATGTAAAAATTGAAAAGACGAGGCGAAGCACGACCCCCCTGCCTCACTCCGCATTCCAACTGATACACATCCGAGTACGCCTCGTTCCATCTAACTCGGTTTTGCTGGTTGTGGTGCCAGTCTATTAACAAAGATACAATTGATGGTGATACAGCAGAGTCACGCTCTAGTTTCTTCCAAAGTACATCATAATTTACGAGATCGAATGCCCTCGACAAATCCAAGAAGCAAGCAAATACTGGTGTTTTTCTTGCGGTATAATAGTGTACAGTTTGTTTGAAGCACATTATTGCACTTTCTGTTGATAAACCAGATCTGAAACCAAACTGAGCATCGTGTGACTTTAGGTACCCTTCAAGTAGATTGTCAAGGAGACTGTCAAATACTTTGGCAATCACGTTAGCCAGGGATATTGGCCTGTAATTGGAAATGTCGGAGGCATCGCCTGTTTTATTTTTAATCACAGGTACCACTTCGGTAAACATTAGGTCATCAGGTAGGTAGCTATGACGTATAAACAAATTAAACATGGATGCCAACACTCTAGGGAGGTGTTCTCCAGTATACCTCAGGTGCTCAATACTGAGACTGTCGTGGCCAGGAGATTTTCCCTTAACCATAGCCCGAATGACGGCTACGACAACCTTTGCAGTGAAAATACTATTTCCCACCTCAACCCCACGCGAGTCCAAGTGCCGGCCACCTGATCATGTAGTTGTGGCTCAACTTTAAATTGCCGCCGAAATTCGTTGGCTATGAGAGTGGGATCATGCTGTCCAGCAACGTTCAATGGCAAACCAGATCTAGCATTAAGTTCATTAGTCAATTTCCAAAATTTATTAAAATTGTTGTCAGAATGGTTTTTGGCTATCAGATCCATTTTAATTTGGTCTTGATAGTTTTGGCAAAATTTTAACTTTTTTTTAAATATTTTTCTAGTTTCACACATATTGTTATATAGAATACCATATCTAGGTCTGCCACTTGAGACCCATATAATGGAAATATTTATCTTAAATATTCCTACAAAAAGCCTGCGACAGCATATATCTATCTTTTATGTGTAAGTCATTATCGCCAAAATAGTGAACCATAAATACAATAAAAATTGATACTTAATTAATTTCTAATGCACATTTGGTAGTAACCATTCTTCTAACTACATAATAAATATATCTCTAAAACTTACTCCAATAGGTTTTTTATTTTATTTATTGGCAGAACAACGTTTGCCGGATCAGCTAGTATTATCAATGCGAAAGTGAGTTTGTTTGTTACGCTTTGACGTCTAAACCGGTGAACCAATTTTGACGAATTTCGGTATCGTCATAGATAGGACCTTGGATAAGGACATAGGCTATTTTCTTTTTAAATTCATATTGCAAAACAACGTTTGTAGGGTCAACTTGTTGAACATAATTTTAAAGCAACTTGAATTAGTAGTCAGCGAGCTACTAGCTTCTATTCAACAATAACTCAACTCTAAAGCATTTACGACGTTAATAAAATAAAAGGAAACTAATATTAGAACCGGTAAATAATATAAGACGGTATAAAGATTATCTTAACAAATTTCCCGGGAGTAGTGTGAGTCAGGAATGGAGTTAATATAAGATCGTTAAAGCAAGGTTCACACTTCTCTAGAGCGGCGTTATTAATTAACCGGTGGCAGAACCATATTTATATTCCGATAAAATATGGAATAGAAAATAATTTATTTAATTTTAAATGATTAAACGACAAAAATGTCATACAAAAGAGAAAGCTAAACCAAAGTTTAAAGAAAATATTTGGGTTTAATTTAATTTCAATTATTACATATTTTACCGAAAATACAAATTACCAAGATTGTTTGCTTAATATTATTTTTTTTTTCTATAAAAAGCGTTTCAAAGTTTCTTTTTGTAACAGATATAATTAAATTACATTATCAATAATTTCAGAGATTAACGTGTTCTAGATATCTTAATTTTGGTACTGAGTAAATTAAACACAGTTAATAGTTCTAAAGATACAGGCCCCGAGTAGAACCTTTGGGGCCTTTATTTAGCTACTAAATATCAATTTTAAAAAGACTAGTTGAAACCGGATTGAATTATAGAAAAAAAAAAACAAAATATTTACTCGTACATTTGAAATTGGTGTGTAACATTATCATAGTTATTTAAACGAATTTTCACTATGTTTTTTGAATTGCTATATTTGCATACATTAATTGAATTGTTAATTTTTATTTAGTTTAATTCATTGATCATGAATAGATTTCTTTATTTTTAGCTTTTACCAACACCGGATGGCGTAATCAAACGGCCAGAAAGAAACATCTTAAACGATATAGAAAACCGATATCACGAGCATTTTATTATATTAAGTGCATGTGTATAAAATATAATTTCTATAAGTAACAAATTAATTCGAATTCGTTTCATGGAAACCTGCCTTTAGCTTCACAGACGCAGAGGCGTAATAGCAGCAATAAACTCGACACTTGGTAATAGGCAGTTTGTTATGACGCTGACCTACGTCACACATATTCCAATTGTATTCTGTTCATATATTCTTTTATTATTTGTGCTAGTATATATATATATATATATATATATATATATATATATATATATATATATATATATATATATATATATATATATATATATATATACCTAGTCAGGTCATAAATTCTGTCACATGTTTAATGTAAAATAATTGTAACAAGTTTATTCATTATGTAACCATTCATATACCAAAATGAACTTAACAAAACATAGATTCTTATGACATTAAAATTTTTTCAAAATGACCTCCGTGATTTTGAATACAAGCCTTCAATCTGCGCGGCCAGTCGTCTATCGCAGCACGAACGAGGTCCATGTCAATATCGGCGGCTGCCTTAATCAAGGATGTCTTGAGTGACTCCAAATTGGGATGAGGCTTTGAGCACGCCTTTTCCTCCAAGTGTTGCCATATCTTGTAATCTTACGGATTCAAATCTGGACTGGAGGAGGGCCAGTCTTCGTGCCGGATGAAGTCGATTTCACGCGCCGCCAGCCAGTCTTGTGTGCTCTTCGCTCTATGAGCTGGCGCCGAATCTTGTTGGAATACCCAGTGCCTGTTATTGAACATGGTATGAGAAACAGGTTCCACAAGGTTCGTCAGGACTGTATTTTGATACACAACAGCATTCGTTTTTACACCTTTCTCACAAAAATATACCTCTGTTAAGCCCCAATAAGAAACTCCCAACCATACCATGAGCGAGGATGGAAAATGACCTCGTTGGACACGCGGAATACGGTTGCTCGCTTCTTCACTACTGTGTGCGTACACCTTATCATTTTGTTTGTTGTAGCTCTCTTCTACGGTAAATATTTTTTCATCCGAAAAAAGAATTTCCCGATATTTTTTTCCCGCGTACCGCTTCAACAAAGCGCGGCATCTCTTCAGTCTCAGGTCCATTAGACGAGCATTCAAACGATGTCCTGTTTTTCTTCGATATGCCCGAAGCCCAAGTCTTCATTTAACACCCTTTTCACCGTGGTTCTGCTTAACCCCATCTGAAGGGCCAACAGTTTCTGCTTACGTTTGGGATTTCTTTGAATTCGTGCCTTCACAGCTTTTATCACTGCTGGAGTCCTAACAGACCGAGGGCGACCACTTCTTGACCTGTCATCTACACTAGAGTCTTCATTGTATCGTTTGATGGTACGATAAACGAATCTTTTGGTTATATTCAAAGTTTTTCAGTATGTTAAAAATTTGAATTGGCGCGTAACTGCAACGATGCAACGCAATAACTGCAACACGGTCTTCTTTAAGCGTCCACTCCATATTTAAAAATGAGTAAAATTCTAAAAGTATACATTTTTATTTTCATGAACAATTCGAGATTCGAATTCAATAAACTTTTTTGTGGCCAGCATTCTAAAAGAAAAGTTTTTACTGTGTGACAATACTTATGACCTGACTAGGTATATATATATATATATATATATATATATATATATATATATATATATATATATATATATATATATATATATATATATATATATATATATATATATATATATATATATATATATATATATATATATATATATATATATATCATGATCTCCGCGCAGGGGCGGAGTAAGAATACTGGTCCATGCGGCTTAGGCCGGCCTGTCGTAAAAGGCGACAAAACAACCCTTGCTAGACTAACAATAGCTCCAAGCCCGATTGGATGGACACCACCCCCGAATTTTAATGCCACCTTAATAACCTTGTGTATTATTCTGGCATGAGTGACCAGGTTTTAGTCCTCTACGCGAACAGCAGCGTATTGCCGGTACCCCTGGGTTCGCAAACATCTATAAGGCGGCTGTAACTGCTAACTAAAAAGTGGACTGTCAGCCTGTTTGCTATTCCTCGGCAATGAAAAACGATTTTATAATAGAGAAAAAAAATAATAGTAAAGAAATAATAACCTACATGGGAAACAGGTATTTTCGCGCATGCTCTGATCTAAAGAAACTATCTTAAATTGAAAATTAGAAAGCGGAACTGCAGCATAATTTCTATTGATTTTTTTGTATTCTTAATGCTAATGTTAATTTATGAAATTATTCACAGATTTAATATTCAATTAAATAATCAGGATAGAACAAGCCATAAAGATAATTAGAATAAATTTAATTTATTTCTAGCTTTAGAAAGATTTAACGCTGGCTGCTTTTCGAATAATATTCGAGTATCGTGTAAAGACACTCAACAATCAATAGTTTTTTTTTTTTTACTTATTCTTATATTATCTATAAAAATACCCAAACCTTAATGTAAAATTCAAAACATATCCAATAGCTTTGCGTTGTTATTTCTTTTCATAATTTGTAAGATAAATCAATAAATACAAAACACGAGCCTGCAAGACGTACTGAACTTTACCTCCCTTTATGTTTGTTTTCTCTAGAAAATTAATTTTATTAGATACTAGCCGTTCCCGCACGCATCGCTGGTCGAAAAACAGAAAAAAGTAAATCGAAGAAATATGAGAAGTTTTCGTACGCATGCGCTATACACCGCTTGCCCCACTATTCCAATAAAAATCGTTGTTACTCAAAACTTTAATAACTTTATATTAAATGAAGATATCGCAATATATATATTTTTTTAGATAAGTGCCAAGTGGTTAAGAAATTAAACTGAAAATTTAATTGAAATCTATCCAGTAGTTTTGCTATGATGCGCGCACAACTGCAGACCTCTATCATTTTATTTATATAGATTTATAATAGAATTCCGCAAAAGAATCATAACTGCTTGAAATAATTTTGCATGAATGACGCACGATCACATGTGCGTCTTTAACACGCTAATGAACATACAAATAAGGCATCTGTTTCATGCAAAAAATAAAATAATCCTTTATTATATAATAATAAAATAATATTCGTTGTAGTGTATTTTGAATGTTTAAATTAGGAACGATATTCAAATCTAAAAATGAACTCCCCTCCATTATGTTTACACTAAAAAGAATACTACGAATACACACGAAAGTTGACGCAATACACACAGTGTCAAGGATTTTTTTAGAAACTTTAACTTTAATTATCGTTTTTAATTATTAATAATTTTATATTAGGATTTGGAATCAATTCGTAGCGTTTTACTAGAGATGGCGTCAGTATTTCTGCTACGCAGGCCGCAGTGCGTCTTGGTCGTCAGGGCGATAAGGGGATAGCGGCTTCCTTGCTGGCTGGATCCCCACTATGAGACCTTGAGGCTCGTGTTCTGGCGCTGTTATACCAGTGGCGCCGGGATGCGGCCGAGTGCAGCTCTCGCCCCGCGCCTCGAGGAATAGAGGTGAACGGGTGGAGCTGCGCGACGAGGTGCTCATGGGAGAGTGGAAGGAGCGCCTTGCGCACCCCAGCTCGAGCCTGGCCACCATCAAAGCGGTGAGGCTCACGTCCTGGCCGAATGGATGGGAAGACGCCACGATGCCGACCTTCCGCCTGACGTAAGTCCTCTCAGGGTACGATTGCTTCGGAAGGTACCTGTGTCCGATAGACCGGTAGGCGACGTCAGGGTGCCACCATTGAGGCGCGGGCGACGAGGAGGACACGGTGACCCACACTATAGCCGTGTGCCCTGCGTGGCGCGAACAGCGCCGCGCCCTCATCGCCCAAATCAGCGTGGACCTATCACTCTCGGCCCTGGCTCTGTCTATGGTTGGGGGCGATCCTGGATGGACGGCCGTCGCCTCCTTCTGAGAGGCAGTTATGTCCGGAAAGGAAGCGGCGGAAGGGGAGTGGGAGCTAACTAGCACACTCTCCTCCTGCCAACGCAGACCACGTCGACCTTTGGGCGTCCAACGACCTTCGGCCGCCGTAGAAAGCGGCAGCGGGCGGCCCCTTGGGAGAGGATTCGCCGCCCGCACCATTGCCGCGAGGATGAGGGCTGCGTGCTTTCCGCAGCCCCTATCAAAGGCCCCATCCTTAGGGCAAACAAAAGAGACAAAGGAGAGCGCCAGGGGGACAAAACCCCTGGCGTTACAAACCTAGAAGAAGCCCGCCTCGACACACAGGGCGGAATGGCCGAGCCGCGAGATCGCCAGGCTACATATCCGTGGACCCGGGCGTAGGCGATAGAACAGCAGGGTTTTTAGTGGGTAGTCGGATGGCCAAACATCATTCCCGGAGTCCCACATATCCCTCGGTCCCCACGGGCCGGGGGAACCCGTTAAGAATAGGGGTTTTCCCCGAGACAAAAAATAAAACAATAGAGGTAGGACAGTATTTCGTTGACACCGACAGTAATGTTGAAGTTAGCAAAATTAAAATTAGGGAAGCAAGGAATTACTGGTACAAAGCGCAAATTGTTTCACAACATAGAGTCGACCATAAACTAGCAAAAATCGGGAACCAAACATCAGTAGCGCGGTACAAATCGATAGAACGCGAGAACGGCACGAAAGTGAGGTTTATGGGGCACTCGTGCGCACCGAGGCTGACACCGTTGTGTAATGTTTAATTGCCGGCGAAACATTTTAGGTGCGTGAGAGTGAACTATGTTTTCTGTTAAAAGTTATGCTGACATAGATTTTACTGTATATTACTATATATTATTATAGGTATTGGGACTCTACGCAGACTGTCAGCCTGTCTGCTGTCCTACAGCAATAAAAAAAATATTATTGAAGAACTGCCATCGGTTCTTCAAGTTCTGCGCCTTCATATATATGTACAACGGTGAAAAAATGGGCCCGCTTAGTTCAACAAGGACGAGAGAGCTGAGATGATCCCCGCGCGGACCTCCCTGTCACAGTAGTGACCGAAGAAAATGTTCAAAAAGTAGAAAAATTAGTACTGGTCGATAGAAGAATTAAATTGTGGCAGATAGCTGAAGAACTTCAGATTAGCAAAGAACTAGTTGGAGTTTACATGAAAATTTACACATGAAAATATTTGCGCGCGCTGGGTACCGACAATGCTTACACCGCTTTTTGGCGATAACTGACAATAAAATTGACGAAATTTGTGATCGGATCGTCACCGTGAATGAAACGTAGATTCGCCAGTATGATTTGGAGTGCAAACAACATTCGATGCAATGGATTAAAAAAGGAAAAAGGCCGTCGAAGAAATTAAGCTTTAGCAGTCGGCGTCTAAGCTAGTGGCGACTATCTTCTGGGATAGCGAGGCAATTTTATTAATAGATTACCTACCGAAAAATACTATACTGAACTGTCAATATGGCCAATCAATGTTGTCACTATATCATTTTGGTGAGTCAGGCTCGTGAGGCTGTTTTGCAGAAGCGACGTGGAAAGCTAGCATGCGGAGTGTTCTTTTTTGCAAGACAACGCGCTTGTTCACACTGCGCGTGTTGCGAGGCAGGTCATGAAAAACACGGCGTTTTCAATAAATGACCACCCACCGTACAGTCCAGATCTGACACCTAGCGATTTTTTCCTGTTTTCCAAATTAAAAAAGGACTTGCGGTGCCGGAGATTTTCGGATGACAACGAAATGAAAGCTGTCGTAGATTGTCATTTTGAGGACAAAGGCAAAGAATATTTTTGAGTGGTCTAAAGGCATTGTATGTTAGATGTGAGAAATGTGTTTCACTTGAGGGAAACTATATTGAAAAATAAAAAAATATACATCTCAATTATTCTATCATTAACTACCTTAGACCGCGAACTTATCAGTCGTCCCTCGTACAACATAATAATTAACATCAAGGTATTTTATGATAACTATACTTGTTGCCGTATAATTTAAGTAAAACGATAATACATGTGACTACGTGATGGATTAAGCACACTCGAGTTATAAACCAGAGCTGCTAACATCAATGTCCTCTATAAATCGCATATCTTATCTTATTTCTAATTTATTTCTAATTCAGAAGCAATTTGTTGTGAACCGGTTCAAACGCCATTAGTGCCAATTGATGTCTTGCACCCTCCTTTTATGGTGCTCATCTCTCTTAGTGTACCCTATTCAATAATAAATTCCTCGAATAAATTTAATTACTCATTTTTAGAAGGAAAATATAATATTATTAGAGAGGAAATTAAAAATATTAACTGGTCCGAAAAACTCTGTAGTTCACCTATAGATATAGCAGTTGATACTTTTTATGAGATCATTTATGATATTATAAAAAAATACGTCCCCAAACGACGAACTAAAAATAATAGCTTTCCTATTTGGTTTTCACGTCCTCTTATTCATATATTCAAAAACAAAGAAAAGGCGTGGATTAAATGGAAAAAGTACCAAAACTTGAGTGACTTTGAACAGTTCTCTTTATTTAGAAAAAGGTTTAAGACATTAAGTAAAATTTGTTTTAATAAGTATATAGAAAATGTAGAAAGTAACTTAAAAAAGGATGTTAAAACATTTTGGAATTATATAAAATCACATAAAAGAAAATGTGGTATCCCATTGAATATGAAATATGGAGACCATGAAAGTAGTAATCCTGAGGAAATTTGTCAAATTTTTTCAGAATTTTTTTCTTCGGTTTATGAACTTAACTCGACTGTATGCAGTTCTATCGATATGGAGTCGCTGGATATGAATGTAAATTGTAACTGTGTTTTGTCTGAATTATCTCTGACCAAAAGCCAAATAGTAACAGAACTTAAATTATTAAACATAACTAAAGGTCCAGGACCTGATGGCCTACCTCCTTTTTTTCTAAAAAATACTGCTGACGTTATGGCTACTCCTCTATATATATTATTCAATAGAAGTTTAAAAGAAGGAGTTGTTCCGAATACTTGGAAACTAGCAAATGTAACACCAATTCACAAGAGCGGAGTTAAAACCGACGCCTGCAATTACCGTCCTATATCGTTACTATCAGTTTTGCCAAAAGTCTTGGAACGCTTGATACACAGTTATATATATCCTCACTTACATAAGCTTATTATTGAAGAACAACATGGATTTGTAAAGAAGAGATCAACTATAAGTAATCTTCTTATTTTTACAGATTTTTATTTCAATCTATGGATAACCGTATACAAATTGACACTATTTACACTGACTTTCGCAAGGCTTTTGACAAAGTGGACCACGATATACTCCTAAGGAAGCTTGCGTTCAATGGTATTCGAGGAAACTTATTGAGATGGTTTTCCTCCTACATCCAAAACAGAACACAGCGTGTTGCTATACATGGAATCTATTCCAACTTAATTTCTGTAAGTTCCGGTGTGGCCCAAGGTTCGATCTTAGGACCTTTGCTTTTTGACATCTTCATTAATGATATTAAGCAGTGTTTTAAAAATACCCAATTTTTAATGTATGCTGATGACCTCAAAATTTTTAAGGAGATTACAAATGTACAAGATTGTTATATGTTACAAAAAGATCTCAATGCACTGTCCAATTACTGTGTCGCAAATAACCTACATCTTAATATACAGAAATGTAAATCTATAACATTCTCCAAAAAGAAAACAAATATTGTTTATACTTATTCACTTTCAGGTAACAGTTTAGAAAAAGTTTCCATAATTAAAGACTTAGGAGTCTTCCTAGACTCTAAATTACATTTCGATTTTCATATTAATTATATTGTCAATAAAGCCTTACAACTTTATGGGTTCGTAATGCGTTCTAGTATGCCATTTAAAAAGTCATCATCTTATCTTTTATTGTACAAATCCCTCATTAGATCACAATTAGAATATGCCACTACTATTTGGAATCCAATATATAACAAATACAATGCGCAGATAGAATTAGTACAGCGTAAATACTTAAAAGCTATGAACTACCGCTGCTATGGCGCTAAGTCCTCGTATGACTCGCTTCTTACCAAATATTCTTTACACAAACTTGAGACGAGAAGGAAGTCGCTTGACGCTATACTTCTGTATAATATTTGTCATAATAAATTTGACTGTAATTCATTAATTAGTAAACTGAATATCCATGTTCCGCAGAGATATCAAACAATTAGAGAAACACGTACTCGTAATTCATTTACTTCTCGCATTTGTAAAACTGCAGCGGGGGCTCGTGCCCCTCTTAATAAGATTATGAGAGAATATAATAAAAGCTTCACGGATGTAGATATATTTCACCTTTCTGCTGCTGCTTTTAGGAATAGTGTAACTAAACAATTGGTTATGCAAACTGAATGACCGTCTGTATGTATGTATATCTTTCTTTTTATTATAGGTTTATAAGTTATGTTAAAAATGTGTAGTTTTTAATCTAATGTAGTTTACCTTAGCTTAATTTTTTTTTGCAGTTTGTCACTGTGGGCAATGATACTGGTTTTACCATTAGTAATTTAAATTTGTATTTTACCTCTATTGTAATTTTTATGGTAAAATTGTTTGTAGCTCCTAATAAATTTAAAAAAAAAAAAAAATATCTTAAGAACTTTTCCCCTTAATATGCATATTATAATAAAATGCTATATACTGACGGTGTACATTCATGTAAACATCGTGTGAAATCTAGTGATGAGTAAAATTGGTTTTGGTCTTGGTAAGCAAGACCAAGACCAATACCAAGATTGTCCTAGTCTTGGTCTTGTTCTTGCTTTGCTCATCACTAGTTAAATCTTGCACAGTGATTGTTGCGAACGCCACCTAATATCGTTAACGCACTTTTCACCTTCTTAACGGATCGTCAACACCTTCAACTTGTTAACAACAGACTACTGTAAATGTATTCTATATATGAATTATTCTTAAACCCAGCGCCTATTATTTGCTGTCCACAACAATCAAGAAGGGAGCTTAACGAGCCCAGTAGTTATTATAAAAATTCAGCAATCATCAAAAACAAGAATTTCTCCGCTATGCTCACAATATACGAGTACATATGCAATGTAACTGTACAAACGTCATGCGAAAACGAAATGGACGCAATTAGTCATGCGAAGACGATTACAAACTTGTTGTAACTTTACGTAACAGTATTAAAATGGGTTTTGGATACAATTAACTAATAGACCATGATTAGACTTTATAAAAAATATAACAGTAGCGACTAAATAATCAATTGTTGCAATATAAGTTCCAATTACTTTTATTTAAAGTAATACAACATAACAACAAAATATTTTATAGAAGATACTATTTTGCCGACTTATTTAAAAGCCACATAGAGGTTCAAAATAAGACTAGGTCCTTAGTGCAACATATGCTAATTTTACATATAAAACCAGCGCTAGAGGCAAGTGGCAATCATGGAGTTAATGCATTATATATTACAAATACGATACATTTAAAAAGCTTGAGGAAAGTTTAATAAAACTGGACCTAAAATAGATACGTAAGTATGCGGGTTTCTAGACATAGGGAAAATACGTAAGATATATAGTTAACAAATTCGGAACAAGAGAAATCAGTTCTTAATAAACCTAAATTAAAAAGCGAATTCAATCTCTTATTAACAAAAGACTGCCCTAATAAGCTCATATTAGAAAGCTACGTCGGTAAGGCCAACATCTGTTCACACTGTTCGAGTACACAATAATATATCAAAGTAACAACATTATTATGATATGACTGGTGAAATTATTGAAAGATTTATCGCTTTTGGAATTGAAGTTTTCTAAATCATTAAACACGAATGTTGGATGTTTGAATGTTAATTATTGACCGTATAATTAAATGATTCGAAAGTTGTCTAAATTTTCTACACATCATTTATGAATAGTCAATTAAAATTTTGTTTGCCAATAGCCCAAATAAAAATTTAATACATCATCATAATTTTCGGATCATGATGATAACTATTGGTGGTTAATTCCTATGACATATATAAGAATTGTTTAAAAATAATGTGCTAGTGTGCGTATATAAGAAGATAATAAAAATATAATGGTGTCTGTGTGAACCCTGGAGGAAAGCTTATATGTAAAAAGGTGCATAGATTTGTCTCGTTAGTTGTGCAATTATGGCATTTGTTCGCTCAGTTTAGGACATGTTACAGAAATAAAATACGCAGTTATAGAATATTGAATTCTAATTGTAAATAATTTCATACGATATCGAACAAAACAAATGTTGATTCTAAAAATATAATTAGCATTAATGTTGAAATAATAAAATGGTCAGGGCGCGAAATAAGAAGGGCTAACTCGTTATTTACCGCGATAGTAAAGATAACAAATGGATTAGACGTGACTACGCGACAAACGAATGGGACAAATTAGAGTTTGAAATCCTTCAATCGTTTAATTTAACTACACCTATTTCAGCCAATTTATTGTAGGCTCTTTGTCCAGAAAAAAGATGGACAGAACTCACGGAAGGGCACCGATGCAAAAAGGCGCGCAGAAGTTTCAGTCCTATTACAATAGCAGCGTATTGCGGGATCCGAAGCTTCAGATGAAACTTTTACAATGAAGATGAAATTAATTTGGAGGAGAAAGAAAGTCCGTTTTTAGATGAAAAAGCACAACGCACGTCCCAACAAGAGGACGGTACGGTAGTATGTGACTCCGCGTGCAATGCGCCCCTATCTCTTTTTTGGGAGACGCACGTCTCTATACAAAAATGACTGATATTTGTTCATTTGCCTTGAGCGCCGGCGCCGCGGGATTTAGTATTTATTTAGCCATGACCCTGACTATTTAAAGCCGGGGGGTGTTGATCCCCCGGAGAAAGTAACTTCCAGGATCGAATCAGACACAGTACGCTACCGAAATGATTTAATAAAATTTTAATGCCTATATCGATCATTCGCTTGCAAGTTTTCTGGCCATTTAATCATCATATCATTTATTCATAAAACAAAAAATATTTGAGTCTGAAAATTTATAGATATTAATACCATACATTTAACAAATAACATTTAGTTAACAATAAATTGAAATAAATAAGTAAAATCATTACATTTGTTAAATTTCTACATTATACTTATTTATTTTATTACATTTATTAATTTATTAGGTTTCTAAAAATACACATAAAAAAACATTTGCAATATAAACACGTAACTCTAGGAGCACAGATGCAATAATTATAATCTTAAACTTATTGCCTCTGGTGCATTGAATCACACGCAATATCGCACTTGACCTACATTCAATATTGTAACATTAACCATTAACAACAAGGCTCATTATGCCGTGAAATTACTCTATTTGTTCACATTTTGAATAAACTAAACAAAATTAATGCAATACAATTACAACTTATTTTGTAATGTTAAATGAAATTTATGTTGGGAATACAATGACGAGACGTGCATTGTTTAATTTTAGTGATTTATCCAACTTATTACATCTACTATTCGCAATACCCACATAAGTTGAACAATGAAGGAAAATATTTTAGATTCATACTAACTATGGACTCTGCTAGCATGAGAACATTGAAAGTATTTAAGCAATTTAAGGCTTTGATAATAAACTCAAATAGTAAATTTAATCACGAAAATAACATAAAAGCCTTAAGCCATAAAACTTTTTTAAAAACGTCACCAAATATTCCAATTTCACAGGATCTACCACACCTCCCAATGCCCTTTATGATTTATTTGTATTATACAAAGATGGTGTATACAATTATGACGACCTCTGTGCCGTAATGACTAGCGTCCTGCGTCTGGGTGTTTATGTATAATATTTATTTATTTAAACAAAAGCATACATGTAGTTAATAAGTTGCCTAGTACCCATCACACAAGTGTTCTACTACTTACTTTGAGACTAGAGGGCGCTGTTGTGAATTGTCCTATTACATTTTTTGTTATTGTAAAAAAATACGATAAATAGCTTCCAATTAACAGGCAATCATATTAAATTTAAAATACAATATAAGTTCAGTTAACTGTCACGCCACTTACAGTGTGCATTTACAAAAAAATCATTCACACGATTTAGTAAACTCAACAATTATCTTGTTTTCACACGATACCGGTACTAAATGAACATTACACGCGAGTGAAGTGTCACGAAACATTGAATAAAGCAAATGTGTTAACATTCAAGCAATCGACAAAAACTTTCGAAGACCATAGTGAGAACTAAAATTATGAGCAAGCTATAAATTCCAAAATCATACATGAATTTCCGACATTACTAATCAGTTCACATCCTATTTCTGAGAGTGGTTAAGAGTTAATAGAATCAAGTAATATCTATTCAATTATTATAGATAAATACGCATAATGACTTGTTGGGATAGTCTGGAAGTATAACATATGACTCTTGTAAATTAAATAAAAGAACTTTCACCTAAAACAATTGTATGAATTTTTAAGTGATAACTTTAGATGTTTTATTACGTTACTAAATTAATTCTAATTTCGAATTTCAATGAGTACTCGTTACCGCCTACATTCGCTAGTATAACGTAACCATTTCAAGTCGCCCTATGGAACTATCGTTCGAAATCAAACACGAGTATCACACCACTCCAATCTACACAACACAACCGGCTCAAATTGCGACTGCACCTTTTTGCATAACACCATTCGCAAAGGAAATATGCTTGCACATATCGTAATAAGAGTCGGCCAGTGTTTAAGCATCGGTGCACACGCATGCATCATTGTACTGTACTTGACCTGGCAAGCCATTTCACCGTGCGATTTGTTTCCTAGTTTATTTCAAAATTTATTAATTTACTTATTATTCAGCAGTCGAATTGCAACTTTAAAACAATACTATTTAAGTCTAATTTTGATTACACCTAAATGGATATAATGGTTTTAGACAAATGACCATTTTTGGTGGTGCAGCGAACATATTGCACGACCAAGAACGGTAGAAGTTATGTCATATTGTAATATAGAAAGAATGCAATTTTATTTCATAGCAAATTGTCAGTCGTATTTTTTTCGTTTTAGTATTTGTTATATAAGATTGCAATGATCATGGCAGTGCCCCTGCCAAGTCGAGCAAAAAAGCGGCACGGCCGTATCATCCTTTTCTCAAAGCAATTCAGGCCATTTTCGACCCCCTATAACTTCGTTGTGGATAAACTAGAAGTATGAATTTTCAGTAACCAAGCAGGCATTGTATAAACACGGTATATTTCAAATTTTATTCAATTTGAACCAGTAATTTAAGAATTATAACTAGGCAAAATTTCTTATTTTGTCACTCATTGACTGACCGATCATCAAAACTCTAAGGCACTTCTAGAAGACAAAGAATCTACAAATTTAGAATACAATTGGTGCTTAGTGTATAAATTAAGGAAAGACTAAAATATTTTGTAATTTCGGTCGTTTTCTAGATACACCAGCTGCATAAATAACTTTGTAATCCCATATAAATCTATAGGATTACAAAGTTACATTTGCAGTTAGTGAATCAGTGTACCTGTATATATCTACAAAAAGAAATGCGATGCCATCAAAAACAAAACTTGTAAAAAAAAAACAAGTCTCGCAACTCAGTTCTTCTACCGTAAAAAGTTGTGTGTCGGTTATCTTATTAAGTCCCTACTTAAGGGGCCTTCTGTCTTAAGTTAATAATTACGTAATAATTAGCTAACCTAACAACATCTTATAGTGGCCATATCAATATTAAAAATATTTTATGTGTTAAATTAAAATAGATTGAGTTGACAATCGTACTAAACAATCTTATTTAATACTAGCTGTGCCCGCTATTCCGTCCGCGTGGTATAGTGACTTTGGGCAGCATTTTTTTTTATAAATCTTATAGTTAATTTTGGATTACAAACCCTATAGACACTAAAATATAAATAAATGAAATATACAAACAGTGTCATCGAATGCAACTGTTACGCCATGCGCCTCCGGAATACGTGCGTTCGAACACTTCGAACCTACAAAGTCCAGTCAAAGCTGAACCCTATTTCATATGATTAACTCAACTTAAATTGGATAAAAAATTTGTACCGTGTGTACATCCGAATGCACTTAGTAAAAAGCGGTTATTTTAATATTACAAACAGACCCTTAATTTTTTTTATTTGTATAGATAATATGTATAATATGTATTACTTGTGAGATACGTTGTGGTTTCATGACATTGTTTGCGACGTCAAGGCACGCATCGCTGTCGCGTGGACCAAATGGCGCGAGGTGACTGGTGTCATCTGTGACCCTAAGCTGCCGGTTAAGTTGAAGGGACAGGTTTATAAAACCATCATTAGGCCTGTCATTTTATATGGCTGTGAAGCGTGGCCGGTGCTAGAGCGGCACGAGCAGGGACTGCGTGTCACGGAGATGAATATGCTGCGGTGGGTGTGTGGAGTGACGCGGAAGGACCGCGTTCCGCGTTAGGAACTCCCGCATTCGCGGCAGTCTTCATGTCCGTGAAATTGCGGACAACCTGCAGGAGTGTCGCCTTCGCTGGTATAGCCACGTTTTACGGCAACCGGCTAAACGTTGGGAATAAATGTCTGGCCATGTCGCCACCGCCGGGCCCCGGCAGGAGGGGTAGACCCAAAAGTGCTGGTCTGACGTCGTGAAGAGTGATATGCGTGCCAATGGGCTCACTACCAGAGATGCTGAATATCGTGCGAAGTGGATTAGTAAAAGTAGGAAACCGGACCCCGTACACCGAAACGGAAGTTTCGGTTGCAACCGAGATTTGATGCTAGGATGAAGAAGAAGATCACGATACTCCAAAAAGATCTGTTCAATTGAACTGATATTATCTAAGTTACTCTAAGCTAATGTGGATTGTAAGTGTGTGTACAACATATAATTCTCGAGTGTAACCGTGCTTGTCGCTCATGCTCAGGTGCTCTCGTGTCGTAATAGTGAGATTTTGACAAACCATCCAAGGACACCCGAGACAGCGCATATATTATGATGTAATTGCATACTATATGCTAAACGCATATACTACGTACACTAACAACTGAATCATCAAAATTTAAACTCTGAGAAAATATTATATGCATACTGATTTCAAATTTTGTATATGAAAACTAATAACGTTGAACCCAAATTATTAAGGCTGGTTAGTTACGTTCCCTTAAATCTGAACACAAATATTTTCATTTTCAACTTTTAAGTTAAATAATAGTCTACAATAATTTTTTTCTAGCTATATTGCAATAAATCCAATATCAAATAAAAAAATTATCTAATAACTATATCTACTAATAACCTCGTTTATTTTTTGTGGCACTTCAGAAACCTACGATTTAATTTTTCAACGCTAATAATTAGTAGTAAATTTTTAGTAATTGTGCTCATTCGCTTTATAGCAATATCGACATCTAAATCATATAACCATAAAGCACTTTCCGCATGGGAAAGCACCAGTGCTCAGGGGCCACGGTCCAAAGTAACTATGTAATAGTAGTATTATGGAGAAAGTTGCAGTATTCACAACAACCACAACAATGGTCCTCACGGCGACAATACAAATTGACAACGATTTGTAATTTATATACACATATAATAAAAATAGCACTATTCTAATTGTCAGATCATTGCTCTCACTATTGGAAGCAGGCTATTCATACAACCAAGGAAAAGAACGTTTTACAATATATACCTTAAAGTATGACAACGTCAAAAAGTACATTAATGACGTAAAATTGGTATATGCAAGAATTTTACTATGGAAGTGCTATTATGAAAGAATAACAAGTTACAAGGTAAATTGTTGAAACTGTAGCGGATTTAGGCTTAAGAAAATATTATGTAAAATATAATATGACTATGAAACGTTAAGATGACAGTGAAGTGGTGTATGAATGGATCTTTTGTGTCCCAATAACGTAAGATAAGGAAGATGTAAAATATTCACTACTAGTAGATTGACTTGAAACAAACAAAATAATGTTTTGTTTGTAGGTCTCAGGAACAATTTGCGACACATAAGTGCTGTTTAGGCTAGGTAAAATATAAAAGACCGTAATAAGACCTGTCATATTGTATGTCAGTGTCAACCGAAAGTACAATCACATTTAATGGAGCCCTGAGTAAATTGTCATAGTCTATTTATTTATTTGACTTAATTACAAACACCCTCCGTGGCGTAACAACTACATCGTATTGAATACGTGGGCCATGGCTTGATGACCGTCGTGAGCCTGATTAATTTATGTGTAATATTTAATTATTTAACACATGAGATATATTGACGATGGATTTGACAGAAGTCCGAAACTGTTAAAATGTCATTTTCTACAGTAATAAAAAAATAAAATACGTATACAAATATGTAAAATATTTTCTAACAATATATTTTCTTGTTTATATCTTTCAATCGTTATAACTGAAGACTGAAAACATTTACTGTTTAGACTAACTAATTATGATTAATATGCTCATTAAATAAAAATAAGAAGTCTTATACGACCTTGATGCGTGAAATTCGGAACACAATCTACATTTTACTTCTTCATTTTTCTTCACGGATTCTGATTCGAAATATTTGATTAATAATTAACTATTTAATTTTAAGTTACGTAATTCGGAAAGCAATGCTTAATTGTTTTCTGTGACATTGTTTTAGATTAAAGGTTACAAAATTTTGAATTTGATATAAATAGTATGAATAAAATTCATTATATAGCGATTTTTAACACGTTTTTATTAGCTTGGTATATACCTATGTAACGGAATTTATAAACGTGTTTTCACCACTTTCAAAACCAACCGATGACAATGCAATAATCTGTATAGTTTGTATCATTATCCTCACCAGGATCCTCAGGATTTATGAATTTTCAAACCGGTTCTCGTACGATCACCGAAGTTAAGCAACGTCGGGCGCGGTGAGTACTTGAATGGGTGACCGCCTCGGAACACCGCGTGACGGTGGCTTTTTACTCTTTTTTTTTACACGCTTTATATCAACTTGACCTGTATGTAACGGAATATTCGGACTCGATTTTTACCAACATTGAACAATCAAAAAATTTTAAATTCTACCGAAACGCCATCTGGATGGAGTTTAGTTAATAACACTGCCAGAAGATGGTGTTAAATAAATAATGACACTGCCGGAAGAAGGCGTTAAATTAATAAAAACATTTACCGATTGGGAATTGACAACAAATAAATTATATTAACACGCTTTTATTTTATAGTTAATCAAACTAAAAAGTTAAAAATAAATTACAGTAAAAAAAGCTAAAAAAAAACACGCTTTTGTAGAAAATCAAACTAATAGGTAAAAAAAAATAATTTTCAATAAATTTTAATTATGGATAATGTGAGTGTATGTATGCTATTGGAGAGCCAGATTTAATAAATGGTACGGAGAAGTACAAGTAGATCAATACTGGATCAATTCAGTTAAGTCAAATGTATACGTACTGTACTTTCAAGCTAGTGAAAAAATCAAATAGACAACGCTTCTTCTACATTGTGATCTTAATACTGAAGGACGTGATTAAGTTGTATGTGTTATTTTCATTAAAAACCAAAATTGTTTTAGAAGAACAAAATACCATATCTCTCATCTTATATGATCTACAGAAGGCTACAATAGGCTAGCGAACCGTCGTTGTATAAAGTAAAACTAAAGAATATCATAATATGACGACGTCTTACTTATTAAGATAGGTGAGGTATTTGCAACCACTTACTTATACTAATTTTCTTAAATATTATAAAAATTATGACAAATATATTGTTTACGGTTGATTTCATCAAACCACAATTTTAGTGAATAACTTTGTAACTGACCTGTTATGTCGCACTCGGGCGTTGATGTGCCTGACTTCGCGGCCGCCACTACTCTCGCCGTCGCTTCCCGAACCCGTCACTTCCATCGTATGAATCGACATTGATTTGCTCATCTAAACAATAAAAAGGAAAATCCATTTATTTTCATTATTCGAAACACTTCATGCATATTACAGATGAAGCCAACCAGCCAAATTAATTTATGGACAGGAAACGAATGCGAGATCATATAAGGGCTAGGGCGCCCCCGTATAACGACGCGCAAGAGTTTCGCCCGGCTCTTGTGAGAAGTGGACAAGGGCTACCGCGTCATGGGCGGGCACGGCTAATGACGTTAGCCCCGCCCCAACTTACGCAGCCCAAACATCTAAAAAGATCCGCTTCGCAACATGGAACATAGGCACGCTAACCGGACGCGCGAGGGAGTTGGCCGATGTGCTCTCCAGACGGAGGTTAGTTAGTAGGTTGAGGAAGATCTGGACGCTTGCTACTTCTTAAAAAGGGCTTTCTTCGCTTTGGTCTCCCTCTGGACTCTGTCGTTCCACCACCATGTCTCCTTGTCAGACTTGCGACCACCCTTAAACACCCCAAGCACATCCTTCAACCTAAAGATAGCCGCCTGAATCTTGTCCCAGTAAGCCTGAACTAGTTCGCCCGTTACCATCGGCGGCTAAGGCAAACTCTTGGGACATAACTTCATCAAGCAGCCATCAACTGATTCGGCGCTGAACACGCTCGACATGCGTGTCTTTAGGCTTAGCGCAGAGGTCCATGACAAGAAGACGATGTTGTGCAGTGAGACTCACCGGGTATGACCTTGCAGTTGGCCACTTTGCTGATGTGGTGTCTTCTAGTGAGTAGGAAGTCGATTTCGTCCTCTTCCGCGTTGCGGCTACCGTACCCAAATCCACTGTGAACACCCTCCAATTCCCCACATTCATCACCCACATGACCGTTCAGATCACCCCTCAAAACGATCCCCTGTGATAATAGGATTCCTCGGAGCATTTCTCTGAGTAGATTCCAAAACGCTATTTTATCCGCGTCGTCAAAACCGGCCTGTGGCGCGTAGGCACTTATCAAGTGGGTAACTACCCCATCGATAAGCACCCTATCGACCGGTCGCTATGACGTTTCACTTCCAAAATGTCGTTCTGGAACTCCTCCGAGAACACTATGGCAACCCCATTCTTCCCACCAGGTACACCTGTGTAGCCAGCTTGTAGCCATTCCCACTGAACCGGGATCTGCTGGCCTTCCACCGAGTTTCCTGCAGTAATGCAAAGATCGCGACGCATACCGGGTGGCAAAGCGCGCCACTAAGAGAGCTGTTGCCAGAACCAGACGAGACCACTTACAACCACTATATGATAAGTTGGAATCGTCTGAGGGGCCGACGCTCATCTATAAGTTGGCGCGCTCCAGGGTCAAAGCGGCATAGGGCATTTCCAAATGTCGCTGTGCTAAAAGACCCTGTGGGTAACCTGCTATGCGAGCACATCGCGATGAAGGAGAGATGGAGCTCGTATTTCCACGAGCTGCTAAACACGCAGCACAGAGGTGCAGCCGCCAGATCTTCCTCCGAATCAAGGACTAGTGCCACTGGTAACGCCTGCAGAGGTCCAGAATTGTCTTCGCCGCATGAAGAATCGGAAAGCTGTTAGCTCCGATGGAGTCCCCATCGAAGCCTGGAAGGCGATGGGCTTTCGTAGTGTGGGCATCTTAACCGAACTTTGCAAACGGACACTCCTCACCGGTACGATCGCACTACTACTTCTCGACTTGCAGAAGGCCTTCGACTGTATTCCTCGCGCGAAAATTTGTTGGGCATTGCGATCCAAAGGGATTCCAAAGGCCTATATTGGACACTATCCGAGACATGTACCGCGATTCCAATTCCGTGGTTCGGACCGCTGTTGGTGACACAATCCTTCCCCATCACTGTCGGAGTATATTCGTCGGAGTATATACATATACATATATATTCAACTTTATAATTCACGCAAGAAACATTTGACCCTAGGCACTTATTTTAATGTCTTTTAGGAGTATACAATGTCAATAATTGCTTGTATGTAGTCCCTTTTTTTCTTTCTGTGATAAACAATCGTTGAATTATCAGAACCGTGATGTAGCAATAAATATTAAAAAACTAAACTCACCGGTGCAATATATTTCCTAACAGCAGCCGCCAACTCATCGATGCTTTTCTCCTTCTTCTCCGGTTCCAAGCCCAAAAACTTATTTTTCGCCGCCTGATTCACGGCAGAAATCTTCATGACGGGCGGTGGAACATCTTGAATGTGATTAACCTTTTCTGGCGGCCTCCTTAACTTGCCCAACTGAATCGGCTCGTCTAGCTTCTTCACAAACCTACGATATCTAGCTTTATCGTCTTCTTTCACTTCTTCTGAAGGCCTCCTACCAAGTTTGCCTAACATTGGCATTTTGACATCGGTATTCTTCGCTTGGATGGGTACCATCTTAGGTTTATCAGTTTCAACCACTTTTATTGGTACCAAGTCTTGATTCTTCGCTTCAATTTTCTTAACTTCGTTCAAACGCTCTTTCAACTCCTGCGCTCCTGGTAACTGTATCTTCCTAGCATCGTGTCTTGTTATATCAGATTCGGTTCTACAATTCTTAAGTTTGTTATTCTTGCGTTGGAATCTTCTTGGTTTCGGATCGGGTTCGTCAGAGCTTTCTGATGATGAGCAGCTCTTTTCAGAAGAAGAAACGCTTGATGCCGTAGATTCATCGTCCGATGAGCTATCAATACCTTCGTCCTTTAAGCCCTGAAATAAGATAATGTGAAACAAAATTATTTTAATAAAAAAATTACGATGAGGGCTAGCTACCTTTTCCTACATTATATTCCTAACGTATATCTATCTGCTCTTTGGATGCTGGCAGCGAATAAACGACAGCAGAAGTGCAAGTTCATAAACGACGGTAACTTCATACTAACTTGATGACTGACGATGTGGTTTTATTTCCTATTCCCCCACTAAAGCCTTCGTGGCCAAATTTAACTTCACCTGCCAGCTGATGATCAAAAAAAACCACGGACGATTTATATTTCAGGAATTTTTTCCACAATAAATTTTTTCTCCGCGCAAGGGTGGTGTAAGAATAGACCAATGCGGCCTGGGCTGCCTGTCCCAAAAGTTGCAAAAAAAACCCCTAGGTGGTAGGGCTTCAAAGCTGGCCTGACAAATTACCCTAGTCATTAAACACACCGCCACAATAACTCTGTATTATGTTCCGGCAAGTGACCCAGGTTCCAGTTTCCCCTGGCGTCGCAAATATTCATAGGCGACGGTAACTGCTCATTATCGAGTGGGCCTTCTGCCTTTCTGCTCTTCGACAGCGTTAAATAAAAATTAGTACAATATTATGGCACCTTATTATTTCATGTTTTGTGCTTATTATATCGGTACGCTTAAAATATGTCTGTGATCTCGCAAATCTAGCAATACAAAAGATAAACTTGTTATTTTATTATGCTTTTGTATAATAGGGTATATTTTATATAAAATATGTATTAACGTCGCGCATAGAACACTACTTAGGCATATGAAAGATTAAATAATGAACGAAATATTCAACTTACTTCAGAACTTTCGCCTTTAGCTAAGACTTTCGGCTTTGTCGGAACAACAGTGGAGCCTGACTTCAAAATGCCCCTCACTTCCGGTGTTATCATCCTCTGAGCTCGGTCCGTTGGTAAATCGTCATCAAGGTCTAAAACATTTATATTAGGTTAACTATAATTACATTTCGAGGGTCTAAAGACACCATATTGTAACATTTTTCAGTACTCTTAATATAATATTCTATGATCTCCCTTTATATTTTTAGATCCCCTAGATGGAATATAAAAAAGAATTATTTCACATATATATAATCCGGAAATTTTGTTAACATATAAATCTACCAATTATCACTTACATATAGGCAATTGTATAAATATTTTACAATATTATTTCAGCCCAAGTATTATTAGTATAAACCCTAAAATCAACACATAAAACACATAGCTGCAAAACTAAAGGGAAACATTAAATATGTTAGAATATAAGGTTTCCAAAAATTATCTGAGTAAGCTCATTACGTCGATTCGGTAAGGTATTATGGGATGTTCGGGAAAAAGAACAATAAATTTCGTGGACTGTACGGAGTTTTACATACATACATATAATCACGCCTCTTTCCCGTAGGGGTAGGCAGAGACCACTTCTTTCCACTTGCTACGATCCTTACATACTTGTTTCGCTTCGTCCACTTTCATTATTCCCTTCATACATGCCCTTCGGTTTAGGGTACTCTTGACCTGGCCTTTTTCAAGACGTCCCTGATTTGGTCTCGAAACGTCCGCCTAGGTCTACCCCTTCCAACACTTCCATTCACACTCGCCTTATACACTTTTTTCGGTAATCGTTCTTCATTCATTCTCTCGACATGGCCAAACCATCTCAGTTTTATGAAATTGATAATTTAACAGAATTGGTAAGAGTTTTATAGCATTAACTTTAATATAGCGGTGGATGTATCTAATATTAATTATTAAGATATCTTAACACGATAGGTTAATATAAAATATATTATATTAAGACTAAGCTCATAGAATTTAAGTTATTCAGTTTATGAAAATAATTAATAAGAAGGAATGTGTGTCCAAATGTGTATAACTGCATATATAATTAAATGAATGTTTAATATAGAAAATGACGAAGGTATAGCACACTATTAAACTCTGATGATGACTGATTAAGTTCTGGGTTCCTTTTAACGTACCATTTCTACAACGTACGTACCAATTGTAATACACTGGATAAATTTATTGATTCTCGTGTATATTTATTAAGCGTTTTTTTAAAATTACCAACACCTAAAAGAATATTTGATATTTATCTAGTGTGATAATGATTTAATAATTTAATATCAAATATATGACGGGGATATATTTGTTTAAATAACATATATTTATAATTCGTTGAGGGTAGTTCAAACTAAATTGAAATGTTGTTAAATCAAACTTGAATTAATACTTTTCAGTCGTTCTGAAATCATAGAAAACAACGCCAAGTATAGTGACGCTTCGGTAATATCTATAGTTAACTGTTTGTGTAAACTGATAAATAACTGCATTAGCAAGATATTAAAAATAATAATGCCGAAATAATTAAAATACATCATTATTCAATGACTGTTTATGGAGAAAGTTCGGTTTTCTAGTGTTCTTTTACATCCATTTGAGGTTTTTGAAATGGATATTGTTATGGTGACGAATTTTCAATAATAATTAGACATTTTATATCTCTTGATGAAATGCAGGTATATTTTTTTCTACATTTTTTGTGAGCGGATACAGTTAACTTTGCTTGATGTGATATTGACATCATATTGTCACAACAACAAAGAAAATCTTCAAATATCATGCTTAAGGCCAATATTACATTAAGTAGTGCGACAAAACAAGTGTCGCGACAGTAATTCCTTAATGTAATTTAGGCCTAATATACAGAAGTTTGAAATTAGTAATCAACTTCAGCTATGTCAAGAATAGCGTTCTTAAAAGCCATGTGATATGAAACGATATATCACCACCACTAACTTAGCAGCTTATGCTGTACCAACCTATATCTATAATAAATCCACTCGTGCATAAATATATAGCATGCAACTCTGCAACCTACCAAGCAATATTAGTACCGACTGAAACCTAAAAAGCGAAACGCAAGCGAGAACCAACGAAAAACCAAACTGAAAATAAACAAAACCAGACCTAAACTCCTAAACTTTGCGTTCTGCCGCATTAGATACTCTAAGGAGGTGTTCTTCGCGCTCGCTGAGCGGAAGAGTTCCATTTTGAGTTGAAAATCTGGATTGCGCGGTACATCTTCGTGGGTGAGGGATTTGGTGAGTCGTTCATTTTGTTCCATAGCCTCTTGAACTTGGCTGGCTAATACCGGCATGGTCCTCAAGCGGGAAGTCCTCGGGACGCGATCTTCTTTCGGCCTTGGCAAACCGGCGTGTGGTGGTTTATGCGTAAGTTTTGAATTGAACATTTTCATCTTCTCCATTAACGACATCTTCGCTGGATCGTCGTCGTCTAACTTAGCTGCCACCGTGTATGTGCGTATATACATAACATTGTGCATGTGTTTACGATAGAGCCCGGACATACATAGTAGAGTCGAGGACATGCAAAAAAGAAACAAAGCCGACGATCATAAGACAGGAAGCGTTTTTTTTTCTTTCTTTTTACCGAATAACCTAAGAAATAAATTCTTAAACGACCTTCGATTATGAACTGAGATATTTTACGTAAAAATTGAAAGTTTTTTGCTTGCAGTAAACAGTTATTTAATATTCACGTATTCTAAAATGTACGACCACCATAAAATAGCTCTTGATTTAGCAGCTATCAGACACGGGTTATAATAATAACTGAATGAAAACTATCGACAAAAATATTTATGATATACTCATATTGTATTTTGTTTCGACTCAGATTTAACAGCGTCGTTTAAGAATACGAATATAAAAATGCAATTTACATGCTTAAAATTATAAAAATTAAGTGAAACTAATCGGAAATCAAAATATTTGTAATAAACTTTAAAATTATATTGAAAATAATAAGGAAAGTACACTCACCATCTTCATCTCTTTCCAGCACATTTGCAGTGCTCTTAGATTGTGTGAGAGAGAACAATTGGGTGGACGTGTCGCTTTTTTCCTCGGTAGGAGAGAAAGAGATCGGTTGAGTTTTGAATCTGTCTACAACTGATGGACCTTCTTTTTGCTTTGACCGACTGTGGCGCAGTAGAGGCTTCGGAGTCCCTGGAATTTTGAAATCAGTATCATAATTATTGATTCATATAAGGATAGTCTGAGATATACCATGAATAGCCATCTAAACGCAGGCCATTCCAACCCAGAATCTATAAGCCTGGACTAGTCGAAGGTTCATATCCTGTCAGGCACTGAATAATTTTAATAAAGGTGTACACACCATACAATACATACAAGCATTTGAGCGTATTCAAAAGGGCTAACGAATTGTGAAATAAGTCTCATAATATAAAAATAAACACAAACCTTTAGCTTGCTGCTGCAACTGCTGCCACATGCTCGCTCTAGCAACAACACTGTTACTCTTGACCAAGCCAAGGGCAAATCCACTGTTCTCTTCTTTACACTCATCATCACTTCCTTGCGTTTCAGGGCTCATGATTTCGTTTTCCGTTGATTTCCTTTCACGGTCCATTCTAACAAGACCGCGTTCGGTGGATGATGACGACCACTCGTTGCTGCTGCTGTTCGCTGCTTGGTTATCTCTGATCTCCTGGCTTTCTATTAGGCCGAGTTCTTCGCCTGGAAAGGTTTGAAACGGTGATATAGATATACACTAAGTAAATGGACTATTATATTAAACCATTTCACATATGAATGTGTTAACCAGGAATACAGTGAGTAGGATATCATCGACAATATTTCGTTTTTTTTGTAACTAGGCAAGCGCTCGGTACTATCTCGCTAACTATAAGGGACGGCTACTGCTTATCAACATGTGCAGTTTTGAAAAAACTCACTTATCTGAGACTTAATAAAATTACTAATAAGTAGCTTATAACCTTAATTCGTTAATAAACAAGTGCGTTATAGAGCAGTAATGCGAAGGAGAGATCGCTAAATGTTACATATTAGTAGATACATAAAATATAATAGGAGATAAAAAGATAAACAAGTGGTTTACACGAAATATAATATACTGATTCAAATAGCTATAAAAAGAAGGCAAACATTTGTCATTTTTAATATTTTTTTTTTGTATTAATACCAAAATTATGTATTTCAGTTAAGATAATAAATATTTCTTAAACCAGAAAAAAAATGGAATAGTTTTGGTTAAAATTGATAAGTAGACTTTATTAATTTACTAATCTCCTCACAACTTTGTATGATTAAAAATAATAATATGAAAAAATAAACATACAAAAATTTAAAATATAATTTTGTGGATGAGCGCAAAAACCACAAATACAATAATAGTAAAGGTACAATAACTTGGATGGATGAATAGCGACCAAAATTAATAATACATCTACACGATGATGTACAAGAAACTTGGTCACTGTGATGACTCAGACTTATTGCAGTTAATATTACGGAAGATATTGTCTTGGCAAAGGAAGCAAGGGCAAAATACAGACCATATATAATATAGAAATGCGTTATAATTCATACGTTTTGCTTGCGCGATATTTGTCCACATCCAAATTAACTATAAAAACCTTTGAATAAATCATCAAAATTTTACTATTTATTCATAAATAAACTTTAATACATAATCAATTTCCATTTCACCGGAGTACAAGAAAAATTTATCCATTTGTCGAATTCCTTAACGAAGAAATGGGTTTATTTAAGTCGAGAGCACCTGGTACAAATTGTCAATGTAAAAGATTATGTATAATAGATTTCATAAACGTGTTACATATTAGTTTAGACAAGACAAATACGTTGCCAAATGGGCTCGCTAGCTAGAATAGTTTAAAAAACAGTAAATCACGTAAAATTCATCAAATCCATCACGAATGTAGATAATGAAGTTTTGACAAAGAACTCGTGCATTTCATTGACCTAAATAATCGAGTCGTGACACATCTACAAGGTTAAACCATGTTTATTTTCAAAACCGACCTAATACGAATAGAGGCACATTCAGTTCATCTAATTTTACCTAACGGAACGTAAACAAATCACAAGTCAATGCAACGGACGAAACAGTTTTCACACGCTTACCGACAGAACGGTTGCGATGACGCCCTAAATATGTCTAATGATGTTTTCTTACATTTTCATCTCATGCGCCAGTAACAATAAAAATAAGTTTACGAGTTTGATATATAATAAAGGGAATGATAAACTAAAATTTCGTGTTATACTTACTAGAATGTGGTCCGGAATCTCTGGAGGAGGCGCGATTGTATACTCCGCTATCGCAAGAAACATTCAGGCTCCAGTTATCAGCTTCAGCTTGATTACGTTCATCTTCATCCAACGCTCGACTGTCTTCATCCAAAGCCACTCGGACTTTGTTCACTTCCTGTTCAATCTCTTCCAAAGTAGATTGTTTCTTGTCAATATTCTCGAAATCTAGAAATGTGGCTTCGCCGTAACTATCGTCCTTGACACTGCCACTGTCCGAGAAACAGTTGTTAGTCGGTGATTTGACACTGAACGGACCAAGGCCGAATGGCGGCGAGTCTAAAGCTTTCGCAAAGTCCACGAAAGGGTCGCTTTCGATTTCTTCCGTGAGGGATAAAGGGCCTCTGGAAAGAGGAGCGACACCGGACTCGACGGGTTGGCTCGGAAAACTACAGTCCGCTCGGCTGAACGTATGGAAACTTGCTTGGCCCGGCTCCAAACTACGAAACGAGAAAAGAAATTTGTTAATGTAGAGCGAAGCATATATAAGAGGGAGACGGCTGGCGTTTCAGTTCGGCTTCATAAATTTCGATGAATTATAGCAGTGAGTGATTCGATTGGCGACGCAGATCTATCGTTTTAGGGTAGTTGATACCATTGTCAATATAATCTAAATATATAAATGTCGATTCCCAATTATGGTATAATCAATCATTGTAAAATTGTAAACTAAAGTTATTTATACTGGTATTTTTTAAAGCAGTAGTAAGCATTACTTTTATGTGCCATAGCAACATGTGATGAGTACTTGACTTACAAACATATTGCAGATCAGAAAACCAAACAAAACAAACTACTTCGTATAGATGAGTCATATGACCACAGGTCAACGATCAAATGAATCATCATATTGAGCTCTAATATGGGATCGGCTGCATTTGAAACTAACGCATTAAGGGCACGCGGAATACGGCGTACCAGATCGGTCAGACATAAAACTCTATGCGTGCTTTGAAGCACAGCAGGACCAGAAATAGTACTTGACCCAGTAACGGCTGGAGCGCTTATTTCCGTCATCAAGACGCCGATCTGACTGGCAACTGTATCGAATGTAAGTGACTTACGCTCGAAATTAATAAACGTTCTTAACCCGTATTTTATATCTGGGATAGTATTTTATCGTTAGTTCTATAGCAATGTCAAACTATTACTTGAGTTATGAAACATTATTTAAGGATCTGTTATTAATTTACGGCGATAATTGTCCTTCAAAAAATCACTAACAGTAAATGAATACAAATCTAATTGTGATTATTTGATTTCAAAATATCAAACATTTTCGAAATATTTATGCTATATACTGAAGTAATAATTATTTTTATTCAGAATGTTTATATTTGGGACAGATTTTTGGTAGAACTTAAAAATAGGGTCATCCCTTCCTTAGAAAATCAGAAAAATAAGAGACTATTTGGTTGTTTCTTTGGAATTATGAGGGTCAAAAAGTAATTAGCATTTTAAAAACTAGATTCAGACGTATTTATTCCACATATTGACTTGTACTATTATTCAGAAAAGCTGTGACTCAGAAGAGACATAGTTTCTCCTTTGGGACTCAACATTGAAAACTACGAATGCAACTTAAACCGTAATAAATTCTCAATGACTAACTACTAAAGCATTGAATTATTCATTAAATTTTTACAGTCACTACTTACATTTGAGTGATTGGATAACGGTATAACTGTTGCTTCCACATAATAACTCTGCAGGATAATATAACAAAAAAAAAACAAGTCACAATTGGACAGTCTAGATATAATTCAGGCAGCGAATGTGAATGAAACAATAAAACGAACCCAGAGCGATGATGTCAGACGTTCAAAAAATACGAAATTAACGTAAACTTCGTAAACTGACTTCATAGCATCGTTAATTACTCAGATTCGTTTGGAATTTTCATTAAAGGATAAACATTTAATGAGAAAAATCCCAATTCCTTTTTCCGACCCCAGAGGGCAAAAAGTTTCGTTTGAATCAAGTTGTGTACATTAGGAAATTAAACGTTTGATGAAGTAATTTAGGAACCTAATATAGGAATAACTGTGGCTTAACTGCTAATTTAATTTCTTTAATAAACTTCTTCTAAGTAGAAGAATTGCTGCTAGAACGCGTTTTAAGGCGGTTGCATTCATAGCCTTCACTTCACTTATATGTCTGGGTGAACTGAGATAAAATGAGATGAACCTGGCCTTCATATTTAATAGATAGCTGGCAAATCCAGTTATAACTTTAAAGTTGATTGGAATAAGGAAGAATTGATTTACTTAGGGCCAAAAGCATATTGATTACATGACAATGAGTAAATTAACATTAGGATAGTTTATGGAACAAAACGTGTGGCGGCTACCCACGCTACAAGCTCGCACATCAAAATAATGGCGAACGGCCAACACTCGACTTCACCTAAGCGGCAATGATGCAGAGCGCAATCACCTTTACAAAGTGTTTTTGACTTAAAAATCATTAAAAGAAAGAAGAAAACAAAATATAATTTTAGCTGCCGTCACGCTATATTACGCGTCTTAACTTTTTCAAAATTTGAACTAAATTTAGAGAATACTTAAATGCACAATACACTTGTTTAACATTGCCTCATATAAAATAGAATTATCAAGTAATAAAAAGAAAATAGGTTCACCAACAAGATTTTTAATATTTATCAAACATTTGAAAACTTACCTGGACGTAACTGATCGCATCTCATCAACTGTAATCGGCTGCGTTTTGTAACGTTCCTTATCTCTAGTTTTTGAACGTGATGTTGAAGGCTGACCTCTTGGAGATAGTTCTTTAGTGAGAGCATCTTCCATTGTTTTTATTCTCGAAGCAATTGAAGGAAACGATTTATTAGTATCATTGTTATTAGTTTCGGTAGGTGGTTCTTGTAAACATTGTTCGTAACGAGCATTTTTACAATTTTCATCCACTTTTAATCGTCTGTCGTTTAATATCGAGAGTAGTTCATCGTTGAAGTCGCATGCGACACTTTTTGATCTAGGACTTGTTTTCGGTCGGAGATTCCTCCGGCGGAGCACTGCACTAGGGTAACTCCCTTCCGGGTCGGGCGCGACTACTAGATTCAACACTCGTCGCGAGCCAGCCGCCGACGAGTCGCTCGCGTCGCAACTGAAATTCGTCGCACTAATATTTGCGTCGTTGTCGGCACAAAATGAGAGTCGTGGGCGCGGCGATTGGCTGCGTTCCCTGGTCAAACTCGAACCTCTTTGCTTTAAAATAGGCCTAACTGTCGTTTCACATTCTGAACTCGAGTGATCTGATGTTCGCGACTTTAAAAGCGAAGGTCTTCTGGAGCTTCTGTCGTCTTCGCTCATATCGAAACTAGAAGCATTTCCTTCGTCTCCCGATAGTTTTTTTGATGATTTTAATATAGGTTTTTTAGGAAGCTCAAAATCGTGATCATCATGTTCAGTCATTTTTTTCTTTAAAATAGGTTTCGGTGTTTCACACGATATATCTGGCGAAGGTCTCTCTTCAGAGAAACTTTTCTTTTTAAGTATAGGCCTTACGACTTCTTTGTCTTCTTCTACAATTTCAGCTCCCCCAGCTGCTGCTAATAAAACTGCTTGAGCTATAGATACGTGAGAAGAAGTAGTGCTGCTACTGGAACTAGAATTTGATTTACGCTTAAGTATTCCATGCGGTTCAGGTGAACCACGAGAGAGCTCATCAACATGCTGTTCTTCTTCTCTGCTCATTTTTCTTTTTAGTATACCCTGAATTTGCCCTTCAGGCGATCTATTTCTGACAACATCCTCAAGTGATGATCTCCTATTTTTCAAAATAGGTTTATTTAAGTCTGAAGATCCGTCATCAGCGAAAGATACTTCTGGACTACAAGACCTCCGTCGTGCAACTTGGGATTCATCTAAGCTGCGACGTTTCTTCAATATACCTTGACGTTGCCTGTCTGAGCGGCAGCCATTCCGGGGTTCTATAACACTTGGAGAAAAAGTTACGGGCGGTGAAGGGATCGCTTGATTAGGTGTATTATTGACAATGCTTTCCTCGTGGATAGATTTGCGTTTTAAAATAGAAACGGGGGTATGACTACATGAAGATGAAATAGTTTCGAGACGACGATTTTGACTAGAGGTATCATTAGTGAGATCAGAAAACATTGCACTTTGTTTTTCAAAGTCGATAAGTCTCTGAGCTGCCGTATCAATATCTCTTAATCTTTCTGTTACTCCTCGGTTTTTAATAGGCGCAGCATTTACGAGACCAAAATTGAAAGAATGACTATTATTCCTTGATTCTGGTTTAGATGCATATAAAGAATCAAAACGTGGTTCCGGTGTGTCTATGTTAAACTTATTACTAGTTAAGTTATTCGACAATTTGTTAACTCTATCTAACGTTTGTTTAGTTAACGCTGCTAAGTTGTCCATCTCCTGCGAAAGTCTAGAGCTACCATTATGTGGTCTAACAGTTTCGTGAAGCGTAGACATTTTAGTATTATCTGTAGAATCTACTAAACCACAAACATTACTTTCTGTCTTACTATATACTTGCGGATTATTGTTCAATACATTTTTAGCCGAAACATTTTTATCATTATTCGTGTCTCTTGGAGAATTATTTTCTAAACTAGTCAGTCTTTTCTTTGAATAATGATATTTTTCATTAAGACTTTCACTGTCCTTTTGAGCTCGTTGTTTTTTATCGATTCGATTACTTTCGGTTTCACCTTTCGCCTTCTCAGGACTTTTACGAATAGTTTTGAAGGGCGATTCTTGCTTAATTTTGGTATCTATCTTAGCTCCAGCACTTTTTACTAATTCTGACTTAACGGGAGGCATTGAGGGGCGGGCATTTTTATCAGTTATTTTTTTGGACAGAGGTATAGAGCTCGGTTTAGCACCCACTTCAGTACTTCGACGTCTTTCATGTGACTTTTGAACAGGCGTGCTGTTAGTAGGTGATGATTTTAATGGAGTCGATTTCAGTTTAAATGATAAATTAAAAGTACTTTTAGGAGATATACTGGAAGACGGCAATGTGCTATCGGTCTTAGGGTGTATTGTTTCGATGCACCGACGATTTTTTGATAAGGCAGTACTTCCTGGAACAACAAAAATACAATTTTAAAAGAGAGTGCTTATGTATATTATATAATAGATGATATTACTTATAATAGCAGAAGAGGAAGCTGTTGACCTATACATGTATGTGTGACGTCTCGGGCGATATACTAGACGAAACTATTGTTGTTGAAAGTAGGTAAGGTATTATATGTGTATTACGATACCGCAAAATCTAAAGAGCAATCATATTCTAATGTCATAACGCATATACATTTGAATATTTACAAAATTTGAGTAAATATAATAACAAAGACACTATTATATTAACCACAGTAGATTTCCAACCATGTACCAAACGTCAAATGCTCTGGTTAATTCGATCTTCCACAATATGTATTTTCATTATGATTGATGTAATCACACCGATGTGCGGTTATAGACCGACAAATTCTTAATTTAATATTACTTTCTGAGTGCGGAAGTCAATTAGAAATTTGTTAATCCTATGGATAACGCTGTAAAAGCAGATAAGACGGAATATCTAAATAGAACGTCACAAAAGCTTTTGAAGTTACATAATATTCAGCTTATCTCAGTTGTCCATTAGGGACACCTGATACTTTTGCGCATACCACTTAACTATTAACTTTCGCAGATAAGATTACCATGGTTACACATCCTTTCGTCTCAGACTATTTATATTTATTGTCTAAACACATTGATAATGTTTTCTTAAACAATAAGAAAAATTGCAGTAAATTTTTTAGATGATAAATCTTCTAATAAACTCACTAAAGCGATAAAAGCGAGCGTATGCTAGGTGAGATATGAAAATTTGTAGTATAAAAGTAAGATAATTACTAATACAGACAGGAGTAGCAACTTTTTAACAGCCGTTTCTTACGTTATTTTGTAACTCTAGGGGAATTATCAATGTCTTGTTTTCCTCGAAAGAAAAATTATAATATGCATTATTATAAAATACGTCATATTACTGCTGGAATAATTCAGAATTAAATATAAAATAATTATTTGAGAAAAGGCGCGCTAGTTTCTTTCTTTAGAGAAAAGTATTTTGTACAAGTAAAAAAGTATACCGTATCCAAAAAAGAAAATACGCCTTTCCCTGGATTTACATGAAGATAGGGTGCTGACAGTACCGTGTGAAAAGAAATTAAACTCTCAATACGTGCTCAATTCAGTAACTTTTTTAAGTAAAACAAAATTAGTTTATTTACAAACCGTGTAAAATAGTTACCGTTTAAATTGGGGGACAGATGTCTTATACTTAAGCTATTAAGACTTAGAAGTAGCTATTGTATTATTATAACAATAAAAATCAAAACCAAACAAGTGTCCGTTCTTGGATGGTATAAAAATATGCCTCGTAAAACAGTCAGATCACAAGCCCCGCAAGTCACTGACCTTTGCACAAACAAGTTCTACGAATGAACTGAATGCATAATACATGATATATTGATGCTTTCATATTTAAAAATACTTCCTTGTGAAAAGCGGGTCACGCTAGTGTCCCGCATTCCGCCCTAATTCATCCTTAGTCACAACAGTGACAGCATAATGCTGTTTTCCTTTTATTTTAATATATTACTTGGAGTCTGTCGTCATACGTTACCAGTTCAACTCTGAGGGTAAAAAAGTCTTATATTAAATCCATTACTAGTTAATGGGAAGTAATCTTGTTGTGGCTGAATCTGTGACTAAGTTTTAAGACACTCATTTGTGTTTCATGTTTAATTAATTATTTGATTAATATTTTATGTAACATAATTAAATAATGAGTATACTGATTAAATGAACATAAAATAGTTAAATATTTTTATTCGACTAATTCATGTACTTGGAAAATATTTTATTTTTATATCTTTAAAAGTATTAAGACATAAATAATTTCGAATTTCCAAAAATGTAGTTATTTAGTTTTCTAGTGATTTTAATACGCATATATTACGAACATCATTCTCACACAAATGTAAACTTGAAATAAAACCGTAACCGGAAATGACACCATCTTCAAAAACGTACAGTTTGTCACACTTCAAAACACTTACTGGGGTTTCAGGTTTGATTTTCGCACAGCTGGGTGTTCTTATAATATGTATTTATTTACCCAAGAATTAGTACCAGTAGTATCAGTTGTCTAGTATCCATAACTCGAGCGTTCTGCTGCTTCCTCTGACTAGATGATGCTGTATGAATTATCTCAGTATATTTATTTACCTATTTAATAAATTCGTTTTGTAATTCTGTAATACGCTGCTAAAAATATATTTCAGTTCTACTGAATAATAAACAATGAAAAGACTTATTGTCATTTTTGTCCTACAGCTATTGAAGTCTTATTTACAAATTATTATATCACCACTGCAGCGTTATTGTGTCAACAGGTACATTGCAAAAATTATGCATAAAACACATGTCAGGGGCATACGGTCGACAGAAGGTTGATTATATTATTCAACAGCAAACAATGAAACATTTAGCATTTCATTGTCCACGTATAAAACCTGTAAAAATATTTTTCTTATAATTTACTCCCAAACACTAATAAACATTATTTATATTGATGTTTGCCTCGCGGAAAATGAGGCTGGCATATTGTCTTTAGTGCGTTGACTCAAATATCAGTGCTAAAGTAAATTTTAGTACAATTATTTGACATATATATGCTACCAAAAAAATAATTTCTCGTAGTTCGACAGAACACAAGATTGATAGATTGAGAATGTTCTAATGTGATAAGTCTTACTTCTTAATGTATTTACCGATTTTTTTGAATTTGGGTATATAATATGAAATACTCCATAGTTTCAAGAAATCAAGATTCATAACTTACTGTTAGATAACGAAAAGTTTTTCGACTTAATACTTGTTATTAATATTTTAATTAATATTATTCATAGAAGCCTCCCGCCTTTATTAATTTATTTTTCTTATTAATTCTAATAATCTAAATTATTTCATATTCAAGTGACTAGTCGCCCTGACTACAACTTTTTTTTATTCGTGATAACTGATTTACATTCGTCGCTTACATTTATCTATAAAATAATTATAATGTGTATGTCCGAAACGAGAGAAGATCGAGAGGTAACCTTCAAATCGAAAAGGTAAACCTGCGCTAGAGGTTCGTCGCTATAGAATTTTCTGGTCATATAATATATCTTATTATAGATGCCACAGATTTTACATGTAGTTACATATAAAATAAACTATTATAAATCAATTTAGTTTTAGAAATCTAACTACATTAAACTCCTACATTGAGTGGCTAAAATTATTAATACTAGTAGCTTTGATCCAAAACACGTCTAATACAAAATAAAATTTTCTTCAATTAAGAATCACGTCTTCGATACAGGAAGAATTAACAGATAGCGGCGAAGGAATTGGCACTTGTGATTGTGTGCAAACCGCGTAAAATATGTTCACATAACAATCATTATTTGCGACAAACTCAAGTAAGCTTATGATTATGTTTTTAAATGTCAAATTTGCGAACTACCCGTTAACACATGCTCATCTATTCAGGTCTGTCATTCGCAGGACATTTACATAATGAATCACGTACAAATCTGTGTGTGTATACTTACAATTAAATTACTGAGTACAAACAATTTTATTCGGAGTGTTCTAAAGAAACGACAGTATATTTACATGTGTTTGTTAAAACAACTAATTCATTTCAATTTAAATAATAACAAAACAAAATCCATTTTACGGAATAACGGGAATTTATCACGCTTGTCAATCTTAATTACATTCATTATGTACGTCTAGACTGAATTACTTTTAAAATGTTAATACTCTGTTGGGTTGCAAAGCGGGGACATAATAAATTTACATTTGTAATTTAAGCCATTTAGAGCAACAATTTAGTTTATTAAAAATAATATTAATTTATTTTAATAAAATGGTCGTATTACTAAAACTAACGGTTTTATATTTTCAAATATCAATGGCAAACGGCAAATAATAGCATCAAAGCAATACATGGAAAATATCCAAATAATTGTTGATGTTTTGATAATTATTAAATTTGTAGGCCTTTGTAGGATGCAGTCTGGATCTATTATAAAATTAGTTAAATAACTTAGCTACTTTTTCCAATACGAATCCGATAGTTATAAACTAGGCCGTCCGAGCGTGGAAAGCAAAACAATTTCAATGCAAAACAGGCTGGTATTATCAAACTTTAGTGCTCGCGTGTCTCCACAAACATCGTTAGTGAATTCAAAAACAACGAATCGGTTACCAGTCGTGGAGATAAACAATCATCTGCTGAATTCAGACAAATCGAGCAAATACAGTCATATTTTGAAAACTCCTATTTGTTCCTTATTATTATATATCGGACAAACGCTGAAGTATAATTTCCCCCTATTTGTATCTCAGATTACGTGATACAACAAATTCTCTCCTACCATTAGCGACGCAGTTATTGTTTTAGTGTATGTGCATGGGATAGCAGACAAGCTGACAGCTCGCTTAATAATTAGCAGATACAGTCGCCTATAAATGTTAGTGGCGCCAGGGCATCTGCTAACAAGCTTTCATCCTTGTAGGGGAACTGGAACCTGGTCAATTATGTCGGAACAGATTATTATGGCAGCATACTTAGACTAGAGGTGAATGCCATCCCGACGGCTTACCTAGGATTGTTTTGTCGCTTTTTACGACAGGCCGACCCGGGTCGCAAGAATTACAATTCTTAAACTACGCCTACAATGTGTAGCGTAAAATTGTGGCTGCAGTTTCGACTAGCTCCACTCTCAACAAAATATATGTACGTATGACCTGTGGATTCTACGTAAACGGTTGGATTGTTAGTTTTAGTAAGTTACAGTCATTTGGCGTAAGTGTTCCTCAATTACACAGGAGAGCGCCGGAGGGACGAAACCCTGACCCCCTGGCGCCAACACTAGAATAGGCCCGCCTTGAGACAAAGGGCGGGCCGGCGCCGGCCTGAGCCACGAGATCGGCAGGCTACTTATCCGTAGGCCCGGGCGTAGGCGATAGAACAGCGGGGTTTTTTAGTGGGTAGTCGGATGGCCGAACACCTTTCCCGGAGTCCCACATATCCCTCGGTCCCCCCGCGCCGAGGGAACCCGTCAAGAGAGGGTTTTTCCCCGAGACCAAAAAAAGTGTTCCTCAATTAAATGAATGTAAGGAGTCATACGACACATCTTTTTCATGTGGTATTAGAAACTGAATAAAAAGCTATAACAAAGAATATATTAGCATTTTGTGTAGGGAGTTAACGCCGGACAGAGATCTGAAAAAGTTTTGAGTTAGTATCTGACATGTACCCTCGAAAACGGATGATTTCATACATTGACTATCGTGAGTCGCGATATTCTCGTGGCCCTGTGCGGTTTATTATGCATTTTTGCTGAAATCTAAGATAAATGTTTAACATACATATACACGGATTTGTTAGTTGCCATATCTTATTTATGACATTTAAATATAAACTGCAATAAATAGGGGCTTGAAAAACGAAGAATAAACATTTAGGAAAATAGGATAAAGAACATGCTATGAGAATTTATTGAAAACTAAAAAAGCGGTTAAAATGTTTTAAAATTGTCAATCAAACAAATTTTACTTATTACAGATTTGTTTAACTGTCGATATTAAATTCACTAATCGATTAATTAATCGACGCTTTTATATGCAAATAGGTCGTCTAAACTGCGATAATAGTCGCACGAATGAAAACGCCGAAGGCATAATGACGCTATTAACACGAGTCTGTCTCGGGCTTTTGTCAACTTATTGTTGAAATTGGCATAAACGAACTGTTTTAGATGCGGAAAACGCGCGTTAGTCGTATGTGACGGTAGATATTGGAAAACAATGTTGATGATATTAATACCACAATAATGCTGCACTCGCTATTAGAAATAATATTTATAAAAATACATTATTTATTTTCAACTCTATGGAGAATTGTTAAAATTTTATGTTTTGTAAATAAGACCGAATACTTAATTTTGAACGGTTCGAACAACCATTACATATACATTCCCTTCAAAATAAATATACAAAACTAATTTCTTATCTCATTAAAGCAAAAAAAAGAATCATAATAGACACTCCTTTTACAAGGATATGAAAATTAAATATTTAATAAGAAGAATAAACTAATGGTTGTGATTTATAAAAGTTTTAAATTTAGAGAAATATGATTTAATCTGAAAAGATGAATCTGAATGAAATTACGACCCATTAAAGTTATTCTTCTTAGTACTAAGGGTAAGTTGTATCTCTGTAATGAAAACTATTTGGACTAAAAAAAGATATACGGGTCTTTAATATCTGAAGTTCAGAAGACAGACAAATGCCCGTTTGCAACCACAAACGCACTGCCAGCGTTTAAGATATTTTAAAACACCTTTTTTTGAAAAACCCCACATCTTACTGCGATAGGAAAACTTCTGCTGAGAGTTCATCAAATCCAAAGCATTGGGTATAAGAACGAAGGCACTTGGTATAAATGAGGATAATCTCCCAACCCATGGCGAGCAGTGTGGTGGTATAATGACGACGAACGCACCATCTAAATAGTTCCTCAGAACATCCCTTGATGTACAGACGGTAAAATACGCAATAAATCACAGGTAACACACGCAGTTTCTCTGAAGGCCAAAAGTATCCAGACCGTCTTAAATGGAATTGTCGGCAAGGTGTGCCATATTTATTTACAGGAACTGTCTTAATTCAAACCGTATATTATACAAACATTTCTTGATTTTCACTATAATGGGTAAAAAAATTCAAATTTAAAAGCAAACGTGAAAATTGGAACAAAGCTAAAACCTTGAGATTATCTATAACTAGCAGCCCGTCCCAGCTTCGCACGGGTATTTAACAAAAAATTAAAAATTAAACCCTTCTATTTTTTTTCGGTCTCGGGGAAAAACCTCTCTTGACGTGTTATCCCGGCCCGGGGGGACCGAGGGATATAAGGGACTCCGGAAAAGATGTTCGACCCACTAAAAAACCCCGCTGTTCTCCTATCGTCTACGCCCGGGCCCACGGATATATGGCCTGCCGATCTCGTGGCCCGGGCCGGCGCCGGCCCACGCTTTGTCTTAAAGCGGGCTCCTTCTAAAGTGCTGGCGCCAGGGGGTCAGGGTTTCATCCCCCCGGCGCTCTCTTGTAACAACTCTAGGAGTTGAGGGGGGCTGTGGAACAGCACGCGGCCTTCTCCCTCGCGGCAATAGTGCGGGCGGCGGATCCTCCCCCGAGGGGCCGCCCACGGCCGTTTTCTACGGCGGCCGGAGATCGTTGCCCGCCCTCCGGCGCCGACGACGCGGCCTACGTTGGCGGGAGGGGAGTGCGGTGGCGGACTCCCGCTCCCGTTCCGCCGCCTCCCTTGCAGACACTACTGCCTCGCAAAAGGAGGCGACGGCCGTCCATCCAGGATCGCCCCCGACCATGGACAGAACCAGGGCCGGGAGTGACAGGTCCGCGGCCAATTCCGGACGGGACTCGCATCCCCGTCGCGTGCTAGTCAGGCGTGGGTAGGACTACCAGACGACACTCCAGAAAAAGCAGAGTCGCCTGACGTCGTAGCCGGCCCAGCAAGACCAACCGACAGCGAGGATGCAATTCCCGCCCCGGGAACACTCTGTGCAGGCGCAGTCGAAATAGGCATGGTTTCGACTACCAAATCAGGTCCCAGGGTAGAACCCGGGACCCCAATCAGTATTCGCAATCATCCCACCGGGGACCACGCCACGAACAGAGAGCTAAGTTGGAAAGGATGTAAGAGGTAGACGGAAAGAAAGGTAGGACTCTGTCGCCTCAAACGGAGAGGGGAGTGAAGCGACGGATGCTCGGGCACCTCGGGTACGCACACCCGTGCACTCCTCGGACAGAAGAGCGCCCCTGAGGGCAAACCCTTCTATTTGCGTCAGGTTACTAAAAAAATAAAATTATAAAAAAAGTTTGAATATTATTATTTCTATGAGCTTTTATTTTAATGATTTTTTTGTTATTACTTTTTATTTATTTTTCGTTATTTTTTAATAAGTATTCTAATTTTTGTAAAAACCCCAGTGACGCACGCCTACATTGCTTATGGTGCTGCCTAGCTAGCCGAACAGGGTGAGCGGCTACCACGCAACATTTTTCTAATACTTACATTTTTAAACTCGTGATATCTTTCGAATGGAATATCAGAATTGAATAATTCAAAAAGTTATATAAAGGTATTGAAACAGTTTTGAATATGAAGTAATTTATTTTGATAAGGATTAATACCAAGATCCAAATAAAGAGCCTTTTCTAGGGGCGGCATTTCAATTAATTTTTTAAAATAAAAGAACACTTATTGTGGCATAACTATAATAGTTAGACATATGCTGTCGCGACACTTTTTGTAAATAATGATGTGTTCTGCAAAGTTGTAGTACATTATTTTATTCTATCATCAATAGTTTTCGCAACGCACGCGATTTAAATAATATTTTAGGTAATTTTTTACACTTTGGGTTACATTATTCGAGTTTTAGTAAGGATCCCTAATTTTTTTGAAAATATAATATAGCCTATGTCACCCGGGGATAGTGTAGCTTCCCAACAATGAAAGAATTTTTTAAATCGGGTCAGTAGTTTCGGAGCCTATTCAAAGCAAACAAACAAACAAACAAACAAACAAACAAACAATCAAATCTTTCCTCTTTATAATAGTAGTATAGAAGTATAGATAAAGGTCGTGTCAAAAGTTGTGTTAATAAAAGGCTACTACTGTGTGCCGTTAGTGATTGTTTTCATTGTTAAAACGAACCACGAAATATTAAATTACGTTGATAACATAACTAAATACGTAAACTACATATAATAAAATTAGAAATTTACCGATTCTTGATGTCTGCTGTCTAATCTACTAGCCCCGAAAAAAAAACCTGGCAGAGCCTTGTACACTAGTAACTTGGTTAGGTCAATTGTTATGAATGATATACAACCTTTAAAAACATTTAAAGGATTTTACACTCAATTAACTTGATATTGTTTTTTTTTTTTGGTCTCGGGGAAAAACCACTCTTGACGGGTTCCCTCAGCCCGGGGGGACCGAGGGATATGTGGGACTCCGGGAAAGATGTTCGAACATCCGACTACCCACTAAAAAACCCCGCTGTTCTCCTATCGCCTACGCCCGGGCCCACGGATATATGGCCTGCCGATCTCGTGGCCCGGGCCGACGCCGGCCCGCCCTTTGTCTTGAGGCGGGCCCCTTCTAAAGTGTTGGCGCCAGGGGGTCAGGGTTTCGTCCCCCCGGCGCTCTCCTACCAACTCTAGGAGTTGAGGGGGGCCGCGGAACAGCACGCAGCCCTCACCCTCGCGGCAATAGTGCGGGCGGCGGGTCCTCCCCCGAGGGGCCGCCCGCGGCCGCTTTTTACGGCGGCCGGAGGTCATTACTGGCCCTCCGGCGCCGCCGGCGTGGCCTGCGTTGGCGGGAGGGGAGTGTGGTGGTCGACTCCCGCTCCCGCTCCGCCGCCTCCTTTGCGGACATGACTGCCTCGCAGAAGGAGGCGACGGCCGTCCATCCAGGATCGCCCCCAACCATGGACAGAACCAGGGCCGGGAGCGACAGGTCCACGCCGATTTGGGCGACGAGGGCGCAGCGCTCCTCGCGCCACGCAGGGCACACGGCGACAGTGTGGTTCACCGTGTCCTCCTCGTCGCCCGCGCCACAGTGGTGGCACCCTGACGTCATCTCCCGCCCTATGCGACACAGGTACCTCCCGAAGCAACCGTGCCCCGAGAGGACCTGCGTCAGGCGGAAGGTCAGGGCGCCGTGGCGCCTTTCCACCCATTCGGCCAGGACGGGCCTCACCGCTTCGATGGTGGCAAGGCCCGCGCTAGGGTGCGCGAGGCGCTCCTTCCACTCCACCATGAGTACCTCATCGCGCAGCTCCGCCCGCTTTACCTCCACTTCGCGAGGCGCGGGGCGAGAGCCACGCTCGGCCGCATCCCGGCGCCACTGGTACAATAGCGCCAGGACTCGAGCTTCGAGGTCCCATGGTGGGGATCCGGCCAGCAGGGAGGCCGCTTCGAAGGACATCGTGCGGTATCCCCTTGATCCATCTTGATATTATAAGCTAACTTAATATAACTTTTCACAAGTTTAAATCTTTACCACAAGATTAAAAGCTGCCCTAGTTTTCAATTATTCCACATTTTTACCTCACCCGGCTTTTACTTCGAAGAAATAACGCGCGTGATTCTTCAGCGAGGTGAAAATATTTAATGTTTCCTTCACTAGTCACGAGTCCTTGAGAATTAATTTTACATTTCATTTTCACTTTGCAATTGGTTTAAAAAAATATATAATGATACAGTACAATACTTTAAAATTTACATTATCAAATCATCAATCAATGTTATCAAAGCTGCAAACGACCGGACTCAAATGGTTCGTATCCATAAATGGAATGCACCACTTAGATAATTTTACTCGTGAAGTACGCATAACATAAATGCCACGTACCGAAAGGTGAAGGAAAACATTGTATGTATACCATTGTATGTATACATACCTGCATACCATTTTGTGTAAAGCGTTAATTCGCCTAGGACAAACTTGTGGAGTATACTGTCCAGTCCATTGAGAGAGGCTGGCCGATTCCAGCATACGGCGAGGCCATAACTAGGGCTTCGTTAATAAAATAATACTTCATAATAATATAATAAATATATAGCATGTATCCGATTTTTTCATAGTACCCACATGCTTAAATTAATAAATACATTGTTAATTTATAGGAAGAATTTTTAACCTTAACCCACTAGCCCAGCGATGTGATAAGGGTGTTACAAGAGAGGCCACTTTAACGGGTACGTCACTGATATGTCGTATACTTTGTTCTGACCTGACTGATAATGGTGACACCTCTTGATTGACAGTATTTAACGCAGACACGAAATACCTGAAAAGCTTTTAAAGTATTCAACATAACCGCTCTGTATATGTCGGGGTTTAGTACCTACGAAAAACAAAAATTATATTTTTATTACGCGAATAGGTTGTTCTAGTGTAGGTAAAGGTGTCAATAAATATCATGTTTATAAAAAACCTACAACAGGGGTTTTTACTTTCGAAGATCTGTGTTTTAAAGAAACCATTTGTAATAATACCTAGTCAGGTCATAAATTCTGTCACATGTTTAATGTAAAATAATTGTAACAAGTTTATTCATTATGTAACCATTCATATACCAAAATGAACTTAACAAAACATAGATTCTTATGACATTAAAGTTTATTCAAAATGACCTCCGTGATTTTGAATACAGGCCTTCAATCTGCGCGGCCAGTCGTCTATCGCAGCACGAACGAGGTCCATGTCAATATCGGCGGCTGCCTTAATCAAGGATGTCTTGAGTGACTCCAAATTGGGATGAGGCTTTGAGCACGCCTTTTCCTCCAAGTGTTGCCATATCTTGTAATCTAACGGATTCAAATCTGGACTGGAGGAGGGCCAGTCTTCGTGCCGGATGAAGTCGATTTCACGCGCCGCCAGCCAGTCTTGTGTGCTCTTCGCTCTATGAGCTGGCGCCGAATCTTGTTGGAATACCCAGTGCCTGTTATTGAACATGGTATGAGAAACAGGTTCCACAAGGTTCGTCAGGACTGTATTTTGATACACAACAGCATTCGTTTTTACACCTTTCTCACAAAAATGTACCTCTGTTAAGCCCCAATAAGAAACTCCCAACCATACCATGAGCGAGGATGGAAAATGACCTCGTTGGACACGCGGAATACGGTTGCTCGCTTCTTCACTACTGTGTGCGTACACCTTATCATTTTGTTTGTTGTAGCTCTCTTCTACGGTAAACATTTTTTCATCCGAAAAAAGAATTTCCCGATATTTTTTTCCCGCGTACCGCTTCAACAAAGCGCGGCATCTCTTCAGTCTCAGGTCCATTAGACGAGCATTCAAACGATGTCCTGTTTTTCTTCGATATGCCCGAAGCCCTAAGTCTTCATTTAACACCCTTTTCACCGTGGTTCTGCTTAACCCCATCTGAAGGGCCAACAGTTTCTGCTTACGTTTGGGATTTCTTTGAATTCGTGCCTTCACAGCTTTTATCACTGCTGGAGTCCTAACAGACCGAGGGCGACCACTTCTTGACCTGTCATCTACACTAGAGTCTTCATTGTATCGTTTGATGGTACGATAAACGAATCTTTTGGTTATATTCAAATTTTTCAGTATGTTAAAAATTTGAATTGGCGCGTAACTGTAACGATGCAACGCAATAACTGCAACACGGTCTTCTTTAAGCGTCCACTCCATATTTAAAAATGAGTAAAATTCTAAAAGTTATACATTTTTATTTTCATGAACAATTCGAAATTCGAATTCAATAAACTTTTTTGTGGCCAGCATTCTAAAAGAAAAGTTTTTACTGTGTGACAATACTTATGACCTGACTAGGTATATGAAAAATTTGAGACTAAATATTTTAAGGCGTGCAATCGCTAAGAATTATCAAACAAAATTATAATATTCATCATCATATAGGCGGTGAATCCCGATTGCGTCATAAGTGTCATTGAAATGCGGATACTAGAATCCTGTGTTCTCCAACACGTAGACCATGTGGTCTATCATTATATGTATAACTAAACACTTTCTTGAACTGGCTTTTACGACACAACTATTATATTATGTAACATGTTGTGCCGACACCATATAATGTGGGATAAGTGCAGAAGGAAGAAGAAAGGGGGTATGAAACGAAATGAATTTAGATACCACAAAGGAGCTAATACGTAAATCATATTAATTTTAGTTAGAAATCAGTTATAGATACTAATAAATGAAATACGTCAACAAACTTTACAAGAAATAGAAAAGTGCACACTGCACTGAAGAAGATCCAAATCCTCATCATAAATTTCAATATAACCATGGTATATAATTAATCATTACTTTGAGATTTTCTTGTTTTTTCATCCAGACACAACTGGCTGCATTTAAAAGGGTCATCGCTCCAGCGGGAGGGAAAACAACCTACAAACACTAGGCTTTAATTACTTCAACATCCGCAAAACGTGGTTGTCAAGTATTAATAATCGTCTTGATAGGTCTTTGAACTGTGCGTTTTTAAAAACATATGATTGCTTTATGAAATAGTTATTATTATACTTGTCTCCTGAACTCTACTTTAAATTCATAATATTAATTTTATTAAATTCATAATCATAATCATAATCATAATCTTTATTAGCATAAAACACGGTTAATCGATTTTACATAATTATACAAGGAACTGCATGTTTTGCCAATAAAATTGGCATGCTAATATTTAATCACACACCTACACTTTAACATACAAAAAAAGTCTAGTAGTTCAAAGTAAAATAGCTTTCAAAATTCAAAATTATATTAGAAAATTCGATTTAGAATTTCTGGAAAAGAAGACGCATTAACTAACCGATTGAGGCAGAATGTATACCTTCTTAAAGGAACATAATTATTATAAGAAGAGTTAATACTATCTGTTGTATCTCACTCTTGAATCAACCTTATTTAGACCCCACATCATTATCATCATCCAAGCGTTAAATCCCGAGTGCAACCTAAACTTCTGCTTCGGTGCCCGGGATCGATCAGCTATCCGACTTTTTCTAATCCAATTCCGCGGTCTTCGGTATCCCTGGTAGTGAGTCCATCAATACGCATATCACCCTATATGACGTCAAGCCAGCCCTTCTTAGGTCTACCCCTACTGCCGGGGCCCGGCAGATGCAGTATGGCAAGACATTTGTTCTCCACGTAAGTAGCCGATTGCCGCAGAAAGTGGCCATCCCAGCGAAGACGACACTCTTGTAGTTAACCGCAATGTCAAGGCCATGAAGACTGCCGCGGCTGCGGAGTTTCTAACGCAGTCCTTCCGCATCAGTCCACACATGCACCGCTGGATATTCATCTCCGTGACACGCAGTTCCTGTCTGTGTCGCTCAATTTAGATATCACATCAATGCATTTTGTTTTATAATTAGTTAGAAACTCTATTACACACAATGCAGCTATAAGAATTATAAATAAACGGGTAATATACATAATTCTGAGAGTGATGATTACATCTACGAGTACAGTATTAAACGAAAACAGAGCTTACAGAGTCTCCTCTTCCATGAGTTATAATCAACTTTTCCTTTTAATATTGGCTTTGTTCGTAGTAATTACAACTCGCGTGGGCGACATACCAACTCTATTTGAATGATAAACGGTATATTGTGTGTGTTTTGATGGAGGCATTTGTTTTCGTATTACAGGTCCTTCAGAAATTTAGACAGTGAATAAAGAGCGCCAAAACTTTATCAATCGTCCTTTATACGCACAAACTCATGTAATCATGGTTTAAACGATGCGCAAGAGCCAGTAAGAATACGTCTTCTTATTACATATCACAACGAATCTTATATGAATCACAATCCTCACCGAACCCATTCGTCACTAATCTCGAGCTTTGGGGCTGCTCTTAGTAATTTATGCCCGCCTAGTTTGCTGGACTACAGAAAACCTCTAACGACTAAGTCACTCAAATAATAATTATTCATATTCTTTTGTAGTGAACAATATCATTTCATTTCGCAGCTGATAAATATATGACAGGAAAGACACAGCGACAATTATATATATATATATATATATATATATATATATATATATATATATATATATATATATATATATATATATATATATATATATATATATATATATATATATATATATATATATATATATATAACACAAAAAAATCGCACTGTTCCATGACACAACTATGAAAAACTATCCACATTGCTCAAAACTAGAGCGTAAATGACAAAATAGCAACAAAAATAAAACGTTTACATTTGGCTAATAGAGTTTTACTGGCTCTGGTGAAAATTAAATCGCAAAATTGTGAGAAAGTAAAATTAATACTTGTTTTTTTATTAACATCGTAAAAGGTAATACATATAAAGCTTTGCGACGATTTACCTAGATTCGATACTCAGGATGAAATACACGAAACCGGCACCGACGTGGAAATTTGTATTACGATCTAGGCTTTATTTTATTCCTGGTACCTGAGCCGACAGACAATCAGACGGCCGAACCCGTTGCCCTGGCCGGTGCCGGACCACCCCTTGTGTCAGAACGAGCTGCTATCACTGCATGCGCAGTGTGGATCAGAGTGACAGAAGTTTTACTTCCCGTTCTCCATTTCGTGCTCCTATGTTAAACCGGGATTAATGCCTTCATGTTATAGCACGCGTACCCTCACCCTCGCAGCGAATACGACCTGAATTGTCTATCCCGATTGTAATTTTAGCCTTAACTATACGTATAATAATTAATCAATCTTCAATTCGAAATATTCATAGTTAATTTTTTTCTCATAATAATATGTAATATTTGACTCCAATTTTTCTTATTGATGGTTCATTAACAGATTTCGTTTAATTTCCATCGTGACAAAAGACAGTAAATTTATGTACGTATAAAATTTATATGGTAAATAGACTAATTTGTAGTTTAATGACCTTTGGCCGAAACAATAGGACTCTCTTTGCAGTTAAGTCTTAAAATTAAAACGTGGTTCTAGTAAAATAGTACATGGCATGGCCATCGTCTCAATACCAAGCAGTTGTTTTGCATCGATGAGTCAATAAGGGCGAGGAGTGAGGTCACCACCCCCGAACGCGACCCATGGACGCTAATATTAGTACTGGGGTTAACATTGCTATGGAAAGTAAACTACATTATTTATACATGATATATAACTAACGTGACCATTTTTTTTCGTGTCAAAGCGGGACGCCTACGGAATTTCGTATATAAATAAATACATATATAGGGTACGTCAGTGTAAGATGTATATTTAAGTGCAAAATAAAAATTATGGTTTAAAAAATGAATTGAAATAATTTATTATGGTATCTTACCCTCACTGACATCTTAATTCTTACACCAACTTGCCCTAAAAGTAATATTTGTAAATAATTTCACAACAAAAAACTACTTTGCTACATACAGCAAAATTAGAGCCTTCATTTATCGTCTATCCCATTCTCGAATGTCAGTCGCTCGCTCTCGCTTGTTCTTGACTACGCTGCGCTGCCGTCTTTCGCGAAATTAATGTAGGCAAGTACTTAAGTAGGTATAAAGGTTTATTCGTAAAAGCTGGCACAACGGCTTGATTTACAAGCTGTACAAACTAGGAGTGCCGGATAGACTCGTGCTCATCTTACGAGACTTTCTCCTTGATCGGAGCTTCCGCTTCAAAGTGGAGGGCACGCGCTCATCTCTCCACCCCATCAGAGCCGGAGTCCCCCAGGGCTCGGCTCTGTCCCCCCTACTTTTCACGCTGTACACCAGCGACATGCCCCGTACCCCACAGGTACATCTCGCCTTATACGCAGATGATACCGCCCTCTTCACTTCCGATATCAATCAATAACGGATCTGCAGTCGTCTCAACACGGCGGTTGAGACGCTGGGCAACTGGTTCCGCACTTGGCGGATCGTGTTGAATCCGGACAAGAGCGCAGCGATCATGTTCGCTCGCGGCCCCCGCACTCAAAATGAGAGTCGGCCGACTCGCACGAGTCGGCACTCTCTCTTCCCCATACAGCTATTTGACCGCGTCATCCCTTGGGTTGATGAGGTCAAATATCTAGGAGTCACTCTAGATAGAGGCCTGTATTTCAGCAAACACATCAGGACGGTAAGGAACAGAGCACACTTTGTGCTCGTTCGCCTCTACCCAATGATATGCGGGAAGAGTAAGATGTCCCTTAGGAATAAGGTGACACTTTACAAAACCTGCATCCGACCGATCATGACGTACTCGAGCGTAGTCTTCGCCCATGCCGGCAAATGCTACATCAGTTCGATGCAGCGGCTGCAGAATAAGTTCTTGCGCATGGCAGTCCGAGCGCCACGTTACATGCGCAACGCGGACCTTCACCGCGACCTGGAGCTCCTTCCCGTGAAGGAGTACATGGTATCCCTCTCGCGATCCTTCTTCGGTCTCGCTCCCCACCATCCCAATCCACTGGTGGTGGAGACAGTCAATTACACGCCCAACCGCCGAGCACCCCCCGCGCGTCGCCGACCGCGAAACGTGCTCACGGATAGACGCGACCCCATCTCTAGGACGCTGAAGCGAATGCTCTCGCGGACGCTATCCCCCCCAGTCCGGCATGGACCAGCCCGACGGAACAGGTTTAGGGATGCCTTCCGCCCCCCATAGCCTGTAGACGTACACAACCCACACAGTACATAAATACACGTAGAATAGATGTGTTGCGGGGGAGTTTCTTTCGCCGTTTCTTCTCTCCCAGCTATAAGCACTCCGAAACGGTAGTAGATTAGAATAGTATCGGCTTCACCGGTGAAGTCGATAGTCCCCAAATTAATAGAACTCTTGCCATTCGTGGCCGCTATCAACTGTCCCCATGCAGCGTTCGAGCCGGGAGCGCGCCTCACAGGAGACGCGCCCCGAGCACGCTGCCACGGCTGATCGACCCCGCTCCCACGGGGTCGGAATGCCTTTTCCGCCCGGTGTCGCTGTCGTTAGTCGTCTGAGACGATGACAGCCTTAGCTTTAAGAAAAAAAAAGTCGTAAAAGCGGGACATTTTTGTTCTCGTTGGGAACAGCGGGACGGACAGCCTGAAAGCGGGACAATCCGGGCGGGACGTATGGTCACGTTATATATAACTCAAAGGGAATAAGAAGGAAAAAGTACCCATAATAACGTCTGAGACGATGACAGCCTTACACCAACACAAAAAAAAGTTATAGATTTTTATTGAACTTGGATATTCTTCAGAGCCTAAGCCTAGATTCAGCATTTGCTCAGAGCAATTTACACAAAATAACTCAATCGTAATAATGAATGGCATGTTACGTATCGATAGACCAATTATGTATACAGTGAACAATCGAACTCTTGACCCTTTGTGACCTATGTAGAAATTACCAGACGCGCGGGTGAAATGCGATCCGAGGAGGCATTTGTGGAATTGGCGGAAAATGGACTCCGTAGATCGAGAATAACCAAATATACGGATAGAATTATATCTAATAACTAGCAGCCCGTCCCAGCTTCGCACGGGTATTTAACAAAAAATTAAAAATTATTTTTTTTCGGTCTCGGGGAAAAACCTCTCTTGACGGGTTATCAAGGCCCGGGGGGACCGAGGGATATAAGGGACTCCGGAAAAGATGTTCGACCCACTAAAAAACCCCGCTGTTCTCCTATCGTCTACGCCCGGGCCCACGGATATATGGCCTGCCGATCTCGTGGCCCGGGCCGGCGCCGGCCCACGCTTTGTCTTAAAGCGGGCCCCTTCTAAAGTGCTGGCGCCAGGGGGTCAGGGTTTCGTCCCCCCGGCGCTCTCTTGTAACAACTCTAGGAGTTGAGGGAGGCTGTGGAACAGCACGCGGCCTTTTCCCTCGCGGTAATAGTGCGGGCGGCGGATCCTCCCCCGAGGGGCCGCCCGCGGCCGTTTTCTACGTCGGCCGGAGATCGTTGCCCGCCCTCCGGCGCCGACGACGCGGCCTACGTTGGCGGGAGGGGAGTGCGGTGGCGGACTCCCGCTCCCGTTCCGCCGCCTCCCTTGCAGACACTACTGCCTCGCAAAAGGAGGCGACGGCCGTCCATCCAGGATCGCCCCCGACCATGGAGAGAACCAGGGCCGGGAGTGACAGGTCCGCGGCCAATTCCGGACGGGACTCGCATCCCCGTCGCGTGCTAGTCAGGCGTGGGTACGACTACCAGACGACACTCCAGAAAAAGCAGAGTCGCCTGACGTCGTAGCCGGCCCAGCAAGACCAACCGACAGCGAGGATGCAATTCCCGCCCCGGGAATACTCTGTGCAGGCGCAGTCGAAATAGGCATGGTTTCGACTACCAAATCAGGTCCCAGGGTAGAACCCGGGACCCCAATCAGTATTCGCAATCATCCCACCGGGGACCACGCCACGAACAGAGAGCTAAGTTGGAAAGGATGTAAGCGGAAAGAAAGGTAGGACTCTGTCGCCTCGAACGGAGAGGGGAGTGAAGCGACGGATGCTCGGGCACCTCGGGTACGCACACCCGTGCACTCCTCGGACAGAGGAGCGCCCCTGAGGGCAAACCCTTCTATTTGCGTCAGGGTACTAAAAAAATAAAATTATAAAGAAAGAATATTATTATTTCTATGAGCTTTTATTTTAATGATTTTTTTTGTTATTACTTTTTATTTATTTTTCGTTATTTTTTAATAAGTATTCTAATTTTTGTAAAAACCCCAGTGACGCACGCCTACATTGCATAAGGTGCTGCTTAGCTAGCCGAACAGGGTGAGCGGCTACCACGCAACATTTTTCTAATACTTACATTTTTAAACTCGTGATATCTTTCGAATGGAATATCCGAATTGAATAATTCAAAAAGTTATATAAAGGTATTGAAACAGTTTTGAATATGAAGTAATTTATTTTCATAAGGATTAATACCAAGATCCAAATAAAGAGTCTTTTCTAGGGGCGGCATTTCAATTAAATTTTTAAAATAAAAGAACACTTATTGTGGCATAACTATAATAGTTAGACATATGCTGTCGCGACACTTTTTGTAAATAATGATGTGTTCTGCAAAGTTGTAGTACATTATTTTATTCTATCATCAATAGTTTTCGCAACGCACGCGATTTAAATAATATTTTAGGTAATTTTTTTACACTTTGGGTTACATTATTGGAGTTTTAGTAAGGATCCCTAATTTTTTTGAAAATATAATATAGCCTATGTCACCCGGGGATAGTGTAGCTTCCCAACAATGAAAGAATTTTTTAAATCGGGTCAGTAGTTTCGGAGCCTATTCAAAGCAAACAAACAAACAAACAAACAAACAAACAAACAAACAAACAAACAAACAAACAAACAAACAAACAATCAAATCTTTCCTCTTTATAATAGTAGTATAGATATAGATAATAGTAGTATAGATATAGATATGTAGGATATGAGAACAGATTTCCGCGAGGTCGTATAACTTACAGAGTATGTTATCTAACAATTCATAGATTACCAATAAAAGTTTGGAATTTTCTGTAAAAGTCAGTTAATTTTTCATTATATTAAAAACTCAGATAAGTTCGGTAATGATGTCATTGTGACAACAATAGCCATAATTTGCATATCTAAAGCATTTTTAAATGCATATTACTTGTTGGCCAGATTTATTTTAGTGTTCAAGGAAGTGGCCAAGTGGACAAGTTCAGTGGCCTTTAAAAACCAAACTATCATTTTATTTTGCCGCTATGCACAAAAAGGCGCTTTGCCTTCAACTCAACATCAGACCCAAAAATGAAAGATTAGAATGCAACTGGGATTAAAAGCTTGAAAGAAAACATAAAGGAAGCAAGCAGAGCTTTTTAAATGTAAGTCAGTACCTTGCAGTATGTAAAATCCTTCGTAGATTTTTTTTTTATAAACACAATTGGCAGACAGACATTGAGTCCAGCAACTATTCGCATCATACAAACGCCCTCCGTGGGGATCAAACACGGCCGTAATAAACTACTTAAGTAGCCACTGAGTGTATTATTATGTACAAACATAACATTATGACAATTCACCCAGCACGCTCCCCAAAGCAACATACTGCTTGTGTTTTGGGTACTAGACAACTGATATACTACTTATACACTTTTCTTTTGTTAATAAATACATATTTTTAATGTTTATGTATAATGGGTTACTACCCAGACTCGAGACGAGGATCGAACGCATAACCCTAAAAAAAATCCGTGTGGTGCCCTTTCTTTTTTGTTCTTGAGAAGGAAATTCTTCATGCATACCCAACCACTTGGGGGTTCATAGCGAAGTAGTGTGGGGCCCCCATGCAAAACGCCCGTGGTTCTGGTATACCCACTGAAACAACCCTAGTGTTTCTCTACTGCCCGCACCCCGATATGCTAACACGAGCGTCTCGCAATCGGGCAATGGTGCCCTTAGCTGTCTGTGATTTATGAGGAGTAATATATAATAATAATATATAATAATACATATAATAATAATAATACATTTGTCGATTTTAACGACCGAAATGGGTTGTCCTTCCACACGACATGGTAGTAAAACAGAACGTGTACAATAAAATATATTTGTACATACATATACCACACAAATGCTAGTGAAAGCCATAGCTATAAAAGTGGCAGACAATAAAACGGCTGTAAAATGAAATGAATGGAGTACCACACGTCACGGGATATCTACAATAAGTATGGTACTCAAGGAGAGCTGGGTCCCATATATTGTATATAGAGGTCGTTTTATTTGCAAATTACAACATTACATTTTCTTGGCTATCAAATAATTTTGCATAATATGTACATGTATATTTTTTATCACTCGTATAATGCCCAAGTATATGAGATTAATTTAAATCATTTGATCTTACTCGTTGAAATGGAGAAATCGCTATACATATATTATGATGTGAAGAGGGAGTATTTGAATATAAGTTTTGACGCTTCAAGTGTCTAATAAATTATAATTTAAAAAACTAAAAAAACGCTTTTATATAAAATCAAACTAAAAGGTAAAAAATAATTTTCAATAAATTTAAATTAAGGATAATGTGATTATCATAAAAATGAATTTTATTATAAAAAAAGTGTGGGGTGCTTGTTGTCAATTGTTATAATATATTTTACTGACATATATTGGTAGTAGTCATTTTGAAAATACCTTAAAAGCACCCCACGTTTTTTTACAATAAAATTTTTTTTTTTTTGGTAATCACACTAGGTATCCTTAATTTAAATTTATTGAAAATTAATTTTTACCTTTTAGTTTGATTTTATATAAAAGCGTTTTTAATAAAAAAAATTCAACTGTAATTTTTTTTTACTTTTTGGTTTGATTAATTATAAAATAAAAGCGTCTAAACATAATTTATTTATTGTCAATTCCCAATCGGTAAATGTTTTTATTAATTTAACGCCATCTTCAGGTACTGTTATTAAATTAACTCCAGATGGCGTTTCGGCTCAATTTTGAATTTTGATTGTTCAAAGTGGGTAAAAATCGAGTCGAAATCCGAAATATCGAAAAATTATTGCATTGTCATCGGTCCTTGATAAGTGTGCAAAGTTTCAAATCAATCCGTAGTTTTGAAAGGGGTGAAAATCACGTTCAAATATTCCTTTACATAGATAGATACATACTCGTACATACCAAGCTAATAAAAGCGTTTTAAAAATGGATTAATTCAATTGAAATCATATATTTTTTATATTTCACGTTGGTAACATCAGAAGCATACTGAACGCGCTGAGACGCCTTGAAGAGAAACTGGAACCTGGTTACTAGTGCCGGAACGCAATACATGTCATTATAGCGGCATGTTTTAAAATTAGGGGTGGTTGCCATCCAGTCGGGCTTAGAGCCTTACCACCAGCTTGGTTGTTTAGTTTAGTTAACTTGGCTTGTTTTGTCACCTTCTACGTAAGTCCGCTCCTGACTGCAGGGGGTTAGTATTCTTAATACGTGCGTGCACGTAACATATCATTTATTGCATAACTAGTAATTTTAATGTCTCAAAGCTAGTTGTATAAATCATATTAAAATCTAGTTTTTATTCCATGCTAGCCTTTCTCGTCCACTTTGCTGGTCGAATAACAGAAAAAACTAAATCGTAAAATATAAGAAGTTTTCATACGCAAGCGCGCTACACCGCTTGCCCCACTCCTCCGCGGCAAGAAAAAAACACACACATCACTGAACACTTGATCACATAAAAATCGTTGTTTCTTAAAACTTTAATAACTTTATATTAAATGAAGATATAGCAATATTTTTTTAAATAAGGGCCAAGTGCCAAATAAATAAACCTTAGAAAATTTAATTGAAATACCAGGGGCTTTGCCGTGTTTCGCACACTAGACCTCTATAGTTTTATTTATATAAAAAATATGTATCAATAACGGCTGTCAAAAATATGAAAAAATATTATATACAGTTAAGTTATGAAATCCACAAAATTACAGTATAATTAAGATTAATAGTAAAAAAAATTATTTGCAATCTAAATATAATTATTAATAGATCCTTAAAAAGTAGAACTTTTTAGAATAACTACGACAAAGACGATGTTTGCGTTAATTGAGCAATTTATTCCTGATGAGCAAGAGTAATGATACAAATTGAGAGCATCTGCAGGGGGTCGCATACGAGTAAATGCACTTAATAGCTCTCCAGCAGCGAGTCATAATTGGAAATTATAATAATACTATTTTAATGGGTTATAATAATTTTAGTATAATGTTCAAATACCTATTCATTGCATCATTTTCTGGAGCTTTCGTTACAAATTACGAGTATAATAACAGCCAACAATGCCGTATTAGCAATAGTCTAGGAGTCTAGGACCTCCCTTAAAAGGAAACGAACAATATATGTACCCCCCACTCTTCTTACGATAATTTCCTTCACCGTCGGTACGTAGGAATTGTATTTTAATATGTACATCAGAAGAAAAACTGCTTAAACCGTGTATGCCATCGTGAGATTCGAATCCGTAACTTCGAGATTAGTCTCAGAGTGTGATGCCACTTAGCTACCGCGCACCTAACAGTGTAAACCTTTGTTTCAAGTTCTGTCTTCTATACAAATAAATAAAATTGGAGTGTCTCTTTGTAATATTAAAATAACCGCTTTTTACTAAGTGCATTCGGACGTATACACGGTACATATACCAAAACAAATTGTTTTACAATTTTTGTCTGTCAGTTTGTTCCGGCTAATCTCTGAAATGGCTGCACCGATTTTGACGGGACTTTCACTGGCAGATACCTGATGTAACAAGGAGTAACTTAGGCTATTTTTATTTTAGAAAAAAAAAATAGTTTTTGTTAAAAATGATAAGTTTCGGAAATTTTAACTTCCAATTTAAGTTGACCTCAGATTTATATAATCAATCATATGAAATAGGGCTTGGGCTGGATTATGTAAGTTCGAACGCACGTATCCCGAGGCGCGTGGCGTAGTTGCATTCGATAACACTGACTGTTTGCATATTTCCTTTATTTATATTTTAGGGTTTATAGGGTTTGTAATCCAAAATAAACCATAAGGTATATCCACAAAAAATGCTGCCCAGTCACTATTCCAAGCGGACGGAGTCGCGGGCATAACTAGTTAAAGAATATATTAACTTGAGAGTTGAAAAGTACTCTTCACAAGAATACAGACTTAGGTACTCAAACTTTTTCGACGAACGGATGGTACTCAATCACGCTAGAACGAGTGAATTGAATCGGACGTAAATGGCACAAAAGATATATCTGATTAGCCTGGAATAGTACAAAGACTACCTTAATTCTAGAAAGAGTACACAAAAAAATTCCATGCATTTAATTTGTGAATATACGAATCATATTTCGTATATTATATAATAAGTATTCATTACGAATAATCAAACTGTTAAAAAATCCCTAGACGTGTACCAAAGTTACACAACTTCCGAATAGGTTCATCGGTGATTGATATCATTGAACAAGCATGGTCTAGTTTCATCACTCCAATGTAATATTCAGTGGAAATGTCTAAAAAAGATTAACGACGGTTTTCCTTAAACAAACCAGCCAGTTGCCAGTTCCTCAATTGATCGCCAATGTACAGAGATAAACCACGCGAACGTCTAAACAATGTCCGAACGAGGGAGAGAATTATCGCCGCGCTATTAAAAGATTGTGGTTGTACATGTGCGAAACCTATATGTGCAGCGGAAAAGATAAAAGCGTTTTTTATTCCGTTTTTACAAGCAATTCATACAAGTTGCACCCGAAGCTCTTCTCTATTCATAGGGCTGTATCTCTCTGTATAACTCTTACGTCGATGACTTATCGTCCATCCTGATCCTCATCCTGAGCAAAAAGTTATTTTTTATAGCTGAAGTTCAGCGGACATGCAAAGGATCCATCCGATAGCAAGTGGTCACTGTCGTCTATGGAAGTTTGCAACACTAGAAGCATTGCCAACGCGTTGCCGACCCTTAAGAAATTCTATAACGCCTTTTTTAAATATCCCCATATCGTATTGCGATGAGAAAAACTTAGCCGAAAGTTCATTCCAAATCCGGACTTACAAGAAAAGGTATGAAATAGATGTGGCCGAAACTATAGCGGTTTAGTATTTCGTATGATCATTTTTTTTGGAAGGTGGAAACGCTTGCCGCACACCCCGACGCGTGGGAACGGGCGGCGGGGTAGTGTGGGAATCTTCGTGCAATGAGCCCGTACGTCCTCCTCTCTACTCTGGGGGACGCACATCGCTGGTATACCAACTAAAATCACCCCGGTGTTCCTTCGAGTGCCTTGAGTGTTGACCCATTTTCACGGGTCTTTTCAAAGCCGGGATATGCTGAACCCATGCGTCTTCTTTCTCACGCAAGGGTGATCTCGGCGCGCGAAAGACACGCGCGTGCTCCTCTCTCGGCCATGTGTGCGGGCTGCAGCCCTTTCCCAGGGGGCAGTGCCCACGACCGTTCACTACGGTGGCGGTCTGTTGCTAACCTCCGACGACGAGTGTTCCTGCGTGAGCAAGAGGGGAGCCTGGCGCGCTCCCTCTTCTTCTTCTTCGCCTCCTTCGTGGACATAACTGTTTCGCAAAATACTGGGTTAACTCTACAACTTTGATGCGGGGACTATGTTATACGGCTAACAAAAAGAGTGTTTTTACTGGTAAGAGTTTTACTTTAACTGGAAATATTTTAATGCTATTCTTCATATTTCCTCAGACGGTTTCTGTAACACTCAGAATCATATTTTATGATTTAAAACTGCTAAGCAAACATCATTACAAGTCGTAAAAGATCAAACGCTTCAATAAAACTTGTTTGAGTAAAAACATTTAATCCTAAGAAAAAACTAAGAACACATAAGAACTAGCTAAACAAAGTCCTTTGAACAATGTTAGTAATTATATGCTTCTTCACTGTACAAGGTGCATTTGCAACATTCACTTCGACGCTGTAGTAACCTTTGAAGTGCACTTTACTCTAAGTTATGCATTTACAGCGTACGTGTGTATATTTATAAATGGCAAGATGTCACTGTCAAGACATAAGACACTATGACTGGAAACGAATGTCGATTTCCAGTACCAGCCATAAACGAACAGCTCATATCAAAAAACTGCTCCGTTATTACATTAACGAGGCGGACTTTGCCAATGAGCTATAGTAAATGTGGCGATCACAATGTGGCTAAAAAAATTGAAATATATCACATTAAAAGTATTGTATAATAAATATTTATAATTGTTAATATATATTTAAAATGTATATGTACAGGGTGACTTTGACCAAACCGTCCAAATTCACACAGAAGAATCTTTAGTACAAGTTATGAGAAACATGTATTTTAGTTTTGTATCACATAGTACAAAAATGTTGAGTAATGAGCATCACAGTCATTCAAAGAACTCGCAATTTACATAATACGGCGCGAGAGTGTCAATGACCTCTCCATCTGACCTAGTAAAAGGCCGAGGACGGCGGCATTGCACCGGGCGAGCGAATACGCACTACTCATTTACGCGGGAGAGACAGAGACAGGTAATAACAGGTTAACGTACGAAGGTTGCACCATAGGACTATTCTGTACGATTGAATTAATAATCATATATGAAATATTTTATGGTGAAAATTTGACATACAATTTTTTTTTGCAAAAATGGGTTCCTTAAATGGTGTTTAGTGCGTAAAAAAAATTTGGACGGGTTAATAAAAACGTGTTAGTGACCAATTGGGGCATAAAAGCAGAGAACGCAAAAATGATGCGGCAAAAGGAAAGAAAAATAATTTTTTAGCCACGCTAAATAAAGAACAGTAGTCCTATGTAAAAAAAAGCGGACAAGGATGATTTGTGTTTGAAGATATGCAATATGCGATTGTGTTTCGATTGAAGATCGAATATTACAAGAAAATCAATAGAACTGTAATAATCCCTAGTCATATCATCTGTAGTAAAACAAAACACATAAAACCCGTTTATATTACGCAAAATATAAAATGATCGTAGTATTAAGCACCGAGGAAATGTTAGCACATAAATTCTCTTGTCGTAAAACTGTTAACATCTCGCGATAATGAGTACCAACACAATAAAGATCTGTTATTAAAATTAGTATTATATACAAATATTTAAAGAAACTAATAATATGTGATATTATTTAATTTATATAAATGTTATACGTACATGGCAGCTATTACACTAGGAGACTAATTAATAGAGTTCGATTAGGCAGTTTTGCTCGCCTACTTTGCATAACTGCCATATACTGCAGGGGCTGCTTTTATCCGTGCAGGGGCGGAGAAAGAATACTAACCCCTTCGGCCGGGGTCGGCCTGTCGTAAAAGGCAACAAAAATACCCAAGCTCGGTGGTAGGGCTCCAAGTCCGTCTGGGTGGCAACCACCCTAGTTCGATTTTTGTATTTTAATATATATTTGTTTACAAAACAAACGTTTATAACGTTTTTCATCCATGTAGGGGCGAAGTAAGAGTACTAACCCCTGCAGCCGGGGTCAACCTGTCGTACAAGTCGACAAAACAACCCTCACGACGTGATTGGGCCCAACCTTGGTATATAAGTATGCCGCCATAACAATCTTGTGTTGTGTTTCAGCGTAAGTGACCAGGTTCCAGTACCACAACGCGGATAGCAGTGTGTTAACTATGCCCCTGGCGTTGCAAACACCTATAGACGACGGTAACTGCTAAATTCTAAGAGGGCCGTTAGCCTGTCTGCTGTTCTACAGCAATAAAAAAATACTGGCAGTAAAGCATCGTGAGGAAACCTGTATACTGAAATCACCGGTATGTGCAACTCGCTAATTCGCCTTAGACAAGCATTTCCTTTAAGGGGAGCCCGAGCCCAGCAGTGGGACATGAGCTATTATTTATTTTTTATTTTATATTAATAAAAGAATATTACGAATAAATAACGAGCCTACGAAATTAGGTATTGCAAGAATCGAAATAAAAAGGATAAACATAGTAATGATGCTAAAATTACCAGCCAAAGGTTCCTGGTAGTTTAATACAAACAGAATTAAGAGTTTTTTTTAATTACTGAAATGCTTCATAAAAATATTGAGAAAACAACTGATAAAATTATCTCGTGTATCGAATATACTTATATAAGATATCATACAAAATATATGTTTTAAATTACTAAAAATAAAGAGTTTATTCTCAGTCAGATATTTCAACTAGTATTGCAAATCTTTCTAAGATTAATTGATGAACTAGGATGAAATTATCGATTTCTTACTTGCTTAATGTGTTTTCATCCAAAACGGCGGGTTAGTTACTGAAAATTCCTATATCTCCGTGAAATCAGGCCTCCTATGTAAAAATAATGACACCGACGCGAGGTCGCAGGGTTAGTAGCCCGTCGGTGCGGCCGTTCACATCTATTCAATGCAAGAATGAAAATCGAGGCATACACTTCGGAGATAACTAATAATAGTATTTAATATTCTCTTTTTCAATTAAAATCAGCAGTAACGTGTAATAAATTAATTCGATAAAATTAATAATGCAACCTTGAGACGTTTGACACTTAGTAAATATAAATGTGACACAATATGACCCGTAAAGATAGGTTAGTGCATTATTAATAGACATGAGATTTATTAATCAATAGCTGCACTTATAACGCTTTGCCACTTTATTATATTATGATATGTAGCATAAACTAACAATACTAACATAATTGTAAGTGAAAAATTGTTACCAATCCATTAACCAACTATGGGCTTTGTCCGAAATAAATGATTATTATTATTATTATAAAATTATGCTTATGAAATTTGGAGATTAATATTTTGTAGCTCAAAGCACGCATTGGCCATTTAGGCCGCCGTGATGTCCCGCCGCTCACATAGGCCTGCGTGCTCCGGCGGCTAACTCCACGCCACCAGGAGGTAGACGTTCCCGCGAGTTCATGCTGGGGTATATAGCCTAGACTCGCCACACAAGCCCCCCTGTACAAGGGGTAAAATATTCCATACTTCAACGCACGTTTCATTTATTTAGCTTTATGCATGCGATATTTTAATAATCAGTTATATTGGTGCTTCCACTTACTGAAGTCCTATTACCCGTGTTACTTTCACGAAGGTTCCTTGAAAAGCTGTTATCTTTCTAAAGGTTAACGACATAAAATCTTTCCATATTATCATATTGAAATAGAGCAAAGAACTTAAATAAAGCTCTACCAAAGTATAAAATTTAACTGAAATTATTTTCATTTCAAAAGTTTCTTGATTTGTATTCTATTGTTAGTAAAAATAAATATAACATAAAGTTGCAAAGTGTATTGAACTATGAAACTTTTTAAAGAGTCGCAAGTTTGCAATGAACTCTGCATTATTCGGGTGTCTTTGTCCTTCCAGTCTGTTTCGGCGTCCTTGCTACATTTCTTTATTTTAGGGGTCCATGACCGAAAGCAGCCCCGTCCTTATCGTTCTGTCTTAATTCATCGCACTAAATATTTTTAGGAGCCCATTCATAAATAAGGCTGATGTGTTTTAAAGAGATTTTTGATGTCCCTTAGGAATAAGGTGACACTCTACGAAATCTGCATCCGGCCGATCATGGCGTACTCGAGTGTAGTCTTCGCCCATGCCGGCAAACGCTACATCCAATCGATACTGAAACTGCAAAACAAGTTCTTACGCATAGCAGCCCAAGCGCGCCTCTACATGCGTAACGCGGACCTACACCGCGACCTGGAACTCCTTCCCGTGAAGGAGTACATGGCTTCCCTCTCGCGATCCTTCTTCGGTCTCGCTCCCCACCACCCCAACCCACTGGTGGTGGTGGAGACGGTCAATTATACGCCCAACCGCTGAGCTAGTCACGCGCGTCGTCGCCCGCGAAACGTGCTCACGGACACACCGACCCCATCACAAGAACGCTGAAGCGAATGTTCTTGCGGACGCAACCCCCCCAGTCCGGCATGGACCAGCCCGACGCAATAGGTTTAGGGACACCTTCCGCCCCCCATAACCTGTAGACGCACACAATCCACACACTACACAAATACACGTAGAATAGATGAGTTGCGGGAGAGTTTCTTTCGCCGTTTCTTCTCCCCCAGCTACAAACACTCTGAAACGGTAGTAGATTAGTATAGGATCGGCTTCACCGGTGGAGCCGATAGTCCCCAAGCAAAGTATTCTTGCCTTTCGTGGCTGCTCTTCGTTTGTTCCCCATGCAGCATTCGAGCCAGGAGCTCGCTGCCACGGCTGATCGACCCCGCTCCCACGGGGTCGGAATACCTTTTCCGTCCGCTGTCGCTGTCGTTGGTCGTCTGAGACGATGACAGCCTTACACTTAACAAAAAACAAAAAGAGATTTTTATTTATTTAAGTTGCGTAAGATATTAATATATTTTGTATGATTTAAAAGGTTCTACAAAATATTAAAACGTCTAAAGAGACGGTGTATACCATATTGCAATCTTAAACATTACGCTAAATTATAAATAAAAGTAAGGAATAAAATATTATACAAAATATTGCAGGAATTATTGAGATTGCACGTTGTGTGATCATATTTGATTAACATTGGGAAACAATAACAGTTAATTTCCTTTCCGTTAGGCTTGTATCCAGAGCTTATTTATTTCAGATCCTGATTTGGGTAGATTTCCTTCCATGACATTTTATGGTAAGTCTCCTCAGCAAAGACCATTAAGAGAGTATAATAAATGGACGTGGCTTAATTTTTAGCTTTGTAAAAATATTGCTTAGTCAGGCCGTTAAGTAGGACGGGATTATATTTATATATTTATGAAAATAGTTAAGAATGACGTGCCATCATTATTTATCAACCTACAAACCTTTCAGTTCAAATTTAAAATTATCATTATTCTAAAGAAAAAATATTAAAACTAACCAAAAGCCTAATAATGCACATGTAACAAGTCACTGTGGGGAGCGCGCGCCCTGAATACTGCATGGCAGCAATGCCATGTTGGATAGCAATGCTTATCTTCCGCGACGTGAAGTAATCCCAGCCATATATAATCAAAAATAAAACATACCATGTATGTATAAAGTCATTAATGTAATGTACAAACTCATTATACATTTTCAAAGTTACAAATAATTTTTTGGGCAAAATAAAGCAAAAATGATTGATCTTGGCATATTTTAAACATATCATCTGAAAAAATACTAGTTAAATCAATTGTGACAATATTCAAATACGTAGATATATTTATTTTGTTAAAACATCCCTTGTCATCTATACAAATAAATAAACTTGGTGGGTCTGTTTGTAATATTAAAATTACCGCTTTTTACTAAGTGCATTTGGATGTATACACGTGTACCGTGTACCAAAATACCTTTTTTTACAATTTTAGTCTGTCTGTCTTGTTTGTTTCGGCTAATCGCTGAAATGGCTGGACCTATTTTGACGGGACTTTCACTGGCAAATAGCTTTTTTTTTTTTTTTTTTTTTTTTTTTTTTTTTTTTTTTTTTTTTTTTTTTTTTTTTGGTCTCGGGGAAAAACCTCTCTTGACGGGTTCCCCCGGCCCGGGGGGACCGAGGGATATGTGGGACTCCGGGATTTTTCCGACTACCCACTAAAAAACCCCGCTGTTCTCCTATCGCCTACGCCCGGGCCCACGGATATATGGCCTGCCGATCTCGTGGCCCGGGCCGGCGCCGGCCCGCCCTTTGTCTTGAGGCGGGCCCCTTCTAAAGTGTTGGCGCCAGGGGGTCAGGGTTTCGTCCCCCCGGCGCTCTCCTAACAACTCTAGGAGTTGAGGGGGGCCGCGGAACAGCACGCAGCCCTCACCCTCGCGGTAATAGTGCGGGCGGCGGGTCCTCCCCCGAGGGGCCGCCCGCGGCCGCTTTTTACGGCGGCCGGAGGTCGTTACTGGCCCTCCGGCGCCGCCGGCGTGGCCTGCGTTGGCGGGAGGGGAGTGTGGTGGTTGACTCCCGCTCCCGCTCCGCCGCCTCCTTTGCGGACATGACTGCCTCGCAGAAGGAGGCGACGGCCGTCCATCCAGGATCGCCCCCGACCATGGACAGAACCAGGGCCGGGAGCGACAGGTCCACGCCGATTTGGGCGACGAGGGCGCGGCGCTCCTCGCGCCACGCAGGGCACACGGCGACAGTGTGGTTCACCGTGTCCTCCTCGTCGCCCGCGCCACAGTGGTGGCACCCTGACGTCATCTCCCGCCCTATGCGACACAGGTACCTCCCGAAGCAACCATGCCCCGAGAGGACCTGCGTCAGGCGGAAGGTCAGGGCGCCGTGGCGCCTTTCCAACCATTCAGCCAGGACGGGCCTCACCGCTTCGATGGTGGCGAGGCCCGCGCTGGGGTGCGCGAGGCGCTCCTTCCACTCCACCATGAGCACCACGTCGCGCAGCTCCGCCCGCTTTGCCTCAACTTCGCGAGGCGCGGGGCGAGAGCCACGCTCGGCCGCGTCCCGGCGCCACTGGTACAACAGCGCCAGGACCCGGGCCTCGAGGTCCCATGGTGGGGATCCGGCCAGCAGGGAGGCCGCTTCGAAGGACACCGTGCGGTATCCCCTTATCGCCCTGACGGCCAGGACGCGCTGCGGCCTGCGAAGCAGCGCCGTCGTTTTGGCCGTCAGGCGATCCGCCCAGATCGGGGCCCCGTAAAGGGCCATCGACCGCACGGTTCCCTCAAAGAGCCTGCGGCACACTGCGCCCGGCCCGCCGATATTCGGCAGCAGACGGGAGAGTCCCGCCGCCGCCCGAACTAGCCTCGGCGCCAGGCGCTCGAAGTGTGCCGCGAAGTCCCATCGCCCGTCGAGCACCAGTCCAAGATAATTCATGGACGGCCCGACGGCGATGTGGACGCCTCCTACCGTTATGCTCAGGCCCGGTGGCGGCCTCTGACGGGGCCCGTAAAATATTACGGCCTCCGTCTTGTTCAAGGCCACCTCCAGGCCTAGTCGCCGGATTCTTGCCACTGTGTGCGCCACCCCAGCCGTGCCCAGAAGGCACGCCTGGCGGGGGTTCCTCCCGCGCGCTGTGACGAGCGTGTCGTCGGCGTAACAGATGACGCCGACGCCGGGGAGGAGTGCCCCCCTCAGGACCCAGTCGTATGCGATGTTCCACAGCAGGGGGCCCAGGACCGACCCCTGTGGAACACCGCACACGACGTCTCGCCGACTTTGCCCACCCTGGACCGGATAGACGACGGCACGATCACTCAAATATGCCCCAACTATGCGACGGAGGTAGGGAGGCACCCGATGGTACTTGAGCGCCTCCCGCACGCAGCTCCACGGCAGGGTGTTGAAGGCATTGGCGATGTCGAGTGACACCGCCAATAGCACCCTACCTCGAGCAACTGCGTCCCCCGCCTGGCTCCTCAGACGCGTGATTGCGTCAATAGTGGAGCGCCCCTGGCGGAATCCAAACTGTTCGTCTGCCAGGTTCGGCCCCTCTGTCTCTAGGTGCCGGACGAGGCGGTCTGCGAGGATCCTTTCGAAGATCTTCCCCACCTCGTCCAGCAGCACGATGGGCCGATAGGCAGACGGTGAGTCCGCCGGGCGCCCCTCCTTCGCGATAAGGACCAGCCTCCCCGTCTTCCATCTGCTGGGAAACCGGCCCGATCGCAGACACGCGTCGAAGAGCCTCAATAGTCGGGGCTCCAGGACGTCGTGGGACAGAACCCACGCACGCCCCGGTATGCCGTCGAGGCCGGGGGCCGTGTTCTTGGCCTTCAGCCGCAACATCGCTGCCCCCAGCTCAAATGGCAAATAGCTGATGTAACAAGGAGTAACTTAAGATACTTTTATTTAAAAAAAAAATAGTTTTTGTTAAAAATGATAAGTTTCGGATTTTTTTAAATCCAATTTAAGTTGTCCTCAGATTTATATCATCAATCATATAAAATAGGGTTCAGCTTAGGCTGGACCTTGTAGGTTCAAACGCAACTTGTATATTTCATTTATTTATATATTAGGGTTTATAGGGTTTGTAATCCAAAATAAACCATAAGATATATCCAAAAAATGTTGCCCAAAGCCACTATTCCACGCGGACGCAGTCGCGGGCACAACTAGTTGGCTAATATAAACAAAATTAATTAGATAAACAATAATTAATTCTAAGCAATATTGCTCTTTATTAGTCTCATCTAAACTATATTAATAGTCACAGGATAATAATGATAAGCGTTAATGTGCCCTCAATGTTTAATTAAGGCACTTAATTAAGCATAGCCAATAAAATAATTCGGTCAATTTTCTACTGAAAATATGAGATAACGGTGACCTTAAGGGCTATTTTGGTAGCTTGTTACTTAAAAAAGTGTGTAACATGGAGCAGAATATTCATTTATGGTTAGACTCTAGTTAAGAATAGTTACTTTATAGAAGCTATTAAATGTGTTAAATATTAAACCTTTTTTGAAAAAGTATTCATAAAAAAGTACTCTGTAGCCCTTTTTAGGAGAATTTCGCGACGGATTATGAAATTTGGCACATTTATTAAAGTCTATTGATGGAGATGTGTTGAAAACTAACATATTTATATAACAATTTTTAAAAGATATAATAAATTGCAAACACATATGTATAACTACCACAAATACTATTTTGTTAATGGTTAAAGTCCGTGGTCAAACTGAGATAACATAAAATAAATAAATGTCAACAATCATCACATTTATAATAATGTGATGGAGTCAATTTGAATAATCTCATAGTTTGACTAATTAATAGATATTTGCGCTGTATATAGTGAATAGTAACAACAAATGAGGTGCATAATAATAATAATAACACAAAGTGAGTACATAAATCCAATACCATTTCTCAAGACGTCTATTCTGTACTTTGAACCTTATTTATTACAAGAAACATTTGTTACTGTTATTGAATAAACATTGTATGGTAGCAAGTTTACGTGTGCAAATATGATCATGTATAAAATTATATTTTGTATTCCATTAAGAACACAAAGGGTAGTCGAAAATATATAAGTATGTACATAATTTGTTTCAAACATCTTAAAATGTTTGCCTTATCTTGTAGCAGAACCTGATACGTCTATCATTAGTTTTTAATTGTACCATTCATTTCAACAACAGGCAGTATGTTAATGCACGTAGTATTCTATCTCTATCTAGCTTAGCTTTCGAAACCGGGAATGAGCTGTATGGAAATAGTATAAATATTGGAAATTCTATAATTATCTATCCTACAAATAATAATGTAATGTAATAATGTACAAAATGTAATCATTATTCAAAATATGTCGCGACATAGCCTATATCTTTCTCCAAGGTACAATTATCTCTATACCGAAATTCATCAAAATTGGTTCAGCAGTTTAGGCATGAAAACGTAACAGACAGAGTTACTTTCACATTTATAATACTAGTATTTAGTATGGATAATAAATTATCGTTATGCATAATTACAAATAGCACTTGTGATAATACAAAAATGCATAGCACAGTTTAATTAAACTAATAGCAAGCTAAATGGAACTTACCATACATTCATTTCCATTAAACTTAATGTAGACCGCACATTCATTAAACTATAACCTTAATAACGGTAAGTGTTCTGTGATTAATTAATACAAATCTTTCAGGCCGTTTGGATCTTCGTACGTTGTGACAATTTATACTATAATTATATTGCAAGTAATAACTGCGAGTTTCAAATTATTTGGAAAAAGAAACGGTATTCTAATAAATTTATTTATTACCGTAGGGTCTGTTGGTCGTGAATATTAACATTAGTAGTATTATTAAAACATACTTAAAACAAAATGTATTTATAATTCTAGTTTCAAATCTAGAACATAACAAAAAACAGGCTTTGGTTTGATCTTAGAATAAAAATACAAGAAAATATTCCGAAGCAATAGTCAAAGATAACAATATATGTATAACATAATTTAAACAAAACTCAGACTTAAAATGTCAAAGCCACAAAATCCTTTCAACTAGTAATAAAATTAAATCCATCACAATTGTAAAAAAAAGGTAGATACAACAAACTTATTTCCAAACTCAGTCTCGGTCTCCAGCGGCCTCGAATATGCCACAAATGTTTTTGTTCAAAGAAACCTTGTAATAGGTCAACAGACAAGGGATCTTGGGTAAGATTGAATTGGAATTATTTTATCACCCTTCGCTGATTCTTAAAAAAGATGTCTTTTGTGGAAGCAGTTTGGATTACTATATGAAATAATTGTACGACACAATTACTCCCAGTAACATAGGGAAGCTGACACTGAAAGAGAGAAGCGTAATAAGTTTGAGGACCAAAAGTAAAGCATCTATAACGTGCCCTAATAAAAAATAGTTTTTGTGTCGGTTGTACCCGCAAATTAATTTTTATAATGATGAGATATTCGAAAAAATCAAAAAGATGTTCTACTTTACTGTTGCAATATTTTTCTATCTATATTGATAGCTGTAGTCAAGAAATTTTGTTCTGTTATCATTTACTCAAGCAACCCGTCGACTATGAGCAGTGTGCCCACACCAATAAATTGCGTGCTCTTCCGTGGCACTTCATTTACCTGATACCCAGAAGGCAATATATAAAGTAAGACGTAGCTAAAACTAATTATGAAAGATGCGGATACCGTATGACTTCCCAAACCCAAAAGGAAATGTGACGCAAAAGGTATCCTTTGCTTTTGTCTGTGAAAATTAACATTCGTTTTATGGTATTTTGCTAATCCCTTTTTTTTTCGGAGAAAATGTTTAATGCATTGTTAGTTCCTAGGAAAATGGTGGGACAGGCCTATCTTCAACTTTTGCCGTCACCAGATAACCAAAGAAGATTATAGACTGATTCTTTATGTTATTAGATGATATTGTCCCCCGGACTTATTTTACAATTGCTTTAGGACAGCAGACAGGCTGACAGCCCAATATACAATAGTTAGTACTTACCGTCGGATTCCGCAGCACAACACAAAGTTATTAAGGCGGCAATCACCCCTGGTTTCCAAGTAGAAACCACCTCTGGTTTCTACTTTATTGCCTGTTTAGAATATAACGAAGCTTTGTTATTATTTCATGATTAAATGCCCTGACAATCCAGAACTAAATATTAAAAACCAATGTCATTGCAAAGATGAATAGCTGTGTTGCTAATTTTATCTACTTATGAAGATATGTAAAGAAATGTTTATGCCAGTATAAGTATTGTGTAGGTCCAACACTTCTTGGAAGTCGTGAAAGACGACTAATCAAACATTTCTTCACAGGCCACAAGCGCAAAAATAGTATCGCCTCTGCGAAAACCGATTTTAGATCATTTCATCCATTTTTCTTGTAACTCAACTTTCTTCAATATTCCTAGTAATAAAACAATCTAAAACAGAACCCATACGCGGACAGTTTACATAACTATTAAATTAATTCCTTTCAAGCTTCTTATTTTCTTACTTATCCAAAATTTATGTGCTATTTAAAATCATATTGACGAGACGACTGAATAAATATTTGCTATGACGTCACTTATTCTGTTTTACTTTCGCGTCGGTTTAAATCAACACATTCATTCGACACTTTTATTACGTTTTGGCACAATACAATTAACCTTGGACGTGGCCTGTGGAAAAAGGCTCTCGTTTACACTGCGGTGCGATACTGAGATAAGGGTTGAAGGTAGAACAAACATTTTATATCTACAGTCTGGACCAAGGCCATGGCCATTCGTCTCATCACGAAGACTGGCAAAAGTAAATGTGACATAGCTACAAATTAATTGAGAGATTTCAGATTTGAATACAACCCTTTTTTATATCAAGGAAAACTGCGCCTTATCTAAAATTGATGCGGACATGTTGAGTTCTCGGCACTCCCCTACTGCAAATGGTAGCCAGCGGTGATCGCGACGACATCCTCGGTCCCTGAACCTTGACTAATAACTTGAATAATAAGCTTTGGCCATTGCTAGGAAAATCCATTATTCTACCGCCTTCAATCTAATCCAGACATATCACACAACTTTAGAGCAAGCTGTGATGAAGCTATTTAATCGACAAGATCCGAAGTTATGGCATAGAAAATTCTAGTCACTAGCCAGTGTATCGGTCACGTTTGTCGAAAGACTGATTGGTACCCGATTTACTGACACCTACACAATGTTCTTCATTGATTGAAATGGCCTAAACTCAGAGAAGCTTACTTCAAGCATTGAAGTGCTATGGCTAAGGTCGACACTCGTTTTAATTTTCATTGTTTTTAAGTGTATAAAAATGCTTCTAATTTATTGATACAATGTGGTATGGGAACTCCGATTTATACTTTTATGAACCTATTTATAAAATATCACATAAGACAATGCTTGTTCTAACTAAGTAGTGCAAAACCGAATGATTTAATGGTATTATTCATATTACGTTGTTATGAATAGTACATACATATAAACTTAAAAGCATGTAATCAGCCAACTAAGAATATGTTTATGGTAAGGTATATTATTACATTTTAAACAAAGGCAACTGGAATGATAACAAACGATCCCGTTTCTAGCATCGATGAAATGTATTTATTATTCCAAAATATTTTCACATAAATATATTTGCGGAACTTGTAATAATAAATAAATAAAAATATTTCATTTCAATAGTACCTTAATTTGTTTACGCAAGAGAAATTTCGCTGAATGAATGGATAAACAACTTGAATATGCCATAAATAAAGGAGAAAAGTTTGAATAACAATAAATGTACAAATTTCGTCATCCTCAGTGCCGCTATTATCACTTATACAATTTTATACTATCTTGGGACCTTCCAGGGTTAAATAGCTAGGTAAATGTTTACCGTTGGTCTGAGCTTGACAAAATGTTTCCAAACTAGGTTAAGACTTGGTGCAAATTAATATTAATTAATAACTCGGCATTATAATTTTAATGATCAGAATTTGTTTTCGATTAAAATTATAATAAACAATGTTTTCATCATTCCGAGGCCGCGAGTTCAGTTTCCTTGCCTATTTTGCGGAAACAAAGCGGCACATTCCAGACCAATCTAAATTAATGTGAGTTAGATTTTTGTCTTAACTTTTCTCCCGTTGATTTCTCGTTATTTAGGCAACCTAGCAACTATCAATCAACATATAATTTAGACGATTCAATTTATAATATATTTCAGATTAAACTTTTCATAACCTGTCGCAAGCGTTCTTCCAAGTTGGTTGTATTAATATTGAACTTTCGGTCTTGAGATGATAAAAAATAGTATACCCACCATGGGAGGAAAGTAGCTCGTCTCATCCCGCGCCCTTCTCAGACTTTCGCAACTAACATTTCATAAAAAAATTATCGATTAAAAAACGATATACTTATAAATAGTTTACTATCTGACAAAATATTTGACGATTATATAATAAGTACATAAATAATTGTTGGAAAGATCGCAAACTGTGAGATGTTTAATTGAGAAATTTGTGTAATTACTATGTTATTACTACAACAATAAAATAACAATAAAGTGATATCAACTAACTAACGCAATTATTTATATAATAATACATTTTCTTTTAGAGCAGAATTATGAATTACTCGTAGGTTGTCGCAGTAAGTAAATTTAATTCAATATACTTAAATCATATTGTTTGAGCTACGAGGTATCAAAATTGGAAAACATTTTATCTTCGTCCAGAGGTCGCTGGTTTGAATCCCAGGCTGCCTAAGGCAGTTTTTCGAGCTTATTATGCATAACAAAACATAATTATCATGTACAGAAGGTAAAGGAAATCATCCGTCAAGCTACCTTGGACAAACGTTCACGCTGTCCGCTCCCTCTATGGACCTTCCCATAAAGGGAACGAGACCAGCAGTGTAACGTTATAGGCTGTTCTTATTTTAAATTTCATTGTAATCAAGCGTCAAAATCATATTACTACTTTGCCTGATTGAAAATCACAAAGCCGTCTAACATAAGGCAACTTATGAGATTATCAAATTTGCTCAGTATATTTACTCAGTACACGAGTGTTACGTAAGTCTTGGATCAACAACAAACAATATTATAATCTTATTGAAAGCTCACAACGAAATTGAAGGTGTATTTATTATATTATGTAAACAATACGTTCAATAAGATTGTGGATAAAACCGATATGGAATAGAACTGAGTATTTGTTTTAATAATCATAAACATCGACCGATGTGTGCATTTGGGAATGATATAGTAAAATATAAAGATCTCTATACAATGGGATTTGGAATTGTATTTTGTATAAATTGTGAATTAAACTAGACGTAGAGACAAGGCCCTTACCTAAAAATGGGCCTTAGAAGACGAAAGAAGCAATGAATAATTAATTTTAACTAAAAATTAATTGTAATTATTTTTGTAAGAAATAAACAAGCTTTACCGCTTTATTAATTTAGTTTTAAGTTATTTACAATTATTAAAAATATATATTTCATATCTGTCTATAAAACAGTATTGAGAATATATTATTTTATTATTATTACGAATAACTGCAACATGAATATCTTTATAACACTTTTCATGTAATATCATACATAAATATGGTTATTACATAGAAATATATGTTTGTTAAAACCCCTGTTACAGCGGGTTTTTTTGTAGAACTTAAATATAATTAGGCACGATTCAACTTAATAATAAAGAAGATAATGTTTGAAAACTGAAAACCATTTAGTTGAGAACATTTAATAACCTTTCTAAAAGCGAAATATCTGTTGGCAACATTTCGCATTAACAACACTATCTTTCTTTATATTTATAAAGATAATTTCCGCATCTACATTAAAATACTGCATCTCATGAAAACACTTATTCTCTGAAAGCTACTGGGACGTATACCGCCGCATCCTACACTAGATTACGTGAAACACTGCCAAAATGAATATGTTTGCTTGTCCATCGTAAAGCCAGAGGCAGTCTTGGGAGAGCATTACATTATGTTTCGCATGATACATCCAGCCGGAACGTAATAAGGAAATTAAGGCAACATCTCACATCACAAGTTTTATTGAGTGGAAAAATTTTGAAGATAACAAGATCTAAATCCTTCACGGGGTAAAGGATATGAATGTTTTGTTGAGAGCTTCTATATAAAACATTCCCTTGACACGATTCACGCGATTAGTCAAATTATATACATAAAAGACTGAGTATACTTGCTGAGAAAATTCGTAACATATTCAATAATAGATTCACTAGTCGTAAGAGTCGTAAAGTTTTGAAATAAAAATTAGCTTTTTCCTTACAAAAAGAATGTTCTAAATGGATGACAGACACAGTGAACTTTTAAAGTTTGGAGCATTGATTCTTTAAATGATATACGAATAATCTATTTTCATCTTATTATTAATACAAAATCGATTCATAGTTAGGGTACTGCCAAGATGAGAACGATTTTTTATTTTTATTTTAAGAGTTTAACGAGAATTGTCACGAGAAAGAATGATAGAAAGAATTCAGTGAATGTGAGAATGCCAATATTGCAATGATATAACTATGGGTACATAGTATTATCACCATATATGGTAATATCACCGGCGTATGTAATAGGATGTGACGTCTAGAACTGAATGTTATGATTATTAATGCCAAGATATTGACAAATAGAAAAGAAAAAAAATTTGGCATACCGACATTTATTCGTCTGACTACGTATGCACTCTGCTAAAATTAGAATTTAAAATGCAATGGATTGAATAATGACTTCCTTAGTGCTTCTTTTAAAAAAGTTTAAAATAAATAAAGAGAAACAGACGGAGCGTATTTCAATAAAGTGACTGAATGAAGAATAACTTAAAGAAATTAAATAACAAATGAGGTTCTAAATGAAAAGTTATAAATAAATAAAAATTAAAAAATTAATGTGGTTTAATTGTTAATATAAGTAGTGCAGAAGTTTTCCTTCGATAACTTATTAATTTGTATTATTACATTTCAGTAATTTATGTTACGAAGCATGTATTAAAAAAAGAGACACAAGAAGAATTAACAATATCGGTCATTTAATATCAAAAATTGTACATGTAATATTGGACACAATTCTTCGGCTATTGGACTGAATCTGAGGTTTCCATAGACTTTAATTGAAATAAGTATTCAATAAGTTTTCATGTGCTAAATTCTCATGCATTGTATACAAATATTTTGATAAGCATAATTCTCATGTTAATAAAAGCAACAATGATAAATATCAATGTGGTTTTCCACATCTTAAACCAAGAATCCTTAAAATTTACCTGAACCAATCGCCTAAAAACCTAAACTACCTATAAACCTTGTAAAACAGATTCCAATTTAGTCATCAATTCCTGGAATACAATACTTTTTGTGTGTATTTTTTCTAACATTTGCTAGAATCGTATAGTAATTTCACTTGAGGTGAGCGTTCCGACTCTAATCAAATGTTAAAAGGAACCTATTACGTATCAAATCACTTCGATGATTGAATTATCAAAGTATTATAAATATAAAAATACACTATTACAACTCACACAGCGCCTTCGAGTCACAAAATAAGCTAAAGAGCGCATGTGTTTAGCCATTAGTACAAACCATTGTTGTCTAATGACAACTAATACACTACTTTTTTTCTGAGGAACAGCAGACAGACTAACGGCCCACTTTATAGTAAGCAGTTACCGTCGCCTATAGATGTTTGCGACGGTAAGAGTACAGTAACCTAGGTCACTAATGCCGGAACACAACACATTTTATTATGGCGGCATACTTATAGACTAAGGGTAGTTGCCACCCAGACGGGCTTGGGGCCCATCCACGGTTCTTATTTTTACTCCGCCCCCACACTGATGAAAAACGTTATTAACGTTTGTTTTGTAAATAAATACATATTATATACAAAAATCAAATGAATGACTCCTCAGACGTTCTGATATGGGAAAGCCGTTATGTCAAGGACATTTAAAGTAATAATAATGTAATTAAAATAACTATGTGTGTATTTTTAAATAATACATAAATTTAAAACAAAACGGCAAATTCGTGTTTACGACTTCCATCGCAGTCTATTTACAGTAATGCTATCAAAGTATATCATTTCAAACCGGTTAAGTTATGCAGGCGAGAAATAAAAGAAAATTATTCTGCGGTTATCTCACCATTCTCTAGACGATATTGGAAGATCGAATGCGTTCGTCGCAGTAATGGCGTAGTAAATTGTGTTTTTTCCCCCTTGATAACTGAGTTAGTAACTAGAGGCTCAGTAAATGAAGAATTATTATTATACAATGCAGTAATTTTAACGTGTTCGAACTTAATATTCCTTAATATTATTATGTGTTGTAATAATGTACCTATCGAGTATTTTGGTTCTACGTTAGGTAATTCGAGAATGACTAACTGGGTAGAACTACGATACAGAGAATCAATTGGCAGGCGATTTGTCGAAGGAGGCGAATAATGAAAATAGTAATAAAAGAAACAAAATGATCATAAACGGGTATATGTTCTTTTAATGTCTTTTTAGAGGTTTCTTAAACGAGTCCTAAACTTAAAATTTCGCAGTCCAATATACTAGTATTGTCAAAAGACAACAATAATTTTATTTTTGAGCAGCAGCCCTTTGCGATATAAATAATAATCATAAGAATAGATGGTGTCCTTCAATTGCTACTTATGAATTTAAAAACGGATTAGCTCATTTGTCATATTTTATAACTGGTTTTATTTCTAAACTAAATAAAACTAACACTATTGCGTATATGTTATTCACATAAGTTGACCCGAAACGTTGTTATGCCATATAAATTGAAGACATTACATTTTAAGTAGGATTTCGGCAAAAACCGTTCTTAGCAAGAGTAACTATGCTAAATTTAAAGTCAATCGAGTCTATAGTTTTAGAGATATATTGTATGTTCAGGATTTAAAAAAACAACATCTTATAAAAACACTGTTGTTGTGGCTAAATTAATTGAATTGTGTCTAGGTCACATATTTCTTTTTACAACAGACTTATCCATGTTAATCTATCTTCAACACTTTTTATGGTACCAGGTATTGACAGTCCGGTGATTGATTTTAATTGGACGACCTAACAAATGGGTCATTGAGTGCGTAATCAATTATTGAAGACCTTGCCTGTGATCGTAGACACCTCTCACACCTTGAAATGTTAGCAATAGCATCCTCTTAATTCTTCGTGAATCGTTCGTTCTGTTTGCAACTAGACTTTAGCGATAATGGGGCAAAATGGAAAGCTACATTTAAAAACAAAATAACAGAATTGATTGATCCGTTATAATATATATTTTTTTTAAATATAATGTGACAATTCACACAATGTCACCTAGACCCAAAGTAAGTAGCATGGCACTTGTGTTATGGGTACTAGATAACTGATATATATATTACAGAGATACTTTTATTTTGTAACTAAATACATATTATACATAATCACTCAGCTGTGAGACGGGAATCGAACCCGTGACCTCCACAAGCGCACTGAAGTGCGTTAGCCGTTACGCCACAGAGATCGTCACTAAAATATAAAAGAGTTCTAGTGTAACAAAAATTTTAAAAAAATCTAAAGAATTGAGAACAAGCTGTTTTTGAAGTCCTTTGAAAACAGAAGATATATACTACCTACCTTAATAATTTCCTTTGAATGACAGTTTTTTACTACTATAAATTTCATTTGCTTTTATGATTATAATGTAATCATTAAATCTCGTTGCAGATTTTGCGTGCATTTTGTTTACATTCTTTAACGTATTATTTAAATTCTTATAAGAAAACAATGTTATAATATCGGGTCGTTTTGAAAAATAAGATCAATAAAGATTGCCCACGGAATGGATAAGGACACAGACTTTTAGATAATACATGAAGTTTTTATCTGTGAAAGATAAAAATAAATCATGATACCACAATAGTTCACTAATATTATATAGAAAGCAATGATGCTATCCATTTTTCAATGAAACCCAACTATTTTCTATCCTTTCTTATTCAATCGACTTTTTTAATCGAGTAGTAAAATTGAATACAATCACAAAAAAAAATTATCCCTAGGAAATCTGAACCTTACCAGAACCTTGTCGGAACTTTGGGAGGAAGCGACGAAGATGGGGAAGATAATGGGATTATATACCCGCTGTTGCGATTTCAACTGGCTAGTGAACACTATTTTTTTTATTGCTGTAGGACAGCAGACAGACTGACGGCCCGCTTAGAATTTAGCAGTTACCGTCGCTTATGAGTTTGCAACACCAGTGGCATCGCGAACACGCTGCTGTCGCATAAGGGTACAGGAATTTGGGTCACCAATGCCGGAACACAACACAAGGTTATTATGGCCAGACGGGCTTGGGGCCCTACCACGTAGCTAGGGTGGGTTATTTTGTCGCCTTTTACGACAGGCCGACCTCGGTCGCAGAGGTTAGTATTCTTTCTCCGCCTCTGCACGGAACGCTTCTAGCATATTCGTGTATTCTAATATCAAATTCAAGGAGTTCCCGCTGGCATACTAAAAACTAAAATCTGGTGACCTTTGTTAGGGATAGCACTTAATAATAAGCAGTTACCTTCGTCTATGGACGTTAACCACGCCAGGATTATTATGGTCAGATATTTAGAGACCAGGGTTGGTTATGCACGGAGAGATATCTCGACACAGTACTCAAAATTAGGTACTTTGCTCGAAAAACATGATAGAGACCCTAGTAAATAAGATTCCAACCATGCTGTACTTAGGCTGCTATTCTTCAATAATACAACCATTTTGGAAGTGATAATTAAGAACAAAGTGAACTTCATTATACTAATGATTTCCTAAAATTATTCAACAACCTATTAAACTTATTTGAACACACAATGTTTTTTTATAATTACAGAAACACGTTTCACTCTGTGAAGAGTTGCACAGAAACTTATAATTTTTCCATTTTGCACGTGTAAAAAAGGGGAAAACGCATGTCTAGACAGACTAAATACTTACCTTACAAGTCTCTATCTTTGAAACGATATAGAAGAATAATACAAGTATTTCAACAATAATAATTATAAATTAATAGTAATAGTTATTAATTAGTATTATAAGAAACAGAATTATATAGATAGAGAGTGTAACTCACAGCTTATAGACAAACAAACTTACCCTATAGGTAATATGGTAAATATAAAAATATCCAATTGGTCGGTCAAATCGGTTCAATAGAAAACAAACTTCACGCACTGGAGTTAACACATAGAAAATGTTAAGAAACACGCGATTTCCGCATATTAAAAATATTCGAAGAGACGTTACAAAGGGTCGCGTTTTCAGAAATTCGGAGGACAAAGGGCGTCCGTCTCCGTCAGCGGCCGGTTGTACACTGAACTGAAACGCGGTTCGTGTCGCTGTCGTGATCGGGTGCATAGCTATCAGGTGTGACCAAGAGGTGAGATGCGGTGGAAGTCTGATGCGGCATCAACGATCACGCCGATGACCCTTATCAATCACTCAAATGTTAAAAACGGAATATCCAATGCATGAAAAAAAAACGGAGTAGCCTGATTAAGGATTGACGGTAAAAAAATGGTCACATAGAATTTTAAAATAATATTATTTAACAATTCAAGTTACACATATTCACAAAACAATTCAATTTATATTAAAAGATATATACAAAAAACCTTCCAAGGTTCACCTTACAATATTCATTTATTTATTTAGCAATATCTCATGGCCTATAATTCAAATCTACATATAATAAATAAAATAATAAGCCTTTTTATTTCTTGTCTGTCAATAGTTGGTAGTTATAATATTATAGTAAACGCGGATTTGATTTTGTATTAGTAAGTTAGTTTAGGTTATGTTAGTAATATAAGTATGTGTTTTATAATATTTATAAATCGAATTTACATATTGAAACAGAAATTAAAAAAAATTACCAAAAAGGATTATATCATGTAAATTTTATAATGTAAGAGCTGAGCAATTTAGCAGAGAGTATTTTTATACTAAACAGATTCAATAATCAATAGCGAAAACATAATTTCAATTAACTACTAGATCCTAGTAACTTAGGTGTAATGTTCTACAAAAATATTACATTAAATATCCTTAAATCCCAAAATAAGATAACTGCAATTGCATTCTCAATTTTAATGAGACCTAGAATCTCCTTAGTTCATACCAATATATCTAAATCAAAATTGCAGCACGGATGCAATTTAAGCAAGCCAATTACAATAAAACGAAATTGTGTCGACACCGTTACGACTGAGGTCTTTCGAATTTTGTCAGATGTTAAAAACTGTGCCAACTATAGAAACCGGTATTTATTTTGTCAGTTGTTGGACCCTTTTTAAAATTAATGACATCCATTAATCGCAGGGGATAAAATATTTTTTTTAATGCTGTATGACAGCAGACATGCTGACGGCCCGCGTAGAATTTAGCAGTTACCGTCGCCTATGGGTGTTTGCAACGCCAGTGACATCGCGAACACGCTGCTATCCCATAGGAATAGATAAAATATAATAGGAAAAAGTTAATTTAAAAGTTACTTTTCATTAATTGGTTTTAATTAAATCAAATGCAGCAGACTAACAAGAAACGGCGAATGCGAATGTTGCCGTTATTACCCAATAATGACTAAAATTCAGAGCAATAGAATACTTTAAATATTTCACAACTACGTGTTAAATTATTACTGTTTTCTTTTCTTGTTGTAGGACAGCAGACAAGCTGACGATCCACTTTGAATTTAGCAGTTACCGTCGCCTATGGGTTTTTGCAACGCCAGTGACACCACGAACACGCTGCTGTCCCATAAGGGTACAGGAACTTGGGTCATTAATGCCGGAACACAACACTAAGTTATTATGGTGGCATACTTAAGACCAAAGATGGTCGCCATCCAGACGGGCTTGGGGCCCTACCACGTAGCTAGGGTGGGTTGTTTTGTCGCCTTTTACGGCAGGCCGACCCCGGTCGCAGAGGTCAGTATTCCTTCTCCGCCCCTGCACGGATATATGATTTATAACTTCATGGTGTTTTAATTTTTGATAGAACTACTTCCGTGTAATAATCCTAATAACGCACTATAGCCAGAAAGGCCATCCCATCACCTATCTATTGACTAGGACGACACGACTAATCCATTTACTTATAGTAAACGAATGGCAACGTTCTGTTTCTCTTTTCTGGGTCTAAACGATGCTGTAAAAATAATAGTTATAATAACTGTCCATAAGTCTAACTTGGTCTCTGAGTGTGCTACCACGTAACTACAAAACGTAAAAAAAAATCGTAAAAAATATATTTGATTATGTCTTTAAGCTCTTTTGCTCAAAAACTTGAAGAATTTCCGAGATGCTACGACGCTTAAAGCGCGCTAAAGTTTATACGCGGCCGGAGTTGACCAATTAATTTGATGTTGATGTTTTAATCTCTTTACAGCCAAATATAGCTAATACACCGCATGTCAGGAACCATTTTTAGATAAAAATCAAGGAGTTAATTCAGCAAAGTAAAATTGCATTGGATTACACAAATTATGTAAAGAGATAAAGATTTAATAGATCTATAATAAAAAAATACCTCGTTCGAAATGGCCAGGCGCCATGGCGACCTTTAAAATGTCGAATTAACTTTGTGGCCGCTTTACAAAAACCTTTTACTGTTTTGAATATAAAGCTGTATATTATTTAGAGATATTTCAGGCATCTATTTACTATCACGTGACTCGATATATTTTTTGTTAGACTCGATTAGGCGCCATTTTAATAACACTTAATCATTCCATTAACATAACCGCACTAATAGACATTTAAAGTTAATAAGAGATATTATACAAACGCTAGAAACAATTTTATAAAATCAAGAACTTGAAAAGCAAGTAAAATGAAAAATTGGCAAAGTAGATTCGACAACTCATTCCTAATAGTTGTTTGTGAAAGAAAAAATTCAACATTATGCTGTTCTTCTAAAATATTCAGGTGTGTTGTAATATTACCCAACGGGCCAAGCGGGAGAGCAGCGTTGGTCTTCAGGACTCGCATTAAAGTTTCCATAGATTGGCATACGGTCGCTTCAGGGCTCTTTCATAGGAAATATTACATTTAATATAAAAATGTTTGTTTAAATATATTAAAATTTTTGATACATAATGAAAATGATAACCACATGCTTCGCTAGTTTGTTTTGCAGTTTCTTTAAACTTTAGCTTTCCGTGGTCTTTATCTTTTAATTAAGCAATCCTTGTGATGTACTAAAATAAATATTATGATTGATTAAGATTTTAGCATAATCCTGAACGTCCGATTGTATCATGGACATGGCTTCCTTTTTGTATACACTTTTGTGTTGTAAATATAGGCATATAGAATTTTAATTTAATATAATTTTTGTGTGTCTTTATATTCGTTTGTAATGTTCTAAAAAAGCGCATTTTCTTTATTTCAATGATATACAAGATATAAGTATATAATATTATATTCCCAATGACTAATAGGGCGTAATGTCTGGTTCGCAGTCTAGGACAGTGGCGAGAGTAATGCAGAATGCACGGAGCGCCGAGCGCCTCGTTGCTCCGTAATAGACTGGCCGCATTCAACCGTGGTGCACCATTACTGAAGTCAATTTATTCCGGTTATTTCACCTTTAATATTGCTAGACACTATTTCTATTAAGCGTAAAAAATTAATTTTAATTTTGATTACTAATATTTCCAAATATACATAAAAGTACATTATTGAAATTCAGTTCGAATAATATTAATATTGTAGATACCTACATGTTTTCAGTTATATTTAGAAGAAAGTTAGTCGTGTTTGGTGATAAGCGAATATACTTTCTCGATATTGTTTTATGTGATAACGTTTTACTTCCAACCGGTTGACTATGTGACCAAATGGTAAATGTTTACTTAGTCAAGGGGCCACCGCTGGGTTCCGGTAGGAGTAGATCTACGAAACAACGTGAGATCGTAAAGGATGTACGTGATGTAGAAGATAACCATTCATTTATCGATTCGATCATTGAAATCCACAGCTGAACATAGGCCCCTCCCAAAGCTTGCCACAGAGCCCTATCTTCGGCTCGTCGCATCCAGCCTTTGCCAGCCATTTTTCGTAACTCGTCACCCCACATCGCCGCTGGGCGTCCTATGTTACGTTTGCCGGCCGAGACGTGATCTCCGCTCAAGAACTCGTTTCACTATCGTTCATCAGAGTTCTACGACAGACACATAACAAAGATTGAAAGTCTACTCTCGTAGTCTAAAAATGATAGCAAGGAAGAAGCGGCGAATACTATACACAAGTCTTTTGTTATTTCTTAATCTTTTTATTTCCATGCACAAAAAATATTTATCAAAAATAATATTATAATAATAATATTTTGTGACAATTCACACAGCTTCACCTAGTCCCAAACTAAGTAGCACTTGTATTATGGGCCCTAGACAACTGATATACTACTTAAATACTTTTTTTTTTGTAAATAAATACATATTATACATAAATACCCAGACGCGAGACGGCAATTGAACCCGTGATCACCGCAAGCGTACCGAAGTGCGTTATCCGTTACGTAAATTTAATACATTGATAATTAAGTAATAAAGATCGGCGAAATACGTGCGTATGTTCCATTAATAACAATCTTATCTTAACCTAGAGATGATAGACGATGCCCATCTATGAGAATGATAGCAATATTATGTTGACCAGCGCTAAATAAGGAACGTGACCATACTTTAAATATTGATAAAGTCATCAGTTTTATTTATACGAGTAACTTAAAATTTAAACTATATTGAAAATATACATTTTATAATAATAATATACATTTTATAGTGGTTGCCCAGGGGTCGAAATTCGACCATAATTCGTTGAATTTTTAAGTTTGAACTTTATTAGGATACATTTGTCAAAGGCTATTTATTATACCTCTATAATCCAAGGTTTCATCATAGGTACTCAGTTAATATGCGAATTTTTAACACCACTTTTACAACAGCGTCACTAAAAAATTTCAAAATATTTTGCATCGTAAATCCGTTTCGTAATCATATATTCGCATTTTTGACATTCAATAAGACTGAAGAGAATATATTTTTTTTGGTCTCGGGCAAAAACCCTCTCTTGACGGGTTGCCACGGCCCGGGGGGACCGACGGATATGGGGGACCGAGGGATATGTGGGACTCCGGGAAAGATGTTCGGTCATCCGATTACCCACTAAAGAACCCCCCTATCGCCTACGCCCGGGCCCACGGATATATGGCCTGCCAATCACGTGGCCCGGGCCGGCACCGGCCCGCTCTTTATAAGGGCGGGCCTCTTCCATGTGTTTAGCGCCAGTGGGTCAGGGTTTCGTCCCCTCGGCACTCTCCTTTATTAGCTCTAAGGAGTTAAGGGGGGAGGCCGCGGAACAGCACGCGGCCCTCACCCTCGCGGCCATAGTACGGGCGGCGGATTCTCCCCCGAGAGGCCGCCCGCGGCCGCATTCTACGGCAGCCGAAGTTCGTTGGATGCCCTCTGGCGCCGACGACGTAGCCTGCGTTGTAGGGAGGAGAGAGTGGTGGAAGAGTGTGGTGCACCTTGTTTTGATAATGTGCCTTCATCAGTGTCTATCCATTGCGTCTCTGATTACCGAGCATAATTTGAATGAGGTTATTGCCTTTATTAGATCACACCATCTGGTTGGAGACCTTCCGCGGGCTCGTTAACCCTCCGTGTTTCCAACTGCAATCAATTTTTCTAGGCAGTTATCTTCCCTTCCTCACTATGTGGCCGAAATAGGACAGCACTCTCCACATCCAACATCAATCGCTGGGATGATGTTGGTAGTGATGGCAATATTCCGGCACGAATAACTATCATAATTTTCTAATTGCTCCTACCATACTGCGAGACCCATGTTGCTCTCGGTCTCAAACCTGTAGAAGCTCCTGCATGTCTTCTACAGAAGTCGTAAGGAGGATCGCCAATCGGAAATCCCTTATCCCAGTTTTAGAGTATCTTCCAAACAATAAATTCTCCGCCATAATATATCTGGCATAAGTGCCCCTAGCGTCGCAAAAATCTATAGGAGGCGGTGACCATCTACAATCGGGTGGGCCTTCAGCTTGTCTACTATTCCTCAGCGATAAAAAACGTGAAATATCTCTTTAGGTTGATGCTTTATCAAAGAACTGTAAATCTTTATAAACCCTTGATAACCATTAAACATGTAGTCAAGCAAGAACCTTTAAGCCTCTTTGTACACCAAAGCCTCAACAAATAAATTAATCTTAACCAATCCTAAAATCTTTTAAGGTATACAACAAACAATTTATAAAAGCTTGCGCTTAATAAAAGTTTCTTAGTAAGTAAGCAATTTCCGATCCTTAAAATTTATATACTTAGTAAATACTCTTTATTAATGAAGGATACTTGCTTTAATACAAATATTGTAAAACATTTGATAAATTTCGGTAAATCATTTCGGTATTTTAGTAGGCGTTCTACATAACATTATACTAGCATCAAAACGACCTTTATCCACGACGGATTGGTGGATTACACACGCTGGTAATTTCAATGTACCTCATCAATATTTACCTTCATTAGGCAAGTAAGTAAACTGTGAATAAAGATGAATGATACAATGGAAATCGAACTCTGAACCAGTGTTGCAACTCGAGTGTACCACATGGCCGACACGTATAAAAAATATTTTCACTAAAATGCCTAACGGATGAATATGGGGCTGGTTAACATAATGGTTTATTGTTTAATTTCTACCCACGTATAACGGATGTTTAACGTGGAAAAGTTTATATCAAATTAGAATTCGTTATAATTGTACGCGTAGGTATTTTGATTGATTTGAATCAAAACTAACATAAAAATTCGTTAAACTAGTTGAAAAGACGGTGCAAAATAGTAATAAGGCTATTGATAAATTTTCACAATGGAAGTAACCGCGATTTTGTATACTACAGATTTTTTTAGGTGGTAAAGCTTAATGCACATTTCATTGTATTTGGCAGCAAAGTACAGGGGCAAGCGGGCCACGTCACCGGCCGCTATAAACAGCCTTCGCAACCATGCTAGGAGTAAGCACAGGACAAAACTTCTACGTAACTTTAAACGTCCGAGTTTATATCGTGGCCACAAGAAAATAGATGTAGAAAAACGGCGCCTCTCTTTTGCTGTGTAACAACAACAGTGTGCTCATAAATTATGGGTTTTTACGACTCCTTAAAAGCGATGAATAATCAAATAAGCTTATAGTATATAAATAAATTAAATTAATATTTTTACTGTCCATCCAAAGGTTGTCTGGCAGAAATCACTGTTAGCGATACGACCGCCGTTGTACACAAACAAATATTTCTATGTATCACTAGTTTGAAGTTCATTGTGTGCAATAAAGAATATCTATCTATTTAAATATTCATATAACGCGATCAAAGTCTAAAATTAAGCAGCAGAGCGCTTGTGTTATTTTGTTGTGATAACTACATATAGATACTTAATACTACAATTTTTACTACGGGGCGGGAATCGGACCGGTGAACCCGGCACGCACCGAAGCGTCCGAAACTCATTGCAGCACGTAGTTTTTCAATGGTCAAATAGACAAATATAAGAATGTATGAATTATGAACGGCTCTGATTAGTGTTATATTTTCTAAATTAGATGCAAAACGAGATTAGAACTCGATACCTGAGGCAATAAATCATCGGGGTTACGAATAAAAACGTAATTTCGAAAGAATTAAGGCCAATTTGTAATCTAAACAAAATTGAGATTGAATCAGGCTCATTAGTTATTTATGCATAGAAGTTCGGGAACATGTTAGTGGGCGTAATATTAAAGCTGGATTACTGTGTAACCCACATTTCAACCTTTCATTAAGGAATTATTTATTCAGTATAATTTGCTGTTTTTGTTTTTTAAAGTATATTTATAATGAAGGTATCAGTTACTTCTCATTATTCCTACTAGCTCACGGTTCTAGTGTAGATAAAAGCTTCGTCAGACTGTCAAGGTTTGTCAATTTAGTCACGACCTCCGCACTGTTTATGTATAATATGTATTTATGTACAAAGGAAAATTTAAAAAGAATTATATATTACGACATTTTAATAATAACTATAATTAATTATTCACAAGTAAAATACGCAATTATAATAAAAATAAGAGTCCATAGCGTCCCACTTCTGGTCTATGATTTCTTTTTAAATTGAACGGACAATATAACGCCACGCAAGCATGGATCGCAATCGCATAGATATTGGCATGCATACACTGACGTATTCTTTCGCCGTTGGCACGTGGCAATATTTTATGGTATTCATATTAAGCGACAAAAACTACCTAAGTGGTGCATGTCGTGGAAATAAATAAATAAAATCGAATCTTCAACAACTCAGCGTGATACCATTTGGCTACTACTTACACATACACACAAACACGTGCGTAAGCACGCACGCACCCATCCATACGCTCGCGCGCACTTGCACATCATTCTCTTTTAAATAAATTTATACTAAACGTTACTTATTCTTTTGTAAAACATTTGGACAATTGTGGATACAGGCTTCTGTAACAGACTTTGGTCTTTTTTGTCTAGGCGGCCCGGGGGGACCGAGGGATGTGTGGGACTCCGGGAACGATGTCTGGCCATCCGACTACCAACTAAAAACCCTGCTGTTCTCCTATATCCTACGCCCGGGTCCACAGATGTGTGGCCTGCCAATCTCGTGGCCCAGGCTGAGGAGACCTTGGTCTAGCTTAGAAGCTAGGTAAATTACTTTAAGTAGATTACTAAATATTTTGCAAATAAATGTTACTACTATTTATTTAGATTATTAATATTTTTTATACGTTTACGATTAAAATATAGTATACTATTTTTATTGTATGTATATTTTTCAAAAGAAACGGGAGACCCAGCTCAAACAACGACATTACATATCACCATGTTCACGAAGCACGTTCCAAATTCATCCGGCACGCGACCATATGACTAAAATATCGCCCGCCTTGGTAGACAGAACGACTGCGACACAAATAACCAACGTATGCATTTCTATTAAAAATTATCTCAGGGCTAAGAATATCAGAGTGTAGAGAGAGAGAAAAAAAGTATATGGTTTCCCTCTTAACTTACCTAAAAAGCTACAAAAGGCGACGATTGGATTACAACGTTTGCTACTACACAGACAGCAAGGAAACTGTGACTATCATTAAGATATCTTTTTGCAGTTGGAGGTCAAACAGTAGTCTCCAAAAAACCAAATTATAATTTTGGCTTGTGATTCATTGCTCAACAATAGACAGTTTCACAGAAGGCACTGGCGCAAATAGAAGCGTAGATTTCAAATCCCTCGGACTCTGAATTTTAAATTTCTAACAAGATGTAAGATTTAAGACGTGTACAGGCGAGAGCGACCCTAATCTGTAAATGAATGGAAGTATTTGGGCCCAGGAACCAGATCCTTGCCATCTCTCAAGTGCTGAAAGAGAGTGTTTTTAGAACACAGCATCTAATCCTACAGACTGACTAGTGCTTCCTACCCAAGCAACCACCAGGTATCGCAGAACATGAAAAAACCACCACAATAGCAAAACACATCGGTAAATCTATAAAACTAAATTATTTTACCGCTTGGTAATCTAAAAATAGATTATCATGACATAATCAGATGATCTCCCAGTGTTGAGCATGTAAAGCGTATAAATATGAAACATTAGACCCGTTGAAACACTTGCTATTTAAGCTTTCAAATTTCCAATAATCATTTCAAATAACTGCCTACTGCTAAGCGGATTACCTAAATAGTATTAACCACAGAGAGATAAAAAGGTTACGTAAGTTCAAAACAGTTATTAAAATATACTTCGATTGTAAAAGCTAAGTTTGGCCTTATAGCTATCGAAATATGACGATAGAAGAGAGAAAAAATATTACGTTATAGAATTATATATCTTCTATAATAGTATATACTAGATAGTGAAAATAGACGACGTCTAAGTTTCCCTAGCTAGACAGCAGACTGACATCTATATGCTGGAGAGATATGCGGCCATAAAAGGTCAGCATGAGGAAGTATTTTCGAATCCCTGGTATCTGAGTAATAGTACGGAGAAGGTAGCCTATTTTTTTGAAGCAACTGAGTCGATTTTCCCCTAAGATTTTCACGAAGATCGCATGAGGGTGTCTATTTCTAATTCATTAAGGTCAATGAAGAGCAGTCGTGTGACATTTATTTACCGCACGAGTCATGCATACTTTTTTAAATGTCAACATACACCTATGGAACGTACTTAAAAGTACTTGGTTGTTTATGACCGACCAAAGATACGAGCTGTGATTGGTATATCCTAGGTTTAACTGCAAATAGTTCTTTCACGTTAACATATATTTTCTTCGCTCGTTATGAAACATCGTATTTAGGCTACAGGATCTATATATATATAACATACATAAAGCGAAAACATTGTACCCCTTTTTACGAAAATTGCGCGGACGGAGGAGTATGAAATTTGGAACAGTTAAAGTTTATATGGAGAAGCGCAGAAAGCTATTTATTTTGCCTAAAATCCAATTAGAAACACATTTTAATTAATTAAAATAAACATTACACACACATGCATACCTTACTTACGCTTTTGTTTTTCATAAGAGTTTATGGCCTGGTAAAGACCATTAAGGTTAATTTTATAGTATTTATAATTTGTGAATAAATCTTGCCCAAGCACAAAGAAAATGGTTTATAAGTAATCTTAATTGATTTACTCTTGCCTATTTGTGAGAATAGTGTTTACAAAATGTGAATATGATATATGGTTACAACACGGATTTACAGTGCAGTGCAGCGCAGGTTGTGCAATGCAAAACATTTTGAAGATTTGCAGTGATGCTGTTCAAACTCATCATCATCTAAGCGTAGTATCCCGGTTGCAACCTAAACTTCCATTTCGGTGCTCGGGGTCCACTTTCAGACTCTTTCTACTCCACTTCGCACGGTCTTCAGCATCCCTGGTAGTGAGCCCATTGGCACGCATATCACCCTTTACGATGTCAAGCCAGCACTTTTTGGTTCTACTCCTTCTGCCGGGGCCCGGCGGAGGCGGTATGGATAGACATTTGTTTCCCACGTAATCATCCGGTTGCCGTAAAACGTGGCCGTACTAACGGAGCCGACACTCCTGCAATTTATGCGCAATGTCACGGACATAAAGACTGCGGCGAATGCGGGAGTTCCTAACGCGATTCTTCCGCGTCACTCCACACATTCACCGCAGCATATTCATCTCCGTGACACGCAGTTCTTGCTTGTGTCGCTCTAACACCGGCCACGCTTCACAGCCGTATAAAAGGACAGGCCTAATGATGGTCTTATAGACCTGTCCCTTCAACATTACCGGCATCTTGGGGTCACAAATGACCCCAGTTACTTCACGCCATTTGGCCCACGCGGCAGCAATGCGTGCCTTGACGTCGCAATCGATGTCACCAGACGCATGAAACACAGATCCCAGGTATTTCACTTGGTCCGTGCGCTCGACTATGTCACCGTCTATGCGTACGGGTGTGGGATCTGTGGAGTTACAGGCCAAGTACTCGGTCTTCGCCACATTGAGATTCAGACCACCGTTCTCAAGCGACTCCTTCCACGCCTTCACACGTCGCACCAGCCTACCCCTGTCCGAATCTGCCAGCGCGATATCATCAGCATACATGAGCAGCCATGGGGGCTGCTCATGTGAGTTTCTGATGCTGTCTGACAATACGTCTAACACCACGCTAAACAGAAACGGACTAAGGACGGATCCTTGGTGCACCCCAACGGTGATGGGGAAAGGTTTTGAGTCGCCAACAGCCGTCCGAACTACGGAATTGGAATCGCGGTACATGTCTCGGATGATGTCAATATAGGCCTCTGAAACCCTTTTGGATCGCAACGCCCACCAGATTATCGCGCGAGGAATACAGTCGAAGGCCTTCTGCAAGTCAAGAAACAAGCAATGCAGAGGCGTATTCTTCGTCCTGTATTTCTCCGCGACAATCTTTAGGGCAAAAACAGGGTCCATGGTCCCATAACCAGGGCAAAACCCATACTGACATCCCGAGACAATGCACTCCTGCCGTGATGCTGTTAAAACTGGTGTAAAAAAATGCAAATTATTTAAGTAGCTATGATGAAACCTAGGATTTATAGAGCCTTACAAGAGAACCTTAATAAAAACTTAATCGAATTTAAAAGTATTAATAAAAATGCAAGTCCGATTGCACAGAGAATCCCGAGTGATATGCATTACTAACGGTGCGTGCGAGGGCAGGGTTAACAACCAGCCGCGAAGGCCGGGGCGATGGAACGGTGACGACGTACTATATTTCTTGGCTGGAGCCTAATAGGAAAATAATCGCAGATCCAACTGTATGCTATTGTGTCATACATAAGGTCGAATTTAATTTAACCTCACGAACAATCTAATCACCTGGGAGTTGCGCGAAAAGAGCAAACATTGACTTGACATTTATTTAACAGCGATGTGTTAAGGTTACGGAATTTAATTTTCCTATTTTTATTTAGTAATACACAATAATATTATCTGAGGCGATCCGTCAGAGAACCCAAGTTACCGACGTGGCTTCTCGAATAAACCAGCTGAAGTGAAGATCACGTCTTGGCAAACGTAGTGTAGGACGCCCCCGGCTAGATGTGGTGACGACCTGCGAAAAGCTGCTAGAAGTGGATGCAATAAGCCCAAGATCTGGCAAGTGGCGCATCTTGGGAGAGGCTTATGTCCAGCTGTGGACTTCAGTAGGCTGATTTGGATTAATATTTTTAATAAAATTTTCACATAAAAAGGTATTAATTAGCCCAATAGTATGATCATTATAATTATTAGCAGATTTTGATTGCAGAAATGTTTGTCATTTTCTCTTTAATTCTAAACTTACAGTTAATTTGTCTTTAGATATTGAACACAGTTTACTAAGATATTTATAATCTAATAATATACCTCATCTAAGGCGAGAACATGCTATAAAACAACTGCATCTCTAGATAATGAAAGCTAAGATTATCGTTGTTTTGAACATGTACACGCAGTACGCGTGCGATAGTTTAGCGAAGTTTTTTTTTCATAATTTTTTTCGATTTTTAACCTTGAATATCTTTTGAATGGTTAGATTTATCAAAAAATCATAAGGGATCATTTTTGTAGAGCGTTTAATTTTCTATAAAGATTATTAATGGTGCAGGTTAAATAGCATGTTGGTGATGAGATATGACCATTGGTAGATGTGACTAAACTGAAAATGCACATCTATGATGAGCATAATCTTCCCAGTAATATTAAGAGCTCATATTTGGTGAGTACTTTCTAAAGATACCTAGCAACAAGTTTTCGTGTGTCGGATCAAAAAATAAAAATAAACGATTTTTTTGACCCACCCTAATATATACTATACCTGTACCTATAACTGTAAAATCGACTCTTTAAGTCCTGGCATTATGATTTCATAGACTTAAGATCAAATGGACTCCGATGCTGAAACACGTACGATGTAAACCGACCCGACTCGTTAGATGAGTGCATTATTAAACATGTACAGTCACCGACAAAAGTTTATATTTATTTTTATTGGTTTTTCATTATTTTAAAATACAAATTCAATTTAAACATTTTTTTTATTCAGTATTGTAAGTAAGACAATGTCGATAAACGTGATTAAATTTATGTAAATGTATTGGACGAACTCAGCTTGTAACATAATTTACAATGAGACATTCATGAAATACTAATACAGCAACAATACATATTAAAAATATTTCATTTAAATCAGGCGCTTTTCGAGATAAAATTTGACAAACATTAGGAATGAATAGAACATAAAAACATTATATTTAAAAAACCCTATTTAGAATGACTTCGCCATTATCATCAACATACGTACATAGCTACATATATGACAACGACATCTATTCAGTTTAAGAATAACTAATGTTTGAGTTGTATTGATTCGTAGAAATATAAAATCTAATTCAGGGACAAACTTTAGTTTCATTAAATGTTAATAAGAAAAGCTCGAACGTAGTCTTCTTCATTTCCATTCCTTGTAATAACCACAAAATTTAAGAAAACAATATTTAAAAAGATCAAATTCCGGCAAAATTAACATAGAACTAGTAGATTTTTTTATTAAGCAGTTTTCTGTCGCAACAGTACAAGCTTCCAAAACAAAATGCAAGCGATATTTATAGAAAAGAGTCATTTGGCTACTTGATACCAGCAGTTGCAGTATTGAATCGACCGAGTTAACTACTCCCGCGTAAACTATTCGTTACAGACGGTGTCGTTGGTAGTGAGGGGAATTTATGAAGCTATCATTTTAAATTAAATTCGCAACTAGTTTACCTACAAGAATTTGCGAATTGCTTCTGGCGTAGTGGTTCTATTGAAATCTTAATTGATTTCACTTAATTGAAGTAAATAACGCATAACTTTATCAAGCATATTTGCTATGAGTGGCTTTATACAATAAAGGACCCTTCAAGATAAGTCGACCCTTCAATGTATCCCAAAGAAAAGACTGAATTGTGAGAGAGAAGAGAGAGGAGAGTTATTCTGCTATACAATATGTATATTATATATGTATACATATTTTGGGACGTCTTATAAGAGCAGGACGAAGAAATTTTTCATGAAGAAAACTATAATCCGAGCTAAATAATGAAGTACATAAATACCTATCTACATAATAGTATCTACCTACATACTAAAAGAAGATATTGATTAAATTACACAATAGCACAATCAGGTCGATCATAAAATAAAAATACTTTTTGGCAGGGTATTCCAGCCAAGGACTACATCATGAAGTTCCGGATGCACCGGCCAACAGAAAACTATATCTGACGTTAAAGCGCAATTTCGTAATCCGCATCGGTAGCAACGGTATCCAGGAAACCAGGTCACCCACTTCGTGCTCCGTCCATAGAACGCACTACGGGAACGTCGCGACTCGAGACGTCTCGCTACTCCCCCATACCGTATAATATACCGTTGGAAGTTTTGGACAAAAGTTACACTACTGATAAAATAGTTTTGCAATGTATATACCTAGTCAGGTCATAAATTCTGTCACATGTTTAATGTAAAATAATTGTAACAAGTTTATTCATTATGTAACCATTCATATACCAAAATGAACTTAACAAAACATAGATTCTTATGACATTAAAGTTTATTCAAAATGACCTCCGTGATTTTGAATACAGGCCTTCAATCTGCGCGGCCAGTCGTCTATCGCAGCACGAACGAGGTCCATGTCAATATCGGCGGCTGCCTTAATCAAGGATGTCTTGAGTGACTCCAAATTGGGATGAGGCTTTGGGCACGCCTTTTCCTCCAAGTGTTGCCATATCTTGTAATCTAACGGATTCAAATCTGGACTGGAGGAGGGCCAGTCTTCGTGCCGGATGAAGTCGATTTCACGCGCCGCCAGCCAGTCTTGTGTGCTCTTCGCTCTATGAGCTGGCGCCGAATCTTGTTGGAATACCCAGTGCCTGTTATTGAACATGGTATGAGAAACAGGTTCCACAAGGTTCGTCAGGACTGTATTTTGATACACAACAGCATTCGTTTTTACACCTTTCTCACAAAAATGTACCTCTGTTAAGCCCCAATAAGAAACTCCCAACCATACCATGAGCGAGGATGGAAAATGACCTCGTTGGACACGCGGAATACGGTTGCTCGCTTCTTCACTACTGTGTGCGTACACCTTATCATTTTGTTTGTTGTAGCTCTCTTCTACGGTAAACATTTTTTCATCCGAAAAAAGAATTTCCTGATATTTTTTTCCCGCGTACCGCTTCAACAAAGCGCGGCATCTCTTCAGTCTCAGGTCCATTAGACGAACATTCAAACGATGTCCTGTTTTTCTTCGATATGCCCGAAGCCCTAAGTCTTCATTTAACACCCTTTTCACCGTGGTTCTGCTTAACCCCATCTGAAGGGCCAACAGTTTCTGCTTACGTTTGGGATTTCTTTGAATTCGTGCCTTCACAGCTTTTATCACTGCTGGAGTCCTAACAGACCGAGGGCGACCACTTCTTGACCTGTCATCTACACTAGAGTCTTCATTGTATCGTTTGATGGTACGATAAATGAATCTTTTGGTTATATTCAAATTTTTCAGTATGTTAAAAATTTGAATTGGCGCGTAACCGCAACGATGCAATGCAATAACTGCAACACGGTCTTCTTTAAGCGTCCACTCCATATTTAAAAAATGAGTAAAATTCTAAAAGTATACATTTTTATTTTCATGAACAATTCGAGATTCGAATTCAATAAACTTTTTTGTGTCCAGCATTCTAAAAGAAAAGTTTTTACTGTGTGACAATACTTATGACCTGACTAGGTATAGTATACATTGTGTAACGAGACAATGAACGCGTTGAAAATCTCGCGTACATACTCTGACTGATCAAATAAATACAATAATTTTGAACGCGAATGTAGATGAAAGTTTGCTTACATCACTTAATCGTTTCATGTTTTCATTAAACGATAAATACTCAAAAAGAAAAAAGTATAAAAGTAACGAAAAATCTATATTTATAAAGTTGAATCCCTTTTGTTGTCTAGTTATTTTATAATAAGGAAATAATCATTTGTTAGAACTATAAATATTACTAAAACGGTGTTTTATAGTCCTATATCTAATTAATATAGAATCAATAAATATACATTTCAATAAAAGGAAACTCAATTAGTTGAATAATAAAAATGTTCACTATGGCCTTCTTGTATAATATAATTGCCACGTACCCATGAAGGAAAATATCGTGAGGAGTCTTGGATACAGAGATCAACGCCATGTTTTTTTTTGTTTTTATTGCTTAAGAACAGCATACAGGCTGACAGCCCACTTCCACTTATGTTACTAATAAGCGTTACCTTAGCCTGTGGATGTTTGCGACTCTAACGGTACTGAGAACACGCTGTTGTCCACATAGGGGTACAGGAACCTAGATCAATGCCAGAATGCAAAACAAGGCTATTATGGCGACATACTTATAGACCAGGGGTGGTGGCTTGGGGCCCTATCAAAACAAGCCTAGCAAGTTAGGCTTGTTATTTTCGACATTTACGAAAGAACGACCCCGGCCGCAGGGTTATAACTCCGGCCCTGCACGGAAAATGTGTAAAAAAATTGGCAATGAACATAATAGTTTTCTTTTATTAAACATATCGACCTAAACAGCAAATAATAGTGTACATTGGGCATGAACTTGCAGAAGAATGGATAATATACCAAATCACCCCTGTTCCCAAGTTACACAAATCATAAATAAATAAGGCGAAAAACATTTCGTCTTCTAATGGAAAACGGATGGAATAGAAAAGGTTCAAGAAAATCAATCAGTCGAATTAAGAGTCGGAAAGCATAATAATTCTAACCTAATTAGAGTGGATTTACCTCGGCATGCTATAAACGTAAGAAAAACATGGGAAATGTTTCTGCTATAATCAGAGTATTATTTCTTCGGCCAAAGCAAATATTTTGAACAAACGCTCTATTAGCTTTTTAGCGTTGTTTAATAAATTTTTTTGAAATACTGAAACATACATAATACGTATTGTATATGCAACATTTAATTTAATATATATGCATGGTCTTGTGTTACAATGCCGATTATCTTTTTAGTTTTTATTATTTTAGCACTAGACTTGCGTATAACTCTAGTTCGAAACATTTTTCGATTTGACGACCTCCACAGCGTAACGCCTAACGCACGTCGGAACGTTTGCGGAAGTCATGGGTTCGATTCCCGTCCCGCGTCTGGGATTTATACATAACTAGCTGTGCCCGCGACTCCGTCCGCGTGGAATAGTGACCTTATCACTAAGGGATATGAAAAATAGATGTTGGCCGATTCTCAGACCTACTCAATATGCTCACAAAATTTCATGAGAATCGGTCAAGCCGTTTCGGAGGAGTACGGGAACGAACATTGTGACACGAGAATTTTATATATAAGATATGTATTATTTTACAAAATAAAAACATATAAACAGTGTAGCAGTTGTCTAAAACCCTTAACAAAAGTGCTTCGCTACTTACTTTAGTACTAGATGCCGCTATGAAATATATTAGTTTATTTACTTGTTTTAAATAAAGATATAGAAATTATACTAGTGAAGTGAAATTATAAAGGCTGATATTTACGATATCTATTCCTCAACATACAATAAATCAATTGGGATTCCGTCATGAAGAGTATCAAAACATGACATAATGCATCACTTTTATATTATTTCGTAATTCGGGCGTTTGTTAGTAATTTGCAGCCGTTGTAAATTTCGTTTTTATTACTCAATATATTACTGCTTCCCGAGACGTAACGTATAAAAATTCACTGGGAACCGTTACCGACGTGGATGTGCCATTTTATTGAATACAAGAACTCTTTTACGGCTCCGGCATACACATAAATTGTAGCGACTCTTTCCTATTTATTTTAAAAGAATCGTAATTTGAGATAGACCTCTATCTCGCATCATTTAAATTTGTCTCACCACCAACCACAAATCACCAATCGCATTATTTAAATTTGCCAGAAATAAACTTGCTAACCTATATACATAACAAACAATAATGATCTGAAAATAGCTCATTTTTCTGATGTTTAAAGTAAGGCACAGTATTACACGTCAAAAATGTTTAAGAAAATTTACATTGGCAAGCAATAATTACCGGAAAGTGACTTATGCTTTTTATTTTTGAAGTGGAAATTCTTCATGCAACCCCAACCGCGAGCTCCCAAGCGGTGGCGTGTGCATGAAAATTTTCCAATGTAGAACTTCCGTGACATGCGCCCGTGGTATAGAAGACCTACTGTTTCTCAACTTCCCGAAGCTCGGGGAAGAGGGATATGCTTTCGCGTGCGCCTCCTACCCGAGCGGAACTCGCATTTTCTTTATTTCATTATTAATTATCGTCTAAATTGCAATTATTTAACTATTAAGAAAATCTTTAAATACTGGCTTCTTTTGGCATGTTCATTATTTTCTTCAAGTCTTAATAAGTACATAACTTATAATTTAAAAAAAAAACTGAAAAACAAATACGTTTATATTCAAGAATACTATTTCGAAGTCCCCGGCTCGCTTGACGGCCCAATATAAACATTTTATTTATAGGTCAATAGCCCCAGAGTGCACTTTGTCGTGAACGCATACCTCATAAACATCGAAAAACTTATTTGCCGACCTAAAATAGTTTGGAGCGAGAATCAAAACATACAACCAGACGAATACCATATCCAAAGAATATTTAAGGATCTATGGATCGAATTAATAGCCGTATAAAAAAAACAATACAGTCCGTCCTATGACTAAATATACACTAAGGTCACCTGGATGCCACTGCCGATATTCATATCGAAGAAGAAGAATTGGTATCCATTTCGAAGAAGTACTGCCGATATCAATAGATTAATTATTTAATTATACTTTAAGTAGTTGTTAAGACGAAACTAATCTAGTAATCATAGAACGATTAGCTTCGTGATAACCTTTAACCTAAATATACGAAGCTAATCTTCGGTAATATCTTAATAGCTGGTACCACCAAAATTATTTTAATTACCTGTTAACTATTGCCAAATGAGATCGGTGTGCAGTGGTAGCAGATGGCAATCAACTGTTTGGGATAAAAAAATAGAAACTACAGAAAGTGTCCAGTGTTTTACATTAACTGACTGTAATAATAAGCTGCCCCATCACAGTCAAATATAGCAAAAGAATAGTTTGACGTTCGGTTCCTTCTTTCAGAGCGGCCGAAGACTCGCCAAGATATGCATCTTCGACGCAAAAAATGCGTTAAAATTTTACCTTGTCCACTTACAAGTACAGCTATGGATGTGCCGAGATTAATCACACTTAAAAAGTGTGAACGGGGAATCAGCCAAACCTCACATATGCAGTACGCGACAAAAATAACCCCATTCGCATTGTCTACAGGCCGCAGAATCCAGGTATATTTACTGCCTAGTTCGGTTAGTAAGCCTTTACTAACCGAACTTAGGCCTGCTTACGTAATGTTTATTGCAGGTTTGTATTGTACTGAAGTCTATCAATACAATTTTTATATTATCAACACTACGGTAATATTTGTTGAGTGTTTTTTTTTTATATTATCATGAATAAAATTTAATTTTTAATAATAATAAGTAAATAATAAATTACTTGAAGTATTGATGATTTTGAAGAAATATTTGTACGCTGTTGGGTAGAGCACGATGAGTCCTGTTTTTAATGTCTATGTACCTGACATCAAAGCATTTTTCATATGATATTCAATTTGCAGATAAACGAATTATTTGTCCTATATTTATATTCAACTGTCACGCGTTATTGTAGTTTATGGTAATAAAAAACCGGAATGACTTTGATCTTTCAATTAGTAATAAAAATATTCTAAGACTAGAAATCCATTTGACTGGTGAGTTTCCAATCTAAATTTAATTTCATATCTATTTGAGTTCAAACTAACTTCGAAAGACATTTCTATTATTGTTCGAAATCGAATATCAGACGAGAATCGAGCTTTAATAAAGAAAACCACACATTTCTCGCATAATTAGATCAATATAAACTTCCGTGATCATATTTTTTTATAATCTTTTCTTATTTTTCATCAACACGAATTGACCCATTTAGTGAACCCAGAATGTTGGTAATAAAATAGATGACCAGTGTCGCAGCTGCCAGGATGCACGTATCTATGACAGATTAATAAGTCAACGGTGAGATTTAACTAATAAAAACCTCATGTAATACAAAGCCTTGTAGTTAATAATTAACTTGAATATTAAAAAAGTCACTCCCGTTACATTCGCAAGTAAAACCGTTGTGCTACGGAGGTAATCTATACACATATTATAACACAATATCTTTTTGACAAGTAATAAAAAGTTTTCAATAATACTTTGTTTTTCTATGAAAAATAACACACTACTTCAAAGTCAACACTTGTCAACAGTGTTGATAACTATTTGAAAACATTTGTTCAAATATACGAGACATGCATACATGTCCTTGCTGCTCATACCTCTGTCCCGCCTTTGTATAAATACGTCACGGTTCTGTATGTCGAGTACATAGTAAAATAAAATCAAATGTAATTTAACGAAAATTGTTACATTTTAATTAAATTAAACTCAATAGTTCAATAGCCATGTTCAGTAATAGTTAGGAAACTGGGAATTTTCAGATATTTTTCACATTGTCCTATTTATGTCTTCTTCTTCTTCCTGCCGTTATCCCAAACTATGTGGGGTCGGCACAACTTGTTCTCTCCTTCCACTCTCCTCTATTAGCCGTCATCTCAACATTCACACCATTTTTAACCATATCATCTTTTACACAATCCATCCAACTTTTCTTTGGTCTAGTTGTCCTCTTGTATCCATCCACTCTCATTTCTAGCATCCTCCTTGTTACATGACGGCCTCAGCTTTACTAGCATTATTTTCCAGCTTCTCAATCACTGGTGCTGCTTTCAAACTTCCCCTAATATACTAATTTCTAATTTTATCCATTTTTGTAACTCCGCTCATATATATAATACTAGCTGTACCCGCGACTCCGTCCGCGTGGAATAGTGACTTTGATCAGAATTTTTTGGATATATCTTATGGTTTATTTTGGATTACAAACCCTATAAACCCTAAAATATAAATGAAATATGCAAACAGTCAGTATTATCAAATGCAACTGTTACGCCATGCACCTCCGGAATACGTACGTCCGAACCTAAAGTCCAGCCTAAGCTAAACCCTATTTCATATGATTGATGACATAAATCTGAGGTCAACTTAAATTGAAATTTAAAATTTCCGAAACTTATCATTTTTAACGAAAACTATTTTTTTTTTTCAAAATAAAAATAGTCTAAGTTACTCCTTGATACATCAGCTATCTGCCAGTGAAACTCCCGCCAAAATCGGTGTAGCTATTTCAGAGATTAGCCGGAACAAACAGACAGACAGACAGACAAAAATTGTAAAAAACGTTGTTTTGGTATATGTACCGTGTATACGTCCGAATGCACTTAGTAAAAAGCTGTTATTTTAATATTACAAACAGACCCTCCAATTTTATTTATTTGTATAAATAATTATTCTAAGAATCTATATTCGACGCTTAAATTTATAGAACTCAAACAACCTTTCGGTTTTTAACTGGAGTCATACATAAAACAAATTTAAATTATATGCTAAAGTTAAGGATTTGACAAAGAAAAATTATGATAAATCGATTTCAACTAGACAATAATAAACGTATAACCTATTAAAGCCCTTATTATTAATGTACTTACACAAATATGAAAACCTTTTAACCGTTACAGTATAAGGCTCTTTATTTGCCATTGTATGTGTTATACAATAGGACGTGGGTGTGAAGCGTTGACTACGCACTTCAGCGATGTTTGCGAAGATTTCATTGACATAGATTCAACGTTTGGATAGACAACTTTTTAATGTAGTCAAAAACAATAATTATAATTTTTTTTAACTATATAGAACAAAGAGCAGGCTTATCTTTAGCGGTTGGAAGAGACAACTCTTCTAGACAACATACGTTTAACAACTTGTTCATCGATATTATATTCACACCTTGATTTTTGTATTTTATTCATAATTTTATATTTCACTATTAGATAGTTGTTACGTGTTAATTTGAATTTTAGTTCTGGACACCATTGCACGCAGATAATTTACACACACCTTCAATTATAATTTGTTTTTAGTACATTTGCTGAACAAGGGCAACGCAGACTATTACTTTGCGGTTTGCGGCTCGGACAGTCCTATATAATCAGCCACCACGTCGGTAAAATGTATATAAAATAACAATGAATAGAATGAAACAAGGAATAGAATGTTCTAATAGAATCTAATAAATTTAGAAATGACATCTATAATTACATATATAATATTCAATAATAACTATTACTCTTTTAAAAGATTGCTAATTGCTATCACAAAAAGTAAAATACTGTAGCAATCCAGTTAACATCTCCAAAAAGTTCGATGTAATTACGTCTGTCATCGTCTGGCAAGGATAGTAGTCTTCTATAATACCTGTAGGATAAAATCGAACAAAAGGGAACTTGTGCTTAGGAACTTTTAATGTAAGGGAACGAAATTAATTACACTCCCATTTGACTTTATTAACACAGCGCTAGCCTTGTGACGCTAAACGTGCACGTATAACCTAGTAGATATACAAGTAATTACTAAACTAAACGTGCCATATTTGAGTATAGCTCGAAAAAGCGCGAGATTTGCCGCGAGCCCTTCCTCGCTGTGACCAAGAGTGGTAATTGAAAGACCTACCTTCCCCTGAACAGGTCTCGTTGACTCATACAACGAGATTTGGATTTTAGGGAACGTACTCATAACGTTCCCTAAAATCCAACAATCCGTAAACTGTCAACAACAGCATTAGAAACTTCCGAGTTGCACTCATTAATTAACCAAGAGATGAACGGTCACAAAACGCGACATTGTCCTCTTGAGACGTTATTATTGTCACGCGGTCAAGAACACAAACGCGGCCATTCATTCTAATTTAAGCTTTTAAATTACTTCGTACTTCGCTTAACTCATTAGAAAGCATTTACATGTGCAACACAACACAGGTACACGATCCAATCGAAAGTATGATTTGAATTAATTCAACTTAAAATGATTTCTATATATAAATTAATATAATCTTTATAAAATACTTTCCAATTCTAATTTATTTACTCTAATAAATATTATTACAATAATTTATTATCAGTCTATGCTTGCCGTTTGTACATCGTACTATCCAATATAAAATGTAAACAACGGCTGTTTCAATTCCAACACAAAAAATAACACATATTTCTCAATCATTTGGTACATTACTACTTAAAAATATCAATAAAGAAAACACCTCTCCAATAGTTCTATATGAATAACAAACATTAAGCATATTGTAGAAAATTATGTTTTAAAATTATACCAAAATGTACTCACCGTTTACACGTATGTGACCTATTTGATAATAGGTGTAAAATATTAACACAACAAAAACAATCCAAGAAACTACAAGTGGGAAATCTTGCACAAATAAAGTTTCCATTTTTTAAATATAACTAGTCGCTTTTAATTTACAACAATATTTAATTCTACACTATTTATTTTTATAGGTATATATTTTGTTGTTCAAGCTATTGATTATCACGACAATCGATTGCACACACACATACACAGATCCAAAGTATATTTGTATTTTCAATATAATACACAAATCAAACTCCTACGAAGATGTTTATTTTACACTGATAGAAAAAACACTACATCAAAGACGCTGAAGCGCAATATAATGGAGCTCTGTGTATATTTTTTACAAGAAATAAAAAAGCTGTGTGGGGTAGGCGTACAGGTCGATGTCATCTATCGACACCGAAGAAATGCGCCCCGAGCGTTGGCACTTGCGCGTGAGTCGAATTCCCAAATAACTGGCGATATTACCCGAATTTAATTACAAATGTTTTCTATTTTAAAAATTACATTTAAATGTATTCCTGTATTTATTATCGAATTGCACTACAATTACCGGACATACCGAGCGGCGCGTATAATGAAAAATTATAACATCGATAAAGTGAATCAGATAAGCGCGCGCAACAACCCGAGCGCGTCGACTGACCTGCGCTCGCGCACGCGTCCGCGTCTACTATACATGAAACGGGATCCTGCAAACGCCACAATATACCCGTAAAAATGAAAACTAAAATAAAATTCACCTCCCAAAGAGAATGTAAAAAAATTGGTTCTTTATATATAGATTACTAAGAAAACTAAGAAAACCACTATCAAATCAAACATTGATTATGACTAATTTGCATAGTTCGATGACTTGACATTTGAATTTTATAGTTTATTTCATGTAAAATAGGCAATCGGTAAACAATCACAAACTAAACGATATGTGCTTAACTTAAGGATAATAGACAAATTACTGGGGGTGTTTGTTGAATATCTAGATGAGAGACAGGGGATAAATCGTTCTTTTTTTACCTTTTTGGGCAATTGAATTTAAAAACACTTGGCCAAATACATTGCCACATAGAAAATAACAATACATATATATAAATGTTGATTAAATTCGAATACAAAAAATTTATATATTATTGTACACTGTTGACGACATGTGTGTCGTAACGGCATTTGTATGTCAGAACGCCTACGATCAAGGGTTTGATTCCCATCTCAAGTCTAGGTGTTATGTATAGTAATAAATCATTATTTAGCAAAAAAGCACATCAGTCAGCCATAATACAAGCGCTGTGCTACTTTGCAACTCAATGGCGGTGAGTGAATGGTGTGGGATTGTTTCTTTTAATCAAAACATCAGTTTTCAGTTGGTCATGAATTAATTAATAAATTGAAATAAGCAGCAAACACACACACAAGGGGGTAAGGACAGGAAGAAGATCGGTTAAAGATGCATTGCCACCTAACAGAATATACATATTACCAAAAAAAGAAACAGAAATCGAATGGCGCAGACGGAAATGAAATATTCACATGCTATAGCTAACAAAGCCACTATTGCCCTAGACACAAAGTAGATAGCCCTAGATGTGGACCAAAATACTCCCGCACGTAAAAGAATAATAATAAATCACAGTTTCGTTTTCATTCTTGTGTAAGAAGTGTTTGGGACATCGTGTTAGCTTAACACATTGTCTGCCAAATACTCGGATTCGAGTGGGACAGGACCCTTGCAGCGGTGATTATTTTAGAAGAGAGGTTACATTATAATAATTAAGAAAAATTATCACCGCCTTTTATCATTTACTTATGTATAAGAAATTATCTAAAAAAATGTTCAAAGTCTATTAATACTTACAATGAACTGAAATGAACATTTATAAAATCACCAAGCTTTTTTTAATTACAGTTAATTGAATAAACTAAAAACTCCTTTACATAATCTAAAATGAACAAACATAATATAAAATTAGTTATTAAATCTTCTTTACATAGAAATGAAATTTCAACAAAAATCATAATATTGAAACTGAAAGTCGGCTTAAAAATAATGTAAGGATCTTATACTTTTTGAAGTCACAACATCGATTTCTCGCGTCACCGTCTAGCAATCTCAATTCTAAGAAATAACGTATGAACGCAAAATCGGTTAGTTTCACTCGACTTGTCAGAGCTTACAGAGCTCCTTTGATCTGAGCGCACACTTTAGGATCGCCTCAAAGAGCATGGGCCAATTGCCCTTATACTCAACATTACCACGACGCTTGATAGCTTAAAGAGGTACTAGACTACTAGTTAATACGTTTTCATGTGACATATTTGAGTCTCGGATTTAGCAAATGTGATTTGTGACCGCAATAAAGCCTGTCAAACTAAAGTACGGAATTTAACATTTTAATAGCTGTTTAAAGAATATATAAATAATTTTCAAGATAATTCTGAATTTTAAAAAGGCTATTTTGGTATTACATAAAACATTTCATCGTAACCTCTCCGATCTACACTTCTTAAAAGATCTATCTGATCTGACAAACAAAACACTTGCGCATATAATACATATTTTATTCGTGCAGGGGTGGATAAAGAATACTAACCTCTATGGCCGAGGTCGGCCTGTTGTAAAAGGCGACAAACCAACCCACCCAAGTTACGTGGTAGGGCCTCAAGCCCGTCTGGATGGCGACCACCTTTGGTCTAAAGTATGCCGCCATAATAATCTTGTGTTGTGTTTCGGCATTAATGACCCAAGTTCCCGTACTCTTATGGGACAGCAACGTGTTCGCGATGCCACTGGCGTTGCAAACACCTATAGGCGACGGTAACTGCTAAATCCTAAGCGGGCCACCAGCCTGTCTGCTGTCCTACAGCAATAAAAAAACCATATATTTGTATTAAGTGGTGTACCATGATATAGGGCTCAATCATATCAAGTCCGCTGTTGAAAATCAACGAAGAAGCCATTAAAGCTGTCTGATCATAAAATCTAGATATTTCGCTAATATACTGTATGAATTTTAAAACTTGTGAGAGTCACAGTCACAGAAGCAAAATAGGTTGTGAAAAATACTCAAACGTACTTTGGCTTGAGAAAATAAACTTCTTACGTATCCTTAATAAATAACAGTTGGATGAAGATGAAGATTGTATGTAGTATGAACAAAAAAAGAAAACGTTATTTCCAGTGCAACAGAAATATAGCATAACTGAAATGTAAAATGAGTCAGTTATTTTAATAAACAAAGGTAAGTCATTGCCCTGTCTGGAAAATTTTGTTTTCTATTCAAATACTCATTTTCTCAAATGCTTAGTCACCAGACGTTTCAGTTTAATCATTTATTTTGAAATTAGCTTTAGTATAGAGGTAGAGCTTTAATATACATCGCAAAAAGTCGTCTAGAATATTCTGCTAATAAAATACAATATTATTTTATTTATATAATACACCAAGATATTGTTATTGGTTTTGCGTTACCACACCCGTACAGAATCATTATCCCTAAATTATACGGAGTCGGGTTACTGTTATAGTTCGCCTTTATTCTTTTCATTCATTGTCTGCTATTGACCGCCATATTAACGATATCAATTTGAAAGTAATCTTTATTTATATAATTCTTATGTGCGTGTGTATGTCACTGAACTCCTCCTAAACACTGGCCGGACCGATTTTGTTGAAATGTTTTGTGTGTGTTCAAGTGGATTCGAGAATGGTTTAGACTTTAGACTCACAAGGTTGCACTGCGATCTAGTTCTGGGATTTTTATTTTATATATATTTAAGTGAACATAACCCCAAAATTTTAAATAGTTTATTTTCTTTTTATTCCACCAGCGAGAGGAGAGTTTAAGCAGTGACCACCCTACTCAACATTTAATACAGCATTTGGAGTCATATAAAACTGAATTATTCTTGGTATTTATTTATATTTGGATGAATGCACTGTCTTATAGCCGCAATGAAATCATAATGCGGTTTCACCTGACACCTGTGCTTCTACTAGTGTTTCACATGGTTTGGCGTTCATGATAACTGTGTTTATACCTACGGCCATTATTTCAAAGGCCATTTAATTTCAAATCATCTTCACAACATAGTTATAATGTTAAGTTATCAACATCCGCAAAGTTGAATTTAGACTATACCCTAATATCAACAGAACTTTTTACCTCTTTCAGGACTATAAGACGCCACCTCATAGACTTTAATTTTTTATTGTACAGCCGAGAATTTTATTTGTGTATTACTAAGTATTAGTATTGTGAAGAAAACATAAATAAATAAATATACTGGGACAATTCACACAGCGCCATGTAGTCCCAAAGTACTGATATGCTACATACATATATACTTTTTGTAAATAAATACATATTATACATAAACACCCAGACGCATGATGGGAATCGAACGCGTGACCTCCGCAAGCTTACTGAAGTATGTTATCCACCACGCCACGGAGATCATCAATATCGTGAAAATACCTGCATAATAAAATCACTGGTACGTGTAACCCGCTAATGCACATAAAGTGTGGACTAAGACTGTCCATTTCCTGTAAGGGGAGGTCGAAACCCAGCTGTGGGACGTTATGAGCTGTTATTAGAATTAAATGTACAATTACTAAATTTAATATGGGAAAACATATTACCCTTGATCGGGATTTAAAATGTGGCGCGCATCGGTTCACACCGCTCGCTATCATAATTGGCCGAGAAAATACCGGTAAGCGCGGGCGCCACTCTCTGCTGTCTGCCGGAACTCATTCAAAATCGCCCGCCACAGCAGTCGTTAACGGAGTGTCAAGACGGAAGGCTGCGCGCCACATCATATAACCGACAACTGCAAACGTCATTAGTTTTATCATATATCGTATTGTATTTTTGTGACGTACATGTGTTTAATTTCTGTCTTCTTCAGTTTTATAATGTTGGTACTCATAAAGCGCCCACAAAAATATATTATAAAATAATTACATTGATGGTTCAAGTATCTAAAACATTTAGTAAGTCTCGATACAATTTGCAAAGGTAACAACAAAGAAAAAGCCAATTTAATTAAACAAATTCAAGTTCATATTGTACTTCAAAAGTTTGAATCTTCACCGAAACTTGATACTATAGCCTTGTACCTTATTTCTGAACAAGGCAGCAGATGTTTCAGTGAATGGATCTTTAATATTCAATTAGTTTAAGAAACTTGTTGCTTGTGGCAAACTGCCTTGCATATTTATCGAGGGAACTCAGTATTCTTCAACGAAAATATGGAGTTTTAAACGTTATGTACATTATTTTCTGTACGATGTCCTTTTTTTCGTAATAAACAGCTGAATGTTTTAGGAAAAATAATAAATGAAAGATTTAGCTAATTGATTGTAGGTAAAGATAATCTATACAAATAAATAAAATTGGAGGGTCTGTTTGTAATATTAAAATAACCGCTTTTTACTAAGTGCATTCGGACGTATACACGGTACATATACCAAAACAACATTTTTTTAAATTTTTGTCTGTCCGTCTGTCTGTTTGTTCCGGCTAATCTCTGAAATGGCTGCACCGATTTTGACGGGACTTTCACTGGCAGATAGCTGATGTATCAAGGAGTAACTTAGGCTATTTATATTTTAGAAAAAAAATTGTTTTTGTTAAAAATTATAAGTTTCGGAAATTTATGTCCAATTTATATAATATCCAAAATATCCAAAAAATTCTGCCCAAAGTCACTATTCCACGCGGACGGCGGGAGTCGCGGGCACAGCTAGTGTTAATTATAAGGCAAGAGTTTTAACATTAATTACTTTAGAGTTTAAACTAAGAATGACTTACTTTTAACATAAAGTAAAGCGCACCGGTGAAGGTCCTGACTTTGTACCAATTATTTACAGTGAATCTGAAGAATTAACCATATAATTCAGACACAGACATTTTTCTTTTGTGTCTTGATATTAAAATCTAGAATTTTGAGTAACCAAACAACTATATAAAGGTTATTTAAAAGAATTAAAAAGACAAAATCATCAAACATCCAAACCTGCAGTTGTGGTGAATCTTTGGAATGTCGGCTAACGACTGGAAGCAATTTTTACGAATATCGCATCCGCCAGGCCCCGGATAGAGAAGCAAACTAAAAAGGGACCAAGGAGTGTTATATCCATGCCAATGGAGATATGCCAGTGATAGTGTGAGTGGAGAAGAAGTTTGTTTCTACATTGCTGAGAAACAGCAGACGGCCTACTTAATGCTACGCAATTATCGTCGCCTATGGGTATATGCGATCCGGTGCACCGTGAGCACGCTGCTGTCCGCATAGGGGTACTGGAACATGGGTCACTAATGCCGAAACACAAGGTTATTATGGCGGCATACTTATCGACCAGGAGTGGTACCCGTCTAGACGGATTTGGAGCCCTACCGCTAGCTAGGGTTGTTTAGTCGCCTTTTACGACAGGTCGATCCTAGCCGCAGGAATCAGTATAATCAATCCAACAAACACCGACGCGTAATTTTGAATTCAAATGAGATTCAATGCTAAAAAACACGCTTTTATAAAAAATCAAACTAAAAGGTAAAAAAAAAATCAATAAATTAAAATTAAGAGTTAACAAAAAAAATTAATTTTATTGTAAAAAAGTCTGGGGTGCTTGTTGTCAATTGTTATTTTGAAAATATCTTAAATATTTTTGTTAATTTAACGCCATCTTCTGGCAATGTTATTAATTATGCTCCAGATGGCGTTTCGGCAGAATTTTAATTTTATTGTTCAAAGTAAGTAAAAATCGAGTCGAATATCGAAAAATTCCATCACATACAGGTCAAGTTAATATAAAACATATAAAAAAGAACAAAAATCCACCGTCACGCGATTTTCCTAGGTGGTCACCCATCCAAGTACTGACCGCGCCCGACGCTCCTTAACTTCGGTGATCGGACGAGAACGGAAAATTCATTAATCCTGAGGATCCTGTTAATGATAATGATACAAACTATATAGATTATTGCATTGTCATCGGCCCTCGATATATCTACAAAGTTTGAACGAAATCTGGTTGTTTAAAGTGGGTCAAAATCGCCTCCAAAGGAGTCGGTTACAAACATACAAGTAAAGCGTGTAAAAATAATGATAGTGATGATTTGTTTATATAGCATAATCCACATGCAATAAAAAAATATATAAATAAATAAATATACTGGGACAATTCACACAGCGCCATCTAGTCCCAAAGTAGCATAGCACTTGTGTTATGGATACTATAGAACTGATATGCTACATACATAGATACTTTTTTGTAAATAAATACATATTATACATAAACACCCAGACGCGAGACGGGAATCGAACCCGCAAGCGTACCGAAGTGCGTTATCCGTTACGCCACCGAGGTCGTCAATATATGTTATAACAAAATAAATTTTATTTTCAGTTCAATGCAGTTATATAGTACAGGTAATTCAAGGACCAAACAGAAGAGACCAAGGACATCTCACACGAGGTCTCTCTAAACAAGATTAAAACTTAGTACATACTTGGCAACCTTGCCCTATATGCGCCGGCAATTACGAATGTCGACGTAACATACCGAGTCCCTGTAGACCGTAGTCTTCAATAATTCATACCGCCAACGCGATGCGACACTTCACAGACTTTCATCTCTCACGTTAATACTATCCAATATCTCTAGATACGTGTATAAATTCACTCCATTTAAATAAACCTTATATTGGAACGTAAAGCATCAGGTGAAAATGTAAATTTTATTGTAGTAATTTTTATGGGGTCACACGGTGTCGAACATTCGCAATAAAATACGATCAGGTTGCAACATATTGATGATTTTGTCACTTATGACAAAAGTATCTTTATCCTGTCCGACGTCTAGATATTTATGTATACATATATTGTATAATATCGAAAAGTGACAGGCTAGTGTTTTAAGCGACATTTTGGACGATATTGAGTGATATACATATTCGAAGCATCGATTTCTTCTGCAAAACTTTTGATGGCACTCCGGTAAAGCTTATATAACGCCGCTTCAAATTTTTCACCCCTCAATATGTATTTTTTTTTACGAAAATAAGTACATAACTAATATATTTGTCTAGTATCCATAAAACGATTGCTATACTACATTGCTAACTCTTTGAAACTAGATGGCGCAGTGACTTCACCCATTGTATTAATTTGTTAAAAAAGTCATTAATTATAATAATTTAAAATTATGGTATATTCAAGATTTCAATCTAAATATAATGATATCATGCAAACCAAAGTAGTTGTTAACAAAATATTACAAAACATTTTCCTAATAGCTACACATACGTGTATCTTGAAGTGAATAATACGCAACTTTCGCTTATTATAAAAATGCCAACAATTTTACTTCGTCGGTAATCATTGAAACGATCAAAGTGAATAAATTGATCGACACGCATCAAGTAAATTTATGGCCAATTATTATCAGCAGTCTTGTTTTCATTTAAGTAATCTATAAAAATAAATAAAATTGGAGTGTCTGTTTGTAATATTAAAATAACCGCTTTTTGCTAAGTGCATTCGGACGTATACACGGTACATTACCAAAACAATATTTTTTACAATTTTTGTCTGTCTGTCTTTTTGTTCCGGCTAATCTGAAATGGCTGCACCGATTTTGACGGGACTTTCACTCGCAGATAGCTGATGTAACAAGGAATAACTTAGGCTATTTTTTGTTTTAGAAAAAAAAATAGTTTTTGTTAATGATAAGTTACGGAAATTCCAATTGGAAAGTCCAATTTAAGTTGACCTCAGATTTATATCATCAATTTTATATGAAATAGGGTTTAGCTTAGGTTGGACTTAGTAGGTCGAATTTCCAATTTAAGTTGACCTCACATATCCATTTATTTGTATTAACACTCTAATGACACTCTTATTTTATTTATTTGTATAGATGTATAGATTATTATGGTGGCATATTGAGACACCAGAGGTGGTTGCCATCCATACAGGCTTAGTCCTCCCACCTTGCTAAGGTTGGTTTGTCGCCTTTTACTACATGCCGCCCGCTGCTGCATGAGTCAGCAGTATTATTATTCCCTGAACGGAGAAAATTTAAAAGTTTATCGTACTGTAGACTACTCACGCTATATTCTTAAAAAGCTTTAATGACTCGTTGGTTTCAAATGGGATGTACTCTTAATGAGTTTATACAATTTAGTTAGTGATAATAAAGTATGTGTTACTAAATTTAATTACTAATTAATTTAAGGGACGAAGAAACAAGGACTCCCTTGGTCATTTTCTCTTAAATTTTCAATAAGGGTTAACGACGTTAATTAATTTATTATTATCACAGTAATTAAAAGTGTATTGAGATATGTTTTGTAAACGAAAATACCTTCAGATCTAATAGGGCAACAGTTATAGGCAGGCATAGGAGTATTATACACTATGCAGAAACTATTTACACTGTAACAGTTGAGAATAAACTAAACATTACAATGATTCATCGCTAATGATTGATAAATAGGTTAATAAGCCAAAAAAGGTTCAATGCAGGCACGAGGTTGTGATGACATCTGCCAATAATGCCGATAAACGATAACTTGCGTAACGCAACGTGACTGAGATCACGGTCAAACAGATGTATACAAATAGACAAAGGGCAAGACGATGAATGAGCTGATGAAGTCAGGATTCACTAAGATGGGTTCATAGTGTCCAATACAACTGTTAGCTTTTACGTAGATAGTATAAACTCGTTTGAACTTGAGAATTAGCTTCTAAAACAGAAGTAAACATATAGAATACTAGCGGCCCGCCCCAGCTTCGCACGGGTATTTAACAAAAATTTCAAAATTAAAAATTATATATACACACATAAACCCTTCTATTTGCGTCAGGTTACTAAAAAAATAAAATTATAAGGAAAGTTTTAATATTATTATTTCTATGAACTTTTATTTTAATGATTTTTTTGCTATTATTTTTTAATTATTTTTCGTTATTTTTTAATAAGTATTTTTTTTTCTAATTTTTGTAAAAACTCCAGTGACGCACGCCTACATTGCTTACGGTGCTACCTAGCTAGCCGAACAAAGTGAGCGGCTACCACGCAACATTTTTCTAATACTTACATTTTTAAACTCGTGATATCTTTCGAATGGAATATCCGAATTGAATAATTCAAAAAGTTCTATAAATGTATTGAAGCAGTTTTGAATATAAAGTAATTTATTTTGATAAGGATTAATACCAAGATACAAATAAAGAGCCTTTTCTAGGGGCGGCATTTCAATTAATTTTGTAAAATAAAAGAACACTTATTGTGGCATAACTATAATAGTTAGATATATGCTGTCGCGACACTTTTTGTAAAATTAAATAATGATGTGTTCTGCAAAGTCGTAGTACATTATTTTATTCTATCATCAATAGTTTTCGCGGCGCACACGATTTAAATAATATTTTAGGTAATTTTTTTACACTTTGGGTTACATTATTGGAGTTTTAGTAAGGATCCCTAATTTTTTTGAAAATATAATATAGCCTATGTCACCCGGGGATAGTGTAGCTTCCCAACAGTGAAAGAATTTTTTAAATAGGGTCAGTATTTTCGGAGCCTATTCAATGCAAACAAACAAACAAACAATCAAATCTTTCCTCTTTATAATAGTAGTATAGAAGTATAGATGTCCTTCTCCAAGGTCCTACCTATGACTATATTGAAATTCATCAAAATTGGTTTAGCGCTTTAGACGTGAAAACGTAAAAAAAACTCACTTTTCTCATTTATAATATTAGGAGTATGTATAGCTTTAATTGATTTTATTTTTCTGTTGGATTTCTAAATAATTTCACTAAATTATGTCATTCTTTATCATAATAATATTTATTTTCATATCTATCAATTAGATATTTTCTGCCCTATATACCTCTGACAATGTAGCAGTATGTGCCGTGTGGTCCCGGCCGAAGAAAGAATAGGGCTACCCCAAATCATCCCAAGGGAGTCGTAAAAGCCGACTGATGGGTCACTCCCTCTGCCAGCTTGCATGCGGCGAGGGAAGGACACCTCTAGGTTTCCCTTTAGAGGTTGGGAGGTCGGACGGCAGTCGCTCCCGTAAAAACCAAAACAAGCCAAACAAAAATGGTACGGACACGGAAAGGTATTGTCACGGATAGGGCGTCGCCGCAAAACGACGCGCAGGAACTTCGCCCGACTCCTGTGACAAGTGGACTAGGGCTGCCGTGCCGTGGGTGAGCACGGCTAAAGACACTAGCCCCATCCAAAAGGAAACTCCGCTTCGCAACGTGGAATATTGGCACGCTAACCGGACGCGCGAGAGAGTTGGCCGATGTGCTCTCCAGGCGGAGGGTGGCCGTGGCGTTCCTGCAGGAGACTCGGTGGAAGGCCAGCAGATCCCGGTTCATTGGGAATGGCTACAAGCTGATCTACACAGGTGCACCTGGTGGGGAGAATGGGGTTGCCATAGTGCTCTCGGAGGAGTTCCAGAACGACATTTTGGAAGTGAAACGTCATAGCGACCGGCTTATGGTCGTTAGGGTGCTTATCGATGGGGTAGTTACCCACTTGATAAGTGCCTATGCGCCACAGGCCGGTTGTGACGACGCCGATAAGATAGCGTTTTGGAATCAACTCGGAGGAGTGCTCCGTGGAATCCCGTTATCACAGGGGATCGTTTTGGGGGGTGATCTGAACGGTCATGTGGGTGATGAATGTGGGGAATTTGAGCGTGTTCACGGTGGATTTGGGTACGGTAGCCGCAACGCGGAAGGGGAGGACATCCTCAATACGTGTGCGGCTGCCGACCTTGCCATCGTGAACACGTATTTCAAAAAGAGACCCGAGCATCTCATCACCTACAAGAGCGGGAGGAATGCTACCCAAATCGACTTCCTACTCACTAGGAGACACCACATCAGCAAAGTGGCCAACTGCAAGGTCATACCCGGTGAGAGTCTCACTGCACAACACCGTCTTCTTGTCATCGACCTCTGCGTAAAGCCCAAAGGCAAATGTGTCGACCGCCTTCAACGCCGAATCAGGTGGTGGCTGCTTGATGAAGTCAAGTCCCAGGAGTTCGCCTCTGCCATCGGCGACAAGTGCGCTGGTGGTGAGGGCGAACCGGTTCAAGCTTACTGGGACAGGATTCAGGCGGCTATCCTTGGGACGGCGAGAGAGGCGCTTGGCGTGTCTAAGGGCGGACGCAAGTGTGACAAGGAGACTTGGTGGTGGAACGACTCAGTCCAGAGGGAGACCAGGGTGAAAAAAGCCCTCTTTAAGAAGTGGCAAGCGTCCAGATCTCCTGAAGATCGGGACGCATACAAAGATGCCAAACGCGCCACCAAGAAAGCTGTAGCCAGAGCCAGACGAGACCACTTACAACCACTTTACGATGAGTTGGACTCGTCTGAGGGGCAGAAGCTCATATATAAGTTGGCGCGCTCTAGGGTCAAAGCGGCACAGGATATCTCCAAGTGCCGCTGTGTAAAAGACCCCGGGGGCAACTTGTTATGCGAGGACCTCGCGGTGAAGGAGAGATGGCGCTCATATTTCCACGAGCTGCTGAACAAGCAGCATAAAGAGGTGCAGCCGCCAGATCTTCCTCCGAACCAAGGACTAGTGCCACTGATAACGCCTGCAGAGGTCCAGAATTGTCTTCGCCGCATGAAGAATCGGAAAGCTGTTGGATCCGATGGAGTCCCCATCGAAGCCTGGAAGGCGATGGGCTCTCGTGGTGTGGGCACTTTAACCGACCTTTTTAACCGGACACTCCTCACCGGTACGGTCCCGAACCAATGGAGGCTGAGTATCATTACTCCAGTCTTCAAAGGCAAGGGATCGGTGCAGGAGTGCGGTAGCTACCGCGGTATAAAGGTCATGTCCCACACCATGAAGCTCTTCGAGAGGGTTATCGACTCTCGGATTCGACAGGAGTGCACTGTCTCGGAATGTCAATGTGGGTTTCGCCCTGGTCACGGGACAATGGACCCTATTTTCGCCCTAAGGACTGTCGCGGAGAAATACAGGGCGAAGAATACGCCTCTGCATTGTCTGTTTCTTGACTTGCAGAAGGCCTTCGACTGTGTTCCTCGCGCGATAATCTGGTGGGCATTGCGGTCCAAAGGGATTCCAGAGGCCTATATTGGGATCATCCGAGACATGTACCGTGATTCCGATTCCGTAGTTCGGACCGCTGTTGGCGACACAAAACCTTTCCCCATCACCGTCGGTGTGCACCAAGGATCCGTCCTTAGTCCGTTTCTGTTTAGCGTGGTATTAGACGTATTGTCAGACAGCATCAAAAACTCACATGAGCAGCCCCCGTGGCTGCTCATGTATGCTGATGATATCGCGCTGGCAGATTCGGACAGGGGTAGGCTGGTGCGACGTGTGAAGGTGTGGAAGGAGTCGCTTGAGAACGGTGGTCTGAAGCTCAATGTGGCGAAGACCGAGTACTTGGCCTGTAACTCCACAGATCCCACACCCGTACGCATAGACGGCAACACGGTCGAGCGCACGGACCATGTGAAATACCTGGGATCTGTGTTTCATGCGTCTGGTGACATCGATTGCGACGTCAAGGCACGCATTGCTGCCGCGTGGGCCAAATGGCGTGAGGTTACTGGTGTCATTTGTGACCCCAAGATGCCGGTAAAGTTGAAGGGACAGGTCTATAAGACCATTATTAGGCCTGTCCTTTTATACGGCTGTGAAGCGTGGCCGGTGTTAGAGCGACACAAGCAAGAACTGCGTGTCACGGAGATGAATATGCTGCGGTGGATGTGTGGAGTGACGCGGAAAGACCGCGTTAGGAACTCCCGCATTCGCGGTAGTCTTCGTGTCCGTGACATTGCAGATAAATTGCAGGAGTGTCGGCTCCGTTGGTATGGCCATGTTTTACGGCAACCGGATGCTTACGTGGGAAACAAATGTCTGGCCATGCCGCCTCCGCCGGGCCCCGGCAGGAGGGGTAGACCCAAAAAGTGCTGGCTTGACGTCATAAAGGGTGATATGCGTGCCAATGGGCTCACTACCAGGGATGCTGAAGATCGCGCGAAGTGGAGTAGAAAAAGTCGGAAAGCGGACCCCGGGCACCGAAACGAAAGTTTGGGTGGCAACCGGGACTAACGCTAGGATGATGATGATGATGATGATACCTCTGACAATGTAGCAGTCCGTAAGAATTTATAAGCAACGGAGATATGTATTTTTTTGCTGTAGGACAGCAGACTAGCTGACGGCCCGCTTAGAATTTAGCAGTTACCGTCGCTTATGGGTGTTTGCAACGCCAGTGGCACCGCGAACACGCTTCTGTCCCATAAGGGTACAGGAACTTGGGTCACTAATGCCGGAACACAACACAAAGTTATTATGGCGGCATACTTAAGACCAAAGGTGGTCGCTATTCAAACAGGTTTGGGCCTACCACGTAGATGTCTATCAGAACAATGAATGAAATCCAGCTACTTTTCAGAGATAACACGACATTAATTATTATTGTGAAACCGCAAAATGGTGGACATGTTTGGGGTTATTTGACTAAAAGAAGGGCCTTGTAAAGTAGAATTGGGAGTTGGATACGGATCTCTAAATGCTTAACCTATCTGAATATCTAAAATAAAACAGAGTATTTACAGAGTATAATTATCGTTAGTTACAGTTTATTTAAACTGTAACTAACGATAATTTTATCCAAGGGCCCTTGGATAAAATTATCCTTTATCACTATAAGGCAAGGCCCACAGAGAGAAAACTCTCGCTACGCTGGATTCCGATGGGACAGAACAAATTAACTATGAGATAAATGGTGACAATAAGACGGTCCGAATTTATTAAGGTCGGAGTCAAATGTAACAACGACTTTATATTAGAAGCTTAACGTAAGTTTCGAGGTTATAATATTCATCACTAAATGCACATTTACTACAGAAAGTCGTTGTCATCTTTTCGACACAGTGCGTGTAGATAAAAAAATATTTGTTATAACCAAATTAAACCTTTTTATTGAGTCCTTAGAGTGCTTATAATCGATCGACTCAGCCCCAAAACAGCTCAATTTTACTTCGATGTTATATAAAATATTATAATATATAAACCTAATAAAACAGATAGATATACTGGGACTACGTTTATTAAAACAAAAATTAGGGTTCCAAGGAGAAGAAATGTGCGTAACATGTGGGCACGAATGTTTCTGTGCGCCGCACTGTACCGAAAGCCATACAAGCGAAGCCGCGGGCACAGCTGTTTAATTATAAAGTACAAGCTGTTTAGATGTAAATACTGAATACGTGTAAAAATGTCAAAAAGAATTATAATTCAACATGAGGGTAGTTTTTTATGTATTTACCTATTGTATAGGTCAACAGAAGACTGTTATAGAAGTAAAATAAATTTTCTTATTTAAATAATTTTACTTACCACTGACATCGTGTGAAGTCCCCGAAGCGGGTTGCGCAGGAGTTCTTTTTGAAGTGCTAGCCGAGTGCCGAGGCGAGGGCTGTACGCGCCTGCAAGGTGGGGTGCATTCTGGCCCCGAAGAGCGCTGTAATAACACGGGTTTCTTAGTAATTTTCCAAAAACACATTTAATCACAGACGATTCGGTTTACATTAATGCGCTATGACTGTAGTCTAAGTAAATAGCAACAGGATCTTTTGTATGATGGCCGAAGCTAACTTGCATCGAACCTTGATAACAACAACAAAAAACTGACCATTTAAAAGATAATTTCTAGACAGATTCTTATTAAACAAGTTTTATCATAATTAATAAGTTAAAAATATGTATCCTGAAAATGTCTAACAACTTGTACTAGCAGGAATAAAGACGCATCGATGTATATTATTGATATTCCCCTAACCAGAGGATGAAGTTAACGTTAAGTTCAATGTTTAAGTTAGTTCCGAGTGCTCCGAGTTTAAGTGTCTAACTAGTGTTTTATAAATTAGCTATAAACTGTATACATAGGTAGAGGTACATATGGCAGAATACACCTACTCCATGCGTTTTAAGATTTGAATTTTAAACTAGTTTTATTAAATCTGATATTTTTATTATTTTTATTATATTTCAACTATTTTTATTATTTTTATTATATGGGTGTTTCGGAGTCATATCATTTTTCATCAAAAACTAAGCATGAACAAGTCATGTTTATAATGATTTCGACAGATTGTTGAAACAATATATTTCACTATAGCCTAAATTACTAAAAAACCTAAAGAAGTCACCATGCAACGTCACAAACATCAATCCTAAATTACCTACGTCACACGTTAAAGGGGGGGAGGGTATCACCGGAATGTGACATTGTGTGACAAGGGACAGGGAGGGGGGTCAAAAGCTTTGTGACGTCACGATATGAATAAATATGAAGGAAGGGTCCCAAAGTCCATGGACAGAAGATGATTAAGTTTTGTGTCTTTAATCCTATATCTTTAAATGAGCAATTCTTGTATATATATATATATATATATATATATATATATATATATATATAGTTGTAGATTTATCCTATATATCTTATAAGGTATACCTTATCTTATATATACTTCTTGGGATCATCCATAAATTAGGTCACATGAATTTTAGGACTTCTTAACCCCTCCTCCCGTCCACATTTGACAGGTTGTCACACTTTTAGAACCGAGGGGGGTTCCCCCGATGTGACGTCACACATTTTTCAATTTTATGCTTGTATTTAAATAAAAATCAAAAGAAAAAAGCTATTTTAATTTTTGTCTTATTTTTATTAAATAATCTTTAATAAAATCAACATAAAGTCAAATATCTAAAATATATTACTAACAGAGAAAGCAAACGACTACTTAGGAAATAATAAATGACTAATTATGTTAACCAGCTGGATCACCGAGCTTTACTCGGTATTTTTTTTTATAAATTGTGTTTTTTGGAAATTAACAATTGATTGTCTTAGTCTAACCTCAAAGCAAACACTCATTGACTTCGTGTTACTTAACAATGCCATCTGCTGGAATAGCTTTAGTGTTGTTGTGTCGTTAAAGCAATTTAAAAAATTAGTATTGTTATTCGCCTATAGATGTCAGGAAGAGTCACCTTTTTGTTATTTTTCTTCCAATAAAAAAAAAGCGAATAAAATGACATTTTCTAGAAATGATTCCTAGCTAGATCGATTTATCGCCCCCGAAACCCCCCGTATTGAATTTCATGAAAATTGTTGGAGCCGATTCCGAGATTCCAATTATATAAGTATATATATATATATATATATATATATATATATATATATATATATATATATATATATATATATATATATATATATATATATATACTTCTCGGGGAGTGACAGTTCCAGCAGAAATGGAGTCGGCTTCCTGTTACCAGCTAAAATGAACAAATATGTCCTCGGCTATAATCCTATATCTGACAGAATTATTACAATGAAGCTGAATACGAAACCATGTCTACTCAATATCGTACAGGTCTATGCTCCCACTTCGACAGCGTCCGACGAAGATATTGACGAATTCTACGGGATCCTAGAAAAAACGCTTGATGATATACCTGGCCGCCAAATAACTATCATCATCGGCGACTGGAATGCTAAGATTGGCAAAAGCGAGCCTGGCACACACTCGGCGGGCATTGTTGGGGGGCATGGCCTGGGCATCAGGAACGAGCGTGGACAGAGATTGGCGGAGTTCTGTTTAGGAAGAAAACTCGCCATCATGAACACTCTTTACCAGCATCACCCAAGACGCCTCTATACCTGGAGATCTCCTGGGGAGCGATACAGAAACCAGATCGATTATATTATGATAGATACCCGCTGGAGGTCATCTGTCAAAAATGTAAAAACATTCCCTGGTGCTGATTGTGGCTCTGACCATGTGCTGCTGGTGGCTGTATTTTCTCTGCGGTTAAAGGTGAACCATAAGTCGTCACGGCCTGTGACTAGATCCCTGAATCCTGCAGAGCAACTATGCTTCCGGAACCTGACCGAGGAAAGACTGGCTGAGGCCCCACTGACTGCTACCGCTGACGTCAACTCACAATGGAAACATCTTAAAGCGGTTATGAATGATTCCCTTAAGCAAGTTGTCCCAAAAGGCAATAAAGATCATAAGAGGGCGACATGGATCTCAGAGCACACATGGAATCTAATTCAGAGGAGGAAGGAGACCAAAATCAAAGGACTGCAGAACGCTGCCGTAATGAAGGAATACTCTGAACTATCCAGAGCTATAAAGAAAAGCTGTCGCCTTGATAAAAACCACTTTATCACCAACATTTGCAGTGAAGTGGAATCGCATGCAAATAATTTACAAACAGCAGACTTGTTTAAAAAAGTTCGTTTGTTGAGCAGGCAGTTCAAGCCCAAATCATGGGTCATAGAGGACCCCGACGGTAGACCACTGATGGAACTTGACAATATAGCAGAGAGATGGCGCTCATACTGTGAGCAGCTATACAAAAAGTCATCTTCGGTGGTTGACAGTCGCGCAGACTGGGCGGCCCTAGAGTTGGAGCCAGACATTTTACGGTCCGAAATAACAGCCGCACTACAAAAACTTAAGTGCAAAAAAGCGCCAGGACCTGATCAGGTAACAGCTGAAGTTCTCAAAGCTTTGGGTGACTCGGGGATCGACGCACTGCACAGTATTTGCAACAAGGTCTGGCAAGACGGCGTTTGGCCTGAGGAATGGACACAATCGACAATACTACCACTGCATAAGAAGGGGTCCACCAAGAGTTGCGAAAACTACCGCACCCTCGCCCTAATATCTCATGCCAGCAAAGTACTGCTTCATGTGATCAACGGCCGGATTCGGTATCACCTCGATTGGCAGATCTCACAGGAGCAGGCTGGTTTCGTCAAGGGAAAAGGTACCAGAGAGCAAATCCTGAACGTGCGACAACTGGTGGAGAAATGCTACGAGTTTGACACCCCAGTGGTAATGTGTTTTGTGGACTACAGCAAGGCTTTCGACTGCGTGGAATGGGATTGTTTGTGGAGGGTACTTGGTGAGCTTGGCGTACCTGGTCACCTAACAGCACTGATCCAGGCATTATATTATAACAGCCAGGGAATCGTGAGGGTCGACCAGGTGACTTCGGGTCCTTTTGGTTTTGAAAAGGGAGTTCGACAAGGCTGTATACTTTCGCCAATCCTGTTCAACGTATACGGCGAGTACATCGTACGGAAGACCTGCGACGGCTGGAGCGGTGGAATCAACATTGGCGGGCATAAGCTCACAAACTTACGCTATGCTGACGACACAACTCTGTTGGCAGCCAACGAGGCTGAAATGCATGAACTGCTTAGCAGGATGGAGAGCGTCAGCGCTGAGCTGGGTCTCGCTATAAACAGGTCTAAAACTAAGGTTATGGTTGTGGATCGGTCTGGCAGGTTGGAGCTTACCGGAACACTTCAATTGGAAATGGTCAACAAATTCAAATACCTGGGCTCCGAAATCTGCAACGATGGTTCTTGCGAGGGAGAGATTCGTCGTAGGATCGGCATGGCAAAAGGCGCCATGTCACAATTAGAGAAATTATGGAAGAGTAGAACCATCAGCATAAAAACCAAGACCAATCTTGTGCGATCACTGGTGTTTTCCATTTTCATTTATGGCGCTGAAACATGGACCTTAAAGAAAGCCGACCGAAAACGCATCGATGCCTTCGAAATGTGGTGCTGGAGAAGGATGTTGGGCATACCCTGGACGGCACACCGAACTAATGTGTCGATCCTGAAACGGCTGGGCATTGTGACTAGGCTCTCCACCATCTGCTTGCGAAGGGTCCTAGAATACTTCGGCCACATCGCCAGAAGGGATGAGGACAACCTGGAGAGACTGGTGGTAACAGGGAAGGTGGAGGGAAGAAGACCAAGAGGAAGGAGCCCCATGCGATGGACCGATCAGATTCGCACTGCCCTGGAAACTACTGTCCACGACGCTTTACACTCTGCTTCCGATAGGGGCAGATGGCGGCAAATAATACGCACCAAAGTACTCCGTCGAGATGATCACGACCCTCAGCACTGAGGAAACCGACGCGAGGAGGATAACATTTTAAGTGTTATGATGAGTAGGTACTACTCGTATAATGAATGATCAGTATTAACATTTTGGATCGCGTTATACCTTATGTTGAAGTATGGCTTACATCATGTCTGCGTAATCACAAAGCAATAACCAAAAGTCGATCTTGCAACCTCCCAAAAGGTTCTATGAGGGGATTTAAATAGGTATTCTGTCGCGACCCCCCTGGCTATGTTCAGCTAACCAGGTGTAGAAACAGGGCAGAGAACCCCACATACCCACGTCGGCTTACCCCGGAGTAAAAAAAAAAGTATGTCTGTCTATAAAGACAAACTAAGTCGAAATGTTGTTCCAAACAATAATCATCTTAAGTTAGCGGTATATTTCTGGAACGTAACTTAACCTGACATTAGCATGATCCTCCAATATTCTGCCAAAGTTACATAAGAAAAAACTATGTACATTCTAGTGTATATGTATGTATGTATATTCTAGTGGTGCGTTTGGGCATATTATTCACAGTGGAATATTCCATTTAATCACAACTTCATTACACCCACAAATATTACTGTGCGCAGCGGTGATATAATATTCCGTAAAATTGGTTCAAAATTTACCTTTTAAAAAGAGAAATATATTTTTCAAAAATCATTACTGTTATGTATTGAAATTTCTTAAAATAAGTGATCTTAGTTGAATTCAAACTTTTATAGGACTTTTCGAAAAACAATTAAATTTAAGTATGATTACCTAAATTAATTTATGAAGTAAAAAATATTATATTCAACAAATTTCGTTGTGGAAGAGTTAAATAGACGTGACTGTCTTAGTATCAGTATTATAAGTTATATTTAAACTTAAATTAATAGTCATTTATAATTTTTGACATTTTTGTTCAACATATTGATTTTAAATCGCATTTGTTATTATTAATCAATAACTTGTTTAATATTATTTTTCATAGATTTAATGCTAACAAATACTGATGGCAAGTGTTTCTATCCGTGCAGAGGCGGAGAAAGAATACTCACTTCTGGGGCCGGGGTCGGCCTGTCGTAGAAGGCGACAAAACAACCCTCCTTAGCTACGTGGTAGGACCCCAAGGCCGTCTGGATGGCGACCACCCTTGGTCTTAAGCATGCCGCCATAATAACTTTGTGTTGTGTTCCGGCATTAGTGACCCAAGTTCCTGTAACCTTATGGGACAGCAACGTATCCGCGATGCCACTGGCGTTGCAAACACCCATAGGCGACGGTAACTGCTAAATTTTAAGTGGGCTGTCAGCCTGTCGGTTGTCCTACAGCGATAAAAAAGTGTCGAATGCATGTATAATTGCCATACATATATGAATTTTATTATTTTACATATTTTTAAATGAATTTGATAATACTGTTGGTATATTATACGAATAAAGATTTTAAATATGACAATATGATAATATAATAGCGTGAGAATAAAAATAGTGCTACTTCATAATCATCGTAAGTAACTAAAGGATGACTCCTTTTGCTAATTCGTACAGGTACAAAGCCAAGGACTTGAGGTGTCTTGTCACTCTCGTAAAAACCAAAATTCAGTAACATCTAATTTAGTTTCTCTTGTGTCTTGTACAGTCTGACTCCAATAGAGTTTTACCTCGTGACTGCATTCAACAGTGGACCTCGGGATCGACTTCAATCAGGATTACCCACTTCACCCACCCACAGTATGAGAATAAGAAAATAAGTAATAAAACCACTCACCACTTTAATTTTATAGTCTTTGAAGTACACCCTCATGTTGAGGGATGAACTCTTGAATTTTATGACGTCACATAAAAATCAGAGCAAAGTGCCACTATCAAACAGTTCCGTTCTACGACGTGAACACACGAGTGCTTCTACGCGGATCAATTAATCATATATACCATCTAAACGAAAGTATGACACATTTATCATTAGATATGATTTTAGCATTTTTATTAAATTCAAATATTACTTACAAAAAACTAGCCTCATATCCTAGCAAAAATTCGAAGTACAAAAGAGGAGCACACACTGAACAAACTCTAAGTATATTATTCAAAACAAAAGAAGATCAAACAAGATTATAATTGAAGTCTCAAACAGACCAAACAAATCTTCTCGACTCTTTACGACGAATCAGAAGTTCAACAGTTGATTTATGCTATCAATTCTATTCACGAAAATATATAACCACTGAAGTTGAAACAACTGGATCAAACATAACAATATTATTTTCATCATCACTTTAAAAACATATTAATTACTGCAGATACTTCTATAATGCGTTTTTAAAATCTACATATTCTCTTTGCATTCTTGATTTTCTTGTCAAAGAAAATTAAGAATAACGAAGAAAAAATTAAGTAGAGGCAAGTACAACTAGATATGGACGTATATGGAACAGATACAGCTTAATTGAATTTAAGGGGGCGACTACCGTCTTCCATCCAAAGACGGGAAGATAAATAGAATCACCGACTCCACGTCCGAGGAATGTACAAAAAAAAAATCAAACCGATAAAATACGAATGATATAAGTACGTCTGTGAGCTGGCCTCAGGAGCGAGATGGCAAGGCCCTATTTTTCTAGTACCGTGACCATGACTAATATGACAAATATAATAAAACTTAAAAAATATAATCAACATGAGAATATCTCGTAAAATTTTACAGAAGAGAAAATATAGACAGTGTATCTAATGCATGCGCACGAAGATATCTCGGAACTTTCTAATACAGAAAATCACCTACACTATAACAGCATGGTGTTTAGAAATTGAACCAGCCGTAATATTATGCGTAGTATAGCTTGCCAAGGAATTATTGTCTACTTAGCACGCGATACTATGGATATCAAGTGCCGCCGCCAAAGTTTGGTAGAAAATTGGTCGTTGACGAACGATATGTTCGCATATATAATATAATATTATATTATATATATATATATATATATATATATATATATATATATATATATATATATATATATATATATATATATATATATATATATATATATTTGACAAATATATAGGATTTGCTACTCGAGACCATTATTTAAATAAAATAAGTCTGGTTACGTACTCTCGTAATGGAGGCATGGATCGCACCTACCCACAGTTACAATTATACCAATAGGAATTAATTATTTGTTCTGTGGGTACCTACATACATTACGAGGGGTGTTCAATAAATAGTGATAATGCATTATCACTATCCTTGGAAATAAAAAATAAATAAAAACTGGCAGGCATAGCCCAGATATTAGATATAATAATAATAATAAAAAGCAATCAATTATCTTTTGCTTTTTAAAAATAGAAGTAATTTGTTTGCGTAGTGTCGGAACATGTTCTTAAAAATGGATAAAATTTAAGTTCGCACGGTAATAAAATATCTCTGCTTGAAAATTTTTACTACGGATCTGGTAAATCAAGACTTGAAAGCAACATTAGAGGTTCATGCTTCTCCATATTCTACGGTTGCGCGTTGGTGTGCTGAGTTCAAGCGAGGAAGAACCTTCATTAACGACATCCCTCGCACGGGACGTCTTACATCGGTAGTGACTGAACAAATGATTAAACAAGTTGAAAACATTGTCTTGGCGGATCGTCGTGTTACTGTTTATTTTATAGCAGAAGAAATTAAGATATCTATAGAAAGTGTCCATAATATTATACACAACCATTTGGGTATGAAAAAAGTGTAGCGCGCTGGGTGCTCAGTGCTTTCTGACGCGCAGAAACAAACGAGACTGAGAATTTCATAAAGATGTTCGGGTTTGTTACAACAAGATCTTGACCGATTTTTGGCTCGTTTCATACCCGTGACCCGAAAACGAATAAACCAGTCCATGACTTGGAAGAGACCGTCATCTCCAACTCGATTACCATGCAGCCACTATTACGGGAACTTTGTACGTAGGACAAATAACAAAGTCGCGTGAGGAAATACGCAAGCAACGGCGTGGCAAACTCGCTAAAGTTGTTTTGTTTCACAAAGATAACGCCCCCGCGCATAAACCTAGAGTTGCGATGGCTGCCATTCAAAAAGCTGGCTTCGAATTGATGGAACATCCGCCATATTCACCGGACCTAGCTCCTAGTGATTTCTACCTATTTCCGCTGTTAAAGGAATATCTCAGGAGCCATAAATTTGAAGATAGATGAAGGGATCACGAAGAAGATTTTTTTAAACAGTGAATTTTAGCTTGAAAAAAAGATATACAACCTGAAAGGTGACTACGTCGAAATGTAAAATAACATTTAATAAAAGATAATTGCGTCACACTCATTATTATTTTTCTCTTTAATTAGTAATTATTTTGGTACGTAAATCAAAAATACGCTAAATAAATATATATTGCTACATGATATGGCTTTATCAATCTTCATAGTGGGAATACATAAATATGTAAAACTTCAAAACAACTCTTCAACTCCCATAAACCAACATAAGTAAGGCATATTCAACACATATACCGATATGTACTAACGAAGCAATCAAATCGAAATTATTAGCTTGTAGTTAGGCTGCATACTCAGACCATTGCGAAACAAACTAGGTCTCAAAATGTAACCACCAGACGTAACCACCTTCGGCGAGAAGATAGAATGTCCTAGGTAATACAAAACCAGTACACCCACGCAATAGAAAATTGTTTATTCTTACGTAGTTGTATATAAATTAGTTTTCTCCGTCCAGGGGCGGAGTAAAACCACCCCTGCGGCTGGAGGCGGCATGTCGTAAAAGGCGAGAAAACTATACTAGCTAGGTAGTAGGGCTCCAAGCCCGTCTGGATGGGAACAACTTCTGGTTCCTTAATATGCCGCAATAATAACCTTCCGCTATAAGTGACCCAGGTTCCAGTTCTCCTATGCGGATGGCAGCATGTTAGCAATTCCTCTGACATGGCAAACATTCATGGGCGACGGTAAATGTTTTTTTTTATTACTGTAGGATAGCAGACAGATTGATGGCACATTTAGAATTTAGTAGTTACCGTCGCCTGTGGGTATTTGTAATTCCAGTGGCATCGCGAACACGCTGCTATCCCATAAGGGTACAGGAGCTTGGGTCACTAATGCCGGAACACAACACAAGGTCATTATGGCGGCATACTTTTTATTCCTGTAGCAGAAGGGCAACGTAAAATATATAACAATAAAGGCAACGTACTTATTAGTAAGTAGTTACCGCTGTCTATATGCGTTTACGACGCGAGGGGCATCGCTAACACGCTGCCGTCTGCGTAGAGAAACTAGTCCCTGGATCACTTATACCGTTACACAAAGTTTAATTATGGCGGCATATTTAGAGAAGTTTTGCAGCTCTACCACCTAGCTAGGGCTCACCCGGCCGCACGGGTCAGTATTCTTACTCTGCCCTGGAATTGAGTATGATAATATGGAGATATTATTATCCTAACTTATTATAAATGTGAAAGTGAGTTTTTACGCTTTCACGCCTAAACAGCTAAACCAATTTTGATTAATTTCAGTATAGTCATAGACTGGACCTTGGAGAACGATATAGGCTACTTTTTTTTAATTTATATGGCAGAACAACGTTTGCCCGGTCAACTAGTATTTTTATAAATCCCACTCTTAACACAAGCTAATAAATTAAAGATTTTCTATATATATCACAATTGTAACTTTCTTTTCAAATAAAGTATCGTAATAAATGACCCGTTAAAAATTCTTAATCAGTATTTGGTACGCTAATACCACCAAACATGGCATGATTGAATACTCGAGGTTATCCTCGCTACTTCCGACTTATTCCACTGGCATTTTGGTTAACATTTCGGTCACATCCAAATACAGTATTAACACTCAAAACAGAAAGAGACTGATTATCATAAACCCTGATTTAGAATGATAAATTAACTCGAAGTAGATGTAATTACAAGTTTGAAAATTAAAGATAAACGATTTCAGATAATAATACTATAAGAGTATATAACATGTTACATATATAGTACATAACCAGAGATCCCGAAGCAAACAGTAGGACTTACAGAGGTTCTAAATATATTAATTAAGAATATAATGAAGTAAACAGGCGAAAAATGTACAAACGTAGAATAAAAAACCGTAACTATTTGATACAATCACTTGAACGATAAGAAGAAACTAATAAAATATCAAACCAATACAAACGACATCCCCTTATTTGTCACGATAATAAAATATTTTTCGTTTATTACACAAAAAGAAAACGAAATCAAGCATCATAAACAAACTAATATTATATATAAAAATTATAAGCGTAGAATTCAATCACAACACGCATAAAACACCGCATTATAAGCAATAATATTTATAATTTAAAAGCTTTACGAATTTGCACATACACATGTATAAAAATATAAACTAACAACAAACTAAAATGCACCCATGCATGCGTCAAAATATTAAATTCGACCACGGTATGCGCAAACTTGCGCGTTGTATGCCCACGGAACGACTGGCAACGGCCGACGCGTGTGCGCAAGACATGTTTCTTTCACTTCAATCAATTTAAGCACTATAGCGGCGTACCTTAAGCAACTTGTAAAGGAATTTTCAATGTCTTGCCTTAAATTCCTTACTATTCGGAATGCAAAATATATTGCTCTAATACAGCAAATAATGTCACTCTTTAGATGATAGTTAGCCGACTAACTAACGTCGGTTAATATCGCTTATGACTACTGATCAGCATTCGAATTAGTAGCCTCTAATTCAGTTAACACGAATGAGGCCGCAGATTTCAATCCTGCTTGAGCTTAACATTGCCATCCAAAAGAGCCAAATATAGATAATAAAAATTGATATTTAATTGAGGAGCCATTTTTTTAACATACCATATGATTTTCTTTAGTAGGAGAAATTATTACGTCAATAATGATAGTTACAAGTAATATTCGCCTTTTTTTTTTTTTTTTTTTTTTTACGGGGTGGGGAAATCCTCATGGACTACCTCCGCCTGGGGAAAGGCGGAGGGGCATGCCGGACTCCTACCGGCTAAAACCACCACCCCGGTGTCTCCTCACACGTGCGCGCGGGGCCGCGGGAATCCAGATTCTTCCGCAGCCCCACACTAGTGCTGGCCCGGTCTGTCCGGGCCTCGTCTCCTGCACGGGGTAGTGAGGTGTTTAACTACCCCGTGCATCGCCTCAGAGGCGCGCGCCGACACCCGCACGCGCCTCCGCCTCGGGTCAATCGAATAGGGGGCGGGGACTTCCCCAAGTCCCTCGCCCCTGGACCCATTCATGGGGGCCGGAAAAGGGCGTTATCCGCCCTTCCCCTGCGCCCGGTGCGCCTTCTGCGGCCGGGGAAGGGAGTCGAGATCTCCCTCTCCCGTTCCGCAGTTTCCTTCTGCGACATCACGTCCTCGCAGAAGGACACCACTGCGTCCCACGACTCTGCGCTACCGACCATCCTCCGCACTACGGCCGGCAGCGACAGATCTCCTCCTACTTCATTTGTGAGGACACGGCGCTGCTCCTCCCAAGCTACACACTCGGCGAGTGTGTGTTGCGCCGTGTCCTCCCCGCCGTGGACGCAGTGATGGCACCGAGCGTCCGGCTCCCTGTCTATGCGGCACAGGTACTTGCCGAAGCAGCCATGCCCCGACAGCACCTGCGTCACCCTAAACGACAGGGAGCCGTGCCTTCTCCCGAGCCAGTCGTCGAGTACTGGCCGGATCGCCTCGACGGTAGCGAGGCCGGCGGTAGGGCGCAGAAGCCTTTGCCGCCATTCCGCCACCAAGACCAGACGGAGCTCCTCTCGGCGCAGCGCGATCTGGCGCTGCGCCGGCCTCGAGCCCCGTGCCCGCTCTTCCTCGCGCCATCGATATAATGACGCGAGTACTTTCGCCTCTAGGTCCCAGGGCGGGGATCCGGCCAGGACGCAAGCCGCCTCGTAGGAAATCGTGCGATACCCGCGGACGACTCTGACGGCCATCACCCTCTGCGGCTTGCGCAGAATGGCGAGAGTGCTGGCCGTCATGTCCAACGCCCAAACAGGGGCCCCGTACAGGGCCATGGACCGCACGATTCCCACGTACAACCGCCTACAGGCGGCGCTCGGGCCCCCCAAGTTGGGAAGCAACGTCGAAAGCGCGCCCGCTGCACCCATCAGCTTGGGCGCCAGCCGCCGGAAGTGGGGCCCAAATTCCCATCGGCTGTCGAGCACCAATCCCAGATACTTCATGGTGGACTCGACAGCTATCCGGGCCCCACTGACCACAATGTGTGATCCCGGCGCCGGCGCACGTCGGGGGCCATGAAACACCATGGCCTCCGACTTGTTAAGGGCCACCTTCAGGCCCAGGCGCCGGATGCGGTTCACCACCTGTGACACCGCAGCCGTGGCTATCAACGTCGCCTCCCTGTGCGAGCTCCCCCGGGCAGTGACAAGCGTGTCGTCCGCGTAACACGTCAAGTCGGCGCCCGATGGGAGCTCGCCTCTCAGCACCCAGTCGTAGCCGATGTTCCACAGGAGCGGTCCCAAAACCGATCCCTGCGGAACACCGCACGACATGAGGTGCCGACCGGCACCGTCACGTCCCCGATAGGTGACGCATCTACCCTCCAGATAAGCCCCTACCGTACGGCGGAGGTAGGGAGGCACGCGATGGTATTTCAGAGCCTCCCGAATACAACTCCAGGGTAGGGTGTTGAATGCGTTGGAGATGTCTAAAGACACCGCCAGCACCACCCCACCCCGGGACACCGTCTCCTCCGCCAGGGCCCTCACGCGCATGATGGCGTCTATGGTGGAGCGCCCCCGACGAAAACCAAATTGGTTGTTGTCCAGGTCCGGCCCCTCTTTGCACAAGTGGCTGACGAGGCGATCTGCGATAATGCGCTCAAAAAGTTTGCCCGCCTCGTCGAGCAGCACTATGGGCCGATACGCGGACGGCGAGTCCGCGGGGCGCCCCTCCTTCCTGAGCAGGACCAGCCTCCCCTCCTTCCACACACTGGGAAACTGACCCTGCTTGAGACATGCCGCGAAGAGCCCCCTCAGCTGGGGCTCTAGCTCCTTCAGAGCCAGGACGAGAGCTCGACCAGGAACTCCGTCGGGTCCGGGCGCTGTGTTCTTAGCCCGGAGTCGCGACACGGCCGCTCTCGTCTCTGCTTGCGTCACCTCGGGGACATCGGTGCTCTCCTCCTCTGGAGAGTCTGTGGCTGAGGGCGAAGCCATCGCCGGGGGAACGTGTCCCGTTAGCTCAGGGAAGAGGGCTGATATCACCGCGTCTAGCAACTGGGGTTGCATGCTTTGTGCCAGTGGAGGCGCCCAGGGACGTAACTTGCCCCGTGCCCAACGGTAGGGGCGCCCCCACGGATCCCGATCTAGGGACCCCAGCAGCTCTTCCCTGGCACGCGACTTAGAGTCGCCGATGGCCAGCCGCAGAGTTTCCTTGGACGCGCGGTACACCTCATACAGCGCGTCTTCCTCGACGGGATCCCGTTGACGTCGTCTCCGGTATCGCGTGTACTGGCGGCGAGCCGCAACGCACGCAACGCGCAGCCGCGCGATCTCGTCGTTCCACCAGTACACCTGGCGCCTTGCGGACTGTTGGCGGACACGGGGCATGGACGCATCGCAGATCCGCGTCATCGCCCCGCGAAACCACAGCGCCACCGCTTCGACGTCGACGGGGCCGTCCGTCGTCGACTCCCAAATCCAGGACTGGACTAAAGCAGCTTCCTCGAGTAGTTCCTTGTCAATGCGCTTAAGCGCCCAACGCGGGCCGTCGTTAATCGGGGTTGTTGGATGGCGGCCGCTCGCAGTCTGGGTAGAGACGTCGAACCGGATATACCGATGGTCCGACAGCGTCTCCACCCCCACGGCGACACGCCAGTCGCGGACTCGGCTGGCGACAGAGGGGCTAGCGAACGAGACGTCCACTATCGACCCGCCCCGCTGCCGCACACACGTGTATTCCGAACCCCGATTCAGGACGACCAGACCAGTCGTCACCGCCCACTCTTCCAGCACCTCGCCCCGAGGATCAGTGACCGGAGATCCCCACGCCGATGACTTGGCGTTGAGATCCCCGAGCACCAGAACGGGACGAGGGTGATAGCGGCCTACAACGGCGCCCAACTCGACAAGGAAACCCTCAAAGTCGGCGAGACTCTTGTTGGGGGAGAAATACGCCCCCACAATGACGATGCCGCCCGAGACCGCAGCAACCCAGCCGCGGCCCCGAGACGGGTCAATCAGAGTCTCGCCAATAATGGCCACCAAGCCGTCAACGCACCCCAGCCAGTTGTCACGGGCGGGGATGAAGTACGGCTCGGCGACCACAGCCACGTGGATCGACCACTCTGCCATGCTCTGGAGTAAAAGATCCTGAGCTCTGGCACAGTGATTGATGTTGCCCTGGAGGAAATGGAGTTGTGCCATTATTGACATTCCATTCCCTCGGCAACGGTCCTGGGCCGGGAGTCGGCCGCGGAGCTACTAGCCTGTGGGGGCGGCGAGGTTTCCCCGGCAGGTTTAGAGCTCCTCTTCTTTTTCTTCTTGGCCTTGCTGGCAGCCGCGCCACAGGCCCCTCCGCCCACTTTGTGTCCCGCTGGCTTCCCTGCGGCCGAACATAAGCTGCAGTTGAGCGCCGCGGAACACTGGGCCGCTTTGTGGCCGGGCTGACCGCAGCGATAACAGAGGTCACTACGGTCAACTTCAGCGGTGCACTTTGCCCGTACGTGCCCCTTCTCCAGGCACCGGAAGCACCGCAACGCCCGGGGCTGCAGGAGTTTCACTCTCGCTGCAACCCAGCCAACCAGCAATCTGCCGCTTAAGGCGATCTTCTTCGCCGACGCTACAGGGCACCGAACCCAGACCACGCCGAGTCCGGTGGCGTCGGTGCGTATATCGCCGGCCCGCACCTTGTCCGGCGGACACTCTCCGCTTCGGGCAACGGCCGCCACCACCTCCTCAGAGGTCACGGAGTCGTCCAGACCAGCAATCCGCATCTCTGCGGTTTTCATTGGCCTGGAGACCCGGACGTCCTCAGGGTTGAGGACCTCCCTCATCTTGGCGGCCAGAGCGTCCGCCTTTTCGGCACTGTCGCTCGCAGCACCAGCTACCTCGAAAAGCCGTGCGCCCGTGGCAGCCTGCCTGAGGCTGACGGACTGAAGACCAAGATCTGATAATTTGATCTTGGCCTTAGCCTCGGCAATGAAAGTAATATTCGCCTAGACTTACATAAACGCTTCGCGAAAGAGCCGTAGCCGAGGAATCAGAGTCTCATGCAACTCGCGAGCGATCACTAGGATAGACGCTTAATGAGAACCAAACACAAGCCTTCGTCTTTATTAAGACCATTAGAGAAATTGCTATTATTGATTAAGAGGCGGTGAACAATATTTGACATGGGTTTCAAGTATATAGAAACCAGAGCAAGATTCATCATCATCGGAATTATCTAAGCGTAAAACCATTGTTTAAAATTCTTTCCGGCCCCCGTGTCGACGTTTACTAACTTACAAGTTCAAATGAAATCATACCCTGATCTTTGTATTATTATATACTCGTTAATTAACTAACACCTATATTACAGGCTCGGCCTAGTTTATGTGTTAGTACCCAAACGTCTTTTGTTTAAGGCTATGTAACTCATGTATCTATGTAGTGTCAATAAACATATTTTTATTTTATTTATTACAATGACATTATAATCCTTAATAACACAATGACAGTCAAACTACACACGAACATACAATTACAATAACAAAGTTCTATTTCCTCAATAATGAGCCATGCATATCGAAAAATGTTGTTTCGTTAACATTTCTCAGTAATATAACACGAAAAAAGTATTTACGCTATTAATGAATAACTTGAAATAATATAGCGATGAAAAAGTTAATTAGTAAGTTATAAAATTCCAAACTAAAAGTTTTTTTTTCATAAAATTTTTCAATTTTTAACCTTGAATATCTTTTGAATCGTTAGATTTATCAAAAAATCAAAGATACCATTTTTGTAGAGCGTTTAATTTCCTATAAAGATGATTGATGGTGCAGGTTAAATAGCATGTTGGTGAGGAGATATGACCATTTGTAGATGAGACTAAATTGAAAATGCAAATCTATGATGAGGATAATCTTCCCAGTAATATTAAGAGCTCATATTTGGTTAGTACTTTCTAGAGATACGTAGCAACAAGTTTTCGTGTCGGATCAAAAAAAAATCGATTTTTTGACCCACCCAAATATATATATAATATTGAGACTAGATGACACGAATTAGGCCACAATATTTATTTAGTTAATTTCTGCGTCTTACGCGCTGATTTTACTTAACAAACTGACATTACTTGATTCACGTTAGCAATTTATAAATGTTTAAAAGCTCGTTGACTCTAATTTAAATGCAGGTTACAGATTCAAATTCGGTCTTAACGAAATAAATGTTGCCGATATCTCGTTTTTCTAAATAAATTATGCTTCATATCGTAGCAAATTCTTTGCACTGTTGTAACTAACATCCTGTCGATACCAACATGGAGGCAACCCTTCAAGAAGTAACTTTCACTTCAAACTTTTTTTACTCTCCAAGATTTTATATATACGGTTAATGACAAATAAACATTTACAAATCAGTAAGCCATATAATATATATTTAAGACAACGAATGATCTCATCTCTCTTGAGAACAAGTATCATCACTCGATGACTCCAGTGATGTTCTTAACACCCACAATCCCATCAGATTTGGCGAAAATAACCACTACAATATAAATATTATATGTAAATATTTGCTCTTAGAGTATTAAGATTTTATCACTCGAGTTATATATATATATATATATATATATATATATATATATATATATATATATATATATATATATATATATATATATATATATATATATATATATATATATATATATATATATATATATATATATATATATATATATATATATATATATATATATATATATATATATATATATATATATATATATAATATTATTTATTTGTTTCAGTCTGGATGGTCCGAATAAATCAAACAAATTTGTTTCTGTAAAAATAACAGAAACGACAATTAAAGTTGATTACTCGTCTCTCATAACTCTTGCTTTTCTATCTATTAATTAAATTATTTAAATCAAATCTGTAACGTAATAACGTAAATATTGTTTACTTTTTTGTAGGCAAATGTCATGTGTCACACTTCTATGACACATGACATTAAGCGCGTTAAATCAAAAGGGATTATGTCCTGGTTACACAACCTAACCATAATACAATAACATTAAAGAGATGATATTCTCTTTACATCTCCCCTCCACGATATGAAAATTGCATAATTTTTCAATCAGCTTCAACTTCAAACATTGGAATTAGTTTTGTCACGTGGAATAGACTCGTGTCTTGATTTCTTTTTCCAGTTTTTATTTTATAAATTGAGTTTGAAATTTTTTCTTCTATTATATATGGGCCGATTCTTAGTTCTTCTAGCTTTTTCCTATTGAGTTTGTTTCCATTCTCTATGAATACCATATCTCCTTCGTTGAATTCATGGTGTCTTCTGTTTCTATTAAATAAACTTTCGTTATACTTATGTGATCTCTGTGTTCTTTCTAATGCTAATTTCTTATCTCTTATCCAGTCTTCTCCGTTTTTCTTTCTTTTTAACTCTTCTGGTATGTTACTGGTGTCTGTGCCATATAATAGATACTCTGGTGTAAATCCCGTTATTGTATGTTCTAGTATATTATACTTATTCACACATTCTCTCGCTATCGATGTCCATGCTCTATTCTTTTTCTCTTCGTTTATTTTACATCTTATTTTATTTACTAATGTCTGATTCAGTCTTTCATTCAGACCATTAGAAAATGGTGCATTTATTGCAGTAAAAATTAATTGCACTCCTTTATTTTTTAAATAATCTTTAAATTCTTTCGAATTTATTCCAGGATATTGGTCCGTTAAGATTGTTCCGATGTTTTCTATGTCTAACACAGTTTGAATTAGTTTTATAAAATCAGCGGCGTTTTGAGTTCTTGATGTTGAAATGAACGCATATCTCGTGAAATGATCAACAAGTAAATGAATATATTTTTTTGTTGATCTAGTGCTTCCAAATCCTCCAATTGTATCTATGGACATAATTTCGAAAGCTTTGGTCGCTGGTCCTAATTGTGACATTGAGCCGAATTTATGTTGCCCTCTTGACTTATTCTTAATACATATATAACATTCTTTACAAATTTTTTTTATATTCTTCACTAAATTTTTAGCAGTATAATATGGACATATTTTCATTTGTGTTTGTGTTTTTCTGATTTTTCAATTAATTTTTCTAATATTTTTTCCAAGCTCGAGTTTTCTTTAATATTCTCTTGAAGTGTTTGTTTTAAATATTTCCCTCCAAACTGGATATTTCCTTCATCATCTAAATATATCTTTTCTAATTCTTTTGAAATTTTTATCCATATTTTTAACTCATCATGCCTTTTTCCTAATGAATTTTTTACCTTTTTGAAAGTCTCCGTCTTTGTCAACTCTTCATGATAATCTGCATACATGAGGTCATCTGGTATAACATATTTTTCCCCTTGTTCTGTGACAATTGAGGTTACAGCTACTACTGTAGTTTTACAGTCCTTTGGAGAAGCCACAGCTCTGAACTCGAATTGCAATTTCATTTTGTGACGAAAATTGTCGTTTTATAATATTATTTATTTGTTTCAGTCTGGATGGTCCGAATAAATCAAACAAATTTGTTTCTGTAAAAATAACAGAAACGACAATTAAAGTTGATTACTCGTCTCTCATAACTCTTGCTTTTCTATCTATTAATTAAATTATTTAAATCAAATCTGTAACGTAATAACGTAAATATTGTTTACTTTTTTGTAGGCAAATGTCATGTGTCACACTTCTATGACACATGACATTAAGCGCGTTAAATCAAAAGGGATTATGTCCTGGTTACACAACCTAACCATTATACAATAACATTAAAGAGATGATATTCTCTTTACATATATATATATATATATATATATATATATATATATATATATATATATATATATATATATATATATATATATATATATATACATATATATATTTTTTTAGGTTATTCAGGTGAACATTTTGTTTTTGTATTTGATTTATTTCCTATTTTTATTGCTTTGGAACAGTAGACTTAGGCCGGGCAACAAATACATCACAAGGTTATATTGCGGCATATTTAAAGACCACGAGTGGTTGCCATTCAGGCAGTCTTGGAGACCTATCACCTAGGGTTTTTTTGTCACCTTTTAAAAGTTTTTTTCACTTTTGCTGTCGTTTCTTTGGTCTACCTTTTTAACCGACGAAAAAACGGAGGAGGTTATTTGAATGAATTTCAACTGTGTATCTACATTTGGCTCTTTTGAATGACAAGGTTGCCGACCATTGGCCAAGGCAGTGAGGCGTTCATTGGAACACCATAAGGCTAAATGAATCTTAACACTAAAATACTAGAATATCGAGAAAGCATTCAAATACCAATCCTTCACCACCAACACATACATCAAACCGATACTCTAGTGTAATAAAGTTGAAAACACATCAATCGACTTCTATCGATCATTAATAGTACCGATAGTGAGCATATGGGTCATGCTAGTAAATGTTTAGTTCAATAAACGTCATTGATAATGCGAAAATTATTGGATTGTTCAGCTGGTCCCAGAAGCATATTTCATCTCTGCCAGAAGGTATCCAATATATCGTATACATTTAACATACGTTAGAATGAACTAATGAACTAATTCTAAATCAAACGTTAGAAGTGTTTATGTATTGTTTCTAAATACATAAAATAAATGATCAATTTCTTTCACATCCATTTTTGGCTGCGGTAATGATGATTTATATTTTTTGAGCTACGGGGTCGTTATAGAAAGCGACGGTGTCGTAAAATCCTGACGTGAGAGGGATCTAACGGGCAATTTATAAATTACGTGTATTTTTTTTAATATTTTTCTAGCGTTTAATTATTACGCCATCTAGACCTAAAATAAGCAGCAGGGCGCTTATATTACGGTTACTAAACAACTGATATACTACTTATATACTTTTCTTTTGTAAATTAATTACCTACTATTCATAAACATCCAGACTCAGGACATCACGGAGGTCGTTAATATATGTACAGCCATAAATTCTGACATTGCAAAACGTCAGGCTTTCTAGATAACAACGACCGATACGTTAACATTCAAAGCGTTATCAGCCTATCGAGATATAAAGGGATTTCAAGATAACTGTTAAAACCAAATGTCATATACATTTATGTACGTACGTATATGGTATCAAAGTACTAGTATGACCAAAATTATTTATTTATGATGGCATAACGATTAGTACACGTCGAAACGCCTGCGGATATCACGGGCTTGACTATCGTCTCGAGCTTGGGTATTTATTTAGCACATATATATTATAATTACCATATATATGTATGTGCCATATGTATATATGTATGTATATACATATATCAAATTCAAGGATAGGGATTTCTATTGTAGTAGTATATAGTAGCCTATGCTAAGAAAACCCCGTTCGCACTTGCGCCACAGTTTCAAGGAACCTCTCTTTCCATCGCAATCATTATTGGGATCCTTGGTGTCGACATCACGAATGATGTGCAGTTTAGGAGACAATTGGAGGGTAAAGCTAAGCTTACCTCCAAAAAACTAGGTGTGCTAAACCGGTCCAAGCAGTACTTCAGTCCAAGGCAACGGCTTGTGCTATATAAAGCACAGGTCAGACCGCATATGGAGTACTGCTTACATTTATGGGCTGGAGCACACGCCTGTCAGCTCAATCCCCTAGACTCGATCCAACGGCGCACAGTTCGTGTTGTCGGCGATCCCATACTCACAGACGGTCTAGACACGCTTGGACTTCAGAGAGACTTTGCGTCTCTTTGCGTATTCTACCGTCTGTACAACGGGGAGTGTTCTGAGGAACTATTTAGAATGGTGCCCTCGTCGTCTTTCTACCATCGCACTGCCCGCCATCGGCTGGGTGTTCATCCTCATTTCTTGGAGCCTCTTCTTTCTTGTACGAAACGGTTCTCCAGAACGTTCATGTTCCGTACTCTCAGGATCTGGAATGAGCTTCCGGCTGAGGTTTTCTCAGTGCGGTATGATATGGGGTTCTTCAAAAAAGGCGTTATAAAATTTCTTCGAGACCGGTAGCGCGTTGGTAGTGCCTCTGGTGCTGCAAACGTCCATAGGCGACGGTGACCACCTGTCAGGATGGGCCGTTTGCCTGTCTGCTGAACTCTAGCTATAAAAAAATGCTGATATTTAAATAAATATATTCATATGTACTTTAAGATATCACTTCATAAAAAATGTTTTTTAATTTCTAACAGAAGGTTGAATTAAGTATAAAATACGTTCCGTGCCGAGAGTTCCGGGGGGAGCACCCGGCGAAGGCAATGAGACGGAGGATGCCCTACCCCGACTGTGACCGCCGGCAGCGGGAACTGTCACTCAGGGCAACCTCATTGGAGACGTCTGGCTCCCCAGCCATTAGCACATATATATTATAATTACCATATATATGTATATACATATATCAAATTCAAGGATAGGGATTTCTATTGTAGTAGTATATAGTAGCCTATGCTAAGAAAACCCCGTTCGCACCTGCGCCACAGTTTCAAGGAACCTCTGTTTCCATCGCAAGCAGTATTGGGATCCTTGGTGTCGACATCACGAATGATGTGCTTAGCAGAGCAATGCCATAAAGGCGATCCTGCGAAGCCCCCCTCTATGGCCAAGAGTGACGACCGGGGTTTTTAGTAGGCAGGACCGGCGGCCTTTGCCCCCGGTCCGCCCGAGGGGAGTAGTCAGCCCCCTCGGGAGGTAATCCCACATACCCCACCGGCCTCCGGGGGAAACTGTAACAGTTTTCCTCGGTATAAAAAAAAAGGTATAAAATACGTTCCGTAGGGTGAGGGCACACGATCTGTTTTATCCTTGGGCACTAGGCGATAGGAGAATAGCGGGGTTTTCAGTGGAACGATGTCCCGGTTAAAAACTCGCCAATGTGTTTTTCGTAGATAATGAGGCATAAAATATTGTTTCACCTTTTCATAATCGTTTATAAACACAATTAAAAAAGAATACTGGTTTCACCAAATTTTAAGAGTGCTATCGAGGTCGTCAACTTGTCATATAGCCTTATTGTACAACACTAGAATACAATCGATAATTACCAGTGTGCACTACCAAAATTGGTTGCAATCTACCGACGCCCTTGATATAAGAATACAAAGGTTTTGACGATCTTAGATCGCGTGGTTAGATCGATGTCTACTCAGAGCCACTTAACCTCGAGGTTCCCGGTTCGATGACAGGAATACTTTGCCTTTTCAGTGTCACGTCCAAACTTCGAAAGAAAGCTGACAGGGGTATGTGAGGTACTTCATATTACAGTGGGTATGACTTTACGATAACTCTGATTGTTGTTAAATGTTAGCCTGCGGAAGACACGGTGGGATACCCACTTAACTCGTCACCTAAAACTACGCGAAGGATCATAAGATCGTCTTGTGTTAATTGCTTTGCTACACCCCAAACGAGATCATGACCCCGACATTACGTTTAGGGTCGGAGTAAGAATATTAACCTCCACAGCCGGAGTGGACATGTCGTATAAGGCTACAAAACAACCCTAGCTACGTAGTAGGCTCCAAAGCCTATCTGGATGGCAACCACTTTTGGTCTTAAGTATGCCGCCATAATAACCTTGTGTTGTGTTTCGGCATTAGTGACCCAGTTTCCAGTACCTCTATTCGGACAGCAGCGAGTTCGTGCCCCTAGCGTCGCATACTATTAAGTGGGCTGTCAGCCTGGTGATCTGAAGTACCGGAAGATGGAGCAAATTATCTGAATTAATGTGTAAATGTAATGTGTAATATGTATTTTATTTCTATCTAAATAATAATTTTTTGTTGCTAGTTCTTAGTCATGTTAAACTTTATTTTTATGTGTAACCCGTGACACATGTTGTTGGGTTTATATTAGTACTAACATATCAAATAAGACAATTTACTCATCATCATCATCATCCTAGCGTTAGTCCCGGTTGCCACCAAAACTTTCGTTTCGGTGCCCGGGGTCCGCTTTCCGACTTTTTCTACTCCACTTCGCGCGATCTTCAGCATCCCTGGTAGTTAGCCCATTGGCACGCATATCCCCCTTTACGACGTCAAGCCAGCACTTTTTGGGTCTACCCCTCCTGCCGGGGCCCGGCGGAGGCGGCATGGCCAGACATTTGTTTCCCACGTAAGCATCCGGTTGCCGTAAAACATGGCCATACCAACGGAGCCGACACTCCTGCAATTTATCTGCAATGTCACGGACATGAAGACTACCGCGAATGCGGGAGTTCCTAACGCGGTCCTTCCGCGTCACTCCACACATCCACCGCAGCATATTCATCTCCGTGACACGCAGTTCTTGCTTGTGTCGCTCTAACACCGGCCACGCTTCACAGCCGTATAAAAGGACAGGCCTAATGATGGTCTTATAGACCTGTCCCTTCAACTTTACCGGCATCTTGGGGTCACAAATGACACCAGTTACCTCACGCCATTTGGCCCACGCGGCAGCAATGCGTGCCTTGACGTCGCAATCGATGTCACCAGACGCATGAAACACAGATCCCAGGTATTTCACATGGTCCGTGCGCTCGACCGTGTTGCCGTCTATGCGTACGGGTGTGGGATCTGTGGAGTTACAGGCCAAGTACTCGGTCTTCGCCACATTGAGCTTCAGACCACCGTTCTCAAGCGACTCCTTCCACACCTTCACACGTCGCACCAGCCTACCCCTGTCCGAATCTGCCAGCGCGATATCATCAGCATACATGAGCAGCCACGGGGGCTGCTCATGTGAGTTTCTGATGCTGTTTGACAATACGTCTAATACCACGCTAAACAGAAACGGACTAAGGACGGATCCTTGGTGCACACCGACGGTGATGGGAAAAGGTTTAGTGTCGCCAACAGCGGTCCGAACTACGGAATCGGAATCACGGTACATGTCTCGGATGATCTCAATATAGGCCTCTGGAATCCCTTTGGACCGCAATGCCCACCAGATTATCGCGCGAGGAATACAGTCGAAGGCCTTCTGCAAGTCAAGAAACAGACAATGCAGAGGCGTATTCTTCGCCCTGTATTTCTCCGCGACAGTCCTTAGGGCAAAAATAGGGTCCATTGTCCCGTGGCCAGGGCGGAACCCATATTGACATTCCGAGACAGTGCACTCCTGTCGAATCCGAGAGTCGATAACCCTCTCGAAGAGCTTCATGGTGTGGGACATGACCTTTATACCGCGGTAGTTACCGCACTCCTGCACCGATCCCTTGCCTTTGAAGACTGGAGTAATGATACTCAGCCTCCATTGGTTCGGGATCGTACCGGTGAGGAGTGTCTGGTTAAAAAGGTCGGTTAAAGTGCCCACACCACGAGAGCCCATCGCCTTCCAGGCTTCGATGGGGACTCCATCGGATCCAACAGCTTTCCAATTCTTCATGCGTCGAAGACAATTCTGGACCTCTGCAGGCGTTATCAGTGGCACTAGTCCTTGGTTCGGAGGAAGATCTGGCGGCTGCACCTCTTTGTGCTGCTTGTTCAGCAGCTCGTGGAAATATGAGCGCCATCTCTCCTTCACCGCGAGGTCCTCGCATAACAAGTTGCCCCCGGGGTCTTTTACACAGCGGCACTTGGAGATATCCTGTGCCGCTTTGACCCTGGAGCGCGCCAACTTATATATGAGCTTCTGCCCCTCAGACGAGTCCAACTTATCGTAAAGTGGTTGTAAGTGGTCTCGTCTGGCTCTGGCTACAGCTTTCTTAGTGGCGCGTTTGGCATCTCTGTATGCGTCGCGATCTTCAGGAGATCTGGACGCTTGCCACTTCTTAAAGAGGGCTTTTTTCGCCCTGGTCTCCCTCTGGACTGAGTCGTTCCACCACCAAGTCTCCTTGTCACACTTGCGTCCGCCCTTAGACACGCCAAGCACCTCTCTCGCCGACCCAAGGATAGCCGCCTGAATCCTGTCCCAGTACGCTTGAACCGGTTCGCCCTCACCTCCGGCGCACTTGTCGCCGATGGCAGAGGCGAACACCTGGGACTTGACATTATCAAGCAGCCACCTTTTTTGCCATATCATTTTTTACATAATCCATCCATCTTTTCTTTGGTCTACGTCTCCTTTTGCATCCATCCACTCCCATTTCTAACATTTGCCTTGATATAATATGGCATTCTTCTCTTCTCATTATATGGATGGAGATGAGATGATTAGATCCATACTAGCCTGGTATGGACCAGGCTAGTATGTTTTAATTTTCAACTTCTCAATGACTTGTGCTACTTTCAAACTTATATAGTTATTTTTATACTATACTAGCTGACCCGGCAAACGTTGTTCTGCCATATAAATAATAAAATGTCAAAAAATTAAAAAAAAAATTTAGGGGTGGACTACCCCCTAACATTTAGGGGGATGAAAAATAGATGTTGGCCGATTCTCATAGATACCGGATAAGCACAAAAAATTTCATCAAAATCGGTCAAGCCGTTTCGGAGGAGTATGGCAACGAAAACTGTGACACGAGAATTTTATATATTATTTATTTTTAATTAAATCCATTTTTGTAACTCCACTCATCCATCTCAACATTTGCATTTCCACAGCATGCAATAACCTTTATTATCCTTCCTCTTTGTGGCCCAGCATTCTGATTATTATATAATATGACAGTTCTTATTACGGACCTATAAATTTTAACTCTAAGTCTAAACGGAACTCGTAGGACACAAACTGTTCCTGAGACCGATTACCATTTCATCCACCCTGCATTCACTCTGATTTAACATCTCGGTCTATCCCATCGTTATTCTGGATTAACGATCGGAGGTACTGGAAGTTGGAGCAAGTTAACATAGAAATGCCTCCTAAGGTAATGGGAGTGAAATCGGAAATTCCGAAAATAGAAGCTCAATTTAGGTTCTACTTATCTTCAACCCAACGCTCTCCGATTTCTCCTACCATTTAACCAATCCCCTCTGAGCATCATGAGCATTTACATCAACTAGTACAATATCATCGATAAATAGCATACACCAAGGTGCCTTCTCCTTTATTCCTGATGTTACTGCATCTTCTAACAGGAGAAACAGATAAGGGCTAAGAGCTGATCCTAAAGTTAAAGATACTAACTGTAACGATAACTAAGTCCAATTATTATATGTAATTGTTAATTTCGATCATATCTTGCTAGACGAAATGATTACTTGTTATTATTACTAATGTACATGTTTAAATAAGTTACTACAGGTTTTCAGTGTGTGTATTTACTACTGGCTAAAATTAATACTACTAATAAAATTATTACAGGCAAAATGATATTATATAAATATATATATAATAGCTTGTTTCTATTATCAATGAATATCGTCGATTAAATCATTTTGCTCCCACTGAATAAGCACTATTGTGTCGGTTAAATCGTTTTGCCTGCACCTGATTTTTAATAATGTTGGCATTTGATCCATTTTTCCTTACTCCAAAAAAAGGGAATGCAGATCATTTTGCATGTTGCGATATTTATTTCGGAACCCACAGCGTTTTCTCAAATATATTTCTCAAAATGTAACAGTAAAGTACATCTAAGTATAAAAGTGGTAAATAAGTACATAAAGTAAGTCTCAACATATAAAAAAGTGATTTTTCTGCAATAAACTCTATTTATCCATTTTTTTTGCTGATGTGGTGTCTTCTAGTGCGTGCACCTATGTAAAAGTAGCTTTATGTTAATTAATTAAGGAAAAACCCTTCAAAATACTTATGGATAAAATATTTATCCAGTCCTATTATAATATTTACAAGGAATATTAAAACATATTTTATTTTATACCATTTCAAGAAATTTCACAGATAATACCTACTATACCTACTAAATAAATCCAGCCTAATTAAGGGAAGTTATAAATCAAAATAACTCAATCCAAATAAAAACAAATATCAAACATTTGCGAATACATTCCTTCTACAATTAGTAGAAGCTTTGCTTTGAAAATACTTATTTCAAGAAAACACTAAACAAACAGTTGTAATCAAATATTATATACTTAGAATAATTACACATGTAATTATTCTAAGATTATATATTATATTTATTAAGGCACCGAAGTTCTTTGTTAATCTGTAATATAATTAACTAACTACATATAAAATATGAGGTAGTAACATATTTTTAAATCTTATTTTACGCAATAAATACCTAGTCAGGTCATAAGTATTGTCACACAGTAAAAACTTTTCTTTTAGAATGCTGGCCACAAAAAAGTTTATTGAATTAGAATTTCGAATTGTTCATGAAAATAAAAATGTATAACTTTTAGAATTTTACTCATTTTTAAATATGGAGTGGACGCTTAAAGAAGACCGTGTTGCAGTTATTGCATTGCATCGTTGCGGTTACGCGCCAATTCAAATTTTTAACATACTGAAAAATTTTAATATTACCAAAAGATTCGTTTATCGTACCATCAAACGATACAATGAAGACTCTAGTGTAGATGACAGGTCAAGAAGTGGTCGCCCTCGGTCTGTTAGGACTCCAGCAGTGATAAAAGCTGTGAAGGCACGAATTCAAAGAAATCCCAAACGTAAGCAGAAACTGTTGGCCCTTCAGATGGGGTTAAGCAGAACCACGGTGAAAAGGGTGTTAAATGAAGACTTAGGGCTTCGGGCATATCGAAGAAAAACAGGACATCGTTTGAATGCTCGTCTAATGGACCTGAGACTGAAGAGATGCCGCGCTTTGTTGAAGCGGTACGCGGGAAAAAAATATCGGGAAATTCTTTTTTCGGATGAAAAAATGTTTACCGTAGAAGAGAGCTACAACAAACAAAATGATAAGGTGTACGCACACAGTAGTGAAGAAGCGAGCAACCGTATTCCGCGTGTCCAACGAGGTCATTTTCCATCCTCGCTCATGGTATGGTTGGGAGTTTCTTATTGGGGCTTAACAGAGGTACATTTTTGTGAGAAAGGTGTAAAAACGAATGCTGTTGTGTATCAAAATACAGTCCTGACGAACCTTGTGGAACCTGTTTCTCATACCATGTTCAATAACAGGCACTGGGTATTCCAACAAGATTCGGCGCCAGCTCATAGAGCGAAGAGCACACAAGACTGGCTGGCGGCGCGTGAACGACTTCATCCGGCACGAAGACTGGCCCTCCTCCAGTCCAGATTTGAATCCGTTAGATTACAAGATATGGCAACACTTGGAGGAAAAGGCGTGCTCAAAGCCTCATCCCAATTTGGAGTCACTCAAGACATCCTTGATTAAGGCAGCCACCGATATTGACATGGACCTCGTTCGTGCTGCGATAGACAACTGGCCGCGCAGATTGAAGGCTTGTATTCAAAATCACGGAGGTCATTTTGAATAAACTTTAATGTCATAAGAATCTATGTTTTGTTAAGTTCATTTTGGTATATGAATGGTTACATAATTAATAAACTTGTTACAATTATTTTACATTAAACATGTGACAGAATTTATGACCTGACTAGGTATACTAAGACAATTCACACAGCGCCATTTAGCCCCAAAGTAAGTAGTACTAGATAACTAATATACTACATTATATACTTTTCTTTTGTAAACATACATAACATACACATTGTACATAAACACCCAAGCGCGAGTCAAAAATCCGTAAGGGACTGAAGTGCGTTAACCATTACGCGACGGAGGTTATCAAATACGTTTGGATAATGGCAAAAAAGCTTCACTACAATCATTTCCTTAAGGTTTGGATGACTAGACTGACAATTTAATCCTATCGACATATTCTACAGAGTAAAGTCACTGATAACTTAATGCAAATAACAAGTCTGGAGAAAATTAGAAAACCAATTTAATATTTAGTATGTTAATATTAAAATTCAATCTAGAAAGGCTAGATAATTTGTTTTAGTAATTAATGAACCGTCTAGATAAACACGCTGGCAGAAACTAATGGAGAAAGTAGCAGTGAGTGCAGAATTAATGCTTACTATCAATAATATTGTTACCAAAACTAGTTTTTAACGCATATCAAAAAGTAATACAAATAAATATTTCACACAGAGATCAATTTTATACTAAAACCCAATTAAATAATCAACAAAATGGTGAAGATTAACTACTTTGACAGCAACTATATATTTGTATAGGTGATTACTGGTTGAGTTCAAAGACTGAGTTAAACAGGTCATTAGGTAACAGTAATTACAGGTGAAATGTGTAACCATTTCCAAGCAAGCATTTGTACCATTTGTTATCCCAAATTAATTATAGGAATGCCAAAAAGTGGCGAAGTGGAAGATTTGGGTGTAATCAGAGTATAAAAATAAGATATGACGATGACTTAAAAATGTATTCATAATTATAAAAACAACTTGCAAAAGAAAACAGCGATTTTTTCCAATACAAATTGTATGTTACATCCGATCTCCAAAAGGGCGTATATCGTAAGAAACTACAAGCAAGTAGTTTTGTTTAAGTGACATATGGCAAATATAGAGACTGGAATTCAATTATTATTTCTAAACTAATAAAAAACAAAAGAGTGATTTAGCATTTTGATTAAATTATCCAGTGTGCTGAAATAGGTATATAAACTGTACAGCTAGTGACTGTTTCATTAAAGTATTAAATGTCTGGAAACCCAAAACTTACCGAGCTACTGTCACCGCCGATTCCATTTTCTACCAAAATATCCTCAAACAAAATATCGGCTTCACAAGGAGAACACAAATTACTAAGAAGTTCACTGAACCGTTCCACCTTACGCACACACACGGCTCCGAGCAAGCCTCCCGCTTGCTCCTTCACTATTGGCACTGCACTTCCTACATTATTAACAGAATTACAAGTTATTGCTTCATTATGGGAAGGTTTAAAACTATTGTGACTATTTTTGAGCCCATCGTCATCCAGAACTTCGTCAATTTTTAGTTTGAATCCATTCTGAACATCGTCATCTATTACAAGATTATTAAATAAAATTTCTATTTTGTCCTTCTCTAAACTATTTAAAAAATCTTTTTCCACTTCGTCAAATATGTCATCTCCATTGACATGTAAAAGTTTCGTATTCTCATCACAATTCTCAATATCATTTTTTTCAACTGTAATAGTTCTTTTTCTACCCTCTATTTTATGTTTACCGTCAATATTGTTTCGTTTAGGACTAGTCACTAATAAATATTTCTTGTCTTTTTCTAAATTACTTCTCGTAATGGAATGTTTTGATTTCGCCTTAATAGCACCAATATCTTTCTGATAATCAACTGTATTCGCAAATTTGTTCTCTTTCTCATTGCTCTGTCGTCTTTTAGCTGGCGATTTTTTATCTCTATCTATTATTTTGGATTTTTTTGGACTCTTTGATTTTCCATCCTCAAGTAAAGATTGGGCTGATGAGCTTCTATTAGATTTTTTATTAACAAGGGATGGATCTGAATGAGTAGCGGCAGCAGCTCTAAGACGTGAGGTACGAGTTGTTCTTATAGGCACTGAGGTTGAGGCTGTATTAAGATTAAGCTCCGAGGAAGACTTGAGATGTGCAGCTGGTTCTTCTATTATTGCGCGTTCCACCGTATGTTTCGGGCGCCTGAAATTGAAAAGATAAATTACGTTATACATTTCCTGTTTCCAATTCTAATACCTCATATAAATAAGAATTAAATTTTGCAAAGATGAACTAAATAAAACTTCAAAATAATTGACATCAAGTAGTATCAATTAAGTTAGATATAAACAAAATAAAACTGAAAATTACCTTTCAGTGACAGGAGGGAAGAGATTTGCCGTTCGAGCTGTTAGTTGCTTCCGTCTTTCTTCTTTATATCTCTGAATTCGGGCCGCCCGAGCCTCCTCTTGTGCCTGATTCATCTCGTTTCCTTTATGGTCCCGTCGGTGTCACGTGCGCCAGCACTTTCCAAACTTTCTATTTCCTTGAGCTTTGTTATAGATTAGATGTATTTTGTCTAGCATTGCGGCATTAAGCGCACTAAAGGGCGGAATAATTGGCAGTGGTGAATACAGGCTAAAGCGTGTAACCTGGAAACAAAAGAAATGAGAAATTAAATCTTTATGTTAAATGAGCTTGTTATTCAACGCATGAGTAATATGAGAGTTGTTGGAAGGCCGTTTGGCGGAATAAAACAATGATGTTTTTAATTTATTGCTTCGAAGTGAATTAACTTCGCCAGTACTGTGAAACATCACAACGCTTTGTTCTATTGTACCGATGCACATGCGGGGAAATGTTTTTCATGTGTGACGCTTCTCCAGTAATAACATCTGCCGATTTGCGCATTGCTGCGATCTTATTAAAACTCGACTGTTACAGCAGTATATTGTTTAACTTATTACAACAAAGTCTTTAAATTTTAAAAGTAAATAAATAATTATGTTGAAATTAAGTCATCTTTCGAAATATTAGTTCCCGTTACAATGTAAATCGCTTCAATGCACTGTTGATCAAAGACACAAAGCAAAACTTCTGCAGGCCTTATTCTGTCTATTTTACTCGGTGTCTTTTCCTTTAATATCGAGAAGGTACAAAGAAAAGTAGTAATAAATGTTATATAAATTTGATTTTTACAGGAATGATTATCGTCCCACTGAACGGTGTCGTTTCTTTACTACCGGTAATTTTTTTGAAGTGAAAACTTCTTTAGCGGCGCTGTGCACTTTTTTTTGTGATGGGTACAAAATGTTAAACTCGCGTCAGGCCACGTGTCCTGATAGAAAATTCGTAAGACGTTAAAAAATTTCCGTAAAACACATTCTTAGTCAGCGTCTAAATCGCAAAATGAGTAACCGTGCTAAAATTTCAAGTCGATCGGGTGTATAGTTTTAGAGATTTCGTGATGAGTGGTATTCAGGTTATATTATAGATGACATTTATTTTTAGGATAGCACGAGGACATATCGTCTAATTTCTTTTTTATTGCTATAGTACAGCAGACAGGCTGACGGCCCGCTTAGGATTTAGCAGTTACCATCGCCTATAGGTGTATGCAACGCCAGTGGCATCGCGAACACGCTGCTGTCCCATAAGGGTACAGGAACTTGGGTTACTAATGCCAGAACACAACACAGTTATTATGGCGGCATACTTAAGACCAAAGGTGGTCGCCATCCAGACGGGCTTGGGGCCCTACCACGTAGCTACGGTGGGTTGTTTTGTCGCCTTTTACTACAGACCGACCCCGGCCGCATTCTTTCTCCGCCTCTGCACGGATAAAAATTAGCAAAATTATCCATACAAAATTAATAATCCTAGCTACGTGATGGGGTTCAGTTCAACTATTACTTTTTCTAATATAATTCACGCATATTAAACATATGAAATGCTACTAAATAATTATTATATCTGTTAGACATACTGTTATCCCACATATTCTCTGCTTTCTTTCTGATTTTTTTCTAATCGTCTTTACAATATTTAGCCTCTTTTTGCAACTTTTACTTTAGTCAACAATCATTATTTTAGCATACTTACATAGCATAGTTTCATTAAATCCAGTACGTTTCTAATATAAACCTGATTACAATAAAGTCTGTTACATATATTCATTGTAAGCGCTACAAAACAAACAGCTAATTTAAGCTAAATAAGTGCACTTACGAACGTAATCTATACTACTATTATAAAGAGGAAAGATTTGATTGTTTGTTTGTTTATTTGCTTTGAATAGGCTCCGAAACTACTGACCCGATTTAAAAAATTCTTTCATTGTTGGGAAGCTACACTATCCCCGGGTGACATAGGCTATATTATATTTTCAAAAAAATTAGGGATCCTTACTAAAACTCTAATAATGTAACCCAAAGTGTAAAAAAATTACCTAAAATATTATTTAAATCGCGTGTGTTGCGAAAACTATTGATGACAGAATAAAATAATGTACTACAACTTTGCAGAACACATCATTATTTACAAAAAATGTCGCGACAGTATATGTCTAACTATTATAGTTATGCCACAATAAGTGTTCTTTTATTTTAAAAAATTAATTGAAATGCCGCCCCTAGAAAATGCTCTTTATTTGGATCTTGGTATTAATCCTTATCAAAATAAATTACTTCATATTCAAAACTGTTTCAATACCTTTATATAACTTTTTAAATTATTCAATTCGGATATTCCATTCGAAAGATATCACGAGTTTAAAAATGTAAGTATTAGAAAAATGTTGCGTGGTAGCCGCTCACCCTGTTCGGCTAGCTAGGCAGCACCTTATGCAGTGTAGGCGTGCGTCCCTGGGGTTTTTACAAAAATTAGAATACTTATTAAAAAATAACGAGAAATAAATAAAAAGTAATAACAAAAAAAAATCATTAAAATAAAAGCTCATAGAAATAATAATATTCAAACTTTCTTTATAATTTTATTTTTTTAGTAACCTGACGCAAATAGAAGGGTTTGCCCTCAGGGGCGCTCCTCTGTCCGAGGAGTGCACGGGTGTGCGTACCCGAGGTGCTCGAGCATCCGTCACTTCACTCCCCTCTCCGTTCGAGGCGACAGAGTCCTACCTTTCTTTCCGTCTACCTCTTACATCCTTTCCAACTTAGCTCTATGTTCGTGGCGTGGTCCCCGATGGGATGGTTGCGAATACTGATTGGAGTCCCGGGTTCTACCCTGGGACCTGATTTGGTAGTCAAAACCATGCCTATTTCGACTGCGCCTGCACAGAGAGTGTTCCCGGGGCGGGAATTGCATCCTCGCTGTCGGTTGGTCTTGCTGGTCCGGCTACGACTTCAGGCGACTCTGCTTATTCTGGAGTGTCGTCTGGTAGTCGTACCCACGCCTGACTAGCACGCGACGGGGATGCGAGTCCCGTCCGGAATTGGCCACGGACCTGTCGCTTCCGGCCCTGGTTCTGTCCATGGTCGGGGGCGATCCTGGATGGACGGCCGTCGCCTCCTTTTGCGAGGCAGTAGTGTCTGCAGGGAGGCGGCGGAACGGGAGCGGGAGTCCGCCACCGCACTCCCCTCCCGCCAACGTAGGCCGCGTCGTCGGCGCCGGAGTGCGGGCATCGATCTCCGGCCGCCGTAGAAAGCGGCCGCAGGCGGCCCCTCGGGGGAGGATCCGCCGCTCGCACTATTGCCGCGAGGGAGAAGCCGCGTGCTGTTCCGCAGCCCCCCTCAACTCCTAGAGTTGTTACAAGAGAACGCCGGGGGGACGAAACCCTGACTCCCTGGCGCCAGCACTTTAGAAGGGGCCCGCTTTAAGACAAAGCGTGGGCCGGCGCCGGCCCGGGCCACGAGATCGGCAGGCCATATATCCGTGGGCCCGGGCGTAGGCGATAGAACAGCTGGGTTTTTTAGTGAGTAGTCGGATGGTCGAACATCTTTTCCGGAGTCCCTTATATCCCTCGGTCCCCCCGGGCCGGGGGAACCCGTCAAGAGAGATTTTTCCCCGAGACCGAAAAAAAATAGAAGGGTTTAATTTTTAATTTTTTGTTAAATACCCGTGCGAAGCTGGGACGGGCTGCTAGTGCAATTATAAAATGAATTAACTCCGTTCATTTGAACAGGTACGAGTTAAACTCGTGTGTTCAAATATTTATTAATTGCCGGCAACATCATAACTCCGCGTTAATTAACACCAATGCGTTAGGCGTTTTAACTGTTTCATAACTAACAAATCGTTTGAGCCTACTTAACTTTTAGACTTAATGGAATCTGAACTAACATCTATACAATAAAATAAAATTGGAGTGTCTGTTTGTAATATTAAAATAAACACTTTTTACTAAGTGCATTCGGACGTATACACGGTACATATACCAAAACAACATTTTTTACAATTTTTGTCTGTCTGTCTGTTTATTCCGGCTAATCTCTAAAATGGCTGCGCCGATTTTGTCGGGACTTTCACTGGCAGATAGCTGATGTAACAAGAAGTAACTTAGGCTATTTTTATTTAAAAAAAAGTAGTTTTGTTAAAAATGATAAGTTCCGGAAATTTTATATTTCAATTTAAGTTGATCTCAGATTTATATCATCAATCATATGAAATAGGATTTAGCTTAGGCTGGACTTTGTAGGTTCGAACGCACGTATTCCGGAGGCGCATGGCGTAACAGTTGCATTTGATAAGACTGACTGTTTGCATATTTCATTTATTTATATTTTAGGGTTTATAATCCACAATAAACCGTAAGATTTATTCAAAAAATGCTGCCCAAAGTCACTATTCCACGCGGACGGAGTCGCGGGCACTGCTAGTTATAAATATAATTGGTTGATACTAGACGGATAGATGTTTGTTACTAAATCAGATCAGAACAGCTGAATGGAAGTGAATGAAATGTCCTCTTACAATTTACGTTTTTTTTTAATAAAATTGAAAATAAATTTCCTAATTAAGCTAACGAAGTCTCGATAACAGTCTACCTTCTCAACAATATAAAGCTTAACTTAAATACAAGTACATAATACATCACTCAATGTCTCCGGTCTAAAAAAGTTTTTTTTTTATAATTCCTCTTTATTCCTCAATATACTCTCCTTCAAGAGAGATACTCGTACATTCATTCCAACGCTCCTCTAACTTTTCGATGCCCTTTAAGTAAAACGATCAATCTTTGCTATCGAAAAAAGCCTCAGTTTCGGTAATCACTTCTACGCTAAATTTCTTTGCCTGGAGCATCTTTTTCATAATTGCATCCCGTAGTCGCTGGGGGACAAATCTGGAGAGTACGGTGGGCGAGGAAGCAATTTAAAACGAAAATCATCCAATTTAACCCTTGTTTTAATCGTCTGCATGTGAGGATGTTTTTATTGATTTTTGCACTCAATCGATTCAATATGCCACGACAAATTCATTAATGATAGTTTTGGTTTTCTCGAGATAGTCATTCATCAATATTACACTCACATCATATTTTTATTTTATCGTTTATTTGATAGTAACATACTCTTAAAATCTACTATTTTAAACATACAATTAATTAAATATCCTTTTACAAAAGTGAAATAACATACGTAATGGGAATATATTATGCATAAATAAACTAGTTGACCTTTGTAAGGTTGTTCTAGGATACCTTGGTATTTCTTTTGATAGATCATTCATCACGCTGACCTTACTAAACAATTAATAATATATCGGAAAGTTATATCATGCAAGCTATAATTCAAAAATTAAGTATGATGAAAAATTCTCTGTACAGAAGCGATGTAAAGATAGTGGCCACTGCGGCCAGAAGCGGCCTATCATTAAAGGCGACTAAACAACCCTACCTAGGTAGTTGGGCTCCAAGCACATCTGACAACTCTCGTCTCTAAACATGACGCCATAATAACCTTGTGTTGTGTTCCGGGATAAGTAACATGGGTTCCAATTCCCCTACGAAGACCGCAGTGTGTTAGCGGTGACCCTGGGGTCGCAAACATCCATAAGCGACAGAGACGTCAGTTAAAATAATAATACAATTTGAAGACATAGGAGCGCTTGCTGCAGGACGCTGTAGGTCACGGCTTCAATTCTCGTCCCTAGTCTGGGTATTTATGTATAATATACTTATTAACGAAAAAAAAGTAAACAAATGGGTAATCTAGTACGCACAACACAAGCGTTATGTTGCTTACTTTGCGATTAGATGACGGTGTGTGAATTTTCCAGTATATATACCTAGTCAGGTCATAAATTCTGTCACATGTTTAATGTAAAATAATTGTAACAAGTTTATTAATTATGTAACCATTCATATACCAAAATGAACTTAACAAAACATAGATTCTTATGACATTAAAGTTTATTCACAATGACCTCCGTGATTTTGAATATAAGCCTTCAATCTGCGCGGCCAGTTGTCTATCGCAGCACGAACGATGTCCATGTCAATATCGGCGGCTGCCTTAATCAAGGATGTCTTGAGTGACTCCAAATTGGGATGAGGCTTTGAGCACGCCTTTTCCTCCAAGTGTTGCCATATCTTGTAATCTAACGGATTCAAATCTGGACTGGAGGAGGGCCAGTCTTCGTGCCGGATGAAGTCGATTTCACGCGCCGCCAGCCAGTCTTGTGTGCTCTTCGCTCTATAAGCTGGCGCCGAATCTTGTTGGAATACCCAGTGCCTGTTATTGAACATGGTATGAGAAACAGGTTCCACAAGGTTCGTCAGGACTGTATTTTGATACACAACAGCATTCGTTTTTACACCTTTCTCACAAAAATGTACCTCTGTTAAGCCCCAATAAGAAACTCCCAACCATACCATGAGCGAGGATGGAAAATGACCTCGTTGGACACGCGGAATACGGTTGCTCGCTTCTTCACTACTGTGTGCGTACACCTTATCATTTTGTTTGTTGTAGCTCTCTTCTACGGTAAACATTTTTTCATCCGAAAAAAGAATTTCCCGATATTTTTTTCCCGCGTACCGCTTCAACAAAGCGCGGCATCTCTTCAGTCTCAGGTCCATTAGACGAGCATTCAAACGATGTCCTGTTTTTCTTCGATATGCCCGAAGCCCTAAGTCTTCATTTAACACCCTTTTCACCGTGGTTCTGCTTAACCCCATCTGAAGGGCCAACAGTTTCTGCTTACGTTTGGGATTTCTTTGAATTCGTGCCTTCACAGCTTTTATCACTGCTGGAGTCCTAACAGACCGAGGGCGACCACTTCTTGACCTGTCATCTACACTAGAGTCTTCATTGTATCGTTTGATGGTACGATAAACGAATCTTTTGGTAATATTCAAATTTTTCAGTATGTTAAAAATTTGAATTGGCGCGTAACCGCAACGATGCAACGCAATAACTGCAACACGGTCTTCTTTAAGCGTCCACTCCATATTTAAAAATGAGTAAAATTCTAAAAGTTATACATTTTTATTTTCATGAACAATTCGAAATTCTAATTCAATAAACTTTTTTGTGGCCAGCATTCTAAAAGAAAAGATTTTACTGTGTGACAATACTTATGACCTGACTAGGTATATATATATATATATATATATATATATATATATATATATATATATTATACACTAGCTGTGCCCGCGACTCCGTCCGCGTGGAATAGTGACTTTGGGCAGAATTTTTTGGATATATCTTATGGTTTATTTTGGATTACAAACCCTATAAACCCTAAAATATAAATGAAATATGCAAACAGTCAGTATTATCAAATGCAACTGTTACGCCATGCGCCTCCGGAATACGTACGTTCGAACCTACAAAATCCAGCCTAAGCTAAACCCTATTTCATATGATTGATGACATAAATCTGAGGTTAACTTAAATTGGAAATTCAACCCATCTGTCCAGCCTAAGCTAAACCTTATTTCATATGATTGATGATAGAAATCTGAGGTCAACTTAAATTGGCTATAAAATTTCCGAAACTTATAATTTTTAACAAAAACTAATTTTTTTTTTCTAAAATAAAAATAGCCTAAGTTACTCCTTGATACATCAGCTATCTGCCAGTGAAAGTCCCGTCAAAATCACTGCAGCCATTTCAGAGATTAGCCGGAACAAACAGACAGACAGACAGACAGACAGACAGACAGACGGACAGACGGACAGACGGACAGACAGACAGACAAAAATTGTAAAAAATGTTGTTTTGGTATATGTACCGTGTATACATCCGAATGCAATTAGTAAAAAGCGGTTATTTATCGAGTAAATTATAATATAAAACGAAGGAACAAATATAAATCGTGATAAAAATATCATCAAGGACATATTTTATGAATACATTATTACATTCGCATCAATATGAACCTAGCATATATCACCATAGGTAGGTGGTTACTGGAATTTGCGATAAAAGGCCCAATACTTAAGAGCAGTCAATCATGTCAAGTGGTGACAAGAGACATCTTCAGCGCGTATGTGCCATTCAGCTTAAGACGACATGTGAAAGGGGGACCCGAAAATTTTTTTTTTTTTTTTTTTAAGCTAAGGCTGTCATCGTCTCAGACGACCAACGACAGCGACACCGGGCGGAAAAGGCATTCCGACCCCGTGGGAGCGGGGTCGATCAGCCGTGGCAGCGTGCTCGGTCACGCGCCTCCTGTGAGGCGCGCTCCCGGCTCGAACGCTGCATGGGGATAATTGATAGCAGCCACGAATGGCAAGAATACTATTAATTGGGGACTATCGACTTCACCGGTGAAGCCGATCCTATTCTAATCTACTACCGTTTCGGAGTGCTTATAGCTGGGGGAGAAGAAACGGCGAAAGAAACTCCCCCGCAACACATCTATTCTACGTGTATTTATGTACTGTGTGGGTTGTGTACGTCTACAGGCTATGGGGGGCGGAAGGCATCCCTAAACCTGTTTCGTCGGGCTGGTCCATGCCGGACTGGAGGGGATTGCGTCCGCGAGAGCATTCGCTTTAGCGTCCTAGAAATGGGGTCGCGTCTATCCGTGAGCACGTTACGCGGGCGACGACGTGCGTGGGGTGCTCGGCGGTTGGGCGTGTAATTGACCGTCTCCACCACCAGTGGATTGGGATGGTGGGGAGCGAGACCGAAGAAGGATCGCGAAAGGGATACCATGTACTCCTTCACGGGAAGGAGCTCCAGGTCGCGGTGAAGGTCCGCGTTGCGCATGTAGAGTGGCGCTTGGACTGCCATGCGCAAGAACTTATTCTGCAGCCGCTGCATCGAGTTGATGTAGCATTTGCCGACATGGGCGAAGACTACGCTCGAGTACGTCATGATCGGTCGGATGCAGGTTTTGTAAAGTGTCACCTTATTCCTAAGGGACATCTTACTCTTCCCGCATATCATTGGGTAGAGGCGACCGAGCACAAAGTGTGCTCTGTTCCTTACCGTCCTGATGTGTTTGCTGAAGTACAGGCCTCTATCTAAATTGACTCCTAGGTATTTGACTTCGTCAACCCAAGGGATGACGCGGTCAAATAGATGTATGGGGACGAGAGACTGCCGCCTCGTGTGAGTCGGCCGACTCTCATTTTGAGTGCGGGGGCCGCGAGCGAACATGATCGCTGCGCTCTTGTCCGGATTCAACTCGATCCGCCAAGTGCGGAACCAGTTGCCCCGCGTCTCAACCGCCGTGTTGAGACGACTGCAGATCCGATATTGACTGATATCGGAAGTGAAGAGGGCGGTATCATCTGCGTATAAGGCGAGATGTACCTGTGGGGTACGGGGCATGTCGCTGGTGTACAGCGTGAAAAGTAGGGGGGACAGAGCCGAGCCCTGGGGGACTCCGGCTCTGATGGGGTGGAGAGATGAGCGCGTGCCCTCCACTCTGAAGCGGAAGCTCCGATCAAGGAGAAAGTCTCGTAAGATGAGCACGAGTCTATCCGGCACTCCCAGTTTGTACAGCTTGTAAATCAAGCCGTTGTGCCAGACCTTGTCGAAGGCTTTCGCCACATCGAAGAAGACAGCACCCGTCTTCCAGGGTTTGGAGGCGCGATTGAAGTTCGCGAGCACGTGTTCCGTGATGCGGAGCACTTGCTGGGGGCACGAGTGTAGGGCTCGAAAGCCGAACTGCTCGTCGGGGATCAGCTTATTTTCATAAGCGAAGTCTCTGAGTCTGCTCAAGAGGAGGCGTTCGTACAGCTTGCCCAGCGCGCTGAGCAAGCTGATCGGACGGTAGCTGCAGGGTTTCGCAGCGGGCTTTCCTGGTTTTCGGATGCCGATGACGTCGGCTTCCTTCCAGGCGGAGGGAAAGGAGCAGTTATCTATGGCGGCATTGAAGATGCTCACCAGAATCATCAACAGATGTATAGGGAGTAGCTTGAGCAGCTTGTTGGAGATGCCGTCGGCTCCGGGAGCTTTCCGGGGCCTGAGGCCTTTTATTAGGTCCTGTACCTCTTTTACCGTGACAGGCTCGAGTGAGTCTTCCGCGGGAAGAGAGGATCTCCGTTCGACCTCGGCGTCCACCTCGCGCAGGTGGGCCGGGTCGACGTGCGCGGTGTTGGGGGAGCATTGCTCCCTGAGACTCTCGGCGAGACACTCCGCCTTTTCGTCATCGTCAAACGCGACAGTGTTGTCGGGTTTTTCGAGAGGCGGCATGGACGAGAGGGATTCCGCTTTCAGCGATCTCGCCAACCCCCAGTATGCCTGGTGCGTTGGGGAGATCTCCGAGAGCAGGCTTTCCCAGCGTTGATTCCTGAGCTCCTGAATGCGGGCTTTCACTTCCCGATGAAGTGAACGAAAGGCGACTCGGTTTTCCTCTGATGGGAAGCTGTCATAGGCTCGGGCGGCGGCTCTCTTCCTCCTCAGCAGCTCCCTCGCGTCCCTCGGGAGCGCAAATCGGCCGTCCCCGCATGGGACTTGCCGAGTCGACTCCCGAACGACGTTTTGGAGGTGGCCAGTGAGGGCTTCGATCGCCCCTTCCGTGTCCTGAAGGGTCCTAATGGGGGCTGGGGCCTGCTCAGGGTCAGCGAGTCCTCCGCGTTGGAGTGAGGGGGACCCGAAAAGTAATTTTTAACACGCTTTTATTAGCTTGGTATGTATCTATCCATGAATCTATCTATGTAACGGAATCTTTGAACGTGATTTTCACCCCTTTCAAAACGGCGGATTGATTTGAACCTTTGCACACTTAACAAGGACCGATGACAATGCAATAATCTGTATAGTTTGTATCATTATCCTTAACAGGATCCTCAGGATTAATTAATTTTCGGACCGGTTCTCGTCCGATCACCGAAATTAAGCAGCGTCGGGCGCAGTCAGTATGGGTGACCGCCTGGGAATACCGCACAGCTTTTTGCTCTTTATTTACACGCTTTAACATAATCATATTAACTTGACCTGTATAGAACGGAATCTCCGGACTCGATTTTTATCCACTTTTTTATAATGCACTTATCATATCATTATGTTGATAAATTAAATTTTGTAATCAATAATTAATAACGATGCAATTTGCGATTTTGATAAGAATTTGTTTAATAATACCACACACGCTTTTACAACAAAATTCATTTTATTGTTAATCAATCACACTATCCTTAATTTAAATTTATTGTAAATTATTTTTTACCTTTTAGTTTGATTTTCTATACAAGCGTGTTTTTTAGTTCTTTTTAACTATAATTTATTCCATTGAGCTTGATACCGTTGATATTTTGCTTACGTAATGAGCGGTTGAGTTATTTAATATTAATATTTGTGTGTGTGTGTGTTTTTTTTATAAAAAACGTCTTATTTACATAAATATTACAAGATTAAATCAGAAGTAAGCTCTACCAATACTTTGGAGCTAAGTTAGCTACTATTTTATAATCGAAAACATCGAGACTATTAAGTCAGTGACGAAAACATACGTAAGTTTCTCCCAAAAACAAAAAGGCAAGGACAAGACAATCGACATATTGGATACAAGATGCTTGCTAAAGAAAAGGTGAAGGGGCCCACCTAATAGTACGTAGTTACCGTCCGCGTAGGGAAACTAGAACCTTGATCATTTATGCCGGAACACAACATGAGGTTGGTAAGGCTCCAAGCTAGTTAGGGTTGTTTTATCGCCTTTTGCCACAGACCGCCCCCGGTCACAAGGTTCAGTATTTTTACTACGCTCATGCATGGAGAAATAGAAAACATAGAGCCTACGCTATATGTTTTCTATTTCTCCGTGCAGGGGCGTAGTCTCATCATCATCATTTCAGCCGGAAGACGCCCACTGCAGGACAAAGGCCTCCCCCAAAGATCTCCACGGCGATCGATGTAGCGCTATATTTTGGATTGAATTTCGGTAAAATCCATTTGTAATGAGCGTCTACATCGCCAAATGGGTAAATATGCTAAATTTCAAGTCAATCAGGTATATAATTTTAGAGAACTCGTGATGACTGGTATCTCGTTTATACAAGTAGATACGTTTAGGATAAAATTTCCGTAAAACACATTCTTAGTCAGCGTCTAAATCGCAAAATGAGTAACCGTGCTAAAATTTCAAGTCGATCGGGTGTATAGTTTTAGAGATTTCGTGATGAGTGGTATTCAGGTTATATTATAGATGACATTTATTTTTAGGATAGCACGAGGATATAACATCTAATTAGTATGATGACAATTATAAATCACTCAACTAGATTGTTGATTATGCTTAATGCGGGTCGTAAACTAGCTGTTAAAGATGTTATACGTACTTGTAAAAAATAATCTACATTTACATTAACAATAATGGCCCTACTCGAAGGCAATTTTCGATTATTGTACATAAAGTTACCATTCTAAGATTCATTTCATAATGTTTTCTGAATTATTTTAAAGCATTAAAGAATTTTAAGTTACAATATACGACCAAGTTATTATTTTTTTTATTGCTAGAAGACAGCAGACAGGCTGACTTTCCACTTAAAATTTAGCAGTTACCGTCGCTTATGGGTGTTTGCAACGCCAGTGGCATCGTGAATATACTGCTGTCCCATAAGGGTACAGGAACTTGGGTTACTATGTCGGAACACAACACAGTTATTATGGCGGCATACTTATGACCAAAGGTGATCGTCATCTAGACAGGCTTGGGGCCCTACCACGTAACTAGGTTTTGTTTCTAGCTCTGTTTTGACGCCTTTTACGACAGACTGACCCCGGTCGCAGAGGTGAGTATTCTTTCTCCGCCCCTGCACGGATAAGATTTACGACCAAAAAACCTTTTCTGTTTTATTTTCAAGTTAATGTAATATTTTTGTTATCTACTGTGAACTGTTGTTATTTAAATCTATTTAATACTCGTATTTTCATAACTTATATCTTGAATATTATTAAAGTACAAATAAATTTTTTGAACATGGTTAATTGCATCGTTTCTAGTGATTAGTTTAATCCGAAATATTATATGTTTTCGGTGTTTCAAATATACACATTTCTAAATTGAACAAAAATCTTAATGTGCAAACCTAATATACTATGAAAGATCGTTAAAAAGTTTTCCATTTAAAACTTTAATGTTTATATAGCCGTTGAACAAAGCGCCCCACTTCACAAAGTATACACAACGGGTAGATGCATTTTGATACTGTAAATTCCAAGGTAATCTTACCGTCTAGACAACTTTAAACCTATGGAGCGAACTTGAATAAGTTGTAGTTAATAAAAAGTTTAATTCCGACTGGAGTGCTCTTGGCTGTAAAGAATCGTACAATGCGATTCAAATAAGAATATGATCGTCAATGTCCTCTAACTGTCAAAATTCATTTGAAAAGTACGGTTTGCAACGAAACCTTATTTACGTATCAATAATGTTTTTTTTTATTTTACTGAGTCTCAGTTACTCAAATTGAAAAACGTTTAAATTAGTCATAATTATTTTAAAAAATCTATTTTCTTTCTTATTTTCATTGTTGGCAAGAATTCGCCAGAAAGTAAAGAAGATGTCAGACGCCATCTTGTCGTTGTTGGTGTGCCTCGTTGAGTGCTACTGTTTTATTTGTTAATTCTGTTTGTTACGCGGTTGTTTCCTGTTAAATTTGTTGTTATTTGTTTTTGTCTCGCTGACAGTGCTCGAAAATGAGTAAACAAGACATGAGAGGGGTCGACAGATTGTCTCCAATATAAATGAATACTTTGAGAGGGGTGAAACTACGCAGACAGTGATGCCTAGATGAGTGGAATTGAACGGCTAGATTCTGATTATATTTTGTCGTAAATACCGATAACATACTTAATTTTATTTTAAACAACAGTTGGTGGAATAAATATTAAAAACCTATATTAATCCATGTCTTATTTTATAGGAGAATGCAACAATGATGATGATGGTAATGATGATGACAGTGACCACTCAGTCAGTGATACAGAGATGAGCGAAAGTGAAGAGCTCAATTCCAATTAAAAATGATTCGTTCATGATTCGTAAATAAATTATATTTAAAAAATATTTTGTTTTGATGACCCTACCCAACTGATTCAAATTGACAGGTATGACGTCACAACATGGCGCAAAGTTGATCCTATTCTTATTTGAAACTCATTATACACACCGCTATCAACTGTGAGTTACAACGGTAGAATTAATACGACAAACAAACCTCACAAATAGCAAACGTATTTCACATAATATATGTAACAATAAACCTACCAGAGCGGCTAAATGGTCGCAAAATTTAGTTTGGTTTAGTGTATCGTTTCTTGTATTCACTTATAGAGAAAAATGCAGAAAAGTCGATCCGACCACAGTTTTTACAATTATTTACCGTATACAATCACGTTCATAAAATACACATTTAGTTTCATCACATTTTTATCACAGGTTCGATTCCAATCTCGCGGGTGTACCCGGGGGCGTACAATTCTTCTTCGAGGCCGGCTGCGTGTTGGCAATACCTCTGGTTTTGCAAACGTCATAGGTGAAGGTGATCACTTACTATTTGGGTGGCAAACGACCTATCTGCCGGAATCAACTATAAAAAAAATCAGTAAACAATTCTCTTTAAGTATAGTAAGAATTCATCCTCATATTCTGTAAATATCTATGAACATTAAAAATTTGCTACAAAAGCTGTTTAAGGTTTAGGAAGTTCATCCAGTGCTATACTTAAGATAATCGGTTTCATAACTTGGGGTATCGTGGGTACCCTTTTATCGGTAAATAACAATGTAGCATTTGTTCGTTTCATTATCTAATAAAAGAATCCGGAACCGAAGACAACTGGGGAGGGGGGGGGGGTTATTATTTGTAGACTGAACGCATCTTTGTTATTAGGGATCCAGAGAACGGGTACAATATTTAAGATTTGAAATATTCAATATGAATGTTAGTATAAACCTATTCGACTCTGAAGATGATATAAAGGGCCGAAAATATTAATAAAAATTTCGGCACTGGGTCAGTGTGACAATGATTAGGTATGATTTATTATTTTCACAGCGTTTTCGTGTCTAATTATACCCTTTAAAATCTTTTAAAAGCTATTTTATATAGAACTAGCTGTGCCCGCGACTCCGTTCGCGTGGAATTGTGACTTTGGGCAGATTTTTTTGGATATATCTTATGGTTTATTTTGGATTACAAACCCTACAAACCCTAAAATATAAATGAAATATACAAACAGTCAGTATTATCAAATGCAACTGTTACGCCATGCGCCTCCGGAATACGTATGTTCGAACCTACAAAGTCCAGCCTAAGCTAAACCCTATTTCATATGATTGATGACATAAATCTGACGTTAACTTAAATTGGAAATTCAACCTACAATATCCAGCCTAAGCTGAACCCTATTTCATATGATTGATGATATAAATCTGAGGTCAACTTAGATTGTAATATAAAATTTCCCAAACTTATCATTTTTAACAAATACTATTTTTTTTCTAAAATAAAAATAGCCTAAGTTATTCCTTGATACATCAGCTATCTGCCAGTGAAAGTCCCGTCAAAATCGGTGCAGCCATTTCAGAGATTAGCCGGAACAAACAGACAGACAAAAATTGTAAAAAATATTTTTTTTTATTGCTGTAGGACAGCAGACAGGCTGACGGCCCGCTTAGGATTTAGCAGTTACCGTCGCTTATAGGCGTTTGCAATGCCAGTGGCATCGCGAACACACTGCCGTCCCATAAGGGTACAGGAACTTGGGTCACTAATGCCGGAACACAACACAAGGTTATTATGGCGGCATACTTAAGACCAAAGGTGGTCGCCATCCAGACGGGCTTGAGGCCCTACCACGTAGCTAGGGTGGGTTGTTTTGTCGCCTTTTACGACAGGCCGACCCCGGCCACAGAGGTTAGTATTCTTTCTCCGCCCCTGTACGGATAAAATATACGGATTGGTATATGTACCGTGTATACGTCCGAATGCACTTAGTAAAAAGCGGTTATTTTAATATTACAAACAGACCCTCCAATTTTATTTATTTGTATAGATGTATAGATTTGTTAGAATAAAACTTATTATAAGGTTTTTAATCACTTTCAAATATAGTAGAAAAAAAAAATAAGAAAAATAATTTATAGATGAATAATTCCAAAACCCGATATTGAATCGGGAAATAACGAATTCTTAAATTAAAATCATCTTTTTATACACGTGTTATATTTTCTATATAATCTTACATAATTTTAATCAAACCTGTTTATCTGCTCTGTATTTTTATTATAATAATAATAATAATAATCTTTATTCAATTTTACAATAACAATACACTTCAACTGCAATGGTCGTCGTCTCTAAATAGGCCAGCTTATAGCCTGTGTTAAGGAACGACGGCCATTTAAATCCTACAAATAATGCAACGAAACATACAAATATGAATAATAAGCTCCACATCATTTTACACATCTATGTTCGATTGAGTGTGTGAGTGTGTGTGTGTGTGTGTGTGTGTGTGTGATTGTGTATGGAAACAATTATATATTATTATGATGTTATATTAATGATTCAATATACTGCTCGGTTTCATCATAAGTTTTGGAAAGCAGGAAAGTACAAACTTTCTCTCTCAGTTTAGGCAAAGACAGGCTATTAAACAAATCCTTATCAATATCGCAAATTGCATCATCATTCATTGATTACAAAATGCAATTTATCAACATGATGAGTGCATTATAAAATACGAATGATTTACAAATATATTTTAATGTTACATATACATTTCTTATAGTTCCCCTTTTATTTGCGTACACGTTGTACGTGTCGTGGCTTGCTTTTCATGACCGGCCGTCTGCCTGACGTCAACCTCTTTTTATGGATTCAAATATCTTAAAACGAATATATTATGTAGTTATAAAATACTCATAAATTTGCAACGTAAACACTATTAACTACTTATATATACTACTAAAGTCCATAATTTAGATAACAAAAATGTCCAATGGTCTGGCCTTTCCTTCACAATATACTCGTACATTGCCGCTTCTTGTCTCATATTCTAAGGCATATATAATACTTCTTATGAATCCGTCCCACAATATTCGATATAGTTCTTTGTAATGTTCCAACATTTCACACTTGACAGTACTATCTTTAATTTTCCACCATAAAAATAGATTTGTATTTTACTTTATTATTCCAAATACGTAAAACACAGATAAATATTTGTAAACACAATTTCAATTTTGGCTAGTTCTTTTGAAATTTGTCATGTGGAATAGAGGAGAGTGAAAGGCGAGACCATGATGTACCGACCCCACATACTCTGGGATAAGGGCAGGAAGAAGAAGAAGAAGATACATTTTTTATAGTCGCAAGATATTCAAGACAAGTTTTATATTTATTTTCTGTCTAACAAAAATGCTTTTTCGTGATTATTTTGCGTTCATAGTCAATTAAAATATTATTAAATAAAACACTTTAATGCCAAGTCTTTGACTTCGTACATACATACATATAATCACGCCTCTTTCCCGTAGGGGTAGGCAGAGACCACTTCTTTCCACTTGTTACGATCCTTACATACTTGTTTCGCTTCGTCCACTTTCATTATTTCCTTCATACATGCCCTTCGGTTTAGAGTACTCTTGACCTGGCCTTTTTTCAAGACGTCCCTGATCTGGTCTCGAAACGTCCGCCTAGGTCTACCCCTTCCAACACTTCCATTCACACTCGCTTTATACACTTTTGTCGTCAATCGTTCTTCATTCATTCTCTCAACATGGCCAAACCATCTCAGCATACCTTTCTCAATTTTTGTCACTACATCTTCTTTCAGACCACAACGTTTCCTTTCTCACTATTTATTATCCTGTCACTCAGTTTAACTCCTATCATACTTCTTAACTCTCTCATCTCAACTGCATTTATTCATTTTTGACTTCGTGGCATAAAAAAAGTTATAGACTTTCTCCGATTAGATCAAGCAAACACAGAGTATCTTTAACTAATTTAATGCATTTTCTAATAATGATGTGCATTTGATGATTTTTATTAATAAGAAAATCAATGAATATAAACTTAATATTCCCTGTATTATGGAAAAAAATTTAGAATTAAAATTTACAAACGTTATTTAAATTATATTAAGCGTTTGCTAAATAAGGCAAAAATATAATTAAATTATTCATAAGTTTGTCATGAATTAAAACAAGCCGTCATCGCTAAAGTTCTTACACTTAACGTGCTAAACGTGTTTACGCTCGCCAGTAATCTTATAAGTAAATTATACCTAGTCAGGTCATAAATTCTGTCACATGTTTAATGTAAAATAATTGTAACAAGTTTATTCATTATGTAACCATTTATATACCAAAATGAACTTAACAAAACATAGATTCTTATGACATTAAAGTTTATTCAAAATGACCTCCGTGATTTTGAATACAAGTCTTCAATCTGCGCGGCCAGTCCTCTATCGCAGCACGAACGAGGTCCATGTCAATATCGGCGGCTGCCTTAATCAAGGATGTCTTGAGTGACTCCAAATTGGGATGAGGCTTTGAACACGCCTTTTCCTCCAAGTGTTGCTATATCTTGTAATCTAACGGATTCAAATCTGGACTGGAGGAGGGCCAGTCTTCGTGCCGGATGAAGTCGATTTCACGCGCCGCCAGCCAGTCTTGTGTGCTCTTCGCTCTATGAGCTGGCGCCGAATCTTGTTGGAATACCCAGTGCCTGTTATTGAACATGGTATGAGAAACAGGTTCCACAAGGTTCGTCAGGACTGTATTTTGATACACAACAGCATTCGTTTTTACACCTTTCTCACAAAAATGTACCTCTGTTAAGCCCCAATAAGAAACTCCCAACCATACCATGAGCGAGGATGGAAAATGACCTCGTTGGACACGCGGAATACGGTTGCTCGCTTCTTCACTACTGTGTGCGTACACCTTATCATTTTGTTTGTTGTAGCTCTCTTCTACGGTAAACATTTTTTCATCCGAAAAAAGAATTTCCCGATATTTTTTTCCCGCGTACCGCTTCAACAAAGCGCGGCATCTCTTCAGTCTCAGGTCCATTAGACGAGCATTCAAACGATGTCCTGTTTTTCTTCGATATGCCCGAAGCCCTAAGTCTTCATTTAACACCCTTTTCACCGTGGTTCTGCTTAACCCCATCTGAAGGGCCAACAATTTCTGCTTACGTTTGGGATTTCTTTGAATTCGTGCCTTCACAGCTTTTATCACTGCTGGAGTCCTAACAGACCGAGGGCGACCACTTCTTGACCTGTCATCTACACTAGAGTCTTCATTGTATCGTTTGATGGTACGATAAATGAATCTTTTGGCTATATTCAAATTTTTTCAGTATGTTAAAAATTTGAATTGGCGCGTAACCGCAACGATGCAACGCAATAACTGCAACACGGTCTTCTTTAAGCGTCCACTCCATATTTAAAAAATGAGTAAAATTCTAAAAGTATACATTTTTATTTTCATGAACAATTCGAGATTCGAATTCAATAAACTTTTTTGTGGCCAGCATTCTAAAAGAAAAGTTTTTACTGTGTGACAATACTTATGACCTGACTAGGTATAAATATAGAGCTATTATTAAATGTAATAATAGTTACAAATTGCATGTGGTAGAGATGCGAATGTTTAGGTGGATGAGTGGAGTTACAAAAATGGATAAAAATAAAATAAAAATAATGCGAGAGAAAAATTCCATACCCGTATAACAAAGAAAATGAGAGCAGATGGATACATAAGGAGGGTAGAACAAAGTAAAGATGGATGGATTGTGTTCAGCTGATGACTAATAAAGGAGAGAGGAAGCATGTCGTGCCGACCCCACATAGTTATTATTAAAAAAAATCGATTCTTCTGTTGCAGTTTATCGTACGGAAACAAATGTCTCACAAACATGTCCTAGTAAAATGCCCTCTTATTGAAGTAAGTACAGATGGTGACGTGTCAACATCATGTGCAGATCACATGTGGTTAGTGGTCAATTTTCAAAGGTACGTCATGCGTTATCCTTCCACATAAAACAATTGGGTCGAGCTTTACCGTTATCAGGATATAGTTAAATAAGTGTATAAATAATAAAACAACCTATTATGCTGTCTTTATAATAATAATAAGAATAGAAAAGTTTACGTGTTCCGTAAATAATTAAAAAAAAATATTCATAGAAATATTTCAGCGATAGAAAACTTTTCTAACATCAAGTAACTGTAGTAGTATTTTTATATCTAAACAAAGACGCTGTCGGTTACTAATAAATTAAAATACATCTGTATTATGTTAACTATAATTCAACTTGATTAAGAATGCGGTTTATGCTTGTTTTTCAAACATAAACGTTATTATTGAGTGAAGCAAGTCTACTTCGTAGTCGACCGCTTGGTCGAATGATCTACATAATCAGTCTACCTAACTATCACCTAATTGAGCAGCACGAGATGCTCCGATATTTCTTTCCGAGAATAAACTTTTCTTAGAAACCAAATAACACATTATAGGAGAATACTACCACTAGTTAAAACTATATCCAACCGATAACATAGTAATCAATACTAAAATTTCTAAACCCTTTGAATTAAAACTTCCATCACCTTGTGTGACTAAAATCCAATTTGAGAGTAGCTTAAAAATATTTTAAAATCAATAGAAAAGTTTAAAATACTAATATTTTACAGTTACACACTTTATTATTATTTTTATTCCTTCACATACATTATTTCAATGCTGTATTATTTTTGTCTATTATCATTTTCTCTGGTTATTTTCATCGCTATTATCTTACTACCTACTACTTACTACTACCTTAATCTAGGTTTTATTGCGTTTATGTAATGAAATGCGTTTATTAATTTAGGTATAAAACTAAAAATATCAATATCCTTTAACATGTATTTTACAGGATGTTTATTTTCCAAAAAAAAAATTGTAGAAACGAACTTTAATAAATGTCACAATTGTTTGTATTTTACATAAATAAAAATTATTAATAATATTATTAAATAGATATTGCTTGTCTTTATCACAGTCTAATTCACACAAGCAATACTGTGACTAAAACCACGCGTGAGCCCATATTGCGTGCAATGAACGTACGCAATAAAGTAAGCGAATTGCACAATGTATATTCGCTAGTATTATTGTATACTTCACTCAAATAAACTATATACTTATACCTATTTGAACTTGAAATTTAGCATTAAAAGAAAGTTACTCGTTTCAAGATAGATATTTTTTAAACATAGGTTAATTTTTAACGTCTGTCTACGATGCTATCTACTTTATTACTTGTCGTCAGCCAATCGTCGTACACGACTGGATGGAGTCTACCTCATGTATTCACTACACATCGGTAACCTTGCGCAGGTATTTGGTCCATTAGGCTACGGGGCCTCCTCCTACCTTTGCCGAGATACGTTCTCCACACTTGAACTTGTTTGATCCGTCCTCATTGGTCTTGTGACAGAAGTGGCCGGCCCACCTCATATCAGCTTGGACATTTTGTTTGTGTTTTATGCCAACTACGAGTATTTCAGTTACTTTGGTATTACAGATATCTTCAATTCGGATCTTGCATAAGAGAAACGCCCAGCATAATGCTACTTGAAATTTGTGAACCAGTCACGCCACCAATGTTTACGTCACATCTACTTTATTGGATTATCAAAACCTAAAGTCGTATTTTATATAAATTTTTTGCCGAGCATAATTTAATTTCCATCAGGTCGATCAAGGTGTTTCTTGATCAACGTTATCTTTTTGTGTTGTTTCACACAAAATCAATACCAATTTCCCATTGTCCTCGAGAGCTACTTTCATCTAAACGACGCGAATTTCGTAATAAAGGACACTTTCTTTCCAAGAGAGATATCATATAGATATCAATATTCCATACTGAGTCGAAATCAATTAAAATAAATTTTTAAATCATGATAGAATCTCTGCAGAATTGTTTAATGAAATAAACCGTTAGTCATGCCGCATCGGCACCCACAAAAAGCTATACATTAGTATTGTTCTGGAATAAATTTAAATTACCTCAACGGGTAGTTTTAATCAGAATGTAAATTCAAATAAAAGGGAATCGATGTGAATGGATATGAGCATTGAGAAATAGTATTATGGAATGGTGTTAAAGAAATTTGAAGGCGATGGTGCATTTTCCTATATTTTAATATATTTGATTTCAATAGCATTTCAGACATGTGCGCGCATCGTTTTGCGTGGGTATTTATTATATTTGGTTTTTATAGCCTCAAAATTTAAACTGGAATGAGTTTAATTGGCTGTCTGTAAAGTGGCAGAAGAAATCGCTTAATCGCCTATTAGAACTACGAATAGGAGGGTAATCAAGAATAGACATTACAAACTGGCTTTTGAATTTTCTGTTCGCTAAAATTATCTAATTATGACGCCTCATAGAATCATAGAAAGCAACACACCTGGTTTACGGTGCACTTATCTCTGGCCTCTTTGAAAGTGAAACATGCAAACACAGACTTGACACGATAATGTCCGTCGTCAATATTTACAATGCTCATAAAGCGAAAATAGGCGTCAGATGTGAGTAATTAAATCAATATACTGTCACCTTTTTATTAGGTGGAAACGCTTTATGTACAGGGGGTACTGCTTGTTATATTTAATGATTAAAACAGGAATCTGAGATACTGTAAAGTAGTTCATTGTTAATTAATTTATTTATTTGCCAAAAATCTTATATCTGAGTAACAATTTTATAAAAGTAATAAGACTAAAATTATTTATGACTACTGGCATCTAAACTAGGCTGAGCCTGTGTTTCAGATGTTAGGATATTTCTGTTTGTTGATGTTGACAATTTACATAGGATACTCGTACTTATTACTATATGATATTATTTAATAGTACATATGTTTAGAACAGTTTTCTATTTTATGTGAAACTACCGCCATTGTTTATTTTTTAGACAACATAATAATAAAAAGCAACCACAAAGACTGTGGTTTGCGGCGTTTTGGTTTTTTTTAAGAAAAATATAATATTAAGCTGGATATAGAGTACTGACTTTTTTATATTTACTGGTAATTTTAATAAATTGAATGAATAAATTTTTAATACTTTGAAATCATTTTTACTTTCTCGATAGTAACATACCTATGGGCTATCAATAAAATATACCTAAGCCGAATGTATGATACAAAATGATACAGAACGCTAAATAATAAATACTTTTAAAAGCGAAAAACAACAGGTCCTTTAAATCGTCGGAACTGATATATTATTCACATTGTAATATTTGATATGAAATATGGGGCAAAAATATTCCTATAATCACAAATACGTTTCACTACATAAAAGCCATTGTTAAATAATACCACAACGATATTGCACCATCACATAATCGAGCTAACTAAGCAAACTTCAAACTTACTCGGTTAAGTCATAATAAATAAGCATATAAAAGTTTATACTTGTCAATATAAAATATTGTTGTTTAGACTTAAATATGTTCAATGCAAAACTGCAAGTCATTTTACAGAAACCCCATTGCATAAGATCAGTAATCTTCACATCACTCGGTAACCGGACGACCTTTTTAGAGACAAAAACGAATATGGCTTTTCATTGTCATAAATTTAAATGGCTTGATAACATCTACAAGGCTCACGAATATTGTTGGTCTGGCGAAATGTAAATCATATGCCTACACCTAGCCAAAGATAGCACGATCTCGTACGAAAAGGGTAGTGAATGAGTCACATGGACTTGTTGGTTGATTTTTACATTCTGAGAACGCAACATTTAGATCGAGGAGGACTTCAAACGAACGGCATATCGTGAACGTTCTCTACATTGTAAGTAAATGTTGGTCTAAATCAATATTCATATTATTGCTATGTATATAAAGTGCATTTAAGTGTGCAGATGTATACGTAGTGTGTCTAAGAGAGTAATCTATTGAACAATAGATAAATAGTAACCGTCTATACCGCCCTACTCTTGGGTGATTCCGGCTTCCCTTTAGATGTTTGACTTCCTATGGACAGTATACCACGCCACGCCACGCTTGTCTAAGGCGGATTAACAGGTAACACATGCCGATGACCTCGGTATACAGGTTTCACCTGATACCTGGTAATCCTAACTAAGTTATAAACGCGAGTGAGTTTATTTGTTACGATTTCACACCTAAACCACTGAGCCAATTTTATTTAATTTCGGTATAGTCATATATTGGACTTTGGAGAAGGAAATAGGATACTTTTTTAAATTTAAATTTTAAATATGAAACTCATGACCTCTAAGTTGATCTACGGGTGTAATAACATTAACTTTTTTTAATGCTGTAGGACAGCAGACAGACTGACGGCCCACTTAGAATTTAGCAGTTACCGTCGCCTATGGGTGTTTGCAACGCCAGTGGCACCGCGAACACGCTGCTGTCCCATAAGGGTACAGGAACCTGGGTCACTAATGTCGGAACACCACACAAGGTTATTATGGCGGCATACTTAAGACCAAAGGTGGTCGCCATCTAGACGGACTTGAGGCCCTACCACGTAGCTATGGTGGGTTGTTTTGTGGCCTTTTACGACAGGCCGACCCCGGCCGCAGAGGTTAGTATTCTTTCTCCGCCCCTGCCCGGATAACTACCACGAATCATAGGTAATGCAATTTTATTCTTAGGCGTCTAACATCTTAATTACCGTAAAAGGTAAAAATGCCACTTATTTACTAGTAGACAAAAAAGAAAGCAAGTCCTTGTAAGACTTGTTGTTAGTAAGTTACCCGTGTTTTTACTTTGTGGCACGAGTATGCTGCCGAGTACTATTACAAGGCAAAAATACATCCATCTTTTGCGACATCTTTCCGGAACATTACCTTGTGTACAAGCAAGTTCATATGTTCATGTGTCATATTTTAGTTTTTACACGGCGAATAAACTGAATAAATCATAATATGTCGCAATTTTAACATGCCCTAGGAACATTTCCGAACCGGTCTTCTTCTTAACCAGGACCACAAACTAAACGATAATAATGACTAAAACGATGCATTATCGCTATAAAAAATTATAGAATAATATATACTTAAGAAATTTCTTATCTTAATTATTATTTTTGAAATTTGCAAGATCTGATTATAATGAGTATCTCAGATACCCAAACTCTCTCCTTCGTGAATTATTTATTTAAAACACGCTAAGTGGCAAATGACATTTTTGGCACACGACATTGAGAACCGTTCGTTTTATTGGGTATCGAAACTGCCATCAATTAACGAAAAAACTTGTTTACCGTCACACCATACAAGGCAATATGAATAAAGTATAATATTATGCAAGAAAAACAATTTTTTTTTCTCAAAGCATTTTTTATTAATATTGATTTTTTTAATGAAAATACAAGTAATTCATTTAAGATTATTTAATTTTACAAATTTCAATATTCAAATTATATTGAATTCAATAATGGATCAGTTGCCTTCAAATGTATATTTAAATAACTCAATAAGCTTTGAGAGCTTATATAGAATTATGATCAATGAAATTGATTGGAACTTTACTAAAAAAGGGTGCATGCATTTTCGCATAAAACTATCATGATTAAATGAACGCATGATAAATATACAACTGTTATCTGAATAAAAGAATTTCTTGTGTACATCTGTTATTTTTTTATGAATAAAGCTGTGCCTATGGTTGCGCCTGCGATTAGTTTGACTATAAGAAAGTTGTGACAAAACACTGTATACTACATGTAAACAAAAAATTTAATAATCTAAAATCAACAACATTTGTATATCAATGAACTTCAAATCAAAAAACCAAGTGACACACAGTGACAAGAATATTTTGAACGGAGTGAAAGTTCACCTACTGTGTCGCGTGGTCCAACAAAAAATGTTTAAAACATGCAAAGCTCCATTTGCACTATTATATTTGTTACTAAAATTATATACAGATATTCAAAATATATTTTGTTGATCGATAAATAATAATATTTCCTCATCATAATTAAACTCCTGATATCTATGAGCTTCCAATTTAGGTTATCTGAGAAAGAATTCTTACAGGGGAATTACTATCCCACATAAGGCCTGTCCTTTTATACGGCTGTGAAGCGTGGCCGGTGTTGGAGCGACACAAGCAGGAGCTGCGTGTCACGGAGATGAATATGCTGCGGTGGATGTGTGGAGTGACGCGGAAGGACCGCGTTAGGAACTCCCGCATTCGCGGTAGCCTTCATGTCCGTGACATTGCGGATAAACTGCAGGAGTGCCGGCTCCGTTTGGTACGGCCACGTTTTACGGCAACCGGATGCTTACGTGGGAAACAAATGTCTGGCCATGCCGCCTCCGCCGGGCCCCGGCAAGAGGGGTAGACCCAAATAGTGCTGGCTTGACGTCGTAAAGGGTGATATGCGTGCCAATGGGCTCACTACCAGGGATGCTGAGATCGCGCGAAGTGGAGTAGAAAAAGTCGGAAAGCGGACCCCGGGCACCGAAACGAAAGTTTGGGTGGCAACCGGGACTAACGCTAGGATGATGATGATGATTAGGCTAGGCGTGCAAAGGAACACCGGAGTGGTTTTGAAGGGGACGTACGGGCGCATTGCACGGTAGTCCACACTACCGCGCCACCCGTAATTCCCGCATGAGAATTCGGCGAGGTGTGCGTCAGGCATTTCCACAACAAATGGCTTTGAATCAGCATAGCAACGATTCAACCGGAACCCGGATCACTTATTTATAGATTCACTAATCTAGGACACTTCGTTTACAATTATTCTGAAGCCACAGTCGTTTAACGGGTCAAACGCTCATTAATTTTTGCTATGTTCACACATTTTTAGGGCTGCTTAATCACTTGCGTTGGAAAGACGTAAACAAAAACGAGACGTGCCTGGCACGTCTTTTAAGGCAACTGATTAATTAATAAATTAAATATTTCTATTTGTATAATCAATCGACGCTTTATATTCTATATAAATTAGTTTTAAAATTATTTCTCAGCGAATTACTATGCTGGACCGTTTTTCAACACGCGTCGCATTTCGCCCGTGCAAATGATTAATTCGTCATTACGTCATATATTAATCCATTGGTTAATATGCATATTTTATGAGAATACAAAGTAAACACATGTGATAGACACAGTGTCACAGTGAAAACCCATTCCCCATTATGGTATGCACATTGTATGCATGCTTACCCGCGCGTAAATCTCCTTAGAGATTAAGTGAGATTGCTTCTTGATGAATCCCGAATAATAATAAGTTTCCGTGCAAATTGAATGTGCATCGTCGCAAGTATCAACACTGCGTAAACGAACCTCTCGGGTTCATTTCTTTCATAATATATTTTACTTCTTTATTTGTATATTGAGTAAATTTTTAGCAAGAACTGAAATACGTGTTTGCTTCTATTAAATTTCAAGAGATCAGGTAGAGATTTATTTTGTCTTACATTCTTAAAACCCCTGTCCGCTTTAGGGATTTAATTAGGTAAAGTCCGTTTACATCGCGAAATGAACAATCATACTATTTTATGTTTCAAGACAATTCGAAAGTCTTGGAAATCTCTTGATGAGCCAGTAGATTTAAATTTTAAAGAATTTCGAATTCCTTACGTTTATTCCTTATATTTTTTTCTCACTGCAATCCTAAATCGGTTCAAAATATATAAAAAAACTATTAACAAGTAACAATTATTTATCTAAACATAAGCCCATATGCCCCCGATATGCAGTTTTTAATTAGTTACAGAAAAAAAATCATCTTATTCTTTTAAAATTTCACAATCCTTTAATAATTGTAATTTAATACGAAAATTAACGTTTTATAAAAAAATTGCAATCAAATCACCCTTTACAACGTCTCAGCGCTCTTTTTGAGTAATCCCCGTGTGCCGAAGAGGGTCCAGATGGGAATGAACATCCAACCGATGGCGGGCAGTGGTAGAAATATCGCGGCACCATTATTAGTATCTGTTGTATAGACATTAAAATACACAGAAAAACGCAGCCTCTCCGAAGGTAAGCATGTCTAGACTGACTGTAAGTGCGGGATCGTCGATAAGTGAATTTGACCGCTCTATAAAAAATCTCATAATTTTACACTAGTCGCTTATAGAGATATTCGCGTTCAAAGTTCATGGCATGGTACATTTCGTTCTTATACGTCATTACACATTGTATTAAAGTGTTAATTCCGGTTGCTCCCCTAAGTGCATACAACGGAACCATATAATCATCTTAATTAATTCGTAAATATTCTATATCAAAATTTGCTTTAGTTGATGCTATGGTTTTTCCCGTAAATAAATACACCCTGGGCTATCTAGCAAAAAACTACCAACTATCTAGCCAAAAATTACTAGTATTTACGATTGCATTGCACTAACACAAATTCATGTGTTGAAATCTAAATATACGGACTATCACACTAAACCAAGTTCAATGGCATGGTATTTGGGTGATAAAACGGCGAACTCTCTCTTCAGACTTATATTTATGACGCTCATTTAATCTCAGATGACGTTTTAGTGAATAGACTCCGCAGTGCATTTAAAAACATTGTAATAATTTAATGAAAAAATATCTACACAATAGAAAAGATCAATAACTTTGGAACAATTTCAGAAGATTGTTGAAAACACTTTAAAAAAATAACACTGTAAAAAAAGCAAATATAGTTTGGAATTTATTCTAGGTGTGGTATAATATAAATATTCAAATTTAGTTCATCACGAATATATTTTTTATCTACTTACAATGCTATACATTTTTTGATAAGATTCTCTTGTTTGCAGAGGAACAGTTTGCTCAAGGCACAATTACATATTTAAAGTCAGTATTATATATTTTTTGGTATCCATCAAAATCATAAATGGTAAAATATTTTATTGATTGTATAACCATTTCTAATCTGATGATCCACTTTTCAAAGTTTACGTAAAATAATAATAACTTACTATTTATTAACTAACGGTTATAACTTAATTAACGGTGTGAGGTGGAGAAAGAAATCCCAATTAACACAGCACTATCGTAAGTTCGAGGTGTATGACCAGGGTGGCAGATCACCAGCAGATCGGAGCGCACCTGTTGGCGCGACGCGAGAATCGTTACTGGTTACTGGCACGACACACTCCATTAGTCGCAGTATACGTCACGCGGAAGCCGGTTCTGCTACGGTCAGCGGTGCCTTCGAAGAAAATCGCGAGGTGCATTGTAGAGCGACGCAAAAAATACAGATTATTAGCAAATACGAGGGGCGTTAAAAATAAATCCATCCAAGTGGAGTCGTGAATGTGCAGTTAGGACGGTCGTGTGCGAAGCATGTTTATAGCTATTTCTGTAACATTCAATTACACATATATACTACTTTTAGCGTCAGAAGTGGAAAAAATATAAAAAAAATAACAAAATTGACGTAACCTAAACTATTTATTTAATCACTAAGTTTTACATGAATTTATTCAGAACAGAACACTTGCTATTACATCAAAACGACATTGATCAATCAAAATAACTTCAAAAATATTAAATAACAAAAATAGGTACAAGATAATGGTGCTTACGAAATGGCAGGCAGACCGACAGCTTCCACACGCGACGATGACCGAACGAGAAAGAGAGCCTAACACCTACTTGCGGCGCTTTATATAGAAGCGGTCGGTTTACCAGTATGGACGGGAGGGGGTATAGCTTATACGGCCTATCCTGATGTTTCGTCGTCCTCGACGACTTATCAGTCTAGCAAAGGCATGGAGTGTCCTACTGTTCCTGTGCTAGATCCTCCCTCAGCTACATCATCTTCCGGTTGACCATCATCCTCCCGCTGGATGGGAGGTTCATTACAGGTCTCATCCTCATCGTCGTCTGAAAACATATCACATTTGGCACAAACAACAAAAAAGTCTGCAAACACTCATTTCTTTCACGCAAAATTGTGGCCCAACTTAAAGTAATCTCATTCGCTCATTTCTCATTCACATACCAATAAAGAAAATATTTAAATATAAGAGGACGCGCTTCCCGACCTCTTCTTATCTTATCCCACCATACAACTTACGTAGCATTATCAAAATTTAGGCGACACACGCCCAGGCGACACGCGCCAAGTCTAGGCGACTAACGCTAAGGCGACACACGCCAAGTTTAAGCGACTAACGCTAAGGCGACACACGCCAAGTTTAAGCGACTAACGCTAAGGCGACACACGCCAAGTTTAAGCGACTAACGCTAAGGCGACACACGCCAAGGCGACACACGCCAAGTTTAAGCGACTAACGCTAAGGCGACACACGCCATATACTCACTTTCGAAGAACGCAGCACACGTCTCCGGACACCACTCTCCTCGCCATGGCACCATATACTGCGCCGCCGCTTGAGTAGTCTTTCCATAACCACCACCAAGTAGTTTTAACTCATAGCGACCGTTGGGCAGAGTCTTTACAACCCTGTATGGTCCACGCATTCCAGGATCTAGTTTGCCTGTGGATTGTGAATACTTCACAACGAACACATGATCGTCAACCTGAAACACACGTGGGGGACGTCTGTCCTTATTAACGTAGGCATCTTGTTGACCTTGGTTCTTCTGTAGTAGTTCACGCGCACGACTCCTACTAATCTCTCGCAGAGCTTCCCTGTTAGGTTTCGACTCAGACAAGGCTATATCTCTTACCAACGATCGGATAACTGGGGTGGTCGCATCCGTGCCAATCATCAAGTTCAAAGCCGACGCTTGTGTGGTCTTCTGTTTGGTTATATTCAGGACCAACTGTATCTTCCAAAGCGTCTCTGACCACGTGGCGTTCCTGTGATTCACTTCGATCCGTAACATATTAAGGATCGTGCGTATGTACCTTTCCACTTGGCCATTGGCATGGTGCATCTCTGGTGTGATATAGTGGAGACTGCAACCTAGTTCATTGATCCATGAAGCAAATTCACTGGCTTCGAACATACGACCCCTGTCTGTCACCATGAGACGTGGGACCCCGAAGAGAGCTACCGCTTGAGACAGAGTTCGTTTTAACTCACCAACATCTTGGCGACACAGCGGATACAGTAGGCAGAACTTCGTGAAGGCGTCTACGAGAACCAGGATAAATTTGTACCCTTCAGATACAGGAAGTGGTCCTAAGGCATCCACGTGAACCGTACTGAAAGGAATGTCAGGTTTTTCCCAGGATGTGATCATCTGTTGCGGAGACCTGGGTACACGCTTCTTGGAGATGCAGGTCACGCAGTGTGAAATGTATTTCCTGACGAATTGGTGGAGTCCAGGAAACCAAAAATGCTTCAGGATGAGGTCTGTTGTTTTATCAGCGTTGATGTGCTCATGCTCATCATGAAACACTCGCAGGAGGCTCAACCGGTGGCCCTTAGGAATATAGCAGAGAAGTCTGGGTTCCTCTCCAACCGGAACGTGTCGATAATATAGCAGGTCATTCTGGACAACATACCTCGTGGAGTCTAGGTTGCCTTCCTGTAGCTTTTGTCTAAGTTCCTGTGTCTCCTGGTCTGCAGCTTGTGCTATCTGAGCCCAGGTCTTGGGTCGTGAGATTTGATTGACAGTGACTGGTGGATTCCTGCTGAGGTAGTCGGCGTGAGGCATCATGACCCCTTTCCGGTATTCAATGGAGAAATTGAAGTCCTGGAGGTAAATCCACCAGCGTGCAACCCTCGGCAGCAGGTCCTTCTTGCGTTCAGTGGCCTTTAGGGCGTTACAATCAGTCACAACCTTGAATCTTATACCCACCAGGTAGTGACGAAAGTGCTGAAGGGCTTTGACAACCGCCAGCGTCTCCAGCTCGTAGGAGTGATAGTTCTTCTCAGCTCCTTGGGTGACCTTACTAAAGTAAGAAACGACGTGTTTCTTACCATCCTCATGGGTTTGGAGAAGAATCGCACCATACCCGGCGCTGCTGGCGTCAGTGTGGACCTCAGTGTCATATTTCGGGTCGAATATGGCAAGTATGGGGTGACTAGTCAGTTCTTGAATAAGGTCCTGACGAACTGCTTCTTGTTCTGGACCCCAGTTAAAGGGCACGCCTTTTCTCGTCAGGTGAGCGATGCATGAGGTCTTGGTGGCGTAATTTTTGATATAACGCCTGAAATAGCCCGCTAGGCCTAACAACTGCCTAACTTGTTTAACATTGGTAGGTACCGGTGCGTGGACAAGAGCCTCTACCTTCCGAGGGCTCGGCTTTACCTGACCTTGACTTATAATGCGGCCTAAGTATTCTACCTCCGTGACCAAGAAGGAGCATTTCCGCAAGTTTATAGAGAAGCCGGCGTCTGTGAGTGTTTTAAGTACATTACGTAAGAGATCAATACCTTCGCTCACGGTTGAACTCATAATAAGCACGTCGTCAACGTATACCAGTACCTGTCCTTGATCAATGTACTTGCGTAAGGTATTGTTGATGATACGTTGGTAAACGATCGGGGAGTTAGTCAGTCCATACGGCATTTTCAAGTACTCGAAATGACCTTCGGGAGTGACAAAGCCTGTCAAAGGGATAGATTCCTCACTTAAGGGTATTTGGTGAAACCCCGTGGCCATGTCAAGACTTGAAAAGTACGCGTAGTTACCTAACCGGTCTATATGATCGTCGATGAGGGGAAGTGGATAACGGTCCCTAACGGTCAGACGGTTAAGTGCTCTGAAGTCAACGCAAAGTCTGTCAGAGCCGTCTTTCTTTTTTACCAGAAGTATCGGGCTGGCATACTCTTACTGCGACTCCCTCACGATACCTTTGTCTATCAAGTCGGCAACAATCTTACGAACCCTGAGCTTCTCTTCGTAAGAGAGTTTATAAGGGCGATAAACTACTGGGGTTTGACTAGTAAGCTTTATCTCCATTCTGCCCGTCCTGACGGTGGTCACTGCCGTACCCGAAATAAGAAAGTCTGAAAATTCTTTAATTACGCTAGTCAGTTTATCTAGGTCGGCACCCTGAAGGGGGGTATTGATCTCAGGTTTTAGCTCGGGCTGAACTGCATTTACCACTACTGGTGTGGCCTCGCTCGAGCGCGCCAAGTACTGTCGGTCCTTTGTTCTGACATAAACGACACCTTTGCGATTAAGAATATCGGTACCGATAAGGATCGCAGTATTCATGCACCCGGACGGAACCACAACAAGATCGGCCTCTATGGATATATCGCTAAGCTCAATCGTAACTGTGACATATTTTGAAGCAACTATCTCCTTTTCACTAACACCTTTCAAGATGCAATGTGTAGTTTTGGGTTGGCAAGATAAATATTTAAGAACATGAGAGGAAATTAAAGAGATGTTCAAAGCCCCACTATCTATGAGTGCATCCATAGGTACACCATCAACTACAGCGGTAACTATGTCATTATTTAGTTCGTTTTGCGACTGATATGCACACAAATTGACATTTCGCTGGTTACGTGACTCCGAACGATTTTTAGCAAAGCAGTTCGTTTCTACGTGGCCTAACTTTTTGCAAAACGTACACGTAGGGGGCTGAGGCGAAGTCGACGGTTTTGATGAGTCAGAGTCTGGTTTCGGCTTTTTAGTACAATTACGGCCCATGTGGCCCCGCTGTCTACAAACGTAACATTTAAGTTCGGGACGGTTGGCATTCTGTGGGCTTTGACTGCTAACATTAAAATGAAAACGCTTTTTCGACTGAAAGCCGCGCCCCTCATGCTTGTTTCGATCAGGTTTGTTGTAGATTGATAGAAACGAAACTAGATTTTCAAGTGTAAGCGAGGCATTAGCTGCCGCTGCGCGGACTTGGGGGTCGATAATACCACGAATAACAATTAGAACCATGAGCTCGTCACTTAAACCTTTTATAATTTTTAAGCGTAGCATGGTACGTCGGGCGTATTCAGCATATGTCTGATATTTGTCTGAGGTGGTGTTCATTGTCTCGAATAAGATATTGGCATAATCCTGTTTACGAGGGCATAAAGGAATAATATCCTGTTTAAAGTTAGACCATGTACGGTCGATTGTAACCCATTCGTTTAACCAAGTCTTAGCTTCTCCCTTGAGACATGAAGCCACCCGAGACAAACACTCGTGGTCACTCCAGCCGTTAGTTTCACGCGCACGATCTACTTCCGAGCACCATTGCTCGATACTATGTATGGATGGGTCAAAGTTAGAGATAAAATAGTTTTGACTTCTAACCGGCTGCAGTGATTTAATTGCGTCAGCTAATATTTTCGCCGAATCTTGAATATTTGATTCGCTACTGTGGGTAGGAACAGAATAATTATCGAAATTATTTTCGCGTTGATGATTAGTATTTGGAATGAGGGTAGGTTGCGAATTGTTCACAGAACCATTTGTCAAAACAGTGTTCGTATCAACCTGAAGGTTGATCTGTTCATTTTGTGTCGTAGGGGTAGAATCTTGACAATCGGGGGTACTATTAACGCGGCGGTTATTATGACGCTCGTCTAATCTAGCTATCAGCGTATCCATCATCTTGTTAATAGAACGTGCACGCGCTTGTCGATCTCGACAGTGTTCAATCGGCACATTGTCCCTACAGCGCCGCGACCTACCGGGCGACCTATCCCTTTCACGAGAATCATTCTGACTACGCCGTAAATAATTAAAATTGTCACGCGAACGTCGGTATCGCGACCTACTTCGCGAATTCTTTCGCGAACGACATGTCTCGCGCCTCCGAGAGCGGTGACGCGATCGCGACGACCTACCCGACATTTCGATACACCAAACTTTATCAAGATGCAAGTTATCTGTTCCAAAAGATAGTTAAGAAATATGTGAGCAGTTAGTTCTTTATCCCACTTCTGATTTTAGCGTCAGAAGTGGAAAAAATATAAAAAAAATAACAAAATTGACGTAACCTAAACTATTTATTTAATCACTAAGTTTTACATGAATTTATTCAGAACAGAACACTTGCTATTACATCAAAACGACATTGATCAATCAAAATAACTTCAAAAATATTAAATAACAAAAATAGGTACAAGATAATGGTGCTTACGAAATGGCAGGCAGACCGACAGCTTCCACACGCGACGATGACCGAACGAGAAAGAGAGCCTAACACCTACTTGCGGCGCTTTATATAGAAGCGGTCGGTTTACCAGTATGGACGGGAGGGGGTATAGCTTATACTACAATATAATACGAATTTTATCATACGCAATAAATAGACTGTTACTGAGATCGATTATCGAGTTCGTTGCTGTGTGTTACATATTTAAGTGCTTGTTTTCATAACTCAAGTAAATACTGGGTTATTGGTAATACAACGTATTCCCGTTAGGAGGTTGGGTAGGCTCTATTTGCGATAATTTTAACCCCCATATGCAAAAGTGAACCATATTTCAGTTATCGTGTTTTTTTAGCTTTTTTCAAAATAAGTCAAAATTGCAACATCAAAAATGTATTAAAAAAGTATCAATTTAAATCTCATTTTTGCTTTTATTTATAAAAATGATTAAACACTGGTTATTCGTCAATATTAAAACAACAATTAACGGTCTAAATTTTAAAATGTGAGACGAAAAACGATATTATTACAATTTTTTTTCCACTAAAATGCCTTAAAAACAAAAATTCGTTATAAATAGCTAAAAAACATGATATCTCAAAAACTTTTGCATAATGCATATTTGGGTTAAAATTATCAAAAAAAAATAGTCACCCCAATCACCTCCTAACGGGAAAACGTCGAAATACCCTCTATAATAGTGTAGTTACACCAGTGTGGGCAGATGTATAGTGTATGTAGTACAGATTACATTTCATTAAATTTCAAATCAATAGCCTCTTTTTTTGTCTCGGGAAAACCCCTATTCCAATAGACATAGACAAAACCAGGGCCAGAAGCGACAGGTCCACGCCGATTTGGGCGACGAGGACGCGGCGCTCTTCGCGCCACGCAGAGCACACGGCGATAGTGGGTCAGCGTGTCCTCCTCGTCGCCCGCTCTACAATGGTGGCACCCTGACGTCACCTCCCGTCCTATGCGACACAGGTACCTCCCGTCCTATGCAACACAGGTACCTCCCGAAGCTACCGTGCCCCGAGAGGACCTGCGTCAGGCGGAATGTCAGGGCACCGTGGCGCCTCCCTATCTATTCAGCCAGTACGGGCCTCACCACTTCAATGGTGGCCAGACCCGCGCTGGGGTGCACAAGGCGCTCCTTCCAGTCCTCCATGAGCACCTCGTCGCACAGCTCTGAAATCAATAGCCTCTACGTGTAACGTACTTAAGCAAAATCATTAATCATTCTTAGCCACGGCGTAGCTGGGGCAGCATTTAGATTTATTTCTATTCTAATTATAGTATATTCACTGACATCGTGCAAACAATTTTAGATCCAAATTCAATTTCCCTTTAATCGTGGCAGATTTTATTACTTTCGCTCATTTTATTTTATGAATGGAATTTTTGATATGATTTTGTATTTTGTTTTTGATATATTATCGTATCAAGTATTGATAGTGTAAACGGAAATTCAGCCCGGATAACATCTTTATAACAGAAGTTCTACGTGATAAATAATTAAACCTTATTATACAGACTTTCATAGTGTTTATTTTGTTATAGTGCCGTTCCGTCACTTTTCAGTAGTGTTCATTTACAGGTGCGGTTTAACGATCGATAATATTTTTAAGATAAAGGAAAATAAAATGATATAGAAAACGGTTCTTCATTCATGAGCTAATCATTCATAGAAGAGTAGATGCATCTTCAGTCTTATAATTGAAAATCCTCACCGAAATTGAAAATTAGATATTCAAAACATAATGAAAGTAAAACGGACAAAGTGGTGGACAGTAGTACCATTTATTTGAAGTTAAAAATGCCAACAAACTATATCATAGCGTGCCAACGTATTTTTGTATCTTTGTTACCAAATTATAACCAACTAGTGACGCCAATTAAACGAACCTTTACCATGCCAGGAGTATTATTTACATACATTTGCTTCATTTATAAAAAAATATATTAAGAAGCCTCATTCAAAAATTGTACTGTATTTATAAAGTTTCTATGAAATCTTGATGAATCTACAAGCAAGTATCATAGTTTAAAAGAGTACAAAGATTCTGCATAGATCTAACTTCTTTATCGTACAAAGCAGCACCATAATTAAGCGCTAGTCCTAGTTTAATGTCTTGCACTTTGCGCAATCTAGACGTATCTAATTCGACCATCGGCATTACCCGTTTGCAGTTTACACCATCAATCAACTTCACAATCTGATCTTGTCGCAAAGTCATCTACATTATCAAAACAATGTTATCTGCCTGTGAACCATTTATATTATCAGCGTGGAATTCATATTTTTGGAGTTTTGTTAATAGAAAATAAGTTATTATTGGCTATATAAATTCGATATAGTATAAAATAAATGTTATTGTAAATAAAAATAAAATGTTCTCTCTGCATTCCTAGAGCTTTGGCAGATATTAGTGAAATTTTAGCACACTTCTATGAGGACTCCTACGGGTTTCTGACCCAAAAAATATATAATAATAAATAAAATACAAATCTTTTCTTACAGTGGCAGAATAAGAACTCTAACCTCTGCGGCGGGGGCCGGCCTGACGTAAAAGGCAACGAAACAACCCTAGCTTCATGATAGGGCCCCCCAAGCCCGTCTGGATGGTAACTACAATTGGTCGTAATTACTTGTATGCCGCCATAATAACCTTATGTTGTGTATAGCATTAGTGACCTAGGTTCCTGTGTTCCTAGGGGACAGCAGTGTGTTCTCAATGCCCCTGGCGTCGCAAATACCTATAAGCGACGTGAGGGCCGTCAGTCTGTCTGCTATTATTCCTCAGGAATAAAAAAAACAAACAAATATTATAAGTGGACAACAACGACTGCCCGATTTCAAACATAGTAAGGGACAAATTTTCAAAATCGATTTTTTTGTTTATTTCGTTCAAGTGGAGTCTTGTGAATATGAACCAATCTACATTTTTTAATATTTTATTTTTGTAACTAGCTGTGCCCGCGACTCCGTCCGCGTGGAATAGTGACTTTGGGCAGAATTTAATGGCTATATTTTATGGTTTATTTTGGATTACAAACCCTATAAATCCTAAAATATAAATGAAATATGCAAACAGTCAGTATTGTCAAATGCAACTGTTACGCCATGCGCTTCCGGAATACGTACGTTCGAACCTACAAAGTCCAACCTAAGCTAAACCCTATTTCATATGATTGATGATATAAATCTGAGGTCAACCTAAATTGGATTATAAAATTTCCGAAACTGATAATTTTTAACAAATACTATTTTTTTTTTTCTAAAATAAAAATAGCCTAAGTTACTCCTTGTTACATCAGCTATCTGCCAGTGAAAGTCCCGTCAAAACAGGTGCAGCCATTTCAGAGATTAGCCGGAACAAACAGACAGACAGACAGACAAAAATTGTAAAAAATGTTATTTTGGTATGATGTACCGTGTATACGTCCGAATGCACTTAGTAAAAAGCGGTTATTTTAATATTACAAACAGACCCTCCAATTTTATTTATTTGTATAGATTTAGTATTTTGAAATTGGGCAGTCGATAAGTTATAAGTATAATAATACTCTTTAAAAAACTGTAAATGCGTTCGGAACTGATTTCCAGAACAATCCTCGCCTACCCAATTACATAACCGAGGCTGCGTTTCCAAAGTATCGCAACGATTTGCTCAACACGAGTTTGTTGACTCCTCAGTCGCCATTAAAGGATAAAGAAAAGGAAAACCTCTCAATTCTATATCTTATTATGTTTGATTGGCATTTTAAGATACGCCTCATATAGAAAATAAATGTACTGATTCGACAGTGAACTTTATGTATTTAATTTGTTAATAAAACAAGCTGATTAACTTCTTTTTATATTCTGTTTATTTTATCAATCTTCACATTCTGTTTATATAGTTAATATGTTTAAAGTTGCTTTTTTATTGTCTTCAATAGTTTATAAAGGTTTGCAACACTTAAATGTTTTTTACAAAGTACGTAATATTGTATGAAATCGAATAGACTGAGCGGTGGTGTAGCGGTCAAACATACATACATATTGAAATATACGCTCTATCAATCAATGCGATCAATGCACCGCCATATTGTGAAGAAATCAGTGACTACGACGATCGGCTATTTATATTTTGCAACTTCGCTACGTACGTCTGGCATAAATCGGGAATAATAAAACAGACTACGTACAATTTGCAATTATATTTGATCTTAATATCGAATACGCGTACGTGTATTTAAATTGAATAAACCTTAATCGATAAGTATAATAGCTTGCAGTGTGAGGAACATGAGAAAACTTTCAAGTAGTCACATTATAGAAAACTATTAACCCACCAACAGCGCAGTAAGATGCAAGCAATATCGAGTACAATATCAAGTATGATTTTAATTATTATTTTGTCTATGCAAATTTTTATTTACAAGAAATATGCTTAAATTAATATTAAAACTACACTATATTACAAAAATAAATAAAAACACGAAAACTATAAATAATAAATTGATTCCATATCGCTTTCGGCCAGAAACGTTCCCAAAACGCTGGCTGCATCACCGCGTTGGATGGCAGCACTTATCCCTTGCTCTAAATACTAACCAGCATTTTGATCCCATGAGACCTCTTAAGCATTTTGACAGGCCTCGATGAAGGTTACATGCTTGTGGACCCCACGGCCCCAGAGTCTCAATATTATTTTTTTCAAAAATTATTATTTTGTTGAGTTTCAAATTAATTTCGAATTATATTACACCCAGCTATGGTTTAGTTAGGACCAGGCGAACTTAAACGGTAACTCCAACGATTCCTTCCTTCCCTTCCTCCGTAGTTCGAAATACTATGAATACTCCTTCGTTTCTTAAAAATTCAAGCTTCCTATTAGGTTTTCAAAAGTGCTACCCCCAGTTTTAAAACCGTTTAAAACAGCAAAGCTTTTGCTTCGGTCCGCAAATCCGCTGTTGAATACCGTCACTCATGCACGCCTTATTGCTTCCTTTTCCTTTCATCACATTTATTTATTTATTTTTACAAAGAAGGAGAAGCAAATAAACATATTACACTTCAAATTTGGCATGTAAATAGGCGACTAGTGTCTGAAAGTACCATCACACCATTTTCTTACAAATTTTTGTACAATTGGCATTTTAAACTATACTTTCATGTTTGCAAATCAATGCCACTTGCGTCAGTCAATTTTCAAGAAGAAAGGAAAAAATTAAATGTCGATATTTCATAGACAGTAAGCGACCGGTAAACACGACAGTGCCTGTATACTCAACAGTAAATGCACAAATCTTTCAAATTAAAACTCCAGAACCATAAGTTAAAGTTCAAGGTCAAAAGAATGAAAATAAACTTCCTGAAATAAATCTAACTATATTAAACTATACGGGAGATGAAATCTAATCGCCTATAAGACATTCAGTCAATATTACGTTTAAATTGCAATATTAAACTTTTGATGCAAGCTGGCGAATATCTGAGTGATTTATTTCGCGATCGCTCGCCAGACATTGAACCCAGAGGGGCTGGGAAAATGATTCAATTTAACTCCAATACACTTTATAAGCATAAATCGGCTGGAAGGTAAAATACATCTCATCAACATCAATCAATATAAGAAACTAATTTTCATTTTTTTTTGGTCTCGGGGAAAAACCCTCTTCTGACGGGTTCTCACGGCCTGGGGGGACCGAGGGTATGTGGGACTGCGAGAAAGATGTTCGGCCATCCGACTACCTACTAAAAAACTCTGCTGTTCTCCTATCGCCTACGCCCGGGTCCACGGATATGTGGCCTGTCAATCTCGTGGCCCGGGCCGGCGTCGGCACACCCTTTCTATCAGTATGTAGTGTATCCATGTGTTAAGCGCGAGGAGGTCAGGGTTTCGTCTCTCCGGCGCTCTCCTTTATTAGCTCTAAGGAGTTAAGGGGGGGCCGCGGAACAGCACGCGGCCCTCACCCTCCAGGCCATAGTGCGGGCGGTGGATACTCCCCCGACGGGCCGCCCGCAGCCGCATTTTACGGCGGCCGGAGGTCGTTGGATGCCCTCCGGCGCCGTCGACGTGGCCTGCGTTGGCGGGAGGGAAGCGTGCTAGTTAGCTCCTCCCGCTCCGCCGCTTCCTTTGCAGACATAAATACTTCGCAGGCGACGGCCGTCCATCCAGGATCGCCCCCGACCTTGAACAGAACCAGGACCGGGTGCGACATGTCCGCGCCGATTTAGGCAACGAGGGCGCAACACTCCTCGCGCCACGCTGGACACACGGCGACGGTGTGATCCACCGTATCCTCCTTATCGCCCACGCCACAATGGTGGCACCCCGACGTCGTCTCCCGCCCTATACGACACAGATACTTTCCGAAACAACCGTGCCCCGAGAGGACCTGCGTCAGGCGGAAGGTCAGGGCACCGTGACGCCTCTCCATCCATTCGGCCAGAACAGGCCTCTACGCCTCTATAGTGGCAAGACCCGCGATGGGGTGCGTAAGATGCTCCTTCCACTCCACCATGAGCACCTCATCACACAGCTCCGCCTACTTTACCTCAACTTCGCGAGGCGCGGGGCGAGAGCCACGCTCGGCCGTGTCATGGCGCCACTGGTATAACAGCGCCAGGACACGAGCCTCGACGTCCCATGGTGGGGATCCGACTAGCAGGGAGGCCGCTTCGAAAGACACCGTGCGATATCCTCTTATCGCCCTGACCGCCAAGACGCGCTGCAGCTTACGTAGCAGCGCCGTCATTTTGGCCGACAGGCGATCCGCCCAGATTAGAGCCCCGTAAAGGGCCATCAACCGCACGGTTCTTTCAAAGAGCCTACGGCAAACTGCGCCCGGCCCGCCGACGTTCGGCAGCAGGCGGGAGTCCCGCTGCCGCCCGAACTAGTTTTGGCGCCAAGCGCTCAAAATGCGCCGCAGTCCCATCGCCCGTCGAGCACCAGTCCGAGGTATGTCCGCCCGACCGCGATGCATATGCCTCCCATTGTTATACTCAAGCCCGGTGGTGGCCTCTGACGCATATTGCTTTCATTAACAAATTACGTTAGCAGAAAGCAACCTCATTATTCTTCTGGAAAATGAAAATAGTTGATTCCAAATCACTGTTTATAACCGTAATTTCGACTTTGCTATTACTTTTACTATTTAATGCAACTTTATACAATTCCTTCTGAAATTCCTAGGCCGTTCACCGTAAGCTAAGCCTACGCCAAAGGCTCGTTTTGCCAACCATCTATAACCAGCTTAATATTACACGCACAGAAACCATAAGATACGCAAAATACGACATCATAAAATATGGAAAACAATTTCATCTTTGCAACTCCAAGAACATATCAAGTTATTTTTATTTTAGCTTACATGGAATACAATATCTGGATATGAAAATATGATTAGATAAAGGAAGGCCTTGCATTATCCTTATCTCAGCTGAAGCTTAGTGGGCACAGAATTCAAATATGGTAGTACCGTTATATGTGATTTGGGAAAATATTTACTCAAACATTCAGGTCAGAGAATTTTCTTTGCATCTGAGACTTGTTTTGTTTTAGAGGATTTTATTACAAAATATGTAAGGATGGCTATTACCTTTTTTAATGCAAACTGAATGTGTCATACATGTTTGAGAAACATTTAGACCAGAAAAACAGAGTATTCTAAGATCTTACAAATAATTAGCCTCAAAGACCCCCCCATGGTACAATGGTTTTCGTACATTGAAGCTTCTATCAGTATCAGAAGCTCAATTCCTGTCACAATTCTGGGTGTTATTTATATTTTTTGATACCTCGTTATTTGCAAGCTGTCACAAATAAGACATTCAGCAACTCTTGGGTATATAAAATAGGTCTTGATTGGCATACATCCAGACATATCCAAATTCTTGTAACGGGTCTTCCAATAGGGACTTCCGTACCTTGACAGTTGATAACGGTCATCTTGTTGAAGCTACATCTGTCAAATTAGTTGTCATTTATTCAGTATGTTTTTCCAAATCACCATTGATGGATATATCATTCAACAACATGTGCAAATAATAAAATTGTTTTATCAAAATGGGTGTTCTGTTCGGGCAATGTATCGTGCGCTTCGCCCATTTTACGGTCACCATAATCGTCCTACCGAGAGGACAATTCGCAATGTGGTGGATAAACGAGACGGCTCATTTCTGCCCCAAGACGGCCCATTTTCTATGGAAATTTGCCCCACAAAAAAAGTGCAGGAGACTCGACCAAAATTGGATCATTGTATAGGATTTTTAATATCTATATGATTATGAGGAAACGTTAATGTTTTTATTCTGCATAGCTGGGTTTAAAAGATATCAACTAAAACTTGAAAAAAATAACGCCCCAAGTAGGTAATCAAGAATGTGATTTTTTTTATTTAAATTTAAAGATAGGAAATAATTAAAGACCCGTTATTTACACAAGCAATTCATGCTGTGAGGTTTAATAAATCCTGAACTGTCCTCTTTTTTTGAACCTTGTGATATAAAATAAGATATACATAAATAAGGTATTGAAAATAGTTAACTTGGAAAACAATTGGAAAAAAAAGTTTATAATTTTAAAATGACTTTCACTTATATTAGAATATGGATGTTGACTTAAAGCTCTTGCAAGAATTAACACAAGTAAAGGGTGAAGCAGAAGTTGATTAAACACATTCAGATCACTGAAGACAACTATAAAAATGTTGGAATTTATTTTAGTCTAGGTATGGCAATAAGCAATTTATGTCTAATTGTATATATTCTATTATGTCTAATTGTGTATATACTAAAGAGACTATTCGAACAAGAGGCTTCCACATATTAATCTGCCAGTAACATTAAAATACGTCTAAATGTAACCTGAGACTGTATACAAGAATTGTTATACATAGGTAATGAGATCTAAGCTTGGGATATTCTAATCATTTATATGATAAATGCGATTCAATAATCTTGGGTGGATATTATCGGGACAAACGAATAGTTATGAAAATATACAAAATATATATTTTGGTCCAAGAGAAAACTTGAATATAATTGCTAAATTGAAAGATGAAAAAAGCCAAAGCAAGACATATTGGAATTTGAAATACAAATTAAAGAGAAAATAATAGTTTTTGGAAATATTCAACTGAATATAGATATTGTTGAAAAAGGAACAAAGATTAAGTTATTACATTAAGTTAATATTATATATTTTACTGTTTTAGTTTTAATTAGATTGACTTCATGACTGAAAAATCGTGTTAATTGTTACCATAATTAACAATTGAGTAATTTATATACAGTACAATGGTTATTATATACAACATTTATGACATTGTATGGAGTGAATTTATTGTTAATACTTGAAATGTTTCTAAACTCAGCTTTATTATATGACTACTTTATTATGAAGGACTAATCTAGTCCTTGGGGGGCAATATGTTTCAATAAAAAGAAAATGCTTGAAAATATAAATATTAATGACTTTAATTCATAAAAATGTAACCCAAATGTTAACAATTTCTATGAATGTAAAAACGATACCTAAGTCAAAATAAATACACAACTAATGTTTTTCTTAATTATTTAACTTAATAGCATTTGAGGATCATGTATGAGCTTTTGCTTAATGTTTAACCGAAATTATTAATGATAAGGCTGGATTATGTACTTCTAAGGATTCTCTTATAGTAGATAAATTTAAACCTACTAAGTTTCATGCTCACAAATAATTTATATCCAAAACTAAAGGGTTCTATCCCACTTCTTAGGCATCGACCATTAAAGTAGTTTCGAGCAGCCGTGGGTACACGGCATTGCTACACTAGATGTTTTCTAGAGTACAGTTTTGTAAGTAAAAACTACAGTATAAAATAAAGAAAATAAAAACCACGAAGTAAATATAAAATAACTGCGATAAATTTCCTATAATAAGAAACGAAATACGTATCAAAATTGTTACACTAATAAATTTAGTATTTTAAAGTTTAAATTGCAGATCTATAATGATGTTTACTCATTATTTAATATACAAAACATGAATTATAAACCGTTACCTTTTAAATAATCACAGTTCGACTGGTCAACAGGACAAAGTAGGTTCCAACAGGTTGTACACTTAATCGACACGTACGGCTACACTCAATAACATTGACAAAAGGCTTAATAGAAAAACTCGTCAACAGTTAATAATACGTGCTAAATATAAAAATTTTAATCCATAATATCAAAATACTATATACTGCAAAAAATAAAGATCACAACACTGTTTAATATTGACAAAAATGTATTACAACATTTACAACAGTCAAGTGTCAGTGACAACTGTAACAATTAACAATAGCCACTGACTGACATTGATAACTATTGCAAAATGACAGTTAATTTTTTTATCAAACTGTTTGCATGGTGTGCGTGATGGGCATATTCAAGTTATTCCTAATTATTTATTTAATAAATCATATGTAAAGGTACAATAACAACGGTAGCAATGCACTGCAATAGTTATAAAAACTGTGCTGCGGTGACTTCGTATACTTCTAGAAATTATATGACTACAAATAACAAAATAAAAAAATAAAGCCAGAATGCGTGTTTAATGAAGTTTAAAACACTATTAAAAAATTATGGACTGAATAATTGTTTCTGAATTTTTAATGGCACTCAAAATTTAATTAACACTTACTCTCGAGATATATTAAAACATAAGTAGATATTTATCCTGTAATTTAATTTTACAAATATCAGTAAATGTTCTATCTACACCTAAAATATTTACCTAAGCCCTCTAGTACAAACTCAAGTCCTGAGAGATAGTTAACTTGACTATATCAGTTGATATCTAGCCGGAATTACGGTTACAATAGAATTATTATCAGATTGTAATTCGTATAAGCGCCATCTAGCGAATATTTTTGTATTCTCTCCTATTCACAAAAATGTGCTTGTTTATCATGTGCAAATTAAGAATTAAAACAGATGTCGCTTCGAGTTTTGAAAAATTATATATGTGGTGATATTAAAATGATCTCCTATTTATTTCTTGAATAAGCTGAACTAGTAATTTTAATACTTATTTTCACCTAACGTTTTTATTCAGAAATTTATTTAATCTGATGGTTGCAGTTAAAATTCGCCAAAATGACAACAATTATTTTAATGATCTTAAACATGATTAAAAATTTTCATATACACACATAGCGCCTTTTGCGATGACAACTTCTTTTGGTCTAAACTTGGCTTATGTTGGGTAATGATAAGTAATACAATATTATAAAACTGAAACATTTTTATTTTTAATTATAACCTCTTAATATAAATAACATTATTTTTAAATATAACTGGAAGCCTCTACATAAACAGGAAATATTTAATTTCACATATAACTAATGGAGATAGGTCAAATTAAAAAAGTTTGAAGCTTTAATCCATGTCGGCAAACGCAGGCAGCCGTTGATTACAGGCGGCAATCAATTTTCACCTATAAAAATATTTACGTTATACAAATTATATAAATAGTTTGGGTAATTATGATCTATCCACATAGGCACCATAAAATTTGAGTTCAATGGAGGTTCATAAGGGCACAGATTAATAAATAGTTATACGTAAATAAGGGGCCGTTCATTAAATACGTTCCCATACGCGGGGGAGGGGGGGGGGGGCTTGCTGAGTGCGACAAGATGCGACAAGGGGGGACGGGGGACGGGGTCTTATTGTAAATTATTTTTCAACATGATGGCAAGCTCTGTGGTGCGGCTCTAACGGCGTTGCGATCCGTCACAACTGGTTTTTCTTTGTTTTTCCAATTCTTAAATAAATAATCACTTCATAAATAAACAATAAAAAATCCACTTGAAAGAGTAACGTTTCCACGTACTCTGCACTCTCGATTCAGTATCAAATGAAAATACTGTTTCTCATGTATTTATTATTATATTATTATTTCATTCGCCATTTAGCAGTGATTATAATACAGACGCTTTTTTCATATTTCTCAATTTGATACTCTTTATTACGTTAATTACTTTATACTCTAATAGTTAAGATATATATTAGAAATCAATGACATCGATAAGACGCGAACTCTATCAAAAATTATTTAACACAAAAAGTCTTTGATTATATACACGTCTATATTATAATCAAAGCAAAAAGTGTTATCCGGATAAAAGATCAACGAAAAATCCTTGGACTTCTGATTAATAGATATATTATTTATTATTATTATTTAAATTTTATTATAATAACTAAATCCGTGCAGGGGCGGAGAAAGAATACTAACTTCTGCGGCCGGGGTCGGCCTGTCGTAAAAGCCGACAAAACAACCCACCCTAGCTTCGTGGTAGGGCCTCAAGCCCGTCTGGATGGCGACCACCTTTGGTCTTAAGTATGCCGCCATAATAACCTTGTGTTGTGTTCCGGCATTAGTGACCTAAGTTCCTGTACCTTTATGGGACAGCAGCGTGTTCGCGATGCCAATGGCGTTGCAAACACCCATAGGCGACGGTAACTGCTGAATTCTAAGCGAGCCGTCAGCCTGTCTGCTGTCCTACAACAATAAAAAAAAATTTAATTCTCAAAATTTGTGTACTATCTTTTGAAATGTATCATACTCAGGAGGGGTTTTTGTGACGAAATATTTCTAGGGGGTGTCACAGAAAGTGTGACACAGCGTGACAATAGTTGGGTCAAAAACAGCTGATTTTAGCGTGACGTATTTTATGAACGGCCCCTAACTGCAGAGGTGGTGGAAAAGATGTACAGTTTATTTCCTACTTTCATAATAACAAACGGATTCAGAATAATGTAGGCAAACGTAGAATGAGGTTTAACTTCATATAATTTTTATGCACTTCCAATACGGATCTACCTTTAATTATTATGTCAAAACATTTTTACAGACCTACTTTATTTTGAATTCTAAAATTATTATTAATAATAAGTTAGTTATTAATTATTTTATTTCACTGTAAATATTTTACTTATTATTGAAGGATTTTTATTCCTCTAAAGACGTTAAACAAAAATGTATTAAAATATGGCGAAGACAAATCATGACATTATTTTTTTAAGTAAAATAACACCGGGTTTACTCAAATGTATATAATTTATAATAAATCCATCTTTTCATATTTTTTTCTTAACGTACATTTGAAAAATTATAACGGTTATATTAAAATAATAACTAGAAAAAAAAATTTTCTGATAAAGACAAGATGTGGCTATGATCCGATATTATTATTAAGATAAATGTGGAAAATGAATTAGTTAGTTATTTCACATTAAAAGTGCTAGATTATTATAAATAATAAATTCTGAATTGCTTATTTGTAAAATGTAGTTTTTAGTATAAAATGGATAACAGTTAATTTTCTTTAAATAATCTACAGCTAATAATTACAAATGTTTAATTTCATGTTTATCTTATCTAATAAATTTTAAATAATGCGGGAAAGCATACAATAATAATACATAAATCGATCTAAAGCAACATATTAATGTTAAACAAGTTTAATTTAAACAGAAATATAAAAATCATGCATAAAATACATTTTACATTATTTCTAACATGCTTGTAAATTAAAAAACATTCACAATGGTAAAATCTTTGAAAAATGATAACTTTTGATCTTAACCTTTTGGCACAGGTATTAACATAGATATTTAATATTAATCTTAAAATTAAGGCACATATCAAATAGTAATTTAAAATCACAGTACAGTATTTCTAATGTTATTTTTAAAAGTAGCCATAATATTTTAAAATTTTTAATAAATACATGAAACTAAAAAGGTGAAACAAAAAAAATGTTGTTTCTGTATACATAACCATTATCTTAATTTAGAATTTATCACGTAGTTTTGATGATTTAAAAGATATGTTTTTGTTATATTAACATAGATATTTAATATGGATAAAATAATAACGATAAAAATCAAACAGCCAATTGGAAAATTCAAATTATCAAAATTCAGGGTACAATTAGGGTTGCCAACTGTACTTTTTAATATAACGTATTCTAATAACCTTACTACGTAATAAGTTATTCATAGAACATATAATATATGTACTAATTTGTATAAAATACGTTATAATTAAATTTGATATCAATAGTTCGATTATAACGGTAAGTAAACTATATTTATCAAAAAAAAATATACATATGCGTAGGAATAATATCATAAAAATATTCGTAACGCAATTGCTCAATAATTACATTTGAATTGTTATAATTGTATTTAACAAATTTATAATATAAATATTTTTAACAAACTTAAAATATGACGATTGCCAAAATACAATTTGCCTGTACATATTTTAAAATAATCAGTAAAGAGTTCGTTCCAAATTTTCCTAAAGCAATACAATACTTTCGTTTATCTTAAAGATAAAGTATTTTATATGTTTTCATGTTCAAAACTCGGTTTTTGCTATAAAAAATTGGCAAGCCTAAGTAAGCGATTCCTAATTTCTTGTTACATATAAGGTTATTTACTATGTTAAAGTATTAGCATAGCGATAATAGTGATCATTGCCAGCAGCAAGCCGAGGAGGGTCAGCCAATCGAGGTCTGCCAGATGTTGGGAGAACATCATTGTGTACGTAAAAGCTAACATCAACGTGCCAGAGTCGTGCCAGTCGCGTTTCAACTGCGAACTATCGCCTGTTGAAACAAAACGCAAACTATAAAAACAACACTAGTTAGTACAGGCATTCAGGCTATTTAAGACAATCGGCGACGTGAACACAAATACACAGAAATGAAAACAATAAAGCTGGATGCAAAATGGTTAAAGTGAAAACCAAATGCCGTGCATGAACACCGACCACGTACCTCTATTTTCTTTTTGTGAATTATTTTGCCTGTTTCTCCAAGGGGCTGCGTTAGTTGACAGTGAGTTGCTTTGACTAGCGTCACTATCGTTCGACTGATCCACTGAGAGTCGTCTCAATTGCTGGTTCATTGTTTGAACCAACTTAGGAGAGTGCAATGCTTCGCGTTTCTCATCATCCGACTCTGCTTTCTCATCTGTCTTGCTATTGCAAGGTTTTGCGTTTTCAAATTTAAATATAGTAGCTAATTCTTCTGAAGAATTATATTCTGTAGAGTCAGCTGTATCTTTCTTTGATTGTAAGTCATCTTCGTAGATGGATAAATTAACAGAAGCCCTATTAGGAACGTCTGGTTTACAGACATTTTGCGTTACTTGGTTTAACTTTTCACTGGCTTCCGTAATCCATGTTATCTTTAAAGGATTACTATCCTTACTATTTTCTACTTTTGAGGACTTAGCGTTGAATATTTTTTCATTTACTTCTGTAATACCAGCTATGAGATCAGAAATGCCGTCCTTTAATTCCTTAAAAGCATTCATTTCATTTAATTCTTTAATTGTATCGTCACAATTTAAGAATGGGTTGAGCGAATTTATCTCTGGAATTTTCGGTTTGGATTCCGTATTTTTTTCTGTTACTTGAACAGAATCGTTTTCAACAACATTCGGTGTACTATCAGACCTTTGTTTCTGATCTTTATGATCTGATATTGTTTCAATAGACTGAGTAGCTAATATTTGTTTCTCAGCTTTGGTGATGTAATTAGCAAACTTCAAACTTTCATCTTCAAAATTATTTTCTTTTTCAAAACCATGCTTCAGTTGATCTTCAACTTTATTCAACTGATCTGATATGACCAACAAACTATCTTCAGTTTTCTTAGCTTTCGTTTCATTTTGCACTGAGTTGACTGGCGTGGAATCTTTTTTCTCTGTTGTAGTGTGGGATAAAGAATTTAAATTTTTTGATGCAGAGATCGAATCATCACTGGACTTACTTGTCAAACCATTAATAAAACTTAATCTACTATCTGATATTCGTGTTTGAATATCGGCTCTTTTTTCATTATTGTTTCTATTTTTATCCAATTCTGCTAAAGCCACTCCTAACTTGTTGCTAGTATCCATGGCTTCTTGTGCAAGCATGCTAAGTACCTGTTGAAACTCATCTTTTGATGATCTTTTAGATGCTTGGGGCGATCTATTTGATGGCGATGAACTTTTGGACTTATCACAAGATGAGGGCTTAGTAAGATGCTTATCGTCACAATTAATAAATGAGTCGTCTTTTGCAAAATGATAAGTGGGTGCATTAATGTTATTTACTAACAAATTAACTGTGTTATGCCTTTGTTTTACCTTGTTGCGAGGATAATATTCCTGTTCGTTGTCATTTTTCTCGTAAGATTCGCGAAGTCGTTTCATTACATCGCTATTACTATGTGTCTTCTGTAAGGTAGCTTTTTTACTCATATTCAGAGCATCATCAATCTCTTTTTGTATCATAGTGAAAATGTTAGCTGAAAGAGATCTTACTGCTCTTTTCTTTTTCAAACTAGCGGTAGTATCCTTGCTAGCTGGAAATTCGTTGTAGTTGTGATTGTTATTAATAAAACCATAATCTTCTCCATTAAATAGCGATGAGTGTCTGGCATCTTTCCTAAGACTCCTGTATGCTAAATCATCAGAAACTAGATCTGGGGATCGTCTTGGTACAAATCTTGATCTTCCTTTATTTTCCGGTGTTGCATGAAGGTAATCGCTCTGAGGGGCCGGAGTTACAGGACCAAGCGGAATACCAAAAGGTGGTTGCGGGTCTAGCGTTTTGAGACGATTATTTGTTTGTTTTATATTTCTATAAACGACATCATCATGAACGATATCTGGTTCATTACGTTCTGAACGCCTATCATCATCAGAAGCATAAGGAACATAAACGGGAGAAGCTAACATGTAACTGATTTGCGCTTGAGCTTCTCTATAATTTGGTTTCTCTTTAGAGATAGAATTCATTCTTCTAAATGCCATGTCATCTTGTAACTTATCTGGCAGTGTCGATCTTCTTTGTACACGTCTTAAAGGTGTTGTTGGTTGACTCCTAAGCTGAATTTCATCATCGTTTCCGTTCCAATCATTAAAATGATCAAATTTAGGTGTCATCAATTCGCGGCGCTCAGCTCTGTCTAGTAAATCCTCGTCACCTAATCCTAAGCTATTATAAATCGCTTCAAGTTCATTAAGAGCGTCATCTAAATTTGTAGATTTACGTCTTTCCGAGCTCTTTTCATCGTCTGACGGCATTTGATTTATACTAGTAACGTATGTATCTGATTTATGTCTTGTATGTGTTTTGGACGTAGGTGACGAGACTAGATTTGGCGGTTCTATCGTATTTGATCGTTTATACTCTGTTGTAGCTTTCCATATCTTTGAACCATCTGTTGTGTCTATGGATGAAGCTCTAAAACTATTTTTGTTTCTGTTTTTGACATCAGTGTTCTCTTGAGCCAACTTATTTTGCTCTATATAATTAGTTGATGGATGAGATGTACTATTTGTTGTTGCACTGTTGCTCCTGGAACTAGTATAATTTGTTTGCTGTCTCCTTTGTCTCTCAGCATCGTCAATATTTTTCCAGAATTCTGATGCATTCCTCGGTCTTCGGTATACGCTCTCAGCTACATTTTGTGAGGCTTGTGTGTCACTTAGATATTGATTTTCAATACCATTTAGTTCATTTTTTATGCTTATAGGACGACGCGATCGAGGACTTTGATCTGCATAATACAAATAATCGTTTCTCATCTGAACCGGTTCGGGTTTCATTATATGAGTCTGTCCCATTGATTTTCTCCATGGCGTGTTGGCATAAAATCCATAATGATTTGGTTCTGCTGAAACTGAAGCAGGTCTTCTAGGTTGTTCAAATTTGTATTGATGACTTTGGACATAGTCATTGTTTTGCATCGCAATATGGTCTTCTGAGTTCGATATAGGTCTTCGTAAACCACTAAATGATTGACTTAATGACCTTTCTTGACTCCGCCTCATTATTCTTTCAAAGTCATTATTCGGTACTCCGTATGTGCCATGCTGATTCGTATTCGTCCTATTAGTAACTACAGGGTTGTTTTCTAAGTACATTGATATAGGGGTTGTTACTTTTCTATTGATATCTCGAGGGGGTGGTACTGGTGGTGCCTTTTCTTCTCTTTTCACATTGATGACATTTCCAAGGGGGAATTTAACGTATAGCACGTTGTCTGGATTTTCATATTGATTATTCAAACTTCTTTCTCTATTGTTATTAGTATATGACGTTTCTCGATTTTGGTTATTACTAGGGCATTGTATAGAATAGTTAATATGTTCGTTGTTAACTTTAGCCTTAAAATTAATAGATGATGGGTAACTTTGGGTAGAGGGAAAAGATGATATTGATTCAGATTTTATGGGACGCCGGTTAGGATCATTAGCATCAATTATAGCATAAAGCTGTTCTTGTTTGACTTGATTTGTTTGGTCACGTTTACAAGTTCCATAGCCGCTACTTTGGCTTGTAGGAGTTCTTGTCAACATATCTACTTCGGCCTTTGAGTAGCCTTGTTGTAGTAACTCTGCTTCTTTGTTTAATTGATTCTCTTCGTCACGTGAGAGTCTCTTTATGTATCTTTCATTTCTAGCACTTCTGGAACGTTTGTTTAATGAACTGTCTCTCGAACGCATAAGAGAATCGTCACTCCGAAACCTTATCATCGATGACGAATTGGATGATTTCAGCGATTCCTCATCGCTACTTGAGTCTCCTCTCATGCTATTTCGCAATGCTTCAACACGGGCTTTTAGCCTCCCTTTTCTTGTTTTTCTTGATGGATTTTCAAGTATTGATTTGCCTGACCTCTGACTCGAATTGTCATCCCGAAAACTAAGAGACTCTTTGGAGTTTCCATGTATTTCTTGAGTTTTGGTTCGGTAGTTGAGAAAACCTGCGGAGGGATCTGACAATACTCCTTCATCTGCAACTTCTCTCAAATTTGTCTTGGCCAAGCTTTGAGCTCGTCGAGAATCCCTGATAACTATATGATCAAAATTATTAACAGCTGGAGTTTTCTTCTTCTTCTTGGACTTTCGCTTCGAAGGAGATTTAGTGCTGACACCTTCATCACTTTCTGAAGAGGAGGCGCTCTCTTCATCCTTTTTCTTTCTTCTGAAGAGTTTTCCGATGGACCACTTTTTGTCTTTTTTTGTTCTTTCTGTATCTACTTCAGGTTGTACCGGCCGATCCGCGCGTCGCTGGACGGAGGCATATTCTTCATAGGGACGGTAAGAAGAGGTACTTGATACATCCCGATGGGGAACCGGCGGTGAGTTGACTGCCTGAAATAGAGAGAAAGTATTTTTTTAGAAACAAACAACACATTTATTTTGATCTTTACAACGACGTGTTTATTTTTTGGCCAGCTGATTTAACGACTTCCTGAGTCACGGCTCGTCTGCGAGATATATTGTAAAACCGAGGAAATATTTCTGAATATTTTTAACATTAATAAGAAACTGTTTAGATTAAAACAAATCTGTTTCATCTTGAAATGGTTGTAAATCCTGTGAGATTAATGAAATGAAAAGATGAAAAAATGAAATCAAAAGATTATCCTAGAGGATAAAATAATAATCATTATAATAATTGAGTAATTCCAGTTACATAATTCTGAGTTCCTTGTGTTTAAGCCCAACCCCTAGGCCTTGAAATTTTTTAGATAAAATGAAAAAAATCATATCTAACCAAATATATCTTAAACATGAGGAATCTTAAATAAGCGTGCAGAAATGTAACTACGTTAATCGATGTACCTAGAGATACAAAGTACACAATTCGATGTAACCGAGATTTAACACTAAGGAAGATTATTATTTTTAATTGTTCGACTTTTATCATTTTCGGTTTTTAGACTTTGGTATTCTAATATTTAGTGTTGTAAGAATTTTGCTAATAAAACATCGCCTCGCTGTCTCGATGTACTCAAGGACTGACTATTGGCTTACTTTCAATATTTTTTATTATACTATTATATAATATGTAGTATTCATTGTTTTCTTTGGTCCACATGTGCATGTAGTTTCTTATTATTTACCTGATTAAATAAAACCCCCACTTCACTGTATCGTCTCAATATTTAGACATTTATTTAATAAGCTCATACGGAAGTTTTTAATAATGGTTTAGGTGTATACCTAAACCATTGTATATACAAGTAAGTATATACAAGTGAATGTTATGAGTCAAAGTTCAAAGACGCGATAACATTTTTTATTCTTATGATAATATTTTTTATTAAAAAATACAGGACACATACGTCGAATGTTTTTGTACTATTTTATAGCACTCGCAATTAAGTTAATTAGCAGTTGACGAGATCATGGTCTCATGGCCACGTGGTTCTGGTTCGACACATGGAAACATTATAATCCTATCTATCATCCCTATGGGGTAGAAAAGGCGAAAATGGATGCCTGACACTCATAGATTGTCGATAAAATGTGCTATACGGTTCATATTTTTGGGGCCGTGGTCGCCATTCTAAAAAAACAAATGTTGCCAGGTTTTTGGTTTCAGACCTTTGAATTGTTTTTTTTTTGCGCTTAAAAGTGTCAGCGCGAAAACTTCGCGTAGTTTTGCGTTGTGCAAAAATACTCAATAATCTAAAGCAGAGATGATAACCAAGAGTAGGTAGTTAAGAAAATTATGCAGATACCATTATTCGTATTCCATATTTTCTCCACGCAAGGATGGAGTAAGAAAACTGACCCCTACGGCCAGGAGCGGCCTATCGTGAAAGGCGAATAAACAACCCTAGCTAGAGTGTAGGGCTCCAGACCCATCTGGATGATAACCTCCCCTGGTCTCTCAATAATTGCCAGGTTCCAGTTCTGCGAACTGCTCCGACGGCAGGGTGTTAACGGCGTCTCCAGAATTGAGTTGAGTTTGACCCAGGCGATGGTAACTGCTTACTACTCATTGAGCCCTCTGCTATTTCACAACAAAAAAGGACCATAAGTATTCGAAATTAAAAGTTGCATGACATACAATAATTGTTTCATTTAAGATTACAGTAAAGGTAGCATTAACCACAAATTTTAGAGATTTGATCAGAAATAGCGAAATAGCCAGCCTATGTGTCGGCTTTTACATACAATATGCAAGCATTAATTATTATGTAAACTTACAGGTAAAAATGATCTGAAGAAATCATTATTCGTCCTTCCCGCAACCTCAACCATCGCAACCATATTTACAACATAAACCACTTATTTAAAGAACATTTTACAAATACTCAGTCGCCTACACAAGTTGTTTTGGCACCACACACCTATTATATTTTACCGCATTATAATTTAACTATCACCGACAACCTTATTAACTAACAACACAACACTTACGATTTATTGAGAATAAAAAATTAATATTTGGTTTCTTATGAATGGCTGAGTCTTAATAAAGTAGAGTATTTTAATATTCTTTTAAAAATTATCATATTGAAAACTTTGTCAGTAATTTGATAATATATTTAAAAATATATTCAGTCCCGCTCACTGTTTACTTGTCAAAGTAATGATTATTTTTATGTTAATTAAAATGATTTCAGTTCACTGTACATAAATTAAATGTTCTTTAATAAAGTTATATCAAAATATCACTTTTTCAAACAAAAATCAATATTCACTCACATTTCCGTACAGAAATGTGCAAAAATTTACTGCGCAACGAAAACTATTTTCGTAGGACACGCGACCGCGCAGCGCATACACGCATGCGTCTACGTCGACGCTATCCGTGTCTACTAACGTCCAAGACGCTGGTCCAGCTTATCCTATTATTGACTATAATAACACAAGACGCTCCAGATCTCGATCGCAAATCTAGTTATTTATATTCTGTGATATTACAGTTCGGAAATTAACTGCAAACACCAATATTAAATCTTCCGCTATTTACGTTACTAATCTTATAAAATTAATTAATTTTAAAATACAGTTTTTGTAAATATTTTATCTATATGACAAAAAAATAAATGGAAGGTATTATACGACTCTCGTGGTTAATAATTGGTATTAAATAATAGCAACAATGAAGGAATATTTCTAAAACTAAATTTAAGTTTAAAAATAATTTTATTTTATTCAGTATGTTATCCAGTGCAGATACTATAAAGCATAGGAATATTAAAAAGCTACATTACACAAACCGCTAAAGAAGTCCGAATGCCGTTAGATATCAAAAAACGGCATAAACATTTGTTCCTTGTTACTACGAAAGCGTGATGAAGAACGTCAGTAATATAAGAAACCTAATAAATACATACTAATAATGATGAATTGAATATAAAATCGATCGCAACTTTAAGATCCAACTTTGAATTTATAATAAGTTACCAATAAGGTAACATATTTTTACTTTTTTTTATTGCTGTAGGACAGCAAACAGGCTGACGGCCCGCTTAGAATTTAGCAGTTACCGTCGCCTATGGATGTTTGCAACGCCAGTGGCATCGCGAAAATGCTGCTGTCTCATAAGGGTACAGGAACTTGGGTCACTAATGCCGGAACACAACACAAATTTACTATGGCGGCATACTTAAGACCAAAGGTGGTCGTTATCCACGTAGCTAGGGTTGTTTTGTTGCCTTTTACGACAGGCCGACCCCGACCGCAGAGGTTAGTATTCTTTCTCCGCCCCTGCACGGATAAAAAAATCCCCATTTTTTTCTACAGGAATATTAATTAGTTTGGCCATGTTGAGAGAATGAATGAAGAACGATTGACGAAAAAAGTGTATAAGCAAGTGTTAATGGAAGTGTTGGAAGGGGTAGACCTAGGCGGACGTTTCGAGACCAGATCAGGGACGTCTTGAAAAAAGGCCAGGTCAAGAGTACCCTAAACCGAAGGGCATGTATGAAGGGAATAATGAAAGTGGACGAAGCGAAACAAATATGTAAGGATCGTAGCAAGTGGAAAGAAGTGGTCTCTGCCTACCCCTACGGGAAAGAGGCGTGATTATATGTATGTATGTATGTAGGAATATTAGTACTTCCACTAACACTACTAACAAAATATAGTGTATACAGATGCTGTTTTCATTCCTGGGAATTCGTCGCAAATCAGAAGCGTATCTAAAAATGTCTACACGGTTTATCTTTTTGTTAAAATGCAATTCTCGCGTCGGAGAGTGGAATCTTGTTCGTGTTTTCGGTTGAACTAATTTATACTGAAATAAACCCGTGATTTAGGGCCCTGAATCATTGGCATAAAATAAATAGACTCAAAAGAGACTCGTTTAAAGTTTACTGTTTGCCATGCGATAAATTTAGACTTGTATTTTCTTGATACGCATGTTTGTCGTTTTTCAAGGCGATGAAAATATTTTAGTCTTTAATTATTAAAATTTAAACACATGACTCGTGGGGAAAATCTAGGTAGGTACTTTATTATGAAGTTTACACTGTAGGTATTGTTGAAATAGGATTATTATGAAACATAATTTTAGAAAAGTGATCTTAGTCGGTGTCTTGCCGACAACTTTTTTTTAATGCTGTAGGACAGCAGACAGGTGACGGCCCGCTTATAATTTAGCAGTTACCGTCGCCTATGGGTGTTTGCAACGCCAGTGGCATCGCGAACACGCTGTTGTCTCATAAGGGTACAGGAACTTGGGTCACTAATGCCGGAACACAACACAAGGTTATTATGGCGGCATACTTAAGAGCAAAGGTAGTCGGCATCCTGACGGGCTTGAGATACAGTTAATTGATCGACACTTTAAGTTTTATTTTGTTTGTTCTAGTAATGACAAAAATGAAATAATATAGCTAAATTATTTATAGGAAGAAACGACCACGCCTTCCTAAAAGGAAATGCCAAACACTTAAGTTAAAAGGTTGTCTTCGCTTAAGTTATAAGTAACATTTACAGATAATAATTGTAGAACAACATACTTAAAGACGACCTATATAATAAGTAAGCAGTTAAGCATTTTTACTAGCCCCATTTTTATGTATTATAGGCAAAAATAATATCATTTTAAACACAGTAGTGATAGTACAATGTTTCCAATCCTCGTGGCAGGGAACAAATCACTCCAAGACTCGTTCTCGTTGGGGATGAGGGCGCATGAGTGTGCTTAGCGCCGCAACACCCTCATTTCATCCCTCATCAACTCACATATAGTGCTTGAGGTATCCCACTTTCTGTATAGCATTTTTATTTAAAACACGAAGAATTATTTATCGGAACCAAAAATTATACTTATTATTGTTATACAAAATACAATTGTATAACAACTATAAACTATATCAATACTCACAGTTCTTCCTATAAATAAGGTAAGTATTTAGCGTTATGTCGAAATTTAGATATACCGCTGATTTTCAGCGCCAGTCACTGACCGGCAGGGCCGGGCAACATATCCTGCGAAGCCAGCCGTGCGCAGGTATGTGCCCTATTCGATTAGGTGTTTGAGTGGAACAGCAATGTCCAAAAGTCCTGTGACCACCTATTAAGGCTCTAGGTAACGTCCGGGGTTTTTATTTGGTATACTGCCGCGACCTATATATGCTTTGCTAGCCAGCCTAGTCATCGCAGTAGTAAGATAGATATCCGCGTCGACTTCTTTGCGAAGTTCTGACGTTGCATTGTTAATGTGCAAGAATAAGGTTATCCGAAATAAAAATTATCACTACCCAAATAATAAAATAATATGTTCTTGTAAAATAACAATAATAAATGAAGACATATTATGGACATTTAAGGTGCGATAACAATAAGTCACTTTACAATTTATAAAAACAACTAATAGGTTCAAAATGTTAAAAACTTTAATTAATAGATCACTAAGCTGTGCTCTAGACAAGGTCCAAATGCTACCTTGGACTCACGCAATGCATAATACATCGCAAATGTTTTGGTCACTGTCACCTTCTAGTAGGCCACTTAAGGAAATAATTAAAATAATTTGTATCGTATATTTCAGCGATCTCACTAAGCCCAAAAACTAAAACATTTGTGTAGTTAGCCATTTAATTAGAGTTAAGCCTGACCTCTGAAACTCGATGCGCATGTGTTCTAAAAAACACAGTAGTATTTTTAGTAGAAAGAAACTAGCAATCATTATAAGACGCTAATCCTAACTAATATTACAAATGCAAAAGCGAGTTTGTTTGTTACGCTTTCACGCCCAAACCGTTGAACCAATTTTGATGAATTTCGGTATAGTCATAGACTGGACCATGGAGAAGGACATAGGCTACATTTTTAAATTCATATAGCAAAACAACGTTTGCCGGGTCAACTACTTAAATAAGTATGATTAAGAAATAATTTATATTTTAACTTTTTTAAGTGTAGATGAAAGCAAATATGATATTAATATTCATGATCTTAAGAATGGATTTAAGAAATTTTTAGTTTTTTCTGAGCTTCATAAACTTTATACAGAACTCATTTCCTATCACAAACTTTTCCTAGTTATAAATAACGCTCCGTAAAACAAGCTAAACAGAAGATTAGTTCTGACTTTCCCAAATCCACGCTACTTGATGGCAAGACATCAAAAGCCACAACTGTCCAACTACATAATTCCTTAAGCATATTCAAAGAAGAATATGGAAAAATAATAAATTAACAAGAGGACATTTAAACTACGTGCCTTTTGTATGCTAATTAAATTCTTGTGATATTTATAGATTAACTGCCTTTGATTTATCACAATCGTTGTTCGACGTTTGTTTCGATTTCGTTGTTGACGATTTAACACAATCGATCACAAACGTTATTCTAGATGCCGGTATAACATCGCCGGCTATATGAAATCAGCGAAATAGGGTTACATTATACGTCTTGTTGCATTGTGTCTTGCATTTTTCTATGAGTCTCATAACAAAAATGGCATGACAGGTTGGGTGCGAAATAGCGTTTAGATTTTCTTGTAGTAAGCAGAATCTATATCAAGATGCGTTTAATGTTGTGTTTTTTATTTATTAAATAGGCAAAAAACATAGGATAGGTTATAGAAGAAGTTAAAATCCCAAATTTTGACACATCATTTTATTTTATTTTTTTATTTTTTATGTTTTATTTATTTATACCGAGACAAGTCACGGAGATGAATATGCTGCGGTGGATGTGTGGAGTGACGCGGAAGGACCGCGTTAGGAACTCCCGCATTCTCGGCAGTCTTCATGTCCGTGACATTGCGGATAAATTGCAGGAGTGTCGGCTCCGTTGGTACGACCACGTTTTACGGCAACCGGGTGATTACATGGGAAACAAATGTCTGGCCATGCCGCCTCCGCCGGACCCCGGCAGGAGGGGTAGACCCAAAAAGTGCTGGCTTGATGTCGTAAAGGGTGATATGCGTGCCAATGGGCTCACTGCCAGGGATGCTGAAGACCGTGGGAAGTGGAGTAGAAAGAGTCGGAAAGCGCACCCCGGGTACCGAAACGGTAGTTTAGGTTACAACCGGGATAAAACACTTAGATGATGATGATGACTGAGACAATTCACACAGCGCCATCTTGTCTCAAAGTAAGTAGCATAATAGCACTTGTGTTATGGGTACTAGAAAATGGATATACTACTTAAATACTTTAAAAAAATCCATATTATACAGGAACATCCATACGCGGACTGGAATCGAACCCATGATATTCGCAAGCGTTTCGAAGGGCGTTAGCCGTTACGCCACGGAGGTCGTCATTATGTCTGTTTTGATTAGAAAGTGAAATTACGGAAACCCATTGATACAAAGGCATACATACGCGTTAATGGGACCACCGCGCAAACAATTTAAATGTTTACACGGGATACGATACGCGGAACCCTTACCGCGTAAATATTCATTTACTGAACTCATTTTAACGATGGGAAAAGTGACCAACTAGGGTGTGTGGCGTAAATTTGGAAAGACCTACGTCCAGTAGTGGATACCCGTTAACTGACAATGACGACATTTACAGAATATATATCCAAGAATGTATAACATATTTTTTTTGTTTATATTATTTCATCAAACATAAATCTGAACAAAGCATGCGCCACGTAAGTGGTCGTAGTCAACAAGATGTAAAATTAGCTTTGAAAAATAGGAACACGCTCTGAACCTTTCAAATAAAGAGAAAAAAACTATACAAAACGTTGGTTAAGATCTTGATTGTGCGTGTTGTATTGTGCCCACGGTTCTCATGCGGATATACATAGTTGAGTTTGACAAGCGGTCCGCACCGGTTGTCAGTAGCATCCGTCATGAGGAAACGCGATGGGCTGAATGCCGTGTGACATTAATAGGGAGTCTGTAGGGAACATGTTATTTTTGGTATATCAATAACTCTGAGTTAAGAATTGTTTATAAATAGTAGAGACGAAGTTATAACATATTTGTTTAGTATTATTAAAGTAAAGATTAAAAGCCAAGTACTTATAAATCTAAACAAAAATTTAAAATACACATTATGTCGATAATATGATGCACCATAAATACTTCGAGCTAGTTAAAAATCGGGAACCCCCGCCATCGAATAAAATACATTTTATTTATTATTCATACTAAATGTATCATCAACATTTATATAATATTTTAGACCTGTATGCTATACTTACAGTAACACGGCTTGGTTAGAATTGTCTTTTTCATCAATTTTATTATATTATCCTAGCTTTATTCATCTGTCACAAACCCTTATATCATGCATGGTCTACCTCAGCCCTTGTACTCATCTGTTTTCAGGTTCAACATTCTTCTAGCAACTAGTAAAAGGAATAATAAAATCTAAATTTAAAAAAATTAAAATTTAATGCATCATGAATACAAACGCAAAAAATCACGTAAGAATTTGCGTCTTATTATCGATGTAATACTAACATTCATCATAATCTAATACTTAGATAACATATATTATAAACTAGTTGACCCGGTAAACATTTTTCTGCCATATGAGTTTTAGAAATGTAGCCTATGTCCTTCTCCAAGATTCAATCTATGACTATACCGAAATTCATAAAAATTAGTTCAGCGGCTTAGGCATGAAAGCGTAACAAACAAACAAACTCACTTTCGCATTTAAAATATCCGTTAGGATAACAAAAGAATTATTTAACGATATAAAAAATAATATTTGAAAAACTTGTATAATTGATATACCAAAGGGTGTGTGGTCAAAATTAGAAATAAGGACAGGGCCACCGCAAAACTCGACTATGAAGTCGTAAAAAGCGATAAAAGATATCTTTTGTCAATTTAGTTAGCAAATCAATTTTCGGTCTGTCTTTTTGGTTTAGGGAAACTAACATTTGCCACAGAAAAATTTTGCTACAGAATCCAATAATAGATAGAAACATACTGTGACAATTCACACGACACCATCTAGTCACAATCTCATCTAGTTTTTTCTGAATCTTTGGTCAAGAGAAGAAGGTGTCAAATAAACGTGCAGAAGTTAAGCCCTAAAACAATTCAATAGTTTATGAAATGTTAGCTACAGATACAAAAATAATTATTCATAAGGAACAGACAAATATGTATTTATACCATAGTTCATGGACACTAATTATGATGAGAAGGGAAACATTTCATGTGCCAAGGAAAATCCTAAAAAAGAGTGAATCGATGCAGAAGAATGCATAAAAAATGTTGGCGAAAAAGTGTAAATGTTGAGATAAGGATGAAGCAAAGAGAGTAGAATATTGTACCAAGCCCACATAACATGAGGCAAGGGCAAAGAGAAGAAGAAGAAGATAGTTTCAGAACACATTAAGTTGTTCTACTGTTCCCATATTAATCAATGATGTTACGAAAATAGAGAAGAATTAACAAAATTTTACTTAAGTATAATTTATGTTGATCTCTGTTTAGAGGGATATTTAAAAAAGAAACCATCAATATCACCTTGACCAATAAACGTGCGCCAGAATCGACCAGATGACTATCCGTCCCTGAACCGGCCTCTGTTCCATCGTCGGCTTCGTGTGACGACGAAACAAAACGTTACATCATACGAACCCGAGCCGCTCTATTTATGAACGCGCGTGTGGCTTCAGCTGCATGTTTGCATTTCACTAAATCGTTGAGTTTTTAATTAAATAGCTGTTATTAAAAGGAGTGAATTTGGATTCTTAAATTACAGCTTCCAGCAACGAATATTTGTCTAAATGAATGTTTAAAATTGTTTCCTTTTTTTAATTTCGTTTAAATCTTCTAACGTCAACATCAACGTAGGTAAAGTGACGTTCCAAAAACCGTCTTTTTTTAGATACCATTCCTTTATCCAAGATTTGTATGTAAAGGAATTTTAAAAATAGTGTACATTGAGCCAACCAAAAGAATAGATTCTTTATAAAAAAATAAGACTATAATATACTATGTACATATTTGTATAATACACACTCTTCGATATGAATAAATACAAATAAACGGTGACTATTCACACAGCACCATCAAGTAGCAAATTAAGGATAAGAGCGCTTCTGTTATGAATACTGGAAAGCTAATTTACTTTTCTTTAGTAAATAAATTTATATAACACGTAAAAAAACCAGACTCGGGGCGGGAATCGGACCCATTACCTCCGCAGGCGTTCCAATGTGTGTTAGCTATTACACCATGAGATTATTACTATAAAATAATGATACATATTATACTTGTATTTATTTCTAAAACTTCATATAACGGAATACTTGAGCCCAATCAAATAATTTTTGTCAACACCGACGAGCAACGAATCTGAGGCGTAAAAAAGCTATTAAAGTATTTCCTAATATTTTTTACTTCTAATTCTTCTGCTTTAAATTAGAAACATTTTCCCTGTTGCTACTTATTAAGGCATAATTTCTACACCTCTTTTTTTATCCATCGTTACATTTATTTTTCTGGAACAAGGGCTGAAAAAGATGTGTGGTTCAATATAATTAGTTTACCTACAACCTTTGAACGAAAAAACCGAATGGTGCCAGTTGCTTGAGAGCTAATCAGAGTTGATCCAATTTTCGTCTTTTACGACGAGTAAGAGCAACTCTCAGAATAGATCTTCCTCGATAAACTAGTGTCCAAATCGATATCGTTAATGTCTACACCTAACTAATGGTTTGCGTCATATATATATGAAAATAAATAATAAAAGGGAACGAACTCTTTTACAGCATGCCACATGCCTAACACCAATCTTCATCACAGTAATAACTATCTCATAAACATCAACAAACCATTCCACTGGAACGTAACGCCATATTTAAAGCATTATGAACGACTATCAAGTTTAGAGGGATATTAAAATTAATCCTGAAGCTTTACCGCACTCATAAATGATATATCGGTTTGTCTGTTTATTAAGTTATATAATTTATTCATTATAACAAGTATTATTATAGTAATAAATGGTATATTTATTATTAAGTCCGTAAATTAATAAATAATTTCTGAATTACACCTTGTATTTGCTAGGTAGCTTCTATGAAAGTAAATTAGCGCCTAAGGTTTTATTTTTCGTATCAAGATTCTAATCTCGGGTGCTTCCAAAACTTATTAGAAACCCGAATAAAAAACAAAGATATCAAATGTATTAATTTAAAATTTTTCAATAAAAAGCTTCAATAGAAAGGCCCAGAAAAATAGATTAATTTGTTAATGTGTCACTATTTACATGGGTTTGGAGATACTAAATTTTACATTTTAATTAGCTATGATGGCTCTTTTTGGCTTGGTTTCTTCTCACTTACGTCTCAAATAAGATTAGAAGTAGTCTCATATTTTATTGGGCATCATTAAATTTTACTTAGCTAATTAAAACTTAAGCACTCAAAGAACATAGTATTACTTAGATACTATGCACGCAAAATTATTGAGTTCGTGGTTAACAAGAAATTATGTATTATATTTTACATGTCAGTGGTCAACAAGTGTACAAGGTCTTGTAGCCTTGCCATCAGAGCAGATTACGTTAAAAGTTAGGTTTTATTATATTTACGTTTAATTATGACAACACATCTTTCACAATTTTTTTATGTATATTTTTCTGTTTCAAACTTAGCATGTTTGAAAGTAATTTACGAAGTTAGAAGTTCTGACATCAGGCGCAAAACAAAATTAACAGATATACTGTTACGCATTGACCAACTTAAATGAAGATGGACTGGGCATGTGGTCCGCTGCGAGAACTAAAAATGCAGCAAACAGGTGTCAGTATGGTACCCAAGGGATGGCGCTAAGAGCCAAGATCTTAAACTAAGAAGATTCATTTTCAGTTCATCTTCCTGATAACTTGAAAATGTCCATAAGACAAATATATACATAGGAAAATAAAGAGTTGGAGAAAGCTTTTACCGAAAGCAATAAATACCAAATTAAGAGACATTGTAGATTTTTATGTAAGTATGTATTATTTATGTACTTTAATTTAAATAAAAAATATCTAAAATAACGCGAAAATTGTATAACTAGAAGTATTAATTGATTTTAAAAATAGATTTCAATCCATCACAAAATTCATTCATTAACATTTCCATCTTATCGAGCGTGGTACATGCAATCAGAGTAATCCGGTGAAAATAGCTACACTATTCCCGGCCTCCACCTCCGTAGTACGAAATGAGTGTTTTCGAACCGTTTCCCGTGCACTTGAATCATCTGGTATTTATTGTTGGATTCGAAAACAGCCCTTCGGTGTGTTTCTTTTTAAATTTCATGTACACGCCATTATATGTATAACTAAAGTTTGTATCAAATTACGTAAAATTTTTTATAAATAAATACAAATTCATGTACTATAGCTATAGTAGTAGTATAAGAATTATTACTAAATTGTGTTAAAAAGGAGTTTATACTACTTTCTATAATAGTTTCAGTTACAAACCTTTCTGAATCTCTAAGCTAATACTTTTAATTTCGGACTACATGCTCTTATAATGCAGATCTTTCGAATAGAACCTACATAATAAATCGTATTGAATCATTGAATCGATTTGCGATCTGAATTGTTTTTAGGTGAATCGATCTTTCAACGTACGAGATTGGCTAAAATATTCTCGTGCTCGTTTCCATGACATTTTACTTTCCTAATCAACAGAGCATAAGATAGATGTAATTGATTTGGCTCAATTGGATTTTACACGGACGACTAGCTATTTCCGAAAGGAAAACTAAATAATGTCCTACGCCTGACTCTGAGCTAATAAGAGAAATTATCTATTGCAAAACTAGGGTTTTATACCTAAGGGTGTCTCTAACTGAAAAACTATATTTGTTTTAAAAGTATTATTTATAGATATTGTATCAAAAATCGTAAAACGATTCAATCTTTTGACATGTGTAATTAGAAAAATATTATTCATGAGTGAGTGTGATCAAATAAACATTTTCAATATGTCTACTGACCCTTAGCAAGATCCAAGCATAGTGTGCTTGGTCAAATATATATTCTATATAGTATGATCTTCCTGCCCTTATCCCACTTGGTGTGAGGTCGGCACAACATATTTTCTCCACTCTCATCTTTGTCACTTATGATTATACCATGCCATGCTAGTCCTTTACTTTTTAGTTTTACAACTACTAGCGTTACTTTTACACTTCCTCAATGTACTCATTTCTAATTTAATTTTAAAATGTACAACCGGTTTTATAATAAATTAATTCCATAAAAGAGAATTTGTCAAACTTGTGAGAACTTAAGCAATAGTACAAATGTGTACTCTCTCGTAAAATGTGACGGTGTGACGTGAGTGATAACTTTGGAGTGCTTCTCTTAGATTACTTGGAAGCTTTTTTAGTAATAGAAAAGTGTTTCGAGTCTAGGCAAGACAAATCTTTGCAATCTAGAGACGAATATAAATTTAGTTTCGGCTCAAACCGATTTTATATGGGCTTGTTTCTTTTTTGCGAGTATTTTATTTGAAATATCATTTATTTTATTGTTTTTTATTTTTTGGTGCTATAGAACAGCATATGAGCTGACTAAATAGTAAGCAATTACCGATGCCAGGGGCATCGCTAATATTCTGCTGTCCACGCAGTAGGGGAACCTGAACCTTCGTTACGTATACGCCGGAACACAATACAAAGTTATTATGTATGACGGTATATTTATATATCAGGTGGTTGTCATCCAGACGAGCTTAGAGTACTATCACCTAGCGAAAATTCACTGCAATTTAGTAAAGATGTTTGTGTTGAATATTCATATTCATATTGAATATTCAATAGTTTTGAAATCAACGTTTCTTCTCATTAGTATCCAAATATTTCAGGACTTAGAGCTTAACATCTGCGCGCCTATTTGAGTTATTTAATTTTTAGTTATTACCTCCAAGACAACGTCTGTGTATATGAGTACTAAAAAAAGTGCGTGCGTGCAAAGTACACATGTCAGAAGTGAAACTTCTTTGGCAAACTAATTTAGTGAACTCTAGACGGCCATGAATCGGCGCCTTAAAGATTTCTATAATCCAACATAATGAAATGTTTGGTATATTAATATTATAATATTGTAAAGAGGAAAGATTTGATTGTTTGTTTGTTTGCATTGAATAGGCTCCGAAACTACTGAACTGATTTGAAAAATTTTTTCACTGTTGGGAAGCTACATTATCCCCGGGTGTGACATAGGCTATATTATATTCTCAAAAAATTTAAAAATTTAATTGAAATGCCGCCGCTAGAAAAGGCTCTTTATTTGTATCTTGGTATTAATCTTTATCAAAATAAATTACTTCGTATTCAAGACTATTTCAATACCTTTATATAACTTTTTGAATTATTCAATTCGGACATTCCATTCGAAAGACATCACGAGTTTAAAAATGTAAGTATTAGAAAAAACGTTTCACATCTTCGTGACGCTAATTTGCGTTTCATCCGTAAACATTTTACCCTCATGCGCCCAAAGAAGTTTCACTTCAATATCACAGATATACTACTTATATTTTCTTTTGAAATTAATACGTAAAATACATAAACACCCAACCTTTCTCAGGGATGAAAATTTAACCCGTGCACAGCCGTTCCGCTACGTTGGTCTTCAGATAATCTTAATAAATAAAGGTAAAACAAACTTGAAGTGCATGGCTAGCTGTCTTTGTCTTCGAAAAAGTATAAACAGTTGTTCGTGTCATTAGTATATCAATAGTTTTACTCAATTTGAATTCATTCCTGGTCTCTTCTCTTAATATTAATTATTTAAATTGAGGATTATTTCCAATTCTTATTAATTATAATATAGATAACATCGTGTGTAATAACTTTATTATTTTCACATTTAAATACAATTATATACAAATGTAATATATAAAAAAATTATTTTCGAATTTGATAGCATATTATTACTTGTATTCTTGAAATAAATAATTTGAGTTTGCTTAGATCTTAAGGTTAGTTAAGTTTTAAGGTAATAATTGTTAGACAAAAAATTATAGGATTAGCGAATAGTCTCAACATTGAAGGAAAAAGTTTGAGAAGGAAAAAGAGATTCGTTATTCAGCATGCCCTTAATAGCAAATGATACTTTTCATGAAAATGGTCAGACAATAGATTTCTGACTTGGCTAAGTGCGAAAACGTTCCTTCGTTTCTTCAAGTATTTAATGGATTACCAAGTTTAACAATGGACTTCCGGTTCGTACCTAATTTTAGGTTTTGAAGTCTTGAATTAGTTCTTGAAACATTGTTTGCAAAATAATTTATTTTATTTATTCGTCATTTGCCCTTTAGACAATATTTTGCTTCAGTTGAATGTCATCTTCTTCCTTGTTCCATATTATGTGGCTGGTCGGCACCACGTGTCGTCCTTTCACTCTCCTCTAATAGTCGTCATCTGCACATTCACACTTTTTTTGTCATATCATTTTGCTTTAGTTGAATATGGGTACTTTATAACATATTTTCTATTAACTTATGTAGAGATTAATCGTATAAAAATAACCGTACATGTGTAGGTACAATTTACCTAACCACTGAATCTCTCGCATCTTAAAACTAGGAGTCGCTTCCCATTCAAATAAAACTGAAAGAAACCGACTATTTTTATCACATCATAATAAATGTACATGTGGTGCATGGCTTCGACGTCATATCCCGTGACGACATCACAACACGTGTGTGAGAACTGAAGACACGTGCTTGTCATAATTACAAACAATTACCCCTCTAATGAGAGAAGCCATCCTTTTTTAGCATAACTTACAATATGTTTTTCCTATCCTTATCACAAATTATGTGGGGTCGGCACAACATTTCTCTCCATCTAATAGTCATCTTAAAATTCACACCATTTTTCGCCATATCATTTTTTAAATAATCAATCCATTTTTTCTTTGGTCTACCCTCCTTTTGTATCAATCTACTGTCATTTCTAGCGTTTTCCGTATGACATGGCATCCTTCTTATCACCATACCATATCATTTGACCAAACCATGCTATTCTGTTACTTTCAGATTTTCAATTACTGGCGCTTCTTTCAAACTTCACCGATTATTTTTCTAATTTAATCAATTCTCGTAACTCCACACACGCATTTCAACATTCGCTTTTCCGAAGCATGCAATATGTATTCCTCACAATGTATGTAAGGTGTATGTTTTATACCATGTAATTTGCTTACACATTTATAACATGTGTGGTCTCATTTAAAATAGATTTATTATATGTATACATATACAAAAATACTAAATTGAAGTGCCTCTTTGTAATGCCTGAATTAAAAAATACACGCAGAACTTTTATAGAAAAAAAAGTTTTTGTAAATTTGTACACGCTAAACTTAGAAACAGAATTGATTTTAATCAAAATTACACTGGCAGAGAGCTGGTGTTTTAAGTAATTTAGCTCACTTGTATTTTGAAAAAAATAAACAAATAGCAGCAAAAGCATCGCACACGGTTACTCCACAACCTACAGGTTGTGGAGTAACCGTGGTTGATGATATTTTCACGTGTACGTGAACGACAGAAAATATCATCAGAAGTAAGAAAATCATTGGCATCCCAAGAAGATCCTACGGTTCACAAGGAGTGCAGGATGGTATTCATATATTAAGAGAAAATAAAAACGGTGAACAGTTCAATTGCGATAAATCGGAGTACCTGTGAAATATTAAATTAACAAAAGGCCTAAACAGTTACCTAATAAATACAGCTGTGTTAATGTCAGTCCATGTCGTAATATATCGTAGTTTACTTAAAGCTAAATGTCGGTCCGATATTAGAAGTGATAAACCTATCTACGTTACGGTATTAGGGTGGGATTATAGCACAGCCTACTAATACTAGAAATTGTTTACCCGGGCACGTTGCCTAGCCCCAGGTTCTGATAGGCTTCGTGCATTTATCATTAAATTTTGATTTGCTTTTGTTTCACATAAACTATCTTATTAAAGAAGCAGAAAATCATGAAAATTCCCATCAAGAAATTTGTGTTTTTTCAGTTAGGTTATATAAGGTTATTTAAGTAAAATGGGTGCATCAGACGATGTCCTGGTGTTTTAGGCGTATGGAAAAACGAATGTCGAAAAAAAAGAAAACTGGTGTAGTGTCTCCATCCCGAAGTCAGGAGTTGGTGCTTTGCACCGAACACTACCCCACGTTTCCTCAAGCGGTAGCGTGTACGAAAAGTATTATTTTTTATTACCTCTATAACAAAAAATATTGTTCGGTGAAAACAAGGAAAACAAAAAAGTTTTTAATTATAACCGCTCTCTTACTTTCATCAAATTATATGCACTTTGGGAGTCATTTTGAAATAAAATGGCAAACGACCCAGTCAAGTCGTCAACGGAGTCAGTATTTCCGCTTTTTTAACTGGGTAAAGTTGTAAAGCTATTGTTAGCGAGATGTTTAAAATTACTTTTTATTTGATACAATTCCTTATAAAGACGCATCGATACTTTTTGCTGTGACGAATTCATTTTTGATATGAGACTCGGAATTTGCAGAAATATAATCGTATAAAAGAAATTATATAGTTCTAAAATACACTCGAAATTCTACAAGGGATCACTGTCGCGACATTAGTGAATTACTTTCGTAACGTTTATGGGCTTATCCGTAAGGTGGGCCCGTCTGCTACCCAGTTTTAATTCAGTGAACCAGACAGCTTGACCATGAAATATTAATAGAATAAAAATCAAGAATGAAAATTATTTACCGAGATACTTAACGCACCAGAAAGTGACATTGGGAGAATGACCTATTTTTATTTTATTGACGACCTCCATGACGCATCGGCTTTCGTACGTGGGCACACTTTCGGGGCTCGCTCCGAGTCTAGTTGTTTCTATATTGTATATATACAAAAGTATGTAAGTAGTAGAAACTAGATGACATGGCAATTATTACAGTATAATTCAATTGACACAGGATTTATTTTTATAACAAATCGAAAGATGTGAAATATTTTCCAATGCAATTAATTTTGAAACCGTGTCACTAAACCCTCGCATTTAATTTTGGCATATAACATAATTGTCCACGTGCAGGAGTCTAGTAAGAATACCGACTGCGGCCGGGGGCGGCCTGTCGAAAAAGGCGACAAAATAACACTAACAAGGTGAAACTTTGTATTGTGTTCTAGTATATGTGACCCAGGTTCCAATGCGGTAGCGTGTTAGTGTTGCCCCTGGCGTCCCAAATAGGGGCAGTAACTGTTTATTATTAAGCGGTCCATCAGCTGTCTGCTATTCCATAGCATTAAAAAATTGCCCATGAAGGAAAACATCGTAAAATTTATACTGAGATCACCGTCGTATGTTCTTGTAGAGCCTTAGTTCCCAAAGTGGTCCAGGTGGACCCCCAGGGGTCTACGGGAAACTCGACGGGGGTCTACGTTGGTGTTACAATAAAATGGGAGTTCACAATTCGTAAGCGGTGGTCCACGAAAATTTATTGCTTTCGATAGTGAAGAACTAAAATGTTGGCTTGACTTCACCTATCAATGTAGGCAGATACAATATTTTAAGAAGCTCAGCGACTGTTACTTGTAAAAACTTGCATATTCCATATTCCATTTTATCCGTGCAGGGGCGGACAAAGAATACTAACCTCTGCGGCCGGGGTCGGCCTGTCGTAAAAGCCTACAAAAACAACCCACCCTAGCTACGTGGTAGGGCCTCAAGTCCGTCTGGACGGCGATCACCTTTGGTCTTAAGTATGCCGCCATAATAACCTTGTGTTGTGTTCCGGCATTAGTGACCCAAGTTCCTGTATCCTTATGGGACAGCAGCGTGTTCGCGATGCCACTAGAGTTGCAAACACCCATAGGCGATGGTAACTGCTAAATTCCAAGCGGGCCGTCAGCCTGTCTGCTATCCTACAGCAATAAAAAAAATAATGGGCATTTCTCCTTACGAGTCATGTAAAAATATTTTAAAAAGATCCAAATTTTGTCACTACCATGGATGTATATTTTTGAGCTATGTATTTTTGTTAAAAATAATAAAAATCTGTTTAAAAAGGCTAAAGATGTATACACGCGTAATACTAGAAACCAAGAGAGACTAGTACTAGACTTTGTACCTAGGACTGCACTTTTTCACAAAAATTGCTATGCTATGTGCATTAATATACATTTATGTATATATATATATATATATATATACCTAGTCAGGTCATAAGTATTGTCACACAGTAAAAACTTTTCTTTTAGAATGCTGGCCACAAAAAAGTTTATTGATTTCGAATTTCGAATTGTTCATGAAAATAAAAAAGGTATACTTTTAGAATTTTACTCATTTTTAAATATGGAGTGGACGCTTAAAGAAGACCGTGTTGCAGTTATTGCGTTGCATCCTTGCAGTTACGCGCCAATTCAAATTTTTAACATACTGAAAAATTTGAATATAACCAAAAGATTCGTTTATCGTACCATCAAACGATACAATGAAGACTCTAGTGTAGATGACAGGTCAAGAAGTGGTCGCCCTCGGTCTGTTAGGACTCCAGCAGTGATAAAAGCTGTGAAGGCACGAATTCAAAGAAATCCCAAACGTAAGCAGAAACTGTTGGCCCTTCAGATGGGGTTAAGCAGAACCACGGTGAAAAGGGTGTTAAATGAAGACTTAGGGCTTCGGGCATATCGAAGAAAAACAGGACATCGTTTGAATGCTCGTCTAATGGACCTGAGACTGAAGAGATGCCGCGCTTTGTTGAAGCGGTACGCGGGAAAAAAATATCGGGAAATTCTTTTTTCGGATGATAAAATGTTTACCGTAGAAGAGAGCTACAACAAACAAAATGATAAGGTGTACGCACACAGTAGTGAAGAAGCGAGCAACCGTATTCCGCGTGTCCAACGAGGTCATTTTCCATCCTCGCTCATGTTATGGTTGGGAGTTTCTTATTGGGGCTTAACAGAGGTACATTTTTGTGAGAAAGGTGTAAAAACGAATGCTGTTGTGTATCAAAATACAGTCCTGACGAACCTTGTGGAACCTGTTTCTCATACCATGTTCAATAACAGGCACTGGGTATTCCAACAAGATTCGGCGCCAGCTCATAGAGCGAAGAGCACACAAGACTGGCTGGCGGCGCGTGAAATCGACTTCATCCGGCACGAAGACTGGCCCTCCTCCAGTCCAGATTTGAATCCGTTAGATTACAAGATATGGCAACACTTGGAGGAAAAGGCGTGCTCAAAGCCTCATCCCAATTTGGAGTCACTCAAGACATCCGATATTGACATGGACCTCGTTCGTGCTGCGATAGACGACTGGCCGCGCAGGTTGAAGGCTTGTATTCAAAATCACGGAGGTCATTTTGAATAAACTTTAATGTCATAAGAATCTATGTTTTGTTAAGTTCATTTTGGTATATGAATGGTTACATAATGAATAAACTTGTTACAATTATTTTACATTAAACATGTGACAGAATTTATGACCTGACTAGGTATATATATATATATATATATATATATATATATATATATATATATATATATATATATATATATATATATATATATATATATATATATATATATATATATATATATATATATATATATATATATATATATATATATATATATATATATATATAACAAATTACCGTTGCCAATAACAGATTTACCATTGACCCAATGTAAGAGACAACTAAAAATATGGCTACTGGATAAAATGATCTACTCAGTTTTTACTAATATTTTCTTATAATAATAATGATGTACGTAATAATTTATTTAATATTATCAGACTATTTATTAAATTGACATGTATTGAGGAAAAATAAATTATTGACAACTCATAATGACATGAAATATATACGCAAAATATCCTGGACTGTGGAGAATTTGGAAAAAACTTAGGTTTTTTATTGCTGTGGGATAGCAGACAGGCTGACAGCCAGCTTATAATTTAGCAGTTACCGTCGCCTATGGGTGTTTGCAACGCCAGTGGAATCGCGAACACACTGCTATCCCATAAGGGTAGCTTTGATAGCGTTTCCCATATCTTGTCGAAAAAAGTTTTACAAACGTTTTAACAAAAAAGGAGCAGATTGTAATTACGGAAAGGGGGAATTTGCGGTTATTCCTAACAAAACTGAAGACACATATAAATTATTTGCTGTCAATCCATCAAGTACATCCTTCTCATTAAAATTATGACTTTTGTGATTGTCATTGTAGAAGTTACGTTACGTTATTAATGTTTAATTTTAATTATATTACGACTGTTATCATCTTACAATGTAATATGATAACAATAATAATGAATAGTATAATAATTACATATTTGTATATTTTACATATTACAATTACATATTACATACAAATGGCTAAAAACCAAAACGTATGAGGACATTGAAAATCTTTTTAAAATAATGGTCTAAAAATGGAACCTAACAAACTAAATGTTAAAAATGCATGTGATGTGTACAAAGTATTAATTTACTCATTTTCTATTTATTCTTCAATATGCATATTTATTTTAAACTATTTAATTTATAACTATATAATAATAAAATTTGTTGCTGTTTCAATTTATATCTATTAGTAATTTACTTTTGTATAATATAATATGAATGGGGTATTTATCGTATATACTATATAGTATATATCATATCAAATATTAAAGGAAATCTTTGTTTAAAATTAACTCACTTCAAAATTATAAAATGTTAATTGTACATAAAATTTATTTGCTTAAGTCCTCACTTTATGTAACCAAACCATATCGATCGTGTCTTACTCATTTAATTTTATATAAGAAGGTAGTTGTAAAAATTTATAATCTATTATTATAACAATAATGTTGAAGTCACTGGAAGGAACTAATAGCTAAGGGACAGGCCATGCCTAGGTTAGGTGTTAGTGCTAGAATAAGGTTATAATTATGTAAAACATGTGTCAATAAAGAAATTTTTATTTTATTTTTTTTTTATTTGAATTAATACAACACAAAAAATATGCTATTTTTCTTTTTATTTTTACCACTTCGAATGGTGAGTTTTTTAAATGAAATAAGTGAGAATTGATTGGTTCCTTGTTACTGTGAGTAGATGTCAAAAAAGTAAAGTTGGTAGGACTTACTTGGTTAATTGGCTAACTTTAATTTTTTAACATCACTCACTGCACAATCAATTAATTAATTATCCAATCAATTTTACACTTTTTACGAAATCGAATAAAATTTTGAAAGTGGTCTATGAGAAAAAAGTCTGGGAACCTCTGATGTAGAGTGACGAACAAGCCAAGTTGTAGGAACTAACGCGGGTATTATTGAAAATTACTAAATTATATTGTATTGCATATATGCGGATATTTAATTTTTGCTAAAGAAACGTAAACATTTAAAAAATGTTTACTACTTAGAGAAATTGGATTTTAAAACTTTCATCAAGACATATTGTATGAAGTGATAATGCAACATTTTAAAACATTTGTTTGGAATTAATAAGTTTAGACATCCAAAAGCATCTGGTTACAACTTAAAGGTTTATGACTAGTCTACGACATAACATAAACAATTCCTCATCCCTTTTAAACAAATATAAACACATTTCAGAGTAACTTAATGCCTTTGGTCATTAGAAGCGAGCTTAATGATATAAAATTATGACATTCTCTTTAATTACCTTAGTCAGGTGACAGAAGCAATGAAATATTTCACAAATTTATTATGTGAATAAACTAAGAACTAAATAATTCTAAATTTTTAACCGTGCAGGGGCGGAGAAATAATACTGACCTCTGCGGCCGAGGTCAGCCTGTCGTAAAAGACGACAAAACAACCCTAGCTACGTGGTAGGGCCCCAGGCCCGTCTGAATGGCGTCCACCTTTGGTCTTAAGTATGTCGCGCCATAATAACTTTGTGTTGTGTTCCGGCAATAGTGACCCAAGTTCACCCTTCAAGTGTACCCTTATGGTACAGCAGCGTGTTCGCGGTGCCACTGGCGTTGCAAACACGCATAAGCAACGGTAACTGCTAAATTCCAACTGGGCCGTCAGCATGTCTGCTGTTCTACAGTAATAAAAAAAATCAAAAACTTATATGTACTATAAAACATAGTTATAAACAAAATTTGATGAAAAATTGAAAATGAAAAGACGACCTCTTTGCTGGAGTGTTTGTTCTTTGTCTTTTCTAAGACACTAAAAGCAATCCGCGGTGTGTTCTCTAAATAATCATATTTTTTAATTATACTGAAATTAATATAATCTGTGGAACAAAGAGAACAATTTTTTACAATCATCATTCCAATTCCACAGTGGTCAGAAAGAATGTAATAATCTACCGCAGAATTGAGTATTAGAGACGTGCAAGGTCGTGCCGTGACTACCGGGAGCCATCCCGCGGCCCAATTCAGGGAATTGTCGGAATAGCGAGAATTATTGTTTACGCATTCTCACTGTGCGACAGAAATAAAGGAGGGATTATATTTTCAGAGCCATCACTGTTGTGACTAGTAATGTACAAAGTATATCGATATAATAAATAAATAAGAAATAAATATTTTGTGACAATTTGCACAGCGCCATCTATGTAGTCACAAACTAAGTAGCATAGCACCTGTATTATGGGTACTAGACAACTGATATACTATTTACGTAGTTTTTTTTGTAAATAAATACATTCTATACATAAACACCCAGACGCGAGACGGGATTCGAACCCGTGACCTCCGCACGTGACGCCACAGAGGTCGTCAATTGTACGAATAACTGGAGTAGGTAAAAGAGATGTTTATTGTTGGCTACTTTCGTATTTCAAAGTATTGAAAGAAAATTTATTGAGTTTATAAACATAGGTTGATACTATTTTTATAAATTGAAATACCAGAAATTATTATAGTATAGTAGTAAATATAGTTTTGAAGTTCTCTGTGTTATATATGCAAATGTTGGCGCGAAATTGTACAGTCGTTCACGAACATTTTATCACATCGAATAATAGAAAATAAAATGTAGGAAAAGATCCCAAACAATAAAATAATTTTTCGCAAAGAAATAGAAAAAATCTCAAAAGTATAAAGTTTACTTACATTTCCATGCAGCTTTTACTAATTAAATGAATTAAACATTAATGAAATCAACGCTCTGAAGTGCTTACTGGCCAACGTCCCCCGTGTTATTTTAGTTAGAAAACTAGGACATAGTCCGCATGACCCAGTATGCACCGGGTAGGTGCTCCAACCACTTGACTTCCTAACGAACGAAAACATTCCATTTGTACAGTTGTAAATCATATGAAAATTCTTAGCAATCTAGGTTTACACTTTGAAAGGATTATTTTTAAATAGGTAAAATATATACGTGAAATAAGTATTGCGTGTAAGCGCATTTCAGTTAATTTTACACAAATATTGATTTCTAGACTATAATTACTTTTAGTGAAGTAAATTTCAATAAAAGTATTTATCTAATAAGGAATTGTAACTAGTTAATACTTCTACACTTCGGTACGCTTGTGGAGCTCACGTCACGTCCCGTCTCGCATCGCGCAATCGTGGAGTTTAAGTACAATATATATTTATTTACAAAAGAAAAGTATATATGTAGTCATCAGTGATCTAGTACCCATAACACAAGTGCTATGCTACTTACTTTGAGAATAGATGGCGCTGTGTGATTTGTGGAAATATATTCATTTATATACATCTACAAACTCTTAACTCGATGAATTGGATTTGAATGGATGGATTTGTTCTTCATAAAATCTCCTATTGAGGAACAATGTCCCAAATAGAAATTATAAACTTAAATCGGAAACAGGTGATATCTCTGGATCTACTAGCCAGTTGTTCATCAAAATATGCAATTTGAAATATAATTGTAAAACATTACCATGAAATAAATAAGTAAAACATTAAAATTGGTGCATTGATCATGATGGGGAAGTACGATGCCACAGACTCACAGTCACATAATTCCACTTAACGCATAATATTAACAGTTGTCAGATATTAAAAAATATGCTGTAAAAAAGGACAAGGAAACGTATCCTTATATAAGGACCTAATAATGAAATGTTAATTTCACATAATTATTATTATGGGATAGTTACAATTACAATAATTTTAAAATGTGAACAGTAAATATATAAATATACTGGGACAGTTCACACAGCGCCATCTAGTCCCATAGTAAGTAATAGTTTTATGGGTACTAGATAACTATTAGTTATTACACATATACTTTTATTATGTAAATATTTATTTATATTATATATACTTATAGATATACACCCATACGCGAGACAGGAATCGTCACAGAGATCTGTAAATGTACGATATCAACAACCAATATAAAAATAGATATATTTTAGTGATGTCATAATTATAAAAAACCGTTAACTAGTTTATTGACTAATAAAAATACCCCTTTTTTATAATATAGCAGAGATTAATCGATATCACTCTCAGCCCAACCCTAACGTGAAGATGGATGGCGGCACATTGTAATGAATGAATATTACACACAAAACTTTTCACCTTCAAAGCTTACACGATTATGGTATTAGGGTGTGGTATGCTTATATTTCTCACGTGAGGAAAACAAACAAAAACTCCGTAGCCATTTTTCAGTACATTTTACCAACTTTATCTTAAGAATTTTTATTATTATTTTTGTAGTATTTTGCTAGCAAAATACTACAAAAATAATAATAAAAATTCTATTATATATAAAAAACACAAAAATAATAATAAAAATTCTACTATAATTCTCTAGGGCTAGCCCTATCAACGATATTAAGATCATACGGAGATGGTTAGAATACATACAAGTTTTGCTCCATGCAGGGGCGGAGTAAAAATGCTTATTGTAGCCATTCAGACGGGATTAGGGGGCCCCATGAAGTTTTATATGGTAACCATCCCAAGTACCTAAATTTTCCGCCATAATAACCTTGTTTGTTCCGGCATAAGTAACCCAGGTAAAACCTGGTTCCCCTACGTGAACAGCAGCGTGATAACGATGCCCCTAGCGTTGCAAACATCCATAGGCGACAGTAACTGCTTACTAATAAGTGGACCGCCAATAAGTCAACCGTCTGTCTGCTGTTTCACCGTAATAAATAAATTAGAATAATACTGATGTTTCAGATATCTTGTAATATAACTGGAAGGAAGACAATGGTGTGCACACCATAAGTTGCTACGATTTGACAGGGAATAATACTGATAGAGCAGGTTTTCCAATCAGTAATGAAGTCTACTTGGAATTCAGAGAATTTGGTAGAACCCTCTACACACTTTAGTAAGAGGTATTGTTCTAATGGGTACTTAAATAGTATTCAATGAAAACCATTATTCGGTAGTCAAGGTCTGAAAGTAGAACAAATATTTTTTTATAATTAGAATTAAGGCCTATAAATCCTATGAATAATACTTGTCTAAAATTTAAAAATTGAACAATACTTGATGTAATATTGTCTATATCGGTTTTGATGTAAATTTATTCACTTTTCTCGATATTCTACTATAGTCATTATTATATTATATCATAAGCATTTAATTAAAATTCAACTATCTACATATTTGGAATAATCACATCAATACGGATATTCACGGATGTTTATAATATTTTTTGGGTCAATAGCGGACCAGATTGCCAGACCGTTTACTATCCCGGGCTATATATATATATATATATATATATATATATATATATATATATATATATATATATATATATATATATATATATATATATATATATATATATATATATATATATATATATATATATATACCTAGTCAGGTCATAAATTCTGTCACATGTTTAATGTAAAATAATTGTAACAAGTTTATTAATTATGTAACCATTCATATACCAAAATGAACTTAACAAAACATAGATTCTTATGACATTAAAGTTTATTCAAAATGACCTCCGTGATTTTGAATACAAGCCTTCAATCTGCGCGGCCAGTTGTCTATCGCAGCACGAACGAGGTCCATGTCAATATCGGCGGCTGCCTTAATCAAGGATGTCTTGAGTGACTCCAAATTGGGATGAGGCTTTGAGCACGCCTTTTCCTCCAAGTGTTGCCATATCTTGTAATCTAACGGATTCAAATCTGGACTGGAGGAGGGCCAGTCTTCGTGCCGGATGAAGTCGATTTCACGCGCCGCCAGCCAGTCTTGTGTGCTCTTCGCTCTATGAGCTGGCGCCGAATCTTGTTGGAATACCCAGTGCCTGTTATTGAACATGGTATGAGAAACAGGTTCCACAAGGTTCGTCAGGACTGTATTTTGATACACAACAGCATTCGTTTTTACACCTTTCTCACAAAAATGTACCTCTGTTAAGCCCCAATAAGAAACTCCCAACCATACCATGAGCGAGGATGGAAAATGACCTCGGGGGACACGCGGAATACGGTTGCTCGCTTCTTCACTACTGTGTGCGTACACCTTATCATTTTGTTTGTTGTAGCTCTCTTCTACGGTAAACATTTTTTCATCCGGAAAAAGAATTTCCCGATATTTTTTTCCCGCGTACCGCTTCAACAAAGCGCGGCATCTCTTCAGTCTCAGGTCCATTAGACGAGCATTCAAACGATGTCCTGTTTTTCTTCGATATGCCCGAAGCCCTAAGTCTTCATTTAACACCCTTTTCACCGTGGTTCTGCTTAACCCCATCTGAAGGGCCAACAGTTTCTGCTTACGTTTGGGATTTCTTTGAATTTGTGCCTTCACAGCTTTTATCACTGCTGGAGTCCTAACAGACCGAGGGCGACCACTTCTTGACCTGTCATCTACACTAGAGTCTTCATTGTATCGTTTGATGGTACGATAAAACGAATCTTTTGGTAGATAGATAGATAGATAGATAACGCTTTATTTATCACCAAAATTACAAATTACAGCACAAGTATACAATAAATTGACGGTGAAAAATCGGCGGCCTTATCGCTTACAGCGATCTCTTCCAGGCAACCGTACTCAAAAGGAATTTGGATAAAATATCTGGCGAGAAGATGGCGCTATAAATATAGGAATATAGATATAATAATAAATACATATATTCCAAAAATACATACATACATACAATATACACATAAACAATATAAATAAATAATTCTAATATAATTATCCATACACATACACACACATATATACATATATATCATTGAACTTTTCGAAATTAATACAACTATGACACTAATAGAGACAACAAACTAGAGAGTTGGCTATGCATAATTATTTACCGACAAATAGTGGCTGCGTCATTTATTTTTAAATGTTGACAATGTTTTAGCTTCTCTAACAGAAAGTGGCAATGAGTTCCAAAGCTGGACAGCCTGCACTGTAAAGGATTTATCATAAATTGATGAACTGTGTGCAGGTGTCCCAAGCTTTCGATACGTACTCGAGCGCAATTTTTCGGACGAAGAAAGGCGAAGGAATTCGAAACGTTCCTTAAGGTAAAAGGGAGTATAGGGATTATATAAAATGTTATAAAGGATAGTGAGAATGTGAGTATTCCGGCGAAAGCGAATAGGAAGCCACTTGAGCCTCGATCGAAATTCAGAGACATGGTCATATTTACGCAAGCCAAATATGAACCTAATACAAAAATTCTGAAGACGCTCAAGTTTATTTAGCTGCTCTTGGGTTAAATCAATATAGCTGGCGTCAGCATAATCAAGAATGGGGAGCAAAAGGGACTCTGCAAGCGTAACCTTGGTGGCAGTGGGCAGGAAGTTCCTTAATCTCCTAAGTGTCCTAGAAGACAAGAAAATCCTCCGACTTAATTCAGATACTTGAGGTTGCCAAGACAACTCATTATCGAATACCACGCCTAGATTTTTTACAGTGTCTTGAAAAGGTATATGTATGTTATCAAAAACAACCAGCGGTAAAGATGACCATTTAACTTTGCTCCTAATTTTACGACTACCGATGGCAATTAACTGGGTTTTATTTGGATTTACAGCAAGTCCGAACATATTGCTCCATTGACATATATGATTTAAATCGACGTTTATTTGATTTATAGCAGAACTAATCTTATCGGCAGGAGCTTGTGCATAAATTTGTAAATCGTCTGCGTAGAGGTGATAGGAAGAAGTAATTTTATCGGAAATAGAATTAATGAAAATGGAAAACAACAAAGGAGATAAAACGCCGCCCTGAGGCACGCCGGCTATCACGTCACACCACGATGAATAGTTATCATCAATACGGACACGCTGCCGGCGTCCATGCAGGTAACTGTGAAACCACCCAATTACTGTTGGAGATATGTTGAGGGTGCGAAGAATCCCTAGTAATAGATCATAATCAACATTATTAAACGCATTGCTAAAGTCGAGCAGTGACAGAATTGTCAACATACCATTCTCCATTCCCATCCGAACGTCATCAGTTATTTTGATCAATGCTGTCGCAGTGCTATGACCTGGGCGGAAACCAGACTGAAAGTTATTCAATAGTGAATTTTGGTTGAGGAAATTGGTCAATTGCTTATGGATTTCACGTTCTAGGACTTTGGAGAGGAAGGGAAGAATTGAAATAGGTCGGAAATCTGCGCAAGAAGTAGGATTATTAAGTTTGGGAAGAGGAATAATTTGCGCTTCCTTCCAAATAGTCGGAAAGGTAGCGGAATCCAGTGAGATATTAAAGATATGGGTAATAACCGGGAGAATAACATCCAGAATAAGAACGATCATGTTCCGACTAATTCCGTCACTGCCAATGGCGTTCGAAGAAATAGATAATAAAGCACTCTCAACATCACAATCAGTTAAAGGACTTAGACAAAATACTGGGTGAGAAGGAGTTGAAACCGTTGAAAGATTTTTTAATGTATTTGACTTGATTAAACTGTCAAAATTTTTAGTGGACGTAAAATGTTTATTTAAATTATCAATATTGAAATTTTTGGGTATTGTATTCTGTTTAGACTTGCCAACTCCAAGAGATTTCAGAAATTTCCATACTTTGGATGGATACGAATCTTTTGGTAATATTCAAATTTTTCAATATGTTAAAAATTTTAATTGGCGCGTAACCGCAACGATGCAACGCAATAACTGCAACACGGTCTTCTTTAAGCGTCCACTCCACATTTAAAAATGAGTAAAATTCTAAAAGTTATACATTTTTATTTTCATGAACAATTCGAAATTCTAATTCAATAAACTTTTTTGTGGCCAGCATTCTAAAAGAAAAGTTTTTACTGTGTGACAATACTTATGACCTGACTAGGTCATAAGTATATATATATATATATATATATATATATATATATATATATATATATATATATATATATATATATATATATATATATATATATATATATATATATATATATATATATATAAGACTTTTTTTTTTTTTCTTAAAGCTAAGGCTGTCATCGTCTCAGACGACCAACGACAGCGACACCGGGCGGAAAAGGCATTCCGACCCCGTGGGAGCGGGGTCGATCAGCCGTGGCAGCGTGCTCGGGGCGCGTCTCCTGTGAGGCGCGCTCCCGGCTCGAACGCTGCATGGGGATAATTGATAGCAGCCACGAATGGCAAGAATACTATTGATTAGGGACTATCGGCTCCACCGGTGAAGCCGATCCTATTCTAATCTACTACCGTTTCGGAGTGCTTATAGCTGGGGGAGAAGAAACGGCGAAAGAAACTCCCCCGCAACACATCTATTCTACGTGTATTTCTGTAATGTGTGATTGTGTACGGTTACAGGCTATGGGGGGCGGAAGGCGTCCCTAAACCTATTGCGTCGGGCTGGTCCATGCCGGACTGGGGGGGATTGGGTCCGCGAGAGCATTCGCTTCAGCGTCCTAGAGATGGGGTCGTGTCTATCCGTGAGCACGTTTCGCGGTCGGCGACGCGCGGGGGGTGCTCGGCGGTTGGGCGTGTAGTTGACTGTCTCCACCACCAGTGGATTGGGATGGTGGGGAGCGAGACCGAAGAAGGATCGCGAGAGGGATACCATGTACTCCTTCACGGGAAGGAGCTCCAGGTCGCGGTGTAGGTCCGCGTTGCGCATGTAACGTGGCGCTTGGACTGCCATGCGCAAGAACTTATTCTGCAGCCGCTGCATCAAACTGATGTAGCATTTGCCGGCATGGGCGAAGACTACGCTCGAGTACGTCATGATCGGTCGGATGCAGGTTTTGTAAAGTGTCACCTTATTTCTAAGGGACATCTTACTCTTCCCGCATATCATTGGGTAGAGGCGACCGAGCACAAAGTGTGCTCTGTTCCTTACCGTCCTGATGTGTTTGCTGAAGTACAGGCCTCTATCTAGAGTCATCATCATCATCATCATCTTTGCGTTCTATCCCGGTTGCAGCCCAAACTCTCGCTTCGGCGCCCGGGGTCCGCTTTCCGACTTTTTCTTCTCCACTTCGCACGGTCTTCAGCATCCCTGGTAGTGAGCCCATTGGCACGCATATCACCCTTTACGACGTCAAGCCAGCACTTTTTGGGTCTACCCCTCCTGCCGGGGCCCGGCGGAGGCGGCATGGCCAGACATTTGTTACCCACGTAAGCATCCGGTTGCCGTAAAACGTGGCCGTACCAACGGAGCCGACACTCTTGTAATTTGTCCGCAATGTCACGGACATGAAGACTGCCGCGAATGCGGGAGTTCCTAACGCGGTCCTTCCGCGTCACTCCACACATCCACCGCAGCATATTCATCTCCGTGACACGCAGCTCTTGGTTGTGTCGCTCTAACACCGGCCACGCTTCACAGCCGTATAAAAGGACAGGCCTAATGATGGTCTTATAGACCTGTCCCTTCAACTTTACCGGCATCTTGGGGTCACAAATGACACCAGTTACCTCACGCCATTTGGCCCACGCGGCAGCAATGCGTGCCTTGACGTCACAATCGATGTCACCAGACGCATGGAACACAGATCCCAGGTATTTCACTTGGTCCGTGCGCTCGACCGTGTTGCCGTCTATGCGTACGGGTGTGGGATCTGTGGAGTTACAGGCCAAGTACTCGGTCTTCGCCACATTGAGCTTCAGACCACCGTTCTCAAGCGACTCCTTCCACGCCTTCACACGTCGCACCAACCTACCCCTGTCCGAATCTGCCAGCGCGATATCGTCAGCATACATGAGCAGCCACGGGGGCTGCTCATGTGAGTTTCTGATGCTGTTTGACAATACGTCTAATACCACGCTAAACAGAAACGGACTAAGGACGGATCCCTGGTGTACTCCGACGGTGATGGGGAAAGGTTTTGTATCGCCAACAGCGGTCCGAACTACGGAATCGGAGTCACGGTACATGTCTCGGATGATGTCAATATAGGCCTCTGGAATCCCTTTGGACCGCAATGCCCACCAGATTATCGCGCGAGGAATACAGTCGAAGGCCTTCTGCAAGTCGAGAAACAGGCAATGCAGAGGCGTATTCTTCGCCCTGTATTTCTCCGCGACAGTCCTTAGGGCAAAAACAGGGTCCATTGTCCCGTGACCAGGGCGAAACCCATATTGACATTCCGAGATAGTGCACTCCTGTTGAATCCGAGAGTCGATAACCCTCTCGAAGAGCTTCATGGTGTGGGACATGACCTTAACCCCTCGGTAACTACCGCACTCCTGGACCGACCCCTTGCCCTTGAAGGCTGGAGTAATGATACTCAGTCTCCATTGACTCGGGATCGTACTGGTGAGGAGTATCTGGTTGAAGAGGTCGGTTAAGACGCCCACACCACGAGAGCCCATCGCCTTCCAGGCTTCGATGGGGACTCCATCGGATCCAACAGCTTTCCGATTCTTCATGCGGCGAAGACAATTCTGGACCTCTGCAGGCGTTACCAGTGGCACTAGTCCTTGATTCGGAGGAAGATCTGGCGGCTGCACCCCTTTATGCTGCATGTTCAGCAGCTCGTGGAAGGAAGGCCTCTATCTAGAGTGACTCCTAGATATTTGACCTCATCAACCCAGGGGATGACGCGGTCAAATAGCTTTATGGGGAAAAGAGAGTGCCGACTCGTGCGAGTCGGCCGACTCTCATTTTGAGTGCGGGGACCGCGAGCGAACATGATCGCTGCGCTCTTGTCCGGATTCAACTCGATCCGCCAAGTGCGGAACCAGTTGCCCAGCGTCTCAACCGCCGTGTTGAGACGACTGCAGATCCGATATTGATTGATATCGGATGTGAAGAGGGCGGTATCATCTGCGTATAAGGCGAGATGTACCTGTGGGGTACGGGGCATGTCGCTGGTGTACAGCGTGAAAAGTAGTGGGGACAGAGCCGAGCCCTGGGGGACTCCGGCTCTGATGGGCTGGAGAGATGAGCGCGTGCCCTCCACTCTGAAGCGGAAGCTCCGATCAAGGAGAAAGTCTCGTAAGATGAGCACGAGTCTATCTGGCACTCCCAGTTTGTACAGCTTGTAAATCAAGCCGTTGTGCATATATAAGACTAAAATAAAACGTTTGCCTTTATAGAGACATATCAAAATGCGTGACAGAGGTATCATCGGATCAAAGAGCTGGGTTGAATTCGGGACAAAGGATAAGGTTTGCCATCCAACTGGATAATGCAGCCAGCCTTTTGAGAACATTTCCAGCCATGGGCGAGCTCAATCCCTTATAATTTCCACGTTCTTTTACTCTTATATATTTTTGGTAATTTAGTTTTTATGATAACATAATACATGAAATTTTTAACATATAAATATTTTGTTCTTCGTGGGATGCGAACCCATAAACATGACTGCATAACTACAAAGCCAGCCGTGTCGTCAACTTGGTTTTCTCAAGGTGATCACCAAAAGAATAAAGAGGAGTTTTAATTTTTTGAGAGGATACAACCGTTTGTTCTAACACTGAAAGTAGCTGTGCCAGAGACTTGTTTGTTATTTAGTAGGGTACAGCAGCTTGGTTGACTCAAAAGTTGTAGGTAAAAATTTAATCAATGTTCAAGTCAAGAAATTCCTTTTCTAGTATCTAACACTACTAAAGGCCTTTATGGGTAATAGCTACTATATTATTCGTTTGATATTTTGAGTACAAATATTATAAACCAATCACAAATAAAAATTAATGAATAACGCTATTAGGTTTGTGGAAAGCTCTGTGATATAGATGTTCAATTATCGCCGAGATCTTTCAAAGAAATTGTAAGCCTCTTCGTGTCTGCTCTATGAAAATTAAAGATCTCTACACGATGAAATATTGTTTGTAACGATTAAAGATCAATGAGTCTGTATAGACGCGCTTACATCAAAGGAAGGAAGGAGGTCACTCAATTAGTAGTAGTTAATGTTGTTGTTTGGTCATTCATTCATCAAATGTTTTAACATTTATTGTTTCTTTTTGAAAGAAATTGGGAAGAAAGTTTATGAGTTATTAAAATATGTCTATTACAATTCGGTTTATTTTGTTAAATTTTGTTTTTGATAATTATCTGAATTTAGTGAAACTGTACAAACTGCTAGAAAATTGTATAAGAATTCTTCCCAGAATGAGCATCGAATCAACACAAACGAAGATTTCAACCAAACACGACACGTGCATATAAATAATTTGCAGTTATAGTAAATATAAAAATTGAATTAACGTCCCGCATGGGCATTGGAGCGCTGAGACCTCGTCGCTACCACTGGATCTGACCTCTCGCTCTCGGCTATCATCCTAGCGATGGTCAGGAGCCAAGCGAGATGGGACGCCGTCGCCTCCTTTTGCGAAACAGTTATGTCCACGAAGGAGAACAGAGTTAGAGTTTTAAAATTTCTTTAAGACCGCTCGAGCGTTGACAGTGCCTCTGGTATGCCCATCGTTCATAGGCGACGATGACCACCTGCTACCGGGTAGGGGCTTTTGCTTGTCTGCTGAATTCCAGTAAAAAAATATATTCAGTGTGACTCACTGGAACAATTAGCTGACTTGCTACTTCTAATCTTGTAAGGCATAGGAAATGAATTTCCTTGGTAATCGGAAATTGGTATGAGCGTTTGAGTGGTTTTATTGAAAACATGCTATACCACGCAACTGTAAGCCAGTAATAATAAATTTTACATTAACACAATACAAAATAATCTTATCTTACATCTTAATTTCGTCCAAGTTGATGGTATTTCATGATTTGACGCTTTTACCACGCAATTTAATCATGCACCAAGCATATTGCCCTTGACATTTTTTTAGTGCTGAGGAACATCAGACAGGTTGACGGCTCAGTGAATAGTAAACAGTTACCATCGCCTATGAATGTTTGCGACACTAGGGACAACGCAAACACGCTGCTGTCTGCGGGATACTGGAACCTGAGTCACTACGAAAATACATTTTTAAATTGTATGGCAGACCGATGTGTTTCGATCGAAGAGTTTCAGTGGCCAACTTTCTTCCCCGGGTGTAAGAGACAGCAACAAGAACTTCATGCAACAAGTCAACCTCACCTTGACTACGTCCGTAGCGTAATGACTTTCGGGGATAGCAGGACTCCCATCCCGAGTGTGTATAATTATATAATTTACACAAGAAATAGTATATCAGTTATCAAGTGTTCATAATACAAGTGGATTCTAGAAAGCGGGATAGAAGACGCTGTGTGAATATGTCTATTGTGAACATTTATTTATTTATATTATTTGTAAGCTGTAAGCTAGTGCCTAGATTCCCAAACTCATAGGTTCCTCCCCCAGAGTGGGGGTGCCGTGAACGAGCGCCAGAGGAACCACGGTAATAATTAGGAAAAGTCGGCTAAAAAAGCGCGGTTGGCAAGGCTGCAATGAAAACGCTTGTGTTTTCGCTTCTACTTATATTGTGAGTTTGCATTGCCAACTTATGCTAAAAAACATATACAAGAGAACGGAAACGGAGCAAGATTTCTAGGTCTAAAGAATTGAGGGTAGGATTAATTAAACTTCCGATAAACATAAAAGAAATAATGAAAAATTCATATACACAGTTTTATTAAACGAAGACAACTGAGTGTTAAATTTGCATTGCTTTTATTCAAACCGGTTTACTACTTGTACTGTGAAATATTTTTCATCGATAAAAATGCCGCGTAATGTTTTTTCAGCGATAAAGGTGCCACAGCGAAAAAAATTTGAGAACCAATTCTCCAGTAAATAACGGACGAGGCTCTGGCGCGCTTCTTTTTAATGTTGGAACGTCAAACGATAGTACGATAGTAGATTCCCTCAGGGGCGCTCCTCTGTCCGAGGAGTGCACGGGTGTGCGTACCCGAGGTGCCCGAGTATCCGTCGCCTCACTCCCCTCTTCGTCCGAGGCGACAGAGTCCTACCTTTCTTCCCGTCTACCTCCTACATCCTTTCCAACTTCGCTCTCTGTTCGTGGCGTGGTCCTCGGTGGGATGGTTGCGAATACTAATTGGGGTCCCGGGTTCTGCTCCGGGCCCTGATTGGTAGTCGAAACCATGCCTATTTCGACTACGCCTGCACAGAGAGTGTTCCTGGGGCGGGAATCGCATCCTCAATGTTGGTTGGTCTTGCTGGGCCGACTACGACATTGGGCGACTCCCTGGTTTTTCTGGAGTGTCGTCTGGTAGTCGTACCCACGCCTGACTAGCACGCGATGGGGATGGGAGTTCCGTCCGGAATTGGCCGCAGACCTGTCGCCCCCGGCCCTGGTTCTGTCCATGGTGGGGGTGATCCTCGATGGACGGCCGTCGCCTCCTTTTGCGAGGCAGTAATGTCCACAAAGGAGGCGGCAGAGCGGGAGCGGGAGCGGGAGTTAACTCCCGCCAACGCAGGCCACGTCGTCGGCACCGGAGGGCAAGCAACGACCTCCGGCCGCCGTAGAAAGCAGCCGCGTGCTGTTCCACGGCCCCCCTCAACTCCTTGAGTTAACTCAGGAGGGCGCCGGGGGGACGAAACCCTGACCCCCTGGCGTCAACACTTTAGAAGAGGCCAGCCTTGAGAAAGGGCGGGCCGGCGCCGGCCCGGGCCACGAGATCGACAGGCCACATTTCCGTAGGCCCGGGCGTAGGCGATACGAGAACAGCGGGGTTTTTAGTGGGTAGTCGGATGGCCGAACATCTTTCCCGGAGTCCCACATATCCCTCGGTCCCTCGGGGCCGGGGGAACCCGTCAAGAGAGGGGTTTTCCCCCGAGACCAAAAAAAAAGTACGATAGTAGATCCCATAAAACTAAAAGTATCTAACAGAGCAAATTGCGTGACTTTTAGAAAACGTCGTTTGGCCTATAAGAGATTTCAAAGTGAGTTTTCTATAAAATGGCAATGAAATGCTTGCCAAGAAGTTAAAGAACAATATTGGCCGTATAATAATTTACAAAACAAATAACATAATTTACATCATAGCTACCGATACAATTGTGTCTGGATAATGTGTGGTTAATTAAGCACGACCAGACAGTCGTGACGTAGGTACGGACACGTTATTAAACATATCACGTCTCAGTTATGTGAGAAATACCTACGAAAAAATATATTCTCACGAAATTTGTATCACAATCAAGAACTACCTCTATAGTTATTTATATAAAAAGACGATTTAATTTACTTGATTTATTTCGGATTTAATTAATTTGGATGATAAAATATATATTGGCTTTTCATATATAAAACTTTTCAACAAAAACTTTACTTTTTACTTACTTTTTTGGTCTTAAGTATGCCGCTATAATAACTTTGTATTGTGTTCCGGCATTAGTGACCCAAGTTCTATGGGACAGAAGCGTGATCGCGACACCACTAACGTTGCAAACACCCGTAGGCGACGGTAACTGCTAAATTCAAGTGGGCCGTCAGCCTGTCTGCTGTCCTAGAGCAATAAAAAAAACTATAATTTATTTGTTTTCAAGTTTTTATTAATTTATTTATATGTTTTATTAATTAAACGCCATATTTCGACAGAAGGAAAAGAAAGCGTTAATCCTGATGATCCTGACAAGGACTATGGGATAAAATTATTAAATTTGTATGTTATCATCAGGTATTGACAAGTGTGCAAAATTTTGAATTTTTTTGATCGTTCAAAGTGGGTAATTACAATTATATAATAAATATTAGTAATAAATCGAGTCCGAAAATTCTGTTACATAGATACATACATGTCAAGTTAATAAAAGCATGATAAAAATCCTACCAAATTCATAGAAGCAGCAGATCAGCGGTAAGTTACCGCATTAACAGTGTTATTTGAAGTTATTAAAAACGTCTTTTAAAACATACATACATATGATGTATGTGGTAACTCTTCTAGAGTGATAACAAATCTTTATGGTGTATTTTCTTAACGAGATAATTTATATTAATTCTTATTAAAGGCGTTGTACTTAAGTTATTCCTTATATTATATGCTTAGAAGAAAATTTTATGGAATGAACAACAAGGATATACCTAGTCAGGTCATAAATTCTGTCACATGTTTAATGTAAAATAATTGTAACAAGTTTATTCATTATGTAACCATTCATATACCAAAATTAACTTAACAAAACATAGATTCTTATGACATTAAAGTTTATTCAAAATGATCTCCGTGATTTTGAATACAGGCCTTCAATCTGCGCGGCCAGTCGTCTATCGCAGCACGAACGAGGTCCATGTCAATATCGGCGGCTGCCTTAATCAAGGATGTCTTGAGTGACTCCAAATTGGGATGAGGCTTTGAGCACGCCTTTTCCTCCAAGTGTTGCCATATCTTGTAATCTAACGGATTCAAATCTGGACTGGAGGAGGGCCAGTCTTCGTGCCGGATGAAGTCGATTTCACGCGCCGCCAGCCAGTCTTGTGTGCTCTTCGCTCTATGAGCTGGCGCCGAATCTTGTTGGAATACCCAGTGCCTGTTATTGAACATGGTATGAGAAACAGGTTCCACAAGGTTCGTCAGGACTGTATTTTGATACACAACAGCATTCGTTTTTACACCTTTCTCACAAAAATGTACCTCTGTTAAGCCCCAATAAGAAACTCCCAACCATACCATGAGCGAGGATGGAAAATGACCTCGTTGGACACGCGGAATACGGTTGCTCGCTTCTTCACTACTGTGTGCGTACACCTTATCATTTTGTTTGTTGTAGCTCTCTTCTACGGTAAACATTTTTTCATCCGAAAAAAGAATTTCCCGATATTTTTTTCCCGCGTACCGCTTCAACAAAGCGCGGCATCTCTTCAGTCTCAGGTCCATTAGACGAGCATTCAAACGATGTCCTGTTTTTCTTCGATATGCTTGAAGCCCTAAGTCTTCATTTAACACCCTTTTCACCGTGGTTCTGCTTAACCCCATCTGAAGGGCCAACAGTTTCTGCTTACGTTTGGGATTTCTTTGAATTCGTGCCTTCACAGCTTTTATCACTGCTGGAGTCCTAACAGACCGAGGGCGACCACTTCTTGACCTGTCATCTACACTAGAGTCTTCATTGTATCGTTTGATGGTACTCGTTTATCGTATCTTTTGGTTATATTCAAATTTTTCAGTATGTTAAAAATTTGAATTGACGACAACGATGCAACGCAATAACTGCAACACGGTCTTCTTTAAGCGTCCACACCATATTTAAAAATGAGTAAAATTCTAAAAGTATACCTTTTTTATTTTCATGAACAATTCGAAATTCAAATTCAATAAACTTTTTTGTGGCCAGCATTCTAAAAGAAAAGTTTTTACTGTGTGACAATACTTATGACCTGACTAGGTAGTATAAGAGTGTTTTAGGGCAGTACTTCATTGTGTCACTGACCTTTGATTGTGTATGAAAACATTGAAAAAAAAACACGTTTTTATCTGGTTCAGGCAAAGATATATTATTATGGCTATTCCCAAATTTATTGGAAACTATAACGTCGTAAATTGTATGGGTTAATGTATAATTCATAACTTAAAACTAGGGTTCTAAATAAGTCGACAATATAGTCGGATAGAAAAAATAAATTGTACCCACTACTCAGTCGAGTAACGGACCTTAGGGTTGTTAAATATAATTGAATATCTTAAAAATTATTATATCCTGAAATACGTTTCTTGGTAACGACCTCAATTATTGAACATCTGTGGGGGACAATAGATGTGTTGTGGGGGAGTTTCTTTCGCCGTTTCTTCTCTCCCGGCTATAATAAGCACTCCGAAACGGTAGTAGATTAGAATAGGATCGGCTTCACCGGTGAAGTCGATAGTCCCCAAATTAATAGTACTCTTGCCATTCGTGGCTGCCCTTCGTATATTCCCCATGCAGCGTTCGAGCCGGGAGCGCGCCTCACAGGAGACGCGCCCCGAGCACGCTGCCACGGCTGATCGACCCCGCTCCCACGGGGTCGGAATGCCTTTTCGGCCCGGTGTCGCTGTCGTTGGTCGTATGAGACGATGACAGCCTTAGCTTTAAGAAAAAAAAAATCTGCACGAATGCACAAGGAGAGCGGCAATTCGCGAAGAGTGGCGTCGTATTGTAAAACAGGCTACAAAAACCTCGACGTGACGGCCACGACCACTCTGGCCAGAGTGTAACGCCAAAGAAGAAGACCTCTCATTAGTGATGGGGAATTCTTAATTGATGTTTAAATTGTAGTTATTAATACATATGGTAAAGTACAATAGAATACCGGACCTGTTCTATCATTTCTTCTTCTTATAGTGCTTCTCCATTACAGGTTGGCAGTCAGTTTATTTCAGATAAAAACATAAATGATAGTGCACGAAGAGTATTCTATAAAAAATATTAATCAGAGTCAGCCCTACGAGCTTGACCAAGCCGATGTGCGTGCCGGCCACGCCTGCACCGTGGGGTTTCTTTATCGACTGTGCTTATTCCTGTATACACACATATAACACGCTACTGTAGTTATATTACGATTGCCAGGTCAAAAGGCGCACAGGTCACGGGCATCATTTACAAATTAGTGTTTTGTCACTTTACTAATAGCATAATCGGTTTTATGATCAAATGACGGACGTTTGAATTATTTACATTCACAGAAGTACTCTTGACTTAAAGGTTTTAAAATTATATTTTTTGAAAGCTTTGAGGTTTTTAAACTTGAAACAATTATTATTAGTGTTGTTATTGCCTTTATCCTAAATTAGGTACCGTCGACATAACATGTTGTCTCCATTCTTCTCTTTTAGCCGTCATCTCAATATTCACACCTTTTTTCGCATTATTATATTTTACGCAATCCATCCATATTTTCTTTGGTCTACCTCTCCAACGTTTCTATAAACTATGATTTCTAGTATTTTCTTGTCACTTTTTATTTTTTCTGAAACGGTTATTAGTCCAATTTTTACGTTCGCAATATAACAGTTCACTTGATTTGAATTGCTATGCTGTTTTGGATGGATATCTATGCATGCGAGTATATTTTAAATGGAAAGTCATACGGTATTTAAATTATTTTCATTTACTACTTCTATTCGTGTAACATAGCCCGTCTGGATGGCGACCACCTTTGATCTTAAGTATGTCGCCATAATAGGTAACCTTGTGTTGTGTTCCGGCATTAGTAACCCAAGTTTTTGAACTCTTATGCGACAGCAGCGTGTTCGCGATGCCACTGGTTTTGCAAACACCCATAGGCGACGGTAACTGCTAAATTCTAAGCGGGCCGTCAGCCTACCTGCTGTACTACAGCAATAAAAAAACATTCAATATAAAAAATACTTCATAATGTGACTGCACAACCCATTACATACCATTATGTTGAAATCACCACAACATTAAGAGTTCGTACCTGAAAGAAAACAATAAACATAAGTCAAATTACTAAAAATAAATTTAAAAAGTGCGCTTAACATTCACTTTATTGTTTGAAACCCATTAGCAGACCACAAATTAAATGTTTTCTTTGCAACATTTGGTCTGTTCATTTCAGTTGAGAAATGCAAGATCTTATAGAAACGAAAACAACTAGTTACTTGACGGTCAGTTTTGTTTCTTTAAATGTTGGAATTATTATGGATACATAGATATGACTCGTTAAGCTCAATTATGATATTAATTAGATATTAACATTAGAATGAGTCTTGGCGTCTTATAAAGGACACATCACTTTCAGCGACCACCTGAAAACAACGCAATTTGGGTTAAAGTTACCGCATGGACCTAAAAGAGCGCCGGTTCTAAAGCAATCATTCATCAAGTCCAATGCAGGACAAAGTTATGTATCTTTTTTAACTTGTTTAATGGTTTTATTTTATTGCTGTAGGAAAGCAGACAGGCTGACGGCCGCTTATAATTTAGCAGCTACCATCGGTTATGGGTGTTTACAACGCCAGTGGCACCGCAAACACGCTGCTGTCCCATAAGGGTACAGGAACTTGGGTCACTAATGGCGGAACACAAGGTTATTATGACGACATATTTAAAGCCAAGGATGGAGACGGGCTTAGAGACCTAACACGTAGCTAGGGTTGTTTTGTCGCCTTTACGACAGGCAGGTCCCGGTCGCAGGGGTTAGTATTCTTACTTCGCCCCGTGCACGGCGTAAAAGCTCGGATGTTATAATATAACAAGCCTATTCCGTTGTACTACCTAGTTACGTCACAATCCAAGTAGTCAGTCCTGGTAGCATCTAAGGCTTACGGAGGCTTATGGAGTCGGAGTCCCATTGTGCACATCGCAGCATCGAAGCCCCTCTTTGACCGCATCTAATACTGAGATCTGGAATTATGTAGGTTGACTTGTGGCGATTTTGATAGGACCCCTTACACCCAGGGCGAATGAACTTAGTTACTATTTTGACTTTAAATATGTATAATGTTTTAACAAACCTAATTTATATTAGTGAGCACATTAATTTTTAAATAATCGTAGTTTAATGTGTTTGCTTTTAAGCTATCATGAAAACTAAACGAACAATGAACTTTAATGGTGTAATTACCACAATTATACTCGCTTTTGTTGTAGAATGTTCCTTTTAAAAGATTCAATGACCTTCAATATCACTTTCTAGTCATTGTGAAAGATTTATAAATAGTATTACTAATCGATATTTTATTATTATTATTAGTAGCCTTTTTGACTTCCGGTTAAAGTTCAAATTTCAAAACACGTACGTTACAAGTGTCCGCGAATAAATTCGTAAAAAGTGTGAAAAAGTATTAAATCACTGCGTCCAAAGCGTGAAACCATAACAAAACATAATAAATCTGTGCAATAAATGTATTAAGTGCAATTGTTACAACTTGGTCAAAAACTAAGATATAAAATCGTCAAAATATAACCTCAAAACTGTCACCATAGACAATATAGACAGAAAAATACCAACATATTAAACTAACAGTTTGACATTGCGGTGGCAGTGTTGTCCTACACAAAATTAAAAAGTCCCCAAAAAAGTGTTGCCACATTAAAATGGAAAAAACTACCATGGAAATTTTGCTATCTAAACTGGACGAAAAATTTGACCAGCAAACTGCCATCATAACAACATCTGTTACCCAAAATGTAATGGAGGCGTTAGACCACAAGCTGAAACGAATTATGGACGAAAATGTCCAGTTAAAAAACAAAGTCACTACGCTAGAACAAAAAATCAGTGCGTTAGAAAAAGATAAACGTAAACAAAACTTAGTCTTCTTTGGTGTTGAAGAAAGAGGAAAAACAGAATGTGAGCTTGTAGATATAATAAAGAATATTATCACAGAAACGGGGTTGCATCTTGAGAGCAATGAAATAAGTAGGGTATACAGGATTGGCCAGAATTCCAACAACAAAACCAACCGTCCTGTTGTAGTCGCTATCACAACTATGTGGAAAAAACACCTGATCCTTAAACAAAAAAACCAACTACCACCAGGCATAAATGTCAAAGAGGATTACCCGAAAGAGGTATTAGAGCTACGAAAGCAGCTACAATCGCAAGTAAACGAGGAAAGGAAGAAAGGCAATTTCGCTTACATAAAATATGACAAATTAGTAGTGAAAAAGTCCACAGAGCAAACTAGGGACAAGAGGAAACGAGAGGATTCATACTCACCTAACAAAGAGGCACAAAAGAAAGTCAACGCTGAAGACAGCGATCCAGCTAAAAATCTAATAAATAAAACTGCAACTAAAGATATCCTTAAACCTAGTATCCTGAGCTATGTGGAACGAGGCAAACCAGCTCTCTCAACATCAAAAAACCCAAAAAAATCCCAAAGAAACTAAACAATCCCAAAACCAACTCAACCCTAAGAGAAACGAAACAAATGCATGCAAACAAAAATCAGAACGAAAAGATACCCAGAACCGGAAATCTGATAAAGAAAACAGAACAAGTTACACCACAGAACAACAAATGTCTCCCAATACGGCTGGTCACCGCGGGAGGACTAGACCAAAACCCTCCAACTAAACCACGAAAATCAATAATAATTGCAACACTGAACACAAGAACACTGAGAACGAAAGAAAGTCAACTTGAATTAGAAAAGAGTCTAGACAATATACATTATGATATTATAGGCATAAGTGAGACGAGAAAACTGGGTGAAAAGATAGAAGAATACAAAGACTACATCCTGTTCTACAAGGGAACAATAGCGGGGCGCGCAGGAGTTGGATTTCTCATAAAACACTATCTGAAGAACAATATTTTGGAATTAATGGGGATTTCCGATAGACTAGCAATATTAAACATAAGACTACCCGGCTATAAAAAAGTGTGGACCATTATCCAAGCCTATGCCCCAACGGAAGAACCTCACAAGTACAAGGAAGAAACAGAAGAGTTCTACAACAATTTACATGATGTCACGAGGAACTACCTTAACAACAACCTCATAATCATGGGCGACTTCAACGCTCAAGTCGGCAAAAGAGAAGCAGGTGAGGAACATATACTGGGGAAATACTGCTATGGAATTAGAAGTGACAATGGGCACAGACTCATAGATTTTCTACTACAAAATAACCTAACTCTGCAAAATTCAATGTATAAGAAAAAGTTAAGAAATAGATGGACTTGGGCTTCCCCAAGACTATATAGAAATGAAATTGACTTCATTATTACAAACAAATCTCAGTACTTCAACGACACACATGTCATACAGAACTTAAATTTTAACACGGATCACCGTATGGTGCGTAGCCACATAAAGCTATACCAAACAAAACACTCTAGGAAATTCATAGAGTACACCACAACTCTGCTAACAGAAAAGTATAAGCAAATATCTGAACACTCTAACATCAAGTCGCTGGCCGAAATTGTAAACTCTGATACAAGCATTGTGGAAAAATACAACCACTTAGAAAAAACACTGTCCCAAGTCAAGGAAACAATCACGAAGAAGAGCAGCAATAAACTGAGTGAAAAGATATTAGAGCTTCTAGAAGAAAGAAAACGATTAATTTCGCAAACAAACAAAAACAAAGAAATCCGAAAGAGAATTTCAACACTCAGTAAACTTATAAGAGAGAGAATACGAAAGGAAAGAAAACAAAAAAGGCTAAAGAAACTAGAAGACACAATCCAAAGAACAGGTGGAACTAAGAAAGCTTTCAAGGAGTTAAGAGACCAAGGGAAGGAATGGATACAGAGACTTAAAAATACTAAATCTGAACCCACAACACAACGAATAAACATCCGCAAATTGGCCACAGAATATTACAGAACTCTCTACTCAAACATAGCTCAGGAACCAGAAGAAGCAATGAGGCCAAACAATAACCAACAGGAAACACCTCCTATACTACCAGCGGAAGTACGGAAAGCCATACTCTCCCAAAAACTAGATAAAGCTCCAGGACCGGATAACATCCCAAATGAACTGATAAGAAGCACTGTAGAAGAGTTAACTCCAATACTAACGAAACTATTTAACGACATACTTAACACAGGGATAATTCCAGACCGATGGGGCGAATCACACATAATTTTACTGCACAAAAAAGGCCCCAAAGATGATATAGGCAATTATAGACCAATAAGCTTGATTTCAAACATATATAAAGTATTCGCAAAAGTAATTCTAGAAAGAATCACGCAAACACTCGAAGAAAATCAACCTATAGAACAAGCAGGTTTCAGAAAGAACTACTGTACAATCGACCATATCCATACTATAAAGCAAGTTCTAGAAAAGTGTAACGAGTACCAAACGCCAGTTTATATAGCTTTTATAGATTACGCAAAGGCATTTGACAGTCTCAATCATGATTATATATGGCAAACTTTAGGACAGCAAGGAGTGGACTGGAATTACATAGATATGCTCAAAAACATTTACAAAATAAGCAAAAGTCGTGTAAAACTAGAAATCATAGGAGATCTATTCCCCATAAAGAGAGGCGCCAGGCAAGGGGACCCCCTCTCCCCAAAACTATTCACTGCTGTGCTTGAAAGCGTCTTTAGAAGACTAAATTGGGACGATTATGGCCTTAACATCAATGGCAACCGATTAAACCATCTAAGATTTGCAGATGATCTCATTATCCTAGAAAGTGATCCGAAAATACTACAAGAAATGGTAGAGACCCTGGCATACAAAAGCAATGAAGCTGGTCTTGTAATCAACACAAACAAAACTAAAGTGATGACCAACTCCACAGAAATGGACATTGAACTGGAAGGGAAAAAGCTTGAATATGTCAACGAGTATGTATATTTAGGACAAATAATATCACCCAGTAACCAGATGGAAATGGAAGTCAACAAAAGAATTGCTTGTGGTTGGAAGAAGTACTGGTCTCTTAAAGAAATAATGAAAAGCAAAGACTTGAGTATATCCACTAAACGAAAAACGTTCAACACATGCATCCTCCCATGTTTGACACATGGATGCGAAACTTGGTCGCTCACCCAAAGCCAACGTGATAAACTTGCCAAGTGCCAACGTTCGATGGAAAGGAGCATGTTGGGACTAAAGCTCAGCGATAAAATCACCTCAACAGAGATACGACAGAAATCCAAAGTTCCTGACATACTCATCCGAATTGACCATCTAAAATGGGGCTGGACAGGACACATGCTACGAAGCAGAGTAAACAAGTGGAGCCAACAGGTCACGTTGTGGTATCCACGGGAGGGTGCAAGAGAACGGAAACGTCCGCTACGAAGATGGGAAGATGATCTTCGCCTGGCCCTGGGACCGTACTGGACAAGAGTCCCGGCAGACAGAGAGCAATGGAAGCAGTTGGAGGAGGCCTATGTCAAGCGACACACCGAGCTAAGAGACATTCTATAAACTATGGTATTAATTTAAAGAGGAAATAGCTCGGAACAAAAGGCTACTAATTTATTATTTATTTATTTATTAGTAGCCTTTTGTTCTTCCAACCACAAGCAATTCTTTTGTTGACTTCCATTACTATATACTAATTCCATATACTAATCGATATACTTACAACTATATATTTGTGCTGACCTCTGGATTACAGATAGCTACCGAGCTCAGTACCGAGTCACCGCGTCTAAACCTTATATATATATATATATATATATATATATATATATATATATATATATATATATATATATATATATATATATATATATATATATATATATATATATATATATATATATATATATATATATATATATATATATATATATATATATATATATATATATATAACTTAAACACAGCGCCCGTGGTCAGCGGGGGCTCTTGTCACTCAAAAAGCAATTAATTAGTGCCTATATTTTTATTTTGTGCATGATTTGAAAACGGTGTAATGACGTTGATATTAAATGAGTTAGTTTAATCAAATATCGAAATTTCTAGCGCTTAGTTTGTGTGCGCCCTCTAAGAATCTGCGCCCGGGTGCACCTGCACCCTTGAACCCCGGGTAAAGACAGCACTGCTTGGACATTGGCAAACTCAATGCCAATGGTATTGGAACACACTTAAAAAACTGAACTAAGCTACTAATTGATATTAATATTAAACTAATAAATGACGATGCGGTTGTCGTCATATCTGGCTGGGTCCTCACAGAAGACAAAATATTTGTATGATGTAAACAATTTGTCCGTCAATAATGTTTGTTAAAAAACGAAACCAGCTTCACCTAGTGAAGGGACTGATTTACAGACTCAATCAAAGGATTATTTTTTAAATTCATCTTCCCCTGACGTACGTTCGTCAGAGGTCTCTTACTCTATTGGGTCTTATTATTTACCAAATATTGAATTATCGCGTTACTGTAAAATATTTGCATGTTATTGTATCTCTTTACAGTATTTTAATAATTGCTTCATAATCTATGTTATCAAAGGCTAACTACCCTCATTCAGTTATAAGATTACCACGCCAAATAAAATGGTGGCTTAAAACACAAAGAGATTAAGAATATTAAATTTAAAATATTGGATGTTATAAAACGTGTTTGCAAAAGTTTGTAGGAGTTTATTTAATATCCTAATTTCAAAAACCACCCAACTACGAGTTCGACTTTTCTTATTAGCCCGGGAAATGCATCACGTATTCCCGGTCCTCGGATAGCCGGAGCGACTACGTGGAGCTGTTAGGTAGCAAGTTCAAAACGTGCTAATGCAATTTAGAACTAAATGCAGTATTGGACCCCAATCTCAACGCTCTAAGATGTTCAATATAACTCAAAGATTTATCACTTTCCGTGGTACGTGAGTCCATTACCAACAAAAGTCACCCCTTTTTGGGGAAAAATGTGTCATCCTTTTTATTTAAATTATTTTTCTCGTTTCACATTGAAAGTAGGACACGAAATTTCGTTGTCAATCATGTAATCTATCCTCATGCGACACTTTTATAGGTTTCTTCTTGAGTAAAAACGAGTGTCGGTTTGGGTGTGTGCAGGGTGGTACTTTTGCCGGGTCGCCGACTTTTACCGGGTCCGTACACAATTCACATTAGACAACTACGTCACGAAGGCTTCTAAATAGGAAATTCGCAGTGCCGAGCGTCTTCGAATGCTCTTGGTCCAGCATTCCGTTGCGCTTGAATGCAGACACAGGCAGCTTGCGCACAATAGGTCTATCTTCATATATTTTAGTGGTGGCTCACAGCAATCTTCCTCTTGGCAAGTTAAAGCCCTTGAAACTCGCGGCTTCTTTCCCAACAATACATAACATTCGACGAAGGATATCGTGGCAAGCAGGGATAACACATAGATGGATCTTTACAGCACGTTGTTGGACAAAGGGCCACTAACATCTGACATACTGCAAATTGCTTGCAGTCTTCAGGTTAAAAACACGCCATTTTTATTTACATTTTACTTCTTTTTCTTTTGTAAATTTTATATCATCATCAGTAATTTTATATATTTGATATTAAAGTATTATACCTAGTCAGGTCATAAGTATTGTCACACAGTAAAAACTTTTCTTTTAGAATGCTGGCCACAAAAAAGTTTATTGAATTCGAATTTCGAAATGTTCATGAAAATAAAAATGTATAACTTTTAGAATTTTACTCATTTTTAAATATGGAGTGGACGCTTAAAGAAGACCGTGTTGCAGTTATTGCGTTGCATCTTTGCGGTTACGCGCCAATTCAAATTTTTAACATACTGAAAAATTTGAATATTACCAAAAGATTCGTTTATCGTACCATCAAACGATACAATGAAGACTCTAGTGTAGATGACAGGTCAAGAAGTGGTCGCCCTCGGTCTGTTAGGACTCCAGCAGTGATAAAAGCTGTGAAGGCACGAATTCAAAAAATCCCAAACGTAAGCAGAAACTGTTGGCCCTTCAGATGGGGTTAAGCAGAACCACGGTGAAAAGGGTGTTAAATGAAGACTTAGGGCTTCGGGCATATCGAAGAAAAACAGGACATCGTTTGAATGCTCGTCTAATGGACCTGAGACTGAAGAGATGCCGCGCTTTGTTGAAGCGGTACGCGGGAAAAAAATATCGGGAAATTCTTTTTTCGGATGAAAAAATGTTTACCGTAGAAGAGAGCTACAACAAACAAAATGATAAGGTGTACGCACACAGTAGTGAAGAAGCGAGCAACCGTATTCCGCGTGTCCAACGAGGTCATTTTCCATCCTCGCTCATGGTATGGTTGGGAGTTTCTTATTGGGACTTAACAGAGGTACATTTTTGTGAGAAAGGTGTAAAAACGAATGCTGTTGTGTATCAAAATACAGTCCTGACGAACCTTGTGGAACCTGTTTCTCATACCATGTTCAATAACAGGCACTGGGTATTCCAACAAGATTCGGCGCCAGCTCATAGAGCGAAGAGCACACAAGACTGGCTGGCGGCGCGTGAAATCGACTTCATCCGGCACGAAGACTGGCCCTCCTCCAGTCCAGATTTGAATCCGTTAGATTACAAGATATGGCAACACTTGGAGGAAAAGGCGTGCTCAAAGCCTCATCCCAATTTGGAGTCACTCAAGATATCCTTGATTAAGGCAGCCGCCGATATTGACATGGACCTCGTTCGTGCTGCGATAGACAACTGGCCGCGCAGATTGAAGGCTTGTATTCAAAATCACGGAGGTCATTTTGAATAAACTTTAATGTCATGTTTTGTTAAGTTCATTTTGGTATATGAATGGTTACATAATTAATAAACTTGTTACAATTATTTTACATTAAACATGTGACAGAATTTATGACCTGACTAGGTATATTATTGTTAGATTATAATAATAATAATAACAGCTCATAGACGTCCCACTGCTGGGCTCTGGCACCCCCCTAGAGGGATGGACAGTATACCCACCAAGCTTGTTCAAGGCGGGTTGGTGGGTTACACATAGCGGTAATCTCGGTATGCAGGTTTCCTCACTATGTTTTCCTTCACCGTGGGTACATGGCAATCAGGCTATAATGCACATTAGGCGTGAAGAACCAGCTGGCAGGCGAGGACGACACGATAAATAAAGTCTTGTTGGGCCCCTGGCACTGCAAAAGTTCAAATAAAATTTATATTTCAGATTTTATGTATGTTTCCGAAAATATAAACTTTTATACCAGACACTAGCTTCTCTAAGTTTTGGTACATTTTATGCACCTTGGTTCCAAGCGAGTAAAATTATAAAATCCGTTAGGGCTACCACTTACTTGTTTTTAAGACAAAAAACCGACACAATATTCTTAATGTCTTCTGTTCTATACAAATAATAAAATTGGAGTGTCTGCATGCAATATTAAAATAACCGCTTTTTACTAAATGCATTTAGATATATACACGTACATATACCAAAATAACATTTTTTACAATTTTTGTCTGTCTGTCTTGTTTGTTTCGGCTAATCGCTGAAATGGCTGGACCGATATTGACGGGTCTTTCACTGGCTGATAGCTGATGTAACAAGGAGTAACTTAGGCTACTTTTATTTTAGAAAAAAAAAATGGATTTTACGATTTTTTTTCTTTTATTCTACCAGCGAAGCCGGTGGGAACGGCTAGTGATAAATAAAGTTGATGACACAGTTATAATATATAAAAATGGTCTAAAAAACTTAACCAATACATTGTGGCTTTTAACCGATGCTCGCCCTATGTGGTTTAAGCAATCAAAGTCTAGCAACCTTTTTACCGAGGTGTTTTTTTCTTTGACTTCCTTATTTCTCCCTCTAAAACGAGATATTACTTGAACTGAAAACGTAAGGTATAAAATTATATAACGAGGATTACCACTCAAAAAATTCGCCGTATACTTTTTATATTCCCGTTTTACAACCGTGATTTAAATACGAGATGCTGTTAAAAACTGCTGTAGGGTTCTTTAGTAAATAGTACCAGTAATTTATGGTTAAATCCAAACTTTTACTGCTTATTCTAGATAGTCTAGAACGTTCCAATAAATGAATATTTTAATAACTATAATTTTTGTTATATTTTAAAATAGGCTCAAATAATACGTTTATAGTGCATACTTAGGTAAATAAATACTTTTTTTATATGTACAGGGGCGGAGAAAGAATACTATAACCTCTGAAGCCGGGGTCGGCCTGTCGTAAAAGGCGACAAAACAACCCACTCTAGCCACGTGTAGGGCCTCAAGCCCGTCTGGATGGCGACCACCTTTGGTCTTAAGTATGCGGCCATAATAACCTTGTGTTTGTTCCGGCATTAGTGACCCAAGTTCCTGTACCGTTATGGGACAACAACGTGTTCGCGATGCCACTGGCGTTGCAAACACCCATAGGCAACGGTAACTGCTAAATTCTAAGTGGGCCGTCAGCCTGTCTGCTCTCCTACAGCAAATAAAAAAGCTTATATACATACATTACAAATGACTACACAATAATACTTATTTCAAGCAATTCGATCATCATCTCCTTCGAGTCACTTAGCCTCGAGTTCAGGGTTCAATTCTTGATAGGATAAATTAGAGTAACGATGTTTCCGAAAGCTTTTGGCTTCGTTATCGGATCCGTGTGGAACGGGTATTCTTTTTGGCTCACAGACATGTTATATGCCAACCAATCGGATTCAAAGAAAGGTTATATTATTGTCTAATTTTATCAGTTATTAAGGTATCACTCAAAAGTTACCTAAAAATATTTTTTTTAAATGGTAGTTAATGTGTTAACTATCTTACACCCGCTACTTCATAAATAATATATGTACACAATACTCATAAACTAAGGTAAACATGGATTACTTTCTGTCAGTGACTTTGTTAGCACGTCAATTAGATAGATTCAACATCTACAAGCCAACAAAACAGTGACTTTGTGTTTGACTGATTTTAAGTTCATTTTCCCGTCTACTTTATTAATAACTTTAATTGGGGAATAATGGAATCTTACGTCTTTAACAAACAACGGGCATACTCCGTTATCATACAATAGCTATTACCAATCAAATGTTTTTCTAGTATAACTAACATTTAGTTCTTAATATTTTTAATTTCCACGAAACAAATTACTTGTATCAATTCGGTCTGCGTTTAATTCAGTAGGAAAAGCACGAGATGCAATACCTTTGTCACCTATAATATCTTTTCATTGAAGGCTTTATCAGATGACAAGTCTAGATAACAGGTGTTTATTTTATAAACTGGGACGGGTAAACCTTGCATTGTTAGCATGCAACAAAAGGGGCCCTTTGCCAAGTAAGTGCTTCGCATCTGTTATTTTACGATTGCGAAAATTGCAGTTGTGATGTTCTACAATGGAGCAGAATACGTACATTATGCCAAATTTGGTTTCATATACTGCTGCTTGTTATTTTTACAACTTGAAAAATACTGCCGCTTTGACCCTTTTAAACATTTTTTTTTATTATAAAGATTTCAAAGTTTGAGTGTTTAATTTATAAAATTGTCTGTTTTCGCTATCTATATATGATCGACATAATCTTTATATCATGCAGTATTTAAAAAATAATCTGAATGTTGGCACATCAGTTGTTTGATCGCGTCGATGTCAATCCCACAATTCAGCGGTATCATTCCATTACACACACAGTTCTCTGAGTCTCTAGAATTAAAAACCCTGTGCACCCTACGTGAGAACGTTGGGATTCTCGTGAGATCGACGTTTTGTAGGAGCTCGCGAGAGTAGGCAGGCACTCGGCGAGACCGCGGTCAGTCTCAGATCACGTCCCGTAGGCCCGGCGCTCGTGGCGTACGATAGCACACCGGGGTTGATGGCTAGAAATGTGCGTTGCCAAAATAGGGGCACTAGCGTTTTGTCCGCTAGCACTATACTACCTCGCTGCGTTATTTCCTAAGCTTAGAGCTGTACAAAACTCATTTCAGCCAAGAGTGGATTCCAAGATTGTTTGTGGATTCACGATGAAACGCTTAGAAGGACCTTTTATTAGCATTGGTCAGCGAAATTATGAATCATTTCCCGGAAAGACTTTATGTATCCATGCAAATGCATAACCCATACCTGTCCTTTCCTATGAGGTCATCGTGTTAGAACAATCACGTTTCGTCGCCTAAGGGCCGCGGTGCATTAACACTAATGGGCTTGTGTTGTGCCCTTCCTTCCTGTTCAACACACCTGCTATGCCGCGACGGAAAGTGGTTAAAGACTTACGTTTAATATTTATTACGCATTGTTTACTAGCTGACGTCAAAGTTCCATTCAGTTAGTAAACGAAGACGAACTCTGTGGCTTAACGGTTAATGCACTACGGTACGCTTGTCACGGGTTCAATTTCCGTCCCTCGTCTGGATGTTTATGTTTAATATGTATCTATTTACAAAAAAAGTATACAGGGTGACTTTGACAAAACCGTCCAAATTTTTTTTACGCACTAAACATCATTTAAGGAACCCATTTTTGCAAAAAGAATTATATGTCAAATTTTCACCATAAAATATTTCATATATGATCATTAATTCAATCGTACAGAATAGTCCTATGGTGCAACCTTCGTACGTTAACCTGTTATTACCTGTCTCTGTCTCTCCCGCGTAAATGAGTAGTGCGTATTCGCTCGCCCGGTGCAATGCCGCCGTCCTCGGCCTTTTACTAGGTCAGATGGAGAGGTCATTGACACTCTAGTGCCATATTATGTAAATTGCGAGTTCTTTGAATGACTTTGTGATGCTGATTACTCAACATTTTTGTACTATGTGATACAAAACTAAAATACATGTTTCTCATAACTTTTACTTTACTTTACATAACTTTACTTTTGATTCTTCTGTGTGAATTGTTCCAGAATAAATATTTAGTAATTTAAAAAACCAAATATGTATTCATCGTATCTTGATCAAAATTCATTAAGTAATATTGGAAAAACCAAAATTGACTCTTTTGTCTATTTATTACAATATTTTAACTGTTTCATTGCGATAGCAGACTATACTGGTTATGTAATGTTACAATATTTTTAAAATTTAATTTGCCACGCTCGTTTGCCTCTACAATCAAGCGTTGCGCTGATTGGTGGAGCTACGCGCCCGTGTGACACTCGCAGCCACCGCCATTGCAACACTCGGGACCACGTCGAAAACCGTTCATTTATTAACTTGTAACGAAATTTTGGAATCTTGATCGTTCGCTCCTTTTTACTAGTTGACCCGGTAAACGTTGTTCTGCCATATTAATAAAAAAAAGTAGCCTATGTCCTTCTTCAAGGTCCAATCTATGACAATACCGCAATTCATCAAAATTGGTTCAGCGGTTTAGGCGTGAAAGCGTTACAAACAAACAAACTCACTTTCGCATATATAATATTAGTTAGGATTAATTAGTAAACCTTTTGGAACCCAGTGTTCGAGTGTAGGCCCCATTCTCGTCGTTCGACTCTCAACGGGACACTCTTCCCATCGAACGACCTCCGCACCGACGCCAAACTCTTCAGTTCTATTTCTGTCCTCTGGTCTCCTGCAGCGACTGCGAAGCCAGGGAAATACCTCGCCAGGAAGGGAACGCAATCAGCGCTTTGAACCGAAATTTTAAGTGTACGTCTTCCAACTAAACACGCGACATACATCTATGCATGTTCTTATATCAAACCTACAGTTCAATGCAGAAATAACTCATGAGAATCAATGTTTTTAGCTGAGGTTAGTAAGTATTTTAGAAACTATCTTTAAAGAGAACAAGTTTCTATGGCTATCCGTGCAGGGGCGGAGCTATCCGTGCAGGGGCGGAGAAAGAATACTAACCTCTGTGGCCGGGGTCGGCCTGTCGTAAAAGGCGACAAAACAACCCACCCTAGCTACGTGGTAGGGCCTCAAGCCCGTCTGGATGGCGACCACCTTTGGTCTTAAGTATGCCGCCATAATAACCTTGTGTTGTGTTCCGGCATTAGTGACCGAAGTTCCTGTACCCTTATGGGACGGCAGCGTGTTCGCGATGCCACTGGCATTGCAAACACCTATAGGCGACGGTAACTGCTAAATCCTAAGCGGGCCGTCAGCCTGTCTGCTGTCCTACAGCAATAAAAAAAAAAAAAAAAAAAAAACGGACAGACTTTCAATGATGATTTATCTAGTCTAGCAAGAATGATATCCTGTTATTGCAAAATTGAGATTCTTCTTCCTTCATGTTCTCTTCTTCCACTCTCCTCTATTAGCCGTCATCTGAACATTCACACCTTTTTTACCATATCATCTTTTACACAATCCATCCATCTTTTCTTTGGTCTATCTCTCATCTATTGTATCCATGCACTCTCAATTCTATCGAATTGCGTAACATATACAAAGTCCTCCTTTTATAGCACATAACAATTTTTATATTCGTTTCACAATTTTTCGCTAAATAGCACCAATAAGGAAAACATTTAAGCGCCAAACGACGGTGCTCTCAGATATCCCCAACGTTACACAGATATTATTTATGATAATTGAACAATACTAGAAGATAATCTCAGTTTAACGGCGATCTCCATAAAGATATCTGTGATTAGCACCTGGGCTGTTCTGCTCTAAATAGTAACCCCTATTGTAAATTAGTCTTCGAAACTGGTGTTTTGCCAGTTTACCTTTACTATAGTCTTGGTATTGAAAGTTAATTTCTCTATCTCCTTGCACCTTACCTTAAGCGAATTTACGCCAGAATAGTTGACCGAAAATGAACGCGTCACCTTTGATGATGCTAATTACTCTCATTTGTTTGCCATGACCTCTACCTTTTATGGTAACTTTATGAATATAAATAGATATTCCTTAAACTACATGCTACTTTGACACGTTATTAGTAAATTGGGAAAAGCTATATGTAAAAATGTGCATAGGAAAGATAGGTCAGGAAAGAGTATATTAACAGAATAAGACTCATACTGACACCTGCAGTTGGAGACAGCCAGTCGTAAAAAGCGACAAAATAACCCTAGTTAAGCGGTAAGGCTCCAAGCCCGTCTGAATCCTAATCTCCTAATATCTTAACGTCTAACTCCTAGTATCCTACGTTTTGTGTTTCGGCATAAGTTATCCCGACCTCCTACGCGGAGGGCAGCATGTTAGCGGCTTCGCAAACATCCAGCGGTCAGCCTATTCGGGTTCCACAGCAACAAAAAATGCACCGTTTTCCAGGTAAAACAGTCAAAAATTAACTAATTAACTAGTCAATAGCTGGTTAAATAGTTGTTACGCTTTTATATTAGTTATTTTTAAGTTTCTCTTTAAGTGAATTTATAATTGAAGAATTCTCTTAAGAGAGAAAATAAATATCTTAATCCTTAACTTTAGAAGAATCTCCTGCGTGCTTTTTTCTTCGTATTCATTCTTATAAATTTATACATATGTAGTAGATATGTGTATACATACCTTAGCTAAAAAGTGTATGTTGTATAGAACAATACAACAGGTAAAAAAACATTTTAAAAACAATATAAAGAAGGTCCATGTTCCCGATCAAGCTTAATGAATTTTAATTGGTACATTTAATTTTTTCCTCAATTTGCAATTCCAAGTCATTATCTGCTTCTTCTGAAGCCCTTCTGGTACCTTAATCCGGGCTTGTTTTGCACTGCAGCCCATTACGGGGGGTACTCCCCAATTTACGAGGCAGATGTCCTATTAAATCTAAATTAGGAGTGGTTTTTAAAGGATTTAAGAAAGGTTTTTGTTTTCATACTGGTTAGTCAACGAACTTTGTTAGACCGATGTTAATATTTCCTTTTTGTGATCATTATAATAATATTCTTTATTCAAACTCAGGTATGTAACTAGGTCTAGGTACAAAGCAAAATTTCAGCACACTTGCCTTTTTCATGATTAAAGTTATTAGATAATAGGTGTACTTAAATTGGGTTTGTCTGATACTTCTAACGAGTAGTGGTTATGTTTTACTCTTTACAAGTTGACAAAGGAAGTAATACCTTTTAGAACTTCTTAGGAAAGTGTAGGGATAGTTCTTGTTTTAGGCCACGACCATATGGCCGTAAATAAAATTATTGTTTAAATCAACTTAAAATATTTCATATCAATATAAGTTTCAATAATTGATCAGTTATTTAATGTCAAGAACCACCACCGCACTCAATACAAAATTTGAGTACATATGTTTATTAACTTATAATTTTGTAATACAAGATATAGTATTTTTTTTTTAATATGGGTATTTTTCAAATAAATGCGATATTACATTTCTTCGAGGCGGGCAGCGCACGTACCCCGAGTAAAACTTATACGAAATATTAAAAAATCTTGGGACGAAAAAGTATTAACTGGAAAATTAATTTTAAAACCGAACAAATCAGTTGGAGCTCTGCTTTGCTGAACTATTATTTCTCATGAACCGTGAAATGACACTTCATTATTACTCCAAGTGTCGAGTGCCATAAAAATAACCCTTAAGAAAGGTTTTGAATAAAAATTAATAATGCGAATACGGTTACTCTTACTTGGTATTTATTAAGTACCATTTTTTGCTGGTCATATGTTTATTAGAAACTAGCTGACCCGGCAAACATTGTTCTGCCATATAAATAATTAACGCCCCCGCAACCCCTCTTGGGGGTGGAATTTCGTAAAATCCGTTCTTAGCTGACCTCTACTCGGTGAAAAGAATATTCCTACCAAATTTCAAGTCTTTAGCTCTAATGGTTCCAGAGATATCGTGATGAATGACTATATACGTGGAAATCTCTTATATATATATATATATATATATATATATATATATATATATATATATATATATATATATATATATATATATATATATATATATATATATATATATATATATATATATAGATAGATAGATGGTCTTTGTTTCTAGAGAGTTTGACCATTAATCCGAATCAAAGAGGACCTCTTGATCATCTTAGTAAAGCCTTTGGTTGTATACCAAACTTTGTCTTTCTCCGTGCAGGAGCAGAGTAAGACTACTAACCCCTGCCGCTGAGGTCGGCCTGTCGTAAAAGGCGACAAAACAACCTTAGCAACGTGGTAGGGCCCCAAGCCCGTCTGGATAGCGACCACCCTTGGTCTATAAGTATGCCACCATAATAACCTTGTGTTGTGTTCCGGCATTATTGACCCAGGTTCCTGTACCTCTATGAGACAGCATTCTCAGTGCTCCTAGCATCGCAAACATCTATAGGGTGACGGTAACTGCTTCCTATTAAGTGGTGCTGCTCCTCAGCAGTAAAAGAAAACAATGTGCAAACTAATTACTAAATTAAATATAGGTACTTTACCAACTTAATAAAATTACAAAAATACGGATTTTGTTTGTCTAAATATTTAAAATTTTTCCTATGCGGTAAAACAGGGCCGGTAATTAAAAGCCATCAAAATATTGACAGTAGGCCCTTATTTAGGAACTTATATGTATTATTATGTGCAAACTTAGTCTAAGGTCAAATTTTAAGTTCGAATTAATAATCTTTCTTTCAAAGTACGAGATATCTATGCTACAGAACTCGTAAAAATTTCGTTAAAAATGAGCTTCAACTATGAGATAACCTAAAGACTGCAAATTTAGGGATGGAAAGTAGAACGGAAGACTTTTTTTTAATTATTGTAGAACAGCAGACAGGCTGACGGCCCGCTTAGAATTTAGCAGTTACCATCGCCTATGAGTGTTTGCAACGCCAGTGGCCATCGCGAACACGCTGCTGTCCCATAAGAGTACAATAGGGATACAACACAAGGTTATTATGGCGGCATACTTAAGACCAAAGGTGGTCGCCATTCAGACGGGCTTGAGGCCCTACCACGTAGGGTGGGTTGTTTTGTCGCCTATTACGACAGGCCGGCCCCGGCCGCAGAGGTTAGTATTCTTTCTCCGCCCCTGTACGGATAGAAGTCTATTAAGGAAATGTAATAAAAACGATCAATTTCAAATAAACCAAGACTAAAAGCTACCGCACATATCTAATATCCCATTAAGAACAGAAATAGCCTCATAGAGTGTACTTTTAGCAAATACTTGCCAAACTGTTATTGTTATGGGTTCACCGCATTTATTGGATTTTGGAAACAAAGGCGGCTCCTACTGCCAACATTGTCGCTGAACAATAATAGGCCGAAACAAATATTTAACTAGCCGCCTTAAATGTTTGCAACTTCTAAGAATAAACCGAAAGTTTTACTGCGTTGTTTTAATACCAAAACTTATTTGGATTGCGTTGTGAAGTTTCCTATTTGTTATAAATCATATACATAAATTAATTAATCCCATACAAGTTTGAGACATTGACATTCCATAATGGCCACAAAAATGTCGAGTTTCTTTTGATAGATTTGATTGTATTTACAATATATTTTATCACGTGAATCTGCTAGTGGAAATATGAATTACAATTTGGATTTTTTTATAATTTACTATTAAAGCATTGCTTCAATAAGTTTTTCCAGCAGGTGATTGATTAGAATAGAAAGTGACGTTATAGTCTGTTGACACAAGGAAACGGTAATAGAAATTGTTTTTTTTTTATTGTTGTAGGACAGCAGACAGGCTGACGGCCCGCTTAGAATTTAGCAGTTACCTTCACATATAGGTGTTTGCAACGCCAGTGGCATCGCGAACACGCTGCTGTCCCTTATGGGTATATGAACATGGGTCACTAATGCCGGAACACGACACAAGGTTATTATGGCGGCATACTTAAGACAAAAGGTGGTTGCCATCCAGACGGGCTTGAGGCCCTGCCACGTAGCTAGGGTGGGTTGTTTAGTCACCTTTTACGACAGGCCGACCCCGGCCGCAGAGGTTAGTATTCTTTCTCCGCCTCTGCACGGATAAGATTTGATAAGATTTGATTTGTTAATTCGAAAACCTCGTTAATGTCAATTAGATGTCAACAGGAATTCTACTTCTGATTAACTTAGAACGAAAACCTTGTAAAAGAAATCCCAAAGTATAATATACAAAATACCTGTTTCTAAAGGAAATGCAATATAGGTGAATAAATCACGAAGCAGCAGTTATAATATTGTATATTCGTCGGACGATGGCATTCTACTTTAACCTATTTCAATGGTTCATTACTTAAAATATACGAGTGATTTCAAATGTATTATTTCATAAAGGTAAAGAACTAATACAATGAAAATACTTTTTTTTTATAAAAGATAGATTTCCGTGTAAAGCTTTTTCACAAATATACAATTGATAGACACATGCGCCCGGATAAGAACAAACTATTTCCATCACTCATGTGGCTTCTGTAACACAGACATTGATCTAGAGCGGAAGCCAGGGAATTTTTGTAAGTTGATCACTGTATATTTTCCAAATGAATGTTATTATCATAAAAATGCTTTTTGCTCTGTAGAGATTGAACCAGACACGATCGCACCAAACCACTTACTTAATTACTGAGACAGCTGTGTTAAAGTGTTTGGTATGTATAAACAACTTAATAGGTCTTACATAAATATACAAAAATATTATAGAATATGTAAAAGCGAATCAACAAGCTTTTCAAGCTAGTAACGTCATTTCAATGACCAGCACCACGCCGGACTCCGGGGGGAAGTCGACGTGGTTATAACGGCCTCACTGCCTAACCCTCGAGCACAGGTTCGACTTTTGGTCATTGCTCTGCGATGGCCCCAAACTCCATTTGTATATTAAAAATACTTTGGATTCCATTACAAAAAATATTATATACGAATATTTGACTATATTACGTATTTAAAAGGCCGACTTGTTTTTAATTAAGTCTTTATTTTATAACTTCGTAGACCCAAAATGACCGAGATAGCTCCCAAAATGTGAAAACTGATATGGCAGCAGCATCACATCTGTCGTAGGATCGATGGACGATGGAGCAAAACTGTTTTGGAGTGGAGACCGAGTTTCAGTGAACCCCAGCCGAATAAGTGGACGACCTGGGCCAGACTAGATGGGAAAGGTACGAGACCAAGATATGGTGGCGCAGACTTGGGAGAACGATATACAACACAACTTTAGTGAACGAAGTTGTTTTTTTAAATTGTATTTCACTTTAAATTAAGCTTATTCGTATAAATTGTCATAAAAATCTTAATTTCAAACCATAATCAAACATATTCAGGATGTACAAACCATTTTTCATAATATACACTGAATTTATGAAGATGTCAGCCCTATGTGGCTCCAAATACTTGCAACACAGTTATAAATAACACCTGTCATCTGATTCTTTATTAAATAATAGGAATTCTTCCGCAGGTAATATAAGAATTGTGACATCGTTTTTGTTATTTGTGTTATGTATCAAATGTTACTTCGGCTAAACCTATAACAATTTTTCCATTATCATGAGTTTCCATGATTATATATTTTGTGATAGCTTAAAAATTGATACTACCAGAGATAATTAGAAAAATTATGTTCAGAGATGTATTTTAAAATGTCTAATAAAATAAAATACGAGAAGAAAACAAATTTTAAAATGTTAGCAGGTAGTTAATAAAAAGGAGGATTATAATAAAATTATATTTATGAAAGGATAGATATGATGCCATAGCCATTTTACATGGTCATGGCATACCATATGGACCTGGCACTTCATCGCATTATTTATAAATTGCATAATTTTGTTCACACTTTCTATATTTGTAGTAATATAATACGTTCCACTATTGGGTCCGGGCCTACCCAAAAGGGAACGGAGAGTAACCCGCTACGCTTGTCACGCTGTTATCTTTCACCATTGGTTCGTGGTAATAATATAATGAGCACAGTACACGAGAAAAGCGACCATCCACCACAGAGTATACGATCGTAGTCCATTCCATAGTCAAATGTGTATCTTTTCAATCTTGATCATCACGGGCAAACAAATGTTTAAAAATGATTAAGAACTTATACATAATAATGTAGTCAACACCGCAACATCTCATGATCAATTAAAATGTATAAGAACCGATATAAAAAGTACCAATTTATATAGTACGATTTCGTATGGTTTGTTTATTCTCGTAACGATTGTTCAAATGTTTGTTTTGTATGAAACAGTTGCAGTAATTGGAACACTTGGTGTAAAAGGTTCCGAAATAATTTAAAGGCATTCATATAAACGTTTACATCTTAATTATACAAGTGTAGCTTCCTAAACGGACATTATAATTGTTTTGAATTTTTTTTGTTTTGAACCATACCTTTAACTACTAAAATAACTTTTATAAATGTAACAAAAGATTCTTCGAGCTTGACGTCGCAAATGGAGATATGTTTTCCACGGAATATGTTTCTGAAATAACAATAAAGCTTACACTTTCCTTAAAAGAGCAATAGGAAAGTGCAGCAAACAAATTACTCGGTCTACTCTACGTACAGCACTAGAAGAAAGATGACACTCTGTTTTCCTTTCGCAATTTGGAGGGTAGATGGACATTGATGTGGGACAGCGAACAGGCAGCCGTTCATGTACGATACTAGAACCTGGTTAACACATTGGGGTACAACACAAAGTTATTATGGCAGCATATTTAGAAACCAGTGGTGGTTGCCAGACGGGCTTGGAGCCCTATCGTCTAGATCGGCTTCTTTAGTCGCCTTTTACGACAGGCCGACCCTGGCCGCAGAGGTCAGTGTTGTTACTCTGCCCCTGCACGGACTTCACTTATGTGTAAAACAAATTAGTTCACATCACAAATTTATCACCACATGCCCGGTGTCAAAGTTACTAGGGTACGAAATTTAAGTTGAACCTTCATGAATAACATATGCTAATGCGATTGCATCCTTTTAGAATTCATCCAACGTTGTCCATATACGCAAAGCCTTATCAACAAGGCTATCTAAGTAACACTAAGTCTTATTTGTATAAAATATCTCTTAAATATTTAAATTTGTCTTCATTATTCATTCAATATTGTCCCACTTATAACGAATCTCCTGCCATAGCGATTAAAAAATCATTGTTCGGGACCATCATGAATTCTAATACGAGTATTTTGCAGTTATTAGCATACAATGCCTGTATTACACACATAGTACGTCAGTGAGTCAGAAAATGACATACAATTGTTTTAAACCGAATCAGAATGTCTATAGGGATATGAGGAACAGAAATCTCAAACATCAAGATTATTATTTGCCAAAAAGATACTGATTAGCCATCAATTGGTCTCATCTTTCAAACATATTAAAATGATAATAAGTCTGCGATCATACTTGTATTGTAAGTAACGTTTAGTACAAAAAGGCAACAGAAAATATTTTTTAACTAAAACTAAATACAAAGTTACAATTGTAATCAATATAAAAATAATACAGATGCACATTTAATGTTTCACATCTATACAAATAAATAAAATTGGAGTGTCTGTTTGTAATATTAAAATAACCGCTTTTTATTAAGTGCACCCGGACGTATACACGGTACATATACCAAAACAACATTTTTTACAATTTTGTCTGTCTGTCTGTTTGTTCCGGCTAATCTCTGAAATGGCTGCACCGATTTTGATGGGACTTTCACTGGCAGATAGCTGATGTAACAAGGAGTAATTTAGGCTATTTTTAATTAAAAAAATAGTTTTTGTTAAAAATGATAAGTTTAAGTTAACCTCAGATTTATGTCATCAATCATATGAAATGGGTTTAGCTTAGGCTGGGCCGTCGCCTCCTTCTGCGAGGCAGTCATATTTGCAAAGGAGGCGGCGGAGCGGGAGCGGGAGTCGACCACCACACTCCCCTTCCGCCAACGCAGGCCACGTCGGCGGCGTCGGAGGGCAACTAACGACCTCCAGCCGCCGTAAAAATCGGCCGCGGGCGGCCCCTCGGGGGAGGACCCGCCGCCCGCACTATTGCCGCAAGGGTGAGGGCTGCGTGCTGTTCCGCGGTCCTTCTCAACTCCTAGACTTACTACAGGAGAGCGCCAGGGGGACGAAAGCCTCTGGCGCCAACACTTAAGAAGGGGCCCGCCTTAAGACAGAGGACGAGCCGGCGCCGGCCCGGGCCACGAGATCGGCAGGCCATATATCCGTAGGCCCAGGCGTAGGCGATAGGAGAACAGCGGGGTTTTTTAGTGGGTAGTCGGATGTTCGAACATTTTTCCCGGAGTCCCACAAATCCCTCGGTCCCCCCGGGCTGGGGGAACCCGTCAAGAGAGGTTTTTCCCCGAGACCAAAAAAAAAATAGGCTGGACTTTGTTGGTTCGAACGTACGTATTCCGGAGGCGCATGGCGTAACAGTTGCATTCGATAATACTGAATGTTTGCATATTTCATTTATATTTTAGGGTTTATAGGGTTTGTAATCCAAAATAAACCGTAAGATAATATCCAAAAAATTTTGCCACAAGTCACTATTCCACGCGGACGGAGTCGCGGGCACAGCTAGTTATATATATTATTCGTACACCACGGGTGACACCTTCTTTTCTTTATTTAAAAGATAGATAAAGAAACTAGTAGTGATGTCGCTAAATTTTACAGCACCAACTGCCGTTTGACCAACGTCGAAAGGAAAAACCGTTCAAGATCCTAACCTTGGTTCTGTAACCAATTTTCAGTGTCCTATAACATCCAACGTGACACATATACATAACTAATAAAAATATACCCATCCGTAAAATAGGTACCGATAACACCCTTAGGGTCGGACGTGGTGCGGCCCGGCCGTCTACTTCCGGTCTGGAGCAGTCACGTGGCTATCAAAGGATTTGAGGAAAATATTTACATTGGTAAATCTATTAATATTTTTTCAATAATATTTGTTTCCATTGTACTTTGTAATAAATAAAAAAAATGTTTGGTCGGCACCAAATAGTGAAAAAAAGAAATATAATGTTAAATTAAAAATTAAATTTCATCAAGTAAATATAGGGATTGAATAAATTTCTAATACTGAGAGTAGTAGTATCACGGTAAAAGAGGTACAGGACCTAATAAAAGGCCTCAGGCCCCGGAAAGCCCCCGGAGCCGACGGCATCCCCAACAAGCTGCTCAAGATACTCCCGATACATCTGTTGATGATTCTGGTGAGCATCTTCAATGCCGCCATAGATAACTGCTCCTTTCCCTCCGCCTGGAAGGAAGCCGACGTCATCGATATCCGAAAATCAGGAAAGCCCGCTGCGAAACCCAGCAGCTACCGTCCGATCAGATTGCTCAGCGCGCTGGGCAAGCTGTACGAACGCCTCCTCTTGAGCAGACTCAGAGACTTCGCTTATGAAAATAAGCTGATCCCCGACGAGCAGTTCGGCTTTCGAGCCCGACATTCGTGCCCTCAGCAAGTGCTCCGCATCACGGAGCACCTGTTCGCGAACTTCAATCGCGCCCCCAAACCCTGGAGGACGGGTGCTGTCTTCTTTGATGTGGCGAAAGCCTTCGACAAGGTCTGGTACAACGGCTTGATTTACAAGCTATACAAACTAGGAGTGCCAGATAGACTCGTGCTCATCTTATGAGACTTTCTCCTTGATCGGAGCTTCCGCTTCAAAGTGGAGGGCACGCGCTCATCTCTCCACCCCATCAGAGCCGGAGTCCCCCAAGGCTCAGTTCTGTACCCCCTACTCTTCACGCTGTACACCAGCGACATGCCCCGCACCCCACAGGTACATCTCGCCTTATACGCAGATGACACCGCCCTCTTCACCGGACAAGAGCGCAGCGATCATGTTCGCTCGCGGCCCCCTTCCCCAAAAGGAGAGTCGGCCGACTCGCCCGAGTCGGCACTCCCTCTACCCCATAAAACTATTCGACCGCGTCATCCCTTGGGTTGATGAGGTCAAATATCTAGGAGTCACTCTAGACAGAGGCCTGTACTTCGGCAAACACATCAGAACGGTGAGAAACAGAGCGCACTTTGTGCTCGGTCGCCTCTACCCAATGATATATGGAAAGAGTAAGATGTCCCTTAGGAAGTCACCTTAGTGACACTCTACAAAACCTGCATCCGACCGATCATGACGTACTCGAGCGTAGTCTTCGCCCATGCCGGCAAATACTACATCAGTTCGATGCAGAGGCTGCAGAATAAGTTCTTGCGCTTGGCAGTCCAAGCGCCACCTTACATGCGCAACGCGGACCTTCACCGCGACCTGGAGCTCCTTCCCGTGAAGGAGTACATGGTCTCCCTTTCGCGATCCTTCTTCGGTCTCGCTCCCCACCACCCCAATCCGTTGGTGGTGGAGTCGGTCAACTATACGCCCAACCGTCGAGCAACCCACGCGCGTCGCCGCTCGCGAAACGTGCTCACGGATAGACGCAACCCCATCTCTAGGACGCTGAAGCGAATGCTTTCGCGAACGCTATCCCCCCCCAGTCCGCCATGGACCAGCCCGACGCAATAGGTTTAGGGACGCCTTCCGCCCCCCATAACCTGTAGGCGCACACAACCCATACAATACACAAATACACGTAGAATATATGTGTTGCGGGGGAGTTTCTTTCGCTGTTTCTTCTCTCCCAGCTACAAGCACTCCGAAACGGTAGTAGATTAGTATAGGATCGGCTTCACCGGTGGAGCCGATAGTCCCCAAATAAATAGTATTCTTGCCATTCGTGGCTGTTCTCAATTGTCCCCATGCAGCAGTCGAGCCGGAAACGCACCTCACAGGAGACGCGTGACCGAGCACGCTGCCACGGCTGATCGACCCCGCTCCCACGGGGTTGGAATGCCTTAACGTCCGTAGTCGCTTTCGAGTCGTCTGAGACAACAACAGCTTAAGCTTTAAGAAAAAAAAGCAGTAGTATCCTGGTTACTGTCATCAGCTAATTATTGTCCACTGCTGAACACAATTCTTGGTCCCTTGCTTTTCCCATCCACCCCCGACCGGCAATCTTGCGCAAGTTTTTTTTAAATTACGACGCTACTCGATTTTGCCTAGCGTGGCTAGATATTTATGTGATCATCCGGTTATTTTTTGCGCTCATTTTCTTATCTGACCGATGATCTTGCGCAGGTTATCGGTCCATCGGGCTAAGAGGCCTGCTACACTACATTTGCTGAGACCCGGTCTCCATTCCAGAACGCGTTAATTCCTACGCAATGCAGACTACAGAAGAATAAAAAAATGTGAAAAATAATTTATTTATTATGATACACAAGCAATAAAGGATATACGAGTTTTCCTTTGAAAGTTGAAGGATGTCAGACGGTAGTAACAGCGGGGCAAGCTCCGCCCGTGGGCGCCCCCGCTGACCGAGAGTCTCCCCCCGCGCCAGGTGGATGGTTTTGTCGGCGCTCTGTTCCCCACGAGGGCTGAGCACTCGCCTCCTGCCATGGTCCCGCCTCATTGGGATGAGAGGGACCCTAGCGCGGACGACGACCCCGTACCCGACGTGGACCGGGCAGAGCTGGGGGCAGCGATGTTGCGGCTGAAGGCCAAGAACACGGCCCCCGGCCTCGACGGCATACCGGGGCGTGCGTGGGTTCTGTCCCACGACGTCCTGGAGCCCCGACTATTGAGGCTCTTCGACGCGTGTCTGCGATCGGGCCGGTTTCCCAGCAGATGGAAGACGGGGAGGCTGGTCCTTATCGCGAAGGAGGGGCGCCCGGCGGACTCACCGTCTGCCTATCGGCCCATCGTGCTGCTGGACGAGGTGGGGAAGATCTTCGAAAGGATCCTCGCAGACCGCCTCGTCCGGCACCTAGAGACAGAGGGGCCGAACCTGGCAGACGAACAGTTTGGATTCCGCCAGGGGCGCTCCACTATTGACGCAATCACGCGTCTGAGGAGCCAGGCGGGGGACGCAGTTGCTCGAGGTAGGGTGCTATTGGCGGTGTCACTCGACATCGCCAATGCCTTCAACACCCTGCCGTGGAGCTGCGTGCGGGAGGCGCTCAAGTACCATCGGGTGCCTCCCTACCTCCGTCGCATAGTTGGGGCATATTTGAGTGATCGTGCCGTCGTCTATCCGGTCCAGGGTGGGCAAAGTCGGCGAGACGTCGTGTGCGGTGTTCCACAGGGGTCGGTCCTGGGCCCCCTGCTGTGGAACATCGCATACGACTGGGTCCTGAGGGGGGCACTCCTCCCCGGCGTCGGCGTCATCTGTTACGCCGACGACACGCTCGTCACAGCGCGCGGGAGGAACCCCCGCCAGGCGTGCCTTCTGGGCACGGCTGGGGTGGCGCACACAGTGGCAAGAATCCGGCGACTAGGCCTGGAGGTGGCCTTGAACAAGACGGAGGCCGTAATATTTTACGGGCCCCGTCAGAGGCCGCCACCGGGCCTGAGCATAACGGTAGGAGGCGTCCACATCGCCGTCGGGCCGTCCATGAATTATCTTGGACTGGTGCTCGACGGGCGATGGGACTTCGCGGCACACTTCGAGCGCCTGGCGCCGAGGCTAGTTCGGGCGGCGGCGGGACTCTCCCGTCTGCTGCCGAATATCGGCGGGCCGGGCGCAGTGTGCCGCAGGCTCTTTGAGGGAACCGTGCGGTCGATGGCCCTTTACGGGGCCCCGATCTGGGCGGATCGCCTGACGGCCAAAACGACGGCGCTGCTTCGCAGGCCGCAGCGCGTCCTGGCCGTCAGGGCGATAAGGGGATACCGCACGGTGTCCTTCGAAGCGGCCTCCCTGCTGGCCGGATCCCCACCATGGGACCTCGAGGCCCGGGTCCTGGCGCTGTTGTACCAGTGGCGCCGGGACGCGGCCGAGCGTGGCTCTCGCCCCGCGCCTCGCGAAGTTGAGGCAAAGCGGGCGGAGCTGCGCGACGTGGTGCTCATGGTGGAGTGGAAGGAGCGCCTCGCGCACCCCAGCGCGGGCCTCGCCACCATCGAAGCGGTGAGGCCCGTCCTGGCTGAATGGTTGGAAAGGCGCCACGGCGCCCTGACCTTCCGCCTGACGCAGGTCCTCTCGGGGCATGGTTGCTTCGGGAGGTACCTGTGTCGCATAGGGCGGGAGATGACGTCAGGGTGCCACCACTGTGGCGCGGGCGACGAGGAGGACACGGTGAACCACACTGTCGCCGTGTGCCCTGCGTGGCGCGAGGAGCGCCGCGCCCTCGTCGCCCAAATCGGCGTGGACCTGTCGCTCCCGGCCCTGGTTCTGTCCATGGTCGGGGGCGATCCTGGATGGACGGCCGTCGCCTCCTTCTGCGAGGCAGTCATGTCCGCAAAGGAGGCGGCGGAGCGGGAGCGGGAGTCAACCACCACACTCCCCTCCCGCCAACGCAGGCCACGCCGGCGGCGCCGGAGGGCCAGTAACGACCTCCGGCCGCCGTAAAAAGCGGCCGCGGGCGGCCCCTCGGGGGAGGACCCGCCGCCCGCACTATTACCGCGAGGGTGAGGGCTGCGTGCTGTTCCGCGGCCCCCCTCAACTCCTAGAGTTGTTAGGAGAGCGCCGGGGGGACGAAACCCTGACCCCCTGGCGCCAACACTTTAGAAGGGGCCCGCCTCAAGACAAAGGGCGGGCCGGCGCCGGCCCGGGCCACGAGATCGGCAGGCCATATATCCGTGGGCCCGGGCGTAGGCGATAGGAGAACAGCGGGGTTTTTTAGTGGGTAGTCGGAAAAATCCCGGAGTCCCACATATCCCTCGGTCCCCCCGGGCCGGGGGAACCCGTCAAGAGAGGTTTTTCCCCGAGACCAAAAAAAAAAAAAAAAAAAAAAAAAAAAAAAAGACGGTAGTAACAACAACACGTGAATTCACAACCAAATTTAACTTATTTCAACGTTTTATATATCAAATCATTGTATTTCTTTGCATAAGAAAAGGAAATGAAAAAGGAAGGCGTGGCGTTAGTTTTGCACTATGACAATGCTCAACGTCGTATAACTCGGGCTCTGTCGAGTTAGGGCGGAAAAACTTTGATGTCGAGCTTAGAAATAAGAAGAATCTTAATTTTAATTTTTCCAGACCATGACCAGAAGAGAAGAATAAACTGTATAATAGTAAAATATTGACTATTCGTTTACTGGTCATATTATGTTACTACATCTATGCAGTTTAATATTGATTATATTATATATTATTGACCTATTGATTATATTATATATTATTGAACGAGAAAATCATTCTATCTAATATATAAAATTCTCGTGTCACAGTTTTCGTTGCCATACTCCTCCGAAACGGCTTGACCGATTCTCATGAAATTTTGTGAGCATATTGAGTAGGTCTGAGAATCGGCCAACATCTATTTTTCATCCCCCTAAATGTTAGGGGTGACCCACCCCTAAAAATTTTTTTTTAAACTTTTGACATTTTATTATTTATATGGCAGAATAACGTTTGCCGGGTCAGTTAGTAATTCATATAAATACTAATTGTTTAGAAAAGGTTGATAAAGTTTTATTTTAAGATTTTTTATTTTGTACTAGATTTAATTTTGGTATGAAAATCTTTGAGTTTTATTTCTAAATTACATTAACGTATAATAATCAAGAATATCCGAAGACTCGTTTAGCTCCGATAAAAATGCCGTTAACCAGTACAACGCATACGCGTGCTCTGTATGTATTATACTAACATTTTAGGGTTAACGTACACACGCTTGTCAATGAATACGCCTCCATAATTTTTTACGGTCGGTAACACCGTGCAGTAAATGTCTATCTATTATACCCGTGTATCAAAAATGACATCATAACCGACTTTTATTGTAAGTAAATATATCCATACTAGTTGACCCGGCAAACTTTGTTCTGCCATATGAATTTAAAAAAAGTAGCCTATGTCCTTCTCTAACGTCCAATCTATCATTACACTGAAATTAATCAAAATTGATTCATCGGTTTAGGCGTGAAACCATAACAAACAGACTGACTTTCGCATTTATAAAATATTTGTTAGAGGCTTTAGAATTTCAATCTTGAAATAAATTGTAGTACATCTAGCTTATGCTATTGTTAGCAGTTTATTTTTTTGTTATTATTTCTAGTACTAAAATTATGTACGTGTCAACTTGAGAGCAAACTGTAATATTTTTCTTGAATTTATTATCTAATTACTACTACTTCATCGCAATTATATAATGCAAGTATGTACATATAATTAAAGGCGTTAATATATAGGTACACATGAAGATTTTATTCAGGAACAATTTGCGACGCACGAGTACCGTTTAGGCATATATAAGTAAAATATAATATAAGACCGTAATAAGTCGTCATGTTGTATGAATCGGAATGCGGGAAAACAAAGAAGAATGAAAGGTTATCGCATGCAGCAGAGATGCGAATGTTAAGACGGATGAGTGGAGTTACAAAAATGGATAAAATTGGAAATGAATATATCAGGGGAAGTTTGAAAGTGATTAAGAAACTTAAAATTTATCGACTAGCCTGTTATGGCCATAAAATGCGAAGGGAATAATGCCATATAACAAGGAAAATGCTAGAAATGAGAGTGGATGGATGCAAAAGGAGAGGTAGACCAAAGAAAAGATGGATGGATTGTGTAAAAGCTGATATGGTAAAAAAGGTGTGAATGTTCAGATGATGACTAATAGAGGAGAGGACATTTTGTGTCGACTCCACATAGCTGGGATAAGGACAAGAAGAAGAAAGAAATGTGGATTTTACTTTCGAGCTACGGTACTAATTCTGAACTTGTAAAAATACAAATAAAGAGAAAAAAGCTTAATAGGATTGATGATAGGTTCTTGATTTTCTCTTCTTCGATTCTTAGTCATGAAAAGAGAGAGTTATCGAGAAACAAACAATGCATAAAGCGAGGTATTTCGTCTCATTCTTCAAATGAAGTATTTCTTTCTTTCTTTCATGGCTTTGCTGCTCAGTAGATTTACCTATCTATTTGGCTACGTGAAATCTTTGCATGCAGCCGTGATTAATCAGTTTGAAGACTGTAACGTTTTAAAACAATTAAAACTATTAACATTTTTACATACACAAACGTAATATTTTTAATTAAACTTCTTACACTTCTCAAGTGTTACAAGTTCTCTTTTTTCACTGCTTTTTTCTTTTATATACATTCTTTATATATTTATATATCTACATCTTTATCAGTCCACTTTCATTTCTAGCTATCTCTTTGTCACATGGCATTTTTCCCTTGGCATTATATGACTTTACAATAGTCGGTTTGTTTTTATTAAACGTGGTCATCAAATATCAACTACTGTCATTAATATGTACTGTCTAGATAATTGGACAGTAGAAGTCGAATCACCTCTTGATGTCATACTCGTTATAGCCAAACATCATAAGGCTATCTTGATGCATCCCTCACAATAACAATGTTATGTGATAGTCAAATGACTATAAATATAGTCATTGTTATTTAATACAATATAAATGACGGTAATTTTATTTACTAGGTTATGTTGTTATCCACAGTAAGTATGTATTATAAGTATGTAGTAGTATATATATTATAAATGCGAAAGTGTGTCTGTTACGTTTTACGCCTAAACCGCTGAAACAATTTTGATACATTTTGGTAAAAAGATAGATTGGACCTTGGAGAAGGAATAGGATTATTGTTACGAAAATGAAACTTGAAGGGGGTAAAATAGATATGAACGTAATTAAGTTCTATTTTTTTATAGCAGAATGACGTTTGCTGGATCAGCTAGTTTCTTTATAAATGGACGGTTTTGAATCCGAGTATGTGTAGTAAAACGGCAACCTCCGTGACATATGGTTTGTTTGAGTGTTTATGTACATTATATATTAATTTACATAAGAAAGGATACAGCTGACTAGTATCCATAAAACAAGCGCTCTGCTGCTTATTTTAGATGGCGCTATGTAAATTTTCTATGGATATATAATTATTTTATTACAATATTATTATTAAAAGTAATGATATATGTATAAACAAATATGTTTGAGTTATATGCTTCTTAATAATAATAATATTTTGTGACAATTCACACAGCGTCATCTAGTCCCAAACTAAGTAGCACTTGTATTATGGGCCCTAGACAACTGATATACTACTTATATACTTTTTTTTTGTAAATAAATACATATTATACATAAACACCCAGACGCGAGACGGGAATCGAACCCGTGACCTCCGCAAGCGTACCGAAGTACGTTATCCGTTACGCCACCGAGGTCGTCGTGTATCCGTCGCCTTATTTTACAAGTAAAATACTCGTAAAGTTGTTACTTTAGTTAAGTTAATCGAGGTAATTATATTGAATTTTTATTTACAAAATAATGTACAAATAATAAAGAAAAATTGTAAAGTGTTAAAAAAAGTTACAAAAATAATCAAAACCAATCTTTCAACACAAGTAATACTCGTATTCTTTATATACTTTATCAAGTTATCAAAAAATAATCCCTTCGATACACCAAGGGTTGTCGTAACATATCCTTAGGGTCAAGAATAACTTACAACACTATCAGACCTGCCCTTTGAGGTACCTTTGTGATAACGAGGCTTATAGGCGTACCCTGCCATTTCAGCACATTACTGAAAATTGGCTCGTCGACGATCCAAAGAAATAGAACACTGCTGAAACGGACTTACGTAATGCTCAAACTTATTATATTATTAGGTACATGGAGTTCAGTGGAATCATACTCTGGGAGCAATCTAGAAGTGCTTGTTTCTTAGCTTACTCAGTTTTTCTCGCTCAATTTGCATCATCATCATCATCATCTAAGCGTTATCCCGGTTGCATCCTAAACTTTCGTTTCGGTGCCCGGGGTCCGCTTTCCGACTTTTTCTACTCCACTTCGCACGGTCTTCAGCATCCCTGTTATTGAGCCCATTGGCACGCATATCACCCCTTACGACGTCAAGCCAGCACTTTTTGGGTCTACCCCTCCTGCCGGGGCCCGGCGGAGGCGGCATGGCCAGACATTTGTTTCCCACGTAATCATCCGGTTGCCGTAAAACGTGGCCGTACCAACGGAGCCGACACTCCTGCAGTTTATCCGCAATGTCACGGACATGAAGACTGCCGCGAATGCGGGAGTTCCTAACGCGGTCCTTCCGCGTCACTCCACACATCCACCGCAGCATATTCATCTCCGTGACACGCAGTTCTTGCCTGTGTCGCTCTAGCACCGGCCACGCTTCACATCCGTATAAAAGGACAGGCCTAATGATGGTCTTATAGACCTGTCCCTTCAACTTTACCGGCATCTTGGGGTCACAAATGACACCAGTTACCTCACGCCATTTGGCCCACGCGGCAGCAATGCGTGCCTTGACGTCACAATCGATGTCACCAGACGCATGAAACACAGATCCCAGGTATTTCACTTGGTCCGTGCGCTCGACCGTGTCGCCGCCTATGCGTACGGGTGTGGGATCTGTGGAGTTACAGGCCAAGTACTCGGTCTTCGCGACATTGAGCTTCAGACCACCGTTCTCAAGCGACTCCTTCCACGCCTTCACACGTCGCACCAGCCTACCCCTGTCTGAGTCTGCCAGCGCGATATCATCAGCATACATAAGCAGCCACGGGGGCTGCTCATGTGAGTTTCTGATGCTGTCTGACAATACGTCTAATACCACGCTAAACAGAAACGGACTAAGGACGGATCCTTGGTGCACCCCGACGGTGATGGCGAAAGGTTTTGTGTCGCCAACAGCGGTCCGAACTACAGAATCGGAGTCACGGTACATGTCTTGGATGATGTCAATATAGGCCCCTGGAACCCTTTTAGATCGCAATGCCCACCAGATTATCGCGCGAGGAATACAGTCAAAGGCCTTCTGCAAGTCAAGAAACAGGCAATGCAGAGGCGTATTCTTCATCCTGTATTTCTCCGCGACAGTCCTTAGGGCAAAAATCGGATCCATAGTCCCATGACCAGGGCGAAACCCATACTGACATCCCGAGACAGTGCACTCCTGCCGAATCCGAGAGTCGATAACCCTCTCGAGGAGCTTCATGGTGTGGGACATGACCTTAATCCCCCTGTAATTACCGCACTCCTGCACCGACCCCTTGCCTTTGAAGACTGGAGTAATGATACTCAGTCTCCATTGGCTCGGGATCGTACCGGTGAGGAGTGTCCGGTTAAAGAGGTCGGTTAAGATGCCCACACCACGAGAGCCCATCGCCTTCCAGGCTTCGATGGGGACTCCATCGGATCCAACAGCTTTCCGATTCTTCATGCGGCGAAGACAATTCTGGACCTCTGCAGGCGTTACCAGTGGCACTAGTCCTTGATTCGGAGGAAGATCTGGCGGCTGCACCTCTTTGTGCTGCGTGTTCAGCAGCTCGTGGAAATATGAGCGCCATCTCTCCTTCACCGCGAGGTCCTCGCATAGCAGGTTGCCCACAGTGTCTTTTACACAGCGGCACTTGGAAATATCCTGTGCCGCTTTGACCCTGGAGCGCGCCAACTTATAAATGAGCTTCTGCCCCTCAGACGATTCCAACTTGTCGTATAGTGGTTGTAAGTGGTCTCGTCTGGCTCTGGCTACAGCTCTCTTAGTGGCGCGCTTGGCAGACCTATATGCGTCGCGATCTTCAGGAGATCTGGACGCTTGCCACTTCTTAAAGAGGGCTTTCTTCGCTCTAGTCTCCCTCTGGACTGTGTCGTTCCACCACCAAGTCTCCTTGTCACATTTGCGCCCACCCTTAGACACACCAAGCACCTCCCTCGCCGACCCAAGGATAGCCGCCTGAATCCTGTCCCAGTAAACTTGAACCGGTTCGCCCTCACCACCGGCGCACTTGTCGCCGATGGAAGAGGCGAGCTCCTGGGACTTGACTTCATCGAGCAGCCACCACCTGATTCGACGCTGAAGGCGATCGACACGTTTGCCTTTGGGCTTCACGCAGAGGTCCATGACAAGAAGACGGTGTTGTGCAGTGAGACTCTCACCGGGTATGACCTTGCAGTTGGCTACTTTGCTGATGTGGTGTCTCCTAGTGAGTAGGAAGTCGATTTGGGTAGCATTCCTCCCGCTCTTGTAGGTGATGAGATGCTCGTGTCTCTTTTTGAAATACGTGTTCACGATGGCAAGGTCGGCAGCCGCACACGTATTGAGGATATCCTCCCCTTCCGCGTTGCGGTTACCATACCCAAATCCACCGTGAACACGCTCAAATTCCCCACATTCATCACCCCCATGACCGTTTAGATCACCGCCCAAAACGATCCCATGTGACAATGGAATCCCACGAAGCACTTCTCCGAGTAGGTTCCAAAACGCTATCTTGTCGGCGTCGCTACAACCGGCCTGTGGCGCGTAGGCGCTTATCAAGTGGGTGACTACCCCACCAACAAGCACCCTCACAACCATAAGCCGATCGCTACAGCGCTTCACCTCTAAAATGTCGTCCTGGAGCTCCTCCGAGAGCACTATGGCGACCCCATTTTCCCCACCAGGTGCACCCGTGTAGATCAGTTTGTAGCCATTCCCAATGAACCGGGATCTGCTGGCCTTCCACCGAGTCTCCTGCAGGAACGCCACGGCCACCCTCCGCCTGGAGAGTACATCGGCCAACTCTCTCGCGCGTCCAGTCAGCGTGCCAATATTCCAAGTTGCGAAGCGGAGTTTCCTTTTGGATGGGGCTAGTGTCTTTAGCCGTGCTCGCCCACGGCACGGCAGCCCTAGTCCACTTGTCACAGGAGTCGGGCGAAGTTCCTGCGCGTCGTTTTGCGGCGACGCCCTATCCGTGACAATTCCCTTTCTTGTTACGACCATTTTGTTTGGCTAGGTTTTGGTTTTTACGGGAGCGACTGCCGTCTGACCTCCCAACCCCTAGAGGAAAACCGAGAGGTGCACTTCCTTTGCCGCATGCAAGCTGGCAAAGGAGTAGTCCATCAGTCGCCTTTTACGACTCCCTTGGTATGACCTGGGGTGACCCTATTCTTTTCACTGGCCGGGGTCACACGGCTATCTCGCTCAATTTGCATATTAAAGCATAATTGACATCTACCGACGGTGAAGAAAAACATCGCGAAGAATTCTGTAAACAGAGATCACCGGTGTGTGTAACCCGTCAATGCGCCTTGGAGAAGCATAGCGGTAGTATTCCGTTCCCTCTAGAAGGAGGTCCGATGGTGAAAGACCCAGGTGGGCATCGATTAGACATCTAGTCAAGTAATCCAGAGCCTATATTTTAAGCCAATGCGACTTCGAGTACAGCTCTTGTATGTGTTCTGTGTGTGTGTTAGTTACGGTACTGATATATCAACTGGTAACACGATAGCTTTAAGAGCTACGCATATAAATCAATTTCCTTATTTTCTTCAAATTCGGAAATATCCTTTAAGACATCATTATTTGGTGTGATCAGTCTTTCCCTGTATAACGGTTCATTATCTTTTTACTAAAGTCAAGCTCTCAACAATCTGTTATCGGAAGGTCACATTGCTCGACGACAGCTGGATAACTTGGATAAGCTGATCGTGACGGGCAAGGTGTAAGGAAAGCGACCCCGTGGCCGATTACCCAGCCGCTGGTGTGACCATGTAACCGCCCTCACTGGACTTCCAATAGCAACCGCTATTCGAGAAGCTGAGAACTAAACAAGCCACGATTGATTTTCAAGGACACGACCTTCAGCAATGAAGAACTCGATAAAGAAGAAGTCTTTTTATTTCTGAGAACATCCGACAGGTTGACGGCCCACTTTTACTACTAGTAAACAGTTACCGTCGCCTATGGATGTTTGCAACGTCATCGCTAATACAATTCCGTCCGCGTATGGGAACTGGAATTTGGGTTGTGCCGGAATACAATACAAGTTTGACATATTTAGGAATCAGGTTGCTATTTAGACGGGTTTAGAGACCTACCACCTAGATAGGGTTTTTGTTGACAAACCGCCCCCGGCCGCAGGGGTTAGTAAGCTAAATCCGCCCCGCACGGAGAAAATTGCATTGTTATGTAGTATTAACAGAAGGGTAAACCAATTCGAGTTACGAAAATTGATTTTCGTACACAATAACGAAGAAGTGGGACGAGAACGCAATTAAAACTTTCATTTTCAATTTATCAGTGCATCGTAATACTTATTAAATACAGCATTCTTTGTGTTACATCATCACATCTATACAAAATAAATAAAATTGGAGAGTCTGTTTGTAATATTAAAATAACCGCTTTTTACTAAGTGCATTAGGACGTATACACAGTACATATACCAAAACAACATTTTTTGCAATTTTTGTCTGTCTGTCTGTTTGTTCCGGCTAATCTTTGAAATGGCTGCACCGATTCTGACGGGACTTTGACTGGCAGATAGCTGATGTATCAAGGAGTAACTTAGGCTATTTTTATTTTAGAAAAAAAAAATAGATTTTGTTAAAAATGATAAGTATTGGAAATTATAACCAATTTAAGTTGACCTCAGATTTATATCATCAATCATATAAAATAGGGTTTAGCTTAGACTGGACTTTCTAGGTTCGAACGCAGTTTGTATATTTCATTTATTTATATTTTAGGATTTATAGGGTTTGTAATCCAAAATAAAGCATAAGATATATCCAAAAAATGCTGCCCAAAGTCACTATTCCACGCGGACGGAGTCGCGGGCACAACTAGTCTATACTACTATTATAAAGAGGAAAGATTTGATTGTTTGTTTGTTTGTTTGTTTGTTTGTTTGTTTGTTTGTTTGTTTGTTTGTTTGTTTGCTTTGAATAGGCTCCGAAACTACTGACCCGATTTAAAAAATTCTTTCATTGTTGGGAAGCTACACTATCCCCGGGTGACATAGGCTATATTATATTTTCAAAAAAATTAGGGATCCTTACTAAAACTCTAATAATGTAACCCAAAGTGTAAAAAAATTACCTAAAATATTATTTAAATTGCGTGCGTTGCGAAAACTATTGATGATAGAATAAAATAATGTACTACAACTTTGCAGAACACATCATTATTTACAAAAAGTGTCGCGACAGCATATGTCTAACTATTATAGTTATGCCACAATAAGTGTTCTTTTATTTTAAAAATTTAATTGAAATGCCGCCCCTAGAAAAGACTCTTTATTTGGATCTTGGTATTAATCCTTATCAAAATAAATTACTTCATATTCAAAACTGTTTCAATACCTTTATATAACTTTTTGAATTATTCAATTCGGATATTCCATTCGAAAGATATCACGAGTTTAAAAATGTAAGTATTAGAAAAATGTTGCGTGATAACCGCTCACCCTGTTCGGCTAGCTAAGCAGCACCTTATGCAATGTAGGCGTGCGTCACTAGGGTTTTTACAAAAATTAGAATACTTATTAAAAAATAACGAAAAATAAATAAAAAGTAATAGCAAAAAAAATCATTAAAATAAAAGCTCATAGAAATAATAATATTCAAACTTTCTTTATAATTTTATTTTTTTAGTAACCTGATGCAAATAGAAGGGTTTGCCCTCAGGGGCGCTCCTCTGTCCGAGGAGTGCATGGGTGTGCGTACCCGAGGTGCCCGAGCATCCGTCGCTTCACTCCCCTCTCCGTTCGAGGTGACAGAGTCCTACCTTTCTTTCCGTCTATCTCTTACATCCTTTCCAACTTAGCTCTCTGTTCGTGGCATGGTCCCCGATGGGATGGTTGCGAATACTGATTGGGGTCCCGGGTTCTACCATGGGACCTGATTTGGTAGTCAAAACCATGCCTATTTCGACTGCGCCTGCACAGAGAGTGTTCCCGGGGCGGGAATTGCATCCTCGCTGTCGGTTGGTCTTGCTGGGCCGGCTACGACGTCAAGCGACTCTGCTTTTTCTGGAGTGTCGTCTGGTAGTCGTACACACGCCTAACTAGCACGCAACGGGGATGCGAGTCCCGTCCGGAATTGGCCGCGGACCTGTCGCTCCCGGCCCTGGTTCCGTCCATGGTCGGGGGCGATCCTGGATGGACGGCCGTCGCCTCCTTTTGCGAGGCAGTAGTGTCTGCAAGGGAGGCGGCGGAACGGGAGCAGGAGTCCGCCACCGCACTCCCCTCCCGCCAACGTAGGCCGCGTCGTCGGCGCCGGAGGGCGGGCAACGATCTCCGGCCGCCGTAGAAAGCGGCCGCGGGCGGCCCCTCGGGGGAGGATCCGCCGCCCGCACTATTGCCGTGAGGGAAAAGGCCGCGTGCTGTTCCGCAGCCCCCCTCAACTCATAGAGTTGTTACAAGAGAGCGCCGGGGGGACGAAAGCCTGACCCCTTGGCGCCAGCACTTTAGAAGGGGCCCGCTTTAAGACAAAGCGTGGGCCGGCGTCGGCCCGGGCCACGAGATCGGCAGGCCATATATCCGTGGGCCCGGGCGTAGGCGATAGGAGAACAGCGGGGTTTTTAGTGGGTAGTCGGATGGTCGAACATCTTTTCCGGAGTCCCTTATATCCCTCGGTCCCTCCGGGCCGGGGGAACCCGTCAAGAGAGGTTTTTCCCCGAGATCGAAAAAAAATAGAAGGGTTTAATTTTTTGGTAAATACCCATGCGAAGCTGGGACGGGCTGCTAGTGTAAAATAAAACCCATTCACACGGTTTAAGGTATTTTATTTAACAGCTGCATGGCATTGACAGAGAAGAGAGCGTTCTCTCTAACATTTTAAACGGTCCACGGGCTTTCTCACGGGGTTTTTTTACAGTTAATTAGAATATTTAGACAGCGCCATCTAGTCCCAAAGTAGGACTTGTGTTATGGGTATTAGACAACTAATCTTCTTCTTTTCTGTCGTAACCTCATGACCGAGGGACGGGACTGTGGTGCGTATTCCTCGCCATCAGCTCCCTGCAGACACTTCTGTCTTGCGTCATCCTGGTGGCGGTTTGATGGGTGGCTCCCGTAGCGTCCTGAATCGTGTGTGTCCAACATGTAGGAGCATAACTAATATACTACTATATATTTTTCTTTTGTGATTTGAATCCGTGACCTCCGCAAGCGTGCATTAGCCGCTACGCCACGGAGGTCGTCAATTATAGCGTCAATCAGTTAATTTATTATTTGCGATTAATGGGAAAGAGATACTTAGTTACTTTGTGGCCTTAATGTTTTTTGTAGTTTTTTTATTAATGTAATAACAAATTGAATATTTGAAACATATTAAAAGGTCTCTCTTCTACCTTTGGTGTACCTCAAGACTGAAGGTCGAGTTTGAGTAGAAAGTTATTTTAAATGATTTTTATCCATGTATGGGCATAGTAAGAATTCTGACTCCTGCAGCCAGGGACGGCATGTTATAAAAGGCGACAAATTAACACTTGTGTTGTGTTCCAGCATATATAACCCAGGTTTCAGTTCCTTTGCGAGGCTAACAGCGTGTTGGCATTGCCTCCGGTGATACAAACATGTATAGGCGACGGTGACCCTAGGCGGTGTATTAGTAACTGGTGGGCCGTTTTTCAGTCTGACGATCTCAGCTATAAAAAAAATTTCAAGAACCTGGCAACGTTATTAAATCGCTCACTACGATTAATTGACGTGAACATTAAATTAGTGATCGTTGAGAAGCCTTCGAATTCTTCATTATATGTTTATTTATATACTGGAAATGAAAAATTATGTGACTAGGTTAAGAAATATAGAAACAAGCTTCTTTATAAGCTGAAGGTGTTTCTTCAACATATGGTTCAAGCATATCACATTTATAATGTGAATAAAAGCTGTTAAAAAGTAGTAAATCATTTGAAGCCTTGGGCTTTTCTGATTTAATTCATCTAACCTAACATTTAATAATCACCTAATTCTCTTTTTACACGATAGATACGTTCCCAAAAATTTCGTGTAAAAGGAGATAGTATTTAAAAACGAATACATAATTCTGTATCTACCCACAGATGTATTGAGGGCCTTTTCATCCACTTATTGTCTTGAGCATCATTTTAAATTAATGTTAATTGATTGATATACTGCTAACACCCGACCCTTATAAACGAGAGCCAATAAATCGTGGACCTGTGATTTTCCAGACCACGTCTTAACCTCTGACTTGTAGTAATTCTTGCCAAAGGTACTTGGGACTGCGAAACGGGTACTAAATTGCGGTCAGCGAAGACAATAACAGAGGCAGTTATTTGGTTTTCTCATGCATAAAATTTAGATTTGTCAATCATAAGTATGTTTTTACTACGTTCTCTGGATTATCTTGGCGTAATATAATAATAGTGTCACCACAACGCTTTTCCAGAAAGTTCTGCACATATTGGGATAATTTACACAGCGCCATCTAGTCCCAAAGTATGCAGCAGGGCGCTAGTATTATGGGTACTGGACAGCTATCATTTTTTTTGTAAACAAATGGATATAATAAATCAACCCTCAAACTCAGTCGAAAGTGTGTTAGCCATCTCCACTTTTGCTATAAACAATAAGTAAATGGTACGTTTCCGTTCATACTTAGGAGGTCGGGCGGATTCGATGGCAGTGGTTTCCGGAAAGCCACATCTTATGCATTTTGGTAAAGAACAGTCTCTATAGGGTTACTTACACCTCGTGTATCGTCACCTTCACCTTCAGTACGTGACAAGTGTGTTAAAACATTGAAATATTTATTTCAGAAAAACTACTTAAGAGCTGCGTGACAGTGGGATTGAACAGACGCCCTCTTATTTCACTTCGAGAGCACAAGACGTCTTGATTAGTCGCATAAATGATGACAAATAAGTTGTTTAATTTAGAGCGTAAAGTTTTGGGTAGTATTTGGTTAAAATCGCAATTTTGACCTTACAATATTAATAATGTGCAATTTGTTTGATGTATTGCGTAATTTAAAATTTTGTTATACTCCGGCAAATGGCGGCAATACATAAGATTAAGTGCCAACATAAAACTAATTTTATTGACACATAAATATTACGAAAATGACAACTTAAACTTCAAACACAATTTTTGGCCTAGATTTCTTGAAGACAATGTCTTTTATACTTGGCATTAGTGTTTTTAAATATTTTGTTTCAATATGGCCTCACTTGTGATAATAGATTCGCGCGATTCGCCGATGATTGCGCCTACTTCTCCACGGCGCCGCAAGTGGACACCTGCATCAGAAGAGTACAGCGCGTACTGGACCTGCTACCGGAATGGCTGGACAAGTGGAGATTGTCCGTCAACGTCGAGAAGACGCAAGCCATTCTGGTCACCCACAGGATGCCAAAGAAGTCGCAGCTCAAGCTTCGGGGGAAAAAGGTAGAGTGGAGAAACACGGCTAAATATCTCGGGGTGTGGATCGACAGGACGTTGAGCATGACCACCCAGGTGCGTCACGCTATTGCGCAGACGTGCCGTGCGCGAGGAAGGCTCCGTCCCGTCTTCCAGTCGAATCTACCCCTGAGAACAAAGGTCCGACTATACAAAACCTACCTACGCCCGAGGCTCACATACGCAGCCCCAGCTTGGTATGCGCTGTGCTCCGCTAGCTAGCGAAAGAAGCTACAGACGCAGTAGAACCGCACGCTCAGGATCAGCACCGGAGCCGGGTGGTTCGTGCGCAACGACGTTATCGCCAGGGATGTGGGAATACCCAGTGTCGAAGAGTTCGTGGCCAGAATGGCGCGGCGGATGTTCCACCGCGCCGACACCGGCAGACACGTTCATCTCCACGGGATCGCCCCACTCCACGCGCGACCACCTGATCAGATTCACCCGTCTCATTGGAGAGCCACACCGAGGGAGCTGCTGCTGCCACAACCGACCACAGCGAACGACGGTTCGCGTTTGTCGCAAGAATTGGAGTCCATCACAAGCGAATAACAAAGCCGCTGATAGGCCACCTAAGCCGCTGAGAGGCCAACGAGCCACTCGCGGCTTCAACAACCCAGTCACCGGCGGGTTGTAGCCCGCCGAGTTGAAGCCGGGGTAAAGAGGGAAACCTCGAGGCCCCAACACCCGCAAGAAAGCGGACGAAATCAGTGAGCAAAATCTATTATAGCATTCGATAGCGCCATCCTTTATAAGGTATGTGTCAAAATTTCATAACTACCACGTGTTCTCAAGTTATTGTTGTTTATGTCAGGCAACTTTGGTGTCTTTGTCAAAAGATGAATAAAAAAAATTTCGTGTGTTGATCAAGGATTGTTTTTTGATCGAAAAAAAGCGAAAGGAGCAATAGAGTGGTTCATGAGCATTAATCGGCCTCTGCTCCAGGGAAATCAACCGTTTGCGTATGGTATAATGAATTTAAACGGGGTCGTAGCGACGTCAACGACGCTCAACGCAGTGGTCGCACAAGTACGACTGTTATTGAAGAAAACGTCAAAAAAATCCGCAGAATTGCTTTCACCGGCCGCAAAATGAAAGTCAGGGAGATGGCTGAGCTTTCAAAGTTATCATATGGTAGCGTCCTTACTATTTTACACGACAATTTGGGTATAAAAAAGCTCAACTCAAAGTGAGTGCCGCGTTTGTTAACACCGGATCATAAAAAACAACGAATCGACGATTCGGAGGCCTGTCTGAAGTTTTTCAACCATAACAAAGCGGATTTTTGCATGGGTATGTGACCATGAATGAAACCTGAATACACTATTACACTCCAGAGTCAAAGCGCTCGTCAGCTGAGTGGGTTGAGGCAGGTGCATCGAGCGTGCGAGGGAGGAGGACGCGGCGGCTCCACCGATTCGTCGGCGTAGGACGAATCGGGGAAGGAGACGCTATGCGCACCTCATCCCACCCTGAGAAGGGGTTGCCGGCCGCTCTCGAGCGGCCAGCCGGGAGCTCCGGGGGAGGCTCCCGGCGAAGGCAATGAGACGGAGGGTACCCTACCCCGACTGGACACTCCGTGTCTGGTCACCGGCAGGTCTAGTCTGACCGCCGGCAGCGGAAACTGTCACTCAGGGTACCCTCATTGGAGACGTCTGGCTGGGGGCCTAGCAGAGTAATGCCAAAAGGCGATCCTGCGAAGCCCCCTTTAAGGCCAAGAGTGACGACCGGGGTTTTTAGTGGGTAGGACCGGCGGCCTTGGCCCCCGGTCTGCCCGAGGGGAGTAGGCAGCCTCCTCGGGAGGTAATCCCACATACCCCACCGGCCTTCCCCCGGAGGCTGGTGGAAACTGTAACAGTTTTCCCCGGTATAAAAAAAAAAAGGTGGAAAGCAACCAAAGACACAACAATTGGCTGGCAAGGTTATGGTATCAGTATTCTGGGATGCGTATAGTATTTTGTTAATCGAATATCTTGAGAAAGGAAAAAGGTTCAATTCTGAACACTAAAAAAACCACTGTTCCACCAAGACAATGCACCATATCACAAATCAATGGCTACGATGGTCAAATTGCATGAATTGCACTTCGAATTGCTGCTCCACCCCCGTATTCGACAGATTTAGCCCCCAGCAACTACTGGCTGTTCGCAGACCTGAAAAGGATGCTCCGAGGAAAAAGATTTAGCACCAACGAGGAAGTCATTGCCGAAATTGAGGTCTATTTTGCGAGCAAAGATCAAGCGTTCTATAAACATGGTATCGATAAGTTAGAGAAGCGTTGGGCCGATTGTATGGCCTATTTCGGATATCTCAGAAATTATGTCGATGAATGGAAACGAATTTTGCGAAAATTTTTGTGTTTTTCTTACTTACTCCGGAAACTTTTTAATCAATGTGTTATGTATAAACACCCAGGCGCGAATCGAACCCGTTTGTGACTATGTAAGTCACAAGCGATTTTAGCGCACATTGTCTGTATCCACTGATACAAAAATAAAAAATCTGGTCCCAGGGCTTATGTCTCCAGAATCGAAAGGTGTGTGTGGTGCTCTGCCCACCCCTCAAATGAAATTGTTTGCTTTCATTAATAAATCTAATAAAAATTTCTCCGTAAAGAAACGGAGTAAGAATACTAACCCATGCGGCCGGAGTTGGCCTGTCGTAAAAGGCGACAAAACACCACCCTAACTATGTGGTAGGGCCCTAAGCCTTTCTGGATGGTAACCACCCTTGGTCTATAAGTATGCCGCCAAAATAACGATGTGTTGATATTGTGTTCCGGCATTAGTGACCCAGGTTCCTGAACTCCTATGGGAAAACAGCGTTTTCGCTGTGTCCCTAGCGTTGCAAAGATCCATAGGCGACGGTAACTGCTTACTATTAAGCGGGCCGTCAACCTGCCTGCTGTACCTTAGCAATAATAGAAAAAAATATATAATACAATCTGCAAGAAATTATTTACAGCTACACTGCGTCTACACATTTATACCTTTCTAAGCTATATCGTCACTATAGAGGAATTCGCGTATGAGGTGTAATAAATGTAAAATAGCGCGAGGAAATTATTTCTGCGATCTCAGACGGTGACTTAATATGTCTAGACGGAACACAAACATGCAAATATGGTGGTTGTCGCTACAACACGTCATCAACCCCTAATAGTTCGTATAAATAAATAAACTTTATGTCATAAGTATTTAATGATATTCTAGAAAGTTCGGCTTACTTTGGTTTCGTCATCATCATCATCATCCTAGCGTTACATTCTGGTTAAACCCAAACTTTTGCTTCAGTGCCTGGGTGCCTGCCCGCATTCAAACTTTTTCTTCTCCACTTCGCACGGTCTTCGGTGTCCCTGTGTTAGGCCCATTGGCACGTATATCACCTATTACGACGTCAAACCAGCACTCTCTAAGTCTATCTCTCCTGCCGTAGCCCAGCGAGCCGTAGGGCCTCCGGCCAATGAAAACAATAGGGCTATTTCAAACTTACCATTCCGTTTTCCTTTACAGGTTGGGAGATCGGACGGCAGTTGCCCCCATTTCCCTAAAATATGTCAAAACAAAGAAAAAAGACGTGTGGGACTCGGGACTACCGCGGTAAAGCTATTGCATAGCATTTTAATCAACTTATGCAATTATAATTATTTTTTTATTTATGCAGTAATTATTTTTTGTCTAAAGTATCGATGTTTTCTATCGATATTTTTTGGACAAGATATATCGATACTCGATAATAAAAAACTAAAACTATCAATGTTACGATATCGATGTTTTTATTATCGAGTATCGATATATCTTGTCCAAAAAATATCGATAGAAAACATCGATACTTTAGAAAAAAAAACCTCGATAGTTGAAATATCGATACATATCACCCATTCCTACCACACTCACCGCACGTGCGCCCCGTAAATATACATGTAGGTATATATGTATACATAGGTGTACATTCAAAAAGTGTAACTTGAATTAATATCAAAGAAAATAATAATTACTGCATAAATAAAAAATAAATAAATAATTATAATTGCGTAAGTTGATTAAAATGTTTTTCAATATCGCCCATCCCTACGTGGTTTCGTCCGCTTCTCTTCGTTGCGGGTGTTGGGGCCTCGAGGTGTCCCTCTTTACCCCGGCTTCATAAATATTATACATTTGTTCTGAAAATAATATACATTTGTTCTACATTACATCGCAAGTTTATCCGTGCAGGGGCGGAGAAAGAATACTAACCTCTGTGGCCGGAGTCGGCCTGTCGTAAAAGGCGACAAAACAACCCACCCTAGCTACGTGGTAGGGCCTCAAGCCCGTCTGGATGGCGACCACCTTTGGTCTTAAGTATGCCGCCATAATAATCTTGTGTTGTGTTCCGGAATTAGTGACCCAAGTTCCTGTACCCTTATGGGACAGCAGCGTGTTCGCGATGCCACTGGCATTGCAAACACCTATGGGCGACGGTCACTGCTAAATCCTAAGCGGGCCTGTCCGCTGTCCTACAGCAATAAAAAAAGTAACTATATGGTTTCTTAATATTCGAATTTAATATGTATTTTTACTATAACCTAATAATCACTGATAAAAATTATAAAAAAGGTAACGAATTTGAAACTTAATTATTCAGAGAAGTAAAAGTATAGCCAAATTTTTATCACCCTAATTGTCCTAAATTATGTTTACAATGATTGACAGCTGGCTTGTTTAGTTAATTAAAACGATTGCTGGCGAGGGCGGCGTTAAATGCATTCTTCGCTTACATAAATATACATTTTGTTATGATTTACTTTACAAATAATTTGAATTATAGCGACACAGGTGCAATTAAAATTTTTATATTTAACATAGTCTGGATAAAATAGAATTCAATCTGAGAGATAATAATACTTAGTCCAGCATGTCACATTTGACGTTAGGGAATTAAATTTTACATTTTCTAAGCGTTTGGAGTCCGGAGTCCGAAATAAAGCCTAAGTAACTGCTTTGAGTTGGAATATTTTACGCGCGCTCGTTCACACACATTCTAGTGTTATACTGATTATGGCCCCAAAGATATAACAGATGATAAACCTTTAATTTAAATAAAATTAGTTATATTTAGAGATGTATTATAATATATATAATTATAAATGTACTGCGACAATCCAGGTCACCATCTAGTCGTAAAGTGAGTAGCAGATCACTTGTGTAATGCGTACTAAACAACTGATATACTACTTTTATACTTTTGCAGAAACACCCAGACTTGAGACGGGCATAGAGCTCTTAACCCCTGCAAGCGTTCCGACGTGAAAGCCACGTAAATCGTCAATGAGGTGTGATTATGTGCTGTAACATGGGTTAATTTTAAATCAAGTTATAGTAGCTTATACCCTAAAATATTAAATCTATCTATTACATTAATTTATTATCCACTCGTCACACGAGATCTCTAAAACTAGATATCCGATTGACTTGAAATTTATTTTAGCAAAGTTACTCATTTCGCGATCTAAACGCTCACAATGAACTGATTTTACGGAAATCCTAACCAAAAGTTTATGTTCTTGTATATTTAAGGTGAACAATAGTTTTCATTCAACATGTTATTTTTAAAGGTATATGTGGCAGAACATCGTTTGCTGGGTTAGTTATTATATATAATAATCATTCAGACAAGTACAAATAACATGTTTAACCTCCTCTGAACACCCATGGCATATAAAAAGCACTTAATAAAAAGTTGCTTGGATATAAAAAGCGTTTGGTATACATTTTTTGCTATCCACTTCATGGCCAAGTTGGCATCACTATATGTTATCTATACAAATGCATTTGTAGCGTCTATTAGTAATAAGATAATAACAAATCTTTCTGAATTCATATAAAAACATAACGAATTTATAATAAAAATAACAACAAATAGATTATAAATCTGTGTTTCCCTTCTAATTATTTTGGCTAATCTCCGAAACAATTCAACCCATTTTGACGACATTTTCAATTGAATACGCCCACGCGCACTTACACGTGTAACATGTAAGCTAAACAGTCGAAACTACGAGTACCTACATCTAGAAATATTTCAACATTCATCGAAAAAACAATATAATTTAATATACTCGTACATAAATAATATTGAACGTGTTTCTTAAATATGTGATATTGGCTTTATAAACTTTTGTTAGATAATTCTAAGAAAATTAGATGTAATATTTCGATAAACCTCGACCTACAAAAGATTTACTAACGGTAAACGTTGGGTCTTGTATTCTCACCTGATTTTAAGTTCCTTTCATGTATATGACAGTAACAATTTTCTTTTCTTTTTTCAGACTTTTACCGCTACCATGGAGGAAAAGACCCAATTCCCAATTCCCTCGATAGGAGCTATGTAACCGTTTCCTCATTTCTGATCGTCGAAAACTCTATGTGGAATATTTTCAAACACAATATTAAACTAACAAGTTCATTTAATATATTTAACAGCTTTTCAAAAGTAAATAATATCCTACATCAACATTATTTCAACAAATCCCTTAGTAAGCAAAAATATAAATAACCCTGCCATTTAACTAAAGTTAGACTCCTGTTGTGTTTGATACTTTTATATCGATTCCAAGCTGTTGTGTATCTATTACAGAAATTTTCAGCGTACCACAAAATGGCGACCTACCTTTATTTTTCCTTCTTTTCCACAAAAGTAGAAAAAATAGATGATAATGAGATGAGATGGAAAAAAATTACGATCGTAAAGTTATCTTTTATTATGAGTAATATTATTTTGTTTACTGTGTGACACGAATATTAGAAGTGAAATCGACATCTACCATTACATCTAGGCGAAGGCCTCTGAATTAATGGACCATTATGTATCTATTTTGAAAGCAATAAAGTTTTAAATATGTATATTAATTGTTTAGCTATATTATAATTTGTGACGTTTTATGATTGTTGGTAATGCCATTATTGTTTCCGTCAAAATTAGTTTTTTTTCATGCATGAATGTTATTTCGAAGGTTATGGGAATTCTGCCACGGTAACCACCGGTAACAACTGTCGTAAGACAGGCGATGTATCATGCGAATCCTGGGGCGGAAACCATGTTTTTTATTGCAGTAGGACAGTGGACAGGCTGACAACCCACTTAATAGTTATCAATATCGTTACCTGTGGATGTTTGCGACGCCAGGGGCATCGCGAACACGCTGCTGTCCCTTAAGAGTATAGGAACTTGGGTCACTAATGCCGGAACACAACACAAGATTATTATGGCGGCATACTTAAGACCAAAGGTGGTCGCCATCCAGACGGCCTTGAAGCCCTACCACATATTACGTATACCACGTATAACGTACGATGTTGTTTGTCGCCTTTTACGACAGGCCGACCCCGGCCGCAGAGGTTAGTATTCGTTCTCCGCCCCTGCGCGGATAGTAAATATGGAAAGTAATACGGAAATTAAATAAAAAAATATATAATAAATTCGTATGTTAAATTAGTATAAGACTACATCCAGGTGATTGAGTCCAGTTACGTTACAACGCACTTTGGAACCAAGGGCTCACTATTTAGTCAGTACTAAAGGTTAATCAGTTCTACTTAGGATAGTTCATAAGGTGAAAACAGAGTGTGTCTAACATGAGCGCCCCTCCAGATTTTTCGTTTCTTGTTCTTTTGAAATATATTAAGACCCTGATGAAAGAAGATGTAGATATGCCATGTATTAGCATAAGGGTGCCTTTCCACCAGAGATGTGCTATGCAGCTATGCTGCGAAGATGTGAAATCTACGCTACGAAAATATGTGACCATTTCCACCAATACTAAGCTCTGTAGCTGTGCGAGGAAGATGCGCTATGAAGATGCGCAGCTCGAGCTATGCGATGTATCGATAGCATGTCTACTTTCAGCGACAAACGCGGGCAGACTGTAGGTACTCTACTCTGCACATAGCTACACCACTCGCCACGGCCATAGCAGGCATCCATAGCACGCATCCTTCCATATAAAAACATATCTTAGTTGAATCCGTTTCCACCAGTGCTAAGCTATGTGCACCAATGAATATGATTGGTGGATATCACACGCATCCATAGCAACGTAGCATAGCACATCTCTGGTGGAAAAGCACCCTAACGCTGGAAGACGGTACTAAGTTGCGGTGCATTTTATACTCGTAATATGATTATCAATGTGAAAGAATACATGGTGAGGAAACGTGCGTATCGAAATCTTCGCCGAAATCATTCGCGAAGCCGCTTTGGGCAAGCGTTGCAGGTATATTATCCGTTCTGTCTGATCTTCTCAGCAATAAAACAAAATTTTATTTAATTTTATATATTGTTTCTTCGAAGAGGAGGAACGATCCCAACACTCTGAAGTTATGAACTATTTACATCTTTAAAAATGTCAATAGTATCTATTGTTTAAAGTGTGGTAAAATTACTGCTTATATTTTCATAAACTTATCACGGATCGGTCGTTATAGGTACAAAGATACATTCCCAAAACTAAATATTAATCTCGTAGAGTAAACAATGTTCCCATCAACTGATTCAATATTACTTCCGCTGTAGCGAATATCGTTTTCAATTATATAATAATATGATTTAACAAAATTGGCTGTGTGGTTCCCGCTAAATATAATAATAATAGAGTTACTTCTTTACTTTTCTAAAGCATTATAAAAGGTTCTATCTACTTTTCGCGGCCCAAAGAAATATAATGGCATATTTAGCCTATTGTCAGCGGTACTTGTATCATAAGCAGGCAAAGATACAAAAATCTAAAATTATTGCTTCAGCTTCAACTGAGATGAGTGTCACAAATAGATAGTAAAAACTGTAATATAATAGAATATCAATCACCGTAGCACAACTGCTATCGCACGGCAGAGCACTCATTTCTCTACTACCCAATGCCCGGACGGAGGAATATACTTTCACGTGTCTCTTCGATTCGGACGGACTGATCAGGCCACGGTGACCTTGGCCAACTTCTTCAGTGTCAGCCGGGGTGTGTGGCTTACCCCGATGGCCTCTGGTACGTCGGAACACCAGCGTGAGTTACGGTTTCGTTCCCGTCCTCAGGTGAGTGTTTATGAATACCATTTGTTTACAAAAAAAATATATATAGCTATTATATCGTTTTCTAATACCCATAACACAAGTATTGGTGCTTTGGGTAGTCCCAAAGGTGCGGTGAAAATTTTCACAGTATATTTATAGTTACTGCTACGTATTAAAAATTGAAAAATAAACTTGTATTAATCTGCCCTCAAAAAGAAGAGTCAGAATGCTCTGCGAAATGCATCCCGTATCACATATTGCAAACTTAAAATGTAACATGATTAATATCATAGGAACAAGTCGTTATATTACAAAAATATATAAATTCAAACTAACTCAAGAACAACGTCAAAGAAAACCTTCGTACATCAAAGAAAAATAATATTTTATTAGTCCTACAATAAACAGGGACAGTCGCAAAGCCGAAAGGCCGACACGAGTATAATAAAAGGTTTATGAAAACCAATAACCTAGATCACGTATTGCACCAGTTTCATACGTCAATGCTTGGTCATATTAATTCTTTTATATCCTGAGTCAATGCTATAAAAATTATACTTTGCACTCTTGTGGTCAAATTAAAGACATTGGAAAATTTTGTTCCATTTATTTTCTAAGATTGTTTGGTCAAGAAAAGGATTTGTCAAGAGTTGATACAAAATATATGCAAAAAATATTCTCCGTGTCAAAACTTATAAAACATTTGAAAAAAAAATATTTTAATCCTTGTAGTAATTATAAAACACATTTCATAACTATTTAATAAATAATTTTGAAATGTGTATTTGTGATAAATAATTATCGTGACTTTTGATATACAAAATTTATTTACAGCACGGCTAGCTCAAAGGATTCGTAAGTAAACTAGAAAATATTTAAGAGATGTAAGATGCAAATAGTTTGTTTTAATCTGTGTGTTTCCGTCAATTCTAAGTTTATAAAAAAGCTCTATGATTCTGATAGTAGGGAATTAAATTACTCAAAAAAGTGTCAGTAATAAAAACTTAAGCATTTATAACTTCATGACTATGCTACGCATTATATTGTATAATGGTATTATGTGTATATGTATCTTATACATTTCTAAGTTTAAATTAGACAATTAACTGTCCAATAATTTATTTGATATTTTTATGATGCTTGTTTATTGCGCACTTTAATTATTAGGATCTTTCTAAGACTTCTTTTTCTTATACAAAGATATAAGAAAAAAAAAATTAAAAAAAAAAAAAAAAAAAATATATATATATATATATATATATATATATATATATATATATATATATATATATATATATATATATATATATATATATATATATATATATATATATATATATGTATTGGTTTAACTGTGATTTCAATCAGTCTCCATTGAAAAAGAATGCCAATATATAAACAAAATAATCAGCTTTCGGTCAGAACTTAGAAAAACAAACCACAAAACTTGGCATAGTACAAAACAATACGAGTTCCTAACAAAATCCCGTCAAGTTGATAACGAAGCGTGTCGGACCAAGTCGGGTAAACAGAGTTGATCATGACGAGATGTGGTGTTGAATTCTAAATGGGAGAGTTGCCAGTATTTGACCAATGATGTGTGATCACAAATTAAAATCTTACTTTACGAGCGAGAATTTCTCGTGAACCATGAGCTGCGAAATAATTCAATTTTTCCCCACTGTTCAATATTTTCCGCGGCTACATTCGGGTGTTAGTGTCATTAACAAAATAGGAATCGATTGGAAAACGGAATTTATTGGAAGAGTACAAAATATATTGGTTACTTCATGAAAATCTAATTTCAAATTTATTAAAATTTTACAAAAGCTCGACATTCATTTGCAGTTAAACTGTTCATCTGTGTATGAGAGTGAATTTTGACGTATTGTACGAATCTATTATATAGAAAAGAGTAGTATGGTAGGCTTTGTATCTCCACTTATATGCTGTCATGCTAGTACTAACTTTAGTAAAGTATTTAGAACAAATACTTCCAATATGTCTTGAATCTTGTTCCAAAAAAGTACGTATAATAAACGTTCGTTTCGTGAAAAAGAGATTCCAAAGAGCGCCATATATTTGCTGTTAAAATAGAATTATAATAATGGAATAACATCGGCAAGTTTGAACAGTGCACCAATCGTTACTAGGATGGCCGTTTGCACCCAAATCACGTATGGACCTTAATGCGACGAATTGGTGGGCACCCGGTTAAGTTTCGTGTTATGTTCTACTTACATGGTCACATCAGCTTGACCTACATTGTCTTGATAGTTTAACTTGATGATATTTCCGGGTTATCTGGAACCTCTAAAACTTCAATTACTTGTTAATTTTACCATTATGTAAAAAATAGTTAAGTTGCATGTTTTATTCCGCATATTTAAAAGCTTCTAATCAATGTCGGCATTCCAAGTATTTTTTTCTGTCTATAGGACCAATAGCGAATTTACTGAAACTTCTATGGTTAAGGGAATATACGAAATTGAATCTTAGTATAGTTGTTACAGTGCTGTCGTAATGTTAGGTAGTTTAAGTTAACCTAACCTTTTATTATTTTAAGTTATAGCACCTTAGGTCCTAAGCAGAAGAAATTCGATATTATCACTGGCCAACATTACTGCTGGGCCTCCGTTTTTATTTACGGCCTTTGTGTTAATATATTGTTTTAATATGTTCGTTCTATAAGCTTTTTTAAAAAAAAAGAAACAACAGACTGGCTGACGGCCCAATTAATATTAAGCAGTTACCGTCGCCTATGTTTGTTTGCGATTCTAGGGGCATCAAGCGAACTCACTGTCCAATAGGGGTACAGGAACTTGGATCACTAATGTCGATAAATATGTATATACTCACCCAAATATATGAATGGTACTGTTCTGCATGTGAGGTATGAAAAGAAAAAGTTTTACCCATTTTCCGACGCCCAACTGAATTGGGATGATCCGGTCCATGATATCCGGTTTTCATATTAAAACTCCTTACGCTATATACAATTGTTTTTCTTAGTTTTATATTTATAACCGAATAGTTATCGAGGTTGCTTCTGAAGCTTTTAGTTTGGAGACCGGTGTTCAGTATCGCAGAGCTAAATTTTAGAGCAAATTATACGTCATCGCTTAACGATGATTCTTGACCAATAAGACTCAAGGAAAAAGCTGGAATAGTGGCCAAAGGAGCAACGGCAGGCTTTTTGTACTATGCTAGGATAACTCTTCATTTTTTTTTACCAAGGAGACCTTATAATTTGGAACAGTTTGGTTTGAGTTATACCCAACCCTCAAAGGAAAATTCCAACAGTTTGATTCGGTTTGCCCGTTTTTTGCTGTGTATAAACAAGCGAAAGGAGTATTTCATTGGCACTACTTCTTATTTTTGACTAAGACTGTCCATTAATACGTGAACGTTGGTTGTATGGCGTGCCACTTCTCGCCCTTTATGCAGCTGACATTTCTAAATGTCGACTGCGAACGTGATGAGATTCGTAAACGATCCGCGAATATCTAGTTATTTTTGTAGGACATTTTAGTCGATTTGATTTACGTTTATGTGCCCCGCGACAGGCTGACGAACCACCTAATAATAAGCAATTACTGTCGCCTATGGACATTTGCGACGCTAGGGGCACCGCGAACACGCTGCAGTTCCATAGGGGTACAGGAACCTAGATCACTAATGCCGGAACACAACACAAGGCTATTAGGGCGGCATACTTCAGACCAAGGGTGGTTGCCATCCCGACTGGCATGGGGACCTACCGCCAAGCTAGGCCAATGCCGGCCGCAAGGCTAAAGTATTTATTGGGGTAGGATTAGTATACTTACTCCGCCCCTGCAAGGAGGAAAATTCTCCCATTTCTAATTTGTTTATGACCGTTCCCCCTATAAGTGAAAATCTATATGTCAGGGCTTTTTTTATAAACATACAATTGTGGGACACGTTCATCAATATCAGAAGAAACTATTGACAAATTGTAATTTGAGTAATCGAACCCACATACACGGAAACCCATCTCTTGTGTGTATATTAGATCCGTGCAGGGGCGGAGAAAGAATACTAACCTCTGTGGCCGAGGTCGGCCTGTCGTAAAAGGCGACAATACAACCCACCCTAGCTACGTGGTAGGGCCTCAAGCCCGTCTGGATGGCGACCATCTTTGGTCTTAAGTATGCCGCCATAATAACCTTGTGTTGTGTTCCGGCATTAGTGACCCAAGTTCCTGTACCTTTATGGGACAGCAGCGTGTTCGCGATGCCACTGGCGTTGCAAACACCCATAGGCAACGGTAACTGCTAAATTCTAAGCGGGCCGTCAGCCTGTCTGCTGTCCTACAGCATTAAAAAAAATATTAAATAAAGTAAACAATTATCAATGTCGGTTCAACCGATGATCGAATAGGGCGAAACCATTCCGAAGAGGTTGTAAATGGCGGTAAATTCTCTCACTCTTACTTTCTCCATAAGCTAACAGAGTTAAGAGACTAAGAGAGGGCAATTACTCCTGTAAAAACAATTTTAGATAAATCTACTCCATCTATTTTATTTTGCCTTATTGGTCACGAATATATAGGCACGAACACATAAAATATCCCTGTAATTTTTCAAGTTTGGTTTTTAGGGAAGCGATTGCCGTCCGATCTACCAAGCCAAAAAGGAAGCCTTGAGTTAGTGCCTCGTCAGTTATTCACCAGCCAGTAAGTATACTTTAAACAACAGGATTGTTCTTAAAAGAACTTAGTCGGACATACGTAAATGTTTAGGATGCATAAAAGCAGCAATAAATGTTAAAAATACAATCAATCAAGCTCCGATGAAAACTTAAATTCACCGCGGAAATTATAGTGATGATAAATTTGTATTGTTTATGGATGAACTTTAATGCAGAATGAAACTTATATATACGTTCGTAATGCATATGACATTGTAAATCAACATTAAAACGTAAAAATACCATTTCGAATGTGTTCGCATGTTATGAATGAATTATTCATAGATAGAAAGGTGTCGAATCCACGTGTGCGTTTCAATATTCAGTACTCAACCTTGTAAAGCGGGTGAGCCGATGTAGGGATTTAACATGCATTAGCACGAGCCCCTAGATACACAGTTGTGGAATTAGTTTCAGAATGGCACTGGTGTATTAAATGTTGTTTCTAAATTCTAATAAATTATTAATAGCTTTTAAAACAGTACATTTTTCGTAGTTTCCGGTCAGCACGCACTACAATCCGTTATTTTCAAATAAAGAACATACCTCACGCATATTGTTTTATATGCGTGTATATATATATATATATATATATATATATATATATATATATATATATATATATATATATATATATATATATATATATATATATATATATATATATATATATATATATATATATATATATATATATATACACACGAAGAGAACAGTCAAAAACCAGTAAAACCACAATAAGTAAAATAAATTACTACATTGACGCCAAAATGACTATAGACATTATAGAAATACTATGTAATTACTTGCTGTTTATTACAGAGTAAAATAGCGCGAAAAAAATGGCGGCTATATTTTACAGTAAGGTTATTGCCCTTAATACACGTTAATGAATATAATTAATGAAGCTACACAACTCTGAAATACACTTTTTAAATATTATTTTTTTTTTTTCTTAAAGCTAAAGCTGTCATCGTCTCAGACGACCAACGACAGCGACACCGGGCGGAAAAGGCATTCCGACCCCGTGGGAGCGGGGTCGATCAGCCGTGGCAGCGTGCTCGGTCACGCGCCTCCTGTGAGGCGCGCTCCCGGCTCGAACGCTGCATGGGGATAATTGATAGCAGCCACGAATGGCAAGAATACTATTAATTGGGGACTATAGACTTCACCGGTGAAGCCGATCCTATTCTAATCTACTACCGTTTCGGAGTGCTTATAGCTGGGGGAGAAGAAACGGCGAAAGAAACTCCCCCGCAACACATCTATTCTACGTGTATTTATGTACTGTGTGGGTTGTGTACGTCTACAGGCTATGGGGGGCGGAAGCCATCCCTAAACCTGTTTCGTCGGGCTGGTCCATGCCGGACTGGAGGGGATTGCGTCCGCGAGAGCATTCGCTTTAGCGTCCTAGAAATGGGGTCGCGTCTATCCGTGAGCACGTTACGCGGGCGACGTCGTGCGTGGGGTGCTCGGCGGTTGGGCGTGTAATTGACCGTCTCCACCACCAGTGGATTGGGATGGTGGGGAGCGAGACCGAAGAAGGATCGCGAAAGGGATACCATGTACTCCTTCACGGGAAGGAGCTCCAGGTCGCGGTGAAGGTCCGCGTTGCGCATGTAAAGTGGCGCTTGGACTGCCATGCGCAAGAACTTATTCTGCAGCCGCTGCATCGAGTTGATGTAGCATTTGCCGGCATGGGCGAAGACTACGCTCGAGTACGTCATGATCGGTCGGATGCAGGTTTTGTAAAGTGTCACCTTATTCCTAAGGGACATCTTACTCTTCCCGCATATCATTGGGTAGAGGCGACCGAGCACAAAGTGTGCTCTGTTCCTTACCGTCCTGATGTGTTTGCTGAAGTACAGGCCTCTATCTAAAGTGACTCCTAGGTATTTGACTTCGTCAACCCAAGGGATGACGCGGTCAAATAGATGTATGGGGACGAGAGACTGCCGCCTCGTGTGAGTCGGCCGACTCTCATTTTGAGTGCGGGGGCCGCGAGCGAACATGATCGCTGCGCTCTTGTCCGGATTCAACTCGATCCGCCAAGTGCGGAACCAGTTGCCCAGCGTCTCAACCGCCGTGTTGAGACGACTGCAGATCCGATATTGACTGATATCGGAAGTGAAGAGGGCGGTATCATCTGCGTATAAGGCGAGATGTACCTGTGGGGTACGGGGCATGTCGCTGGTGAACAGCGTGAAAAGTAGGGGGGACAGAGCCGAGCCCTGGGGGACTCCGGCTCTGATGGGGTGGAGAGATGAGCGCGTGCCCTCCACTCTGAAGCGGAAGCTCCGATCAAGGAGAAAGTCTCGTAAGATGAGCACGAGTCTATCCGGCACTCCCAGTTTGTACAGCTTGTAAATCAAGCCGTTGTGCCAGACCTTGTCGAAGGCTTTCGCCAGATCGAAGAAGACAGCACCCGTCTTCCAGGGTTTGGAGGCGCGATTGAAGTTCGCGAGCACGTGTTCCGTGATGCGGAGCACTTGCTGGGGGCACGAGTGTAGGGCTCGAAAGCCGAACTGCTCGTCGGGGATCAGCTTATTTTCATAAGCGAAGTCTCTGAGTCTGCTCAAGAGGAGGCGTTCGTACAGCTTGCCCAGCGCGCTGAGCAAGCTGATCGGACGGTAGCTGCAGGGTTTCGCAGCGGGCTTTCCTGGTTTTCGGATGCCGATGACGTCGGCTTCCTTCCAGGCGGAGGGAAAGGAGCAATTATCCATGGCGGCATTGAAGATGCTCACCAGAATCATCAACAGATGTATAGGGAGTAGCTTGAGCAGCTTGTTGGAGATGCCGTCGGCTCCGGGAGCTTTCCGGGGCCTGAGGCCTTTTATTAGGTCCTGTACCTCTTTTACCGTGACAGGTTCGAGTGAGTCTTCCGCGGGAAGAGAGGATCTCCGTTCGACCTCGGCGTCCACCTCGCGCAGGTGGGCCGGGTCGACGTGCGCGGTGTTGGGGGAGCATTGCTCCCTGAGACTCTCGGCGAGACACTCCGCCTTTTCGTCATCGTCAAACGCGACAGTGTTGTCGGGTTTTTCGAGAGGCGGCATGGACGAGAGGGATTCCGCTTTCAGCGATCTCGCCAACCTCCAGTATGCCTGGTGCGTTGGGGAGATCTCCGAGAGCAGGCTTTCCCAGCGTTGATTCCTGAGCTCCTGAATGCGGGCTTTCACTTCCCGATGAAGTGAACGAAAGGCGACTCGGTTTTCCTCTGATGGGAAGCTGTCATAGGCTCGGGCGGCGGCTCTCTTCCTCCTCAGCAGCTCCCTCGCGTCCCTCGGGAGCGCAAATCGGCCGTCCCCGCATGGGACTTGCCGAGTCGACTCCCGAACGACGTTTTGGAGGTGGCCAGTGAGGGCTTCGATCGCCCCTTCCATGTCCTGAATGGTCCTAATGGGGGCTGGGGCCTGCTCAGGGTCAGCGAGTCCTCCGCGTTGGAGTGAGTCCCTGACCCTGGACCAGTCGGTGATTGACTTGGTCTGAGGCGTCTGGTCTGGCGAAGGGCCTAGTTTAAGGACGACTGGGCGGTGATCCGAGTCGATGTCGTCTAGGGATTCGATTGAGCGGAACTGGAGGGACACGCCCTTCAGTAGCGCCAAATCGAGAACGTTGGGCGTGCCTCCGGTTGCCCGATTAAACGGGTACCGGGTGGGCGTAATGGGGGCTAGGATGCCGAAAAGCAACTCGTCAGAGTGACGAAGGAGGGTCCTGCCGTTAGGGTTGGAGCTGGAGCAGTTCCAGCTAGTATGTTTACAGTTTAGGTCGCCGGCGATGATAACCGACGGGCCTAGACTGAAGAGGGATGCAAGCTCCGCTTGAAGTAGCGGTCGCTTGCAAGAGAGATACGCGCAGACGATGACTATGGGCTGATGGCCTGTCATCGCTAATCTGCAGGCAGAAACTTCGAGATTGTCTAACGGAGGCGTATTTACTGGGGAACAGTGCAGCGACCTCTTGTAGTAGATGAGCGTGCCTCCCCAAGGGGCGGTACGCCTGTCGTTTCTAATGATCTTATAGTTGGCGATCTTAGGATCGCCAATGCTGGGTTTGAGAAGGGTCTCCTGCACGAGAAGAATGTCTATATTTTCTTCCTTCAGGAACTCATGAACCAACTCCCGTTGGTCACGCAGGCCGTTGGCGTTGTATGTAGCCAGAGTCAATGAGCGGGGTTTTTCCCTACTTGTGCAATCCATTAGGAATTAATGGGTTGCGGGACTGGCGAGGATCTGAAGCAGCTCCCCATGCTCTATGGCGATGAGGAGCTGGTCCTGTACAGACCTGGCCTGTCTTAGCTTATTCGCTAAGATCCTGACCTCCTGGAGGTCGAAAGGGAGCGACTTTGCGAACTTGGTCGCAAGTGCAAGGTCCTCTGCGGCAGAGGGGGACGCGGTGACCGGTGTCGCGGAGGTCACGACTGGGGCCGGTTTGGGAGCAGGCTTAGCTGTTGTGAAGCCAGCTATAGCCTGTCGAGGGGGTGGAAGGGTGGGGAGTCCTGTCCAGGCGTTGAACGCCGGGGCAGGAGCCGGCACATAGACCGGTTTGTGGGCGGCCGCTGGGCGTTTGCCCTTTGGGGGCTTGCCTTTGGGCTTAGGCTTGGGCTTAGGGGCGGCCGAGCACCCGCGGTAGTTCGCGGGATGCCCAGTCTTCCCACAAAGGACGCAGGCTGGTGGGTCGGGAGAGTCCCTGGTGCGGGTGCACTCCGCGGTGCCATGGTCCCCGAGGCACTTCACGCACCTGGGGCGGGACTGGCAATTGCGCGCCGAGTGCCCGTAGAGTTGGCACCGGTGGCATTGCCGGAGCGTGGATTTGTTGTGTGGGCTCTCGAAGATGAGCATTGAGAGCCCGCACACCGATCTGATGTTGAAAATTTCCTTGCCCTCTTTTGTGAGGTCAAGGATCGCGAGTACCATATTATATGGTTCTCGCGTGTTGCCGCGGTGCATCCGGTGCACCTCGTGAACGGGGAGGCCTTGGGAGCGAAGGTCCTCCAGGATTTCGGAAGTTTCGACTTCCTTGGGGAGTCCGCGGATGACCACGCGGAGACGTTTCTCCTCCTCGAGCGCATAGGTATAATACCCTATGCGGTGCTCCAGGAGGTATCGCGTGAGGGCGCGGTGGTCCTCAGGTGACTTCACGGTCACCCTGATACCGTGGTGAACGTCTCGTGCTTCCACGAGATGGATAGAATTACGCGGGAGGGCCGCATGAATATCCCTCCAGAGATGTTTATCTCTGATAATGAGGGGAGGAGGGGGGCGTACGCGACGCGGTGTTGGGGCCGTCGGCTCCGCTTGACGCGGCTCCTTGCTGGCCGGCGCAGCATCGGAGCCTGAGGTTGAAGAGGGGGCCTTGCGCCTCCTTTTGTTGGTGTGGACTCGGAAGCCCTCCGAGTCCACATTGGGGTCGACCTCCATGTCGGAGGACGACTCGGACGAGTCCGTGTCGCTCTCCGACACGGATGCCGTTTTTGGGGCGCGCTTTTTTTGGGCCTCGGGGCCCTTTCCTTCCGGTGAAGCCATAGACCCTGTAGCGAACGGGCTCATGAGAGCCTTCAAAGACTGCGCCGTTCCGTTGAGGACGGAGCCGGCGGGGGGGTGCGACGCGGGGGATCTCGCCGATCCACACGGGGCGGGTGCGGCGGGGGGACGCGGCGCGTTTGCTGCTGTCGGTACAGCAGCAATTGAGGATGTTGCCGGCGGCGCGGCGGCGTGCGCGTGACCGCGGGGCGTGGGCGCGGCGGGTGTAGAAAGCGCGGCGGCTCTGCGGAGCGCGGACGCGACGGAAGGGGGGGGCGCGGTTTCGGCCGGGGTACGCGGCTCTCGCGGGATCGCGGGGCGGGGTTACGTTGCCTCGCAACGCTCGCTTATGTGCCTCTGCAGCACCAAAAGGGTTTGGGGGTCGCTTCCCTGGACGAACTTTATCATCTCGGCCAGGGAGTATGGCGACGGGTGGTCCCTATTCCCGTCCATCCTCGGGTGGGACAGCCCGGGGATGTGCGCGAATGTGTTCAGTCCCTCTGCCGGGGTAGGCAGAGGGGTGAGTACTAGGGTGAGCTAAGGTGAGCTAAATATTATTTGAATTGAAACTTAATGTTTATTAAACACTAGCAGCCCGTCCCAGCTTCGCACGGGTATTTAACAAAAAATTAAAAATTAAACCCTTCTATTTTTTTTTCGGTCTCGGGGAAAAACCTCTCTTGACGGGTTATCCCGGCCCGGGGGGACCGAGGGATATAAGGGACTCCGGAAAAGATGTTCGACCCACTAAAAAACCCCGCTGTTCTTCTATCGTCTACGCCCGGGCCCACGGATATATGGCCTGCCGATAAAGCGGGCCCCTTCTAAAGTGCTGGCGCCAGGGGGTCAGGGTTTCGTCCCCCCGGCGCTCTCTTGTAACAACTCTAGGAGTTGAGGGAGGCTGTGGAACAGCACGCGGCCTTTTCCCTCGCGGCAATAGTGCGGGCGGCGGACCCTCCCCCGAGGGGCCGCCCGTGGCCGTTTTCTACGTCGGCCGGAGATCGTTGCCCGCCCTCCGGCGCCGACGACGCGGCCTACGTTGGCGGGAGGGGAGTGCGGTGGCGGACTCCCGCTCCCGTTCCGCCGCCTCCCTTGCAGACACTACTGCCTCGCAAAAGGAGGCGACGGCCGTCCATCCAGGATCGCCCCCGACCATGGACAGAACCAGGGCCGGGAGTGACAGGTCCGCGGCCAATTCCGGACGGGACTCGCATCCCCGTCGCGTGCTAGTCAGGCGTGGGTACGACTACCAGACGACACTCCAGAAAAAGCAGAGTCGCCTGACGTCGTAGCCGGCCCAGCAAGACCAACCGACAGCGAGGATGCAATTCCCGCCCCGGGAACACTCTGTGCAGGCGCAGTCGAAATAGGCATGGTTTCGACTACCAAATCAGGTCCTAGGGTAGAACCAGGGACCCCAATCAGTATTCGCAATCATCCCACCGGGGACCACGCCACGAACAGAGAGCTAAGTTGGAAAGGATGTAAGAGGTAGACGGAAAGAAAGGTAGGACTCTGTCGCCTCGAACGGAGAGGGGAGTGAAGCGACGGATGCTCGGGCACCTCGGGTACGCACACCCGTGCACTCCTCGGACAGACGAGCGCCCCTGAGGGCAAACCCTTCTATTTGCGTCAGGTTACAAAAAAAATAAAATTATAAAGAAAGTTTGAATATTATTATTTCTATGAGCTTTTATTTTAATGATTTTTTTTGTTATTACTTTTTATTTATTTTTCGTTATTTTTTAATAAGTATTCTAATTTTTGTAAAAACCCCAGTGACGCACGCCTACATTGCATAAGGTGCTGCCTAGCTAGCCGAACAGGGTGAGCGGCTACCACGCAACATTTTTCTAATACTTACATTTTTAAACTCGTGATATCTTTCGAATGGAATATCCGAATTGAATAATTCAAAAAGTTATATAAAGGTATTGAAACAGTTTTGAATATGAAGTAATTTATTTTGATAAGGATTAATACCAAGATCCAAATAAAGAGTCATTTCTAGGGGCGGCATTTCAATTAAATTTTTAAAATAAAAGAACACTTATTGTGGCATAACTATAATAGTTAGACATATGCTGTCGCGACACTTTTTGTAGATAATGATGTGTTCTGCAAAGTTGTAGTACATTATTTTATTCTATCATCAATAGTTTTCGCAACGCACGCGATTTAAATAATATTTTAGGTAATTTTTTTACACTTTGGGTTACATTATTGGAGTTTTAGTAAGGATCCCTAATTTTTTTGAAAATATAATATAGCCTATGTCACCCGGGGATAGTGTAGCTTCCTAACAATGAAAGAATTTTTTAAAACGGGTCAGTAGTTTCGGAGCCTATTCAAAGCAAACAAACAAACAAACAATCAAATCTTTCCTCTTTATAATAGTAGTATAGAAGTATAGATATGTAAACCTACTTTTCAGACAATGCCAAACATTTTAAACTTCTAATTTTTTAAATATCATAATTATCTAACAATTACAGTTTTCTTTTCTTCAATTAGTCTTCCCAGTAAGTGCCACATCAAAATTCCTGGAGGATGGTCAACTCTGACACGACGTATCTACCCCACGGCGACCGCTTTTCTGTGTTACAAGCCAGTGATGGCAAGCAGCGGCTGCGACATCATGCCAACTAATGCCAGAAGCCTCTCTGAGTCTTATTTAGGTTGCCGGATCTACTTTTGGTCATTGAGCTGTGACTCCATCTGATAGACTCCCATTTCCCAATAATAACTCCAGCCCTTCGCATCCCACTGCTGAGCTGGGACAGCATACCCATACCCGCCACGCCAGTCCTAGGCGTTTCCTCACGATGTTTTACTTAACCGTTGATATCACTACACAGCAATTATATTATGCATACTAGCTATGCCCGCGACTCCGTCCGCGTGGAATAGTGACTTTAGGCAGCATTTTTTGGATATATGAGGTCAACTTAAATTGGAAATTCAACCTACTAAGTCCAGCCTAAACTGAACCCTATTTCATATGATTGTTGATATAAATCTGAGGTTAACTTAAATTGGATTATAAAATTTCCGAAACTTATCATTTTTAACAAAAACAATTTTTTTCTAAAATAAAAATGGTCTAAGTTACTCCTTGGTACATCAGCTATCTGCAAGTGAGTCCCGTCAAAATCGGTGCAGCCATTTCAGAGATTAGCCGGAACAAACAGACAGACAGACAGACAGATAGACAGACAGACAAAAATTGTAAAAAATGTTGTTTTGGTATATGTACCGTGTATACATCCAAATGCACTCAGTAAAAAGCGGTTATTTTAATATTACAAACAGACCCTCCAATTTTATTTATTTGTATAGATGTATAAATTAGGCGAGAAATGCTGCCTTTTTTGATATCTGTGAACTAGCCAAATATTCATGTATTGTTTTCTGCGACCCCCTTAATAAGTTATGGGGTCCTTTTTTATTTTCAGACTCAGTCAGCTCCTATGCTTCAGGTCATCATTGATCTCTGATATATACTAGAGTTTAATGACCTAAGGGAGGTTTAGACTAGGTAATATTACCTATATATACAAACAAACAAACATTTATTTAGAACAAATAAACAAACATTCTGATACAAAAAAATAAATAAACAACCAAAAAAAGCATCATTATACCAGATGATGACAACGACAATGAAAGTAACGCTCGTTAATGATTATAAAAAATTTCCTCTCTATGAAAAGAAGAAGAAAAAATAGAATTTATTATAAATGTAGAAATGGTGATACGAGTCTGCGAAACTGATAAACAGATATATTTTTCTCGAACGTTACCCAAGATATCGACAAACGACTAGACGTCGCGTCGCCTAAGCTGAGAGCTAAGCCGTGTTTACTGGAGCCCGTGTAACATACATTTCCGTTAAATAAGTTAAAGGAAATTGACAACGTAAGACTCTATCTAACCTCGTTGAAGATTTCGTTTTAAAATAATATTATAAAAACCAATATGTTTAAGTTTTAATGAAAGATGATATTTTTATATTATGGAATACTCGATGAACACAGATCTGTAAAAAGTAAATAACAATCCCTACCTACTGCTGTTAAGGCTTCCCCTTAGAAAGGACGGAAAATGTACATATAATACGTACCATTTTGTTTTGATACATGAATGCCTTTATGATTTTGTGATTTTCTTTATTATTGTTAATATTGCAATGTCATTTTTGTAAATGTGTAACGCGCAATATAGTTAATGGTGCAAAGTGCAGGTTCATGAAACATTATATATCTCTATATATATAATATATCTATATATTTTCTCCTCTATGCAGAAAAAAAAATTAAATTATGAATAAAGTATATACCAATATACCATCTAATGTTACAGAAATAACAACCATATTGATCTTCGGTAAAAGCAGCCCTAAACGGTGTTCCTGGATGGACGGCCGTCGCCTCCTTCTGCGAGGCAGTCATGTCCGCAAAGGAGGCGGCGGAGCGGGAGCGGGAGTCGACTCCCCTCCCGCCAACGAAGGCCACGTCGGTGGCGCCGGAGGGCAACTAACGACCTCCGGCCGCCGTAAAAGCGGCCGCGGGCGGACCCTCGGGGGAGGACCCGCCGCCCGCACTATTGCCGCAAGGGTGAGGGCTGCGTGCTGTTCCTTAGCCCCCCTCAACTCCTAGAGTTATTACAGGAGAGCGCCGGGGGGATGAAAGCCTGACCTCCTGGTGCCAACCCTTAAGAAGGGGCCCGCCTTAAGACAAAGGGCGGGCCGGCGCCGGCCCGGGCCACGAGATCGGCAGGCCATATATCCGTAGGCCCGGGCGTAGGCGATAGGAGAACAGCGGGGTTTTTTAGTGGGTAGTCGGATGTTCGAACATCTTTCCCGGAGTCCCACATATTCCTCGGTCCCCCCGGGCCGGGGGAACCCGTCAAGAGTGGTTTTTCCCCGAGACCAAAAAAAAAAACCCTAAACGGTGTTTCTTACAGAAATCAGTTCTTTACATATTCTACGGGTGTATGGCACTAAGCCCTTTACCTGTTATGTAAAAGGCTTGTGATGGCTGCGTAATCTTTAGAAAATAAGAGTAAACCGGGATTATTGTAAACAAAGACTAAAAGATATTTTCTTCTGGAATTTAGTTGGTATTTTCAATATTATGTAAATGAGAACAACGATATTTAATACCCACATTATGTGAATTAATATTTATGATATACGAGTATAATAATTGTACCTGAAAAAATTAGTTGCTTGGAAGAAAGCGTGTATTATATTATTAAGTTGGTGACAAAAAAGTATTATATATCTATAATTGTGGCTGTTTTATTGGGTTTATGCTATCAAAAGAAAATGATAAGTCAGGGAAGAGCATAAACTAATATACATTCATTTTTAAAACGCTTTTATTAGCTTGGAATGTATCTATGTAACGGAATCTTTGAACGTGATTTTCACCCCTTTCAAAACGACTTAAAAACGGCTTGATTTGAAACTTTGCACACTTATCAAGGACAATGCAATAATCCGTATAGTTTGTATCAATACCTTATCAGGATCCTCAGCATTAATGAATTTTCGAACCAGTTCTCGTCCGATCACCGAAGTTAAGCACCGTCGAGCGCGGTCAGTACTTGGATGGGTGACCGCCTGGGAACACCGCGTGACTGTGGCTTTTTGTGCTTTACACGCTTTATTAACTTGACGCTTTATTAAATTATATTAACACACTTTTATGATATATTCATTCAAATTAAATGTGCAAAATAAATTATAGTTTAAAAAATCTAAAAAAACATGTTTTATAGAAAATCAAACTAAAACGTAAAAAAATAATTTTCAATAAATTTAAATAAGAATAGTGTGATTAACAAAAAAGTGAATTTTATTGTAAAAAAGCTAATAAAAGCGTTTTAAAAAAGAATTAATTTTTTTCATCATATCATTTCAGCCGGAAGACGCCCACTGCTGGACAAAGGCCTCCCCCAAAGATCTCCACGATGATCGGTCCTGCGCTGCCCTCATCCAACCTATTCCGGCGATCTTGACCAGATCATCGGTCCATCTTGTGGGGGGCCTACCAACATTGCGTCTTCCGGTACGCGGTCGCCATTCGAGGACTTTTCAATTTAGAATTTTTTTACAGGTTAGTAACTATAATAGTGAATAATAAAAAAATTAAAATCTTATTATAGTTATTTTATAGAAAGCCGGGAAATGTCGTAAAATCTTGTGATGAAATCGGGATTTCACCGCTTTGGTGATGACGAATTGAGATTTTTATTACTTGCTTAGTACTGCTAACGGAACGCAGAATCCATTTGAAACCTTTTAGAACCTTAGCAACAAGGTGGTTTGACTATATAGTACGCCGGTATACCATGCGAATAATCATTATAGAACTCGCCATACAGTCCCTATGCTTGTGTTATGGGTAATAGACGATTGATAATATAGACTATATATATTGTTACGTAAACACTCAGACCTCCTGATTAAGATGACTTCGTGATTGTCTGAGAAAAACTGATAAATCGTGCCATAGTGCCAAAATAATCAAGCACGTAACCTCTAGGTCTCCAGGAGTATATACCATACCACTGGACTACCACATAACTAATACTCAAAACTAATTCGGTATTTTCACACCAACACTTAGCAAGTGTATAAATACACATGATGTAGTGTATAATGCGTTATCATTATTATCAGTATCATTTTTAAATACTAATACTTGATAACGTTTGATCGTTTAACCGATATCAATGGCTTTTTGATAAACATGGCATAAATATATATTTTTAATATTGCTGTAGGACAGCAGACAAGCTGACGGCCCGCTTAGAATTTAGCCGTCGTCTATGGGTGTTTGCAAAGCCAGTGGCATCGCAAACACGCTGCTGTCCCATAATGGTACAGGACCTTGAGTCACTAATGCCAGAACATAACACAAAGTTATTATGGCGGCATACTTAAGACCAAAGGTGGTCGTCATCCAGACGGGATTGAGGCCCTATCACGTAGCTAGGGTGGGTTGTTTTGTCGCCTTTTACGACAGGCCGACCTTGGCCGCAGAGGTTCTTTCTCCGCTCCTGCACGGATAAAATATTTACAAATACCCGTTATTTTAGGTCATTGTTTGAAAACCATCCAATCTTCTCCCATTGAAATGGAACGATTGTATATATCTGGAACTTATCCTTTTTTGTCCGTGAGATGAAAACGCTTCAAGCAACACCACACCGCTTGGGAGCTCACGGCAAGGTAATGAAGCATTCCCGTGTAAACACTGGTGCACCCATTAAAATTACTCAGTGTTCCTCTACTGACCGACGCCCGAGACAAGGGATATGCTTTTGCGCGCCCCTACCGCGAAGTATTTAATGTTAGTTAATCAAACATACATCCAATGAGTTTGGTTCAACCAGTATTTAGTTAGTTTACGTAGTTAGTTTAAGTAGTAGACTACTTGAATTAAAACCTATCCCGAGACAGGAGCTCCTCATACGTTATAATTTAAAATATATCAGTACAAAAATATGATAACGTCACGATAAATCTACACAGCGATTATCGTCCAGTTTGAACAGCTGTCGATAAATCATATACAGATTGGCAGCAAATAGCCACAGTGAATTAGAAAGCAGTATTTTAGATCAATCATTACATTGAAAAAATTAACTATAAATCCTTGAAACCGTAAATTCCTACACTGCACACTAGAGTTGGTTAGTTTGTACCGTGTTTTATTATACGTAAATGTACGAAAAAGTCCCCTTGCGTGCAACACAGTTCATATAGTACAATAATAATAATACACTGCGAAGCACTGTCAGTTCTTTTTTTAGATTAGACACATTCGTAACTCACTACTGATGCTCTCTATATACAAAAACTACATTTCATAAGTATATAATTGTAGGTAATCCATAGAACTAAACCCTAAATCCAAGCATTATTCGTATAATTCAGTTCGCCTTGTCGCATCACCGAATTGCAATCTACTGGGCGTTCAATCCTCTGAAGCCTCTTTTTTCCTGTACGAAACACTTCTCGACGTTTGTGTTGCCTACTCTTCGGATTTAGAACGAGTTTACTACTGAGGTTTTTCCGTCTCAACGAGTTATGAAATTTCTTCGACGCCGGCAACGCATATTGCCTGTGTTGCAAATGTTCTAGGCGAAGTTGACCTGTTATCAGGTGGGCCGTTTGACTTTGTAAAATACTTAGATTAAGACCAAAGCGTAAACTTTAATCCTTTTCTATGGAAACATGAATACTGCAATCTTATCAACATATACTGTGTAATAACTATGTATAATATTGTTTAATTAAATTGCACGCTGGCTAACGTAATGGAACATTTGGAGTTCGTTCACCTTATAAGTGTATGATTCTTATTGTATTATGATAACAATTGAGAGTTGATTATTCTGTCACGAACAAGGCAGGACAGCGAAAGAGCGCAGAAATTAAAAAAGAATTATTGATTAAAATGGAATTGTCATGCCAGTTATTTATAAAAATTGTTGAATCATAAAATATTGCGGATGCTTTGCGGATTTTAAATATTATTCTCTCCGTACAGGGGCGGGGTAAGAATACTAACCCCTGAGGCCGGATTGGCCTGACGTGAAAGGCGTAAAACAACGCTACGTGGTAAGACTCCAAGCCCGTCTGGATGGTAACCACCCTTAGTCTATAAGTATACCGCCATAATAACCATGTGTTGTGTTCCGGCATTAGTGACCCTGGTTCCAGTATGAGATGTGTGATGTGATATGGAATAGCAACGTGTTCGCGGTAACCTTACTAGTGTCGCCAACATTTATAGGCGACGGTAACTCCGTCTAAAGTGGGCCGTAAGCCTATCTGCTGTTCCTCAGCGATAATAAATATATTAAATTTTGCGATTGTACTTGATAAAAGGTATTCCTTTCCGTTATAGCTAATATTACCCTAATTTTGTAAACGGCAATAATCATTTAAAGTTCAGTTCATTTTTTTTTTCAATATGCCCCTAGTGTCTTTTGAAGATACTTTTCATTGAAGAGTCATTTATACCACCGAAAAAAACATAAATGTTATTAAGGTAAGTTATTAAAACTTAATACAATGTTTGTAACTCATACCTTTTAGTATAACTTCCAAGAATATCCAAGCGCACTAAATATGGCAAAGTTATAAATAACATTATATTCAAACATTAACATATAACCCGTGAATCATCCATATATCCATATATGTCGGATGGAATTTGTACCTATAAAACTGATCTTGTTAAATTCTGGGAATAAAGTAAACCTAATGAGTAATAATAAATTGTAGTAATATAAATATCAAATCTGCTAGTATTTCAATAATGATCATAATTGATTAATACAGAATAATTGATACTTTCACTAATCTAACAAAGGGGCATGCCCATTTATGGCCAGTAAACGCCCAACAATATGGTTTTGTTAAAAAAAACATCATGTTTTATGATAATTAATCGCGGTGCTCATTTATCCAAAAAAGATTGCAACATATTATGTGCAAAAAAAGTATTGAATGATAAAAATGAAAGGACATCCGTAATTCATTGTTTTGTGGATAAAATATGCACTAAGCAGTGTTGCCAATTATGTACTAATTTCGTCAAAATTATAATCGATACTGTTTATGTTGTTCGATTTATAAGATGTGATTAATATAATTAATTCCAATATTATTCTTTGTTTATCCGATACTTATTATGATTTTATGTTATTTGAACAAGCAATTTATTTATCGCTAGGTGATTAACCATGACTTCTAATATAAAAAATCATAATAAATAAAGCTACTGCATAATTTAACTACTTTTCTTATCTTTAATTAAAAATTCATAGAAAAAGAAATGAAAAATTGAAATAATCATCTTTAGATAATAATCTTTGAAGCGCTTTAATTAATTCGCTCTATAATAAATTAATGATGAACGAACTAAAATCGATGTTGATCTATCGATTTTATGTTTATTAAGCGGCAACATCGAATCTGATATAATGACAGCTAGGCGGCTGGCGACTGTCACTGTCACAAGTCGATACTGTTTGCATTTGCATTACTTTGTTTTCTTGTGGATTTCTTATTTAAGCAACGAATAACCATTCTAAATGGACTCTATATTTCATATATATTTTAATTAATGCTAATGATTCTGGTAGAAGTGCAATTAAAAAGTATTGTTGCAATTGTATTGTTGGCCGACCCGAAGAACGGTAGGATGCTGTGCCCACTGCCCATGTTATGACAGTAATATGTTGTACGTGGGAATCGTGCGGTCCATGGCCCTGTACGGGGCCCCTGTTTGGGCGTTGGACATGACGGCCAGCACTCTCGCCATTCTGCGCAAGCCGCAGAGGGTGATGGCCGTCAGAGTCGTCCGCGGGTATCGCACGATTTCCTACGAGGCGGCTTGCGTCCTGGCCGGATCCCCGCCCTGGGACCTAGAGGTGAAAGTACTCGCGTCATTATATCGATGGCGCGAGGAAGAGCGGGCACGGGGCTCGATGCCGGCGCAGCGCCAGATCGCGCTGCGCCGAGAGGAGCTCCGTCAGGTCTTGGTGGCGGAATGGCGGCAAAGGCTTCTGCGCCCTACCGCCGGCCTCGCTACCGTCGAGGCGATCCGGCCAGTACTCGACGACTGGCTCGGGAGAAGGCACGGCTCCCTGTCGTTTAGGGTGACGCAGATGCTGTCGGGGCACGGCTGCTTCGGCAAGTACCTGTGCCGCATAGACAGGGTGCCGGACGCTCGGTGCCATCACTGCGTTCACGGCGGGGAGGACACGGCGCAACACACACTCGCCGAGTGTGTAGCTTGGGAGGAGCAGCGCCGTGTCGTAGTGCGGAGGATGGTCGGTAGCGCAGAGTCGTGGGACGCAGTGGTGTCCTTCTGCGAGGACGTGATGTCGCAGAAGGAAACTGCGGAACGGGAGAGGGAGATCTCGACTCCCTTCCCCGGCCGCAGAAGGCGCACCGGGCGCAGGGGAAGGGCGGATAACGCCCTTTTCCGGCCCCCATGAATGGGTCCAGGGGCGAGGGACTTGGGGAAGTCCCCGCCCCCTATTCGATGGACCCGAGGCGGAGGCGCGTGCGGGTGTCGGCGCGCGCCTCTGAGGCGATGCACGGGGTAGTTAAACACCTCACTACCCCGTGCAGGAGACGAGGCCCGGACAGACCGGGCCAGCACTAGTGTGGGGCTGCGGAAGAATCTGGATTCCCGCGGCCCCGCGCGCACGTGTGAGGAGACACCGGGGTGGTGGTTTTAGCCGGTAGGAGTCCGGCATGCCCCTCCGCCTTTCCCCAGGCGGAGGTAGTCCATGAGGATTTCCCCACCCCGTAAAAAAAAAAAAAAAAAAAAAAGTAATATGTTATTTGGGTTGGGCACGGTATTAGACAAATATTTTCCCGCCTGCTCAATTCCTGGATGATGTACTGATCATATATGATACAAATGATCTCTAAGATCATAAAATGCCTATTAGATCTTATCAAAACTTAATAATGTATATGTTGTATTTAAGCAAAATGATTGTTAAAATACTGATTTGTGACAATTAAATCCATTTTATAACTTAACAATCCGGACTTTATGTAAATCAATTCCTTTACTATTTTACTCTATAAATTACATATTATCATTTCCATATGCGTTTATGTATGTGCACCTAGGGCCGAAGTGTCTGTTGTCGATGGGCATTCCCCTTTTAATATATAAAAGAAGAAGAGAATGAGATAAAAGACATAAGTATTTCCTATATTTGTGCTCTCTTCTTGGTGCGGTGTTATATTGAAGTTTACAATTTTCAAGGTTTTACTTCTATTACATGTGAACTGCACACAATTGTTTTATATTAAGTATTAAATTGAGCAGTTAAAGTAAATTATAAATTACATTTCATTTATACCGACTAATTTAGTTTGTGTGTGTATAACCAATTATTGTTTAATTATTATTTATTTTTATATTACATCTTCTCTTTAATAAAAATTATAACCAACCGTTTCGCATGGTTAAGTATACCTCCTAATAGATGGTACTCCGGGAGTTCTTTTTTATTTCGAGGAAACTATTATTTTTTCCATAATAATATCTCCTACTAAGCACAGCATGTATAAAAAATAGCTCTGAATAAATTTCAATTACGTATTATCTATATTTGGCTCGTTTGGCTGACAATGTTGCCGACCACTGCCCTACAGCGACCGCCCTAATGTGCAAATGGCTAATGTACTGTTGATGGTCAGTGGAAACTGACTAAAACCCCCAGACATCACCGTAAGCCTTGTGTGAAGGCATCGCAAGATCGACCTTTGATCATTTCTCTACAAAGGTCTGCAGTTTAAGTCGCATACGCCAACCCATCATGGATAAAATGTACTTTACTTCGAAATAGTTTGTCGTAAAATATCTACGTGATAATAACATTACATACTTCGATCACGACTTATAGCCCGCTAAGTACTTACGAATATAAATGTCGAGGTGAATGCCATTTGATACACTTTTGATGGTGTTCGGGCTGTTATTGGTCGTTTCATTGGTGTAGCCGTAATATCAAACGTACCTGCAACAAACAGATTACACATTATTTGAAGAATTGGTCTTAAACAATAAAATATATTTTGGTATGGCCTGTATTAATAAAATATTTAATTTGTAACGAATACCTAATAGCAAATAAGAAGATCTGGGTTTCATGCTGTATGAAACTTGATTCATAATTGAAATTGTCACAGGAAGAACGTCAGGAATCCAAGAATCCTAGAACTACACTCATTTTTTTAACCTGTAAACTACGAACCGGGGTAAACATTTACCCCACGGGTATTTTAAAAACCGTTTTGAAAGCAGTAGTCTGACTTTATAAATGCATACATGTTTTTTGGTTTTCTTTAAATGAAAGAGAATATTAAAGAGACAGTTTAATTTTACTAGGGTTTAGTTAGTGAATAACCTACTAAGTCTCAAGTCGATAAAGTCACTGGCGAACTTCGAAACATAGGAGTTAGACTGGGGTAGATTTCTACTCTTGTTTGTATATACAAACCAGAACTCTAGAACTAAAGAGTTAATAGAGTTTCTAGAGTTAATTTCTTAGCCTCCTGGCGCCTACAACAGAAGAGCCTTAGCTGCGGTATCGGCTATGAACTCATCTAGCTGTTGCTCAGATAAAGGCGATAGGGAGCTAAGTAAAAAAATAAATTATTTTATACATTATCACTAATAACTTGTCATGTACCTAATTTTCAATTTAACGCATGATATACGATTGAATATAATACGCAGCTCAAATGATTAATCCATTTTTATGCTAAATACAAAAACATATTTTGAGTTTAGTGGTTGTACATCTAAAGAAAAATTTCAAATACAACCGTGATTAAACGTGAAAACAGAAGTGAAGGAAATTAAACAAGATATGAAAAACATGTCGGAAAAGTTTATTTAAAAAGCAGATATACCATAAAGGCAAACTTTTTCTGCATACACAACCAGTACTGCTAACGTGATCCTCGGTAATGAGTTACCGGAATTAATTAAACCAACTCTTCCAACTCACACGTACATTTCCTTAATTCGATAAAGGCACTTTCCGTATTTTATTTAAGTCGATGGATCCTTTAGAAATTCCCTTTAAGAGCGCCATTTCGGGCAAAGTGGATTGAGTGAACAAAACGTGTTGTTCTACCTAATGTGCAGGGTGGTTTGGTGATGTGTAGTTTGAGGAATAATAAGGTTAGTTTGAAAAACGTGTTTTATTTTGCTTTGGACTATCTTTGAACTTAAGCTCGAGTAAAATTTCCACGTGCACGTTGGCACTCTTAAAGTATAAAAGGAAACAGAAAATTCATAATATGGAAAGAATGGTTAAAGGAAAGTAATTTGTTTGAAAATATATTTATTACTAGCTGATCCGGCAAACATTATACAGTCCTATAAATTTAAAAAAATTTAGCCTATGTCCTTCTCCAAGGTCCAATCTATATCTATACCGAAATTCATCAAAATTGGTTTAGCGGCTTAGGCGTGAAAATGTAACAAACATACAGAGTTATTTTCATGTTTATAATATTAGTATGGATGCAATCTTACGTGCAAGTTCGGAGTGATATCTACAACACTTCTCTCAAAATTTAGGTTCAATGTTATGCAACAACGTCTTGACGAATGTTGCGAGTTCCAACGGAATGCCATTTAATGCAAATTCATTGAGAATTTTTGTGAGAAAAGGTATAATTGTTTCCTTAAAATAATGTACATTATATTATGTAAATTGTCAGACATGTTTTAGAAGTCAGTAAACAACTTTACAAAATAATATTTCCGTTTTTATTTGACTTATAATCACATGTATCGCTAGTTATGTTTTACAGATGGAACAATTAGAGTGTCGGTTTTTTATTGCTGTGGGAAAGCAGTCAAACTGACGGTCAACTTAATAGTAAGGGTCCCTGCCCACTACACTGTTCCATACCATGACCGTGCTAGGAACGTGCCAGGCAAAAAATATTCTTTTTATTAAAAAGTATGTAACTATACCCACTAGACCGTTCCGTACCCGACCGACCGTTTGCTTTTGTGTCTGATACGCTCCTAGCACGGTCATGGTACGGAACGGTGTAGTGGGCAGATTCCTTAAGCAGTTACTGTCCCCTATAGCTGCCGTCTGCGTAGGGAACTGCAATCTGGTCACTCATGCAGAGCACAACCCAAGGTTATGAGGGCGACATATTTAGAGGCCACCCAGACGGGCTTGAAGCCCTATCACCGAATTTTTCCTATATTTAATCATAACTTGCGTTGTTTATACTAAATTCAAAATGAACACCGCACTGTCGTTTATGGGAGCCTGACGGTATTATCCTCCGAAATCTCAGCAGTGAAGCACCTTATATGTACGAGTATATACGAGTATATTAGCTCTGATGGTTCGAGCCACGTCACTTGAGCTGATTTCTCCTTGCATCAGGTCCCGACTCCAAACAGCAATGAGGGAAAGTCTACTAAGAAAACAACACTTAAATATTTACAAATGATTGATACGTACAAACTTCAAAAAATGTGGGGTATAAATTAAACTCTTATACATAAATAACACCCCATGTGAATCAAGGATGGAATCTCGTTACTTCTGTGGCGTGGCTATGCAAAGCCATTAAATCATGTGGGAAAGTGACCCGTGTCCCTTTCTGCGGAACTGGGAACCGCATTCATTCATTCCGAGATACATATCCGTACGCAACCGTTTTCTATAAAGGTTGTATAGCTTTTGTAATATGAATGACGTCATAAGTTGAAACATCAACTTTAGGATATCTCCTAGTATCTTTTCAGTTTAGTTCAATCCTTTTAGTGTTAAATGATGATTGATTTCTTAGAATGAAACTCATTTCTTCCCATGACGAATATTTATTATATACTCGTAAATGCGATTTATATAGTTTCATATCATATATTTAACGAACAAATATATAAAATAACGGTCCACGTTAAATACTATCGTTAACTACTCACAACACATATAATTCTTTCTTTTAAATTTTTGTGAAAATAAATTAAAATAATTTTGAAACATTTCATTCATTCTTGCAAGTAAAAATCTTAATTTCGTAAAGTTAAGAACAAAAAATGAAAAAAGTTCAAATAGACGCCACCAACCAAGTGCCCGAAATCGAATATAAATCAAAAAGGATTAAAATCGGGAGGCTTCATTGCAAAATAGAGCCTTCGAAAACTCAAAGTAATAACCGGAAAAATTGAGAAGCTCAGTTTTAACGTATATATGAATTATTGGGAACCTGTTTTTGATTGGATGGGATTTTTCGAAATCGATTCAACCTCTGAGACCCTTTATTAAGCTACTCCATCTTTGGTAGGTTGCGTGACACGAATGAAATTATGCTTATACGAAAATATCAACGGCTGTTCGCTTTCAAGTATGTAAAGTTACATCTGTGCGTTATGTAAGGAATAATCTATATACGAGTACAGTACAGTTGCCGTGTTGTTGGGGTTTTTTTATTGCTGTAGGACAGCACACAGGCTGACAGCCCACTTAGAGCATAGCGGTTATTGTCGCTTATGAGTGTTTGCAGCGCCAGGGGCATTGCTAACACGCTGGTATCCGTGTAGTGGTAGTGGAATGTGGTCACTTATGCCGGGACACAACACAAGGTTATTATGGCGACAAATTTAAAAACCAGGGGTGGAGCCCTACCACCTAGCTTGGGACAATTCACACAACGCCATCTAGTCTCAAACTAAGTTGCATAGCATTTGTGTTATGGGTACAAGACAACTGGATATACTACATATATACTTTTCTTTTGTAAATAAATACATACATATTATACGTAAACAACCAAATGCTAGACGGGAATCGAACCCGTGACCTCCGTTATGCCAGGAGGTTGTCTATCATATAATAGCTACATTATACCATATATATAATAATATAGCTTTTAATCGTGTAATTATTTAATCAATTGAATTAAATTAAACCATATTTTTATGATTCCATACCGAGCGAAGAGATCAAGTCCCTTAAAACTAGTCATGGAAATCATAATTCATGTTGTACCTTTTAGTAGTTCAATAAGTAAATTTTATGCAATAATCTAAACGACAATGTTTTCAATCTTTAGTGAGTTCCTTATCGAATAAGTGCTGTAGCTCACAAACTTTTAACACTGTTGTTCTAAGCCAGCAATGTATTGCAAACAATTCGAATGCATTGCCGGTGCAGGTGGTTTAAGAAGTAGGCCGCTATCAAGTTACATGCAACGACCTGAGAAGGCTAACAACTTTAAGACAATTGTACGAGACATTTTACTAAGTATTTGTTAGTATTTGTTTGTTTGACTGAAATATATGTGTGAAACGTATACCTTGGGTTGGAAATTAGTTTAGGGGCTACCCTCATCACTTACTTAAGACTTAAAAAAGACCAATTTTCCTTCTTCTAGTAAAAGACATCAAGGGAAGGACATAGATTTTCCTTTTGAGATTTGGGGGTTATTCAGGACGCCTTCCGTAGTGTTTGCATGTAGTAATGCCTACGAGGGTCACAAGCTCGATTGCCGTCCCGAGTCTGGACGTTTAGGGCCTACGCAGACCGGGATGGCATGGCAAGGGATTTAATTTTTTACTAATGGACATTCAAACGTATCGATATAGAAATACTTAAATTACTATGCTTTAAAATTATGCCGTGGCATCGAAAGGAATTTCATTGCACGGCATTGAAAGACGCGCCACAGGCTCCCGCGGCGGGATGCCGTGGCGTACTGCGGGTAGGCAACGGCATGACCAGGACTCCGGCGTTCGTTTTGACTTGATCAAACGCAACTGAAGACTAACAGTGTATCGGGCAGCAGGAGCTGCCGAGGCGTGCTTTGTCGCGCCGTGGTAAGGCGCTGGAATGCCGCGGTATCTAAGCGGCTAATGTACGCTGACTGACGGCAAAATCCCTTGCCATGCCGTCCCGGACTGCGTAGGCCCTTATCAGCCGGCTGCACAAACGAATTTAATATTGCAATGACGACCTTAAATCCGATTTTCCATTAAATTGCAGCGATTGTATAGATTACTATTTAACGCAACGATTTAAAAGCAAAATAGAACTTACGGTCATCATTAAAATTTAAAATTAATTTGTGCAACCGGCTATACTCGTGTGTATGATATGTATTTATTTACAAAAGACTGTATTCAAGTAAATCAGTTGTCTAGTACCCATAACACAAGTGCTGCTTTGTGGCTAGTTGGCGCTTTTTTTTTATTGCTGTAGGATAGCATACAGGCTTGCGGCCCGCTTAGAATTTAGCAGTTACCGTTGCCCATGGGTGTTTGCAACGCCAGTGACATCGCGATCATGTTGCTGTCCCATAAGGGTACAGGAACTGGGGTCACTAATGCCGGACCACAACACAAGGTTATTATGGCGGCATACTTAAGACCAAAGGTGGTCGCCATCCAGACGGGCTTGGGGCCGTACTACGTAGCTAGGGTGGGTTGTTTAATCGCCTTTTACGACAGGCCGACCCCGGCCGCAGAGGTTACTGTTTTTTCTCCGCCCCTGCACGGATAAAAACCGCTCCGCGCTGTATGAATTGCCATAATTACATGGTTAGCATGATGCCTATAATTATTATTACTACGCGACTTTCCTTTATTTTCTTCAACTTCATGTGTTATTTTGTAGTAAACTATATTTATGTTAGCGTGAGCCGGTAAAGCCAATCAACATTCTCTATAATAATCGACGTGCAATTGCACCACATCATATAATTTCCATGAACCATGTTTGTTTGTGTTATGGATAATATGTAATGTAAGCTCTATGAGAACGAACGCTAGACATTGTGTGCGTTATCTTTATGGTGTGATATGAAAATAATAATCCATAACAGTATTATAAATGTGAAAGTAACTCTTTCTGTATGTTACGTTTTTACGCTTAAACCGCTGAATCAATTGCGATTAATCTTGTTACAGAGACAGATTGAGCCCTGGAGAAAGACATAGACTACTTTTTTTTATATGGCAGAACAATATTTGTCGGGTCAGTTAGATATTGTTAACGCCGTTTTGCTTTAATGGGTCTAAGTGATGATGCTACATCCTATCTCTTTTCCTCTTACCTAATATCCGCTTCCCGTCCTTGTCCGAACAAGTGCAACCAACTTAAAAATATTATAACGTCTCTATGGCCGTACGGTGATTGCCAGTTCCGTCTTAGTTAATATAAAAGCTGATTAGTTTATTAATAATCAAGTGTAAAATCAGTGGGCTCACGCGAAATTTGGAGGAGAACGAGAATTGTGAGAACCATTCATATTCACTTCCCTTCACTAGCTCTTCGCCTAGCCAGACCCAACACCCGCGCGAAAAAAATGGAAATCGAATGTGGCATGTGGTGGTATTAACTTTATGCTTGCAGTAAACAATTTTAATTTAGACCAATCAGGCCAGGGACAATACTAAGAAAACTAATACATACATGTATAGTATTACATTTTTAATATATAAATATTATATTGTACTCTATGTGCTCTAGTTCCACTATGTGGAACACAGCGTGTCAGCTTTGGAGCTGGCGCCGCCAACATCCACAGGCGAACATAATTGATAAATTTAAGAAATGAAAAAAGTCAGGACGGTAAAACTCCTGACTCCTCCGGAAGCAAAGCAAGATCAGACAATACTTTCACATTTGAACTAGATATTTGTTTCAGTCTATCACTAAATTGTGGGGTGGCCTACAGTCTACTTGGGTTGCAACCAAAAGACAAGGGTTTGAACCATGGTCACCGTCGTTTAGGCAAGTTTTCTTGCCAACTTGCCACGTATTGATTAAAGACAAAATCATATGAAAACTGGCACACCAAGATCATAGGTGCCGTCAATGATTTGAATCGGCTATCCGGGTAGCAGCTATCCGGGTCTAAACAACGCTGACGGATATTTAATTCATTTCTAGAATAATTCGAAAAGGCGCTTAAGTTCAAGAATGGTTGTTACAGGGCTGTCAATTATATCCGTGCAGGGTCGGAGCAAGAGTACTGACCTCTGCGACCGGGTTCGGCCTGTCGTAAAAGGCGACAAAACAATCCACCCTAGCTACCTAGTAGGGCATAAAGCCCGTCTAGATGGCGACCACCTTTGATCTTAAGTATGCCGCCATAATAACTTTGTGTTGTGTCCGACATTAGTGACCCAAGTTCCTGCACCCTTATGGGACAGCAGCGGATTCGCGATGCCACTGGCGTTGGTAGTACCCATAGGCGACGGTAACTTCTAAATTCTAAGTAGGTTGTCAGCCTGTCTGCTGTTCTACAGCACTAAAAAAAATCAATAAAAAAATTCAATTACGAAATAAGAAACAATTTATTTTATTTGATTCTTACATAAGTAGTAATTTCAAACTTATACCTGTCACAGTATTAAAGTTAAGCACAAAATAAACGTTCTCTGCCAGTTAAACGATTTGCGAGAAAATACTGAGATATTTTCCTCCAAATACACGTTACCGACATATTTAGTGCCGTCATATATTATCACAGTTTATTACACCTCGTTATTTCTGTATTCGAAGTTGTTTTCGACTTACGAAACTTTTGCTACAAGGTGTGTGCTAAAAGGTAATGAAGAAATAGAAGGAAATTACTTGCTGAAGCGAGTATTGTACAGAAACATGTTTAAAATAAAATTTTAAATTATAACACAATCATCTGAAAAAATAATAAATAAATATTTTGTGACAATTCATACAGCGACATCTAGTCCCAAAGTAAGTATATATAGAATTTCCCGGAGTCTCACATATCCCTCGGTGCCCCCGGGCCGGGGGAACCCGTCAAGAGAGGTTTTTCCCGGTGACCAAAAAAAAAAATAGGTACTCGACAATTGATATGCTGCTTATATAATTTTATTTTGTAATACATATTATACATAAACAGCCAGACGCGAGACGGGAATCTAACCCCTGACCTCCGGCAGCGTACCGAAGTGCGTTATCCGTTACGCCACGGAAGTCGTCTGCGACAAAATTCGGAATTTATTATATAATTTTCAAGATAAAAGTGTTCAAACTTTACATCGAATGTAGAATTTTGTCTGAAATAAGTTCTTGAATAAAGTTGTCAAGTCAAGTCAGTAAGGCCTGACACCCCGACCCCAAGAAAGGCATAATTAACAATAATATATATTATAATAAACATTATGCTTACAATCGCCTATGCTTTTTATTACTTTAACTATGGAATAATTTGAAAATTATTCATATTCATAAGTTTAAAATCAATATTGTTTCTAGTTAATGTAATAATCTGCCAACGTTAAAACGGCTGGTTTTCCGCAAGAATGAGTAATGCTGTCCATATATAGTATAGCAATATCCTAATATCTCCACATATGAGAAATATCCTTGAATCTATTTGTTATATGATGAGAATGAGTATTATTGGATAAGCTAATAAAAATACAGCCCAAGGGCAAATAACACGTTTTCTCCCAAAAATCCTATTTATTGATTTATACCTATTTATATCCTACTTATTTTTCTCCGTGCAGGGGCGAAATAAGAACACTAATCCCCTCCCGGGGTCTCTCTGCCTTTCGTAAAAAGCGACAAAAACAACTCACCCTAGCTATGTGGTAGGGCTTCAAGTCCGTCTGGATGGTAATCACCCTTGTTCGCTAAGTATGCCGCCATAATAACCTTATGTTGTGTTCCGGCATCAGTGACCCATGTTCCTGTAACCCTGTGGGAAATCAGCGTGTTCGCAGTGCCCCCAGCGTCACAAACATTCATAGGCGACGGTAACTGCTTACTATGAAGTGGCCCGTCAGCCTGTCTCCTGTTCCTCAGCAATAAAAAAAAATACATAATATATTATTATAAAGGTTTTACTTTACAACCATCGTCTGACATGAATGAAGAATGGAAAGATATGGATTGCCATATAAAAGTAATAAAAGTGTTCATTATTTGAAGGCAAAACCTCGTTGTTAGTTTTGTTGAAATTGTGTCGAAAATATTTCAAGCGGAGTCGTGTCGCAAAAAGTAAACATACTCTAACAGGAAGAGCAGCGTTCGGCCTACATTACTTTGAACCTACCACAATTCTGTTAAACTCATGCGTGAACGCGCGTGCCCCCTAACTTTAGCTATTCATAACAGTCACAGTGAATGAGGGGAGGCAGGGAAGAAATGGCCAAAATTAATACCATTCAAAAACTGAACTCGTCTGAACTTTAATTGTTTGGACGAAATGAATGTTTAAAATATTTCGCAAAACAATTTTATTGTTCCCTGGAGGATTTGTGCGAGTCGTATTATTAAGCAGTATAAGGCCTGGAATACACATGCTACTAGAAAAGCATGCTTGTTTGTTACTAAGTAGTATGCTCATTTATAGCATGCTCTCCGAGTGTGCACATTTGATCATGAGAGCACATACCTCAGAAGCATACTTATTACTAGCATGCTTCTTTCTAGCACGTGTGAGAATACACATGCTCATAATCAACATTCAAAATGGACGTTTCTTTGCGGAATGAATTAAATTCAGTTATATTATTACTTTCATAAATAAAAATATAAACTTATGTACGCATTTTCTCTCGAAATTTTATTTTTGTTTTGTGGAGAGCGTACATTCCATAAAAACTCATAATTTCAGTAATGAAATATAAAAAATTTAAAGTTTTGTCATCGCCCCATCGAGTCATCGTGATAAACAAATCGAGTAGCATGTTCGCATAGAATATACGTTCAGACTTGCTTTGGAGCCGCCCCTTTCTTCCCCGCGCCTCACACCGTGTGCTAACTAGCACGAAGAATAGACCGGCTTGCGATTTAATAGCGTGCTTGTTTACAAGCATGCTCTTTTCGTATACACGTGCTAATTGTATACTATTAAGTAGCATCTACTCGTAACTAGTATGCTTATGTGCTACTATGTAGCATGTGTATTCCAGGTTTAAGTGAAATATTCGTCCTTTTTTCTATAATATATTATTTATTACATTATTATATTATATAAAAGAAAAATTATATCTATTTATTTAATAATTCCTATATCAATTTAACAATGTAGACTGCGCTGCACGCTTATTATTAGCATTTAAGACTATAGTCTATAACATCTGCCTGCTAGCAGGAGATTTAAGCTTGGCACTTTGGTCCGCTAGGCTTAGTGGGGCCTACACCCCGCCATTCGTGTTACGAGTGATTACAAACAAATATCTCATTTACCACATACGGACTCGTAACGAGAAAGTGGTCGTACAAGTCTTGCGGCGACAATACCTCACCCCATCGACATGGACAAGATTACTGATGACAGCGAAATCGCGATTTATGAGATAAGATCGTATTTTACTAAAACACTGGCAGCTGGATTACACAGAAATTATTGAGAGAGCCAACTTAAACAAGGACATCCTTGACATGTCTCTCATCTCGTCGAGACTGTTGGGTAGAAAACTCTGAATGTTGTTTGTATAATTTAAATAAAAAATAAATAATAAAAAGCCTCAAACCATACTCAGTTAGTGAAAACTTTATAAAAATTAAATTATCCGAGTGTTAGAAGCTCTATCCCTTCGTTCATCTGCAGCGCAAAGGCCGCGGGACGTGACGTGAGTTTGACCACGGGACAGGCCCGGGCCTCTTTAAATAACACTAGAAGTTTATCCAGATGCCACAAGATCTCTTCATACCATTACACGTTCCTTTTAATTAGATTTTCGCGTAACATACAAATTATTACATATATGTCATCAAAGAAGTCGGAAATTTACTTTAGACATGCGTGGCGGGTACTTTTTAGTTCCCTCTATGAAGACCCGAGCGCATCAGTGGAATATAATAAGTTATAAAAGAGATCGCTTATCACTAATAAAGAACTAAAGTCGGAAATAATAAATAAATTGTTAAATCTTATAACTTGAGACACCGGTCAGACTGGCAATACGGCATGACTACTTTCGCTTTACTGGTTTTAAATGTAATGACAGTGATGAATTATTGCCAAAATTAATTATATGTGGAAATTTTACACGTTTTAAATATGATATCCAACAAGCGATCAGCCCAGAAGTATGTAACACGGTTTCTTCTGTGTTTTCTTAATTTGCATATTTAAAAGTCAAACACCAAGCGCTGACGGTGAGAGTACCAATTGGCCTTAGACAAGCCTTGACTACCCGTTTCCTCTATGGGAACACCAGAGCCTGGCAGCGAGACGATAGTCGTATCATTACTGGCTCAATTAATAATATAAAAACTTATTTATTAATATTTTGTAATAGTGTGACGTCCGATAAGAGAAGTATGTTTTATTGAGATAATCATAATCAGACACAATGACGTCTAAAGACTCAATATTCATTGAAAAGATCAGTACACACGTTAGTACAATATCATATTTTCAACACATATTCGATTGTCTATAAAAATGATTTATATTTCTTTATCCGTATCCAATATCTTTAAGATATTCAGAACAATAACTCGTTAGGTCTCGAAGCCGGGAACTAATCTCCATAAGGCAGGAAAGCCCTGTGAAGCACCGCTGAATAAGTAACGCCTTCCTATACTTATCAGGGCTGTACTACATATTTACGATCTGCTTATGATGAATACTATCGAGTTTGTACATCAGTGAAGAGTAAATTCGTTTCGAAAGCGTTTATAAATATACAAACATGTGAGAAATATATTTCATACAATTAAATACTGAAAGAGCTTATTTTTTGCTAATACAACTATAGTTTTCAATTGCGAATTATTTTGTACAATATAATCGAATCGCCCCAATACTATTTATTATTTGTTTATATATTATACTATATCTATGTATTATATATTTATATTGAATTTTATTAAAAATATAATTTTGCCTTTCATACTATATTAAAACAGAATTTGGACTCTAAAAATAAGTTTGTCCTAATTTCAATTTGAATGCTGGATCTTCATATAACAGTCTATTAAGACAGAGTTATGAGATACATATATGTATATGAATATCTCTGACAACTAAAGAAATTCACAAAAATTCAAAGCGCCGGCTGCATGTGATTAAATAATTCGGTCCAATTGACTGCAAAAATATCCCTTTGTACTGATAAAGGGGTATTTTTGGGCATGCGCAGGGAGATGCACATAGTTCATTGTAAGTGCTAGTATTTCTCTAATTACTTTTAAATACCGACTAACAACAACATTATTTTCAGTCATTTATACAAATCGTATATATTACAAACGGTCATGTTACTTGTGATTTTCTTTTTATAAAAGAAATGTGACCAAAGTACTGTTTCCCAGATCAGAAGTTTTCAAGATAAGTCTTTTGTTGCTGAAAGGTTTTTCTAGAACGTTAAATTACGTTCAATGGAGTTTCGAACAAATAGTAATGTCATGTGCGAAACGTATTCCTTCTCAGGGTTGCCAATGTTGCCATTACCGAGTGTAAATTGGCAAATTTGAATAGTAATGTCGGGTCAAAGAATCGCTCGGTACGAGAGAATCCGATATTGGATCAACGATTTATAAGGTAACTTTGTATTATCGGCGTAATTTGAGAGTTGTAAATAAGTGGTGTAATAAAATTTACCAAATGAAAGAGCGAGAGCTATTTATTGCGTTCAATCTGTAGCTATTCATTCTGTTTTGGTATACGAAGTGTAGTTGCGCTACTAATGCTTTTCAGGTAACAAAATCAAGGCGCCAATGCTATGCAATTATTTAAAGCTTGGATCCTGGACTATTAAGTAATAGTTTGAGAGCAAAGATTAAAAATATATTATTTTTGTTTTAAGATAGACTTTATTTTCCTACTAGATTTTCGAGATACAAACCAAACATACGAGACTTTCTTTGACTACGTTTTTTGATTCACGATTTCGCCAAAGATCATATACATATATGATGCTTTAGTTCACAGAACCGGGGTCAGCCTTTTTTTGCTGTAGAACAGCAGACAGCAAACAGGTCGATGGCCCGCTTAGAATTTAGTAGTTACCGTCGCCTATGGGTGTTGGCAACGCCAGTAGCAACGCGAACACGCTGCTATCCGATAAAATTACAGGAACTTGGGTCACTAATGCCGGAACACAACACAAGGTTATTATGGCGGCATACTTAAGACCAAAGGTGGTTGCCATCCAGACCGGCATTTTACGGCCTGTCGAACGTAAAATCGTAAAATGCGACAAAACAACCTTATCTAGGTGATAGAGCTCTAAGGAGTCTGGATGGCAAATACTCCTGGTTTCTAATATGCCACCAAAATTGTATTGTGTTCCGGCATGAGGGACCAGGTTCTAGTTCCTCTACGCGGCGCCAGGGGCACCGCTAACATTAATAGGGCGACGGTTACTGTTTACTATTAAATGGGCCATAATTCTATCTACTGTCTCAAAGAAATAAAAAAACTGGAAAACTGAAACAACTTTAAAAACTATTGAAGAACACATAAAATATTACTTCATCGTTTTTGTGTTGTGAATCAAAGTATTATATAATACGTATACAATAAGAAATTATTCAACATTGAAAACTTTGAACCGCTTCTGAACACTCATAAAATGTCTGAGAAACTGGATAGCTTTAGTCATAAAATTATGGAGGCGCCAGCCGTTTCAACAAACACGAGTTATTCATAATTTTACTCACACATATTTAGTCAGATAACATTCGTCAACCCTGGCTTTAAAATCCTAAACAAACTGAAAGAAAGCAAACGCAAGCGTGCAAAGTACGCGACCGTTTAGGGCGTGTTGCTTAGTTCACTGTTTTATTCAACATCGCTTTTACGCCAAATGAATGTATGATACGGAACAACGTATACGACGGATAAATGAATCGTGAGTGTGAACAGCAGACAGGCTGACAGCCCACTTAATAGTAAGCAGTTACCGTCGCCTATAGATGTTTGCCACGCTAGGGGCTCCGCGAACACGCCGCTGTTCCATAGAGGCACAGGAACCTGGGGCACTAATGCCGGAACAAAACAAGAACAGTTATTAAGGCGGCATACTTATAGACCAAGGGTCTATAGACCGACAGGCCAACCCCGGCCGCTGGGGTTAGTTAGTATTCTTACTCCGCCCCTGCACGGAGAAGGACAGTTTCCAGGAATACCTATATTACAAACATATAATACAATTGATGGGTACACTTAAAGTAGAACAAACTAAACTACAGCATTTTATAAATATTTTGTCATAAAAATAATTAGATAATGTTATAATACCTATATATAATAACCTCACATCCCTCTGTTGAGGTCTGAAAGCCTGTGAAAGGTTAGTCAACAATATTCCATTTGGTGCCTTTTAAGAACCCCTAGGAAAGCGATGAAGTTTTTCTGGCCCTGAATCACACATAGTAAGTCTCAATAGCTGAAGACATATTTCTGGAAAACTCCTTTCTCAGTCTTATAAACTATTTATCAAGGAATAAAGTTAGAATATTCGAAATAGAGTTTTAAAAAGAAAAATCATCAAAGCATAGTTATTATAAATAATATGTTGTCTTACGATCTACGATATATCCATTTGTATTTAAAAAACAGAATGAATCTAGAACAATCACATTCATTTTGACTGCATTCTAGCAATTGGGGGAACCTGTCAAGGGCCACTAGTGAAGTGGGAAAGGACTCCAAATAGTACCGCAGCAATAAAAGATATTGTTCCCAAATGTTCGATATTTGCGTAAACCTTAACCCCATGGCCACAGTACTTTATAACAAGCAGTATAACATTATACAAGTGCAAAATTATGAACATTGTTGGCATTTATATTTTAGAATTTAACTTTTAATTGTTTCATCGTGATTGCGCTTCTATCTTAAGCTATTAATTTGTAAGCCTGGAATTCGCTGTTCAATTTGTAACAAATAAATTTCAATGCCACTCCGTTATTTAACTTGAAAACTCTTCTTCTATCTGCATTCTTATAAATAGAGACGAATGAATAAGTACAAAGATGAAAGCCGCCTAGCCCTAAAAATAAACACTTAATGATATCCTTCCTTTGTCTGTGAGCTAGCAAACGAGTAGAAATTACGGTTGATGCTTCATCTTCATTTATTCGTAAACTAGACAAGTTTTAATTTGTTTTACACAGCGTGAATGTGGGTGTAAAAATATTGAGACAAAAAGTTGTTCCACCACCCTCTAAAAGATATTCCTTTATGTGAGCTGAGAAAAAAGTCTTAGTGCCAAACTTGTAATGCACACTTGTCGGTGATCTTGTACGACGGTACTATGATATAATACTGTTTACTGTAAATACTGCTGATGCGACGTAGTAAATGTAATTACGAAACAAGCACTTAGTACTAATTCGACTGGAGTTTATATTTGTGGCGACATTCTGTATTCTCTTGGCGTTTGAGTGATATATTTTGTTAATCTGCACATTGTTTTACTATCTCTGACTTGACGTCGTAAACGACTAATGGACTGAGGATGTAGAAGACTAGGAAAATGAATAAATCGGTAAAAGGATTTACAGAGATGTTGATATTTTTACTACCTCTGTTAACATTAAATACATATGTTATAGCTCTAAAAGGCTATATTTTGTTAATACTAAACTGAGCGAAATATATTTAAGACTTTTTGTAAACTTTTATCAGCTTTAACTCCTTTAAAAACATAGCGGAAGGCACAGTACATTTGTTAACAAATTTCTACGTCATTACAGTTGCTTTTATGAGTGTGTCTGTCTCATGATGGTGTCTGGATTTTGTAGTTCGCTAACTCGTTAATTATATTTTTGTTCTGATTTATATGTAAAAATAAACTATAGGTGTCGCGGAACACCTGGTGCATATAGAAATGCTCCTTTCGTACATACTACCAAATTATAAAGAGTTAAGAGAAATATAATTGTCTTAATAGGTCTTAATAACAATTATATTTTTTCAATTTGTTTGTTGTACCACTTATGTTTAATTCCAAGACAAGGGATTTAAAATTCAATGTAAACAATATAGGCTGTGACAGGTATTCTCTAAAGGGTCCTTAAGTATTTTCTGGCCCCAAGGCCTCCTCACCTTCCAGCCGGTGCAAGTTTATCCGAAAAGAAAAATATGATCAAATTTTGTGCAATTTATTCCATATTTAGCAACACAGATGTGCCGTGTCTGTCGGTTCAATCTATACAGAGGTATGGGTATTATTTTGTACGTAACAAATATATATGGTTTGGATGTTTATTGTATGTTTAGCCAATTGTATGTTTGTAAAAAAACTCTGCTAAACAGATCTTCACATAAAAAAAAAACATGCGGGGCAGTCTTTGGGGACTGCCGATAGAAGTGAAAACTAAAAACTACATAACTTGTGAATTGTATCGTCGAGCTTACTATTTTCAGTTTATAAAATTTTGTTTATGATCAAGCATTAAGTTTAAATTGGTTATTAAACACTTCCTTACAAACCAAAAATTGTTCACCCAATAAGTGCTCAACGCGCCTAAAGAAGTTTTCACTTTAAAAACTCAAATGTATTTCATTGTAATAAAGTCGCAATTCGAATAGATATGTATAAGTAATGCAATGTAATAATTTAAAAGTTATAAAATAAACCTTAAGTCATTATTAATAAGGTTGGAATTACTGGAGCAAAACTCCGTCTTACGAATCTTACGAATTTTCGATCAGGACACGTGACACCTGACGCGAGTTTAACATTTTTTACCCATTACAAAAAAAGTGCACAACGCCGCTAAATAAGTTTTCACTTCAAAAACTTTCATATCCTTTCAGCGCTGCAAAAAGAAATGTGAAAGAAGAGGTTGACCGACGCACTAGGGTCGCCCTGACATGCCACTCAACACTATTTCTCAACAAGCTCATGTTATTACTACTATCTTTATTAAAAGGGCCTTTAAATAGGTGCTTCAAAACGGGACCGCGTCAAAAGATCAATGAATAATAAATTGCGATTTATCATTCCAATCGGAAGTGAAGGCCGAATCGATTGTGGGTTGATAAGAGAGCACATTAGTTTTATTAGGAAAAAATTGTTCTCGTTTAGTGTCATTTAGTGATGTTTTAATTTTTATATATTTTTTTCTAAAGTGCAATGGCACTTCTGCTTCAATACAAGCAAGAATTCTCATCTCATATTTTGCTAAACCTCTTTTTCCAATTCAATATTCAATTAGCCTGTCCTTTAGTGTTATATTTGTACTTTACTGTATATAAATATATTGATTCTTGTTAAACTATTATTTGTCTTTTCGTTTTTCTCTGCCTGCTATTACTACATTTGTACTACTTATAAATTAATAGTACTTGCTTAGTTGGGTGTGTAATCAATTTTTTATCTTTTAAGACTATCTGAGTAAGAATTGGGGCCAGTTCTTATTTCTAGCTTGTACCATTAGGGTATTTACATGTAATTTGCCTTTTTGATTAAGAAAATAAAGTTAATTATTCTGTTTCGTGCAATCGATTTCCTACGAATCAATTATCAAATATCTATTAATCAAATAGTATCATTTTAATTGGATGCATTGCTACCCCTATAGAACGTCGACGCAACCCTCTTGCGATTCATACATCTAAAAAATGTATGAGTGAATGTCGCGTAGATTATCTTTATTTCGTTACACACTTTCAAATTTTCAAGTAAAGAAGATTGGCAGAGAGAAACTAAAGTTTTGGTCTAAAACAGTACTCTACACGTACCATGAACCCAGGGCTTTTAGTGCAAACTGTGGTTATAACTACATAAATTTGCTCACGGATATAATTATTAATTACTAAGATTCTATTTAATATTATATTAATATTTCCTACCATAGAACGATCTACCAAATTAATGATTTTTAAGAAAACAATCTTATGAAATTTAGGTAAAATACATTTTCATTGTTTGTTTTTCTAGTCTTGATAACATTAAAAAGAGTTGAAAAACATCGCCATTCTTAACTTCAATCTAAAATACTGACAAAATCGCATTTACACGATGGGATTTTGAACAACTTGTTTCTATTCGCGATAAACCGGCGTTTAAACAACGCAGTCTCTAATCTTTGTGTTTATAAGGAATCTTAAAATCTAGACCAGAAGAATTGACTTTGTCGTTCGTGTACACACCGCTTATTTTTGATAACATTTCTTTATTATTTCAGAAAAATAAATTTTTGGTCACTTATTTATACTTTATACATCTTGTTCCTGAGCGCAATAAAAGGATAAATTTTCCATTTAAATTATAGATAGCAAAAGAAGGATCTTTCGTACTTTCAGAGGGGGTTATAAGGTAGTTGCTCCTGCAAAACGTTTGGCCGCATATATTCCATTTATTTTCTTATGCCGCACAAAAATGACGTTACGTTACGTTGTTACGTTTATTGATTTAGCAAGCTAATTCGTGCTCCGCCTCCGAAATGACTTTTCGGAGAAGAAGAAACTCCTATAAACTTTTTATGAGATTAAGTGTCGTATATGATCTCGGATAACAAATACTTACGGATATTTATGCGCAAATTGTAACTCGAAGGACCATATGAACATGAACTTTAAGACAAGTTCTATACTAGTACAGAAAGAATGTCCAAGTTGTTTCCAAAAGGTAAGTTAAACTAAAACATTATACTAGAAATAGACACAAAGTTGACAACATGATGCCTCTTGGAACGTATTCTCCATATGTATTTTTTCGTTTATTTTGCCACCTTGGGAATCATTAGTGACATTGTTGCATTTTTTCAATTAACTATGGTTTACATACATATACATTATATACTAAAGGAAACGAATTATTTCCGGTTAACATTAATCGTCAAGTAGCACGCAACTTTATTTGTTTACGAGGCCCCAAGGAATGTAATCCCGAGCAACAAAAAAAATTACTAGGAAGTGAAAAACAATACTCACCAGTCTTAAACCACCCTTTAATGATGTTTTGTTGAGAGCACTATTAAGTGAGTTGGTGAACATCGATTTTTATGACTGTTTTTGTTCTGAATTTATTCTATGAGACATAACTCTAGTCACAATCCCGTCGTACTCTCCAGACCTGGCCCCGTCCGGCTATCAACTTTTCGCATCAATAGGACACGCGCTTGCAGAGCAGCGCTTCGCCAATTTCGAAGAAGTTAGAAAATGGCTCGATGAATGGTTTTGCTCAAAGGATATAGTTTTTTATGCGATGGCTTCCATAAATTTCCTGAAAGATGAATAGAATGAAATGGCCAAAAAATTTATAAAATAATTTTTTCTATATTCTTGAAAATTACGTAGTTATTTTTTCGAATAAACCAGTAATGATGTTCCGGTACACCTGGTACTCCTCCTGTCAGAAACCAGGGGAGGTAGCGTGGCTAGACATTTGTTCTCCACGTAAATAACTGGATCCGTAATATCCATACCAGCAGAGCCCTATATGATGACTTCAAAATCAGATTTGAAGATAATTTGACGATGGAAATACCACCATGGATCATAAATCCATTTGAAGAAACGGAAGTGGAGAATGTGATATTACAAGAGGAGCTACTTGAGCTTAGCATTAATGAGGAGCTGAAAGTGAAATTTAAAAGAGGTTATCAAACATTTCGTCGTGATCGTAGAATAACGTCGGATTTGAAAAAAATTCAAAATTCACTTTTTACCATATTTGGATACTACATTGTCTAAATATTGTTGCTACATTAACAAAAAAATTACATGTATTTTAGATTTCAAATTAAACAGTCGGTAAAGTGACGGATGTGATAGATTCTCATAGTAAAATGACGCTTGTGTAGTTTTAAAATGGCTGTCCTGTAAAGTTTAATATATGTCAGATCCGTCACTATTCTACGACTACGACGATTTTGGCAGCAGGCAGAAATACCCGAAAAATATCCTCGACTGTGGGGAATTGCGAGCAAGTTTTTGATGGCGATTGATAGATATCAATTCAAGATTGTCTAAAAAAGTTTTAGTGTCATTACAAACCTTTTAACAAAAAAAAAGAGCAGATTGTATATCACGGAACGGGGAGATTTGCGGTTATTCCTAACAAAACTGAAGCCAAATATTAATTATTTGCTGTCAATCCATCAAGTACATCCTTCTCAATAAAATTATGACTATTTTGTGATTGTCATTGTAGAAGTTACGTTACGTTATTAATGTTTAATTTTAATTATATTACGACTGTTATCATATTACAATGTAAGATAACAATAATAATTACATATTTGAATAAATACAACACAAAAAATATACTATTTTCTTTTTATTTCTCCGAATGGGGAGTTTTCTAAATGAAATAAGAATTGATTGGTTCCTTGTAACTGTGAGTAGATTTCAAAAAAGTAAAGTTGGATAGAGTCACTTTTTTGATTGGTCAACTTTACTATTTTTGACATCCACTCACAGCATAATCAATTAATTAATTAACCAATCAATTCTCACTTTTTTTCGAAAACTATTAATTTGTGGTTGGAACTCAGCCGCAACGCACATTTCCGTATTAAGATCTAATCTTCACATTTTTGTCAAGTTTTGAAAATATAGTAGAAATGTAGCTGCAAGGGGTCCACCAAAACAACACAAAAACACCATAACAGAATGTTCTTTCAGGGTATCTTTGGACCCTCATTACTTGTTCGCACCGTAATGGCGCTCGCTATCTGTACGTTTTTGAATATTGCATTTTCTTTCGATATCTGTTTTGAATGCTTGATTTTAAACAACGTTTTCTTGGAACCTTTTTTAAATTTCGTTTAACGTAACGATGTTAGATCATTTACAAAGGGTACTTTGCATATGTTAAGTAAACTTGACTTCTTCTTCGATAGGAAAATTTGCATGGTAAGCGATTGTAAATTACGTTATTTAGAATGGTCTAAAATAGTTTCATTTATTTCTTTAGTAATTAATTGCTTATTGAAGGACAGGTTATTTTTTTAAATACCTAGCATGAGTATAGTTAAATTTAATTCCCCCTGCATTGGTATAAATTTCGTATTGCGGACAGTTTTGGCTAGAATATTAATAATAAAAATTGCTGCTTGGGGATTGAATACACAGGCATCATCGTATAAGGTCAACGAGATACCTAGTATTGAATTACATCTGGGATTCTTATTCTTAGAAGTTTTTCATCTAGGTTGCAACCGAAGCTTTCTCTTTTGACCTCAAGGTACGCTTTGAGTATTACAACACTACAAAATGTCTAGGTAGCGCCTTCTGCCATACTACATTTAGAATCTATAAGAGAATAGATATGGCATAATGTGATCCTCACAGCGACTGGCAACTTACCAAACCCCGAAAGGAAACTTAATCATGTCCATCCTTTTCTAAATATTTTCTAATAATTTTATCCGTGCAGAGGCGGAAAGAGAACTAACCTAACCGGGGTCGGCCTGTCGTAAAAGGCCACAAAACAACCCATCCTGGCTACGAGGTAGGGCGCCAAGCCCGTCTGAATGGCGACCACCTTTGGTCTTATATGCCGTCATAATAACCACGTGTTGTGTTCCGGCATTAGTGATCCAAGTTCCTGTACCCTTAGGCGACAGCAGCGTGTTCGCGATGCCACTGGTAATTGCTAAATTCTAAGCGGGCCGTCAGTCTGCTGTCCTACAGAAATAAAAAAAAATATATGAATTCATTAACTTTAACAACTTCCTAGGAACATTATAAAGTAGTCCTTATAATATTATTTTAATTTCTGACGGGCGAAACCAAGTCACAATTCCGTTACTCGTTTATTAAATTAAAAAAACTTTTACCATAAACCATTAAAAATTCAATTATTTCAAAGTACACTCACACATTCAATTGTTAGATTAAAATGTAATTCCATAGCAGTCCTCTCCACAATCCCCTCGTGTGATATAACCACAAAAGATATGTCGCACCAGAATCCAAACAAAGCATCATCCAGTTACTTAAAGGAATTACTTTCATACTTTAGTTAACTATGAAAGTTTACGATTTTTGATATTATTAGACTAAATAATAAAAAACAAATAAATATTGAGTGACAATTCACACAGCTCCATCTAGTCCCAAACTAACTGTGTTATGAGTACTAGACAACAGATATACTACTTATATACTTTTTTTAATAAATATATATTGGCTTTGACCATGAACTCAAATCTTAATTTTTCCATTATTCTTGGTAACCAGCTGCTCCAAAATGTTGTTTTATAATGTGTTAATTTCTTATTATCCTTGAATATTATGGTGAACAGTAAAACTATAACCAAAATTGAGTTGCTCTGAAAAGAGTATTTTATTTTATTACATGAACTAGTTTTTACAAAACATTCTTTAACATTAATTATTTACAAACTCACCTGAAAAGTGAAACAACATTTAAAGCTATTGTTTCACCAGTTCTTATTAATCACTATTATTCTACTTTTTTACAATGTAATTCTTACTTGTTTAGCCTCTATTTATCAAACCGTCAAAACCGTCTTAATTCGTCAATATGGCGTACAGCTCCATAGATTTAAACAAGTTCATAGACAAATTATACATCGAAGTTATTACGCGGCAAATTGAAACTGTACAAACTAAATGAAGTGTTATGCACTTTGTTTACATATATATAAAAACCCAGACGCGAGATGGGAATCGAACCCGTCACCTTCGCAAGCGTACCGAAGTGCGTTATCTGTTACACCATAGGGGTCGCTGTAAAACCAGGGGCATAGTGGGGGCGGAAGGGGCGGCGGGCGGCAAAATTTCACAATAGATAATAATATCTTGTAAATATTTTAACTATTTCATCTTTTTGACACACCTACGATCCGGACCGATTGAAATTTTCCAATTTCTTTTCCAATTTCTTCTTGCCGAAAAGTTCTTTCGAATTACTGATAATAAGAGGGTGGCAAAATATTCTTTCGCCCCGGGCAGAACCCACGCTACGCTACTAAGTAAAATTGCACTTGTAAAATTGATGTGAAGAATTATTATTTTTTTTATTTGTGGATGGCCGATAAAAATTAGCTTAGTCACCACTAAGCTAATTTTTATCGGTATTATTGCTGCTTCCATTAGTCAATCAAGCTTACGGACAAAGCCTGCGGGTATTGTTTTTTGTTTACTTCCACAAAATACGTATTTAAAAAAAACTGAAATTGATTTACATAGTGATTAGGCTAATTTAGATGTATGCAGTTACTATTTTATCAGGTGTGAGCTCAAGTTATCAAGTTTATTATTATATTAGTCAAGTAATAAAATCGATTATGTACGATAAAATAATTTCTCCTACTGGCGCGCTTTAAATTTGTATAAGAAAAACTCATTAACATATGTTTATAATAATATATTACATATATTCACATAGCTTAAAGTCTCAAATTTAAAACAAACGCAAAATAATAAACCATTCTAAAAAACAAAAATAATATTTTGAAACGTTTTAAATTTTGGGCGTTGTATATACAAATATCTAAATTGTAATTCATTACAATTAATTGTATATTAAATATTTTAAAAAGATATTCTTCTAAGTTTTTTCACAGTGTTTTAAGTTTAACTAAACTCGGGGACGACAAGAAACAATACCACGAATAAAACTTGATCCTAAACTGAAAAACTTTGTACTTATTACAACCCCTTATATACAACCCCTAAACTTTGAATTTTACGGGAAAACGGTTAAAGTTTGTATACTGTACGTGACCACTAAAAAGTTTTTTGTATTTCCGTTTTTAAAATGTACCACCACCATTGTTATCTTCCAACTTTATAATCGACATTATTTTTACACGCTTTTATTAACTTAATCTGGATCTATTTATCTACTAGTATGTTACGGAATCTTTGAACATGATTTTCTCTCACTTAAAATTATCAGATTAACCTGAAAGTGTGCTCACTGATTAAGGAATGAAAACAATTCAATAATTTCTATTTTTTTTTTAGTTTTAATTTATTTTAAGCGAATGGTTCCGTTTTTGAACTATCATTTATTGAAATAATAATAGAATTTACAGCGTTATGTTATTAGTGTACTACTCCTTAAAAGCTTGTTACTCGTATCGTGAGATCTTTCTTACCACATACTTTCCAGGAAACATCAATCAGTTTGTTCTTGTTGAAAACTTTAGTTTGACATGTTTGGAATTTACCCCTATTTATTCATACTGTTTATATTAGTTAAACATAGTTAATGTTTATTTTTCATCTTGAAGGTTTGTTTCAACAGTTAATTATTCATACAACAGAACAATATAATGTTTTAGATTTGTGTTCTAAAATTTGAGAAAAATTTCCCGAATAACAATTTTTTATTAATTAAAATATACTAAAAACTAGTGGTTCATTTTTATAATGGCTGGAAAAAATTCAAGGTTTCATCATTTTTAGATCATCACCTTGGTAGAGAAGAAATCTTCTGCTATATTCTTATGAGGTTGAATACCCAAATCTATTCAATCCTTCTCTTTACTCAGACAAAAAACTGGCGCCGAAGATTATCGAGCCAAAATACGCTGTGGTTTTGCTTGTCACAACCTTAACCGAATTCTTCGGGCTGTAACCGGCTTAATCTTCTAATGTCACTAGAAATCGAAAGATTCCTCCATTCTCTGTATTGTAGCAGCTTGCGCAAATCAGAACGTTTGCAAGGTAGCACAAGTTTAGGTGTTTTCCTGTAAAACATTGTACCTGTTTAACATGTATTTATTAACAAACAAAAATATATAGTAGTATATAAATTACCCCTAACACAAGCTCTTTGCTGCTTATTTATTTAACTACCGGTTACTCCCGAATTCATTCTCGTGTACAATGCTAGGGTATTCTCCCGGGAGAAGTAGTAACGTATGTCCTATTCAAGGTAAAAGATCATATTCAATTCAACTCCGTTGACATGATCGTGTATAAAATTCCATTCAAATTTTCATATTAATAACATTAGTAAAGCTTGCAAGATAATATTATGTCGATAGACTTTATTTTGAAGACAATGAGCATTGTACCTATTTAAGTTAGTAAAGGAAAGTGCGATATGGAGCCAAGTGCTGAAACACAAAGCTACATTTCAAGTGATAAGATAAGAAGGTATTGTTCTAGAGAAATGTGTAACACTATCTGCTTCAAGTAAAAGTAGTGTAAATAAAAACTAAAGAAATTTTGAAAATTCAATACACATTTCAAATTTTAACGTGATAACCAAGTAATATCAAACTAAGAGGCTATTAGTTTGATTTCGGCGATAGCATACAACGCTTCACCAGTTTTTTTTTTACAATCTGTATAATATATAATTACTACGTACCGAGATTCTGGACATGGAGATTATACGTATACGTAACGTAACCTACCAACCCGTCTCGCATAAGCGAGGCGGGATATAGCGACTTCCCTCTAAGGGGAGAGGGAGTTCAGTGCCCAGTAGTAGAAAATTATGAGCTCCAATTACTATTTGTGAAGTATTTAATAGATTTTATTTTTATAGATAATAGAAAATAAGTTTTGAGTAAATAATAAAACACAAGTGAATATAAGACAACATATTTTACAAAAAAATTATATATAATATGGCCATATAATGCCAATAATGCAAATAAAATATTGCTAAGAACGAAAGTGGACGGCTACATAAGTTAAAATTATTTTAATATGAACTTTTCTTTGTGCAAAATAAACTTTTCTCAAATCGTACTCACAGGGGCGAAAAAAATCCTTTTTGATTTACTAAGCCAGCTTAATTTGGGGTTTCTTGTCTATAAAGCTAATTTATCGAATAATACAATCTTCATTTGATAAAAAGCAGTCCGTCGGGTGTGGCTGCCCCACTTACCGCTATCTGCGTCCAAACTTCGCGCCTCTATTTGTTAATGTTATATTAGCATAACAAAAGTAATTACTTTATCTTATTTACCTACTAAATAAATTATTAATAACGAAATTGATACAATCTATTTAAAATTTTGGACTAGCCGAGCATAATCTTAGTAATTCGCAGATATAAAGACACAAAGTAATGTAGAAAAATTAAACATATAGCAAATATGTCATTAATTTACAAAACAAGTTAACTATTCTGGGAATAAATTGTCTTTACCGATTCTGCCAAGTCCTAGTAAATGACTAAAAAATGATGACCTAATTTGTCAACGGATCCACTACTAAAAATTCCAAGAGTGAGAAAAAAGGGAAATTGGTCTTCGAGAATCGAGGAATTTGATGCAATTGGAATCCACCATAGTGATAATAAATAAATATACTGTAAAAAAATCACACAGCACAATCTAGCCCCAAATATCACAGATATACTTCTTTTAAATTCTTATTAACTTCATTTTCTCGAGCCCGTGATACCCCCCCAGCGTTCTGACGAAAGCTTGTACCACGGAAGTCGTCAGTCCAGCCGTGGTCAATAATTATTAAATTTAACATACATATTTTTCCAAAGCAAGGTTACGAGTGTTTACATTCTCATGATAAAGTAGGTGGACTATGACGTCACGCCGTCACGACTCTCAAACTAATGTCTTTTGTAACCGTCTTGGGAAATGAATACAAAGCACTCATGACTGTATACCTAATTATAACTGCCAATAGTGTTGTTGTTATATCATTTGTTTGATTAACAGCTTATTATTCGTCCTACACATTGTATGCTTTAAAATTTGCACATAACAAGCTTACTAACTAAACAGCAGTGATTTTCTAGTGTAGAATACAAAAGGGAGCGATAAATCAGTAAACAATGAAAATTTTAAACTAATATTTAGCCGGTAATGTACATTACTTACAAATTTGATTTTATTTGAAAAGTCTATATTAAAGAAAATCTTATTCTAATAATAATATTGATAAAATAAATAAACTTAGGGGTTAAATAATTTTATGCAACTTGAAAGAGCTCAAAGGTTAATCCTTAAGATAGCCTTTAGTAAACCACGCTTGTTCCCTACTGAAGCTCTGTACAAGGAAATACAGGTTCTGACAGTAAGAAAACTGTTTATATTAAATGTTTTGTTGAAAAAATACTCACTTATGTCTTACAAAAGAGATCACGATAAAGCAAACACACGTAGGAGTTATATGGTTTGCAAACAGCCATCTACAAACACATGCTTTGCCCAAAGATTTTTTAATTTTCTAAGCTGTAACTTATATAATAAAGTAAATAAATATTTCAATGTACACACTATGAATAGACATGACATTAAAAAAGTGTTAACAGAATGGCTATTATCTCTGAACTATAATGAAACGGAATCTCTTATTAAATACTTTAAAGTTGAATAACTAAGTAGTAAACTTCCTAATATTGTATGTTGTTACAATCTGTAATAAGTTAACTCTACCATGTAACGCATTTTGCTTACTTTATTTATTTATTTATAGCACAAATCCTTACACACGAACATAAACGCACGTGCGTGCTCCCACCCCTACAAACACACACACACACACACATCCATGTACGCGCGCACCCCCACATTTTCATAACTGTCTTGTAATATTTTGGGAGAAAATAAAGAATTTTTTCATTTCATTTCAAATTATGTAATTGCCGATTTGTACTGAAAAATTGAAACTTGTTTTTTTTACAGATGTAACAACATATTCATTTAATCTAAATATTTACCCTCATTATCATATACATTGCTGCCACCTAAACGAAAGTTCATTTATACCTTTATGATATAACTCTGGGGATCTAGATTCGACAGTGTGAAAGTACTGCGCCTCCTGAGAAGAATTTTTTTATCGCGTAGAAAATTATCCAAATCACGAAAAAAATGTAGTTCATTGGGGCAATGTCTGGCGAGTACATTGGATGACATGGTTTCTAACTGCAGCTCCTGTAGAGTTATAATGGTTTCTCGTACAATGTGAGGTCTTGCGTTATCATGGAGAAATAATGGTGAAGATCAATTCGCGGCTTCGAGTTCGGCACAGTAAATATCTGTTGTTATTATTGCTTGACCAGACCTGAGAAAGCTATAGCAAATAACACCATGAAGAGAACACCAAAAGTTATCATTACTTTTTAATTGGTTAGCTTTGCTTTATGGCATTTTTGCCGCGTTTACCTGGGGTCAGCCATTGCATTTTTCGCTTACGGTTATCGTAAAGAATCCACTTTATGTCACATGTCACAAATCGATCCGATAAGTCCTGTACAGATTCAACAAGGCAACACAAATTTCAACACACATTTGTTTCTGCAAATCAGTCAAATCATGAGGCACCCATTTTTCATTTTTTTTGTTATTGATTTGATGCAAATGAGTCAATATTGTAGGTAGGGTAACAATAAACCATGCCGGTAATTCTTATGTAGTTTGACTCGGATCGGCTTCCACCATCTTCGATTCAGCGTTATTCACCTGTGTGGGCGGTCTTCCACGTGGTTCGTTCTTCAAGTCGAAGTTTCCATTAGGAAAGCGTTTAAACCAAAAACTCACGGTGCGTTCATTAGCAATCTCTTCTCCAAACGCAGCGTTGATATTGCGAGCCGTTTCTGCCGCGTTAGTTCCGCGTCGGAATTTGTATTCAAAAATGACTCGGACATTCGAAGTATCTATCTTTCAAGTCTAAGGTGCATAAAAAAAACAACAAAGTCCAAAATAGAATGATGCACAATTTTTAAAAGAACCTCATAGGTATCATGTGAAAAAAGTGTCACTCGAAAATCTCACCATGAAGGTTTTAAGTCAAATCAAAATAATATTGTATTACTTTACTATACAACGGCAATGTCTTACTCCTATTATTAAAAGTAAAGTACTATATACAAAAACTGTTCGACAATGTTAAGCAATCCAAAGGTTGTAAGATTGTGAATAAAACTAAAATAATTATTTTATAGCTTTTGATCTTCTGCTTGCCAGGTCCAGTCCACTCTCCTCTGTCAGCCGTCATCTCATTCACACATTTTTTCGTCACATCATCTATTACGTAATTCATACATTTTTCTTTGGCCTACTCCTCCTTCTTTGTCAATCCACTTTCATTCCTGATATTTTCCATATCACAGGGCATTCCTTCCTATACTCGCATAGCTAAATTTGAGGTTCTGTTTAAAAAAAGCCAACAGCTGTATTGTGAAAGATAACTGTGCTGTCCCGTTAAGATATTTTAATATTCGTTTTATTATAATGAAAGAAAATCGTTATCTATAATATTTTAAAGGAAAATTTGATCTGTATTAATTATAGTATTGTTTACAATTTCCTATGAACATATTCCGTTTCATTTGATAAAATCTTAAAGTGAACATTTAAATGAGGTTTGCCAACTAACTTAACATTCTAAATTCGTCACAAACCAAGTACTTTCCCAATAACCATAGATAATAATCATGCAGGTAGACAGGAAGTCAATGTCCCCGATTCGCACAGCGCTAACTAATCGCGTGGAACTGGTCTCATTTGGGTTAATACTCGACGCTTAATGATTTCGTGGTCTTATAGATTGGTCAAAGAATATAATTTGTAGATGTGTCAAATTTTTATTTTTTGCATCTAAAAAGGTAAAGAACGTGTTGACAAATTGTAAGACAAAAATACTTACAGTTATACAATAGACTTGTATGTATTTCTGTTTATTTTTCATAAGTTTCACCATCATTCAAAAATGCATAATAAATTAAAAAGTAGAATATTAGTACCCCTATGGAACAGCAGCATGTTCGTGGTGCCCCTAGCGTCACAAATATCCTTAGGCGACGGCAACTTGCTGCTGTTTCTCAGCAATAAAAAAAAAAAACATTTTATAGATGTTAGGTACCACCTTAGGACAACACAAATGTGTGTATCGAAAAAGTCAGTCTATTTCAATTACACATTCACTTTCTAGTATAAAGATATATGTGACAAATATGGTAGATAAATGTCTATATTTTTATGTAACGTAATACCTTTTTTTAATCTATATTTATGCTCTCTGCGGCCGGGGTCGGCCTGTCGTAAAAGGCGACAAAACAGCCCACCCTAGCTACGTGGTAGGGCCTCAAGCCCGCCTGGATGGCGACCACCTTTGGTCTTAAATCTGCCGCCATAATAACCTTGTGTTGTGTTCCGGCATTAGTGACCCAATTTCCTGTACCCTTATGGGACAGCAGCGTGTTCGCGATGCCACTGGCGTTGCAACACCCATAGGCGATGTTAACTGCTAAATTCCAAGCGGGCCGTCAGCCTGTCTGCTGTCCTACAGCAATAAAACAAAACTTCTTTTCAACTCAGAATTAAAATATACTTCCATTGTTTGTGTAAATGAAATAAATAACGTATCAAAGTGCCACTCTGCGGTATATTCTTTGATTAGCTCGTTATATATGACACATGGTACACGTATGAGCATCGAAAATAGATATATCGCGATATTTGGCCATTAAAATTTTGTGTTGGCCTAGTTTTGAGACGATTAATTATAATAATATGTGTTGAAAATTGAAAAATCAATATGCTTAACAAATTTTAAAGTAAAATAATAATGCACTTGGAGGCTGGCGCACGTCATATCTAAATGGTATTGCATTTGAAGCCTAGGCTGAAGTGCAGGGGCGGAGAAAGAATACTAACCTCTGCGGCCTGTCGTAAAAGGCGACAAAATAACCCTAGTTACGTGGTAGGGCCCTAAGACCGTTTGGAAGGCAACCACTCTCGGTCTATATGTATGCCGTCATAATAACCTTGTGTTGTTTTCCGGCATTAGTGACCCAAGTTCCTGTACTTCTACGGGACATCAGCATGTTCGCGGTGCCCCAGCATCGCAAACATACGTAGGCGACGGTAATTGCTTATTATTAAGTGCTGATCTTCAACAATATGAAAAAAGTAATGGTTTCGATTCCTATGATGGCATATAGCTTACTGCTTACTAAACTGCTTAAGCAGTTTTTCTTGTCCTTAGACATATTAATGCAAATCATGAATTTATTACTATGTAACAACAGTAAAGGAAAGCATCTCAACGAAACTTGCATACTGAGAATCCGCCCACAATCCGCCTTGGAAAAGCGTGGCGAGTTCAGCTCGTTCCCTCGGGCTTGTATCAAAAAATATGTACATATTATTATCCAGACTTGGGACGGGAATCGAACCCGTGACCCCTCTCCCCCCGCAAGTGATCCGATGAAACAAAAGCCCGTGCCTTCCAATCTCAAAACAAAAAAATAATCAATACTATGGCAAATCAAATAAAAACCACGAGGTAATTAGTTCTTAATCTTCAGCTATCCATACTAATATTATAAATGCGAAAGTAACTCTGTCTGTCTGTCTGTCTGTCTGTCTGTTCCTCTTTCACGCCTAAACGGCTGAACGGATTTTGATGAAATTTGGTATGGTGATAGATGATAACCTAGAAATGGTCATAGGCTATAAATAATCACGCTATCGTTCTTAGGGGGTAGGCAGTAGGCAGATAACTAAATTGAGTTAGTGATTTTTTGTGCTTATCCGGTATCTATGAGAATCGGCCAACATCTATTTTTCATCCCCCTAAATGTTAGGGGTAGTCCACCCCTAAATTTTATTTTTTATTTTTTGACATTTTATTATTTTTATGGCAGAACAACGTTTGCCGGGTCAGCTAGTAACTTATAACGATAAGTTTTTATCTTATCATCGGACAGATAGTATTGAAAGACGGACGTATAACTTTCAACAGCAACGATAGGGACTTTAATTGTGTTACTCAAGAAGCGTTTTTAAAGACTCAGTGTGTTTTAATTCATACGTTATCTATAAATGTTACTATGTTTGTACAGTGCATGTTATCGGGCAAACGTGTTGACATCGTACGATATCATATCCACATGTTAAGAGAAAGAAAATTATTCTTTAATAAGACATCAGTCGCAAAAGGAAGCTTTAAAAGCCTTAGTTTTGTGGGCGCTTTATAAGTCTTTACCCAACATTATAAAACATTAAAATTAAAGAAATTAGAAATTAAATTACTAAAAGATGCACTGTGTTGTCAAGGATTGAAAATAGCAAAAAAAAAACACATATATACTTGTAGATCAGAGTACGTCATAAAATAATACGAATTATGACTGATGGCGTTTGCGGTTGTGAGTTATATGGCGGGCTCTGAGCCTTTTTTTGGCACTCGGTAAACGACTACTATGGCGAGCGATTCCGAGTGAGCTTTCTGAATATTTCAATATTCGGTCTATACTTGACGATCACATACGTGGTGGAAACGGCTTTCACATATCGGAACTCCTCCAGGTTCCGAGTCTGAGATTTATGTATGTTATGTATTTATTTTAAAGACAAGTATATCAGTTGTTATCGTATAACCGTAGTAATGGCCCTACCACGTAGTAGTACTTATTCCGGCTCTTCATGGAGAAAATATTCTTTTACTTAATAAAAATTTTAATATAAAAAAAAATTATCCTGTGACTAGAATATTGACAGAGCTACTTCATCGCTTTCCAACGGAGTCGTAACAGGTGACGAGTGGATTATTTCTTCATTTAACTCACCAACAGCAAATAAAGGGCACTGTTCCGTTGTCCCTGCATGGTTAAGAAGTCAAGCGACAAATATTTCAAAGGCTACAATGGTAATATAAGGCACTACTCGCGTTTTCCTTTTGGGATTTGGGGACTGGAGGGTCCTCCAACAGGGTTTTAAACAAATGTAATAATAATATAATAATATAATCCGCTTCTGAGCTCGGGGCTCCCCCTATAAAGAACGAATATACCCTCCATGCTCGTTCAAGGCAGATTGGTGGATTACACGTACCGGTAATCTGGGCATGTAGGTTTCTTCACGATGACACCTTTACCATCAGTACACACTAATAAGCAAAAAAATGTGCCTGAGTGATTTTTGCCTTCTTGGGATTCAAGCTTGGAATCTTTAAATTGGTCTCCGGGTGTAATTAATACCATTGAGCTACCAGGAGACAAATTTTTATATATATAATATAATTTTGTAAGTTTATTTGTGCTTCTTTGCTTACAAAAAGATAGTGTCTCGAAAGCGTAGCGATGCACAAAAAGATCGGAGTTAATTTAGCGAAGAATAAAGAAGAAAACATCATACACACTAATATCATTTTTAAGATTAGATAGATAGATAGATAACGCTTTATTTATCACCAAAATTACAAATTACAGCACAAGTATACAATAATATAAGATAAAAAAAATATTGGCTTGTCGCATCGTATTTTAAAGGTGAATTCAATAAAGAAATATATTTCATAAAAAAAGGAATTTAAGATTTAATTTTGATTCAAAGATAATGGAGATGTATTCTTTCTGTCAATTATTTGCTAAAACTTTTTGCTAAAATATATTTTTAACTATTATATATGAATAAGCGCCATCAGCGCTTATAGATATGATTATTTAATGGCTTGTTATTGATTATAAACGCGTATTTTCGGACTTCCCCAATATAATTAGTTAATTGTGAACTTTTATGCACACTATTATAAGGAAAACATTAAATATTCTTAGAAAAATTAAAATCAAAAAACTACTAAGTTTGTGGATTTCTTTAGGGATTCTTTTACATATTATGAGTTTAGCCTGTCATCAATCACGATGCTCTTTGCCAAGTCTTTAATTAGTACATTTTAACTGTAATAACGAAAGAGGCTGCGAATGAGCTGATAACATAAAAAAAAAATTTTAAAAGATAAAAGACAAACATTAAGTTAAAATTTTAAATACATAATAATTGTGTAAAACGTAAAATAAATACAAAATATAAATAAGAAATTGCAACGGTAAAAAATACATAAATAAAAGAATAAAATAGACACCGCTAACCGGAAAATATACCGCAGGAGTAAGAGTAATAGCGGGTGAAAAATTACCTTAAAAATAACAAAGAGCGGAAATTATTAGCCATGCTAATTAAAAAAGTACAGCCTTAATAAAAAAAACTTACGGAGCTAAAACGTGAACTAATCTAAATTTCAACGATCTGTGAAAAGAGAAGTAAGAGACGGCATTCATAACGAAATCACCCATTAGAAAGACCGGTTGTATCTGTCGTAGAACCGATAACCGATGGATACCAACCACGTCTTTATATACGTATAATAGGACGCCAAGAAACGACTTTCTGAAAATGGCTGGTAAAGGCTGTAATCCCACGAGTCGAAGATAGGGTTTTGTGGTAAACTTTAAAAAAAATCTACGTACATCAGACAATTTTGAAAGCTATTTTTTATTGTGTACAATTTATTAATTTCCCACATTTTATTTCATAGCTTCTAGTGACTTTTAAGTCAAATAGTAGATTAAATAATAATATCTACCCTCCATAAATGTGCACTGTACATCAAAATGTCATTCACCCTACGTAACTTGCATTACTGCGACAAGTTAACTTAATAAAGGTATGAAGTTGCCACATGTTAAGTGCGGCTTTATACTCTAAAGTAGGCTTCATTGACCTATATACTTTAATGGAAATAAATATTCCAAGAGTTTAACAGATAAGGTAACTTTGCAATCAATTTATCAGTCGTGTCTCCATATGTGAAGATTTATACATCAGTATTCAATAAAGTACGCCGTTTAAATAGCTAGCCTAGTAATAAATTACTATTAAAAAAACTATTTTAATGTCCTAGAAACTTCTATCATCTATTGAGCCATTTTTAAGACACTCTGAAACTTGGGATTGGTAGAAGGCTGTATGTATATATAGTCTTACATCATGACTTTTACAGATTATAACAAACAACACTTCTTTTGGCGAAGACAAAAAGACCGTGTCTAAGTGTTGTTAAAACTACAACGTTCATGAATGCTGTCAAGGCCAGAATTAACCGAAATTCCATAAAGATTCCTGTTAGGAACTCGATCGCACTTAACACTGCAAGCTCTGTGCCTGTTATTGATATACAGGACGCGTCGTATATTCAATTGAGAAAATAAGAAGACAGTTATTAATTACGGATTGATCAAAATGCTTTCTGGGCCCACACGTAAGAAAAAACATTCAAATTTTACGTAAAATTATTATCATAGAGAGTGATATGTGTGGTAATACAGTAATTACTAGGGATGCCGAAGACCGTGTAAAATGGAAAAGAAAGTCTGAAACCACGGGCACCGGAGCGGATTTTAAGGTTGCGTACAAGGATTAATAAAAGATAAATTGATGATAATGCTGTAGTAACGACATGTGATTATCGCTCTTATATGAGTGAGATATATTGAATATATTACTACCGTGTCTGACCGTCATATTTCCTAAGAAATGTGACCATAATTTTAAGTAAAATACACACGCGTTTATTTATAAATAAATACTCGTATGTAAAACTCACACACGTTTCACGGTTATTTACATTCATTATGTGTTTTGCATTTGTTAGTGTACTTTTCCGTGAAGAATTCGGTTTGAAGCAGTTGGTTAATGATTCAGTGTCAAGGCGACCTATGTTTGAAATAAATTTACGTAGGTAGGTAGGACATATGGTATTAGTATTATGGAATGACCATTAGGTCACTATTGTTCAATAGAATTAATTATGCATTATTTTATGTCCATCTCTTTTAAATAGTAGGGGTCCTAAAAGTACTATGCTAAACAAGAAATTGCTAAAGTTTATAATATATATCAGGGTGATTCGTGGTGAATGATTTTTTTTTTTTCGCTCCCACAGTAAAATATAATTTTATATGCTGAAAAAAATATTTTGTGCAAAGCAGAGCTCTTAATTTTAATTCTAAGTACTTTTTTTCAGCTTTGAAGATTTCCCACTTAAAACACACGTAGTTACTTTTTTTTAATTTCTTTAGTTTAGCGGCATTTCATGGTATCATGCTGCTCAAAGATAGATTTTCCTCAAAATTCAATGTTCTACAAGAATCTGTATTACCGCGAAACGGTACCTCTCACTGGCGAGGTAGTACGGGTCACTAAACCTGATATTTTCATGAAATCAGCCATTATCTCGTAAATGACAAGAACTACAGAAAAAATGTGAATGACGGACAGATAGAAAATTCAATTAAGCTGTACGTCTGTAATACTCCTGTTGTTTTACAGCTATCATTATCAGTGCTAAAGCCGCAATTAGGAGGGTCACCTGTAATTATAATGTTATGGCAAATTATTGATTTAACTTGTATTTTCGTGATTTTTGAAATACACTCGTAAACTTTAAATGAGTTTCAAATTAAATTTTTTCTGTGATAATAAAATAATAACTAAATCAAAAACATTACTAAGCTAATAACCGATAGCTAAAAGCCGTTTATGAGTTTTCTAACACAGAAAGGGCGGACTTATAAGCGCTCTCACAATTCATTATTTATTTTCCGAAACCGGTCAGGCAGCATTATGACAAAACTGACCTGCGACATTCCTTAAATATATGAATGAAGTTTGTACCACTAACATAGATTTGATATTTTAGGAAAGTAATAATGTTTATTGAATTAATAACGTACGTGAAATATGTATTTTTCTCTTGTAACATCTAATCATTTTTGTAATATAACATCTTTAGTAAAAATAACATGTCAAATTTACTTTTATTCAAAAAAACGTTAAGACGTTACAAAATTAGAGAAAATATTTTTACGCACAATATTTAGTAAGAAACTTTAAAAAATATATTTCACCACCACCAGTTCCAAGCATTCAGTGTTTAAGGAGACTGTAAAAAATCTTACAACATCTCTTCTAAATCAATCGATTAAAATTTTTTTATTGTTGCAAATAATATTTATTTACAACAATAGCTCCTAAAAGAATTTTTATTTTTAAGATTTTTAGAACAATTAGATTTCCTTTACTTCCTGCCAGCCGCGTAGGACATCTTATACTATGTTAGCTCGGTCAATAGTCTATTCATTTGATGTTATGGTTAAACCACTGTCTCTTTACAGTGATTCTAAATCGATAACTTTAGCTCTCTGACGGAGAGAAACTCTGATCGTGGGAAAGGCACTCACAAGATTTTTTTGAGAAAAAACACATGATGTTTTTTTATTGCTCTAGGACAGCAGACAGGCTGACGACGGCCCGCTTAAAATTTAGCAGTTACCGTCACCTATGGGTGTTTGCAACGCCAGTGGCATCGCGAACACGCTGCTGTCGCATAAGGGTACAGGAACTTGGGTCACTAATGCCGGAACACAACACAAGGTTATTATGGCGGCATACTTAAGACCAAAGGTGGTCGCCATCCAGACGGGCTTGGGGCCCTACCACGTAGCTAGGGTGGGTTGTTTTGTCGCCTTTTACGACAGGCCGACCCCGGCCGCATAGGTTAGTATTCTTTCTCCGCCTCTGCACGGATAAACAAGATTGACGAGTCCCCTCGACGCGGGAGGATCTGGTAACTATAACTTTAATTTTGTTTTCATTGAAATTCCACCCCTGTATAAACCCATTTTTTACATCATAACGCAGTTGAAGTTTTAATACAGATTGTCAAATAGCAACAAAAAAGTCCAGTGGACAAAGTTTTTTATAAGTTTGACCTCGTTGGGTCCACGTTAACGGTAAAGAAAGATTACGATGTACCTGCAGTGATCTAGAATGTTACACGCGCTCGTACCTTGCTAATTCCGCTGTTGCATCAGTGACACGAATTGAGGTCTGAACAAAGTTGCTAAAGAACTTTTATCAAGTTCTACTACACTGTGAAAATAATGTATGTAGTTAAAAAAACTATATTTACTGTCTTTCGTGATATAAAATTTACATTTAAATTCGTACATAGATTTATCATTTTCATTAAGTTCTGTATTATTTTCTTCGACATTGAATATTTTTGTTGTATGTTCAAATATACATTTTGATGGTAAAAGGTGAAACGAACATTAAAAATTATTAAAAATATACTTAAATAATTAAATTATAAATATTTTAATAACTAATTAATTCAAATTTACTTCAATTTCCCGTAGACTCGCTAAGACTTTATTATGAACATTCTGGATGTATTGAGCGTGTAATTTGTACATGAGTAAATGAAAACTTTCAAACAAAAGAAAACACTAAACATCAAGTCAACACTTGTATTTTTAAAATGACGCACGATTTCATGTCTGGTAGACACAATTATTTGCATTACGTCTACCTTTGTGGCAGTTGGTTCACAACCTCAACGAAGGTTGTTATTACAAAAATCGTTCCGAGAACCGATGTTAAACGTTAACTGATTATGTAAATTTATGACAATGTTCTGAATTTTTAAGTGATTTTATGAATAACCCAACAAGGGAAGGTTTAACTTTTCATTATTTATTAAATATAAATTATTTAACTTTTATATCAATAAATTCACAGAAATACTATATTATTTATAAACTTTTAGGTATACGACTAACTATTGATCAGTAACAGATCCCAAAAGTAGTTAAAAAGAAAGGCAATGAATATTAATTTTATTAACTTTTTATGCTACCACTACTATTATTTTATTATTACTATTGTATAATATTATTATTTATATATATTATTTTTATTTAATTATGTACTAATAGACATTAGTACATAATTAAATAATAATAATATATATAAATAATAATATTATATATAATAGACATTATGAATTTGAATATTATATTATTATAATATTAACCTTAATGGTCTTTATTAGGCCATAAACTCAACAAAAGCGTAATTAAGGTATGCTTGTGTGTGTATGTTTGTACTTAGAGTGTACATAAACAAGCTAGCTTGCTTATGTATACTCTAAGGTTGTGTATCATTCAAGCAGTAGTGTATGTAATGTTCATTTTAATTATTTATTATATTACATTAATTTAATGTTTTTCTGATGGATTTTAGGCAAAAAATAGCTTTCTACACTTCTACTCCATATAAAATTTAACTGTACTTAATTTCATACTCCTCCACCAGTGCAATTTTCGTAAAAAGGTGTACAAAGTTTTCGCTTCACGTATATATTCGTGCTTAATATTATATTCTTGAGATACAAAAATTATGACACTATAACTAATACGTCCGCTATATAATAGAGATATATCCGATAATATGTTTGAATATAATTGAAGTATATAATTCAATAATGAACTAAAATCCTACTAAACTAAAACCTCTTATCAAAAGCACTTGGAACGAAGAATGTTTCATTGGGACAACAATTGTTCGCTATCATCCAGTGAAATCGAATGTAATCTAAAGTGAAATGGCTCGATACGAAGCCACTGTACCGTGGATAAATAGCTGTTAATAACTTCTGTTAACTTGCTTTTGTAGGTGAAACTGTTTGCTTGGCGGTTTATTCACTTTCATTTCTGCATTGATAATTTTATGATGGATTATACTGACACAATTCGCACAGCGCCATCTAGTCCCCAAGTAGCATAGCACTTATGTAATGGGTACTAGACAACTGATATACTACATATATTTTTCTTTTAAAACTCCGCAAGCGTACCGAAGTGCATTAGCCATTACGTCACGGAGGTCGTCAATTATTTATAATAATGTATTTTTTATAATGAGCATACAGTCACACCACAATCTATATTCATATACTAAGTTAATTATTAGAGACATATAAGGAGTAATCTTAATACTGAGGACGCCGGAAACCGTGAGGAGTGGAGAAGAAAATCTCGGAACGCAGCACTGAAACGAAAATTTGGATTTCGGGCGGGATTTAACGCTAAAATGATGATTAATAATTAATCTGGGAACAAAATAATTATATTAAGGTGAATACCGAAAATCTCCTTTCTTTCTCGTTTGAACACGATTAATGCTAAGGGTTAGTACACATTCATAATGATGCTTCTAACCACTCAAACAAGGAGACCATCAAATATCTGTATCATAAGCTAAATACTGTCTAATAAGCTAAATATTATAGTGTCAAAAACATCGAGATATTTTTTTAAAGAATAAACTAAATAACGATCTCAGATTTCATTAGCATTTTCTAGATGTCATTCCAAATCGAATGAGCTATCGCACATATATCTAACTTGTTGATTAGCCTATACATTATGTTCGAAATTCTTTCTACAGTCAAACTGGCAAATAAAAATGCACGAATGCATATAATCATTAATGTATTTGTAGATTCATAAGCTTTAACAATAAAGCTTTTACAATATGTAAAATATTAAAGCTGTACTAAAACAGTTCTAGCCAGCGAATTGCCAAGCTATCAGCTTTACCACACGCGCAGGTGGAAAATTAAATAGCATTATGGATGAAAACATTACATACTTTAATTAATAAAACTAATGAAAGATATATATTATGTATTATTTTTATATATTTATTTAGTATAATAACTTTGATTCATAAATAAATTAATATTTCCTAAAATTGTACGAATTTAGTAACGGGGGGTTCATAATATTGTTTTGGAATCGTCAAAATCACCACCAGGGCTGTCTGTGATATGACACAAAACCTTCTTTATTGTATTTTAAATATCCATACATCGTTTTTTGATATATTTTTGACATAGATTAGAATTATTTTAAAATATATTTTTCTATTTAAACCGTGGCCAGAATATTAATATCCATAATTATCCTTTGTGAATATTCTTTAGTAAAAATAAAAATCCCACTTAATATTCGTTCAACGAAGGATATGAAAAAAGCAATCGAATCTAGATTAAGTCAGTCATGTACCCTGACTGGGCACTATTTCGTGTAACGATCTGGATCAAATGATGAGAAATAGATAGGTCCGAGTGAGTCTATTCATCTAATGGAAATGAGTTGAAGGCCTGCGATTAGAATAAATAATTTGTGTTGACTCGTGGAACTATTGTGTTATGTTGATGAACTCACGTCAATATGATATTAACTATTATTTATCTCCGTGTAGGGGCGGAGAAAAATACTGACCTCTGTGGCCGGAATCGGCCTGTCGTAAAAGGCAAAATCACTAGCTAGGTAGCAAGACCTCAAGCTCGTCTGAATAGCAATCACCCCTGATCTATATGTATGCTGCTATTAACCTTGTGTTGTGTTCCGGCATTAGTGACACAGGTACCTACACAGACGGCAGCGTAATGGCGTCGCAAATATTCGTAGGCGACGGTAACTACTTACTATTACTATACTACTACTATGGGCCGTCAACCTGTCTTCTGTTCCTCAGTAATGAAAAAAGCTCTGCGTTTTGTAAAATAGAATTTCGATCATCAGTAAATAATATTATGTATAAAGTATGTAAAGAAATAAATATTAAATATAACGATCACTGAGCTTCAGAGCTATGGCGCACTTAAAGCAGAAGAAATAGGTGAGGCAAGCTTCACTAAAGCGAATCATTAACTGACTGGAGATCTCAATTTGTAAGTGTTTTTGCTTCCACTCTAAGAAACCAAATGAATTTTGATCAGAATAAATATCTTTGAGGTTTTGTACACAATTTTTTTACGAAGTGGCAATGCTTTATGGCACGCCAAACATAAGTGACGGTTCGTGTGGCTCTCCCGTGCCATCCCACGGTATACCTATTGGTATACCTTTCTTAAGCATCAGAATAAGAGTACGAGCAGATATAGTATCTCGATAATTTTTTCTTACTCAGCTATTCTTTCTTGTTAAATTTCATACCTGAAAATAGAAAAAATATATATTAAACACTTGATGAAACATTATATGAAAAACTTCAGGAAATATTAAATTTATAAACAATCATCCAGTGTCTGTGGAAAAATTACGTTTTCTTTGTAAATGTTAATTGCGTACACAGAACAAATGTTTTCAACGCGGTTTATTATTTATTGGCTGCCGTAAAAAACAGGCATAGTAAAATAGGCATAATAGTTTTGAGGTCATGATGCTAGAACAGGCGATGTGTGGGTCGGGTATTGTTTGCTTCAAAGAACCACGTCGTACATACTACGCTTGTACAAATAATAATGACCTGTCTAGTGAAGCACGCCGTTAATTGGCAACCATTACTTTGTGCTATTGGAAATTTTGATATATCATTTTGAAGATGTGACAATTAAGGACGTAAAGGTATCGGCAACGTCTTTAGATCAATTTCAAAAGGCTTTAGAATTAATACTTCTATCCAACATCTACCGACTATCCTCTCCAATTACCAATATATGCGATTGAAATTTTTACACTGCATATTATATACATTATATTGCAGGCTTAGTCGTGGGGAATCTGCACCCGTATATATAAAATACTAGTTGACCCGGCAAATATTTTTCTGCCATATAAATTTAAAAAATAAAGTAAGTCCTAAATAAGTATGTCCTTCTCCAAAGTCCAATCTATAACTATACCGAAATTCATCAAAATTGAATCAGCGGTTTAGGCGTGAACGAGTAACAAACAAACAAACTCACTTTCACTTTTATAATATTAGTTAGAATTCATTAAAAAATAAGGTTTAAGTTGTAACCTTCTTGGAGACTGGCAGCGTGTTGATAGTGGCTCTGGTGCTGCAAATGTCTATAGGCAAGGATTTAGTTGTCATTGGGTAGACCGCTTGCCTGTCTACTAAATTCCATCGAAAAAGATTTCGATGGACTTATTCAAGAAGCCTAATTAGTAACTATTGTTATTACCCATTTCACAAGTGAATACACCATATATCCGAACATCAAAAATCTTAATCACCAATACATAGCCTCTTTCAAGGATCTCAACACACAACGGCGCACAAGAAACGGTTAGCTAACTTATAGTAATGTCTTAAGAATGTTATTTAATACTAGTTCTTAAGCAATTTATAGTCAAGTGTAGTGATAAAACACGTTTAAAATAATAAATAGTGTCATAACACTATACCTCATAAGGTATTTTAATTATATTTTGGTTTATGTCACGAATTATGATAGTAATTAGATATTGAAATTATTGAGTAGGTTCACTGTTCGAAACCAATCGATAGTCAAAAATTCTGCGTCAGCTGGACGAACGGACGGTGCCCGGCTCGTAAAAATTGTACGGTTAGAATTTGGGGAAAATTGTTAGATTCGGCTCGCCAGTTTACATTGGGTTTGAGATTGGAGCTCATAAGGACAATTTAGAAGTGTTGAATTGTGAAGTGACGCGCCAGGAGGTGGTTTCGCGTGTCGACTGCGCCGCCAGGCCGTACATCGTCGTCCCCTACATTTCCTGCCACATCCTCACCCTGAACTTACACTATACATACATATAGTAAAATCATGTTTTTTAGAGTTGTAAGGTATTTATAATACTAATACAATTAAAATCTACATTTAATTTTATTACTCTAATGTAAAGGAAAATATAACATGAATTTGACAGGTTTGTCGATTAGCGTTGAACTGTTGAGTATGCATTATGCAAAATATGTCTTTATTATCATATTTATTATTATTTATATTTAAATAAACCTATAAAGGGACAACCTAAGTCAAACGGTGATCTCAGGAATGAGATTAAATACCTACATATATATTTCTCTACTACGTTTTATTTAAGAAATGGAAACTCTATTAATAACTAGGATATTGTTTGTATTATTTGAAGGCTAAAAAGACATACTGTGACAACAGTTGACCTGCAGGCAAACACGTGGATGACGTGCAACACGACATACTCTTAAAAAAATAATTTTCTTTCCTGTCAAATAACATATCGTAGAAACAAATGGTTATTTACGTTATTCAATATTACAGCAGTTTTTTTTCTAGTTATGTTAGGTCGGCACAAGATGTTCTTTCCTTCCACTCTCTTCTGTTAGCCATCATCTCAACAGGTATGTTAACTTTTACGCATTCCATTAATATTTTCCTTAGTCTACCTACCTCTTCAAATCCATCTAATCTCATGTTAAGTAATGATCATTATCATCATCCAGGTTACTATTCAAACTTCAGCCCAGTGTCCACTTTCCGACTCTTCCTTCTCCACTTCTTTTAATCTACGGGATTTAAGCATGCATGTCGATGTCGTGAAGCGATCATTTCCTGTATTACATAAGCGGTATTTTAACTATTGGAAACAACAACAAAAATATATAATAACAAATCTGTAATGCGGATATAATGGAATATGAAAGGATACATTTCAATGTGAATGCATGTTGCATCCGCCGGGTGGCTCACTTAGTTTTGTTTGTTTTCGAATGTGTGAAAGGTTTGCCGATACATTTGGATCATTGAAATATATAATATATAATTAAAACACTTGCTTACAGATAAATCCTTTTATGAGATTTCTATCACAAACTTCAGACAAATATTCTACAATAAACTGAGAAGTGAAAAAAAAATATTGAAAAACTGTAATGCAAAACTAGCCTGGTAGTTTTTGGTAATATTGTATACGACCACCTTTGGTCTTAAGTATGCCGCCATAATAACTTTGTGTCGTATTCCGGTATTAGTGACCCAAGTTCCTGTACCCTTATGGGACGGGACAGCAGCGTGTTCGGAATGCCACTGACGTTACAAACACCCATAGGCGACGGTAACTGCTAAATTTTAAGTGGTCCGTCAGCCTGTCTGCTGTCCTACAGTAATAAAAAAACATACTCGTGTGTGTTTATGTTATCAAATCCGAGACTATTTCATTTATCGATTGCATCGATGTAGCGCAAACGAGGTGGGCACGGCGCGGCGCACAGCGGATGCGTTTGCGCGTGTTTACATCTAAAATTAACACGTCACGTGTAAAAAGCGCGCCAACCGACAAATGTAAACAATTTACATTTTTAGTAGCTACTCAGTGACAGGAAATGTTTTGGATCTCCTTGCACTTCATGATTCTTTATGATCTTGGAATGTTTGGGTCATATTTCAATTTCATTATTAATTCATTTGATAGCAGTGGTGTATTAGAATGCCTTTTTCGATGCTTATTACGAAAAATCAATACACCTTCAACATGTCGTACATAAAAGATGACATGTGAACTACTTTTGCAAGCACAAAGACAGACCATCCGGGCGGGAAGTACACGCGAAAGTATACTCCTCCACCCCGGGGCTTTGGGCAACAGATTCCTCTGCTGTCTTCCCAAGTCACTAAAACCACCACAGCATTCCTACTGGGGTGGTTTAAATGACTTCGGAATTCCACACTAATAAAAGCTGTGGAAAGCAAAGGAAGCAAACAATACTGTTTTTTTGTTCTTGAGGTGTAAATACTTCATGCACACTTGGGGGCTCGCGGAAGGATAGTGTGGGATTCCCGTCCAACGCCCCCACAGTTGACAAGGGAGGCACGTCGCTGCTATATCAACAAAAACCACCCTAATATTACACTACTGGTCAAAACCGGGAGTAAAGGATATTTTTATCCGTGCAGGGGCGGAGAAAGAATACTGACCTCTGCGGCCGGGGTCGGCCTGTCGTAAAAGGCGACAAAACAACCCACCTACGTGGTAGGGCCTCATCAACCTTTGGTCTTAAGTATGTCGCCATAATAACCTTGTGTTGTGTTCCGGCATTAATGACCCAAGTTCCTGTACCCTTATGGGACAGCAGCGTATTCGCGATGCCACTGGCGTTGCAAGCACCCACAGGCGACGGTAACTGCTAAATTCTAACCGGGCCGTCAGCCTGTCTGCTGGCCTACAGCAATTAAAAAAAATAAAAATAAGATATGCTTTCGCTTGCACCTCCAGCCTGGGCGAAATACGAAAACCTTGCTGATAATTTTCCAATCGGAAAGACAGAAGATAGCAGATAAATGCACTGTAAATTCTTAAATTAACGCCATCATGTGATCATGCGGTACAAATAAGCCCTTCATACTAAAACCAACCTAACAAAATTCAAACAAGACCAAAAAAGTTGAGTAAAATCCAAATTTTTTACCCATTATCTATAGAAATGCATTTATCAATAACCTTGGCGACGAGAGTCTACAGCTTATCAGCCTTACCCAAAACATTCAATAGATATGTTCAAGTCTGATAATGGTTACAGGTAAATATATCGACTTATACCTTACGTCATCCATCACGAGTTTTATCGTAACTCGTTTTTGCGCTATTTTTTTGTCACGTAGTTCAACAAAAATTACTTCTTGGTATAACTTGTACATATACATATATTATTTAATAACTTTATGATAAACTGCCTGGTACTTTCGTGGTCTCAAATTCTACGATGGCATGCGCTTAATTTTTCTCGTGTTAATAATTGGTTTATACCGAAGGAGAATGAAAACCTGCATACAGACTGTAGTGTAATGCGATTTAGTTTATTGTACGCATTTACAGCATACCTACGCTGTCTCACGTGCTATATATAATAGTGAAGACGTCACTGTCAAGCCACCAGCGAATGTGAAGTACCTAGAGGTGTAAATTGAGGAATGATATACATTGTCAAGCCAGTAAGCCATCCATACGAACTTTATACTGATATCACCTACCAGTACTGTAGGTGTATCCACCTACAGTCCGATCCCTCTAAGTATAGGACCGAGCATCAATAAGTCGATATTACATGATATATTAATCTCATATTTAATAGTTGAAATTGGAGTAGACATCAGCTTTGTATGGGTTTGAAAGGCATCTATTGCATCAGTTTTTGAACTTCGACCAGGAAAAGACGGTTTCGTTGAGTGGCACCAGCGCAAAAACTACGCAGAAGCCCTTCCTTAATTAAAACTTCTATGTGACATTGAGCACTATATAGACAAAGTGATCTAAAAAAAATGACATCCTTACTTTGCCTGTGAGCTAACAGAGATCTTACTTACCTATCAAGGCTAGAAATGAGGTAAAGTAACCGAGGTATTTGAAACCACCACAAAATGTATTTATTTAAACATTGGCCTTTAAAATATTGCTGCTATACTCCATACATACCAAAAATTATAGTAATTGTAGCTGACAATGTAACCGGATCAGCGTAACGATTGATGGCCCTTTTGTTATTAGACGTCAATCTTAATTTGTATATATCATTTGTGTTGTGTACTTTAGTCATTCTATTTGTTATTTTTTCAAGGAACAGCATGTACGTACCTATGATACGTCTAAATTGACCTGCCCAGATTAGGCAGCATAATATTTAAGAGTTCTTTACACCAAATGAAAACCTGTATCGGATTTTTTTTTCATTAATTTAAATTGATGGAACATCCACCCAGATCAAAAGCAAATGGTGGCAAACAAAAAACGACTGTACAAGGGCATTTACGTAGTAAACAGTCGGGTCGTCAATCAACAATAGATTTTTATTAATAACTTTACTTTTAATGTTACAATACGTTTTTACTAATATTGTTAGTGATGTTAGTGTACACTTGTATTTGTAATTTTATTTTAATAATAGCAGATATTCGATCGCAGTAACAGTTTAGGATTCAATTAGGGTTAAAGCTTGGGTAGTGATTACTAAACAACGATTATTTTTGAAAACACTTTCGGACCAAAGTTTTAGTTACCTTAAATTTCACGTTCATTAAAGTCACAAGTGTTCCGTATGCATAGGAAGTGATTTTCCTCCTTCCTTCCTTTTTATATCATATCTTTCCTCATTTGAGCACTTTCGTGAAATCGTTTATAACACAAGTTTTATTGCTTCATTTTCTTTAGTCAGTGTTATTTCAATATGATTTATATTTCTGGAATCGATCACTCACTTGATAGTCATAGTTTTGCTTCGAATACCTACGCGTTTTTATAACATTTATATTTTAAATTAATTTTCCTATTATTTCAATAACGACATATTAAAAAGAACAATTAATGAACAACGTCGTAATATTGCTTGAAATATATTCATAAATGATCATATTTATATAATTGTTACTAGCCAGTTTAAATATATGTATTTACAGAATAAATTTAATTCTGAGCTTATATTTAAAATTAAAAGTACACGTATACGAGATAGTAAAAAACAATACGATTTGTCTTGTCGGACATAAAGCGCAAAAGATATTTTATATGTGTAATTAATTATATTAATATAGTTCATATGTGGTTAATTTTCTATGTAACTGAGTCCGAACCGAGAGGTCGTGGGTTTGAAATACGACAATATTCTATTCAACGAAACCTCTTCAGCACTTTTGGCTGGGTACGGGTATAATAGTATTCTTCTGAATTGCTCAAAAATAAAGAACACTGATTACATTTGTAAATCTTCTCGTAATTTTTGCATAATAAATACATAATACTATTCCATGGTATTTTACATTGCTAAAGTATTATTTTTTCTGATTATTCCCTTTGATTTCCCTTTTTCTTTAAATTTCTCTTTTCATTTATGCATGTATTTGTTTATTAAAAATTTTATTTATTCCATAACTACCATGTTTTGACCTTATTTTTTTATATTTATGTTTGATGTGTGATTTCTGTTTCAATGATACAATAAAGAGTATTCTTCTCTATTTCATTATTATTCCTACATTTGTCTCGTTTCATTTAAGTTTTATTTCATGTATAATCTTATAGACACTAATTTAGAAACATGTAGGTAGATTATATTGCAAATTATTGAATATACAATTGATTTACGATGTGCCAAGCTGTAACATGAATCATACAAATTCAATCCCCTTTTAGATGTTTTTGAAATATTGCTCAATGCACGTTTTGTATGACTTCATTATTTTGATGTATGGTACTTATTTGCTGGAATTGTTTCACATTCAGAAACAATGTTGTTGATGTTGTTATTTTTGGTAAATATGTTTTTGATGTTATCCGGTGAATTAATAATATTAAATTATCTTATTACAGGTGTATGAAACACCAGGGACGGAAGCGGGAGCGGAGAAATAAGCTCCCGCCGCCAACGCAGGACTAGACACAGCGCTGGAGATAGTCCAACGACCTTACCCCCTGGTGCACACTATGAAAGAGACCCGCCTGAAATTGACCTGTCAGTTGTCTGTCGGCTCAGGCACGAGGCGATAAGTCTCAACCAGGTTTCATCCCGATTGTATATGAAATTTATATACTTTGGAGCTCCAGGTCCGCTGTTTATAATCACGGGACTAAAGTCCTGGGAGGCCGTAACGCTTTCCGTGACAATTTCTTTTCCTGAGAAAATTTTGAAAAAACTTCATTGTACTGGGCAACTAACATTTGGGTACATACATCATGGGTACTAAACAACTGATATACTACATGTATATATATATATATATATATATATATATATATATATATATATATATATTTTTTTTTTTTTTTTTTTTTTGTAATGAATACATGTCATACATAAACATCCAGACGCTGGAAGGGAATCGAACCCGTGACCTCCGCAACCATATCTACGTGCGTTAGCCGTTACGTCAGGAAGTCGTCAATCTGACTTCTTTTTATTATGAAATTATCACTATCAAAATTTATTAGTTGCCCCATATGACTCACTTAAAAGAGTGATATCCCTAATCTTATTAATAAAATGAAATGTGACATTTAATTTGAACACATGTAATTATGCAGAGGACTTTGAAACGATTTAAAGACTTTAGGGACAAAAATATCATATTATAAGTATTCCGGGAATTAATTGAATACTTTTATTATGTCTTCGTAAGATTCTTCGAACAGCTTCCACCAACGAGCATGTCATAATTTTATAACATAGGTATTTTTTATTATAAAATACAGCTTTGTTTTGTATGAAAATGTTTCCAGATGTTTCCAGAAATGAAAATTAAATCCAATCTCACATCAAATTTTCAAATTCCAATTTTGCCCTTCAGTGCCAGAACACTCGTAGTTTTTCAGATTGAATGCGGATAGTCAACCTATAAAATATTCAGATGCATTTATAATTCAGATCTGACGCCTCCGATCCCAAAGACCTCCTCAAGTACACGTTTATACCACAATTAATATCACTTATACCGCCTTTATTCAGTGACAAATTGAAACGTCAGCGAACTCTGTTTTAATGCGAGGTCATTGGCAACGGCTAACCCACGTCGGAACGTCTCCGGCGGTCCGGGGTTCGATTCCGTCCCGGGTCTGGGCGTTATATGCATTTGTTTACAAAATAAGACTATATACGTAATATATGAGTTGTTTAATACCCATAACACAAGTGATTTGCTGCTTACTTTGGTACTAAATGAGGCTGCGTTAATTTTTTACAGTATGTTATAAATATACTAGATAAAAAACTGTAATTGGTAATGATACAAAACATTTTAAGTGTAATAATTTTTTTCAGTGGACATCTAAATATCGAATTGTCTTGAAAGACACCTATGACGGCATATCGTAATGACCAAGATGGTTAGTCCCATTTTCATCTCAAGCGAATTTGGAGTCCGGGTTCTATTCTATCTTTATATCGAATATCTTATATATAAAATTCTCGTGTCACAATGTTCGTTCCCGTACTCCTCCGAAACGGCTTGACCGATTCTCATGAAATTTTGTGAGCATATTGAGTAGGTCTGAGAATCGGCCAACATCTATTTTTCATACCCCTTAGTGATAAGGTCACTATTCCACCCGGACGGAGTCGCGGGCACAGCTAGTAATAATATAAGAGTGAGATAATGCGTCCATGATACTTCCATTTATATACTCAGAATTATTTCCTTAATTAATAGCTTTTTTTTTCAACTTTATATGATCTTCCAATGAGGTTATGTAAACTACGTCAGCTTCACGTCATATTTTTAGTTAACTCGAGCTCGCAAGTCTTAGTGCGACCCATAACACCTAAACCTTTAATAGTTTTATAACACGTTGTAGCAGTTTCAATTATTTTGTGTAGTAAACTATTTTCACAAATATCTGTTACAAAGGATTTCGTTTAAAAACATAATGCTAATGTAAACTATTTAAAAAAGTTTCTTAATATTAAATTACGCTGCAAACACTCTAAATCATAAATATCACCGAATACTGAGCCATTCGCACACAATGGGAACCATTGTGGTTCACCCATTATTCCATGGGAATGTAGACCCCACAAAATTAACTCGATCAATGTATGGAAACCGCCATAAGAAAGGTATGGTACGCATTTATAATCATGCGTGACTTGATTCTATAATAAGAGTCGTTTGAAAAATTAAAACATTCTTTCTGTAATAAAAATGAACATAATTATAAGTCTATCGGAATTCTTTATGCTAAAATTCCGAGTGTTTCTTAAAAAGTATGTCACCGTATCACGGAGAATCTTTCCAAATACAATGAAGCGTGTTTGAAGTTTATCAAAGCACATAACTCAAACTGACCGATACAATAGGGGCCCGGGAGCCCGTTTTATTACAGGATAAAACAGCTAAATATTTGTAACATGCGTGTTTTATTGCCTATTTTTAGAGTTCCCTGGGTTGAAATACAATTTGTCACTGATTGACATTCAAATCCGTCACTTAGAAATGTTCATGTCGCTAAATCTCAGACAGGAAATGAAGAGCATTGCTTGGTTTCCTCTAGGGGCTAGGAGGAGTTAGGAGCTTGTTTTTTGTGCTTCGAAGTCAAGAAAAGGAACCCAGTAATCGTAAAATGAAGCTTGGCCTGGAAGTTCTCTCGGTGGTGATAACGACGATGTTGACGTGTTATGGCGATTCTACCAATGGTTATTTACGGATAGAAAGAGCAAGAAAATGAGAACAAACGTCGTGAAATAAATTGAGTGAAGGTGAATTACTGAAACTTAAGTTTACCGTAAAAAACACGGGTAATACACAGAATTCTTCTTTTTCAACATAAAAGATCTCACTAACGCATCGGATTTCGCTCGTTGGAATGTTTGATTCCCGTATAACATCTGTGTGTTTATGTACGAGTATATGTATTCATATTAGAAAATTATATAAGTACATATTTTGGGACTAGCTTGTGCGTGTAATGATTACAGTAAATTATTTACATATTTCTTAAGTAGATAATCGATTCCTGGACGGTGCAGCATTAGTTCTAAAGTTAAAATGTGGAAATAAATTACTTAGTGCTCCTAACATTATATTATTTAGCTATTTATTTAGATAAGAGTGAAGCGGAAAATAAATGTCGGTCACATTGTTCAGCCAACGCAACGGTGCGCTTGGTTTTTTTTTGGGACAAGAGTTCGTCATCATCTTTGTGTAATTTTTTACAATCCGATTTTTAAATACACAGTGACTATTCGTATAGCGCCGCCTAATCTCAAAGTAAGTAGCAAAACGACTGTTTTATGGGTACTAGACAACTAATATACTTACATACTACTTATATACCTTTTATTGATGAGAAATATGAAACAGGATTACAACCCACTTAATAATACCAGTTACCATTGCCTATGGATGTTTGCGACGTTGGGGGCACTTCAAACATGTTGCTGTCTGCATAGAGGTCTGGTCTGGTGGTCGTGGGTCACTAATGCCGGAACACAACACAAGGTTATTATGGGCATACTTATAGAACAGGGTCAGATGCCCTGCCACCTACCTACTTAGCTAGGGTTATTTTGTCGCCTTTTAAAGCAGACCAATCACGGCCGCAGGGTTTTCTTATTCCGCTTCTGCACGGAGAAAATACATTTCTTTTGTAAATACGCACTACACATAATATAAACACTCAGACTTGGGAATCGAACTCGTTTCGATTCAGATCCGTTGCGCAACAGAAGCTGTCAGACAAACAAATAGCTACGAGTGTGTAGTATGTGTAGTTTCTTTATATCTGCAATTAAGCTGTTAAGCAGACTGGCAAACGACCCCTCTGATAGTAAGTGGTCACCATCGCCTGTGGACGTTTGCAATACCAAGTGTGAACTAGCAAATTTTAATGTGGTAAACTTTTGGTCACCTTTAAACACTGGGTAAGTGATGTAGCACTTTTTTATTTTAAAAGTATCGTCGTTATCAACTGTTCAATGTTCATTGCTGGACATCCCGTTGGTAGATGACAAGACCTGACGAAGCTTGCCGAAAAAAGTAATCTAGCTGAACCCCCATATTAGTACCCCTTCGAAGTTTTGCCTGCCTAACTGGATTATTTGTACAAGATAGACGAAGGATTTCGTCTTAAAAATATTATTAGATAGACGAAATCCTGCACCACATCCACGAGGTCATTCAAAAGCTTAATACATACATATATATATATAAATTATATTCTTTTTAATACATGAATTCAACAATCCTTAGAAATATGAACTCGGCGAATACTGCAATAGTTTATACACATAACATAAACAGTTCTAATCATGGACACATTATTAGAGTGTGCTTAAGCAAAACAAAATGTTTAGCAATGTAATAAAGTTTGTTATCCAATGGTTGCCAAAGACCTTGGAACATTTGGAGGGGCTATCGCAAAAATTGTTACACCAGCACTGGCGTGCATCTGCGCGTGCGCATTACATAACAACTGCTCAGATTTGATTGTTAAAATCAAATGAGCGGCACATGCTCGAGAAAAATCTATTTATTACATAAACATCGTAAATAGATGAGTTGTTACATTGTTGGAGTGTAAATTATTTTGTCCTTCGCAATTTTAACATTACAATAATTAGAAGTTATGTAAAAATATTGATGGAATACTTTAAAATTACCTACTCGTATTATTTTTTTCATGATTTTGCTAGATGGTGAATCCCTACTAGCTCCTTGTCCGATTTGATGGTGACCACCCGTTGTCTTTAAATATACCGCCATAATAACCTTGTATTGTGTTCCGGTATTAGGGACCCAGGTTCCCAGTTCTCCGACGTGGACGGCAGCGTGTTAACGGTTCCTCTGTCGTCGCAAACGTAGATAAGCGACGGTAACTGCTTACTATTGAGTCGTGCGGCTCGTGAGTCGAGCATCAACACCGGTTCTACGTGTTATTTAGAATGGTCGAGTGCTCCGACTTTTCGTCGAGACTTCCGCTCGCGCGTGTCCTCACCGCGGATTCTCTAGTACGACTATTGCCGTCACTGGTGAGGTGCGAACACTCATCCCTATGCACCTTTTATTAATTGTCCTAGTGCGAGAATACAACACATCTAAAGATCCAACGCCGTCTCCGAGCTTGGAGCTGGAAGCGGTCACGCATCGCACCTCCGACGCCATAGCCCAGGATGAGACCAGCAATGTGACCGATGACAGCCCCGTCCCCAAGCCAAAGCAGCCCCCGCCACAGCCGATGACGAAGCCGGGTGACCACTATCGACGGGAAGACCTCCTACCATTGTTTGAGGAGAACACGCCGGTTTTGATAGCTCGCGACTTTTTTTTTTCCTTAAAGCTAAGGCTGTCATCGTCTCAGACGACCAACGACAGCGACACCGGGCGGAAAAGGCATTCCGACCCCGTGGGAGCGGGGTCGATCAGCCGTGGCAGCGTGCTCGGGGCGCGTCTCCTGCGAGGCGCGCTCCCGGCTCGAACGCTGCATGGGGATAATTGATAGCAGCCACGAATGGCAAGAATACTATTAATTGGGGACTATCGGCTCCACCGGTGAAGCCGATCCTATTCTAATCTACTACCGTTTCGGAGTGCTTATAGCTGGGGGAGAAGAAACGGCGAAAGAAACTCCCCCGCAACACATTTTTTTTTTTTTTTCTTAAAGCTAAAGCTGTCATCGTCTCAGACGACCAACGACAGCGACACCGGGCGGAAAAGGCATTCCGACCCCGTGGGAGCGGGGTCGATCAGCCGTGGCAGCGTGCTCGGTCACGCGCCTCCTGTGAGGCGCGCTCCCGGCTCGAACGCTGCATGGGGATAATTGATAGCAGCCACGAATGGCAAGAATACTATTAATTGGGGACTATCGACTTCACCGGTGAAGCCGATCCTATTCTAATCTACTACCGTTTCGGAGTGCTTATAGCTGGGGGAGAAGAAACGGCGAAAGAAACTCCCCCGCAACACATCTATTCTACGTGTATTTATGTACTGTGTGGGTTGTGTACGTCTACAGGCTATGGGGGGCGGAAGGCATCCCTAAACCTGTTTCGTCGGGCTGGTCCATGCCGGACTGGAGGGGATTGCGTCCGCGAGAGCATTCGCTTCAGCGTCCTAGAAATGGGGTCGCGTCTATCCGTGAGCACGTTACGCGGGCGGCGACGTGCGTGGGGTGCTCGGCGGTTGGGCGTGTAATTGACTGTCTCCACCACCAGTAGATTGGGATGGTGGGGAGCGAGACCGAAGAAGGATCGCGAAAGGGATACCATGTACTCCTTCACGGGAAGGAGCTCCAGGTCGCGGTGAAGGTCCGCGTTGCGCATGTAAAGTGGCGCTTGGACTGCCATGCGCAAGAACTTATTCTGCAGCCGCTGCATCGAATTGATGTAGCATTTGCCGGCATGGGCGAAGACTACGCTCGAGTACGTCATGATCGGTCGGATGCAGGTTTTGTAAAGTGTCACCTTATTCCTAAGGGACATCTTACTCTTCCCGCATATCATTGGGTAGAGGCGACCGAGCACAAAGTGTGCTCTGTTCCTTACCGTCCTGATGTGTTTGCTGAAGTACAGGCCTCTATCTAAAGTGACTCCTAGGTATTTGACCTCGTCAACCCAAGGGATGACGCGGTCAAATAGCTGTATGGGGAAGAGAGACTGCCGCCTCGTGCGAGTCGGCCGACTCTCATTTTGAGTGCGGGGGCCGCGAGCGAACATGATCGCTGCGCTCTTGTCCGGATTCAACTCGATCCGCCAAGTGCGGAACCAGTTGCCCAGCGTCTCAACCGCCGTGTTGAGACGACTGCAGATCCGATATTGACTGATATCGGAAGTGAAGAGGGCGGTATCATCTGCGTATAAGGCGAGATGTACCTGTGGGGTACGGGGCATGTCGCTGGTGTACAGCGTGAAAAGTAGGGGGGACAGAGCCGAGCCCTGGGGGACTCCGGCTCTGATGGGGTGGAGAGATGAGCGCGTGCCCTCCACTTTGAAGCGGAAGCTTCGATCAAGGAGAAAGTCTCGTAAGATGAGCACGAGTCTATCCGGCACTCCTAGTTTGTACAGCTTGTAAATCAAGCCGTTGTGCCAGACCTTGTCGAAGGCTTTCGCCACATCGAAGAAGACAGCACCCGTCTTCCAGGGTTTGGAGGCGCGATTGAAGTTCGCGAGCACGTGCTAGGTGATGCGGAGCACTTGCTGGGGGCACGAGTGTAGGGCTCGAAAGCCGAACTGCTCGTCGGGGATCAGCTTATTTTCATAAGCGAAGTCTCTGAGTCTGCTCAAGAGGAGGCGTTCGTACAGCTTGCCCAGCGCGCTGAGCAAGCTGATCGGACGGTAGCTGCAGGGTTTCGCAGCGGGCTTTCCTGGTTTTCGGATGCCGATGACGTCGGCTTCCTTCCAGGCGGAGGGAAAGGAGCAGTTATCCATGGCGGCATTGAAGATGCTCACCAGAATCATCAACAGATGTATAGGGAGTAGCTTGAGCAGCTTGTTGGAGATGCCGTCGGCTCCGGGAGCTTTCCGGGGCCTGAGGCCTTTTATTAGGTCCATAGCTCGCGACCTGAACGCCAAGAGCTCTATATGGGGATCCCAGCTGTGGAACGCGACGGGGAAACGCCTAGCGGTCGACGCCGAGACGCTGGGCTTCGAAGTCATCGGCCCAGATGCTCCAACCCACATTCCCACCAACATAGGGCGGATGCGTCGGACATTGTGCTGCATAAGGATAAGCCCAGTGAATATGGAGAGGTGCTGTACGAAATGGATACACAATACCTACCGATCTTGATCATGATTGACCTGGCAGTGGTCGCAATGCCCCAGAAGACGTTGAAAATTGGGATCGACTGGAAACAGTACGCCGAGCAGATGGAAAATGTCACTCTGGAGAAATGCTCAAGCCCTGAAAAGGTAGATGCAGGAGTCAAAAGCCTCATGACCCAAATAGCTGCAGCCAGGGTAGCAGCTACCAGAGAAACTGTAGCCCCGGGATTCTAAAGGAGGGACGAACTTCCTGCCACTTGACGAAAGCCATAAACGTCAAGCGCAATTTGAGGACATGTTACCCTGAGATCAAGAGGCTAAACGCCCAATAGAAATGAACATCGCCTAGACAAGATTTTTAATAAGGTTTTAAGAAGAACAGTATACAATAAGTTTTTTAACAAGATTTTTCAGAAGAATAAACCACCGGATCCCAAAATAAGATCTTTCCTAGGTAATGTTGAATGTATGCTTTTAAGCAATTACATCAATTTTTATGCAAGCAAACTCAACTCTTAAATTACATACATCTTAGAGGTTTTGTTTGAAAAACAAAAATTAAACTAATATATTTATAAATAGAAATCATGTAATATCCTGTGTACCGTTGGTAGTAACCTGTGTTATTTTACTAAAGTATAATAATTGTTTTGTTAACACTTTATTGAGATACAAGGCTAATTCAAGGTTGTGTTTCCGCGAGTATTCAAAATTACACGCTCGTTTAGCGATGGAGTGCTTGTTAGTTTAGTAGTAGTTTATGGTTTTAACAATATTTACCAGATGTTGCTGATAATACTGTAATAATATTGTAAATAATATACATAATATATTATGAGTAATAAGAACTAATTGAAAATTCGAAAAATTAAAACAAGAAATCTTAGACTGGTTAGCCATTAAACTGTTTAATAGTAAACTAGTGGTCGCCCAGGGGTCGAAATTCGACCATAATTTATTTTATTTTTAAGTTTGAACTTTATTAGGGTTCTTTTGTCAATAATCATAGGTATTGAGTTAATTTGCCATTTTTCTATATCAGTTTGAACAACACCATTGTAATTGCAAAACCTGCATTGTATATCCGTTTCGTGACCATATGTAAACACTATTTTCACATATAGGCAAGAGTAAATCAATTCAGATTACAAATTCAGATACACCATTTTCTTTATAATTATAATACTTGAGCAAGATTTTCCTTCGAGCAGTAGTGTATGTAATGTTTATTTTAATGTATTTCTAATGGGTTTTAGGCAAAAAAATAGCTTTCTAAACTTCTCCATATAAATTTTAATTGTGCTAAATTTCATACTCCTTCGTCCGCGCTATTTTCTTAAAAAGGGGTACAAAGTTTTCGCTTCACCATCATCATCTTAGCGTTGAATCCCGATTGCAGCCCGAACTCTCGCTTCGGCCCCCGGGGTCTGCTTTCCGACTTTTTCTTCTCCACTTCGCACGATCTTTGGCATCTTTGGTGGTCAGTCCATTGGCACGCATATCAACCCCTACGACGTCAAGCCAGCACTTTTTGAAAAAAAAAACAGAATAGCAATCATAGCTATATGACTTACAGTTATCATATTAGACTTATCGTTAGTACCATTATTTAATAAAAAAATCAAATGAATGGAAATAAAAAGGCAAATTAACGGAGCATATTCCGCGAATAAGAAACAAAATGCTTTAAAGTATATTTAATAGTAGCGAAAGGTCTATTAATCTCGATTTATCGACTGTCAGTCTGTCTACCACGAAGAATATCTCCTAATCTACTTTATAGCTGAAGCCGCCTATTCATTCGTCGGGCCTCAAGAGGGTCTTTATTCTTCAATTACATACTAATTTAAGAGATACAAAGTTTCTTTAGTTCAGTTTTCCACTATTAATATAATATTGTTGTATCATTCACATAAAATAACATAAATCACTTTTAATTATCATTTCATATATGTAATGAATATTAAATGATAAATATAATTACGTTACAAAAATTATAGATAAATAGGTACTTAAATAAAAAATACTTAAAAAATATTAGCAAAGCATGAAAATCTAGAATTTTTTGAAGTGAAACTACTTTGCGCGCATGAGAAAAAAATTTTACGGATGAAACGCAATATTAGCGTCACGAAGATGTGATATGTTTTTTTTTCTTTGCTCCAGTAATACTAACCTTAATAATAATGGCTTAAGGCTTATTCTATAATTTAATTTTAGAATGATTGCCATTGCATTACTTATACATATCTATTCGAATTGCGACTTTACTGCAATAAATTACAGTTGAGTTTTGTTTTATAAGATATAAAATAATATTTCATAAATTCTCTTTTCTAAATTTATTAGAAGATTTAAAAATTTGTTTGCCAAAGAAGTTTCACTTCTGACATGTGTACTTCGTACGCATCATTTTCTTTTTTCTTTTTAAATCACGCTATCGATAAAATATAAACGCCATTGGCAGTAGCGACGCCAACATTTTGGAAACAATTTCGAATTGGAAATTAATGATGAAATTGATATAGCCAAATTGATAAAAAATCTGCAATTGAACACATGACCACTATATAGTATACTTGGCTATTAGCTATAAAAACATACATCAAAAATCAAAGTTCGTCATGTCGTTGTTCGTGAGCACGCACGCGCATCGTTAAAATTTTACTCTTAAATTTTCCAGACGCGCCAAAAGAAGTATAACTTCAATAATTATTTTGCTGATGACCTTCGATTTTGCATAAATCATTAATATTTATTTCCATATAAAATTACAAGGATATTTTATTAAATGTCAACCAAGCACTGTTAAGAAATTTCTAGTTAAGAGAAAAACACGGCATACAAATCTCTAACGATTTAATAAAAAATAGCGAAACGTCACACAATTGTTTTAAATAATTTAAGGGGCTGTCCATTATCACGCGAGGCTCGAAAGGGGTCCATAAAAAATCACGAAATACCACAAGGGGAGGGGGGGGGGGGGGGTGTAATAATATATCACGTGTATTTATTTTTTCGGCAAACGCGTACAAAATCGAATTTAGCAATGTGCCAACAACTGCTTGCAAAATGCTTATCCAGTTATTGGTGTTGAAGAAAGTCTTGCTAATCAGTGGTTCGAGGATACTGTATATTAAATTATGTTCATTGTTCATGTATCACTATAAAAAAGTTTTTCGCATTTCTTTCATTATTTTTATGTCAGTCAAAAACAACCAGTTAAGTACAATACGATATGCACGGTAAAACAACTTATTAACACAGTTAACATTAAATTAACATTACCCTATAAAAATCCCTTTACCCTATAAATCATTCTTATTTATATATTTAGGATAATTTGTAAAAATAAATAGGGATGACGGTTTTATGGATGATACGAGTATTTAATACCTAGCATATGTGACACGGTTAATTAATTCAAATTTACAAATAGTAAATTGTAAAATGCCCTGATATTTTCTCTGTTACTTAAATAGAAAAGCTGATTACCACATTGTGTAACGAGGACAGGTGTGCAATGAAATGGTCCCAAGGCCGCAGCCACGCGTGAGCTCCCCCAAGTGTGGGTTGCATTCAGCAGGTGTATTGTGAATTCCCTAATGATTCATGTCACTAGACATAATACAGAGTTCAAGACGATTACCAATGTCAGATTTTTAAGACAGCACTAATTAAAAAAAATATATTGCAGAGATTTTGAATTTGTATACAAATAGTTTGTTATCTGTGGATGTTATAAATAAATAAATATGTTGGAACAACGCCATTCCCAAAGTAGGTAGCATTGACATTTAAGTAAATAGCTAACTTAAATATATATATATATATATATATATATATATATATATATATATATATATATATATATATATATATATATATATATAATTATATATGACTAAATATAAAATAAAAAACTATTAGTGTTTACGCATAATCAAGCCAAATATTTAGACATAAGCTTCAAACCAACTTTTTGCAAGAATATTTTTAATTTAATTGGGTGTGACCTACATCTTGACTAATAACCAGTTCATTTACCTATTTTTAGACACTAATAATAAAATAATTTGCCCTATAGTTACCAGAATAAGCGCAGAGTTAAGAATTGCAAGGAATTTCAAGAGCTTTATTGGGTACTTTCATATTGATTTTAGACAAAAGATAAGGCGAATCTACTTTTGGTTGGGCTATTTTACTAAGCATTACTACATCAGCTATGTTACGCCTTTCACACAGTGGCATCAAGTGATGCTTGATACATCCAGCTTCATAATTAGATTCAATAACTTTACATTTATACTCCAAGTCTTAAAAATCTACGTTGAATAGATTCTATTCTATTAATATATACATTATACATAAGATTCCACATCTGAGAAGCATACTCAAGAAGACTACGCACCAAGGAACAATACAGTACTTTAAATAGTTTATAGTGCTATTTTTACAATATAGCATGTTTTATCCTGTCAACAATGATAACATAATAATAACAACCTAAAACGTCTCACTCTAAGACTCGGTCAGCCATATTGACGGAAAATGTACTGGCCAAACATATCCACTGCGTATTTACAATGGTAAACAAGGCGCACAGGGTTCGTAGCCATATTTTGCTTTACGTACGTGGATTACAAACTCAAGTGTAACTCAAGACAAGTATTACAAGTGTATTTGATAGCGTGTTATCAATTAAATTGATTCCATTTCCAATTTGGAAGTTATGCCGCCACATAGGCAGTCATGACGTCTACTAGTGTATATTGTGTTTTTATAGAACCTATTTTATTATCGTTTGTAGTAATGAAAATTACAAAGATAGTTGTTTTGAAAAAGTATGTTAATTATCGTTTGTAATAGCAACCATTGTACAATAAATTTTCACCTATTTTAAACTTCCATTACCATTATTCCAATACAAGAAACAAACAACAAAAAAAGTAAAAGAAAAACAAAATAAAGCATAAATAAAATTACTTTGCAATAATTATTGACCAATTTTTTAAGACGGTTCCTTATCATAGATTTAAATTTATAATGCCTAGATTTCTTATAAAGTTCGCCACTGAGACGCTTAAAATAAAATAAATAAATATATTCGGTTAATTTACACTGCGTCATCTCATAGCATAGCACTTGTATTATGGGTGGTACTAGACGACAAATTTACTACATACAAACTTTTCTTTTGTTAATAAATATATATCGTACCGAAGTGCAATCCGTTAAGCCATGGAAGTCATCAACTGATTGATTCGATCGTGTCACACTATAAGAGATTATTCTAATTTCCATATGAAAAGAGAAAATATGATAAAATTTCTGCCATAGAATGAAAAGCATTATCTAATAATTCTTATACACGAGTAAATTTCTCATGGGATATAATGGGAAGTGGGCGATAATCCTATATTGCCGTCGCTGGTGATTGATGCTTGCGGGTATTATAATAATTTATTAGGCGAATATTTTTATAGTCGTACTAGTAATCCGCCCGGCTTCACTTACGAAAATACTGAGATATAACTCCGGTTCGGTTTTCCAGCTTTTGAGTTAAACAAACAAGTCTTTACTATTTATTATATTTAAACATTGATTCTATATATCTTATTTCAGTTCCTTAAAGATAAGGTAAATTAATAAATATATTGTAGATTGTGGTCGTAAAACCTCCGTGAAATAACGGCTAACGCACTTCTGTTCGCTAGCGGAGGTCACGGTTTCGATTCCCGTCTCGCGTCTGGGTGTTTATGTATAATATGTATTTAAATACAAAATATAAGTTTATATGTATATTAGTTATCTATATCGCCCATAACACAAATGCTATATGCACTGCACGGAGATGCAGAGGACTTAGTTTGGGAATAGATTGCGCTTTGTGAACTGTCGTAGTGTATTTATTACATCATTTATTATTATATTATACTGTAATAATACAGCGTCACAGCAACACAACGCTTGTACTATCAATACATAAATCCCAGACTCAGGATGCGAATCAAACATTCGCAGAAAGACGACGAACGTTTTCGATGTACGAAAGCCGTTGTGCCACGTAATTCGTCAAAGGTTACGGATGTAACCTAAACAGTTGATGTCTTCTAACCGTCTCTGGTTCTGGTTGAACATGAACTCTTGCAAAAACTCATAAAAATACTTTGCAATCTACAAGGTCTGTTATTATTTTATTTATGCAATTATACAAAATTTGTCACAAACATTTTCATGATATATGAAATAAACCTACATATCTATTAAAGGAGTATATAAAAATACATATTTCAGGATATATCTACATAAACCTGCGTGATATAGTTATTTTCAGACACACATAACTTGCGGTGCTCTATTTCAAATCTTTGATAATAATCTATCCGTGCAGAGGCGGGGAAAGAACACTGACCTCTGCGGCCGGGATCGGCCTGTCGTAAAAGGCGACTAATCAACCCCAACTAGGAGGTAGGACTCCAAGCCCGTCTGGATGGCAACCATCTCTGGTTTTTAAATATGCCACCATAATAACTGTAGTATTGTGTTCCGGCATAAGTGACCAGGTTCCAGTACCACTACGCGGTTAGCAGCGCGTTAGCAGCGCGTTAGCGACGCCCCTTGTGTTGCAAACACTCATAGGCAACGGTAACTGCTAAATTCTGGGTGGACTGTCAGCCTGTCTGCTATCCTACAACAATAAAAAAATAACAATTACAAAACCGCTCATATTATAGTACAGTAAAATAATTTTCTTAGAATGTAACTTTACATGCGTTTCGGAGTAAGATAGAGCTGTTATATAACTTGACACTTTAGTGACAGAACAATGCATCGTTATGTCTTCGTCGACTATATACTCGTAATATAAATATAAACATAACCCGATAAGACCGCAAGTGTTAAGAAACGAAATATCATCGATGCGCCGGTTTCAGCTTAAATAGAAAATTCTACTTGAAAATAAGTTTTGTAAAAGAAAATTCATCATTTAATGTTATTTTCTGAGAAACATTTTCTAACGGCCCACTTTATAGTAAGCAGTTACAGTCGCCTATTGATATTTGCGACGCTCGGCACCGTGAACACGGCTACTGTCCAAGTGTCCACTTAGGAGTACAGGAACTTAGGTCACTAATACCGGATCACAACACAAGGTTATTATGGCGGTATACATATAGGCCAAGAGTAGTTGCCATCCAGACGGGCATGGTGCCCTACCGGGTAGAGATGTTTTGTCGCCTTTTACGACAGACCGACCCCGGCCGCAGGGGTAGTATTCTTACTCCGCCCCTGCGCGGAGATTAAAACAGTAATTATAAATAGATATTTGGTAGTCAAATGGTAGTAACCTTCAACCTAGAGATCAGGGGTTCGTTTCCCACGACATATACCTCATAAGCAGCATTTCTCGCCTAGATTGCATATTATAATTTTTTTTTATTGCTGTAGGACAACAGGCAGGCTGACTATTGGCACAATTTATCAGTTACCGTCGCCTATGGAAATTTGCAATGGCAGTGGCCGAACACGCTGCTGTCCCATAAGGGTACAGGAACTTAGGTCACTAATGCCGGAACACAACACAAGGTTATTATGGCGACATACTTAAGACCAAAGGTGGTCGCCATACAGACGGGCTTGGGGCCTACCATGTAGTTAGGGTTGTTTTGTCGCCTTTTAAGACAGGAGGTCAGTATTATTTTTCCGCCCCTACACGGATAAAAAACCTTTACCTTCGCCAAACCCATGGCCAAACGTGGCGAATATGCTGTCCCCGTGCCTCTAGGGGTTCCGAGTCCAGTAAATCGCAACAAATATCAATTTATTTGCCAAAAATCTTATCTCTAAGTAAAAATTTAATTTATAATTAATATCCGTCCTAATTATTAATTTTTTTTGTTTTTAGGTAGTTTATATTTTCAAAATAATGTATTTAATCGTTAAGTATAATCTCAATATTATTGTAATTTAATAAAAAAAATTCTTTATTTTTAAAAGTTGCTCGCTAACGGGTTTGAATTAATTTAATGAGTACACTGAAATAATAAATTTATGACAGCTAACATCTAAACTAGGCCTCTGTCTTAGGAGTTATTAATGTTGTATAAACAGGAGGGTCCTAACATCTTACAATATCTGCTTATTGAAAACATAGTTAATTATATAGTTAGTTAAAACTGTGCACCCTTTTAAATCATTATACTGATTGCGCATTCAAATTGAGCCTGTTGACCTAATTACGAATTACTGTTCCAATGGGTTCAATTCCAATGCAATATTATTTTATTTGTTAAATGAATTTGTAAACTAATAATTTGGAACGTCACTGAGCCATCAGTGGCTACGCAAGTGTTTAGTGTAATAGTGTCCGTACGTTCATTTAGTGTTTGCACTACTTTTAACATGTATTTTTGAACTTAAATTCTACAGCAATTCACAACGACATAACTCCATAACAATAACAACTAAAAATCTGACATATCTGTCAAAAACTTTTTTCTTTTTTACAAGTTTAGACAATTAGTTTATTCTAATCTGGGTGTATGTATAGCTCAATTTTTCGCTGTGAAAAAACCCGGCGAAGAAAGTTTTCACTTAGTCTGTCTTAAAAAAAATATTCAATCATCATCATTAGCTGTCCCAATCATTTGGGGTCGGCCAATGAAATTATTAATAATAATAAAAAATTTAATTCAATAGTAATTTTAACTGTTAGGATGTAAGAATTCCGTCAAGACACGGCAGGCCAACAAAGCAGGCGCTCACGTAGATTTCTTCTCGGATGGGAAGTCAGGTCGCACTTCGCAGTCGTCTTCCAATATTTAGGATGTCACGGGATTAGAATTATATGGATTATCATCCAAGCAATTCAAGGATATTTTCTCACGAGCTCACAAGTTTTAAGGTCATCAGCATCACAAGGACATAATGAGAATTTTCTCGACATTTTCTCGTAACTACTTCGTAGATATCCATTCAAGCTTCCTTTGCCCAGCACAGCAGTAGGAGTTAATTTAAAAACTTCTGACTTAACATGACTTATGGAGAATGGAGAAGTAATGGAGAAGGTAAGACTGAGGAGAAAGAAGGAAAGATCACAAACATGCACTTTAGAAGTTTATATTAGGGTTGCCAACCCCAAATTTAAAAAACTAGGATATGATGATGGAAAAACCAGGACAATTTAGTTTAAAATCAGGACCCAGTAATAGAGTTGCAATACTTAAGTAGGTTTAGTTAGAATTTGTTTTTTTTACTGGTGCGGAACAGCAGACGGCCCACTTAGTACAAGAGTAAGCAGTTACTATCGTCTATGTATGTTTGCGACGCTAGGGGCACCGTGAACACGCTGCTGTCCCATGAACATACACAAGATTATTATGGCGGCATACTTATAAACCAAGGATAGTAGCCATCTAGAGGGGCTTGTGACCCTGCCATTTAGCCAGAGTGGTTATGTCGCCTTTTACGATAGGTCGACCCCAGCCACAGAGGTTATTCTTACTCCGCCTCTGCACGGAGAATATAACAAGTTAGTTACAAATATTATTTAATAATAAGTATTTGAATATTAAAAAACAGGATGCTACTTAAAAACTATCCAGGACATCTCAGGACACCACAAAAACTAGGACATGTCCTGGGAAAACAGGACGGTTGGCAACCCTAGTTTATATTATAACTGATATTATTAATTATTCTGTGACAATTCACAGAGTCATCTAGTCCCTGTTGACAACAAAGCGCTTATTATTGGTATTAGACAACGGATATGCTTATTTAATGGTAGGATTTTGATAACTTAGTTTCAAAGAACTCATTGTACAGGCGCCATCTTCATTCCGCTGTATTTAATTTAATATTTGACCCACACGTCTGCATACGCGATAACCCACATATACTCCGCTTGTACGAGTATTGCCATTGTTTATTTATTAACAATGTTGTTTGACTAAATTTACATTCCGCTCGTTTTAAATAGTACATTAACACGTATGACCCATGCGGAATTGTGAGTGTGAATGAGTTGAAAAGAAATTAATTTGTTATTGTTCTGCAGATTCCAGTCTACGACTAAAGTTATATTCGACTGGATTCCAGTCCATCAAGATAGTTGTGGCGAGGATTTAGGTAAAACAGCCGCGTTAAGTAATGACGATGTAATAACAAGTTAAGCGATGTACTGGGTTTTTCTATATGTATGTGATTTAGTCTTTGGAGTTTGGCGTGAATTTACAGCATAATTACCGCGGCATCTGGCTACCTCGTCGCAGCTGGGAGATGAGCAAGTGAGAAGACCTCACAGAACCATCAGACAGGCCAACAAAAGCCACTGAAAGCCAGAAATAGCTAACATTGGCCCACCAAGCCAAGATGAACCAACGTAGAGAGGTGAAGTCACACCAATCATGCGGAAGTGCGCTTCCGCGGCTCGAGCCACGTCACCGGTGGTTCGTTGCCCCTTGAGTTTATGCCAGGGTAAAGAGTTGGTACTCTTACTACTCATACTCTACTCGAGGCCCCAAACCTCTCCAAGGAAATGGTATGAGGAAGAACACCAATTTATTTAAGAACACCGTTTCTATACGTGCAGGGGCGAGAAGAAAGAATACTGATATTTGTGGCCAGGATCGGCCTGTCGTAAAAGGCGACAAAACAGCCCACCCAAGCTACGTGGTAGGGCCCCAAGCCCATCTGGATGGCGACCATCTTTAGTCTTAAGTATGCCGCCATAATAACTCTATGTTGTGTTTCGGCATTAGTGACCCAAGTTCCTGTACACCAGCATGTTCGCGATGCCATTGGGGTTGCAAACACTTACATGCGACGGTAACTGCTAAATTCTAAGTGAGTCGTCAGCCTGTCTGTTGTACTACACCTATTAAAAAAACTACTCTCTTTAGAGGGGACACTATACGGTACGCTTTACAATTCACACAATTTGAATTGGTGAAGACACGAATAATTAATTGTTTTCTTCTTAGCATACATGGCAATTATAATCAGGGATGTTATGGATATGATATTTCGGATCTGGATACGGATATGGATATAGGAATAAAATTATATCGGTTTCGGATAAGGTTACGGATATGCAATTATTTCGGATTATCCGTTAATTTCGGATAGTTTCGGTTACGGATATTAGATTGAAGTAAAATATAAACACAAAATGACACAAATATATCGAAACATGTCGTTTTATTTAGACTCCGCCATTATACGAAACTATCCGAAACTTGTGAAACGGATACGGTTACGGATACGGATATAATTTTTATTTCGGATATCCGATGGTTACGGTTACGGAGCTCCATAACATCTCTGATTATAATATAAATATTAGCTGAGAAAAACTATCTAAAAAGCGTATTCAATAATAAAAATAACGTTAGGCGTAATGATATAATATTTTTTGTATATAAAATGGTTTATTTTATAGAATCTGATTTATATTATTGACGATTAAACAAAGATACAAAGCTTAGCAGCATTGAAATATAAAAGCTGTTGAACTTGACAAATGATTTAACAGTTTCGTTTACCTTGACATCGAGAACTCAGTAATTCTTACAAAATTAGTACAGCCATACTCACTATACAATGACTGTACCAAATTTTTTATTAGAAAATAGGTTTAATAATAGGTATTATTATAAATTATTATTATTTCTGTTTTTTCTCCGTGCAGCAGCGGGGTAATAATACTGACCCCTGCGGCCGGTGGCAGCCTGTCGTGACAGGCGACAAAAGGACCCTAGGCTAAGTGGTAGGGCTCCAAGACCGTCTGAATAGCAACAACCCCTGATATCTAAATATACCGCCTGCCCCACAGCAATAAAAGAAAAGAAAAGTTCGCTTTGTTCGCCTAAGTTCAGAGACTTTTGAATAGGGTTTAACCATCTGCATGCCATATTGTATTGGTACTGTATTTTAATTGACATTCTATGTTATTGTTCATTCTTAAGGAGGGGAAAAAACAGATAACAGATAGGTATGTAATCTAATTTTACAAGTGCGACTGACTGACCCCTCCCATCTTCAACTCAAGAAAACCGTGAATGACCTCCTAACTTTGAGATAGAAGAAGTTATTAAAATCTTCGCGTTTTATGTTACCTTACAATGCCTGGGTGTGGCCATATAATGCGAAACGAAGAATGTCATGCGACAAGCATAATGCCAGAAATGAGAGTGTATAGATACAAAAAGAGGAGTACAAAGAAAAGGTGAATTGGATTGTGTAAAAAAAGATATGAAAAAAAGGTATGAACGTTCAGATGACGGATGAGAATAGAGGATTATGAGGAGAGTGGAAGGAGCGAATATGTTGTGCCGACCCCACTTATTTGGATTAAAGACAGGAAGAAGAAGGAAGAAATTGCTTTCCTTCTCGTATGAAATTAATATCAAACAATTTCTATCATAAATACTCGTACACAAAATAAGACACTGTTATAAGCTGAAATAATTAATTATTGTCTAATTTATAAATATGTAGAGCAACACAAAAACGCTAATTTTTGCGCGATTATGCATACATACATCTTTATGCATTTTAGGCAGATTGATAGAAAAAAAAGCAAGATGTAACTTTAAAAAACAAAACTATTTTTATAGTAAAGACTTAATTTTATCTAATAGAACCATATAACAGCGTGTTGAATTTTATAAATTACTAAATTCACCTTGATTTGCAATATTTATTTAAACTCTGTTATTTTCATCTTTAACTCACCATCATCATCGAAGTGTGCATCGTAAATCTGTTAACGCCGGTCCTGTTCCATCGCAGACTCGAACCCGGGACCTCCTGCTTACATCATACCGCTAAAATAAACTCCATCCGAAAAAAACCACGTCAATCAACACAAGGTTAACACAAACTGGCACTAAAATGAACAAAAAATCACATGAAAATAAAATTAATATTTTTATTGAATGTCATTTAAAAAATTAATTTCTAATGTTCAAATTGGTGAGAAAGAAATTCTCAAAATAAAACACGACAAAGTTTGTAAATACGTAATTGTTGGAAATAAAGGAAACGCAGAAACAACCTCTACTCTAAACCACGACACTCTATCAACTAACGTATCGTTTAGGCAGGCGACCGCGACGACGAAACGAACGCTCTACGTAATAATTCTATGGTCTATCGCTATCTCGTTTTAACGCGTTTTCGGCACCAATATTAGACAAAGATACATAATACCACACAGCGTCAACGTCTTAACTGCATTTCAAATCCAACTTGCAGTTGCATTGATTAAATAAATAATGTAGAGGATTATTTTCATTCGTAAACTACAACTGATTATTTGTTAATATAAATAAAATACTCAAAATATTTTATTTTGTCTGTCTCTATATAGGTATGTAACTTTTATACGGCTGTGAAGCATGGCCGGTGTTAGAGCGACACAAGCAAGAACTGCGTGTCACGGAGATGAATATTTTGCGGTGGATGTGTGGAGTAACGCGGAAGGACCACGTCAGGAACTCCCACATTCGCGACAATGCATGGCATCTTGGGGTCACAAAGGAGACCAAAGACCTCACGCGGCAGCAATGCATGCCTTAATGTAGCAATCAATGTCACCAGACGCGTGAAATACAGATCCCAAGTATTTCACCTAGTCCGTGCGCTCGACTGTGTCGCCGCCTATGCGTATGGGTGTGGGATCTGTGGAGTTACAGACCAAGTACTCGGTCTTCGCCACATTGAGCTTCAGACCACCGCTCTTAAGCGACTCCTTCCACGCCTTCACGCGTTGCACCAGCCTACCCCTGTCTTTCTTTTTAAAGAACCTTCCCCCGTTTTTATTATATACAATAAATACTATACATATATAACGGTGTACCAGTACCTACATACGTTATCAACAAAACTTTAAAACATAACTCAATGAAAAACTCTTTCTTGCATACAAATACTTAACACTTAAATATGTATGCTTAGAAATATTCTGTATGACAATGATGGCTTTATTACTTATAAATTTCCTCCCGTCATCCCTGTTGAATTTAAGTGTTCAGAACAAAATGAACTAAATATACTCAAAAAGAACTAAAACAACTGATAGGAAGAAGAACAATACACAAATAAAATGCAAATGTCCAATAAATATATTCTGAGGGTACACTGTGGAAAAATTGAATCTGCTATCTCCAAATACAGCTCGTTTCCATTCAAGAGACGTATGAAGTTTATGACACTTGGAATCTATTGGAGCGTAGTCCAAGTAGGCATATTTAGTAGCTCAATAAATATGTACATTCTTTGACACAATTGTTAGAACAATGTATTTAATTAAATTAACAAAACATGAAATTTAAATAAACAAAATTAATATATTTCTTAGAAGTGTTTTTTCCCGGTTGCGTATAAAACTTCCATTTTGGAGCTCGAAGTACTCTCTTGATTGCACATCAACAAGTTCTAGGCATATGTCATACGCAATTAAAATACATAAAACGTACTGGCTGCATTAAAAACTTTTTAACACTAAATTATTTGTCTTTGTCTCTGAGTAATTGCAAATTCAAATAAAAAACTATTGTACCTGTGACTAGGATAGCAAATTCTTACGTGAGAGCTTTTATAAAAAATACGAAATACAGTTAGCCACTTTTCACTTGAGAAAATGAAACTAAAATGGTAATCGACTTATTTTTGCCATGCAACGTCGACATGTTATGCGCTATAGGAATGTTGGAAGCTGGGTCCATTCATGTGATCTCTGTAATTTCTAAATTGTAGACTCGCTATCGGGAGTGGCGCGCATCTCCCTGCGCGAGACATTCTTTTTTGAGCAAAGACATGTGGAAAAAAGAATCGATCAAATACAGACACATATTTTGTATCCGTTTGCTCAAAAAAATAAGTAAAATGGAAAGGCATCGCACTGTGAAAATATTCATTTTTTTATAGTTAGTAAAGTTCTAAGTCCGTCTGGATGGCAACCTTTCTAAATATACCGCCACAACAACCTTAAGTTGTTTTCCGGCATAAGTAACCCAGGTTCTAGTTCCCCTAAGCCGACGGGAGCGTGTTCGCGGTGCCCATGGCGTCGCAACCATCCATAGGCGACGGTAACTGCTTACTATTAATTTTCACGGTTTCCGATTCCACGATGCCATGCACCACTTCTGCACGCACCTCGGTGATCGTGAGGACACCTTCATACGGAGATAATCGATATGTAGGTAACTCGCCAATCCGCCTTAGATGAGCATGACGGATATATCCCTTCTCTTTAGGGTAAGGCCAGACTGTCCCTAGCAGTGGTACGTTATGGACTGTAAATATTAAATATTTAGTAATATGTAACAAGGAGTAAATATTCATTGAAAGAAAAAAAACGATTGTAAACAATTACACAAGACCGAGCCGGCAAAAATTCGGTTTATTATTTATTAACCTATGTCTACAGATATTTTACTGTTATTCACATAACTGTAATAAACAATCTAAACATTTTGAGCACAAAATGTAATTTGTTTAATGGACCTGTTGTTTCGTATAAAAATTTCAACCGAAATACATATTTTACGAAGCCATATCGTGGCGGGTGAAGAACCGTACATTTCACTTCTGAAAAATGAAAGCAGCTGTGTGGAAAATAATAGTATTAGTATGCAAATAATGGTAATTTTTCAGGCGGAATCTACGTGAGGTTTTTGGTATAAAACGATTCGCTAAAGTTAAGTCGTTCAATGATAACTTTGGTCATAAAGCCTTCTAGCATACGGACGACCGTACCAAATCGTATTAGACTCATAAGACCGTGTATATTAATTAATACTTATCTAGTTTTTGTATATGAGTTTGCTTGAAAATCTTAGATTTTTGAAAGAAGAGTCGATTGGTAAGGAAAGTTTTATCAAAATGATCTATTATAATGGATTAAATGTAAATGCCTTTCATATTATTTTTTTTATTGTGAGGAAACCGCATGACTTGTACCAGCTTGTGTGTTGGATGTATTTACAAAATTCTTACTGCTTTTTAAGTGTTATTGCAAATCAATTTCATTGTCACAGCAGTTGGGACTGTAAAATAAGAATTTAAACAGCTGTTAAAACGGCAATGATTTTTCTATTCTTTCGATCCCTGTTCTACAGTGTGTTTTACACCTGGTCATAAAATATAATTGTCACCGTACCGGGCTTATTAAACCCTGTTCGAGAAATTTAAGCCCTTATTTTGGCTTCATGTTTAAATAGAAATTTTTAGCCGCAATGTAAGTGAGACATGGATATGTCCATTATTTCAAACATGGTTTCACATTCAACGATTTAATGAGACAACACAAGCTTCAAATAAATATAAGAAAACGTATTATGCGGGGCAATAAAAATTCATTTAGTGTAAATTCATCAGGCGTAAGTGGGGTGTTTTCATTCTTGACGCTAAAGTCGTAAAATAAAGGAAGCCGCAATATTGGGATATAGACACGTCTTTATAATGACGATTAGTATAATGTGTTAACATCTCAATGATCTATAACATCTCAATATCTCTAAAAATATTAAAATGAACTAAAAATCCAAGAAACAGCCTAGGGATGGCAATAAACATTATGAATCATCGTATTTTTCTCACTTCCTACATGAACAATACTTTTTATAGAAGCGTGTGAATATACAACCCCGTACCGTACATAAAGTATGCATACTACCCTACCATAAAGACCCTTTAAAATACAAAAAAGATTAAATTGGTTCCCCTTAATGCATCCCTAAGGATAATCAAACAAGTGCAGTTAATTCCTATTCCATTAGGGAGCGTTGAAACCATTATCGTTTTATAATCTGTTAGATATGCGATAGCCGAGTGTTTAATAATTCATTTTCATTGTGATAAGGTTTAGATTATTCATTTTAAAATAGTTTATACATTTATATCTAAGTGATATAACGCTAGAATCCAAGAGGTCACATCATATGCCTAAATGGTATTTATTCTTCCCCACGGTTTATTGGAGATGTTTGGAGCCTCGAGTTAAAACTTCTTCATTCAAATTAAAAATTATGCAGATACAGAACAGCTCCTTCATAATCATCCCAGCGTCGAATCCCGATTGCAACCGAAATTTCAGTTTCGGTACCCGAGGTCCGCTTTTCGACTTTTTCTACTCCACTTCGCACGGTCTTCAGCATCCCTGGTAGTGAGCCCATTGGCACGCATATAACCCTTTACGACGCCAAGCCAGCATTTTTTGGGTCTACCCCTCCTGCCGGGGCCCGGCGAAGGCGGCATTCGCCAGACATTTGTTTCCCACGTAAGCATCCGGTTGCCGTAAAACGTGGCCGTACCAATGGAGTCGACACTCTTGATGAGAGATGATGCTGGGGAACCTGTTCTTTAAGAGTCGACTTTTTTCGATAATTTAGAAAAAAATATATACTTTTTTAGCAATAGTATAAACCGCTGGGCAATGTTGAGTAACGACTGATCTAAAAAATATAAAACTACCCTTAAAATGGTATGTCCTACTAGATGGTTTTCAAAGAACGACACTTTAATAGCGAAGAAAAATTATTTATTAATCATGAAAACTTTGTACCTACTAAATTTAGTTACCACTAAAAAAGATGAACGTGAAGAATGTAAAAATATAATTAATATTTTAGAAAGTTTCTTAGTGCTTGTCACATTTTTTTCTTCACTATTTGAAATCATTAATCCTGTCTATAAAGCTCTACAGCACGAAAATAATGACTTACAGAAAGCTAGTATAAAGCTAGTAATCTTTTGAATAGACTGAGCGAAATGAGAAATCAAAATTCATTCAATGGTTTGCTAAAGAGTCCAGAGATTTAGTATAAGAGTGGGGAGTAACAACTGTTGTTAAAAATAAAAGGCGAAAGATAACGAAGCGTTTTTTTTGATGACTTATCACAAGATGAGAGAAATTTAGACCCGGAATCATATTTCAAGGTCATTGTATACTATTGCTGTTTAAATATATTAATTTCTCAAACTAAACAAGGATTTCAGAGCCTTTGTGATCTGAGTTACATGTCTGAAGTATTACAACCAGAGAAACTCAATCTTCAAACGAAGTGATAAAAATCGCTTCCGGAAAACTATCGGCTAAATACAGTAAAGATATCTCAGTTAATCTTTATGAACAATTAATTTCTCTGACAACATGCTTAAATCTGAAATTTAAAAAATTCATTCCATTAATGGAATTATTGCTGATAAATACCCTTGGATCCAGTTTTCCGGGGGTAATAACAGCATGCTTTCTATTCTTGACCTTTCCAGTTATAATCGCAACAGCTCAAAAAAAATTCAAAATTAAAACTAAAAATATTAGGTACCTAAGGACTTCGATGGGACAGGAACGGCTATCAGACTTATCACTATTGTCTATAGAGGCAGAAATTTTAGAAAAACTGAAATCGTCTTCAGTTAAAGATGATTTAATAAATCAATTTGCCGAAAAAAGGCAAGAAAAGTGTATATTTAATTTAAATTGTTTGGCTAGCTCAATTTCTAGGAGGAAGTGATAACTCTAATAACTATAACTACTATCAATAAATATTTATTTTAATTTAATGCAATCATTTTTGTTTAATTTGTGAGAAATCTTGCTGCCCTTCATTTGGGCCCCCCAACTAATTTTGATAAAGGGCCCCTTCAAGGCACGCTACGCCCCTAGGCAAGAAGCAAGAATAACAGATGTTTTTGAATTGGTGTTGTTGAGAATAAACATTCTCTCGTTAATTGAAAAAACAATAAGCATAATTATGTAAAATGTTTGGTAGAATAGACTAACATAAAACAGCGCCATCTTTTATTTTATACTTTTCCTACGAGTAGCCTTTGCTGAGAAAGTTGTTTACTATTGGTTTAGTAAAATGATTGTAGTTACAACAACATTTCATAGATGGCGCTTTGCATTTTTAAAAAGTGTTCTATAAATATATTGATTTCTTCTTCTCAAATTGACAATGAACATCCAATTTGCAATTATGTCAAGCGATAAGAATGTACTATAGAAGCCTGCAAGCGACTATACCAAGTAAACCTTGGTTTTTCAAGTTCCGTAAATTGCCGAAAAGAGTCATATCTACCAAGATTCGTATTAGACTTGGCCTTTGTTGCTCACCTGTTTTCTTAGCCAAAATCAGAATCCGATATCATTCTTTATGTGAGTGTGGTCTAGCTGAACTGCTGAAGGAACCGTTCAACACATCTTTTTTGAATGCCCGAAAATTACCTACCCTTTTTTTTTTGTCTCGGGGAAAAACCTCTCTTGACGGGATATGTGGGACTCCGTGAAAGATGTTCAGCCATCCGACTATCCACTAAAAAACCCCGCTGTTCTCCTATCGCCTACGCTCGGGTCTACGGATATATGGCCTGCCGATCTCGTGGCCCGGGCCGGCGCCGGCCCGCCCTTTGTCTCAAGGCGGGCCTCTCTAAAGTGTTGGCGCCAGGGGGTCAGGGTTTCGTCCCCCCGGCGCTCTCCTGTATTGTAGGAGTTGAGGGGGGCCGCGGAACAGCACGCGGCCCTCTCCCTCGCGGCAATAGTGCGGGCGGAGGCTACCCTTTTTTTTTTTTTTTTTTTTTTGGTCTCGGGGAAAAACCTCTCTTGACGGGTTCCCCCGGCCCGGGGGGACCGAGGGATATGTGGGACTCCGGGATTTTTCCGACTACCCACTAAAAAACCCCGCTGTTCTCCTATCGCCTACGCCCGGGCCCACGGATATATGGCCTGCCGATCTCGTGGCCCGGGCCGGCGCCGGCCCGCCCTTTGTCTTGAGGCGGGCCCCTTCTAAAGTGTTGGCGCCAGGGGGTCAGGGTTTCGTCCCCCCGGCGCTCTCCTAACAACTCTAGGAGTTGAGGGGGGCCGCGGAACAGCACGCAGCCCTCACCCTCGCGGTAATAGTGCGGGCGGCGGGTCCTCCCCCGAGGGGCCGCCCGCGGCCGCTTTTTACGGCGGCCGGAGGTCGTTACTGGCCCTCCGGCGCCGCCGACGTGGCCTGCGTTGGCGGGAGGGGAGTGTGGTGGTTGACTCCCGCTCCCGCTCCGCCGCCTCCTTTGCGGACATGACTGCCTCGCAGAAGGAGGCGACGGCCGTCCATCCGGGCGGAGGCTACCCTCTTTATGATATCTTAACTAAAGACTTAAATTTTTTTAACGCTAACTGATTCTATTTTTATATACATACTAAGTAAATTTTGTTAAATTATATCTGTTTATAGTATAGTGAATTTATTATTTATATATTACATTGTCACGAGGTTTTCAGAATACTTTCAGCTAAATTAATATAATATATCATTTGACTTGCAAAAAAGCACTGGTCAAATCTTCTCTTACCTCGAAATTGGCAAAATCAATGCCTAAAGCGTTGGAGCCACAAATAACAAGAATAGAATAGAATTTGAAATTCTTTTGCATGGCACAGCCCCTGAACATTTCCTACTAGGAATACATGAAATTGCATAAGTAATTAAGTATGGTAAATGCTAATGACAAAACATATGATGCAAAAAGTTTTTTCTGGTCTGGATGAATATGTTCGTCAATCGTATATTTTGTACAACTCTTCAATACATGTTTTGTGCTTTTCTTTTAAATAATAATAAACTTTATTTCTAAATTTTAGGCATATAGAACAAGAAAAACACATACAATTTATCCATATTAAAGGGAAATGTAAAAAATTTCATATAAATTAGTTGTTAAAATACTAGATACCGAATTTAAAATTCATCACCGCTATAATACTTAATAAATTTAACGATTCATAGTTAACACCAAACGCTCTCGGAAATATTTGTGTCACGAGCGGGAAGCGGAACAATTTTTTTATAAACATGACCGGAAATCCGTAACTATAAAATTAATGATCTAGATAAAACAAAGAATAACTTACGATTGACATGCCCTAAGGCTGCGTTTTATGAATATCTATAATTATTAATATATTGATTGAAGTAGTAGATAAAACTTTGATACGCGCCAACTTTTAATCGCTGGGCGTGTTGTAACGGCTAACGAAAAGAACAGGGCTGCCCGATCTCGTTTTTGGGAGTCTCTTATAGACGACATTAGGATAACTATTTCTACCAGCTTACAAATAAGAAACGGAAATAAAAATGGTTATAAACTTAATTGAGCTACATACAAATTATGTACCTATAATTATTTATAAAATTTCACGCCTAATTTGAAATAAAAATAACGTATTAATTGATTTCAGGACGAGAAGATTTCTAAGAACATTTTAAAAGGCCCTTATAACATACATATTTCCCCTATACAAAATTGACAAAAGTTTAGTGAGTTTCCAGTTTATTTAAAATTATTATATTATCTAGTATCAATTTAAAATTATTGTCAATCTAGTTAATTATTCGTACTTAGATATAACATCGACTAATACCATAATAATATGAAGGTAAAACTGCTTTACCATATTTTTAGATTCTGTTGAATCTTTTGACAAGATTTCGTTTTCCTACGTAATAAATTGAATGGTTCAATATCCACTAGAGACATTATCAACTCTTTAAATACATTTATAAGGGAAACAAGATTGACTAATGTACTTAATTAGGGGATACATAAGTAAGTATTAATTACAATGAACTACTTTTGGTACCAAGAGGGGAGTATTAAAGGTCCTACATTCTTCATAATCTACTTTGACTTTTGTGAGATTCGCATTCATATTTTATGCCACTATAATATATACATACATGATAAATATCAGATATCTCTAAAATTAATATTTATCTTAAAAACTAATACAAAATTAATTATATAATATTTCAATATACTCGTACTTATCGCTTTACAATTATCAGACAGGTAAGACTGCAAGGTTACTATAGCTGGCATTTGTAAATGTATCAAACTTAATAAAACTAATTATGTTGAATATCTTTACCCTACATGATGGCAAAATTTTCGAATCCAATTTGTAACCAGATAAATAACCAGTCTCTTCTCAGCTATTATCTGACAGTTCAAGGTTATTCTGGTAAGATTTCACGAGCTAATAGCATAATACTCAGAAGCATCGCGCACTTTCATACAATTCAAGCAATAGTTGTAATAACAAGTAATAAAAAAAATAGCTAACTTTGGAAAAGCTACCACAAATTAGGGAAAGTATATGATACAGAACCATTTTGTGCGATTCTCAGTCGGACTTATCGGCTTTTATACAAATAATCCAACAAGTTACAAAATATTTACAAGTCAGTGAAGGCTAGTTGAGTAATTTTTTATTGCAGGAGTACGGTAGACGGGCGAATGGCCCAATTAATCGAAAGCGGTTACCGTTATCTATTCGTTTTTGCAAAATCAGGAGCGTTGGAGCATACTGTGCTTCGGAAACTGGAAAAGCTTATAGGAAGATCAAAAAATGACACTGTTTCATAACAATTTATTATACTACTAGTTGACCCGGCGAACGTTGTTCTGTCTGTCTCTTAAAATTTAAAAAAAGTAGCTTATGTCCTTCTCCAAGGTCCAATCTATGACTATATCAAAATTGGCTTAGCGGTATAGGTGTGAAAGCGTAACAAACCAACAAACTCACTTATTGGACTTATTGGACAAAAAATTTACTAGTTACAAAGTATCTGAACAATTCCTATTTTCATTTAAACATGAGAGTTAAATTTTTTAATAATTCGGACTTTGGCTTCCTTGGTTTCGACTGTCCATAAATGCGGTAATAGAATAATCACAAAAAATAGACCTAAATAAAACTATGTCAAGGTGCATCACGGTCAAGGTTTGCCAAGGTTTTTATACGTAACTAGCAGCCCGTCCCAGCTTCGCATGGGTATTTAACAAAAATTAAAAATTAAACCCTTCTATTTTTTTTCGGTCTCGGGGAAAAACCTCTCTTGACGGGTTATCCCGGCCCGGGGGGACCGAGGGATATAAGGGACTCCGGAAAAGATGTTCAACCCACTAAAAAACCCCGCTGTTCTCCTATCGTCTACGCCCGGCCCCACGGATATATGGCCTGCCGATCTCGTGGCCCGGGCCGGCGCCGGCCCACGCTTTGTCTTAAAGCGGGCCCCTTCTAAAGTGCTGGCGCCAGGGGGTCAGGGTTTCGTCCCCCCGGCGCTCTCTTGTAACAACTCTAGGAGTTGAGCAGGCAACTCTCTAGGAACTCGCGGCAATAGTGCGGGCGGCGGATCCTCCCCCGAGGGGCCGCCCGAGGCCGTTTTCTACGTCGGCCGGAGATCGTTGCCCGCCCTCCGGCGCCGACGACGCGGCCTACGTTGGCGGGAGGGGAGTGCGGTGGCGGACTCCCGCTCCCGTTCCGCCGCCTCCCTTGCAGACACTACTGCCTCGCAAAAGGAGGCGACGGCCGTCCATCCAGGATCGCTCCCGACCATGGACAGAACCAGGGCCGGGAGTGACAGGTCCGCGGCCAATTCCGGACGGGACTCGCATCCCCGTCGCGTGCTAGTCAGGCGTGGGTACGACTACCAGACGACACTCCAGAAAAAGCAGAGTCGCCTGACGTCGTAGCCGGCCCAGCAAGACCAACCGACAGCGAGGATGCAATTCCCGCCCCATGAACACTCTGTGCAGGCGCAGTCGAAATAGGCATGGTTTCGACTACCAAATCAGGTCCCAGGGTAGAACCCGGAACCCCAATCAGTATTCGCAATCATCCCACCGGGGACCACGCCACGAACAGAGAGCTAAGTTGGAAAGGATGTAAGAGGTAGACGGAAAGAAAGGTAGGACTCTGTCGCCTCGAACGAAGAGGGGAGTGAAGCGACGGATGCTCGGGTACCTCGGGTACGCACACCCGTGCACTCCTCAGACAGAGGAGCGCCCCTGAGGGCAAACCCTTCTATTTGCGTCAGGTTACTAAAAAAATAAAATTATAAAGAAAGTTTGAATATTATTATTTCTATGAGCTTTTATTTTAATGATTTTTTTTGTTATTACTTTTTATTTATTTTTCGTTATTTTTTAATAAGTATTCTAATTTTTGTAAAAACCCCAGTGACGCACGCCTACATTGCATAAGGTGCTGCCTAGCTAGCCGAACAGGGTGAGCGGCTACCACGCAACATTTTTCTAATACTTACATTTTTAAACTCGTGATATCTTTCGAATGGAATATCCGAATTGAATAATTCAAAAAGTTATATAAAGGTATTGAAACAGTTTTGAATATGAAGTAATTTATTTTGATAAGGATTAATACCAAGATCCAAATAAAGAGTCTTTTCTAGGGGCGGCATTTTAATTAAATTTTTAAAATAAAAAAATACTTATTGTGGCATAACTATAATAGTTAGACATATGCTGTCGCGACACTTTTTGTAAATAATGATGTGTTCTGCAAAGTTGTAGTACATTATTTTATTCTATCATCAATAGTTTTCACAACGCACGCGATTTAAATAATATTTTAGGTAATTTTTTTACACTTTGGGTTACATTATTGGAGTTTTAGTAAGGATCCCAAATTTTTTTGAAAATATAATATAGCCTATGTCACCCGGGGATAGTGTAGCTTCCCAACAATGTAAGAATTTTTTAAATCGGGTCAGTAGTTTCGGAGCCTATTCAAAGCAAACAAACAAACAAACAAACAAACAAACAAACAAACAAACAATCAAATCTTTCCTCTTTATAATAGTAGTATAGATATAGATAAAGAATAACTAAACTAGTAACTGAAGCCTAAGAATTAGAATTTATAGAAAGAAATAGAATACTTGAGATTTAGAAGGTGGCCATGTTATCACAGTTAAAAGTAAGGGTCCACTTTGAAATAAGTTCATAGGGCTAAACATTACCAGGTGGACCAGGAAGGTAGACAGATATAGGCTTTGTACTTTACTTTGGAGAAAAAATAGTAACCGGTGTTTTTCTCCGGTCATTATGAATAACCGGAGATTCTCCGGATCTTTTTTTAATATTTTAGTTACTCTGGAGTTGCAAGCCAAGTACTCGGTTTTCACAACGTACTCAATGTTGTGAAGACCGAGTACTTGGCTTCAGACCGCCATCCTCAAGCGATTCCTTCCACGCCTTCATACATCCCACCAACCTAACCCTGTCCGAATCTGCCCGCGCGATATCATCAGCATACATGAGCAACCATGGGGGCTGCTCATGTGAGTTTCTGATGTTGTCTGACAGTACGTCTAATACCACGCTGAACAGAAACGGACTAAGGACGAATCTCTGGTGTACTCCGACAGTGATGGGGAAGGATTTTGTGTCACCAACTGCGGTCCTAACCACGAAATCGCGGTACATGTCTCGGATAATGTCAATATAGGACTCTGGAATCCCTTTGGACCGCAATGCCCACCAGATCGCACGCACGAGGAATACAGTCGAAGGCAAGTCGAGAAACAGGCAATGCAGAGGCGTATTCTTCATCCTGTATTTCTCCGCGACAGTTCTTAGGACAAAAACAGAGTCCATTGTCCCGTGACCAGGGCAAAACCCATATTGACATTCCGAGACAGTGCACTACTGTCGAATACGAGAGTCGATAACCCTTTCGAAGAGCTTCATGTGGCCAGCACTTGTGCAAAAATTGTTCCTGAGACCTGTCGCCATTTCATCCATTCTGCATTCACTCCGTTTTTCACATCTTTGTCTATCTCACCGTCATTTTGGATTAATGATCCAAGGTACCGGAAATTGGAGCAAGTTGGCAGAGACACGCCTCCTAAGGTAATTGGGGTGAACGCGAAATTTTCACCACAGTCGTAAAATAGATGTTCAGTTTTGGTTCTACTTGTCTTCAACCCTCCAATCTCTCCTGCCATTTAGCCAATCTGCTTTGAACCTCATGAGCATTTTCTCCAAAAAGCACAATGTCATCGGCAAAGAGCATACACCAAGGTGCCCTCCTCTTATATTTCTGATGTTACTGCGTCTATCATCAGGAGGAACAGATAAGGGCTAAGAGGCGATCCTTGGTGTAACTGTAAACATTGAACTTGTCTGTGACGCCAGCTAGGGACCGGACGTGTGTACTTGCTTTATGAATAAGATGCAAGTACTTCACAGGCAGTCCTTTTGCTTTCATAGCCCACCAAAAAAAAATTCTAGGAACCCAATCATATGCCTTTTCGAAGTCAGTGAATACCATATGCAGGTTCTTATGTGCACTTCTGTATTTCTCGCACAGTTGGCGAAGTGCGAATATAAAACTAATATAAAGTTATATAATACTAGCAGCCCGTCCCAGCTTCGCATGGGTATTTAACAAAAAATTAAAAATTAAACCCTTCTATTTCTTTTCGGTCTCGGGGAAAAACCTCTCTTGACGGGTTATCCCGGCCCGGGGGACCGAGGGATATAAGGGACTCCGGAAAAGATGTTCAACCCACTAAAAAACCCCGCTGTTCTCCTATCGTCTACGCCCGGGCCCACGGATATATGGCCTGCCGATCTCGTGGCCCGGGCCGGCGCCGGCCCACGCTTTGTCTTAAAGCGGGCCCCTTCTAAAGTGCTGGCGCCAGGGGGTCAGGGTTTCGTCCCCCCAGCGCTCTCTTGTAACAACTCTAGGAGTTGAGGGGGGCTGTGGAACAGCACGCGGCCTTCTCCCTCGCGGCAATAGTGCGGGCGGCGGATCCTCCCCCGAGGGGCCGCCCGCGGCCGTTTTCTACGTCGGCCGGAGATCGTTGCCCGCCCTCCGGCGCCGACGACGCGGCCTACGTTGGCGGGAGGGGAGTGCGGTGGCGGACACCCGCTCCCGTTCCGCCGCCTCCCTTGCAAACACTACTGCCTCGCAAAAGGAGGCGACGGCCGTCCATCCAGGATCGCCCCCGACCATGGACAGAACCAGGGCCGGGAGTGACAGGTCCGCGGCCAATTCCGGACGGGACTCGCATCCCCGTCGCGTGCTAGTCAGGCGTGGGTACGACTACCAGACGACACTCCAGAAAAAGCAGAGTCGCCTGACGTCGTAGCCGGCCCAGCAAGACCAACCGACAGCGAGGATGCAATTCCCGCCCCATGAACACTCTGTGCAGGCGCAGTCGAAATAGGCATGGTTTCGACTACTAAATCAGGCCCCAGGGTAGAACCCGGGACCCCAATCAGTATTCGCAATCATCCCACCGGGGACCACGCCACGAACAGAGAGCTAAGTTGGAAAGGATGTAAGAGGTAGACGGAAAGAAACGTAGGACTCTGTCGCCTCAAACGAAGAGGGGAGTGAAGCGACGGATGCTCGGGCACCTCGGGTACGCACACCCGTGCACTCCTCGGACAGAGGAGCGCCCCTGAGGGCAAACCCTTCTATTTGCGTCAGGTTACTAAAAAAATAAAATTATAAAGAAAGTTTGAATATTATTATTTCTATGAGCTTTAATTTTAATGATTTTTTTTGTTATTACTTTTTATTTATTTTTCGTTATTTTTTAATAAGTATTCTAATTTTTGTAAAAACCCCAGTGACGCACGCCTACATTGCATAAGGTGCTGCCTAGCTAGCCGAACAGGGTGAGCGGCTACCACGCAACATTTTTCTAATACTTACATTTATAAACTCGTGATATCTTTCGAATGGAATATCCGAATTGAATAATTCAAAAAGTTATATAAAGGTATTGAAACAGTTTTGAATATGAAGTAATTTATTTTGATAAGGATTAATATCAAGATCCAAATAAAGAGTCTTTTCTAGGGGCGGCATTTCAATTAAATTTTTAAAATAAAAGAACACTTATTGTGGCATAACTATAATAGTTAGACATATGCTGTCGCGACACTTTTTGTAAATAATGATGTGTTCTGCAAAGTTGTAGTACATTATTTTATTCTATCATCAATAGTTTTCGCAACGCACGCGATTTAAATAATATTTTAGGTAATTTTTTTACACTTTGGGTTACATTATTGGAGTTTTAGTAAGGATCCCTAATTTTTTTGAAAGTATAATATAGCCTATGTCACCCGGGGATAGTGTAGCTTTCCAACAATGAAAGAACTTTTTAAATCGGGTCAGTAGTTTCGGAGCCTATTCAAAGCAAACAAACAAACAAACAAACAAACAAACAATCAAATCTTTCCTCTTTATAATAGTAGTATAGATCATATAAATTTGCAACGTAGACACTATTAACTACTTATATTTAATCAAATTAAAGCTAAATTGTAAATAACTTTAAGTCCTAAATAAATACATTTTCTATCTTTCTTTCTTTCAAAATATACTATATATTTTGATCAACACAATTATATAATAACTAGCAGCCCGTCCCAGCTTCGCACGGGTATTTAACAAAAAATTAAAAATTAAACCCTTCTATTTTTTTTCGGTCTCGGGGAAAAACCTCTCTTGACGGGTTATCCCGGCCCGGGGGGACCGAGGGATATAAGGGACTCCGGAAAAGATGTTCGACCCACTAAAAACCCCGCTGTTCTCCTATCGTCTACGCCCGGGCCCACGGATATATGGCCTGCCGATCTCGTGGCCCGGGCCGGCGCCGGCCCACGCTTTGTCTTAAAGCGGGCCCCTTCTAAAGTGCTGGCGCCAGGGGGTCAGGGTTTCGTCCCCCCGGCGCTCTCTTGTAACAACTCTAGGAGTTGAGGGGGGCTGTGGAACAGCACGCGGCCTTCTCCCTCGCGGCAATAGTGCGGGCGGCGGATCCTCCCCCGAGGGGCCGCCCGCGGCCGTTTTCTACGTCGGCCGGAGATCGTTGCCCGCCCTGCGGCGCCGACGACGCGGCCTACGTTGGCGGGAGGGGAGTGCGGTGGCGGACTCCCGCTCCCGTTCCGCCGCCTCCCTTGCAGACACTACTGCCTCGCAAAAGGAGGCGACGGCCGTCCATCCAGGATCGCCCCCGACCATGGACAGAACCAGGGCCGGGAGTGACAGGTCCGCGGCCAATTCCGGACGGGACTCGCATCCCCGTGTACGACTACCAGACGACACTCCAGAAAAAGCAGAGTCGCCTGACGTCGTAGCCGGCCCAGAAAGACCAACCGACAGCGAGGATGCAATTCCCGCCCCGGGTACACTCTGTGCAGGCGCAGTCGAAATAGGCATGGTTTCGACTACCAAATCAGGTCCCAGGGTAGAACCCGGGACCCCAATCAGTATTCGCAATCATCCCACCGGGGACCACGCCACGAACAGAGAGCTAAGTTGGAAAGGATGTAAGAGGTAGACGTAAAGAAAGGTAGGACTCTGTCGCCTCGAACGGAGAGGGGAGTGAAGCGACGGATGCTCGGGCACCTCGGGTACGCACACCCGTGCACTCCTCGGACAGAGGAGCGCCCCTGAGGGCAAACCCTTCTATTTGCGTCAGATTACTAAAAAAATAAAATTATAAAGAAAGTTTGAATATTATTATTTCTATGAGCTTTTATTTTAATGATTTTTTTTGTTATTACTTTTTATTTATTTTTCGTTATTTTTTAATAAGTATTCTAATTTTTGTAAAAACCCCAGTGACGCACGCCTACATTGCATATGGTGCTGCCTAGCTAGCCGAACAGGGAAAGCGGCTACCACGCAACATTTTTCTAATACTTACATTTTTAAACTCGTGATATCTTTCGAATGGAATATCCGAATTGAATAATTCAAAAAGTTATATAAAGGTATTGAAACAGTTTTGAATATGAAGTAATTTGTTTTGATAAGGATTAATACCAAGATCCAAATAAAGAGTCTTTTTTAGGGGCGGCATTTCAATTAAATTTTTAAAATAAAAGAACACTTATTGTGGCATAACTATAATAGTTAGACATATGCTGTCGCGACACTTTTTGTAAATAATGATGTGTTCTGCAAAGTTGTAGTACATTATTTTATTCTATCATCAATAGTTTTTGCAACGCACGCGATTTAAATAATATTTAGGTAATTTTTTTACACTTTGGGTTACATTATTGGAGTTTTAGTAAGGATCCCTAATTTTTTTGAAAATATAATATAGCCTATGTCACCCGGGGATAGTGTAGCTTCCCAACAATGAAAGAATTTTTTAAATCGGGTCAGTAGTTTCGGAGCCTATTCAAAGCAAACAAACAAACAAACAAACAAACAATCAAATCTTTCCTCTTTATAATAGTAGTATAGATATAGATATAGATTGTCACTCTTTAAAAAACTCATCATAACTCGCTTGTTACATAAATCTTTATTTACCTCAATATTAATCAAACTAATAGTTGTAGTGAACAAAACGACAACGAAAAATAATATTATCGAAAAACAGAGACAGAAGGCATTTCCCACTTTCAATAATAAAACCTATCTTCCAAAAGCCACTCATCATCATCTTTGCGTTAAATCCCGGTTGCAGCCCAAACTCTCGCTTCGGCGCCCGGGGTCCACTTTCCAACTTTTTCTTCTCCACTTCGCACGGTCTTCAGCAACCCCGGTAAAAAGCCCATTGGCACGCATATTACCCTTTAGGACGTCAAGCCAGCACTTTTTGGGTCTACCCCTCCTGCCGGGGCCTGGCGGAGGCGGCATGGCCAGACATTTGTTACCCACGTAAGCATCCGGTTGCCGTAAAACGTGGCCGTACCAACGGAGCCGACACTCTTGCAATTTATCCGCAATGTCACAGAGATGAAGACTGCCGCGAATGCGGGAGTTCCTAACGCGGTGTTTCCGCGTCACTCCACACATCCACCGCAGCATATTCATCTCCGTGACACGCAGCTCTTGCTTGTGTCGCTCTAACACCGGCCACGCTTCACAGCCGTATAAAAGGACAGGCCTAATGATTTCCTTTTAGACCTGTCCCTTCAACTTTACCGGCATCTTGGGGTCACAAATGATACCAGTATCTTCTAAAAGCCACTGATTTTGATTAGTAAAGAAACGCTTTGGACATTCGTATCTTTTAAAATTGAGTAGGTTCTAGAAAAATCTGCACTTATTAAAAAAAATTGTAAGACTAGGTCTATCTTAACGGTTTTGCCTCTGAATTTTATTTTATCTCTGAATGTTCTGTGTTGAATTCATCACTGGAGCACAGGTCTAATTTTGTAATTACAGGAGCGAAAGCCGTGTCATCCCCTAATCTTGAAAGGAAAAACGGAACGGAGCCTTTTTTTATCTAGAAAATATAAAAATAGTAATCCGCTAGTCACTTTTTAGTTTTTAAGTCATATGGTTTACGACTAAAGCGTAAATAAACATAGTAGCCTAAAAACATGATCACGATAATAGCTTGTTCAAGAATCTTTATCAAGTATCCGTTTGTTATATTTAATTATATCCGTTGTATTCATCGATAGATTAAACTAATGGATGGATATTGTGAATTTTTTTTACTATTTTATCATTGACCTAGTTGCGCTATTTCAAACAATTTAATCTTTTACTTACAAAACTTACTTAATATGAGAATTGTAACTGGAAGAAGTATTGAAAGTCATCAAGACAAAATTACTTTGAGCTAGACCAGTGAAGAAGCCCGGGAAAGCTGGCAACTGCCAGTCAAGGCCGCGGTAAAACTCAGGTCACGTCCCGCGGACCTGACACTCCAGGATTACGTGAAAACACTGGATTGGTTTTAGTGGGTATACCTGTGTCCCCCAAGTGCGACCCATTCTCAAGCGACAGAGAGTCCACTTTGAAAAAATATCTAAACCCTGATTCCATTCCAAACTATTCTATCCTTAGAGTATACATAAGCAAGCTTATGTAATATGTATACTCTAAGATTTTATCCAACTATTCCAGAATCTATGTAAGAATAAAAAGCCCCATTCTCTACTTTGCATGTTTTTAATATTTTTTCAAGAATATATATTTAATTAAAATTGATTCCGTTAGATTTTTAATTATTATTATTTGTTTAATTAATTAGTTTAAGTAAAATTTGTAATACGATTTTTCTACAAAAGGATTTTAGCCAAAATGACAAGATTTTATTTTAACTGAATTCTACAGGCCTTTTATATATTTGTTTTTTAAACATTCAAACATAACCACCTTCATAGCTTACTCAGCTTTCTAGTTCAGCTCAGCAAATATAATTTAAATAAACAAATAAATAAAGGAGATTCGTTGAAATCTTTCGTATAGTAATGTTTTGAATTATATGGTGTCCGAGGCAAAGTAAATTCAGCCAGTTAACATTACCATAATAATAACATAATACACATACACACTAATCTACATTAGAGCCGGTGTACTTCTAAACAAGTTGTTTCTTCCCATCGATGTGAAGAAGAGCATCCAACAAAACAATCTCTGCTCATCCGGTCTTATATCATGATAAGATATCATCACGCCTTCATGACGTATGTGTGAGCATGCGCGAAATGTTTTTCAATGAACTCATTTAGATTTCGGCTTCACGCGCGGCAACTGCCGCAAGCAAACTTGCAGCCGGCGATATTTAGTTCTGGTGTTCCACGCGTACGCCGCGGTCGTCGGTGTCGCCTGTGTCCTCTATCGACATTGAACAGAAACTCAAACAAGCATTAAATTAAATGTGCTTAAAAACCTTTTGGAAATTTATGAAATAAAATGTGCAACATACAGTGCGTCCTCGCCCTGGCGGCAATTTCAATTCATGCCGCCTTTTCTTGGGGTAAGTGGTAAAAATCAGCTGATATTTAACTACTAGACACGTGCAATTTTTACTGTTATATAACAGTATGCGTTTAGATCGGATTATCGGAATTTCAGTAGAAGTTACGTGTAGTTTTTAGAATATTAGTTTTGGAAACTACTTCGGCCCTGTGGGGTTGTGCTATATGTCAATTAGGTTGTTATTCGCGTGGCGCTAGACGCCATTGCGAGGGTACCGTGAGTCACGTAGGCCACTTCGCGATTACCCGCCTGCGTGCAATCGCCACTATCTTATTAGAAAATTGCAAATAGCTGCTTGACGCCTGAATATGACCGGGTTATATCTGAAATGGTGAAAAGCTCGAGATACTTTTTCACTTCATCACGTGCTGAATACTTATTTATATGTATATTCTATTTTGTTGTTATTTAAATCATATTTTAAAATGGATGATATTTTCATTAATAACAATAATGTTAGGTTTATTATTGACATAACTTTTAAATTTATTTAATATTGTATATATGAATATGAAATACAAAATCGACAACCACACATACCTAGTATCTACAATTTATATTTTTTCACTAGTAAAATTGCAAAAAAATATTTTGTTTTTAAATTCACAATACGAGGTGTAACAAAAATTTAAATTTTCCATTTAAATAGTCAAATAAACGTGCCTTTTCAATAAACACCTTGTACAAATAATACATACTTTTAAATGAGAGAAAAGATAAAACGTTAAAAATAAGAGCAAGAATTCTTTCTTAAATTCATATGGGTATACTTATTTAACTAAGATAGTAATTTCTCAGTATTTGCTCTGCAGTTTGCTGTTGCGGAAAATTACATGCGGATGGAAATTCTATGCACCTGAAGCGACATCTGTACATTCACTTCTTGATGATGCTTATAGGTTGTTCTAGTCTGGGTGTATTATTTATTAAAGAAAACCGTTCCCATTGTATGATTTATATTATTTCGTTCAAATTATTGTTTTTATTAATAATAATACCAACAATACGCCAGTTTTCCTCGGTTTATAAATTTATTACAACCTACATTATTCAGAGTAATAGAAATCTTTTCATGTGTGAAAAATTGTAGTTTTTAAAATATATTCAATAGTTTTTCGCTACACCAGAACCAAGCTTTTTTTTCTTAAACGAGGCATATTTTAATACCATATAGACTTATTTTTATTTACTTGATTTATTTCTAATTAGTTACGCATATAAGATATAATATATGTTTTGCATTTTTATATTTATCTATTTATGTTATTAATTTTCTGTACACTCCACCTGGTTTGATGATTCACGAATTTTGTAATGCATTAAATGATACTCTATCTAATAAAGTACTTATTGTTAATGATATATCTATTATGTAATGTACGTCGTTTAGCAATGGCCTTTGGCTTTAATTGACTATACAATTTATAAATAATTATAAACTAGAAACATGAATTTTATTATACTTACAATGTTTTCTTTTATTATTACGCTGTTAAATAATATATCCCCGATGAAGTGATGAGTGCTAATTACACTAGTTTACAAAATTGAACTTTTTTTATACCCCAAAATAAATGTATATAAATATGTTCTATCTTCCTTAAACTAAAAAGTGTTAGTAAAAATATTCTATCACGTCACAAATTTTTCCTGCAGTCAAATGTTGTTTTAACTACCTAACGTGGTGACGACAGTTTATTGTTTATTCGTTCGCTTCAAACAATGATGTTATAAATACTCTTTTTACTATAACATCATTGGCTTTAAACCACAATTATCTTGTATCGGATTGATTTAAAATGTTGAGTAGAAAGTGTAAACAAAGTTCTGATCGTTTTTGTTATGTTTGTGGACAGTTTATATTTTCAAAAAAGAGAAGACCCATTGTAAATTCGTTGAAAAGTGTATATCTCCTTTATTTTGGATTTCCTTTTGCTAATCAAGATAAAAAGTGGGTGCCTCATGTGTTTTGCGAAAGCTGTAGAAGTAAATCCGTAAAATCATGAAAGATTCTCAGTTTGAAAGCCTTTTATCTGTTAATGAAAAATCTGCTTGTAAGTCATTCAAAATGGTTGTGGAACATTTTTTGGGAAATAAGAAAAGTGAAAATTACAAAGAAATTGTTATCGATTTATTGGAAAATTTTCGAAAGACGGGAGTAAACATGTCATTAAAGATTCATTTTCTGCACTCGCATCTGAATTTTTTCCCTGAAAACTTAGGAAGTATGAGTGACGAACAAGGGGAACGTTTTCATCAAGATTTAAAGGTTTTTGAAGAATGACATCAAGGATTTTGGGTTGAAAACATGTTAGGGGATTACTGTTGGTCCATTATTAGAGAAACTGATTCAAACAGAAGGATAAAAAGAAGTAAACCGTGAAATAAAGATAAAAACCGTGTAAACCAGTGTTATTATAGATCTGGGGTGTTCAAACTACGACCTGCGGACCATCATCGGGCTGCAAACAGTAATTCAGTGTCATGATTACTAACTTCCCCAATAGTTCTAAAACTGAGCAATACCCAAAATTCCCCTTACTCCCCAATTAATTGGTGCCCCTGGCGTCGCGGACATCCATAGGCGACGCGACGGTAACTGGTTATTAAGTGGGCAGTTAGCCCGTCTGCTTTTCAACACTAATAAAAAAACATACTTTTCTGCCGGAGGGCGGTGACATTTCAGAGTAGTAATCAAATTTTGGTACTGCGCTGCCTCTGGCCATAGCGACCCTGGTTAGTGATCCCTGGTTTGAGTTCCCCGATTACCAATTTTGGTAAATATTTAAAAAGTAAATGAATAGATTTGATAATTTAACGTCACAAATATGTTTTATTACGTTATATGAAACTTAGGATTCCGGCGCTCAATGTTATCACATCTCGCCGTGTAATAGAGTTAATGTAAATAAAAATCAATGAGTTGTATTTTTTAAATAATTTGAATCAAAACAGAAACTATTTGTATTCTTATCTAAGGTTATGAACATGTTATCATTAATGCGAAATACGCCACGATGTTTAATATTTTACGTACAGAAATTGTCTACTCAAATGGATATAATTTTTTGAATTGTATTAAATTTTTTAAATAATTCATACGGTTAGACGTATTTCTTTGTTTCTATTATTTTCAAATGTTAAATTTTTATCTAATATTTTAATATACATATATGGTAGATATGAACACAATCTTACGAACGCGCAATTTTTATGCATCAAGGAACAGTCAGTTAACAGTGAAATTTGTATTAGGATTCTTTGCATTACATTAATAAAATGTATTTATTTTATCCTAAAATTATAAAAGTTTAAGTTCAACATTAAAGTCGTAGACAAAAATATTACAAGATGAAAATTCCTTGAAGCAAGGACCTTGACACAGGATTTTTGTTTCCTGATAGGTTTTCGAATTTAAACCGCACTGACGAAGATATCAGTTATTGTGCCATTAGGTATACTTAATAAGCAGCTGAAAATGTCTTAAAATTCTGTGACGGAAAAATAAAAATATTATTAATTCTATAATATCTATTAAGTTTTATTCTCAATCGTTTTAATTTTGTTTGCGATTAAACTAGTTATTTATAATAGTTACTAATGTGCAATTATTGTAAATTATTATTGCAGAAAAATTATGAGTGTTGGAAAATAAATTCTTGTTTAATTACATTCTCACTTATGAAAATTATCATAATATTAATTGAACACAATAACGTTATTTATTATATATAAAGACGACCTCCGTGGTATTACTAGTATAGTACAGTTCGGTACGGTTGCGGAGATCAAGAGTTCAATTCCCGTCTCGCGTCTGGTTGTTTATGTCTAATATGCATTTATTTATAAAAGAAAATTATATAACTATATAGTATATCAGTTGTCTAGTACCCATAACACAAGTGCTACCACTTAGTTTGGGACTAGATGGCGTTGTGTTACATTTAATCGGGTCATTACCCGATATATGATTTTGATGATTTTTATGATCACATTTTAGTTTAACAATTGTAAGCTGTGCAGTGTTGTCGCCTTGAAAAATAGTGCAAGGTTTTAATGATTGTCGCTTTGTAATTGTCACGATTTACAGGTATCTTTATTAAACATACGTAGTTTTATCTTATATACCTAGTCAGGTCATAAATTCTGTCACATGTTTAATGTAAAATAATTGTAACAAGTTTATTAATTATGTAACCATTCATATACCAAAATGAACTTAACAAAACATAGATTCTTATGACATTAAAGTTTATTCAAAATGACCTCCGTGATTTTGAATACAAGCCTTCAATCTGCGCGGCCAGTTGTCTATCGCAGCACGAACGAGGTCCATGTCAATATCGGCGGCTGTCTTAATCAAGGATGTCTTGAGTGACTCCAAATTGGGATGAGGCTTTGAGCACACCTTTTCCTCCAAGTGTTGCCATATCTTGTAATCTAACGGATTCAAATCTGGACTGGAGGAGGGCCAGTCTTCGTGCCGGATGAAGTCGATTTCACGCGCCGCCAGCCAGTCTTGTGTGCTCTTCGCTCTATGAGCTGGCGCCGAATCTTGTTGGAATACCCAGTGCCTGTTATTGAACATGGTATGAGAAACAGGTTCCACAAGGTTCGTCAGGACTGTATTTTGATACACAACAGCATTCGTTTTTACACCTTTCTCACAAAAATGTACCTCTGTTAAGCCCCAATAAGAAACTCCCAACCATACCATGAGCGAGGATGGAAAATAACCTCGTTGGACACGCGGAATACGGTTGCTCGCTTCTTCACTACTGTGTGCGTACACCTTATCATTTTGTTTGTTGTAGCTCTCTTCTACGGTAAACATTTTTTCATCCGAAAAAAGAATTTCCCGATATTTTTTTCCCGCGTACCGCTTCAACAAAGCGCGGCATCTCTTCAGTCTCAGGTCCATTAGACGAGCATTCAAACGATGTCCTGTTTTTCTTCGATATGCCCGAAGCCCTAAGTCTTCATTTAACACCCTTTTCACCGTGGTTCTGCTTAACCCCATCTGAAGGGCCAACAGTTTCTGCTTACGTTTGGGATTTCTTTGAATTCGTGCCTTCACAGCTTTTATCACTGCTGGAGTCCTAACAGACCGAGAGCGACCACTTCTTGACCTGTCATCTACACTAGAGTCTTCATTGTATCGTTTGATGGTACGATAAACGAATCTTTTGGTAATATTCAAATTTTTCAGTATGTTAAAAATTTGAATTGGCGCGTAACCGCAACGATGTAACGCAATAACTGCAACACGGTCTTCTTTAAGCGTCCACTCCATATTTAAAAATGAGTAAAATTCTAAAAGTTATACATTTTTATTTTCATGAACAATTCGAAATTCTAATTCGATAAACTTTTTTGTGGCCAGCATTCTAAAAGAAAAGTTTTTACTGTGTGACAATACTTATGACCTGACTAGGTATAAAATTCTCGTGTCACAGTGTTCGTTCCCGTACTCCTCCGAAACGGCTTGACCGATTCTCATGAAATTTTGTGAGCATATTGAGTAGGTCTGAGAATCGGCTAACATCTATTTTTCATACCCCTTAGTGATAAGGGTTAAACCATAAAATATATCCAAAAAATTCTGCCAAGTCACTATTCCACGCGGACGGAGTCGCGGGCACAGCTAGTATACTATAATTGTAATATATATGTCTGTGGGGTTATGAAATATATTCGATTGTTGTTCATCTTTTTTATATTTTGTTAGATAACGCTTACTCGCGTACAAATGAAACGCAATACTGAAAATACCACAAATACTTACTTCTAAATAAGTTCACAGTCCTCTTGGGAGAATGTTGATTTCGACCCAGGGTTCCAATAAATCGCACACTTGTATTATCTGCTCGCTTTCATGTGGGGAATAGCTGAGTGTGGACTGATGTTACAAGTAATTCTCAAAAGCGATATTTATTCATGCATCACTCAATCTGATCATTTCTCCTCTTCAGAAACTTTGAATGGTAATATTTAATTGCTTATATTTTGAGAGTATAACCGGCTACTTCCGAGAACAACAAATGAGCATGCCGCCTCTGCCGTGCCCTGGCAGCAGGGGTAGACCTAAAACGAGGTGGCTCGACGACGTGGAAGGTGACATGCGTGCCAATGGAGTCGATACCAGGGATGCTGAAGACCGTGCGAAGGGGAGAAGTAGTCGGAAAGCGGACCCCGGGCGCCGAAGCTGAAGTTTAGGTTGCAACCGGTATTTAACGTTGGGATGATGATTTTGGGAGTTATTCCAGACTGCTTAATATCTATGTAAACCACTGATTACGCATTGGAGTTAGGTGATAGATGGGCAAAAAAATTATTAACTGTTGGCTAAAAATATAAAATAGATGATAAAAATATTCTAAACGTTTTCCTTCAGTTAATTATAATTGGAGATTTTTTTTGAAGCTCCATTACAAATTATGCGAGTAGTTGATATAATCGTGTATTCTTTTGATTTTTTCCTACTTGCCTTATACTCGTATGTTAGAATTTAATGTCCGATTTCAGCGTATAATGTAATTTATGCACGTCAAACAATTACATACATGTTTTATGTCATAGTAATAAAATAGACCAGCTTTATCAATAAAAAAACTCGCAAACACTTTACTGACTGTGTAATTATTTCTTCTTCGTCTTCTTCTTTGGCGTTACACTTGCCAGAGTGGTCGTGGCTGTCACGTCGAGGTTTTTGTAGCCTGTTTAACAATACGACGCCACTCTTCGCGAATTGCCGCTCTCCTTGTGCATTCGTGCAGAGGACCGTCGACGGCGCTTTTTATTTGGTCCGTCCACCTCATCGGTGAACTCCCGCGTGGTCGGGTGCCTATAATTATTTATATAATTACTTTACACGCGTGGACATAACAAATTAAAAGCAAAATAAAAAAGATCTAACAAAACACGCTTTTATAATGAATCAAACTAAAAAGTGAAAAATAATTTTTAACATAAGAATAAAATTACTGACGAGAAAATTAATGTCATTGTTCTAAAAAGCTTTTTATTTTGATTAATTATAAAAGCGTGTTTTTTTAGCTTTTTTAACTATAATTGATTTTTAACTTTTTAGTTTAATTAACTATAAAATATAATTTACTTGTTGTTAATTCCAATGTTTTTATTAATTTAATGCCATCTTCTGGTAGTGTTATTAATTAAACGCCAGATGGCATTTCGGTAGAAGGAAAAAAAAGCGTTAATCCTGATAAGGACTATGGGACAAAATTATTAAATTTCTGTATTGTCATCAAGGTCTTGACAGGTGTGCAAAATTTTGAATGTTTTTGATCGTTCAAAGTTGGTAAAAATCGATTCGGAAAATTTCGTTACATACAGGTCAAGATAATATAAAAGCATGTAATATATTTAATTCCTAATAAAAATCCGGAAACACTTAAAAGCACGGAACAGAATTGGTGCAAATCGAAATTTGAACCGGTATTTAATGGGTGGGTGCAAAACTTCGAATATCTCAGTGTCACGAGTGTCGATGAACTCTGATTAAATTTTTTTACCTTAGTTTTTAATATTTATTAACAATGTTTTTGTCTTTAGAAATAAAGTATCGTTTTTGTAGGGGACGAAAAAGACTACATCTAAGTCACAGGCATCAAAAGGGTTCGGGTTTAGTGGGCAAGACGGTAGTCGCTGCTGTAAACCACTTTTAAATAATTCTGTTCCATTTATACTGATTATTGTTCCTTGGCACGTGAAACAAGTAATTGTGAGCCTTAGGCTTCGAAGCTAAAGATACATGTTGAGTATTGTCATAAAGCTAAATCTTTATGTACCTACCTAAATGAAAACTACAAACGTTATAAGAAACTATATATGGTTGAATTATAAATTTAAGTTTGAATTGTTTTTTCACAGGCGATTGTAATTTGACCAACGAAAGAAACGCCCTGAACGGAGCCAAGATACTTTACTTTTTATTAAATCTGAGCAAGGGAAACGCTTATATTCCAAGACAATCATAACATATATACCCAAACCAAAACAAATTATTTAGCTCATATATCTTTATAGGGATTGGTCACAGACCCAAACATAACACATACCACTTACCTAGCCGTGACGTCTATTTTAAAACGAATAAAAGGACTAAACATTACCGCCTTATGTGACTCAATAGAAAAGTTATGGGATAGTCCCATTCTCCATTTTAGCCAGCATCACTCGGCCGAGACTATGAGCTAGATGTTTTATTTTTATTAAGTTATATAATGATTTTCCGCACCAGTTACGCTATTGAATTTACTCCCACGACATTGGCAAACTTGAAGGCAACTACGTTTGCAAAGAACATTACGAAATATCATGTTTAAAAGACATTCGCTACATGTATTACTTTTCAGGCGGGGGAGTTTCTTTCGCCGTTTCTTCTCCCCAGCTACAAGCACTCCGAAACGGTAGTAGATTAGCATAGGATCGGCTTCACCGGTGGAACCGATAGTCCCCAATTAAAGTATTCTTGCCATTCGTGGTTGGTCTTCGTTTGATGCCCATGCAGCGGTCGAGCCGGGAGTGCGCTTCACAGGAAACGCGCCCCCGGGATCGCAATGCCTTTTCCGCCCGCTGTCACTGTTGTTTGTCGTCTGAGACGATAGCAGCCTTACACCAACACAAAAAAAAATTACTTTTCATATATGCTGGATTTTCATGTTACTTATTTTTTTTTTATTGCTATGGAAGAGCAGAGGCTGACGGCCCAATTAATGTGGGGTGTGTTTGCGACGCCAGGAGTCAGCGTGGAGGAATTGGAAAGTTTTTATACGGCATATTTAGAGACAAAGGGTACTTGCCATCTAGACGGGCATGGGGCCCTATCATTTAGATAGGGTTGTTTTAGCGCCTTTTACGACAGGCTATCCCCAGCTGTAGGCCACAAATTTTCAGAATTTTATTCAAGTAGGTCATTTCACGTAAAATATTTTTAAGAAATAAAAATAGAAAAATACGTAGCTTCTCATTCTTTTGGTTGATAAATAAAAAAAATCAGATTGGTTTTTTTTGTTAGAAAATTATCCTTCGTAAAACAATTTGATAATAACGATCTTATTAATCGAGCAGCCATTATATTTGGAGTTCGAAATTCAAGTAACCAAATTGTGAATACACATTAATTGACCATGTACCAGATTCTTGGCCTAAACACTCAAGAATGACAATTAATGGCAAAGGTTATAAGTGTAAGCAATCCGAGCATACAATTCTAACAAGTAAATAACATTATTTTGCTTTTTATTTAAATCAGCGATTCTCTCTCTCTCGATTCTATTGTAGTCAAGAATAAAATAAAAGGAAAATATAAATTACTAGCGGCCCGCCCCAGCTTCGCATGGGTATTTAATAAAAATTTCAAAATTAAAAATTATATACACACACATACCTAAACCCTTCTATTTTTTTTTCGGTCTCGGGGAAAAACCTCTCTTAACGGGTTCCCCCGACCCGGGGGGACCGAGGGATATGTGGGACCCCGGGAAAGATGTTCGACCATCCGATTACCCACTAAAAACCCCGCTATTCTCCTATTGCCTACGCCCGGGCCCACGGATATAAGGCCTGCCGATCTCGTGGCCCGGGCCGGCGCCGGCCCGCCCTTTGTCTTAAGGCGGGCCCCTTCTAAAGTGTTGGCGCTAGGGGGTCAGGGTTTCGTCCTTCCGGCGCTCTCCTAACAACTCTAGGAGTTGAGGGGGGCCATCCAGGATCGCCCTCGACCATGGACAGAACCAGGGCCGGGAGCGACAGGTCCGCGGCCAATTCCGGACGGGACTCGCATCCCCGTCGCGTGCTAGTCAGGTGTGAGTACGACTACCAGACGACACTCCAGAAAAACCAGAGAGTCGCCTGACGTTGTAGCCGGCCCAGCAAGACCAACCGACAGCGAGGATGCAATTCCCACCCCGGGAACACTCTCTGTGCAGGCGCAGTCGAAATAGGCATGGTTTCGACTACCAAATCAGGGCCCAGGGCAATCCCATTCATTGGGGTCCCAATCAGTATTCGCAACCATCCCACCGGGGACCACGCCACAAACAGAGAGCTAATTTGGAAAGGATGTAGGAGGTAGACGGGAAGAAAGGTAGGAAGGCCTCTGTCGTCTCGGACGGAGAGGGGAGTAAAGCAACGGATGCTCGGGCACCTCGGGTACGCACACCCGTGCACTTCTCAGACAGAGGAGCGCCCTTGAGGGCAAACCCTTCTATTTGCGTCAGGTTACTAAAAAAATAAAATTATAAAGAAAGTTTGAATATTATTATTTCTATGAAATTTTATTTTAATGATTTTTTTGTTATTATTTTTTATTTATTTTTCGTTGTTTTTAATAAGTATTTTTTTGTTCAAATTTTTGTAAAAACCCCAGTGACGCACGCCTACATTGCATAAGGTGCTGCCTAGCTAGCCGAACAGGGTGCGCAGCTACCACGCAACATTTTTCTTATAATAATACTTACATTTTTAAACTCGTGATATCTTGCGAATGGAATATCCGAATTGAATAATTCAAAAAGTTATATAAAGGTATTGAAGCAGTTTTGAATATGAAGTAATTTATTTAGATAAGGATTAATACCAAGATACAAATAAAAAGCCTTTTCTAGGGGCGGCATTTCAATTAAATTTTTAAAATAAAAGAACACTTATTGTGGCATAACTATAATAGTTAGACATATGCTATCGCGACACTTTTTGTAAATAATGATGTGTTCTGCAAAGTCGTAGTACATTATTTTATTCTATCATCAATAGTTTTCGCAGCGCACGCGATTTAAATAATATTTTAGGTAATTTTTTTACACCTTGGGTTACATTATTGGAGTTTTAGTAAGGATCCCTAATTTTTTCGAAAATATAATATAGCCTATGTCACCCGGAGATAGTGTGCGACGAGGTGCTCATGGTGGAGTGGAAGGAGCGCCTCGCGCACCCCAGCGCGGGCCTCGCCACCATCGAAGCGGTGAGGCCCGTCCTGGCTGAATGGTTGGAAAGGCGCCACGGCGCCCTGACCTTCCGCCTGACGCAGGTCCTCTCGGGGCACGGTTGCTTCGGGAGGTACCTGTGTCGCATAGGGCGGGAGATGACGTCAGGGTGCCACCACTGTGGCGCGGGCGACGAGGAGGACACGGTGAACCACACTGTCGCCGTGTGCCCTGCGTGGCGCGAGGAGCGCCGCGCCCTCGTCGCCCAAATCGGCGTGGACCTGTCGCTCCCGGCCTTGGTTCTGTCCATGGTCGGGGGCGATCCTGGATGGACGGCCGTCGCCTCCTTCTGCGAGGCAGTCATGTCCGCAAAGGAGGCGGCGGAGCGGGAGCGGGAGTCGACCACCACACTCCCCTCCCGCCAACGCAGGCCACGCCGGCGGCGCCGGAGGGCCAGTAACGACCTCCGGCCGCCGTAAAAAGCGGCCGCGGGCGGCCCCTCGGGGGAGGACCCGCCGCCCGCACTATTGCCGCGAGGGTGAGGGCTGCGTGCTGTTCCGCGGCCCCCTCAACTCCTAAAGTTGTTAGGAGAGCGCCGGGGGGACGAAACCCTGACCCCCTGGCGCCAACACTTTAGAAGGGGCCCGCCTCAAGACAAAGGGCGGGCCGGCGCCGGCCCGGGCCACGAGATCGGCAGGCCATATATCCGTGGGCCCGGGCGTAGGCGATAGGAGAACAGCGGGGTTTTTTAGTGGGTAGTCGGAAAAATCCCGGAGTCCCACATATCCCTCGGTCCCCCCGGGCCGGGGGAACCCGTCAAGAGAGGTTTTTCCCCGAGACCAAAAAAAAAAAAAAAAAAAAAAAAAAAAAAAAAAAAAAAAAAAAAAGCTTCACAACAGTGAAAGATTTTTTTAAATCGGGTCAGTAGTTTCGGAGGCTATTCAATGCAAACAAACAAACAAACATACAATCAAATCTTTCCTCTTTATAATAGTAGTATAGATAATAATAAATTTTATGTTGAGGGTAGACTAAAATAATTTAAATATCAATAAGATTTTTTTTAAAGTGACAGAATCATGAACATGATGAAAATAAACATGCTTCAAATCCGTCAACAATATTTTTTATAATACATTTAATTAACTTAATCATTTTACTAGTCCTATAAGTAAAAAATTATGTTTATTGTCATTATAAGGATCAAAAAGTGCTCAATGAATGCATTAATTGAATGATTTAATTGCGAATTAATCTATTGATGGATGATGACCTTTAGAGATAATATATATATACATGTATGCACTCATTAGGAACACAAATCTTACACACTAGAAAGCAAAACATGATAAGAAGAAAAACAAGGACAGTTTCCTCAATTAGTGGTTGGCTCTTTATTTTTATGTAATATATATATATATATATATATATATATATATATATATATATATATATATATATATATATATATATATCGACGGTTAAGAATCAATAGTATCTATCTCAAAAAGTGAACTTTACAGTAGATAATAAAAACATTTCTATGTCAAATCTATGTTTACACTTTTATATTAGAAAATACCTACACTATTCTTTTAACTATCATACCTGAAATAACAAAGAATCGACATTTAAAGTCTATTAATTAAACTTGTCGATTCCGTTATATTAATTTTGTAAATTCACTCCACTTTTCTAAATAAAAGTTGATTTTGACAGAACTGCGAGGACATCTGTGGCTGTGGTCGAACAATGTTTCTTTATGTTGAAATCACACTATTCCTATTCTTATTTTACCAGGAATCGAAGACTGCATGTACATTCAAAGAGAATTAAAGAAGTATAATTTCTTTACATAAATATATACACATACATACATACATATATATAGCAAGGGTTAGTATTCTTATAAATATTTACGGAGGAGAATCACTGAAAACAATTTCCCGCTATTTAACATATTTATTGTCTATCGTACTATTAGAACAATTAGTATTGAATGGAGTTTCTAAACATTGGCTATAAATATTTAAAAAAGAAAGTGTAGTATTACGCCAATTTACAGACAGTGACGGAAGAATACCATTTAATTATTTCTCTAAGGGCTCTGAAAACAGTCAGTCCTGTAAATGTCATTAGCAATATCAATTTTATATCACCTCCATTGTTTACAAAACGAAGAGTCATTGAAAAGCACCGCCTCAAAAAGGCACAATAATTTTTTTTCAGTAGGAGGAGTGTAGGATAATAATTTATTTAACATGCAATCTCATTTTTAGAACCAGACTAACTCCATTTGATCTGTTTGGATATAGTAAGATTGTCAACATTACAACAACAAGGTCCACAACATTACAAGGTGCAAACAAGCATTACAATAAGTATCTCGGCATTTTGGCATTCATAGAAGTGTTATTTGTCGTCTTTGGCAGCGCTACAATAATACAAGGGAACCCGCTGAACAGCATGCATGGCCGTAAAAGGAGTACAACCACTCGGCAAGACCGGTACATACAACTGACTGCAAGACGCCAGCCGATGTTAACCGCTCGAGAGATAAGTTTGAGGCTACAAAATTCAAGTGGTGTTGATGTAAGTCCCCAAACTGTGGAAATCGACTGCATGAATACGGCCTACCAGCTCGACGCCCAATTAGGTGCCCACCGATACGTCGCGGGAATTGTGCTCGTCGAAATGAATGGTGTAGAGAACGCAGAACATGGATCCAGGAACAATGGGATAAAATTATGTTTTCCGATGAGTCGCGATTCGGGTTAGGCCTGTGATACAAGAAGGATGCGAGTGCACCGTCGGCCCAGAAATACTGAAAGGCTCAGGTGCATTCAGGAAGTTCATCCATACAGCGGCTCATCCACCATCCGAAAATTTAAATTAGTACATGTTGCTTAGACTTTTTTGATGTGTGTATATTAAACTTACGCGATTAGTAACAAAACCAATAAGGTAAATTTGGTTGGACTTTAACAATAGGCAAAAATAGCTTCTAAATAGCAATACTTTTATCCGTATTATAGCAATTTCCTGTAGCAAATGCCTTATTGACAACTAATCATAGCATGGCGTACGTGACACGAGCCTCGTACTCGCCTAATAATTTGGCTTCATCTTATAAATGCTTTTTTGTCGCTCTTTTAAATTACACGCATTGTTGCCGTTGGTACAGCCGAGAATAAAATGTTGTGCAAAGCTATTGGAATAGAGTACGACAGCAGTTTAAACAATTTTATGTTAAGTAGTGTGTAGTAAAATAAAAATTAACAACATTATATTTTTATTTACTTAATTTGTTATGTGTCCATTTTTGGCAAAAGGTTTAATTTTTTATTTTCTGTAATAAAAATACTTTACCGCCTTTCTTTACATTTATGATTTAGTGCCAGCAATGTTAACAATACGGCATAAAAACAATTAGATAAAAACAATTAGATAAAAACAATTAGATAAAAACAATTAGATAAAAACAATTAGATAAAAACAATTAAACAGAACTATTTGGCCAAATTTTTGTTGATTCATCAATTATGACTTCATTCCCCCAAACATTTTTATAGGTATGCCACGATAATTCCTTTTTATCACCATTATCAATAATAATGCACTTGTATGTATTTTATTACGAACACTTTTTGGTGTGTGATTCGAATTAAGTATTTTGACTGCTACGCATTTTAAGTGGATTTTGTTCATCTTATCTGTGACGTTAATATTATAATATACTAATAAGTTTTAACTGGTAATTGATGGATTATAATTAACTACGTTATTTCTTATGTATTTATTATTTACACTAGCTGTGCCCGCGACTCCGTCCGCGTGGAATAGTGACTTTGGGCAGAATTTTTTGGATATATCTTATGGTTTATTTTGGACTAGCTGTGCCTGCGACTCCGTCCGCGTGGAATAGTGACTTTAGGCAGCATTTTTTGGATATTTGAGATCAATTTAAATTGGAAATACAACCTACTAAGTCCAGCCTAAGCTGAACTCTATTTCATATGATCGATGATATAACTCTAGGGTCAACTTAAATTATCATTTAAAACAAAAACAATTTTTTTATCTAAAATAAAAAAAAGCCTATGTTACTCCTTGATACATCAGCTATCTGCCAGTGAAAGTCCCGTCAAAATCGGTGCAGCAATTTCAGAGATTAGCCGGAACAAACAGACAGACAGACGGACAGACAGACAAAAATTGTAAAAAATGTTGTTTTGGTACATGTACCGTGTATACGTCCGAATGCACTTAGTAAAAAGCGGTTATTTTAATATTACAAACAGACCCTCCAATTTTATTTATTTGTATAGATTGTATAGAAGATGAGTATGTAAGTATTGTGGTATATCCGTCTCTATTTGTCACTTAAGATGGCGCTGCGTGAATTGTGACCGTATATTTCTTAATGTACAATTTCATGTCAGTAAAATGCAAGTTATTTGGTTTACAATACAATGTTATCTATCTATCTATCTAAAACTCTTGCTCTGTGAAATATATCGCAACCAGATAGGACCACGGGTATAAGTATGCTGCCATGCCGTAATGACCTTGTGTTGTGTTCCGGCATTAGTAACTCAGATTCCTGCACCCCATTTCTTTATTGCTATAGGACAGCAGACAGGCTGACGGCCCGCTTACAATTTAGCAGTTACCGTCGCCTATGTGTGTTTTGCAAACACCAGTGGCATCGCGAACATGCTGCTGTCCCATAAGAGTACAGGAACTTGGGTCACCAAAGGTGGTCGCCATCCAGACGGGTTTGAGGCCCTACCACGTAGCTAGGGTGAGTTGTTTTGTCGCCTTTTACGACAGGCCGACCCCAGCCACAGAGGTTAGTATTCTTTCTGCGCACCTGCGCGGATAAAACTCTATGGGACTGCAGAGTATTCGCGGTGCTCCTAGCGTCGCGAACATCTATAGGCGACGGTAACTGCTTACTATTAAGTGGCTCGTCAGTCTGTCTGCTGTTCCTCAGCAATAATAAATGCCTAGGGATGTCGATAGGTTGGGCTTAGTGAGCCACTTAGCCAACTGTGTCGTCCAAATATGCAAAAGTCATATATATGAGAAATTTTCTGCAAATAACCAACCCATTTGAAATCCATAACGCATTGTGATTGACATTCACGCAATCAGTTTCGGATGCAAATTAATTTATACGGATACTTCCGGCACACGTGGATCACGATAGCAGAAGAGAATTGCATTATAAAAAAAATTGTAAAATATTAGACCAAATTTTAAAATATTTTCAGATATTTGTTAGTTTATTTAGTTATTTCACTGTTATGGTATCTGTATCTTTTTATATATTATTTATTAAATTATTAATATCTAGTATTATCATAAATACGTACTCACGGCAAATATGTGTAAAATGTGACGATATTTTGATTATGAAAAGCGATAAGGCCAAAAATAATAGGTATTATTTTGATGCCTAAAGACTTTTTATCTTATATTGATTTTTGATAAGCGTATTAAGTGATGTACACACCCATAATAATCACATTTTTTACTATACCTAACTTTATTAGTTTTATAATAATGTGATTGTCAGAATAAAATTTTTGTTTCTCAAATTATTTTGATCCTTACGTTGAATTGTTGTTTTTCGTAATGGGCAATGAGATCAGAAAGACCGATTTGTTGCCGGGAATCGAACCCAATCTCGGAGTCGAGAGGCTGGATAATTTAGCACTCGACCTAAGAGAATTTATCAATCAAAAAACTATATATTTATTATAATATTATTAAACTTATATCATACAATATATTTTCCTGTTCTTTTACTACCCTATTTCTTCTCTATTTCCCACTTTTCAATATCATCCCTTCTGAGAGCGGCAGCACTGGAGTTCTCTAGGGCTCCTATAGCTCTCTATAAGCGGTCCTATTGCCTAACCTTTAAAAAGAGACCTGTTGCTACAAAATGTCACCTTATATCTAAAACAGAATCGGAGGTTAATCGCAATCAATACGATAATCGCATGCCCGACATTTTCGGTAGTCATGCATCATGGGCACATCGCCAAAATTATATAAAACTGATGACTTTGTATGTTTTTGTAAAGCGAATTCGATAAAATTGCCTCATTGATAATATTTACTTTTATTTAAAATTATCTCTGTTGATTTTATTACAAATTTATTTATAAGTTTTAATTTTATTTACTACTAGTTGACGCGGCAAACGTTGTTCTGCCATATGAATATAAAAAAGTAGCCTATGTTCTTCTCCAAGGTCCAATTTATGACTATACAGAAATTCATCAAAATTAGTTCAGCGGTTTAGGCATGAAAGCGTAACAAACAAACAAACTCACTTGCGCATTTATAATATCAGTTAGGATAATCCAGTTTAGACGCAAGTAATCATTTTCAAAATATATTTATTTGGTACGATTCTGTTTTAAATACAAAATAATGGTAATGAAGAGGCTTTCCCGTGACTGCTTTGAAGATGTATGTAATAAATACATAAGGGGACGACAATATGGGAATTCTGGGTCTTTTTTATTTGAGTGAAATTAATTACTGTATATACGCTTACCACGAAGGAGATTCGACTATGGTTTTGCAGCGCTCTGTAATAATAAAATGATAATAATGAAAAAAATGCCACGAGCCGTATTATAGATCAGTTATTAAAGTGTCCAGCAGCGCCATCTTAAGCATATGCTGCGCCAGGGTACGTGGTAGTCAACCTGCGCTGCCAGCTCGTTTTTTGTTCTCTTGTCAACCAAAACAATGCAATGTAATTTTATTGATTCACTTCTAGCGCTCGGTTTGTGTGCGTCCTAGGGGACTCAGTGCCCGGTTGCACCCGCACGCCTTGAACCCTCGGGAAAAACGGCCCTGGTGTCCAGTGGCCGATTTGGAGGCATGCGGCCAGTTTTCTTCTAATGAGCTCACAAATTAGTTTCTAATTCAATGTCATAAGTGGTAATTCAAATACATGTTACATAGTTTTGGATATATCCGGACTATTTATCTTGCCTTATAAACGGCATGGCGTCATTTATACAAGTTCCGCGTTTCAATGAATTATTTATTTTAATATACGACGGTGTAACACGGATAACCCTAGTAATTAGGTTTTGTGGTTTAGAATTGTATATTAATTAACTTGTGGGGAATGTTCTGTTTCTGGAAATACATTTTAATTATAGGTATTATTATTTTCTTTTTATATAAACAGTTGGCACAATCTATGCAGACAAGACACTGTCACTTCCTTTCACAAATATATGACTTTTTTTTGTTTTCAAATCGTCGGCTTATTGCAAAAACTCATTAACTGCAAAAATCACTAAATACATTTTTATCTATAATGGGCTCATTTTTACATATTTTACAAAATGCAAAAACACTAATTTCTAGCTGGCCAATTTTAGCCGTTACGTTACGTCTTTGGCTAATCAACATAACCACTAACTAATTCCAACTAAAACGCTGTTTTCCCAAAATAATGAAAGGTCACATAATAACTTCTTGCAATAAGCCGACGATAGTGTTTGGTAATAAACATATACAGTAAACATACACCTTTAAAGTTACGAAGTAAATGCATATCACGATTATCGAGTGATTCGTTTACATATTAACAGTATTTCTTTTTATTATATACATAATTGAATATATAGTAAATACAATATTTAAAATGCATAAGAATTTTTCGACAATTAAATACAATATAATAATATTTACATAAGATAACTTTGAAAAAACTAAACGCATATTTTAATGAAATTGTTAAATATGATTAAATATTTCTTATAACAACATCCTTTATATTTCCAAGATTACACAATCATTGTTCTTTTTTAATCCTCCCAAAATTTAATTATATTTATCAATTTAAATAACTTGATGACAATGTATTATGATATGTTTTAAACATTGAGAGATGATAAGAATAAAATTAACAAGTTATAAGTAGTACACATTTGATTGATTTGGTATTTTCCGTATTAGATTTAATATCTTTGGCTATTATAGGATAATGCTGATACGTTCTGGATATTTTTAAGTAACACACTTTATTTTAAAATATGTATCATAATAATAAAATTGAACGTAAATCCATCTTAATCTTAGGCGACGGTGACCACCTGCCAGGGTGGGCCGTCTGCCTGTCTGCTGAACTCTAGCTATTTAAAAAAAACATAAAATTATATTCACAAAAATCTCTCTCATTCTCGAGATTATGAAAAATTGTATGTAAAACTTATCAAATGATTGCTATCAACATGCCACTATTATGTTGAGATCAAATTGTCGCGACATGGCTGTTTATTGATATTAGTTACTTTTTTATGTAACTTTTTACAAGTGTTTCATCCTGACTGCACCTGAAACCTCGTTGTCACCAGCGATACCTTGCCTACCTCGAGATGATGAATAAAGTATGCTATGCACATGTAATAACTTCGCGACACTTTATACGGTGTAGGCTTAATTTGCTTTTTAGAAGAACGATTGTCAGCTTTCTCCAGTATACTGCCTGCGAGCTAGCAGAAGAAGAGCACATGTAGCTTTTCACAACGCCCTGGGTGTATAGAATAACTTTTAGATATATACTGTGTCCCACTCGTACTGGACCACATTATTATGTTTATCATAAAGTAAAAGAGTTATTCTATAACTCATGTAATAGGTAATAAGAGAAGGCCAAACCTTTACTGCAAGTATTAAAAACAATAAATATGCTGTGACCATTCCCACAACGCCTTATAGTCCCGAAGTAAGCAGCAGAGCACCTGTATAATGGGTACTACACAATTGATACTCATATACTTTTTGTAATAAATACATACCATATTATACATAACCACCGAGACTCGGGATGAGAATTGATCCGTAATTCCCGAAGGAGTTCTGCCGTGTGAAAACCACGGAAGTCGTCATTATAATCCATTTGCCTTTCATGATGCCCTAGGCCCTAGATGGCTCCCTATTCGTCTGGTTTTGATCCAGCTAAACACTATTATAATATAATCAATCCGTTGGCTAATCGAAATATTTTGTGACATTTATTTATAATATACTCGTAATACTATTGCCTGAAAGCTTTTACTTTATCGCGGTATAATATGATAAATCGATTACGTGACATGAAAAAAATGATTCATAGCGTTGCTCTCTTGATATCGCATTGTATCTTCACCCTTCATTTCCTGTGCAATTGTGATTATGGACTCGTGCAAAGTTTGGTCTAGATCCAGCCACCCAGGTGACTAATTGTGGTTTAAAACCTTCCACAAATACAGAAGAAGGAAGAAAATACAAAACTAGTAATTAGTGGTATGGTCCTTGTTGAATGTTAAACCACTAGTTAAAAAAATACTTATATTATATACAAAGAACATAAACATATTTAAAAATAAATGTGGGAAGTAAGAGAAATACCCCGTTTTTTTAAAGACGCATTTGAAATAAATAGTTGTAAATTATCATAATGCGCCAGACTTGTTTTGAAACTACGTCACAATTAGCATTTGGCTCGACGTGAATTTACTTACCTGCTATGCAAATGAGTATGATAAAAATTATACAAAATAACACATTGACGTAAATAACATACAATCCACATTTTTTATGATGTTATAGCGGCAATAATTGAAAAACAAAAAAGTTACTAGCGTGGTAAAATACATACAAACGAGAAAAATGCTAAAAATGAGAGTTGACTGATAAATAAAAAAGTAGACCAAAGTGAAGATCGATGGGTTGCGTAAAAGATGATATGGTAAAAATTATGCGAATGTTAATATGACGGCTAACAAGGAGAATTTGAGGAGAGAACATGCTTATTCTGATCCCATATAATTGGGACTTATCTCATATCCCTTAGGTTAATCTCTGTTCCATTTCAGGATGCACTAGCTGACAGAAGTGGTTGATTTAGACTCCGACGTTCTTAACGGTACCTTATACACTCTAATAGACAGTTTAAAACTGTAAATGATACATCAAAATATTAATATAAACTCCAACATTAATATGGACACCGGATGTAAAATTCTCAGAAACACAATGTCAGCAAAGTCACTGCGTTTGATTTATTATAATATATAAATGTAAATTAAAAATAGCTGCTGTATAAAATATTGACAATGCAATAAGACGAACATGACGAATACAGAAGCGGACGAATGCAAGCTGACATTAGTACTGACATGGCAACAGCGACGAAGTGGCAAACAATTGAATGCAACGTACCACAACGCCAAAACCAAAACACGAGTTATAAAAACATTACATAATACAAAAACATTTGTGGTTCTTCTACCATAACTGCCTAATATCACAATATACCTATTATAGTTTGAAGTTGAAGTAATTTAATGTACTAGTATGGTAGTTTTTAGGTTAAACGTATAACTGTAAGTAAGTAAATATATAGTGTTAGATTAGAGAGCAAAACGAAGAAGAAAAGACGTGCCATGATGGTAGGAAGGTGGGATAATACCAAAGATATGATGGTGACAGGATAATACATCCTTTAAATTGTTTTTAAAGATTACCTGTAAATAAGCTCAAAAACTGACATTATGGTGAGGACCAAAAAATTATAATGTACTTAAAAACACGTTTTTAATATTAATATATTATTACTAAAGCATTAAGTCATAGTAATACAATATAACAAATAACATAATAACAATGACAACAAAGTTAGTTGCTTAATTTTGTACAAAATGTACCCTTCACGAACCGAAATATTACGTAATAATGGATAAATATTATGAAGAGACTTCTTTAGACGTGTTAATTAATGTTAATAAATTATTAATAGATATTCATACTCAAGTTACTAATAATTATAATTTATCGGATTAAATATTTAAAGACACCGCTATATTTGTTCTCCTAGGCCAGGCAGCTAGCGACACTGTCTGTGTATCTAGTAATACAGTTCTTATGTAAGATGCATCAAAAAATCTATGAATTACTCTAGCTCAGGTCACGAGACGAGATCTTCCTCCCGTTGAAATTCCACAGTACGCTGCCAAACATCCGATATTCTTGGCACTTCTGTTAAACATATTATATAATTTTGAAAATCCTTTGTCTTATTGTTTTTTTATAAATAAAAAAAAAATATTTTGTTAGTTTATGAGTTAAGTGATTATATTCTAATTAAATTTTTCCATTTGTTACAGATATAGCGATGACGGTCAACAACCATGTACACTTTTATAATGAAAAAATTTTAAACAGCACAGAAGGAGGCGGTTCTCGGCAGTTGACAGCTTTAGCCTACGACGCTGTTTACAATATGATGCTCTTTGTTGATAAAAACAGTGACAATGCGTCTATATTCAGTTTTTTTTTATCTGATAAGACATACAAGCCACTAGTAAGGAGGAAATCTCACGAGAACATTCTGGATCTTGCTTTCGACCCTGTTGAAAATAAACTCTTTTGGATTGATGAAACTGAGAAAAGCATTTTTTGGATGTCGTTGAACGTCGATTCTGGACATGACGGCTATGGAAAGGTTTTGTTGGAACTGAAAGATGATACACCACAAAGCATTGCAGTTGATAGTTGTAGGAAGTAAGTTATTATTCTAAAATACGAACTTTTTTATTTGTAATCTTCTTCTTAATACATATAAATTACGTGTCACGTTGTTTGTCCGCTATAGACTCCTAAAGTACTGAACCGATTTTAATAAAATTTTGCATACTGTGTGCAGTTTGATCCAACTTGAAAGATATGAGTAAGTAACCAATAGATGGCGCTGTTTTTTTTTAAAATTTGTATGGCAGAACAACGTCTGCCAGGTCAGCTAGTAAAATATATAAAACTTTCTAATGTGTAAGAACTTAATCGGAGATTAAAGATGCTACTAACACTATCGCCATCATTAATAAATAAATTGGGCTTGTGTCCTCACGGATTTGCCGGTTCAATCTTCTTAAAGAGGTGTTCATGCAAGGTTTTCATTTCGGAGTTTGGGTTGTATGCCATCTTTTTAATAATCGTTGTTAAACAATAAAATAAAGTTGTGACGGATGGTGACCGACACTCACGGCGCACACTTTCTTCGCTCTGTAACAGCGTCAAACAATAAACCTTGGATTTGATACGGCCCATATTAACCATTTAGATAATTATAAGGATTTTTTATTTTTTATTTTAGATACATATACTGGTCCAACATAAATATGTACACATCCTCGATCGAAAGAGCACGCTTTGATGGCACAGAACGAGAAGTAATTATAAACAGCAGTTTAACAATGCCACTTAGCATAGCAATTGACCAACGAACGAGGAAGCTATTTTGGGCGGACGATGCAGCCGGTGCCAATTATATAATCGAAAGTTCTGATTTAGACGGTCGTAACCGTGTGAAGCTTATACATCATACTGATCATAGACCATCTGTTTTAACGGTTTCCAAAGACTTCGTTTATTGGTTCGATTTAGATCACAATTCTTTATGGCGAATACCAAAAGAACCTCAAGCTGTTATAACTCCAGAGATTTACATGGCACTAAATAACAGTCAGGTGTATGGAATAGCGACACATTACCCAATAGAAGATCAAACGGAAGGTATTAAGGAATGTGATGCTTTAAGACGATTGGTTGAAGTTAAACCTGAAATGACAAAAATAGCTACTATCCCTTCGGAGAATGGCCTGTTCTGTGTTCATGGAGAGAAAGCTGAAGATAACCTATCATGTAAATGTGCACTTGGTTTCATAGGGAAGCGATGTGAAATTAACGTTTGTCAAAACTATTGCCTAGCTGGTTCATGCGGTTTGACTGATGATGGACAGCCACAATGCAGGTAACAATGAAATTCAATTCCTCTTTCGATCTTATGTATTCACATAAAAAATATATAATTTATTTTAATGATTACTTTTTACTAAATTTCTATATTATTTATTCATCATAATGATCGCAGAATTTTATATAGATGTTATAATTTCTAGATAAAATATTAAGCAAAAATAAATTCAGAATATAGGTCCCAAATCACGTGGTATGATAAAAGTTTGTAGGCTTCCCACGGGCCAGACACTTAATTTAATACGAATATAATTTCTGAAATAAATTTATTATTGAACTGCATTTCTGATTTTAAACCTGCGCTCTGTTTAATTTTAGTTACATCTGCAGAGTATTTTATTCCTAACAATATATTTTTTTTAAATCTACAGTTGTAAAGACGGATACACTGGACGGCGATGTGAAGTCAATGTCTGTCACGGATATTGTTTGAACAACGGTACATGTTCCTTGAATAAACAGCACGAACCAGAATGTTCATGTTCTCAGGAGTTTAACGGTTTACGTTGCGAAAGACTAATATTGAAAACAATATCTACATCCGAAGGACCCGAAACAATAAAAGAATCTTGCAAGTAAGTATTGTAAATATACTTCTGAAATAGGTATGGTCAAAATCATTAACGGAAAAGATAATTTATATTTTGTATTGATAATATTTTGAATTCAACTCTTCATTGCGCATTTAACTATAAGGGGAAATGACAATATTACTTAATATAAAACTCCTTTAGAAGATTTTGTGACCTAACCTGATTATGTGGTCGGTGATCTGAGCCCACAAGTTTTTTTTTAAATTTTCTATGTACATAATCTGTCTGTCTGTCTGTCTGTCTGTTCCTCTTTCACGCCTAAACGGCTGAACGGATTTTGATGAAATTTGGTATGGTGATAGATGATAACCTAGAAATGGTCATAGGCTATAAATAATCACGCCATCGTTCTTAGGGGGTAGGCAGTAGGCAGATAACTAAATTGAGTTAGTGATTTTTTGTGCTTATCCGGTATCTATGAGAATCGGCCAACATCTATTTTTCATCCCCCTAAATGTTAGGGGTGACCCACCCCCAAAAAATTTTTTTTAATTTTTTGACATTTTATTATTTATATGGCAGAACAACGTTTGCCGGGTCAGCTAGTTTTAAATAACGAACACAATGAAGGAATGTTAATAAAATTTTAATGTGTTTTTATATTTTTGTTATCCTTTGTTGATGTACATACGAATAATACATAAGTTTCGTCTTGATTTTTTAATACATAGTTTGAAGAATAAAATTGAAAGAAATATAAAATAAATAAATTTAAATATACTGGCATAATTCACACAGCGCCACCTAGTCCCAAACTAAGTCGCATAGCATTTGTGTTATGAGTACTAGACAACTGATATACTACATATAATACTTTTTTTGTAAATAAATACATATTATACATAAACACCCAGACGCGAGACGGGAATCGAACCCATGACCTCCGCGAGCGTACCGTAGTGCGGTAGCCGCTACGCCAGGGAAGTCGTCATAATAATTCCTTATTTTAAAATTATTGCTCAAAATGGCTAATTCAGTGGCAAATAGGCTATATTGTAATATAACATAAAATACTTTTAAAATATTATTATAAAAATATAAATGTTAAGGAAGGAAATAAATTGATATTTAGATTTCATCCCGCTTTTTTGTAATAGTTACAAAATGGAGGAAGCCTAATTGGTTTAAATTTCACGGTTGCAAAGTGCTGTCATTCTTTTAAAAGTGTATAAGACTATAAAAAATTGTATATTAATCTATAACTTCTATATTATTTCAGTTGCACACAAGAAGTCAAGCAAATGGTACTTCCAACAGATTCTTTTGCCACAGAAAAACAATTTGTAGTGGTCACCGAGTGTAATGATGGCTGGAATTCAACCCGAGACCCCATAATTATTGTACTTAGTATCATTTCTTCACTGCTGTGTGCAGTGTGCGGCCTATTACTTAAAAAGGTTATAGAATTGAAGAAACGACCAAGGTGCGTTTAATGTAATCTTATTTATATTAAAAATGAAATAAACTATAAAGATTGAGATGCTATGTATGGACTTGTACAGGGAATGCAAGAATGCCATAACTAGAGTCGGTGTAAAAGATAATACGGCTAAGAAAAGAGTAAACTACTACTAAATTTCTACTCAAAATTTGGATTAGAGTAGACAAAATTTATTAATACTGACATTAGCTGACCTTAAATGATGTTTATCCCTTACGTAGTAAGAAATAAAGTTGAAAACGTACATATTTTGCCATAAATACTGTATAGTTTGATATTTTATAATTTCAGAATAAAGAAACGCATAATCGTGAACAAAAACGTAACGCCAATGACGGCCAGACCAGACCAGTGCGAGGTCACCATTGAGAATTGCTGTAACATGAATATTTGTGAAACGGTGAGTTGTTACTAAATTATGATAGCATGTTTAACAGATTATTGAAAACGATCCAGATACAATTGGGTGCAAAACGAAATGTATGTACACAGTTACTACTTGTGTTCACGAAACACTGGGACTACATATACATGCAATTGAATTAAGAGAGCAAAGCAAGGAGTAATGAAAATTACATATCACTGATATGTTTCAGTGATGTTGTATTTTTCATTGGAAATAATCATAGATCGTTTTTGTACAAGAATGGCAGATGTTTTAATTTAACGTTCTTTGTGTTTCGAATGAATATTATTTGCATACACTTTAATAACTATAATTTTTACCACTTTGGTGTTGTGCAAATCTCATGTATTCCTCAAAACATTTCATGGTTTGGCATGTTTTGGAAAGAGTTTTAGCGTTGCATCGGTGGCAAAATGTTTTATTTTGTGAAACTAATAGTTATTTATTTACTATCAGCATACATAGAAATTAGATGTAAATAGTAATACAGTCAAAACCTGTTATAACGACATCGGACATTTTGTTATAATCGACAGGGACCCTTTATTGATTGATTGAACTGATAGTCGTAACAAGGAGTGATGTTTTCGACGAACGACGAAATTCAACTAGGACCTTTGATATTGGTTGTTATAATCGGTATGTTGTTTTAAACGATGTCGCTATAAACGGCTCAAACTATATTTTGAACTATAAACGAAAGCACATAAGGCAACAGACATTTTATAATGATATCAAGACAATATGTTGGATATCAACACCGTTAATATCTTCTGTTTTATGTCCATGCGTGATATATTTTTAAAAATTAACAAATAGTTTAATTCAGTTTTAATAAATATTATAAAATGCTGTAATGAATTTCTATTATTGTCTACGCTTTAAAACCAGTTTAAGCAATTCCGGAGTCTTCAGAATTGAGGATCTACTTTTCACTAGCACATCTTGGGTTAACTTCTCGTGGCTACGCTGCCTTCAATGGGCCTATCATTATTGCCAAGGTAGTCGATTGTTATAATACCAGAGCACGTCACGGATAGGAAGGCTACCGCAGGCGCAAAATTTCTTAAAGTAGCCTACCCTCGTCACACCGCACTTTTATTGATCCACCGTTTCTATAACTCTAACCATTTATAGAAATACCAGATAGTCTCTTAAATAAGTAAAAAGATACAATAATGCTTAACAGTAAAATTATGTAGGATATAATTTTCAGTATTTGAAAAACAGCCATCAATTCAAACAAAGTAGGTATAATGAATTTTTTTTTATTATTTACACAGACAGTATGGTTTGTGAAAAACACTTAATTTTCATATTTACAGTCTTTTAAGTATTCATGAAAATAAATGTGACGCGATGGTTGTTTGAATACAATTGCCAATAAAACAATCGACTTTATCATTTAATATTTTTATACAAACGTAGTATTTGAATGGTTATAAGCCAGCACGTCAAGTATGCAAAATAGATTATGGTCTCGGCCAAAATTACAAATACGAGAATCACTATTCAAGTAATAGAAGAGGTGTCCTTCCCTTTATTAAGGAAACAACGTTTATGTTGAGGTTTAAAGCAAACCATATCCTTTGATCTGGCAACAGTGTGTAGTCCAAACAGTTCAAGAGGACGCTAGGAATAAGTTTTCAAATCATATAGTCTATAGATAGGTAGATAGGCTTCGAGTCAGCCTAGGGCTTGTAAGTGCCGTCAATAGCATGTAGTGGGCGATTAGATATGTTACAATTCTGTAAACTATTTCAACCTATTAAATTGTATAGAACATTTTTTAAAAATATTCCAATCTGTTCAAAACATATTCCAGTTTTTATTTGTAATGCCATAAATATGGCCAATAAATACCATAAATATTTCTTGCACAGGGCGGTAAAGATGATCGTCTCGTCGATATTTGAACTCGGGCTCACGCTGTGCTTGAAGGTTTTATTTTTCATCATTTCTCATATTCTTGCATGTGAATTACCAGCTGACAAATAATTTCGTTAATTTGCATAAATATGGCATGAATAACAAAACTGACTAAATTTTAATATGAACCTGTTCTTGCTTTTTAAAATGATTAATAGTCACAATTGCCATCATTAGGATAGTAAATATGTAATGATATTTATTGAATTGTCCGTTTTAACGGTCAATATCAGTATTCTAAGTCGTATGGAGAATCCGCCCTTTTTTTTATACCGAGGAAAACTGTTACAGTTTCCACCAGCCTCCGGGGGAAGGCCGGTGGGGTATGTGGGATTACCTCCCGAGGGGGCTGCCTACTCCCCTCGGGCGGACCGGGGGCAAAGGCCGCCGGTCCTACCCACTAAAAACCCCGGTCGTCACTCTTGGCTTTAGAGGGGGCTTCGCAGGATCGGCTTTTGGCATTACTCTGCTAGGCCCCCAGCCAGACGTCTCCATTGAGGGTACCCCGAGTGACAGTTCCCGCTGCCGGCGATCACACTGGACCTGCCGGTGACCAGACACGGAGTGTCCAGTCGAGGTAGGGCACCCTCCGTCTCATTGCCAACGCCGGGGTCTCCCCCCGGAGCCCCCGGCTGGCCGCTCTTACACTAGAGCGACCGGCAACCCCTTCTCAGGGTGGGAGGAGGTGCGCATAGCGTCTCCTAAGAATCCGCCCTATGCCAACTTAAACATTTTTTACTTTAAAAGGTCGATAGCCCTCTGACCTGCCAACCCCGAAAGCCTCTTCTAGCACCATGTTTGTTCAGCAAGATACGCGAGATAAATAAAGGTGACTGGGAAGCCGATAGAATTTTTGGGACTTTCGTGATTTATTAGATATATGAAACTTCAAAAACTTTCACAATCTTATTATTTACTTATTTTCCAAATCTCAAAGAAAATTGTTATATATTAGCTGCGAATCCGCTATCTTGTCATTAAACAAGACACTACCGCCTCGTAAATACTGAATGAGAATCCAGTATATCTTCCTCTTTTCTTCTTCTGTCTTTGGCTGAAGATTTGTACTGCTATTGCGCTATAAAACTTAGTTTTGTTCCAGCCTTGCTTCGAACCAGGCTCTACAATACGACCATCGCTACTAGAATCAAAAACCAGTAAAGATGAAAAGAAGAACCTTATATCCCATATGGAATATCCGGACGATTACTGATGTGAGCAACTACCGAACCGCTTCATAGAAATATGTCATGCAGGCCAAGATCTATGGGTGTATCAGGTTACCAATATAGTTCGGTCTAAAATGGGGCCACATCTATCGGGTGCTGGCTAAAGCTACAAAGGTTCTACGTTATAGGAATGAGTGGTCTGTGACATTTAAATAAATATACGAGTACATCCTAAAAATGAGCTAGTAACATTCTTTAATTAAAAATTGCAAATGGAGTACTCTATTTCAAATCCTTAATTTTTTACTTTTTTTAACCTAAGATGTAATAGCAAAAACGTATTTGGAATATCGTAAAATTTTTAGTATAGCTACAGAGGCTTTGTGCTAAGTGCTTTAAAATTTGACAATAATAGTGATGTGCAACGACCATTCATTCCTATCGATGTTGTACCAAAGGTTTACATATTGTGATATGTGATAGTGACGACTTCCATTTTAAAGAATGATTTAATGTTATTTTGTGAGACACCAAGGCTGTGTATGGTTGCTAAGATCTGCGTGCATGGGAAATATATTTTAGGTGTTTTTAATTTTATTCGGTCTGTAAATCGATTCGGGATATCGTTAATACGTAAACCTTTAGTGAATGGGGAATATATAATATGTAATCAGATTTCTGTTGATTCACACAGTGCCTTTCACGTGAACGCTACAACCAAAGCTGTGTTAGAGCAAATTTGCTGCCTTCTGTATTAGTCCATATTAGCCGACATTTCTTAATCAAATTTTCCAAATAAAAAATCGCCAGCGTTTTTCTTATTTTTTAGCATTTATATTTTAAAAACAGTGTACGCAATGTACTGATTGTTATGATTTGTTATCGTGTTATATTTTAGTTCAAAATTACAGTATTCACTTGCTGCATAAGCCACGTACAGACATTAGCAGAATAACACAATTTATTTTGGAAATTCTCAATACTGTGTATCTTCTACTATCTAGATTTTTTAACATTACCATCTCCTAGAGATCTATCAAGATCCACTTTATTCAAGTGGCAGTTGACTTTGCCCATACTAATCTTTTTATTGTACAAACTAGTATCGTTTGTCTGTGCTAATGAATTATTTTAAAGAGAATTGATCTATTGTTTCTGTTTAAAAGTGTTCATTTAATAAATCTAATTAACCGGTTTAACTTTGTCGTATATGTTTTTGCAGCAAGTACAATAATATCAATAATAAACCTTACAAAAAAAATTTGATGACATATCAGTGGTCCTATTTATTTACACAGTATATGATCAAAATACTATCCTAATATATTAAATTATTTCACTTAATTTATCATATGATTTCTACGAAAAGACTTTGATTATAATTGTATTATATTTTGAGTGAGCTACTTAGTTTATCAAAATTTTTGCGACGATTAAATATGTTAGTGATATTTTTTTAATTGCTTGTATTGGTATTATTGTTTTCGAAGTCGTAACTGGCTGGATAAGCCATAAAATTATAAATTTACAGTATATTATCATTTAAAGAATGTCTCAATAAGAGTGCACTATTTCGTTTAAATTAAATTCTTCAAGGCCAGCCGTTCAAAAAGAACCGGAAAAATCTCAGATTCTACTCTCAAATTGATGGATGTGAGACGTCAAATGACCCTTCAGTCCCCGGACGATGCTTCCCAGTATAGGCAGCTAAATAGACAGATCTCCAAGTCCTTGACTCGCGATATCCGCCGCCATAACACAGACTGTGTAAAGGCGGCTATAGAGCGTAACAAGGGCTCTAAAGTATTCGCACGAGACTTGTCTATTGGGCAGAGCCAACTGACGAAGCTGAAGACCGACGACGGCAGGATCGTTTCGTCTAAACCCGAACTTTTGAGGGAAGTCGAGAAGTTCTACGGACAGCTATACACGACCACACGGGCACCTGTTAACAACAAGGCTAAAGACCCAAGAGCCAAATTAACCCGACACTACACCGTAGATATCCCAGACGTCAGTCTGTACGAGATTAGTGTGGCCCTTAAACAGCTTAAAAACAACAAGGCGCCGGGTGATGATGGAATTACAGCCGAGCTTCTGAGAGCTGGTGGTACTCCTGTGCTTAAAATCCTCCAGAAGCTATTTAATTCCGTCATCCTCGATGGCAAAACGCCGCAGGCCTGGCACGGAGGTATAGTGGTGCTGTTCTTCAAAAAGGGCGACAAAACCCTTTTGAAGAACTTTAGACCGATATCACTTCTGAGCCATGTTTACAAGCTGTTTTCAAGGGTCATCACGAATCGTCTCGCGCGCAGATTTGACGACTTCCAGCCTCCCGAACAAGCCGGATTCCGAAAAGGTTTTAGCACCATAGACCACATACATACGCTGCGGCAGGTTATACAGAAGACGGAGGAGTATAACCAGCCACTATGCTTGGCGTTCGTGGACTATGAGAAAGCCTTTGATTCGATCGAGACCTGGGCGGTGCTTCAGTCTCTCCAGAGGTGCCACATTGATTATCGATACATCAAAGCGTTGAAGTGTTTGTATGAAAACGCCACCATGTCAGTCCGTCTCCAGGATCAGAACTCGAAGCCTATCCGACTGCAGCGGGGAGTCAGACAAGGCGATGTCATATCGCCGATGCTGTTCACTGCTGCGTTGGAAGATGTCTTCAAGCTTCTGGACTGGAACGGACTGGGCATCAACATTAACGGTGAGTACATCACTCACCTTAGATTCGCAGATGATATCGTAATCATGGCTGAAACCATGGAAGACTTAAGCCATATGCTTGATGGCCTCAATACAGCTTCCCAAGGAGTAGGTCTCAAAATGAACATGGACAAGACGAAAATCATGTCTAATGTCCATGTCGCACCTACCCCCGTAACAGTTGGGAACTGTACTTTCGAAATTGTTGACGAATACGTCTACTTGGGTCAAACGATCCAGTTAGGCAGGTCCAATTTCGCGAAAGAGGTCACTCGTCGAATCCAACTCGGATGGGCAGCGTTCGGGAAGCTCCGTAAAATCTTTTCGTCCCAAATACCGCAGTGTCTCAAGACGAAGGTTTTTAACCAATGTGTGTTGCCAGTGATGACATACGGAACGCAGACGTGGTCGCTAACTATGGGCCTTATGAGAAAGCTCATGGTCGCTCAGAGAGCAATGGAGAGGGCTATGCTCGGAGTTTCCCTGCGAGATCGAATCAGAAATGAGGAGATTCGCAGGAGAACCAAAGTAACCGACATAGCCCGGATGATTGCAAAACTGAAGTGGCAGTGGGCTGGGCACATAGCTCGAAGGACTGATGGCCGTTGGGGCAGAAAAGTCCTCGAATGGCGACCGCGTACCGGAAGACGCAGTGTTGGTAGGCCCCCCACAAGATGGACCGATGATCTGGTCAAGATCGCCGGGATAGGTTGGATGAGGACAGCGCAGGACCGATCATCGTGGAGATCTTTGGGGGAGGCCTTTGTCCAGCAGTGGGCGTCTTCCGGCTGAAATGATGATGATGATGATGATGATTTCGTTTAAAAATAAAAACACGTATTTATTGAGTAAGTTGTAATATTTATATTGTATTATAAAGAAGACATGTTCTGATTATGTATGGCAAAATATCTGGCAAAAAGGGGTCTGATGACAGGCCAATTTTTTCATTAAATTTTCGATGATTTTTTGACAAAGATATGGCCGTATCTCACTGATAACCCGTTGGATCTCGGCCTTGAGCTCAGTAATTGTTTCTGGTTTATTCACATAAACCCGAGATTTCACAAAACCTTAATTTTTTAATATTCTCAATCAAAAATTTCAAGAAGTTTGCAAGCGGGCTCGCCGTAACTCTCCATATTTGTAATGAGTTTTCGCAGTGATAACACGTTCTTCTTTTGTGTGATAACACGTACTTCTTTTTTATTAACAGGAACAATGAGATTGAAATTGGTGACATACACGGCAAAAAATAATACACAAAATTGAAATAGTACACTCTTATTAAAACACCCTATATTTAATGTCGACATGTGTCAGCACTAGTATGTATATGGAAAACTTGAATTATTTCAACGTATTTTCGGATGTGAGACACAGTTGATTTCAAAAAATATATCTATGTAATATTATTTTGAAACAGTCTCGAAGAACTGCCTCAATTAGAATAAATAAAAGCATTGAGTCTTAATTTTTTGTATTGGTTAATTTTCACAAAGACCAACAAGGTCAAGACATAAATTGCAGTGGTAATAAACATTTGATTTTATATAGTAAAATATCTTTGTCAGTTACAACATAACCAAGAGCATGATGACTATAGAATAATTAAAATTAGAAATTTATTTCAAGTGCAATGTTAAAATGTTTGATCAATTCTTTGTGAAATTGGCCAAATAATATAAGAGTTTACGTTCCTATATTTTGTAGAAATTATTTAATGAAGTACCTCAATGTAGTTTTAATAGACCGTTAACCATTATTTGTGACTAGAAATGTAGTTGATACTTTCTAAGCAATAATTTGATATACATTAATCGCCTTTAATGTGTTGTAATAATAACTTTAGTTTTAAAACATACATATTAATTAATATACCACATTTGGGATTCAATATCAATGCGAGTTATTAGTTTTAAAATATGCCACATAATTCAATATTGCAGTTAAATCAAAAGGTTTTTAAGACAAAATTCTTGGGGACAACTACTTTTCATTGTCAGTAGAATCTCAGATAACTTATAAAATGTTCTTACTTTTATTCATATATTTTCCAAAACGTCAATCTTTCGGAAATGCACTTCAATGCGACTTAATTTTCGGCCAAAACACTTATATTGGTGGTACTTAGTAGATAAGAGTAAAATCTTTGAGTATTTAATTAATGGAGTTATGTAGTAGTTTTCTACATGTAATTTTTAATCTGACTGCAACAATCAACAATGTTTATAGGGCAAGTTTTTTTCGAATACAATGATTAAATTGGCATGTAACATAATTAACCATATTTTTCTGTCACTTTTTAATACCACTTGGAGTACAGGCAAAGCCAATGCCGAAGGCATTGGAGACATATCCGTAATAATGGAACTGGAATGTTGTAAGCGTGATGCAATTTCATATTTAAATTTTTATTTACGCAAAGACCAAGGACTATAAAATAAAAAGAATCCAGTGTGGACGTAGAAATGTTTCCCTGACAGTAGTCAAATAAATTTACAGAAACAAAGTCACCTCCATTAACGAGATACTTAGAGACAATATTATAGATCATAGTTCAAATAGTGTTAGTGCGTGGATTAATAATATCCACATCAGAAATGTGATATTATTGAGTCCTTATAAAAGGCCCATTAGTGATTAATGAATAAGTTTTTAATAAATATTTGTGAAATAAAGTATTGGAATAAAACCCATTTTTTTCGTATTTATTTATTGTATGTACATTAATAAGTATTTATACAAATAAAATCCCTCGAACATTGCCATTCGAACATTCTATCTTTTGAAGCTCGTAAATAAAAGTAATTAAAATATGATAAGTAAAAGAAAAACAATTTAAATATTATAGTATAATAAAATATCAGCTGTGTGAGAGTTCTTGGCGACGACGTCAGCATGTCGAATCTTCGATCTCTTAACTGTTTTAGCTACAAGTATATTTCTTATTTCCAAACAGACTCGCAATTTTAAACTTTGGCAGATCATCTGGTAATCCTGGACAATTTCGACTTATAAGCCATGACTATGACGAAAATATATTTCATATTGAATCGAGTTAAAATTAAATGCTATGCGTGTAAATGACAACGAGCAACGAATAAATATACACTATTCATCGGTGCGGCTTCCTCCGTGTAGATAAGCTAGCCTGCAGCTTTCGAGTATTCGGTATTGCCTCGACGCAGCTAAAGAGGCCTACATACAGCCCTAAAATTAAATGCAATATCGGGAGGGCGGAGCTTATAGAGAAGTTGGCATCTACTCTACACAAGCCCGTGCCGTTAGTGTGAAACCAACAATATAGCGAAGCGCACGTCAATTTAAGACGCCACCGGCTCTCTCTAAACATGAAAAATAACTAACCACCCTGTACAGTGTGTACACAGACGACATACAGACCCTAGATGAGCATCTCCGTTCGGGAGAGCCAAGGATCACACTGGCACTGTTTGAAGATAACAGTGCCTTTTTCACTATATCTATTAATTTAGGATTTTGCAACCCGACGGATCCAGCGTCTCCCCGACATCCTCCCAGCGTGGCTGGATAGATGGCGGTTAGTATGGGTAAGACCACCGCGCTAGCAGACGCCTACTGGATCCACAGGAGCCGCCACCGCCACCGCTGAAGCTCCGAGGGGAGGACATCGAGCGGAAAAGTCCGGTCAAATACCTCGGAGTGCACATCGACAGGTTGTTGAGCGTAGAAGCCCACGTGTGGTACGCCCACAACCAGATGCATGCCGCCAGGGCCATGCTCCTATTAGTAGTCGCCTCCAACATGCCTCTGAGGACGAAGATCAGGATCTATAAGACTTATCTCCGCTCGAGGCTGATCTACGTTACCCCAGTATGGCTAAGGCTGTGTTCGGAAGACGTAGATACATACGCAGGAAAACATCTCTCCCTACAAGTGTGTACAGATGCGGACGGTTCATCGGGAATGACGTCATCCGCCGGGACATAGACATCGGCCGTATGAGAGAGTTCGTAGCGATGTCGGCGCGATCGGACATTCAACCCCCACGAACACCTCCATGGCATTGCCCCCAGTTCGAAAAACCCACATGGTATTTACCTTTTGTAAATAACACGTGGTCACCCGCGGGATACCTTAAGGTGCCAACGAACTTAGTTGGGGCGTAACGCGAGCGCCCGCCTTTTCCTCTTTAGGAAAAACGCGAACTCAAGTAGGTCTGGGCCACGCAACCTTAGGGGCTCCCCTAGTCGGACCCAAATATCGCCACCACTCCCGGGAGACAGTTTTTGATGATTTGGGATGCTTAGGGATTAGCATCCCAAATCCATTCTTTGGGAGCTGATTTTCCCCCAAAGCAGGGAACATTCGCACATTAAAATCGGCGAAGGATTCACAAGTATCAAATTCGTCCAGAAAACGGACTCGGCCTCCCTGCAGTTAATGCAAGACCAAACAACGGCGTTTTACGATGAAGGGAAGACCACTATGCCGGCCACATCGAAACAGCGTGCGCCGACCCCCGCCGCACCCGGGCAAAATTTTTGGCGGCTCTTGCCACGGCTCGAAACCGTGCCGGAATCCCCGGCAACCACCACCCCCGATGCCAAAAAGGGCCCCAAAGCCCTTTACCCAAAGGCAAAGAACCGAAGCCGAGGCCTATGTTGACATCATCCGAGACATGTACCGTGACTCCGATTCCGTAGTTCGAACCGCTGTTGGCGACACCAAACCTTTCCCCATCACCGTCGGGGTGCACCAAGGATCCGTCCTTAGTCCGTTTCTGTTTAGCGTGGTATTAGACGTATTGTCAGACAGCATCAGAAACTCACATGAGCAGCCCCCGTGGTTGCTCATGTATGCTGATGATATCGCGCTGGCAGATTCGGACAGGGGTAGGCTGGTGCGACGTGTGAAGGCGTGGAAAGAGTCGCTTGAGAACGGTGGTCTGAAGCTCAATGTGGCGAAGACCGAGTACTTGGCCTGTAACTCCACAGATCCCACACCCGTACGCATAGACGGCAACAAGGTCGAGCGCACGGACCTTGTGAAATATCTGGGATCTGTGTTTCATGCATCCGGTGACATCGATTGCGACGTCAAGGCACGCATTGCTGCCGCGTGGGCCAAATGGCGTGAGGTAACTGGTGTCATTTGTGACCCCAAGATGCCGGTAAAGTTGAAGGGGCAGGTCTATAAGACCATCATTAGGCCTGTCCTTTTATACGGCTGTGAAGCGTGGCCGGTGTTAGAGCGACACAAGCAAGAACTGCGTGTCACGGAGATGAATATGCTGCGGTGGATGTGTGGAGTGACGCGGAAGGACCGCGTTAGGAACTCCCGCATTCGCGGTAGTCTTCATGTCCGTGACATTGCAGATAAATTGCAGGAGTGTCGGCTCCGTTGGTATGGCCATGTTTTACGGCAACCGGATGCTTACGTGGGAAACAAATGTCTGGCCATGCCGCCTCCGCCGGGCCCCGGCAGGAGGGGTAGACCCAAAAAGTGCTGGCTTGACGTCGTAAAGGGTGATATGCGTGCCAATGGGCTCACTACCAGGGATGCAGAAGATCGCGCGAAGTGGAGTAGAAAAAGTCGGAAAGCGGACCCCGGGCACCGAAACGAAAGTTTGGGCAGCAACCGGGACTAACGCTAGGATGATGATGATGATGAAAGAACCGAAGCCGACTCCGGCCTCCACCAGTACCCTGACCCCAATTATCTCCCAGTGTGGAAGCGTTGTGGACAGACTTGTCCGAATCATCCTTCAATATGGAGGTAGACCCTAAAGTGGATTCGGAAGGCTTCAGAGTCCACACAAACAAGAGGAGGGCAAAACAGCCACCTCGGGCTCGGACTCCGACACTGCACCAGCCAGCAGAGCCCCGCCAAACCCTGCCGGCGGCGATGCAGCCGCGGCGCTAACGTCCTCTAACGCGCCTCATCATCAGAGATAAACATCTCTGGAGGGATACAGCCCTCCCGCCCAACACTGTGCGTCTTGTAGAAGCACGAGACATGTACATCGAGATTCAGGTGACTGTTCTCTCACCCGATGATCATCGCACATTAGCAGTATACCTAGTAGCCCACAAAATCGGCCTGAGGTGCGTGAAGTGCCTCAGGGACTCTGAAATTTCCCAACCCGCCGGCGTAGGGCCTCTGCGGGAAGACTGGGCACTCCGCGGCTGATCAGCACGGCCGTAGCTAAGGGGGCCGTACCTTAAAATCACAATGCCCTACCTTAAAAATACCAAAAATTAAGATAAATTATTATATCTAATTAAAATGCTTGTTCATAGTTTGAGATTTAAAAAAATTGTAGCGATAGGTATCTAAACTTTTTCGAACATACCTCAGTTCGTGACATTCATTTCATATTATACTAATTCTTTGTTCTGTGTATAGATGGAATTTGAAGCGCCATCATATGAAGCGATGGGTCTATTTAATTACATTTGTGATGCAGAAGCGATTTCCTGTACCATAAATTGCAATATGGGCTATATATTTTAATCTATGGTAGGCGAATCCCTTTTTAAACTAAAATAAATACACTAGAGATTGAATAGGATTGTTTGTAGTTTGGTTATGTGACGTGTACGGTAAAGCGTGTTTTAGTCAAAAATCGATATAATTGTTATTTTTATTGCTATAAATTGAAGATTCATTGATTTCGCGATGGATATACGGGCTTTCTTTGGAAAAAACGAAGAGTTGAAGAGAGAATTGACCACGAAGAACCTCACTGCTCAAAACAGGTGGAAGCACAAAATACAATCGCTACTCTTAGTTCCATGGCAACAGGTTGGTCAGCACATGTTGGTGATGTTAGCTATGGTATTCCTTTTGATATTGCAGAAATCGGAGAACCATTAAAACAAGTTGTTTTAGACACATAACCAAAACAAAACATAACAGGGCCTTTGTTTCCGATTGGTTCAAGGGTTATAAATGGTTGCAGTATTCTGTCGAGAAAGATGCTGCTTTTCGCTATCCATTCCCCCCACACCCCACATTCCTGGAATGTGCAGGTAGAATAGATAAAAGGATATGCAACGGAGTGAGACAACATGCCGACCGAAATGTCTCCCTATTTGATTTATGTAGTTAAATTAGTAGTTTAGTTTAAGAATTGGTTTAGTTGTCCTTCGCTACACGTTGAGATCACACTTCACTACATCTTTGTTTAACCACCTTGCAACTGTGTTGAAATCTGAGTGGCCAGTGACTAGAAGTTGCAATTTTGTGATACCCCTGTGTGACAATAACATAGCAAGTCACATTGTGTTTGTGTATAGCTTTTGTGATGGAAATGCTGCAGCTGCTGTTAGAGAATATCGGAGAAGATTTCCTGATCGACAAACGTCTAATGCCCGGACTTTTTCAAATTATTTTATGAGATTATTTGAAAATGGAATTACAAGACCAGTGAACGAAAGTTCCCGGATTGTAACCCTACAAGATGAAAAGGAGGTACTTGCTTTGATTACCAGAGATCCAAGACTTAGTGTGAGGAGGATTGCTACGAGACTTCAGCTTTCAAATTGGTCAGTTTGGAGAATTTTGAATAGAAAAGGGTTACACCCTTATCATTTTAGAAGTGTCCAAGACATTTTAGAACCCGATTACGACGGAGTGACGTCACGGACAGCGATCGGAACGCACTTGCTTGTGTTTACTTGTGTTTTTTAAAATACAAATTCGTTTCCAATAAAAGTCATAATATCACTGTTTTAAAGAATAACATTAATATCATACGTAAAAGTGTTTGTGTAGTTGTCTTAAGTGTAAAAGTGTTTACTCTTATTTCATTGTGAATACCACATATGTCGGTGTGATAATTCTTCAGGCGGGTAGATAAGGAAAAAATCCAGCATTCCAAATACACTTTTTGTAAACATTAAGATGGCTAAATGTTCTGCCTGTGGCAAGTTTACCGCAGCATCAGGAGCTGGTGTCGCTATATGTTCGAAATGCCCACTCTTATTTCATAAGGGGTGTGTAGCAATTTTAGATAATGTGACGGTGTCTAAGGCCTGGGTGTGTCCCGAGTGTAAAAAAACAATACCAAAGGGCGACAATACTGCTACTCCTATCAAAAATGTTTGTGGACTAGATCTACCACCGAATAGTGCAATTGCACGTTTTTTGTCCTCTGGTCCTGGATTAACTCCTCCCGAGGAAGGCGAAAATGAAGTGCGGGCCATGAGACGAGACTTTGCAACCTACATGCGAGAGTTACGTGAATTTCGCAACGAAATGGCCGACTTTCGCAACTCAATGGCTGGGATAGGGCAAAGGCTGGAAGGCATTGAAGGTAGACTTGACACATTAGAACATAGAATGGGGGAGGTTGAGTCCATGAATAACTCTGAACTCGAGAATACTGTAGCTTATCATAAAGCTCAATTAGAACAGCGTAATCAAGAAGCGCTTTCGTGCGATCTTAATATAGACTGCCTTACCGAAAATACGGGTGAAAATGTTTGTCACGCCATTACTGCTCTGGTTGCTATACTGGGGTTTCCCATCGAAGAGCGAGACATTGTCTTTGCGGAGCGTGTTAGTAGGATTGGCAATGGTAATGCCATTGGTTCAAATAAAGTGCAGGACCTGCAAGAACGTCCCCGCCGTATCATTGTGCGGTTTGCGCGTCGTCGCCTGCGTGACGATTTGCTGCGGGCAGTCCGCTTGCGTCGCAACTTGAACACGTTGGACTTAGGATTGGCCAGCCTCAACGAATTTTTTTGAATGAGCGCCTTACACCTGCCAATCGCCACCTATTTAACATGGTACGCGAGGCTAGCAGGAAGCATAACTGGCGCTACGTCTGGACCAGGAAAGGACGTATTTTCACGCGACAAGGGGTTGGAGAAGAGGCTTTCGTTATAAGTTCTGAAACTGAATTGAAACGCGTTTTTGGAGATTTTAATAATTGAATTAATTATTTTTAATGTCCTTTATATACTCGTAGAAAAATAATATACTATAAATACGTTTATGTACATATGAAATTTCTATAAATATGTAAGTTACATAAAGAGGCGTGTAAGTGTTTTTAAATAAATATATACTCGTATGTGAACATATACGAGTAATACACAAATTATTTTTTCACTTATAACTTACCATTTTTATGTACACATTACTTAGTTTAGTGTTGTTTTTGAGTCAATCTATTTTAAAACAATAAATTGTTCATAAGGATTAATTAAAAGATAAATAAATCAGTTCCAGACTATTTCTAAACTGTTCCCTTTTAAGTTTGCATATTTATTATTGTATTTTCTTGTTTATTTTAAAATCTGATCTAAAGTATAATTTTTTTTATACTTTAATAATATACTTTCTTTTTTTATATTAATTTTAAGTGGATCTCTTGTCATATATATATGTGTTTTTTTTCACGCTTTATATTTTAAAGATGTACTAGTTATTTTAGAAATGTTTTTACATGCTTTATATTGGTTTCACTTGTATGTTTGTAATTATTTGTTTGTAACCGATTCCTTTGGGGGCAATTTTAATATTTTCAAAATAGCAATTGGCACCCCACACTTTTTTACAATAAAATTCTTTTTTTTAACTCCACTATCCATAAAGAGCTGTCACGAATTCTAAGTTTATTCAAAAAAACCGGTGTGCATACATGTCCAAGACGGAGACGGATTATAATGGAAGTAATTGCTATAGTTCGTGAGATCTAATAGGCTAGGCCCGTCCTGACAGGTTGTAGCGGCATTAGAAATCAACAAAATCATAAAAAAATAATTATTAACTTTTTCGATCCGAACACCATATCTTTTTATCACACGTTATTTATTATGTAAGAATTCATATCAAGTTTATTTTTTTCAGATAATAATCCTAAGATTTATGTAATTTTATATGTCTACGAAACGTTTCAAAAACAGTTACATTCTAAGTCCTTTTTTTTTAAACCTGAGTGCTGTAACTAATTTGAACGCTGATTTTTACCGAAAATAAATAATCGATGCAATGAAATAATTTTAATGGTTTAAACCATTTTATTTGAATTGAGCATATCACCCAAAGCTAAACTAAGAAATGTCAAAAAAAATATAGGACGATTTTGTTATTGGCAGACGTTGAATAAAATATGTCAATTTGAATCAAATTCAAGAAAAACGTGTTCTGGCGTTTTAGTGCAGTTTAGCTTATTTAGCAAATCAATGTATAAGTTTGTTCAAAATTGATTTTAGCGGCATAAATTAAAAATAAAGTAGAAATTTTATTTTTCTGAAAATAATAATTATGCGAATTTAGGTTACGTAACGCCTATATGTCAGCGGGCTCACTACCAGGGATACTGAAGACCGTGCGAAGTGGAGTAGGAAGAGTCGGAAAGCGGACCCCGGGCACCGAAATAGAAGTTTGGGTTGCAACCGGGATGAATGCTGAGATGATGATGATGAACGCCTATATGTCACTTATGTCAGCGACTCAGAGCGATCTAGACTTGGCAAAACTGCTTGGCGTCGATCGGTCCGCGCTCCGCAAGTCCGCACAGTCGGTCGCCATCTTGTAACTTGACTGTGCGCTAATTTGTATTCGGTGTTTTTTCTTGTGACTTGGCTTTCCTTTTGGACGGTTTCTGTTTTCTATCACATTGACCTTAGCTATTGTTTTCTGGACTTTGATTGAGCATAGTGATTTGGACATATTTTCCTAGTTTTCTGTGATGTCGTACGAACTCTTTTTCAAACATGCCGAAGAGAGGACGTACCATTTAAAGTCAATCGTGCGAAATGATAGTGAAGTTGCACGAATACTTCGAACGCGAATCACTTAATGGTGGACCTATAGAGGTCTGTCAATAGTGACAGTAGCATAATAAGTACAGGAATAACAAATATAGATAATTTAGTAGAAAATGAATTAATTTTATAAACAGGTGACGATGAAAGCTCAACACATAATTTTACCTCTTCGTTTGACGAAAATGAATAATTTGTTTTATTTTTTCAACAGAACTCAAGTTTTCTTGTGTTCCATTGTATCATTCTATCGCTTTTGAGAACTTACAAAAGTAAATTAAAAACCTCCGGCATTTAAAATTATTTCGACACAAAGTTATCTCTCACAAAATCAAACTTATAAAATTAATAACACTACTGCTTTTTGCCGGATGTTAAAAACTAAAATATTAAATGAAACGTTTAAAATCAATTCTTGATTTAATTAAATAAATTAAAAAAGGAACGATTAAAATTACATTAAAATTTAGAATTGATTTTCCATTAATCGAATGCTCATGGTAACGATTTTTTTACTCGCATCATTAAATACGTCAAAATGACAGCTGTCCAAACGGGCCTATTATAAAAAAAATACATCTCACGAACTTATCATAAAATTGCAGTAGGCTGCAGCACATAAAGCTACAGGGGCTGATGTTTCTAATTAGTCCATCCTGTATACTCATACTTCAGTGGTTCGGAACGGGCAATGCGTGAGTGGCAATGTGGAAGGCCGCTCTCGATCTCGTCATGTCTCGGCAAAACATTTAGCCGAGACGTCTCGGCCGGAGTGTAGAGCGCGCTTAATGCTATAATTAGAAAACAATGCCTTTCTAATAAACCCAATGCATGGAGTTAAGAAGTACAACACTAACTCTATGACCCAATGTGAACTTTTATTCAAAACGTCAATGTCAATCTGTGACACAAGGGGTTCCCTACATAAAAGTTTTTCCCTAAATTCAGTGGTTAAATAAATTTGGTGCGGTTTTTAGGGACGGAATTCCTATAGATTTTGTAGATTCTTATATTATTCCTAATTTTTCGTTTTCTTGAATAAGAATAATAAAGGCACCGAGTAACGCAATGTAGCTAATGATATTTATTTGCTGACCCAGTGGCTTCACGACATCTAGTATAATTTGTAATTACTAAGAATGCGCAGTTCTAATGTAGAATTATGAATTACGGCGATAATATTGTCATGTAAAAATTATTAGAGACATTTAATTTAAACAATTGTATTTCCAACAATATTTGTTTCTTTTAGGCGGCTTACAGTAGACCCTGTTTTCCCATTACAGAGCATAATGTGACTCAGTGGCGCACAATGCCGAATTATGCTTATAGTTAATTGGAACGTGAATTAGTTTTCAAATGCAACAGCAGAGTGCACAATCTATACTTAAATTAATTTTTTAACACAGTTTGAATTCACTTATAATATTTTCCAAAAAACTACGACGAAACGAAAGCTTTAAAATTTTCTTCAACAATAAATAATATTATTAACAATAATATACCTATATTTAAATAAAATTTCGATCAATGCTAACTTAAAGAAAAAACACTTGTTAATTTTCTGCCACTGAGTTGGTATTCGATTGCATACATCAGTTTTGAGAGTGCTCGATTATGCGAAGCGATGCTGTAGTTGAAACATTAACGTCGAACAATATGTCGCATAATGCGCTCTAGTGCTGTAATTGGAAAATAAGGAACAAATGCGATGTTTGTTTTGGGACTTTTGTCATCAAGCTTTGTGTCAGTGAACATTTTATTTAGAAAGAATTCAGGTAGTATAAAAAATGCTTATGTTTATATACTTTGTTTTCCAATTACAGAGCATAATGCGACTCAGTGGCCCACAGTGCCGAATTATGCTTATGGTTAATTGGAACGTAAATTAGTTTTCAAATGCACCAGCAGAGTGCGCTAAGTTCAGTGTTGAAAATTTTTTTATAGAATATAGATTAGAATTCTAAAATGAAATTGTATTCACATTTTAAATGTGGAATATATAAAAGTCAGTGTTTGTACCTTCATCCATAGTTATATTATTTTTTTAACACAGTTTGAATTAACTTTGATTATTTCCAAAAACTACGACGAAACGAAAGCTTTAAAAAATTTTTCAACAATAAACAATATTACTAACGATATATAAATAAAATTTCGATCAATGCCAACTTATAGTAAAAAACACTTGTTAATTTTCTGTCACTGAGTTGGTATTCGATTGCACGCATCACTTTTGAGAGTGCTCGATTGTGCGAAGCGTTGCTGTAGTTGAAACGTCAACATTGAGCATTATGTCGCATAATGCCCTCTAGTGCTGTAATTGGAAAACAAGGAGAGTGAACTGGCAGAAATCGTCACGTAACGAAAAATGCGTTAAACCCTCTCCCAATGCATCGCTTGCTATGTGCGGCAAGATTTGACAGCAATATGTATGGTGAACAATTTAACTTCAATTCTATAACATGTATGTGTAATAATATTCAATGTCATTTATTAATTTAAATCCTTTGTTAATTTTTTTATCGAAATAGTGATAGCAAAATAACATAAAGTATACAAAGAGAGATAATTGAATAAAGGAGGGCTACACTTTTTGGTGTGGTAAGAATACAATACCTAATAAAATCAATAGATATCTACAAATTATAACACATTTATTTAATAATACCAAAATTACAGCAGAAATGTCATTACAGCCATTAATTTCGAAATTAAGGCAAACATCTGGGCCCTATCTAATATCGCTGCAATTATCCGCAAAAGATGCGCTTCTCTACTGGCACGGGTTCGAGATAGCACCAACACAATCCTCAGAGTATTCTCTGATAGATGGGACTCTCCACTGCTAAGTAAATGGGTTCATTGTCACATTCTTCAAAAATAAAAATTTGACTTCCTAACTAAACTTACTGAAATTGAACCTGTTAGGTAGGTGCGTAGCAATAAGACAGCGGTTGAATGCAAACTGGTTTATTATTTGTCTACCCGCCGGGACGCGATATATACTCAATGTATATAGATACATAACACGTTTCCCTCTTAAGATAAAACTAGCTATTTTATGACATAAACAAGACCTTAAACAAAAAGTAATAATTTTTCGATTATCTGATGTTAATAACAAATAAATGGAATAGAAACTTATAAGTAATTTCTTAAGTAGGTACCTATAGATTACAATCTTATTTATACATTTTTAGTCTTTCACAACATTTTAAAGCAGCTTCCCTGCGCTGTGGTTTATCAGTGTTAGCGTTAGAAGACAACAGCGGCGCCGGCGAAGTCGGGCTTGTGCCTACTCCTTCCTCTGCACTATCGAATGACTCCTTATACTCCTCCTCATCTGACTTAGTCGTCAAATCAGCCGTTGACTTGACAGGTGAACTGTCCACCACTTGGCTCAGTGAATGACGTGGTTTTCTAGCGAGTATTTGGTCAATGTGTCTCTTATACATATGACCGTCTTTTGTTGTAACGTTATACGATACAGGACCTGTTCGTTCCTTTACCACGGCCTCAGTCCACTTATTGCCAGATTTGGAATAGTTACGCATCAGTATCGGTTCGTTTTGCCCAACCACTCGCAACGGTACGTTACAGGCCCGCTGCTCCTCGGTAAGCTGACGCGCGCGCACACGCTCAGCGGCATCGGGACGCAGTAGGTCTAGTCGACCGCGCAGCCGTCTGCCTAACAGAGCGACTGCAGGTTCGCATCCCGTTGTGCCCTGTTCGGTATTTCGGTACATAAATAAAAATCGGTTCAAGGCTTTATTTATGTCCTCCCTCTCTAATTCTGCTTTTTTAAGCACCCTTTTAATAGTGCGCACGGCATTCTCCGCTGCGCCATTGCTAGAAGGGTGATACGGTGGTACTAGGGTATGTTTAATACCGTTGTTCTCTAAATATTGAGAAAATGCCGCTGATGTGAATGGCGGTCCATTGTCGCTAACAAGGCGTTTTGGCAAACCGAAACGAGAAAAATGACTCCGCAAGCTGTCACAAACTGCACTAGCTGAGGTCGATTTGATTTTTTCTGCTTCGATCCATTTCGAATGCGCATCAATGATTATAAAGTAATAATGATTATTAAATGGACCGAGAAAATCTACATGAACGCGAGACCATGGTTCCGCCGGCCAAGGCCACGAGTGCAGAGGGGCGGCGGGGGGCGCTGGGCGCATCTCCCTGCACGCTCCACACTCGCGCGCAACCTCTTCTATGTCTCGATCGATGTTTTCCCACCAAACGTAATTTCGTGCGATTTGTTTCATCTTGACTATGCCCGGATGACCTTCATGGATCTCTTTTAAGATGCAGTTTCGTAAGGTATTCGGGACTACAATTCGATAACCCCAGATTATACACCCCTGGTTTATATGTAAATTGTCCCTTTTGTTATAATATTGTTTTTCAATATTATTATACTCATAATTAGTTGGCCACCCAAACATAATAAATCCGTAGATCTTGTTTAGTGTCGAATCCTTTCCCGTTTCAGTTTTAATTTCATTAAAGCTGATTGGAAAGTTTTCTTGCGCGTAATGCAGATAACTGCCTTCTTCGTCTTCACTTCTTAATTGCTTTTCACGATAACTAACATTGACCACAATAAAACCAAGAGTCTCGATGACGTCCCCGGTATATGACTTCAGATTTATTTGCTTTTGTTCTATAGGAATATTCGGGAAATATCTATAATAATATTCTTTGGAAATAACAGATAACTTACTTCCCGTATCAATCTCAAATTTACATAGAATGTTCTCAACTTTTATTTTAATGTAATATGGACCATCGCCGTTATTACTAACTACTAAATTATAAAAATTACAACCTTCATCCTCCGAGTCCGATCCGTTCAGAAAAAACTGGTTTTTGGTTGAATATTTAGAACTTTTATTCTCACTTTTATTTTTCACACACACTGCTTTTAAATGGCCCCGTTGACCACACACATCACAGTTGTAATATTTAAACCGACACTTGCCATCCGTATGCCCTATTTTACCACATCGGGGGCAAGCGCGCTGCGGCCGGAGCGCGCCCGCCTGCGCCCTGGAGCCCCCGGCAGCGCCCGCGCCTATCCGGTGCAAGCCGTCGTCGTGCGTCGCCGCGCCTGCTGCGCCCGCCATGGATGCGTGGCGCTCTGCCGCCTCCAGTGCCTGAGACAGCTCCACGGCACGCTTGTAGTCCACATTCTTTTCCGCAAAGATCCTCGATCTCATGTCTTCATTGTGCAAACCAGATACATATTGGTCGCGTAAGTTCTCCTCCAACTTATCCCCAAAATTACAACTTTTTGCCAGATGTTTTAAAGATTGTAGGTAGTCGCGAACACTTTCACCTTGACGTTGAGTTCGCTGCCTGAATATGTGCCGTTCAGCAATTTCTGATCTTTCTGGTTCCAAGTGATCTTTCACCAGTTTAACTAGTTCGGTAAATGTTTTTGATTCCGGGGTACTTGGCGAGCACAAGTCACACATTAACTCATAGCATTCCGCGCCTACTACCGTTACTAACGTAGCAACTTGAAGCGAATCACTAATGCTATTTAATGCTATAAACTGTTTCACTCTTCGAACATACGCGTCCCAATTGCTACTTTCAAAATTGTATGGTTCTATGTGTCCGATCGGCATTGTATTAATGTTATTTTTACAAATGCACGCGCGATAAATAACAGCTCGTCGCCAGTGTTAGGTAGGTGCGTAGCAATAAGACAGCGGTTGAATGCAAACTGGTTTATTATTTGTCTACCCGCCGGGACGCGATATATACTCAATGTATATAGATACATAACAGAACCCTTTTAAATTTAAATTCAAATTAGATTTATATTCAATGATTTTACAGTTTATTAATTTATTTGGTTTATTTTGTAGTTTATTAATATTAGTTTTGTTTTATTTTTGTTTTTAATCGCATTCCTAATTTGGTAACTTTTATTGATTTTGACTGACTTTTAGTATGATTGTATAATGTATGGGACTTGATTCTGAAATAAATTATTATTTGATTTTGGATCAAACTTTGGGGATTATTTTATCGAGCGTTGGTAACACTAAAATCCAGTGCGGACGCTTCTCTCCGACGAAGCCGCCATGATTCTTCCTGTTTCATCCAAGCCACCGACGAAGACGGAGGCGTATACGCCATGAGCGCAAGATGCAAGAATTGTCCACGGCTTGGGCTTTCTGGCGACTGGCGAAATTAGTCAACACCAGAGAAAGTAAGCTCGTAAGTACCTTACCTTTCCAATGTTCCTAAAACTATATGTGGGTTTAGTGTGAATGCTGCTTGTGGAGGTATTTAGCTGGCACGCGTACCTACCTTTCCGAATCCGTTAAGCACGTTTAAGGTAAAGTTGTGTCTTCTATTGTTTGCAAGTATAGTGCCTAAATTACTTGCAGTACCTACATTTTTCCAACAATTCCAACTCGCCGCTCATTGCTTAGGGGCACGGCCATTTTGTTTGTTGCACGTGCTTACACAGCCAATTATTATTTCGAACTTCATGCAAATACGCCTATTATTATCAACATTTCTCTATTGGCTGTTTCAAATATCTATACTTTTGAACACGTTGAAACCAAATCCAACTTTATGGGGTCATTAACGCATTATAATGACATGAATTTTGAAACAATTCCAGCAAAAAACTCAGTTGTGGGTGGGACAATACGTTTGATCGAGGACGCCCGTGGCGACGGGTCCTTACTGCTCGTGCGGTTGGCGAGTTTGGCAGCGGCGACAGGATCGCGGTTGACGAGTTCAACCGCGGCGAAGGTTTGGACCAGTGGATTGTTTACTAGATTTAGTAATATTTAAATTATTGGTTCGTTGCGTTCGGTACTTATTCCGTGATGTCTATTTCCATATCAAAATGGCGGAGCTCCACGCTATCACGAAAACATGTAAATCTGACGGTAAAGACTTTCCATAATTTAATATAAAACTTACAGGCAAGGAAACAGGAAAATTTCAAATATTACCAATAGGTATGTCTAATTTTGAAATTAAAGAGAGTAAGTAAAGATTGTGTCATCTTCAACAGTTACCGTCTAGTTTGATCAAATACAAACTGATTTTGATTGAGGGTATTTCACCAAATTTAGATAAAGACATTTTAGAAAGAGAACCGAATCAGAATTTTTACACAATATGTGTATTTCACATGTATGAGATAACATAGAAACTAGGCCTTGCTCCGATTGTACAAGCTCAGGTTGTGGCAGCAGTCAGTGGCCACAATAGGACCTTTGACGGAATTTACACAAAATTTTTAGAATTTGAGGGTATGTTTAAAACACTTACTTATGACAATTCTCCTTCCAATCTGGTGCTAGTGTTTTAATTAGGATTTACCCTGCAAAACTATGATCTGGCATTCACTACGATGTAATAACAAAAACATTTAAATAAATAATCATAGTACTATTGTCATTTGTAACTCCACACTTATTTAAGGCCTTATCAAAGTGATTGTTTAAGTACCTACAAATGCTTGGAGTCCAATAGTCCTGTTCTCAGTATCAATCCCAAAACTATATAGTAAGATATCATCATTCTTCCTGGAACTACTTAAACTTTTGCTACTTTCTTACCTGTGCTTAAATCTTGTCCAGTGTGTGAACAAAGTCATTTTATTTACCAATGCAATACATTTAAAAACATAGATATATCATTTATTATGGATCACTAATGGCCAATGTTTCTTAAAAGATTCTTGTTGTTTCTGTAAAACAAAACTTAACACTATATTGCATAAGGACTGGAAAAATTAATGCCATCAATACAAATAACACAATTTACCTTGCATGTGCACTGCTAGACATTAGAAGTAAATCATTTTTCATTATAAATATATATGGACAAATTAACATTCAAAACATTTCTGCCATATTCATGTAAATGGCATAAGTGGGATAGCCTGCCCAGTAGATGAATGCTGTGGAATAAACATTAAATCTTTTAATACTTCCTTTAATTGAAATTTGTCTTGTGATGCCTAGTATTTTACTAGCTGCGCTCACCTGACAGTTTTGTAAATGTAGAAGCACTAACACTAAATGTACCTAAGAATTTTAAATTAGATGATCCAACATTTTTCACATCTTGTGATAGACAGTCTATTAGGTGCTGAATATTATTTTGATATTGTTAGATCTAATAAAATGAGGTCAAAATTAGCATATTTTACTAAATAGTGTTCTGTTTGATTAGTAGTTGGTCTAATTGGACACATTTCTGGCCACAACACTCGCTGTAATTTTGTACAAACTCAAAAGTTGTGACAAAAATAATAATTGTCATCACACAAAAACTATTTACTTGAACAATTTTGTGATTCTCATTTTATTGAATAGGTTTATTAAATGTGATTGTTGATTTTCTGCCATGATGCCTTTCAAGGCAGTCCCTGAAAAGGCATTTGGCAACTCCTATTAGCGTTAGCAATGAAATGTTTCTGACAAAAAAAAGGCTAGATGAAACTCCAAAGATGTCAAACCATTTACAAGAAGTTAAAAGATCATTGTATGGTTTATAATTAACCTCATAAATGAGTAGTTTTTAATAGTTCTGTTAAATCATGTTCTACAAAATTGTCAAATGACATCCAAGCCATCACCCAGTCTTAAGAAGTGATTAAATTTTACTCATGTTTAGAATCTTTAAACTTATTTTGTGGAGGAACAATTCAAAGGAGTATATAAAAATAAAATAATTAAATTAAATAATGTCACATATGGCCTCTGCATTACAACTGGAATTTGAGCATTATATCAAATACAGTAAATCACATTTCTACATTGATAATTTAAATACAGGTAGTTTTTCTGAATTTGAGTGTAATATTTGAAAGAAAGAAACAAAGAAATTATTTATAAGAACAACTCGTACAGTAAATTTACATAGCAATTTCAACGCCACCTAGTCTCAAAGTAAGAGCACTATTGTTATGGGTACTGGACAACCAATATTCTACATAATATATATTAATAGTAACATTAATAAAAATAACTAATATATAGTAAACATTCAAGTTCTCACATATTCTAACAATAGTATCAATAGTGTAGATTTCAGAATAGACTGCAATGTTCCACTAATATTGAAATCGATAATTATTTTACGTATAGTGGATATTTTTAAATCTACCCTCCATGTAGACATTTATCCGTGCAGGGCCAGAGAAAGAATACCGACCTCTGCGGCCTGGGTCGGCCTGTCGTAAAAGGTGACAAAACAACCCACCCTAGCTACTTGGTAGGGCCTCAAGCCCGTCTGGATGGCGACCACATTTGGTCTTAAGTATGCCGCCATAATAACCTTGTGTTGTGTTCCGGCTTTAATAAACCAAGTTCCTATACCCTTATGGGACAGCAGCGTGTTCGCGATGCCATTGGCATTGCAGACACCCATAGGCTAGGTAACTGTTAAGTGGGCCATCAGCTTGTCTGCTGTCCTACAGCAATAAAAGATAAATGATTTTAGGAAACTAATAAAAGATTAAAGTAATACTGTAGAGTAGCGCCATCTCTTGACGGAGTTATGAATGCACCCCTCATGAGCGTTGTGACAGTTTCTAGTCTAATATTTATGATTCCAATGTAATATGTAGATGTTTTTCCTTTGAGTTATACGGTTAAGTTTGAGGGTAGTGGGGTTAGGACTTAAAATATTTTTTTTATTATACACATTTATTTAATTATATATGTAGACTCTTGAAAGTCAACCCTTACTAAGCAAGATTGGATGAACTTTCCTGGAAATAAAGTCCTGTATGGACAGCAGTGTGTTCTCGGTGCCCCTAGCGTCGCAAACATTTGTATGCAACGTAACTGGTTATTATTAATTAAATGGGCCGTCCGCCTGTCTGCTGTTCGTGAGCAATAAAAAAAGGAAAGGGATTTGAATTTCCAATATTTAGAAAACAAAATATTATAACTCACGATTATTTGATAGATCAATACCCAATTTCTTTGTGCAGGGGCGGGGTAAGAATACTAACCTCTGCGGCCGGGGTTTGTCTGTCGTAAAAAGCGACAAAACAACCCTAGCTATGTGGTAGGGCCGCAAGCCCGTCTGCATGGTAATATGTATTTATTTACTAAAAAAACATGTATGTAACAGTGATGTAGTTCAACCCATAACACAGCTCTTTTTCAGTTTCATTGCTTCAAAGATTCTGAACGCGTCTTCCGACGGCCGATATTTTGACGCCTCGTTGGTAGCATTTTATTATCGATAATAATAACTATCACTATGATAAAACTCTAAATACACGAATCACTGAATCATTAGTATGAAATTTGAAGTCAACTGTCACTTGATCTGCTATCCTGAGTGCGACTATGTTCTATAATAACATTAAAATAATTATTATAAAATACATTTTTATAAGTTTCATTTTATAGAAACCTCGTCTTAACAATAACAAATACATAAAACAAAGAATCATCCAATATGGTGCAGTCATTTGAAAGTTATGAGCGTACATACATTTTGAAGATCCATTTTTATTTATATAGATTATTATGTATGTAAACAATCAGACTCTTGACCCCCCCCCCCCCCCCCCCCCGCAGGTGCCGACCCAGTATTGCTAACTGTATCTAATTAAATTGATTCTAATTTAAGAAAATAATTTTGTTTTCTTTAGAAAATTTGTATGATTTATTAAACAACTCCGGGAATCGCTGGCGACCATCCCAAATTCTACCAGCAAGACATGAAACGCAATGGCAGGGAAGTGATCGAGGCCATGGCAGACAAGAACTGCGACATGAACAACTTCCACGTGCTGCGCGGCCGTCTCGAGTGCGCCTTAGCGTTCCTGTTTCGGGGCGCAGAGCACTGTTGGGGACTAGGATGGCAACATGCCTTTAGAAGCAGTCAAGCAATATGCTCCATTGCAAGACATACGATCCCAATGGAAATGAGCAACAGTAACGCTGATCAAACCCTGTATGTTCTGCATTCCATTGGAGCAAAGAGGTATGCTGTTTTATTATTTAGAAAGTATTTATTTAACATGTATTTCATGTGGCATGCAAATGGCATGTGTAAGGTCATTGCCATTTATGTTAGATGTCAAACATACAATAATTGGCCATGTGAAACATGACTAGAACAATTTTATATTAAGTCTCTGTTCTGCAAATATGCAGATTATACAAATATTTCATTATCCGTCCAGTTTGAACCCCCAACTGATACCACCACCGTACAAGACGACAAAAACTGGCCGTGTTATGGATTTACATCATCATTGACAGCCTTACGTCGCTCACTGCCCTCCACAAAATCGCGCCGCGACAGGCGATCCTCTGCCTCCACCATCCAGCCACTTCCTTAATATCATCAGAGGGTCATCGTACACTATATTTGCCAATACATAGTCTCCACTCTTGGACCAACATATTCCAAAAATGATTGACAATCATGCAACACACGTGGCAGCAGGGCATAAACTGAATTTGGTCTAACCATTTTTTTTATTACGCCATGGCAGTGTGTCCCAGAACAATAAGCCACTGTGTTGCCTGACTTCTAGTCTGTTTGACATTTATTCCCATGAGATAGTTTCCATCAGTGTGGTGTATGTAGCTCTCATCTCCCTATGTGGTGAATCTGTTGATGAGACTAGGGATGTCATGTCTTTTCAGCCTGATGCGCTGCTGCCCTCCCTCTCCACTCAATGCCAGTGCTAGAGGATTAATGTGGTGTGCTAGTCTTTTCTGATATGTTAGACTATGCTGACTTATTTCTTGGTTAACTTTGTGTATGTTGAGGTCTAGGTACATGTATTTGTTGCTTATACATGTTAAACATATTAAATATGTTTTGTAATGCTTTGCTCTGAAATCATTCTAAAATTATAATATTGCTGTTGCTTGATGAACCCCAAAGTTGAATGCCGTATGTTCGGATTGGCTTCGTGATGGCTTTGTAAACCATCATTTTGCTCGTATTGCTCAGGTGGGAGTGGCGACCTGTTAGCCTGTGTATGCTCCTGAGTTATTTTCGCTTGGTCTGTGTGCTTATGCCAGGTTAATCTCCGATCCAAGTATTTTGCGTGTTCTTCTTGTGGGATGTCTTCATTTTATAATTTTAATGATTTGCTTTTATTCTACACTGTTTGAACCACTTCTCCATTATATTTAATTGGTTTTGTAGTTGGTATGAGGCTGTTCCTGAGTCTGAATGTACGGACAGTGTCATCAGCATAGGTTGCAGTTATTGTATCCCCATTAGTTGGGAGGTCCGCGGTGTAAATCAGGTACAGAACCGGTACTATGCTGTCCTATCTCATATAGAGCAGAATATTCACTGTTACATCTTACTTGGAAACTTCTTCGTTTGGGGTAGGATGAAAGTATGCGGCAGTGTGAATGTGGGAGTGACATTTTGAGTTTGTATGCCAGTCATCGCACCAGACTGTCAGTAGTCTGTAGGTCTACCCATTAAATTATATTGTTAACTATATTATTGAGGTGAAAACTTCTTTAACATCCTTATGATCTGAATCTGGATGAAATAGAAGTGACAGTATTTTTTTGCTCCAGTAATATCAACCTTTAATGTTTTAAGACTGATTCTATAATATAATTTTTAAATGATTGCATTGTATTACTTTTACATTACATCTATTCAAATTGCGACAATAATGTACTTTGAAGAATAATTTGAAATTCGTAAACTTTAGTTAACTTTAATACTAATAATTTCACCCCAAAATTTCGAGTGGATTGTAGCTCATAGGTTGTTGGGTCTTCTCTGGGTTTCGGATCAGTCCGAGTTCGAATCCTGATTTGAATAATTCCAAAAACTTTTCCTTTTCTGTTTTTACTTTAATATAAATTTAGAATAAATTTTTGTTATTTATATTGAAGTTGACATTTTTCAAGGTTTTAATTCTATCACATGTGAACTGCACACATGATTTTGATAATCTGATCATCTAGCACTATTATGTACTGTTAGAATAACCTTGAACCCAACTGCCTTAGGTTCGATTTGTTTTCATAAGAATAATTTGAACAACATGCAATTATCAATTATCCTGATGTAATGAAGATATAGATTGTGTATCCTTTACTCTGTATAACTAGAAGACTGGTACATGTGCTTAATAAAAAAAATACTTTCATCTTTCTTGAAGAACTTCATTATAATTATTCTTCATTAAATTATATAGGGTATACCGAATTTATGCTTTTGATGTATTTTTGAATGTTACACCAAATAAACCGTTCCTCAGGTGTAAACCTGAAGTGGCGGGCTGTGGCCCGAGTTATGCCTACGGGGACTGAAACGGCGTCCTTCCGCCGCAAGTGGCGAAAGCCGCGACTAGGGACCTGGTCATGTAGGGTTGTCGGTCGCGGCGATGGACCGCGTCTCGTCCGTCGCAAATAGCAGCAGTGAAGGTGTGATGAGTTATCATTAGTATATTAAGATAATTGGGTAACAGATTCCTATTTAAACAACTTGTAACATCTATGTAAAAGCGAATAAATATAGTGTAACAATTCACACAACGCCATTTACTCTAATATTGGGCAGCACGCGCTTGTATTATGGGTACTAGACAACTGATTTACTACTTTTCTTTTGCGAATTAATGATATAAGTAAAAAATTTACTGTTTTTAATTTCGAAGATTACGACGAAGCCGCGTTCGAGGTTTGGTCCACCTGCAGCTCCTGCTAAGCCCCGAAGAGGCAGTAAGTCCGATCGTCCTCTGCTTCGACTGGGTCGCTGGCATCAGAACTGGGGCAGGAGTTTAAGGGAGTGCCAGATGCCACTTCCGGCTGTAGGAATGGGGCTGTATCCCTTTGAGGTGTTGAAACAATACTTAAAAAATGCTAAGGTCAGTCTGAATTTTTTTTAATATTTTAATTTTTTTTATTAAAAATTGTTGTTACAAATATTGGTCATATAAAGAAATTTTAAAGGGACCCTTTGACCCAGAAATGAAGAAAACAATAATGGATACATGTATCCTACCTTGCCTTACCTATGCAAGTCAAACTTGGGTTTATACAAATAAAATAAAACAGAGACTGCTCTCGACACAGCATGCTATGGAAAGGAGTATCTTGGGAATACGAAGGATATCTAAAATTAGAAATAAAGTTATTCGTCAGAAGACCAAACTTACAGATGCTCTGGGATTCGCATTAAAAATGAAATGGCAGTGGGCAGGCCATGTTGCTAGATGTTCAGACCCAAGATGGCCATTAAAATCCACAACTTGGAATGGCCCAACAGGAAAGAGGAAAATAGGCAGACCAAGAAAAAGATGGAAAGACGACATTGAGTTAGTGGCAGGAAGATACGGGCTTCAAAAGGCAAAAAAGAGACATTTAGAAGGAGATGGAGGAGGCGTTTACCCGGATGGGATCTAAATTACAAAATGAAAATTTGACATTTATGTATACTAACTTTATAAAATTTATATTGTATAATGTGATTTAGAAATAAAACGCTTTATTATTATTATTACTATTAGGTCAGTCTGAGTTATGTAGAAGTATACAAACACCTAGTAAAGTTATATGATTGTGTCTGCGGGCATAAAATATTTTATTATTTAAATAATTGGTTCTGGTCTGGTGGATGATGTGTCTGTAAAAAGTTGTCAGGGATTAACAAAACATAACTATTAGGAATATTGGATTTCAGGAACCGAAACAGTAATGGCTGACATAGAACATCTGAAATTGATGATTTTAACGGTAATAGCGTACCGGAAACCCGTTGACCTGCACATATTTAGGAACTACAAATCTGCGCAAGATATCCTACACGAACATTATGGAACATCCAGTAAGATAAACATTGTTTCACTATGGGGATTTTGTATTTTTAATACACTTTTATTGGCTTGGTATGTTTTTATAATTTTATATAATGGAATCTTGGAACGTGATTTTCACCCCTTTCAAATGGACTTTGATTTGAAACTGCACACTTATCAAGGACCGATTATTGATTAAAATGTTTTTATTAATTTAACTCCATCTTCTGACAGTTTTATTAATTAAATTCCAGATTGTTCAAAGTGGGTAAAAATCGAGTCAAAATCAGAAATATTCCGTTACATACAGGTCAAGTTAATATAAAGTATGTAAAAAAAGAGTAGAAAGCCACCGTCACACTGTGTTCCCAGGCAGTCACCCATCCAAGTACTGACCAAGCCCAATGGTGCTTAACTTCTGTGATTGGATGAGAACCGGTCTGGAAATTCATTAATCCTGAGGATCCTGGTATGGATAATGAAACAAACTACAGATTATTGTATTGTCATCCGTCCTTGATAAGTGTGCCAAGTTTCAAATCAATCTCGGTGTGAAAGGGGTGAATCACGTTCAAAGATTCTGTTACATAGATAGATATATACCAAGCTAATGAAAGCGTGAAATGACTACTTCTACCAATATCTGTCAATAAAATATTTGTAACACAACAAGCAACCCCCAGACACACACACACACACATTGTTACAATAAAATTCATTTTTTTTTATTAATCACACTAAGGATAGTGTGATTTAAATTTTTCTGGGAACACTAAGGCAGACTTGCAAGACCAATCACTAAACCGATTTAGCGCTAAACTTATTTTAATGGTCATTCTGTCCATGTCAAATGTTGTCGATGTGACAGGGACAGAATGAGGTCGAGCAAGCCGGCCTTAGTGTAATAGGAGACTTAGTTTTATGTTTTATTGCTGGGAGACAGCAGAGAGGCTGATGGCTCCCTTAATAGTAAGCAGTTACCGTCGCCTATGGATGTTTGCGTTCACATACAGGATCTGGAACCTGAGTCACTGATTGTGGAACACAACGAGGTTATTATGGTGGCATATGTAGAATGCCAGGTTCTCAGGGGCCAGTATTCATCATTAAGGTATATTAGAAAACTACATATTAACTACTCTAAAAGTGGTTATCAACATTCTGTTGTTAAAAGGTGTGACGCTGTGAGACCCTAGACTTGGGATGCAATCGATAAATATTTGGCAGATGACACCATTACGAGATAAAATTACGCCTAAAAACCACATTACTAGGATACGTTAACAAAAATATTTTACCCTTATAGTAATTCAACCCAATATAAAACGCGTCAAAAAAAGTATAATGACAAAAATCTGCTTTTAACCTATTATGCTTATCAATTAGGCCCCTATCCATTGCGAAATTTGTTTCTTTACTTATTTTTCGTTATGTAATGTCCATGTTTGGTATCCTATGCAGAACGTTTTTTAAATTTCTCAAACATCATTTTTTTTTACACGCTTTATTAACATGCTATTCAAATTTAACTTGTTCATGATTGTTTTTTTAAGGCAACTCGAGCTGACTGCAGGATGCAGTTCGATCGGAGTGCCCTACTACCGGCTCTCGACGCCTACGTCGGACGAGCGCATCGTCACTATGCCGTAGGAAACGCAGACGTATATGCGCGAGATCGAGACTCGTCGAATTGACTGCTCTCTGGGCGGGACACCAATGGTAAGAGACCGATTTATTCAAATGAAGACTTAGTTTTAACTGATTTGCGATGTTTAAGTGTGGATAATGTTTAGCTATAAAGTTTACAGTAGATCGCTTTCCAAATGTTTAACAGTACGATTTTGTCAGTCTCAATGTAGATTTATACTCTTAAATACAATTTTTTCACAGTCAGAGGCGCATAAATATATGTCTTTTTTATATTTAACAAGATGGCGTGTGTTGTAGCATGACTTGCATGATGGTATTATTAGTAACGATATGTTGTTTACTGAGCGAAATCCTCTCAAAAACCGACTGGAACATTCTCTGCTCCAAACCCTGTGACACATGAAAGTTGAAACCAGTTTCAATTCCTGGCAGAGTAAAATTATTAATTAAATATTTGTAATACAAGCGGTTGACATTTAAACAAATAGCTAAATATATACATCTATAACAGATTATATTTATATTTAGAGGGATTTGCAACTCTCGATATTTTCCCCTTGTCGCATGATTTTTGTACGGCATTGCGGAATAATAGATTAGAAGAGGTATTGAAACTGTATGGAACCGATGCTGTACACAATCAAATGACTAAATTTACCCTGAAAATCATTATTTTTCATGGATCTATTGATGGTAAGAATGCCATACAAAAATATATGACCAAAATATACCCGCTTTACCTGTGCTTTTGAATTCTCACCTGCACTCAGTTGGACAGCTTACAATTGACGGCATGGCACTGAATCTTATTATTTTATGCCCTCATATCTTTCTACGTAGGTCTCCTCGTGATTCAAATGACCATCAATTTTTGCCACGGGCCTGTAGTCTATAAAGTATAGCCGTCATATACAGTCATGATTTGCTGAGTGTGTATAGTTTCCGATAGTGATAACTAGTGTTGCTTCAATTTGTAAATGGGACGGTCTACGTGGTACAAGGTTTGCGTTTTTCGAACGCCTGCAGTTTATATATAATATGTATTTATTTACAAAAAAAAATCACTTAGGACACCAGTTGTACCCATAACACAAGAGCGTTTATAGTATAAAACGGCGCTGTGTGAATTTGAGTTTACATTTTTATCTATCATCATTTTAATCTGCACTTCCTATAAGCAGAGAGAAGAGTAAGAGATCTGCAAGGTTGATTTCATGTACTCAATCCATTCGCTACTTTCAGATGTAATTATAGAACATACCTATATTCTATCATTACATATTTAGGTCATTACTATTATTAGGAATTGAGATTGCATACTATTTATGTATTGTTAATTTGATGTTTCTTTTTTCTTTTCAGATGAAGTGAACGTAGCAAAAAATTTGCATAAATCATTTTCATATTTGTATATAAATATTGGCGTTTAAAATGTTATAGCAAAGTATCCATTTAGAAACTATTCCTATAATATTTACATCGTACCAAAGTTATGTGCGTTCAAGTTAAATTGGCTACTTGATAGTTGTTTTTGAGTAAAATATTTAGGTTTATATAACTTCTTACATCAGTTATTTACGAAAAAATTAATGTGACATCACAAGTTCGCCATCGTGTTTTAGTTCTTGTAGTCCACTGATAAAAGAGATCAAAGTCAAAGTCAAAATTTTTTATTTTAAATAGGCCTGAGTAACAAGCACTTTTAAAATGTCAAAAGCTAGATGTCACATTTATTTTGCATATATGGACTATGTATTTTATAGCAAAAGCATTGCACATATTCGTTAGGTAATTATTAACTGTATTTGAAATATAATAAGCTCAAAAGGCTTAAGCAAAACTACCAAGCAGCCAATTGTGATGTGTTATTTGACAACTGTTTTCGTTTTTTTTTTTTGTTAATTTATTAACCAATATTTGACAGCAGTAGTAGTGTGTCGTTTGTATTGTTTTACTTTGGTGTGTCAACGAGGCAGTAAGAACTATATGTAAGTTAATTTTCTTCAGCATAATAGTATGTACTTGGTATAAGTTTTTATATATCTAAGTCTCTTGGACTTTATTTTGTCACAAAATTTATATTTACATATGAAATTTTAATGTTAAAGTCTTTCACCATATTAATTCTTAGTGCTTATCGCTAATTATTATTACTTATTTAGATGTAGGAAGCAACAATTATGTCCATGTTTAAGGCCTAATAAGCGTGCGGAAGGAGGTCTGGAATATCGTGTTGTCAAACCAATATCTGTAATTATAGAAAAGAAAATTCTTTATTGTTCACCACACAGTTATAACATACATAAATTAAGGGGAAAAAGCATAATTAAAAAAACAAATACAAAATTATGAAACCATCGGCGGTCTTAATCGTTAGGAAGCGATCTCTTCCAGACAACTTAATACAAATATTTACATACAAACGGACATTTGATGGCGATGTACAAAAAAAATGTATATTGAAAAATTGAAATTTATATATAAAAAAAATTATAAAATGAGTCCCTGGGTTCTTCCTCGGCCTTGCGGGTGTTGGGGCCTTGAGGTTTCCCTCTTTATCCCGGCGTCAACTCTGCGGGCCTAACTATACCCGCCGGTGACGATGTGAGTAGACGCGAGTGGCTCTCAGCGGCTTAGGTGGCCTATCGGTAGCGGGTTTCTTGGCCTCTCGTGGCATGTGGGTCCTGTGCCAATTGCTAACCAGCGTTCGCAGGAACTGGCTTTGGCAGCGGAGGATTTCGAAGGGTGGCTCCTCAATGGGACGGGCAGATCTTGGGTGATCTTGCGTGGAGTGTGCGATCCCATGGAGATGAACGTGTTTGCCGGTGTCGGCGCGGTGGATAAACCGCCGCGAGAGTCCGGTCACGAACTGGCGGATACTGGATACTGGGCGATGACATCGTTGCGCACGAACCATCCGGCTCCCGCGCAAATCCTGAGCATGAGATCCTGTTGCGCCTGTAGCTTCCTTTGCTGGTTGGATCTGGGCCAACAAGCGGAGTGATTGGACTTTGTCCGTCCCCGCCTGGGTTGCAATGGATAATGGTTGTTCCGCAGCCTTGGGAACTCTTCGATCCCTCGTTCCTGGATCCTACTGCGACCACAGTGCTTCCACGCAGCACTGGTCTGCCACAATAGTGATCTTATTCAGGATCGGTTTCGAGGTGGTGGTTGGGCGAGACTGGTGTTTCCACCTCCGTCTCTGAGTCTGTTGTGACGGCTGGGCCCTTGCCCTTTTGGTTTAGGCGCTTCTTCTGGCCGCACTTGCGGTCCTTAGCCTTAGGTACCGCTGTTACGCTCTATGTACGACTACTTATAAAAATTATCTAAAAGTAGAAACTGAGTGGAATAGTATATAGCTAAGTAATATAGCATCTTGGGTGATATCTAGAAAACAGGCATCAGGATAGTCAAGCATAGGGAGTAAGAGAAATTGGGCAAGTAAAACTTTAGTGGCAGTGGGCAGGAAGATTTTAACCTCGGAAGTGAGCCGTACGATGCAAATACCCTGCCACTTAAATGTGATTTGAGGTCGCCAACACAATTCCTTATTCATAATTACACCAGGTTCTTGATTCGTTCACAGAAATCAATCCACACATTTTCAAAAATTTAATCTAGCAGCGTACATATATGTATCTAATTTGCATAGAGTACGCGAACTTGATGGATTTACGTTTACACCATGCGATTTACTACATTAAAGGAAATAATCTAAATCGTTCTTAATATGTGTGATAGATTCGTCTAATCGATCTTTAGAAGCCTTAGTATATATTAAGGTCTTTACCTATGAAATTTCCGTTTTGTATGAAAAAATTTAAACGAATTTTTTTCATGTATTTTTTATTTGTATTAATCGAAGTAATCACCCATGCAATCAATGCATCTTTGCCAACGCAGTGGCAGTTTATTGATGCCCTTCTTAAAGAAATCAGCTGGACGGGATGCAACAAATTCTTCAAAGGCATTTTGTACAGTTATCCAAATTCTGGAAAAAGTAGTAGTCTGTAGGCGCAAGGTCTGGTGAGTAGGGCGGATGATGGAGAACTTCCAACCCCAGTTCTTGCAACTAGGAGACAGTCTGCTGTGCAGTATTAGGTCGCGCGTTGTCGTGCAGGAGCAGCGGAGACGAGCGATTGATCAATGCTGGTTGGAGATGTGCCAGCTTCTCCATCATTGTGTTCAGTTCTTCACAGTACACATTTGCAGTAATGCTCACCCCGTGTGGTAAGAAGCTGTGATGTATCACACTGGCGCTAGACCACCAAACAGTGACCATCACTTTTCTAGGGGTAAGTTTTCGTTTAGGGCATTGTTTAGGTGCTGAACCAGGATCCAACCAAGTTGCTGAGCGCTTGCGGTTATCAAACAGAATCCATTTTTCATCGCAGGTAACAATGCGGTTCAAAATTCCTTCATTTGTGTGTCTGTTGAGCAGTGCAAGGCACGTCTCGTTGCGTACTTCGCGCTGGCGATCATTGAGTTCGTGGGGCACCCATTTGTCAAGCTTTTTATTACTTTGGCAATTTGACGCAAATGGACCAATATTGTTTTGACGCTAACGTCGAAAGCTGATGCTAATTCAGCCGTAGATTGTCCACAATTGTCTTTAATTCATCATGGTGTCGACCATGTCTTCGGACGACCGCGAGGTTCATTTTTCAGGTCGAAATTCCCAGACTGGAAGCGAGCAAACCAATAATAGGTGGTGCGTTAGTTTGTAGTGTTAGCTCCGTAAACGTCGTTGATATTGCGTGCCGCTTGTGCCGCGTTGCTGCCACGACGGTACTCATTCCATAATTACTCAAATTTTTAACGTATCCATGATGACGAAAAAGATTAAAATGCAATGAAAATGTAACACTAATCAATAAACAAATGGCTACTTTTGGAAAAGAATTCCATGTTTTTAAAATAAAATTAATTAGAAATTAGAATTCTTAGCCAAGCAAAAATTATTTTCATTTGAAATGGGCAGTACTGCAAAACGGCAATTTCATAGGTAAAGACCTATTATTTGCAAATCTTCACCATAGAGATGATAGGAGGAAGATATACTTTTGGAAATGGTATTAGTATAGACAGAAAATAACAGAGTAGACAAAACGTCGCCCTGAGGAACTCCGGCAACAGATCTTCCCAGGATGAAAAAAGTGGTCAATCTGTACACGCTGCTGGCGACCAAGGTAACTTTGAAACCAATCAATTTCTTTTGGATATACATTAAGAGACCGAATAATTTCTATAAGAATGTCAAACTCTACATTATTAAGGCGTTCTGAAATCAAGCAGTGAAATAACTCTTATAAAGCTTTGGTCCATGCTATAGCGAAAACCATCTGTAATCTTAACTAGTGCAGTGGTTGTATTGTGGCCTGGACGGAAGTCGGACCGGAAAAGATTGAGTATTGATAAAACTACTAAAATATTGATGTACTAATTGTTCCAGAACTTTAGACAGAAAAGGCAAAATAGGTATGCTATAATAATCGGAAAAAGAGAAAATTGGATTTTCTAGATAAAGGAATAACTTGAGCTTCTTTCAACGCTTTGGGAAAGATGTGGGAAATAATAGGACATGATTTCGACTATGGGCATGATCATGTTTCGGCTGATCCCGTCACTGGTAACTGTGTTGGAGGAAATTGATTTTATTGCCTTCTCGATGTCGCAATCGGAAAATTTATTAAGACGAAAAGAATTATGTTTGGGAGTAGCTAAAAAGATATGGATTTTATCGTTGCATACTTTCTAGTCTTATCGAAATTGGAAGACGCAGCAAAACGCTAATTAAGGATCTATATATTGAGATTATTAGAATTTAAAACAAAGTCTTACCATCTTGTAAAGATTAAGAAATTTCCAAACCCTTCTAGGGTTATTAATATAGACTGATTCGTGAATATAACTACATGCTCTATTGCAACGATTGCATGATTCTACGTAGGCTTGATTGTTGTAAGCATATGTAGGTCGATGTTTATGTTTCATTTAGACTTAGTTTTAGATTTCTGCGTCATTAAATTTCTGATCTCATCCGTGAGCCATGGTGCTGGCAAGTACTTATTTTTATTAGACGCAAAGGTGCATGTACGTCATATTATAAGCTCGAGAGGATATTAAACACTTGCACCTTATCATCATATTAATCTAGCAGTGTTCATGGCCCCAGACGAGTCCGGTTACCGGGCTTCTTTACGTAGTTCTTCCTTATTTATCATGTTAGAGCCACGCTGCAAAATTAGCATTGGCTTAGCCTTCGGCGAACGTATATTGTGAGATAGATAAAATCATATCATGATGAGAAAACGCATTAGTCGTTGTTTTTTTTACTAAACTGACCGTGATTGGTAACAAGAGGAAGAAGATCATTAATTCTAAAAGAGAAGGCGTTGTACTACTGAGGAGTCTATGAGTGGCAAATAAAGGAAGAAAAAATAGATTGCAAGATTAATTGTTTCAAAGGTCGTGGTATCTGTTATCACGTTTAAGTAAACATGTATTAAAATCTCCAATTATACATAATGGTTTGCTTGCTTGTTTGTATGTGGAAACAAGGTTTTCTAAGTTTCTCAAAGGATGAAAACAAATTGATCCTTAAGGAATCATCATTGTGACTCTGAAAAATCAACGATATTTCGCGATTTTTTATGGTTAGCATAATAAGCAAATCGGTTTGGTTTTTTTTTACAAATCAAGGCAGTGATAAAGAATACAAAATGATTTATTGTAAGTTGATTTATTTATTGTTTAATATTGTAAAAATTATTGAAGTCCGGTCAGGAAGTCATGAACCGACTCCCGCTGGTTCCGAAGACCGTTGGCGTTATATGTCGCCAAAGTCAACGCGCGCGGTTTTTCGGAACAATAGGCCCGGGTGCGGCGGCTGTCCGTTCGATGCGGCGAGGTGCGGTGTGGGGGCTCGGTAGCGTGCGCGGGCGTGTACACGTCCGTGCGGTGCGGTCACTGGAGCCGGAGTGGAGTGGAAGTGTGATTGTGACTGATGAAACACTTCGCCGACGTGGTCTTCTTTCTCCTCTGTTGATGGAGAAGGTAGGGGCCTCGGGGTATTCCTCTTTGCCCCGGCATCTTCTCGGCGGGCGACTACCCGCCGGTGACTGCGATAAAGTCGCTGAGAAGCGGCTTTGTTTGTTGACGATCTGTGTGTAGTACGGAGCCCATCACGGACTTTATGTTGGCCATCCGTGGCGTCTGTTGGCCTTTCTACGGCGTAGTGGTAACTTCCATTTGCGACCTCACATAACCCTATACGGGCCGACTGATGATGTCGCGGGGGGTTGGTCTCCACATCTTGGGGCGAAGCATGTCCGGAGGCCGAGCGTGTAGTGGTGCGATCGCGTGGAGGCCGTGTTCAGCGCGGTCAAAGAGACGACGCGTTCTTTTCGCCACAAATTACTCTACACTGGGAACGCCCAAGTCTCGGAAAATCACGTCATTGCGGATGAACCAACCCGCTCGAACAAGTTTTTGTTTTTATGAGGCTGTTGTCTCAGACGACTCGACAGCGACTACGGACGTTAAGGCATTCCAACCCCGTGAGCGGGGTCGATCAGCCGTGTCAGCGTGCTCGGTCCTAGGATCGCCAATACTGGGTTTCAGGAAGGTCTCCTGCACGAAAAGGATATCAATCTTCTCTTCTGTCAGGAAGTCATAAACCAACTCCCGCTGGTTTTTTTTTTTTTTTTTCTTAAAGCTAAAGCTGTCATCGTCTCAGACGACCAACGACAGCGACACCGGGCGGAAAAGGCATTCCGACCCCGTGGGAGCGGGGTCGATCAGCCGTGGCAGCGTGCTCGGTCACGCGCCTCCTGTGAGGCGCGCTCCCGGCTCGAACGCTGCATGGGGATAATTGATAGCAGCCACGAATAGCAAGAATACTATTAATTGGGGACTATCGACTTCACCGGTGAAGCCGATCCTACTCTAATCTACTACCGTTTCGGAGTGCTTATAGCTGGGGGAGAAGAAACGGCGAAAGAAACTCCCCCGCAACACATCTATTCTACGTGTATTTATGTACTGTGTGGTTTGTGTGCGTCTACAGGCTATGGGGGGCGGAAGGCATCCCTAAACCTGTTTCGTCGGGCTGGTCCATGCCGGACTGAAGGGGATTGCGTCCGCGAGAGCATTCGCTTTAGCGTCCTAGAAATGGGGTCGCGTCTATCCGTGAGCACGTTACGCGGGCGACGACGTGCGTGGGGTGCTCGGCGGTTGGGCGTGTAATTGACTGTCTCCACCACCAGTGGATTGGGATGGTGGGGAGCGAGACCGAAGAAGGATCGCGAAAGGGATACCATGTACTCCTTCACGGGAAGGAGCTCCAGGTCGCGGTGAAGGTCCGCGTTGCGCATGTAAAGTGGCGCTTGGACTGCCATGCGCAAGAACTTATTCTGCAGCCGCTGCATCGAGTTGATGTAGCATTTGCCGGCATGGGCGAAGACTACGCTCGAGTACGTCATGATCGGTCGGATGCAGGTTTTGTAAAGTGTCACCTTATTCCTAAGGGACATCTTACTCTTCCCGCATATCATTGGGTAGAGGCGACCGAGCACAAAGTGTGCTCTGTTCCTTACCGTCCTGATGTGTTTGCTGAAGTACAGGCCTCTATCTAAAGTGACTCCTAGGTATTTGACTTCGTCAACCCAAGGGATGACGCGGTCAAATAGATGTATGGGGACGAGAGACTGCCGCCTCGTTTGAGTCGGCCGACTCTCATTTTGAGTGCGGGGGCCGCGAGCGAACATGATCGCTGCGCTCTTGTCCGGATTCAACTCGATCCGCCAAGTGCGGAACCAGTTGCCCAGCGTCTCAACCGCCGTGTTGAGACGACTGCAGATCCGATATTGACTGATATCGGAAGTGAAGAGGGCGGTATCATCTGCGTATAAGGCGAGATGTACCTGTGGGGTTCGGGGCATGTCGCTGGTGAACAGCGTGAAAAGTAGGGGGGACAGAGCCGAGCCCTGGGGGACTCCGGCTCTGATGGGGTGGAGAGATGAGCGCGTGCCCTCCACTCTGAAGCGGAAGCTCCGATCAAGGAGAAAGTCTCGTAAGATGAGCACGAGTCTATCCGGCACTCCCAGTTTGTACAGCTTGTAAATCAAGCCGTTGTGCCAGACCTTGTCGAAGGCTTTCGCCACATCGAAGAAGACAGCACCCGTCTTCCAGGGTTTGGAGGCGCGATTGAAGTTCGTGAGCACGTGTTCCGTGATGCGGAGCACTTGCTGGGGGCACGAGTGTAGGGCTCGAAAGCCGAACTGCTCGTCGGGGATCAGCTTATTTTCATAAGCGAAGTCTCTGAGTCTGCTCAAGAGGAGGCGTTCGTACAGCTTGCCCAGCGCGCTGAGCAAGCTGATCGGACGGTAGCTGCAGGGTTTCGCAGCGGGCTTTCCTGGTTTTCGGATGCCGATGACGTCGGCTTCCTTCCAAGCGGAGGGAAAGGAGCAGTTATCCATGGCGGCATTGAAGATGCTCACCAGAATCATCAACAGATGTATAGGGAGTAGCTTGAGCAGCTTGTTGGAGATGCCATCGGCTCCGGGAGCTTTCCGGGGCCTGAGGCCTTTTATTAGGTCCTGTACCTCTTTTACCGTGACAGGCTCGAGTGAGTCTTCCGCGGGAAGAGAGGATCTCCGTTCGACCTCGGCGTCCACCTCACGCAGGTGGGCCGGGTCGACGTGCGCGGTATTGGGGGAGCATTGCTCCCTGAGACTCTCGGCGAGACACTCCGCCTTTTCGTCATCGTCAAACGCGACAGTGTTGTCGGGTTTTTCGAGAGGCGGCATGGACGAGAGGGATTCCGCTTTCAGCGATCTCGCCAACCTCCAGTATGCCTGGTGCGTTGGGGAGATCTCCGAGAGCAGGCTTTCCCAGCGTTGATTCCTGAGCTCCTGAATGCGGGCTTTCACTTCCCGATGAAGTGAACGAAAGGCGACTCGGTTTTCCTCTGATGGGAAGCTGTCGTAGGCTCGGGCGGCGGCTCTCTTCCTCTTCAGCAGCTCCCTCGCGTCCCTCGGGAGCGCAAATCGGCCGTCCCCGCATGGGACTTGCCGAGTCGACTCCCGAACGACGTTTTGGAGGTGGCCAGTGAGGGCTTCGATCGCCCCTTCCGTGTCCTGAAGGGTCCTAATGGGGGCTGGGGCCTGCTCAGGGTCAGCGAGTCCTCCGCGTTGGAGTGAGTCCCTGACCCTGGACCAGTCGGTGATTGACTTGGTCTGAGGTGTCTGGTTTGGCGAAGGGCCTAGTTTAAGGACGACTGGGCGGTGATCCGAGTCGATGTCGTCTAGGGATTCGATTGAGCGGAACTGGAGGGACACGCCCTTCAGTAGCGCCAAATCGAGAACGTTGGGCGTGCCTCCGGTTGCCCGATTAAACGGGTACCGGGTGGGCGTAATGGGGGCTAGGATGCCGAAAAGCAACTCGTCAGAGTGACGAAGGAGGGTCCTGCCGTTAGGGTTGGAGCTGGAGCAGTTCCAGCTAGTATGTTTGCAGTTTAGGTCACCGGCGATGATAACCGACGGGCCTAGACTGAAGAGGGATGCAAGCTCCGCTTGAAGTAGCGGTCGCTTGCAAGAGAGATATGCGCAGACGATGACTATGGGCTGATGGCCTGTCATCGCTAATCTGCAGGCAGAAACTTCGAGATTGTCTAACGGAGGCGTATTTACTGGGGAACAGTGCAGCGACCTCTTGTAGTAGATGAGCGTGCCTCCCCAAGGGGCGGTACGCCTATCGTTTCTAATGATCTTATAGTTGGCGATCTTAGGATCGCCAATGCTGGGTTTGAGAAGGGTCTCCTGCACGAGAAGAATGTCTATATTTTCTTCCTTCAGGAACTCATGAACCAACTCCCGTTGGTCACGCAGGCCGTTGGCGTTGTATGTAGCCAGAGTCAATGAGCGGGGTTTTTCCCTACTTGTGCAATCCATTAGGAATTAATGGGTTGCGGGACTGGCGAGGATCTGAAGCAGCTCCCCATGCTCTATGGCGATGAGGAGCTGGTCCTGTACAGACCTGGCCTGTCTTAGCTTATTCGCTAAGATACTGACCTCCTGGAGGTCGAAAGGGAGCGACTTTGCGAACTTGGTCGCAAGTGCAAGGTCCTCTGCGGCAGAGGGGGACGCGGTGACCGGTGCCGCGGAGGTCACGACTGGGGCCGGTTTGGGAGCAGGCTTAGCTGTTGTGAAGCCAGCTATAGCCTGTCGAGGGGGTGGAAGGGTGGGGAGTCCTGTCCAGGCGTTGAACGCCGGGGCAGGTGCCGGTACATAGACCGGTTTGGGGGCGGCCGCTGGGCGTTTGCCCTTTGGGGGCTTGCCTTTGGGCTTAGGCTTGGGCTTAGGGGCGGCCGAGCACCCGCGGTAGTTCGCGGGATGCCCAGTCTTCCCACAAAGGACGCAGGCTGGTGGGTCGGGAGAGTCCCTGGTGCGGGTGCACTCCGCGGTGCCATGGTCCCCGAGGCACTTCACGCACCTGGGGCGGGACTGGCAATTGCGCGCCGAGTGCCCGTAGAGTTGGCACCGGTGGCATTGCCGGAGCGTGGATTTGTTGTGTGGGCTCTCGAAGATGAGCTTTGAGAGCCCGCACACCGATCTAATATTGAAAACTTCCTTGCCCTCTTTTGTGAGGTCAAGGATCGCGAGTACCATATTATATGGCTCTCGCTTGTTGCCGCGGTGCATCCGGTGCACCTCGTGAACGGGGAGGCCTTGGGAGCGAAGGTCCTCCAGGATTTCGGAAGTTTCGACTTCCTTGGGGAGTCCGCGGATGACCACGCGGAGACGTTTCTCCTCCTCGAGCGCATAGGTATAATACCCTATGCGGTGCTCCAGGAGGTATCGCGTGAGGGCGCGGTGGTCCTCAGGTGACTTCACGGTCACCCTGATACCGTGGTGAACGTCTCGTGCTTCCACGAGATGGATAGAATTACGCGGGAGGGCCGCATGAATATCCCTCCAGAGATGTTTATCTCTGATTATGAGGGGGGGTGGGGGGCGTTCGCGACGCGGTGTTGGGGCCGTCGGCTCCGCCTGACGCGGCTCCTTGCTGGCCGGCGCAGCATCGGAGCCTGAGGATGATGAGGGGGCCTTGCGCCTCCTTTTGTTGGTGTGGACTCGGAAGCCCTCCGAGTCCACATTGGGGTCGACCTCCATGTCGGAGGACGACTCGGACGAGTCCGTGTCGCTCTCCGACACGGATGCCGTTTTTGGGGCGCGCTTTTTTTGGGCCTCGGGGTCCTTCTTCACCGGAGAATTTGGCGAGAACGGGCTCACTAGAGCCGCAAGGGAGTGTGCCGTTCCGTTGAGGACGGAGTCGGCGGGGCGAAGAGACGCGGTGATTTCGGGTCCGCGGGAGGTGGAAGGGACGGCAACGGCAGCGCGTGGTTGCTTGCGGGGCGCGGGCGCGGCGGGTGTTGGCGGCGCGGCGGCTTTCCGGAGCGCGGACGCGAGGGAAGGGGGGGGCGCGGTTACGGCCGGAGTAAGCGGCTCTCGTGGGGGCGCGGGTCGGGGCTGCGTTGCGTCGCAACGCTCCGCGATGTGCTGCTGGAGCACCAAAAGGGTTTGGGGGTCGCTTCCCTGGACGAATTTTATGATTTCGGCCAGGGAGTATGGCGACGGGTGGTCCCTATTCCCGTCCATCCTCGGGTGGGACAGCCCGGGGATGTGCGCGAATGTGTTCAAGTCCCTCTGCCGGGGTAGGCAGAGGGGTGTATGCTAGGGTGAGCCCTAAGCTGTGTGTTTATTCCTTCGCCGATCTTATTGTGCGAAGGCCCCTAACTGCTTTGGGGGAAAATCAGCCCCAAAGAATGGAAAGAGGGATGGGAAGGTGGGAAAATGGGCGATATCTGGGCCCGACTAGGAGTCCCCCCAAGGCCGGGTGGTCCAGACCCGTCCGAGTTTGCCTTTCCCTGAAGGGGAACGGCAGGCGCTCGGGGCACGCCTCAGCCAAGTGCGTTATCACCGCTGGGTATCCCTTGGCTGACCACTCGCGTGGATTTACAAGGGGTAAAATCGCCCGTAAGGCGGATCGCAATCAATTGCGAATGTAACTTCGCAACAAATTGTGTCCACCCGTTCGGTAATATAAAGAAACAATTTCGCGGCCGCGATGAGGTAGCTGCTATTGTATTACGAATACAATAGGCTAGGCCCGGGCGCGGCGGCTGTCCGATGCGGCGAGGTGCGGCGGGTATCCGACCGATGCGGCGAGGTGCGGAGTGGGGGAGCTCGATAGCGATTCGGGAGCGCAGGCGTGAATACGTCCGTGCGGCGCGGGTGCTGGAGCCGGAGTGACTAACTAATGTGATTGTGTCCACCCATTCAGCGATATAACGAAACAATTTCGCGGCTGCGGTGAGGTAGCTGCTATTGTATTGCGATAATACAATAGGCTAGGCCCGGGCGCGGCGACTGTCCGATGCAGCGGGTGCGGCGAGGTGCGGAGTGGGGGTCTCGGGTGCGCAGGCGTGAACACGTCCGTGCGGTGCGGGCGCTGGAGCCGGAGTGCTGCTTGAACAATTTTTTTTTCTTAAAGCTAAGGCTGTCATCTTCTCAGACGACTAACGACAGCAACACGGGCGGAAAAGGCATTCCGACCCCGTGGGCGGGGTCGATCAGCCGTGGCAGCGTGCTCGGGGCGCGTCTCCTGTGAGGCGCGCTCCCGGCTCGAACGCTGCATGGGGAATAAACGAAGGGCAGCCACAAATGGCAAGAATACTTTATTTGGGGACTATCGGCTCCACCGGTGAAGCCGATCCTATACTAATCTACTACCGTTTCGGAGTGCTTATAGCTGGGGGAGAAGAAACGGCGAAAGAAACTCCCCCGCAACACATCTATTCTACGTGTATTTGTGTACTGTGTGGGTTGTGTACGTCTACAGGCTATGGGGGGCGGAAGGCATCCCTAAACCTGTTTCGTCGGGCTGGTCCATGCCGGACTGAAGGGGATTGCGTCCGCGAGAGCATTCGCTTCAGCGTCCTAGAGATGGGGTCGCGTCTATCCGTGAGCACGTATCGCGGTCGGCGACCGCGGGGGGTGCTCGGCGGTTGGGCGTGTAGTTGACTGTCTCCACCACCAGTAGATTGGGATGGTGGGGTGCGAGACCGAAGAAGGATCGCGAAAGGGAGACCATGTACTCCTTCACGGGAAGGAGCTCCAGGTCGCGGTGAGCAGAACAATTCGCATACCGGGTTCTTCTTACTCCTTGTTGTGGAGTAGGTTGGGGCCTCGAGGTAGTCCTCTTTACCCCGGCATCTTCTCGGCGGGCAACAACCCGCCGGTGAATGGGTAAGCCTGTTACGGCTTATATTTAGCAATCTGTGCGTACGGTGGCCATCACGGGCTTTATGTTGGCCATCCGTGGCGTCTGTTGGCCTTCTTCGGCGTTGCGGTACTTCTTATTTGCGACCTCATATCACCCTATACGGGCTGGCTGATGATGTCGCGAGGGGTTGGTCTCCACATCTTGGGGCGAAGCATCTCTGGTGGTCGTGCGTGCAGTGGTGCGATCCCGTGGAGGTGTGTGTGGCGGCCGTGTTCTGCGCGGTCAAAAAGACGGCGCGTAGTCTGCACCACAAATTCCTCGACACTGGGAACGCCCAAGTCGCGGGAAATGACGTCGTTGCGGACGAACCAACCCGCTCCGGTGCAAATCCGTAGGGTGATATTCTGTTGTGCCTGCATCTTCTCCTTGAGTCTCGGAGAGCACAGCGCGTACCAGGCTGGGGCAGCATAGGTGAGCTTCGAGCGAAGGTAGGTCTTGTAGACCCCGATCTTCGCCTTCAGGGGCATCTTAGATTGTAGGACAGGCCGGAGTTTCGCCCTGGCGCCTCGCATCGCCTGAATGGCGTACTGCGTCTGGGCGGCCATACTCAACGACCTGTCGATCTTCACCCCGAGGTACTTGACCGTGGTCTCCCACCTGATCACCTGTCCTCGAAGTCTCAGCGTTGGAAGCACTGGTCGCCGGTGGGTAACAGGCAGCGCGGCGGTTTTCTCCACGTTGACTGCCATGCGCCACCTGTCTAACCATTCCGGGAGCTTGTTCAGGACGCGCTGTATTCTCTTGCAGGCTGTATCCACTGAGTATGAGGTCGCAAAATAAGCGCTGTCGTCAGCGTATAGGGCCAGCATGACATCCCTCTCCCCTGGGATGTCGTCGGTGTACCATCCGTACAGCGATGGAGACAAACAGCTACCCTGCGGAACTCCCGCAGTAATTGGACATCTCCGGGAAGTGGTTTGCTCGACCGAAACGAAGAAGCTCCGGCCCCTTAGAAACAATGCCACCAGGTGGACGATTGCTGGCGGTGTGGGTGATCTTATCAGCTTAAAGATGAGTCCGTCGTGCCATACTCGGTCGAACGCCTTTTCGACGTCCAGGAAGACGCCGACCGTAGGCCGCCGACGGACGAATTGCACGGCGAGATGATGTAGTACGCGCACAAGTTGGAGCGTCGTGGAGTGGCCGCTGCGGAACCCATGCTGTTCCTCCCGTGGCTCTATGTGGGGAGTCAGCCTCCGCAGCAGTAGACGCTCAAACAACTTGGCGACGTGAGTCAATAGCGTGATGGGCCGGTAGCTTGAGGGCAGGCGACGATCTTTGCCCGGTTTCGGGAGCATTATAATTTTCCCCGTCTTCCAGACCTCGGGAAAGTGGCGAGTCCGCAGGATACCATTGAAAATTTTCGCCAATGCGGCGAATCCCCTTCTAGGCAGGAACCTTAGAGTGTCTGGCGGGCAGCCGTCGTATCCCGGAGCCTTTCTTCTGCTGAGGCGTTGAGCGACCTTCTTCACCTCGGCTGGGGAGATGAAGGAATCCCCGTCCAAATCAGGAGGGGTCTGGCACAGGAACTCTTCGACGGTCCGCCCGACGTGTTGGTGGAAATCCTTGATGTGGTAGGGGGCATCTGCTGGGACTGGGTGAGGCGAGAACTGGACCTCCAGGTGCTTGGCGAAGATCTCCGCGCGGTCCTGGGGGTCAAAACGTCGCACCCCTTCTGAGTCCAGCAGGGGATAGGTAGGCGGCGGCGTGTTCAGCAGCATTTTGTTGAGCGCATACAGATCTCTTTGATTTTCGGTTGCCCGGTCAATCACATTCTCCCAGGTATGGCCGCGCCAGGCCTTGATGGCTTCTGATACCCGGGCTGTGAACAATTCGCAATTTAAAATTGCGTATGTACGCCGTTTGAATGAAACAATAGCAGCTATTGTAGCAATAACAACTGAACTGTAGACTCGGGCACGGCGAGTGCGGTTTTTTTCTTAAAGCTAAGGCTGTCATCGTCTCAGACGACCAACGACAGCGACACCGGGCGGAAAAGGCATTCCGACCCCGTGGGAGCGGGGTCGATCAGCCGTGGCAGCGTGCTCGGGGCGCGTCTCCTGCGAGGCGCGCTCCCGGCTCGAACGCTGCATGGGGATAATTGATAGCAGCCACGAATGGCAAGAATACTATTAATTGGGGACTATCGGCTCCACCGGTGAAGCCGATCCTATTCTAATCTACTACCGTTTCGGAGTGCTTATAGCTGGGGGAGAAGAAACGGCGAAAGAAACTCCCCCGCAACACATCTATTCTAACGTGTATTTATGTACTGTGTGGGTTGTGTACGTCTACAGGCTATGGGGGGCGGAAGGCATCCCTAAACCTGTTTCGTCGGGCTGGTCCATGCCGGACTGAAGGGGATTGCGTCCGCGAGAGCATTCGCTTCAGCGTCCTAGAAATGGGGTCGCGTCTATCCGTGAGCACGTTACGCGGGCGGCGACGTGCGTGGGGTGCTCGGCGGTTGGGCGTGTAATTGACTGTCTCCACCACCAGTGGATTGGGATGGTGGGGAGCGAGACCGAAGAAGGATCGCGAAAGGGATACCATGTACTCCTTCACGGGAAGGAGCTCCAGGTCGCGGTGAAGGTCCGCGTTGCGCATGTAAAGTAGCGCTTGGACTGCATGCGCAAGAACTTATTCTGCAGCCGCTGCATCGAGTTGATGTAGCATTTGCCGGCATGGGCGAAGACTACACTCGAGTACGTCATGATCGGTCGGATGCAGGTCCTCCGAGAGCAGGCTCTCCCAGCGTTGGTTCCTGAGCTCCTGAATGCGGGCTTTCACTTCCCGATGAAGTGAACGAAAGGCGACTCGGTTTTCCTCTGACGGGAAGCTGTCATAGGCTCGGGCGGCGGCTCTCTTCCTCCTCAGCAGCTCCCTCGCGTCCCTCGGGAGCGCAAATCGGCCGTCCCCGCACGGGACTTGCCGAGTGGACTCCCGAACGACGTTTTGGAGGTGGCCGGTGAGGGCTTCGATCGCCCCTTCCGTGTCCTGAAGGGTCCTAATGGGGGCTGGGGCCTGCTCAGGGTCAGCGAGTTCTCCGCGTTGGAGTGAGTCCCTGACCCTGGACCAGTCGGTGATTGACTTGGTCTGAGACGTCTGGTCTGGCGAAGGGCCTAGTTTAAGGACGACCGGGCGGTGATCCGAGTCGATGTCGTCTAGGGATTCGATTGAACGGAACTGGAGGGATACATACGCCCTTCAGTAGCGCCAAATTGAGAACGTTGGGCGTGCCTCCGGTGGCCCGATTATACGGGTACCGGGTGGGCGCAATGGGGGCTAGGATGTCAAAAAGCATCTCGTCAGAGTGACGAAGGAGGGTCCTGCCGTTAGAGTTGGAGCTGGAGCAGTTCCAGCTAGTATGTTTACAGTTTAGGTCGCCGGCGATGATAACCGACGGGCCTAGACTGAAGAGGGATGCAAGCTCTGCTTGAAGTAGCGGCCGATTGCAAGAGAGATACGCGCAGACGATGACTATGGGCTGATGGCCTGTCATCGCTAATCTGCAGGCAGAAACTTCGAGATTGTCTAACGGAGGCACATTTACTGGGGAGCAGTGCAGTGACCTCTTGTAGTAGATGAGGGTGCCTCCCCGAGCGGCGGTACGCCTGTCGTTTCTAATGATGTTGTAGTTGGCGATCCTAGGATCGCCAATGCTGGGTTTGAGAAGGGTCTCCTGCACGAGAAGAATGTCTATGTTTTCTTCTTTCAGGAACTCATGAACCAACTCCCGTTGGTCACGCAGGCCGTCAGCGTTGTACGTAGCCAGAGTCAATGAGCGTGGTTTTTCCCTACTTGCGCAATCCATTGGGAATTAATGGGTTGCGGGACTGGCGAGGATCTGAAGCAGCTCCCCATGCTCTATGGCGATGAGGAGCTGGTCCTGTACAGACCTGGCCTGTCTTAGCTTATTCGCTAAGATCCTGACCTCCTGGAGGTCGAATGGGAGGGACTTTGCGAAATTGGTCGCAAATGCAAGGTCCTCTGCGGCAGAGGGGGACGCGGTGACCGGTGCCGCGGAGTTCGCGGCTGGGGCCGGTTTGGGAGCAGGCTTAGCTGTGAAGCCAGCTATAGTCTGTCGAGGGGGTGGAAGGGTGGGGAGCCCTGTCCAGGCGTTGAACGCTGGGGCAGGTGCCGGCACATAGACCGGTTTGGGGGCGGCCGCTTTGCCGGCGGCTGGGCGTTTGCCCTTTGGGGTTTTTCCCTTGGGCTTGGGTTTGGGGGCGGCTCTTCACGTACCTGGGGCGGGACTGGCAGTTGCGCGCCGAGTGCCCGTAAAGTTGGCACCGGTGGCATTGCCGGAGCGTGGATTTGTTGTGTGGGCTCTCGAAGATAAGCTTTGAGAGCCCGCACACCGATCTAATGTTGAATATTTCCTTGCCCTCTTTTGTGAGGTCAAGGATCGCGAGTACCATATTATATGGCTCTCGCGTGTTGCCGCGGTGCATCCGGTGCACCTCGTGGACTGGGAGGTCTTGGGAGCGGAGGTCCTCCAGGATGTCGGAAGTTTCGACTTCCTTGGGGAGTCCGCGGATGACCACGTGGAGACGTTTCTCCTCCTCGAGCGCATAGGTATAATACCCTATGTGGTGTTCTAGGAGGTATTTCGTGAGGCTACGGTGGTCCTCGGGCGACTATACGGTCACCCTTATACCATTATTAATGTCTCGTGCCTCGCACGAGACGGATCGCTTTACGCGGGAGGGCCGCGTGAATGTCCCTCCAGAGATGTTCATCGCTGATTATGAGGGGGGGAGGGGGGCGTTCGCGACGCGGTGTTGGGGCCGTCGGCTCCGCCTGACGCGGCTCCTTGCTGGCCGGCGCAGCATCGGAGCCTGAGGTTGACGAGGGGGCCTTGCGGCCTCCTTTTGTTAGTATGGACTCGGAAGCCCTCCGAGTCCACTTTTGGGTCGACCTCCATGTCCGAGGACGACTCGGACGAGTCCGTGTCGCTCTCAGACACGGATGCCGACTTTGTGGCGCGCGTTATATGGGCCACGGGGCCCTTTTTCACCGGAGTATTTGGCGAGAACGGGCTCACTAGAGCCGCAAGGGAGTGTGCCGTTCCGTTGAGGACGGAGTCGGCGGGGCGAAGAGACGCGGTGACTTCGGGTCCGCGGGAGGTGGAGGGAACAGCAACGGCAGCGCGCGGTTGCTTGCGGGGCGCGGGCGCGGCGGGTGTTGGCGGCGCGGTGGCTTTTCGGAGCGCGGACGCGAGGGAAGGGGGGGCGCGGTTACGGCCGAGGTACGCGGCTCTCGCGGGGGCGCGGGTCGGGGCTGCGTTGCGTCGCAACGCTCCGCGATGTGCTGCTGGAGCACAAAAAGGGTTTGGGGGTCGCTTCCCTGGACGAATTTGATAATTTCGGCCAGGGAGTATGGCGACGGATGGTCCCTATTCTCGTCCATCCTCGGGTGGGACAGCCCGGGGATGTGCGCGAATGTGTTCAGAGTCCCTCTGCCGGGGTAGGCAGAGGGGTGTGTGCTAAGGTGAGCCCTAAGCTGTGTATATTCCTTCGCCGATCTTATTGTGCGAAGGCCCCTAACTGCTTTGGGGGAAAATCAGCCCCAAAGAATGGAAAGAGGGATGGGAAGGTGGGAAGCTGGCGATATCTGGGCCCGACTAGGGGTCCCCCCAAGGCTGGGTGGTCCAGACCCGTCCGAGTTTGCCTTTCCCTGAAGGGGAACGGCAGGCGCTCGGGGCACGTCTCAGCCAAGTGCGTTAGCACCGCTGGGTATCCCTTGGCTGACCACTCGCGTGGATTTACAAGGGGTCAAATCGCCCGTAAGGCGGATCGCAATCAATTGCGAATGTAACTTGCAATAAATTGTGTCCACCCGTTCGGCAATATAACGAAACAATTTCGCGGCCGCGGTGAGGTAGCTGCTATTGTATTACGATAATACAATAGGCTAGGCCCGGGCGCGGCGAGGTGCGGAGTGGGGGGCTCGGTACCGTCTCGGATGCGCAGGCGTGAACACGTCCGTGCGGGGCGGGCGCTGGAGCCGGAGTCCACTTGGCGAGTGCGGTGCGCTGTGAGCTTGACTTATACACACATGTGAGGTATGTGGATGTTTGCAAAAATTTCTAAGCCCCCCTACTTACTAAGTGTAAGTAGGGGGGGGGGGGGGTACATACAGATCTAGGATTCCATATTAGTACGTTTGTATGTGTTTTCAGTGTTTCACTACCTGGAAGAAGTATCGACGAACCGTGTATATTTTATTCAATTTGTTGCTCATTGTCATTTACAGTTATTTTAATTCAATTTAATTTAAAACAACACGATTGGCATCAAATCATTTTGATCTACCTTTAAGTTTAAAATTGACGCCTGTTTGTACGGTATAGAATGCAATACAATTTAAATAAATATACTACTTAGTAGATGATAAACAGTTTACGAGAACGAGTTCCATCTATTTTCCTAGAGGTATAATAATATCCTAAAGGTGAGATGCAGATGGTGAGCTGAGGTGTTGATAGCCTGCTAAGGGTGACCCAAGAGGGCCAGCGTCACTAGGATCAATAGGAGCTGTGTCCAGGTCGTTCAGCTTCTCCAGTTGGACTGGCCACCGAAGTCGGTCGTGTGAGACGTGACGTCGTGCTTACGCATGCCTCTTGTGTCACTCTTCTGTATGTTAGAACAGTAGCTTTATTTATTTAAATTCACATAAACAACTAAGATTAGTTACACAAATGACCGCCATGAAAATACCTAATTCTGTACTGTATTTTAGGTGTTTACTTCATCGTAGGTGTACTTGCTTGTTAAATAAAACAAGACAGTTTATTGTTTACAGGTGCAGGAGTTCCTGTGCTCTGTCCTGCAATAGATTTGTTTTGTGAAATTAAGTATACCTATGTCATGAATATTATATAAGATAACCAGTTTTAATTTATATTATTAAATATTGAGTATTATTAATTTATATAAATACTCAATTTATTAACAAAAATAATGTTCAAGAGAATTAAACGCGTTTATGAGCAATGTTAAGCATTACATATTTATTGTATTCATAGTCTGTATAATAAATATATAATAATAAATAAACAAGCATTTTTATTTCCTATCGCTTAATTTACATATTATAATATTATTATGAACTAACTGACCCGGCAAACGTTCTGCCGTATAAATTAAAAAATAAACTATGTTCTTCTCCAAGGTATAATCTATCTCGGTTACCGAAATTCATCAAAATGAACATAACAGACACAGTTACATACATATTTATAATAGATGACCCGGTGAACTTCGATCTTCTTTATCTAAGCGTTGTATCCCGATCGCAACCTAAACTTCTGTTTCGATGCCCGGGGTCCGCTTTCCGACTTTCTACTCCACTTCGCGCGATCTTCAGCATCCCTGGTAGTGAGCCCGTTGGCACGCATATCTCCCTTTACGACGTCCAGCCAGCATTTTTTGGGTCTACCCCCTCCTGCCGGAGCCCGGCGGATGCGACATGGCCAGACATTTATTGTTTCCCACGTAAGCACCTGGTAAACTTCGATATTTTTTGAAATCAAAAGAATCATTTTAGGATTAAAATCAAATACAGCCCCTGGATGGGATAAAATTAGTATTAATCTTTTGAAGGAGATTATGAACTGACGGACTCATAAACTGCATCAAAGTTCAGGATTACTTTGAAATGATTTTTTTTGATAAGTATGCAAACTTTTTAGATTAAATCATACACTGACGTATAAATTATACAATGACTGACTGACGGTTGTGATAACCGATTTATTGTTACAACTTCCCTGCGAAATCGTTTCCTCACGTCGGTTAACATCAAAACAGAGCTTAATGAAGTGCGTGGAGTAAACGTGAGTGCACGAACAATAAGAAGATAAAGGAAGCGGATATCACCCCTTTTAGACCAGCAAATGGTCCAAAGTTGTCTGTAGGTCACAATCTCGCTTAAGATTTGCGCGTGATCACTTGAATTGGACAGAAGAGCAGTGGGCCTCCGTATTGTTCACGGACTAGTGTAGGACATGTTTATATGGTGCAGATGGTCGCAGAAGAGTCTATCGTCGACGTGGGGAGCGATATGCTCAAAGTTGCATTGAGGAGCGTGTTCCTTTTGGAGGCGGTTCGTGTATGGTCTGGGGTGGCATATCGATCAACGGGCGAACAGAACTTGTGTTCATAGACATGGTCCGTCGAAACAGTAATAGAGGGGGTTTGACTGCACATCGCTACATAACAGAGATCTTAGAAGATCACGTGGTGCCTTACATGGGATTCATAGGCGAAAATTTTACTTTAATGCAGGATAATGCCCGGCCGCACAAGTTCAACAATATTGCGAAGAGGTTGGGATACGTACAATGAATTGGCCAGCACGCAGCCCGGATCTTAATCCCATTGAGCATGTTTGGAAGAAGTTAAAAAGAGCTGTATTTGCGAGAAACCCTTTGCCCACGACAGTGGCAGCACTAAGAACAGCACTTTCAGAAGAATGGGACAATAATCCGCAAGATCTTTTAATAACCCTAATAAAATCTATGCGGATCCGATTAGAATCCGTAATAAGGGCACGTGGAGGTAATACACCTTATTAAAACATAAATAAACCCTTGCATAAAGTTTGTGTCTATTGTTAAAACCAATTTTTTAATTAAACCAATTTTCCTTAAATTTCTGTTTTTTCTTCAAAAAAGTCTTAAGGTCCTTTCCAGTACACAAACTTAAACTTATAGATATGACCCTATGCTGTTTTAAAGTTCACGAACCAATCTAGAGGTTTCAATTTAAATCTGTACAGAAAGTTTGCATACTTGGTTAAAATATTTATTTCAAAGTCGTCTATTACTTTGATGCAGTTTATGAGTCTGTCAGTGTATATTAATTTGTATTGTTTGGAGATTAAATAAATTAATTAATTAAAAATAATAAATATGCTGTAACAATTCCCACAATGCCTTCTAGGGCATTGTGGGAATTATTCAAATAAATATTTGGAGAATAGTGTTTAAATGAAACCCATTTTTGTTATTCGTTTTTATTTATTGTACTGTCATATTTAACAAGCATGTATACAAATAAAATCTCTTGAACATAGCCTTCAACTAGTATTTACTGTTTACATTTTTTTATTGTACATGTGATTTGAGTGTTTACTATTTATTTAAACGTCAGAGATCAAAAAAATACCGAAAACCAATGCTCAACGCCAACAACAATTCGGACAGAATCAAAAAAGACACGAAAAAGTGAAACGTTGGATTCAAATCTTGCCAGATATTATATATATCTATTGTATGAGAATAAGTAACAATTATATTTGTTTTTATTTTTCTATTTCTGTTTTATTTTTTGGTAAATCACGATTCCTGAGCTGTAGAAAGAATTTTTACATAGGTACCTAAATATAATTTCACCTTGAACGCACAAAACTTAGGAACGATGTTAATATTATACGAAAAGTTTACAATTAGATACGAGTACTTTGTGAGTAAAGGCTACTTAATTGAATATTGGAACAACAAGTTATAAACATCTAAGCTATATGCTATAAAATTTTAACACCAATAAGTATTTGTACACAATTCTGGAAATAGATTATTGCTAATTTTTTGACATTTTCTTCACTGCATCTGAAAAGAAAAAAAAACATTAAGTTAACAATACATCATTTGTATTCAATCTAAATGCTAATACTGATAGGTGTACTGAAATATGGCTTTAGTAATTTCGCGCAGTAGAAGTCCAATCGAGTCACGCTAGCTGGTGTTAGGCCGTTTGTCCACCGCCGCCGTCACTGAATCGAGAATGAAGATTTCGTACTAAAAAAACGCCTTCACTGATAGTTTTGATTGTTTGATTTAGTTTTGTTTGAGTAAATATAGACACAAAGAGAAATTACGCTATATTTTAGTTTTGAACCGGAAGGTGACTGATGGCGAGAAATGGGTCACTTACAACAACGTTAATCAAAAACGATCATGGTTAAAGGTCGTCGATGCGGCTCAAATCGTGGCGAAACTAGGGTTGACGACGCAGGACGACGGTTGACTAGGAAGGTTTTGCTGATTGTTTGGTAACAAACAGCAAAACCTTTCTGGTCGTCAACCCTCAAAAACAATTTTTGTGATCTTGTTCAGCGCCTCCTTTGATGCAATCTTTATCTTCTCAATCGCAGCGCAGCGTCGTCTTTTCGTGGCTTCTTCAGTTTCGGGAATAGACAGCGCTGCGTTAATTGTCCCCATATATTTATATAGATAGATAGATAGATAACACTTTATTCTAAACCAATTTTACAAAAACAATGAAACTTATTTACATAATCAATATATACTTGACTTACAATGGGCGGCCTTATCGCTACAGAGCGATCTCTTCCAGACAACCCGGGAAGCAACATTTATTACATATTATTACTGAATAAAGAGGTCCCTTACCATTGGTGTCCACTAAGAAAGCAGCCAATTCGGCGACATAATCTCGATTCTCGCGCATGTACGCCTGCGTTTCCCACAGCATTGTGACGAGTTTCTCATCGCTGCGCTCGTCCATGGCGATCTCGCGCGACATTGGCGGCGAGAACCGGTAGTAGGGCACTCCTATTGAACTGCACCATGCTCGCGCTCGCTCGATCACCCTACCGTCGGCTTGGGTTGCCTTCAAAGCGAACAAACATGAACACGTTACGAGAAAGTAATGTTAAATTAAAAAAAAAACTAAACAGCACGCTTTTATAGTCAAACTAAAAAGTCAAAAATAATTATTAGCATAATAAAATTACTGACAAAAAATTGATGTCTCTTTTCTAAAAGATTCGGGTGCATCGTATGATATTTCTAGGATTAACTAATAAACAATTAATGATTAATTTAATAATTATTTTTTACTTTTTAGTTTGATTAACTATAAAAGCGTGTTTTCTAGTTTTTTATACTATAATTGTCAATTTTCAATCAGTAAATGTTTTTATTAATTTAACGCCATCTTCCGGAAGAAGGAAAAGAAACCGTTACTTTTGATGATCCTAACAAGGACTATGCGAGCAAATCTTTAAATTTGTGCATTGTTATTATGACTTGACAAATGTGCCAAATTTTGAATTCTTTATTGATTGTACAAAATCGAGTCCGAAAATTCCGTTACAATGACATAGATACAGGTTAAGTTAATAAATTATCGTCTACAGCTCTCTATAATGAAAAATAACGTACTTCTAGTTCTTCTTAGTCATGACATGTGGCTAGCAAACATGGGCAGCATATTACTAACGAAAATAGAAAAAATAAAACTTGTCAATATTGCCTTGAAGAGAAGTTTACGAAACATCATAAAAGATAGAGTTAACATAAGTGAAACAAGGAAACAAATGGCAAATGATATGCCACATGACGCGTAGCAAGCACGCGAAATGGACCAAAACCGTAGCAGAGTGGTATACAGTTAATGGTAGCGGTTACACAAATAGAGTGAGGTGATTACCTGATCCACCAGTAGTCCTCCTATTGCCGACAGACCCCACGCCAGTCTCGCTGTATCCCACAAACTCTCGGGCTTAAACACGTCTATGTCTTTTAACTTGGTCACCGGCACTTGCCCTGAATATAAACACAAATACAACATTATATACGTAGTCACCTTTATTAGTAAAAACGGTAACTGTGCAAATAAGTCATGCTGTTTTTTTGATCACAAAACACAATTTAAGAATATTAATTGATGCGCAGACATACATGTTGCGTTATACCTATTAACATATTAAGTAGAGTTTTGGGGTGTTTTAACATAGAGTACTCGTGAACCGCAACCAATTCTTTTTCTGATCTCTGTGACCAGGGTCTGGATGGCAACCACCCTTGGTGTATAGTTATGCCGCCATAATAACCTTGCGTTGTGTTCCGGCGAATGTGACCCAGGTTCCAAAACTTCTATGCAGCCAGGAGCGTATTCGCGATGCCCCTGGCATCGTGAACATTCATAGGCAACGATCGTACATATATACTATATCGTACTCCATAATAAGCCGTTACCTATTATGGAGTGGGCCGTCAGGTTTTCTGCTGATGCACAGCTATAAAAAACTAATATACCTACAATCACACTGTGTATATACAAAAATTGACAGTTTGAGGATATATCTAAACTAGTTTTACTTGTATTGGGGTATTAAGCCGGGTATTAAGCCCGGCCGGCATACATTGAATACCCACTAGAGTGAATATCGCAACAGTCATTCCTGAAAATTCCGAAATTTCATGGTTGTAGTGATTAAGAGCAGAATGCTTGAACTCGTCTAAAAAGGTTTTACTTGTGTACTTTATTGCCTTTATTTAACCTTTATTAGCGAGCGTATCCGAATCGTTTCGACTCGCTAAGGACAGACAACAATTCCAGAAGTCACCGACTTCTAGCCAACCTTCACTAGTTGGAGAGGCACTTGAAGAAGAAGAAGAAGAAGAAGAAACATTTATGATATACCATCAAAAGCACTCCGTTGGAAATCGCTGCCAAAAGGTAGCCAAATAATAACAGCATAGCGTCCCACTGGTGGGCTCACGCTTCTCCGTACAAGGAACGAATGGTACACCCGCCACGCTTGTCTAAGGCAGATTGGCGGGTTACACATACCGATGACTTCGCTATGCAGGTTTTCTCGCATTTTCGTCATTCGTTGTACCGTACGTGACAATGTTATAATATGCACTTTAGACGAGAAAAACTAACCAAACGATACACGCAATCGGGAAGACAAGTGTGGCCTACGAGTGCTACCGCATTTGGCTAAAATAGCCCAATCAAAAGTAGATTCGCCTTATCTATTGTCTAAAATCAATATAAAAGTACCCAATAAAGCTCTTAGAAATCTCTTGCAATTCTTGACACCGATCTAAGAAAGTAAATGAACTGGTTATTTGTCGAGATTTAGAACCTAATCAAATTAAAAATATTCTTGAGAAATGTTGGTTTGAAGCTTATGTATAAATAAGTATTTGGCTTGATTATGTTTAAACACTAACAGTTTTTTATATTCAGTTGTATATATGTGAAAACTGTTTGTTTTCCGAATAAATAAAATAAACAGTGTGTAGTTTTAACTATGAATAACAGCTATAACTAATACCGAAGATGAGGCTTCAAATAGCATGCGCGTGATTTTATAATAGTACGAACCTGTCCCACAGGAGACGACTACTTTCAAATCCGTCCTCTCCGCTTCCTCGTACTGCCCCGTCCCGCGAAGCGCGAGCCCAAGTTCGGTCAGTTCAGTCATCGCGTCCAATGTGGGATTGTTACCCATTAGACCACCGTCCAGATATCTGAACACAAAAGTAACTATATGAGGGTGGTCTGAATAGTTTCCCATCTAACATAGATACAATGCATTTTTCCTTAAAATTCATAAATTTGAAAATTTGATATACAATTTTTTTTGCAAAAATGGTTTCCTTAAATCATGTTTAGGGCGTTCAAAGTCACCCTGTATATACATATATATATATATATATATATATATATATATATATATATATATATATATATATATATATATATATATATATATATATATATATATATATATATATATATATATATATATACAGGGTGACTTTACCTCACCCGTCCAAATTCACACAGAAGAATCTTTAGTAAAAGTTATGAGAAACATGTATTTTAGTTTAGTATCACATAGTACAAAAATGTTGAGTAATCAGCATCACAAAGTTATCACAAGAACTCGCAATTTATACTTGACACCTACACTCGACAAGTGTCAATGACCCCTCCATCGGTACCGCATAATTCGCTACATTTCATTGATAAATACAGTACCTAACATAATGTCGAAATACAAAAATTTCATTAGAGGGCGCGTTTGTAATAAGTAAAAAAATACGTAAATCTTTAGTGATATGTACAATAATTAGTAAAAAATCAATTAGAGGTTAACTTACCATTACTGCTTTACACGTATTTTAATAAATGTTCAAAATGCAGTCCGTTTGTCTCTAAGCACAGTCTAGCTCGTTTTTGAACATTTTCCTTTACCTTTCTAAGCACTACAGTGTCATTACGCACATCTTCAAACGCTCACACAATTTTAGTTTTTAAGTTCGCGAGGCTTTGGACCTCTTCCACATACACGTGTCTTTTAATTTCACCCCACAAATAAAAGTCCAATGGTGTTAAATCCGGTGATCGAGGCGGTCATGGGACGGGACCACCACGACTGACCCAACGATTACCGTATTCCGTATTTTTGCACTGTCGACGTCGCGAGAGAACGAACGGTAAACACAATGCACCAACGCGGAAACACGCGGCCGACTGATTATAAATTAATTATAGCTGTGTGTCGTTCACGAATGTATGTTTCAAATGAAGTACTTCGGTTAGTTTCTGTCCTTCATTCTTTACTTCAGTTACAATTCAACCATCTCTTTAGTTCAGTTGTTTAGTTCACCGGCCGCGAACGAACTAAAATCGGCACTGTTCGTATCTCGTTCGTATTTCACGAACGAGACTTGTGCAGTGCTGAATGCTGATTGATAATTTGTTGTCACGCTCTGTTGTACGTACCATAGTGATGTTCTATTTCTTTCACTCAAACGTTCGCTCGGTACGTACCCAGTTCTTAAGCGGTCGGGTCCTCTAACGATTTGTCATATCTTTGTCTAACTTGTCATACAAAAAAGCTAATTTAGAACTCTCAAGCAAAATGACAATGTACTACTATAGTAACTACAGTTTACAATATGTTTGTTCGAGTTTCAAATTTTAAATATTAAATGAAGTGCATTGTTTTCATTCTTAAGTATAAAAACAAATAAGAAAGCTGACTGATCAGACTATCCCTTCTATCACAAAACTGCTCCAAAAATTTAACACGGAGTTCGAAGGAAGGTTTAATTTTATTGAATTTTCCGTGTTACATACGGAAGAAGCTTTGTAATACAAAAAAATAATGGAAATTATCTAGATTGTCAGCCCTAAGCCTGATCAAGTATGAAAGGAAATCTGTGCTGTAAGTTTTTTTATTGCGTAGGGCAGCAGACAAGCTGACAACCCGCTTAGAATTTAGCAGTTACCGTCACCTATAGGTGTTTGCAATGCCAGCGGCATCGCGAACACGCTGCTGTCCCATAAGGGGTACAGGAACTTGGGTCACTAATGCCGGAACACAACACAAGGTTATTATGGCGGCATACTTAAGACCAACGGTGGTCGCCATCCAGATGGGCTTGAGACCCTACCACGTAGCTAGGGTGGGTTGTTTTGTCGCCTTTTACGACAGGCCGATCCCGGACACAAAGGTTAGTATTCTTTCTCCGCCCCTGCACGGATAATTTTTTTTATCGGAGTTTTATTTTTACGAACCAATTTCTCTGAACAGATATACGTATTAACTTCAATTACCTATTTAACTATTCGATACGAGCTCATGTCTCAACTCGTCGAACTAATTTAAGTTTCCGATAAGATGACTCATTGAACTCTTCTTTTAACAACCTATTTCATATCTCTTGATAAACTAGTGAACGAAAACCGATCTACAAAGAAAACAATTTTTGTTGAACAACTGAACCTTACTGAACTACTGAACTAAAAGATGGATATAGTTCAAAGTAATGAAAAGACACATTTGTATCTTTTCATTTCAATCACACATTTTTCGCAAGGATAATTAATTATTTACGGCAGCCAGGGTTGGATTCGGACCGTTTGAAAATTATTGTGTATGGAAATTAAAATACTACTTGACTAAAATTATACTACGTTTCTGGTTTCTTCGATTATGTTTTGAATAGAAATAAAATAGGTAGCATTTTTAGTGTGATTTTTTTTATAGGTACTAATTAATTTAATAGGTACTAAATTTTTACAAATTAATCAAATTGAAGCAACTGGATGTCTGTCTCAGCCAATACGTCAAACTCCTCTTTCAATACGTTTCCTCTTTGGTGTTGAAACACCACACTTTTCTTCGTTCTCGCTTTCACTCATCACTACAAATTGTTGAAAAGAATGTATAAGCACAAGAACAAAATGTATAAATACTCTAAAATTAGCTTCTTCAAATTCAAATATTCACTATCGACTACCGACTTACACTAATGGGTCTAATGGACAATATTATTTTGTCGTAATATCATCGTCTCACTCACACTCATGCATAAAAAAACATGTATCCTATTCTGTCAGAACGACCGGTATAGTAAAACATTACGTTGGGGAAATCCCCAGTGGTTGTCGTTGCCTGATCTGATGCTGCCATACGTACAGAAGAACCCTATAATATTGTAGGGTACATTTTTAAAAGCAAAATCACCACCAAAAAACAAAGGAGTCCGGTCGGCCTGAACATAAAATAATGGTATTTTCGCGTAGTATACTTGCATTACGATACTACATACTACATATCACGAAAATATGGTACGAATAATACTAATACTTTGGTTGTATAATTATACAATTATACTACCAAATCCAACCCTGCCGGCAGCCGTATTTCGCATGCCGGATTTCCCCGGCAGGCCTCCACTCGCTCAAGACCACATACACCGCTACGCTGCAACCGACATAGGGCTGCCAAACTAAAAAATAAATCAGGGTATTTATTTATAAATGTACATAGTAAAAAACATAACTTCACTAGCTTCAATGATTTGTTACAGTAGAAACCGAATGTTGACGAAACTACACTGTACACTCATTTTAAAGCCTATAATAAAGCTCATATTTTTGTGGTGGGCTAAAAGTCCCACCTGAAACGTTTAGAAAAAGTATTTTTAAATAATTTTGACAACGTCTTAATGAATCGGCCTGGTAGCACCATTTTCTTTTTTTTTGGTCTCAGGGAAAAACCTCTCTTGACGGGTTCCCCGGCCCGGGGTGACCGAGGGATATGTGGGACTCCGGGAAAGATGTACCCACTAAAAAACTTGGGTCACTAATGCCGGAACACAACACAAGGTTATTATGGCGGCATACTTAAGACCAAAGGTGGTCGCCATCCAGATGGGCTTGAGACCCTACCACGTAGCTAGGGTGGGTTGTTTTGTCGCCTTTTACGACAGGCCGCCCCCGGCCACAGAGGTTAGTATTCTTTCCGCGCCCCTGCACGGATAAAACTTAAACATTTGATTGAATAATAAAAAATATGGTTGAATCGCAACATTCGTTTTATTACAATAATCATCATAGGTACAACCCTAGCGCATTCTTACGAAGACGTGTTGACACGTGTCCCGCACGGCGGGCAACACAGTCTCGACTCTTTGTACACGTACTTAAGGTACATTTCTTCTCGTTTACAATACCGAGGAGGAGTTAGGTAATAAAGGTCAATGTACGAACCTTGGAACATATGATTATTTGCACGATTGAATAAGCAACCAAGTTACTAAACATTTTCCTTGGGATGAAATATTTTATTTTGAAAATTTTACATACAATTTTTTTGCAAAAATGGGTTCCATAAATGATGCTTAGTGCGTAAAAAAAATTTGGACGGGTGAGGTAAAGTCACCCTGTATATATATATATATATATATATATATATATATATATATATATATATATATATATATATATATATATATATATAAGAATGTTAATAAATAAGATTGAATGAAGATAACGTATAACTATACGGATGATGATACGATTCGAAGAAGATTCTACAACTTAAGAAGACGACTTTTTTCAACGATTTAAAGGTTATTTCTTCTGATTGAAGTTACAAGATGCCACCAAAGAAAGATAAAGATGTTGAAGACCGTGAATGGGAATGGCGTGATGGTGATGACTCCCCTTGTATATTTCGTTTAAAGACGTGGAGAAATCAATGACATCTTTCAGCGGAGATGATGATTACCCAATTTCAACTTGGTTTGAAGAATTTGAAGACACGGCAGAGTTGATGAGCTGGAGTGAAATTCAGAAACTGATTTACGCGAAAAGACTGCCCGATCCACGTCGGGCACGGGGTCGTCGTCCGCGCTGGGGTTCCTCTCATCCCAATGAGGCGGGACCATGGCGGGAGGCGAGTGCTCAGCCCTCGTGGGGAATTGAGCGCCGATAAAACCATCCACCTGGCGCGGGGGGAGACTCGGTCAGCGGGGGCGCCCACGGGCGGAGCTTGCCCCGCACTGTTTTGTAGGGTCACCCCCAGGGATCTTGATCTAAGCTGGCCAAGAGATCCCCCCACGCCTCCGCCTTCGCCTCGCGGATAGCGAGGTGGAGGTCATTTCTAGCGCTCCGGTACTCCCCGTAGAGCCGAGCCTCCGCGGCCACTCTGTCCGCGTCGCGGCGACTCCGTCTTCGGAGCCTGGTGTACTGGCGGTGGGCGTAGTTGCACGCCCTGCGGAGCCGCTCGAGCTCCGCATTCCACCAGTACACCTGGTGCGGGGGTCGGTGTGGCCCCCGCCTCGGCATCGCCGCGTCGCAGACGTCGGTCATGAGCGACCGCAGGTTCTCCGCCTCCTCGTCGACGTCATCGGGAGGTACGTCGCCCGGCCTCGACCACGTAGCGACGGTCAAGGCCTCGCAGAAAACCTCCCGATTCATCTTTCCAAGTGTCCAGCGCGGACAGCCACCCAACGGGGTCTCACCTGGCCTGGAGGCTCTCGCTGACGGGCGGAGACGCAGAACCGGATGTAGCGATGATCCGACAGCGTCTCGACGCCCATGAGCACCCTCCAGCCTCACACACGGCGGGCCAGGAGAGCCGACGCGAATGACACGTCGACGATCGACCCCCACGCGACTCTGGTTTAGGATCTCCAGACCCCTTTCCACGGCCCAGTCCTCGACCAGCTCGCCCCGCGCATCGGTCCGCGGGGAACCCCAAGCCTGAGATTTGGCGTTGAGATCCTCGAGCACGAGCACGGAGCGCGGGAGGAACCGCTGGACCGCGTTGCCCAACTCCTCCATGTACCCTTCAAAGTCGGCGAGACTCCTGTTCGGGGAGAAGTAGCCGCCCACGACCACTATCTCCCCGAATCTGGCCGCGCCGAAGCCCCTGCCCCTCACCACTTCTGTGGGGAAGCCGACCTACGAATTGAATACGTTTTTTGTATATTATTTTTGTTTGAAAAATTTTACTTTGTTCAATTTTATTTTTAAAAGGTAGTATTTTCGTAAGCCTGGAACCTATCTTCGATCATTACATGGTTTGCTATAGAAAATCTATTTTCACTTTGAGTCGTTTCAATTTGCGTCGTGTTTTTTTGGAACGTAACCCCGACGCAAAGCGAGGTATTGGTGTGTGTGCGTGTGCGTGTGTGTGTGTGTGTGTGTGTGTGTGTGTGTGCGTGTGCGTGTGTGTGTGCGTGTGTGTGTGCGTGCGTGTGCGTGTGTGTGTGTGTGTGTGTGTGTGCGTGCGTGCGCGCGCGTGCGCGTGCGTGCGCGTGCGTGCGTGCGTGTGCGTGCGTGTGCGTGCGTGTGCGTGTGTGCGCGTGTGTGCGTGTGTGCGCGTGTGTGCGTGTGTGTGCGTGCGTGTGTGTGCGTGTGTGTGTGTGTGTGCGTGTGTGTGTGTGCGTGTGTGTGTGCGTGCGTGTGTGTGCGTGCGTGCGCCCGCGTGCGTGCGTGCGTGCGTGTGCGTGCGTGCGTGTGCGTGCGTGCGTGTGCGTGCGTGCGTGTGCGTGCGTGCGTGTGCGTGCGTGCGTGCGTGTGCGTGCGTGCGTGCGTGCGTGTGTGCGTGTGTGTGTGTGTGTGTGTGTAGGTTATCAACTTTACACTAAACTAAATCACATTAATAAATAATAATTAAATTAACACACAAACATTATTTTAATATTTATAAATTGGATTTTGTAGCCTACATTGCCTAATTGGCCGAGACCCCAGGCGCGGTGTTGATGGCTGTTAGACTGCGATTCAGAATCTGCGGTAGGAGATTCCTCAGGTGGCTCCGTCGTGACAGGTCGGGTAGAATCTTAAACTGAGATGTTTCTCTATCGTTGCTGTCTACTGACACTACGTTACTCTCAGACTCTGGACTAGCAAAAGCAAACAAACTCCTAGAACTATGCTTTAATAATTGATCGACGTGCCTATGAACCGGTTTACCCCCATCTACAATCACTTGGATGTTCGAAGGACCCATTGCTACCCCGACTGTCACTAGGAGTCACTTCTCTACTTGCAAATATTGCCGATACCACACCGACTCACCCTTCTCGAATTGTCTAGAGGCACCTCCAGCATAGTCAACCTGGCGTTGTTGTGTTTGACTCATTCGTTTTTCCCTATCGGGCTTCAAGGCATCTAACCGAATTCTCAAACGTCTTCCTAACCCTAAGATCGGCTTTCCCCAGTAGACGTGGGTGGCGTACTCCTATAATGTAACAAAAAAGTATTCAGTGCCCTACTCACATTTGCCTTTTCATCACACGTTTTAACGTCTTGACCGCATTTTCCACAGCAGCATTAGATGAGGGATGATGTGCGTGACGTGCCGAGAAGGTGTGTTTCATTTACAAAAAAAATTACATCGACTCAGTCAAACGACTGTCAAATAACAAATGCGCGTCCAAAATGACTGAAACTTTGGTGAGTAACTGTTAAAAGATGCACAACTACATTCACTAGGTTTTATTGACGAGTGCTGCTATCGTCAAGTAGAGGTCGGAAAGTTGTCTTACCACCCTCATATTTGTGTGCGATTTTAAACTATTAATTAAATTATAATGAAACTAGTAGAATTGGGAAGGTTATATGGGGGCCCTGAGAACGCCCGCAAGGGTTTCTGGTCTTAAAGGAACCTATATGTATACTACACAAGTAAAAATGTTTTTGTTTTTGATACAATCAAACAGTTTGTTATATAATTTACTATATTCTTACTTTATGTGACATAGTTGATATATAACGTGCAGGCACTGCTAAAATTTTAAAATAAAATTTTATTTTTGTTCTTTTAATTTGGATTTTGGTCGTCGTGGAATTTACCAAAAATAAAAAAAGATGAAGAGGAACCGACAGATAAATAAATTTTTCATAGACGAGTATACCTTCCGTATGCTCTGAAGTACGAAGGAGCAGCCCCTGTAGCTCTTGCCGCTTGCCAAACTAGCTGCTCCCGCGGGGTAGGTGGCGACGGTATCATTATAACTGAGGTCTGGTCACCAGCCTCGACCCGAGGACCTAAGTCCATACAGAATTAATAAAAAAACATGGATAGTCATAATATCTATATCATGGTCATGCACTACCAGTACCTAAATGTGGCCTTAGAGATATTTAAAAATGAAGGCTGCCATTTCTCTCTATTTCTTATAAAAATCAGAATTTTTTCCTGAGCGGATAGCACAATTGGGTTTTAGAAAAAATATCGTTTTTTATTTATTTTAAAACTTTAACATAAATTATATTAATAGTCGTTGCGAAAACTCTTAATATTTTTAAATAAATTAACTATTGAAAATTGCTAATATTTTAAAAACAGTCACGTGACTTCAAACGCGCCACGATTGCTCGCCATGTTTGTGACGTCATAATGTTAATGGAATTATGAGAGTACAGTGTCAACAGCTTCTACACCTAAATTGACTATAAATATATCTGAAATTTAGTGAACAAAATTAATTATATCAGGTAATTTTATTTAGTCATGTGTGATAAAGGATCGGTGAAGGCTAATTCCGATAATATACCTGATGTGGATATATTTATGATGACATATTTTCTAAAAAATTACATTCGGATCAATTTAGCTGAAGTTCGAGGTGCTAAAGCATCAAGATAAATTTGTAAAAAAAATAATATGGTAAGTTAGAATGATATTCGCACAGTTAAAAGGCGCTAGAACATCGAGTTAGGAGTAAAGTTTATTTCAGTAACTAACTATTAACGAAAGATTTAAAAAAGTTCAAGACATCCAATGTCATGACTGTGCAGCTTCAGCAGGTAACAAATACTTTAATAAAACCATAAGTTTAATTATTATAGACAATAATATTTTTTTTATTTTTTTTATATATTTACTGGTGGTTGCAAAGATGCATTAGCATTACTTATGTGGACTCATCGTCGGCATGTTTTCGGTACTGTATTCAAAAATTTATTTTTAATTTGATATAGATAGGTAACTATTTAATTATACCAAAAAAATGTTTTAAAACTTATATTTCCATTTATGACAAAAAAACTTTTTTTCAAAAACCCAATCGCCTGGGTGGCTGTATTCACTTATTCAGTATATCCAGAGAAATAGTGGTATTGGTATCTGAGATAGATTTACCGAAGAACCGATTTTAAGAACCAAAAAGATGTATTTTCTTAATCAACGTTTCATACTGAATCCATCCAGTGAATCGATATAATCGATGCGACGTTGAAAATCTACAATACAATTTTTGTTTTGATAAATACAAAATTGTCTTCAGTTAGTTGAATGTATTTAAAATTTAAATACATCTAAGAAATAATAGTTATCGTGTTAAATGCTCAAAACTCTATTTATCATCGTGTCGACTCATCAGCCATGAAATAGGGAGTGAGGTCATCTACGCCCTCTTGTACTCTGTACAGAATCTCAACATCGAAAGCAGTATCTTATAATTATTACATTACCTACTATGAATTATATATATATACCAACTGTTCCCAGAAAAAAACTCATTATCACCTTCTTAGCGTTGATTCCCGGTTATTACACAAACTTTCGCTTCGGCGCCCGGAGTCCGCGTTCGAACTTTTTTTTCTCCACTTCTCACTATCTTTACCATCTCTGGTGGTCAGTCCGTCAGTCAGTGGCACGCATATAAACCTTTACGACTCCAAGCCAGCACTTTTTGGGTCTAACCCCGTGCCGGGGCCCAACGGAGGCGGCATGGCTAGACATTTGTTCTCCACGTAAGTAAGCCGGTTGCCGTAAAACGTAGCCATACCAACTAAGGCGACACTCCTGCAATTTCTCCGCTATGTCACGGACATGAAGTCTGCCGTGAATGCGAGAGTTCCTAACGCAGTCTATCCGTGTTACTCCACACATCCTTCTTCTTTATCTCAGCGTCAAGTTCCGGTTGCAACCGAAACTTCTGTTTCGATGCCCGGGGGTCCGCTTTCCGACTTTTTCTACTCCACTTCGCACGGTCTTCAGCATCCCTGGTAGTGAACCCATTGGCACGCATATCACCTCTTACGACGTCAAACCAGCACTTTTTGGGTCTACCCCTCCTGCCTGGGCCTGGCGGAGGCGGCATGGCCTGACATTTGTTCCCATAGTTAGCCGGTTGCCGTAAAACGTGGCCATACCAGCGAAGGCGACAGCTCCTGCAGTTTGTCCGCAATGTCACGGACATGAAGGCTGCCACGAATGCGGGAGTTCCTAACGCAGTCCTTCCGTGTCACTCCACACATCCACCGCAGCACATTCATCTCCGTGACACGCAGTCCCTGCTGTGCCGCTCTAGCACCGTCCACGCTTCAGAGCCATTTAAAAGGACAGGCCTAATGATGGTCTTATAAATCTGTCCCTTAAAATTAACCGGCCGGCATCTTAGGGTCACAAATGACACCAGTCAACTCACGCCATTTGACCCACGCGGCAGTAATCTGTGCCTTGAAGTTGCAATCAATGTCACCAGATGCGTTGAGTTACAGATCCCAGGTATTTCACCTGTTCCATGCGCTTGACCACATCGCCACCTATGTGCATGGGTATGGGATCTTTGGAGTTGCAGGCCAAGTACTCGGTCTTCGCCACATTGAGCTTCAGACCACCGTTCTCAAGCGATTTCTTCCACGCCTTCATACGTCCCACCAACCTACCCCTGCCCGAATCTGCCAGCGCGATATCATCAGCATGCATGAGCAACTATGGGGGCTGCTCATGTGAGTTTCTGATGGTGTCTGACAGTACGTCTAATACAACGCTGAACAGAAACGGACTAAGAATGGATCCCTGGTGCACTCCGACAGGGATGGGGATGGATTTTGTGTCGCCAACAGCGGTCCGAACCACGGAATCGGAATCGTGGTACATGTCTCGGATGATGTCAATATGGCCTATATCTGGAACCCTTTTGGATCGCAATGCCCACGGCGGGAGGAATACAGTCGAAGGCCTTCTGCAAGTCAAGAAACAGGCAATGCAGAGGCGTATTCTTCGTCCTGTATTGCTCCGCGACAGTCCTTAGGGCAAAAACAGGGTCCATTGTTCCATGACCAAAGCGAAACCCATATTAACATTCCGAGACAGTACATTCCTGTCGAGTCCGAGTCGATTATCGTTTCGAAGAGCTTCATGGTGTGAGACATGACCTTAATACATCGGTAATTACCGCACTCCGGCACCGAACCCTTGCCTTTGAAGACTGGAGTAATGATACTCAGTCTCCATTGGTTCGGGATCGTACCGGTGAGGAGTGTCCGGTTCAAAAAGGTCGGTTAAGATGCCCTCACCACTAGAGCCCATCGCCTTCCAGGCTTCGATCGGGACTCCATCGGATCCAACAGCTCTCCGATTCTTCATGCGGTGAAAACAATTCTGGACCTCTGCAAGCGTTACCAGTGGCACTAGTACTTGATTCGGAGGAAGGTCTGGCGGTTGCACATATTTGTGCTGCATGTTCAGCAGTTCGTGGAAATACGAGTGCCATCTCTCCTTCACCGCGAGGTCCTCGCATAACAAGGTGCCCACAGGGTCTTTTACAGCTCTCGGGCAAAAGCTCTCTTAGTGGCGTGTTTTGTCGCCCTCGATGTTTAGGAGATCTGGACGCTTGCCACTTCTTAAAGATGGCTTTCTTCGTCTAGTCTTCCTCTGGACTGTGTTATTCCACCACCATGTCTCTTTGTCACACTTGCGACCACCCTTAGACACCGTAGACACGCCAAGCACCTCCTTCGCCGACCTAAGGATAGCCGCCTGAATATTGTCCCAAGCCTGAACTGGTTCGCCCATACCACCGGCGTACTTGTCACCGACGGCTAAGGTGAACTCCTGGCACGTAAATTCATCAAGCAGCCGCCACCTGATTCGGCGCTAACAGCGCTCGGCATGCTTGTCTTTAGGCTTAGCGCAGCGGTCCATGACAAGAAGACGATTTTCTGCAATGAAACTCTCACCTGGTATGACCTTGCAGTAGGCCACTTTGCCACAATCCTATTCTGCCCACCAGGTGCACCTGAGTAGATCAGCTTGTAGCCATTCCCATTGAACCGGGATCTACTGGCCCCCTACCGAGTCTCCTGCTGGAACGCCACGGGCACCCTCCGCCTGAAGAGCACATCGGCTAACACTCGCAAGTCTGGTTAGCGTGCCTGTGTTCCATGTTGCAAAGCGGATCTTTCGAGATGTTTGGGTTGCGTGAGTTGGGGCTAGCGTCATTAGCCGTGCCCGCCCATGACACGATAGCCCTTGTCCACTTCTCACAAGAGCTGAGCGTTTGCGCGCCGTTCTGCGGCGGCGTAACCCTTAGACCTAACCCTTAGACCCGTAATTTTAGTCTTTACATTGTAATAATGTTATTCTTACTGGACATTCCGTTATGTTCATGTAAAATATCTTGTGCAGATTTGTAGTTTCTAAATATGTGCAGGTTAAGGGGTTTCCAGTCCGCTACTACTGCTAAAATCATTAATTTCGGATGTTCTATGTCAGCCATTACTGTCTCGGTTCCTGAAATTCAATATTCTTAATAATTATTTTATTTCAATTCACTGCCTGCTTTTTACGGACAATCTTCAGATCAGAACCAATTATTTGCATAATAAAATATTTTCCCCACAAACACAACTTTACAATGTGTTAATATACTTTTACTTAACTCAAACTTACCTAAGCATTCTTTAAGAATTGTTTCCAACGCTTCAGATGGATACGGCCTCATTCCTACAAAGGCGAATTCCTTTAACCGGAAGTACAGTCTCTGGCACTCTCTTAAGCTCCTGCCGGTGGCGAGTGCTAGCGCAAGTATCCCGCCAGTGCTGGTGCCAGCGACCCAGTCGAAGCAGTGGACGATCGGACGACGCACTGCCTCTTCGAGGCTTAGGAGGATTTGCACGAGGACCAAGCCTCGAATACCGCCTCCATCGAGACACAGTAACCTTGGAAATAAAAGTACAAAAAAAAAATTATCCTTCAGTTGCAAACATTTAATAATTAATCCAAATTTAAAAGGCGTTTTCACTTTGCAATGATGAGTGGTGTCTTATTTATAGTATCCGACCGAAAGTTTGGTTTCGGTTTCGGCCAAAAATCAAGTTTCGGCGGTCGTTTCGGTTTCGGCCAAAATTGGCCGAAACTTTTGCCGAAACCGAAACTGATTTCTATCAAATACATATACTCGGATCGTCACAATAATTTACGTGGCGGAAACGTAGACAAACTGATTTTCTTGTCGTACAGTATAAAACTTTTTAATTATGAATATTAATAATACGAAAAACCAAAGAAGTAACCATAAATATAAGATATTTAGAAGTTTTTTTTTATTTGATTATATAACTGTTTTCAATTTTAATGTCTAATGTAGTTTAGTAGTTTACTAGAGTTACTTACATTTACTACACTAAATAAAATAAATGTAAGTATGACTGTCCTACTAATTGTGATCTAGGTATCTTTGATAATTCTAAATGTGCGATTAGATTATCTTTGTTGAGAATGGAACTAAGAGAGTAATTATAATTTTAGTAATTATTATTTTTATATAAGACGTATACCTAAAAGAGATTGATGATTCTTCTAAGTACAAAGACAAACCAAAGTATTAATTAATAAGATTTCAAAATACTAATACTTAGTATTTAATGAAACAGTAACAATTCTATGAGAACTTAATTTGAAAAAATAGTAAAAATATTATTAATATTTTTTTATAATATATTAAATAAATGATTACAACAAAATTAATATACTGTGTTTCCATTTCATGTCCTAATTTTAAATAATAATGGGTAAAATGCACTAAATTTCAGTATTTTAAGGAATTTTATACTTGAGTTTCGGTTTAGAACCCACGGCCGTATATTCGGCTTCGGTTTCGACACTATATTTAATTATTTACTGTCTTAGCGTTAAATCCTAGTTTTAACCTATACTTCCGCTTCGCTGTCCTAAAACTACAATTAAAGATCATACAAAATCAATATCGCTGGTGCATTAGAAAAAAAAAATTAATTTAATTTTTGTTTTAAAAAAATATAGAATTTTTTTATAAAAAATTCGGTACTGCAAAAATTTTTGTACTGCGTCAGAGATTCGATTCATAACTCGAGCCTAGATGTTTATGCATAATATAATATAATGGTCTAGTACCCATAACAAAAGCGCCGTGGTTCTTAATTTTGGACTAGACGGCGCTGTGTGAATTGTTACACTTCAACTTGCTCCCCTTCCGGCGCTTTTCTAAGACATCAAGTCTATCAAGACGGAGGTCAATAACTTAGGGAAATCCCTTGAGATGGCACATGAACTAATTGGAAGATTTTCGGACTCGGTTAAAACCGTGGAAAACGTGTGTCAAAGGTGGAACAAATCACTAAAGACATACCAAGTCTGCAATCCGAAATTACCAAATTAAAATTAGATCTGTAAGAAAGAGATGCAAAGACGGCAAATAGTGTCGAAATCCGAGGAATCCCATTAAAAAAGGATCACTATATCAAAAATATTGGTAAATTTATTAACATAGAAATTAGAAGTGAAGATATAAACTATATTGCAAGAATCCCGACAAAAATCCCAAATAGCGAAAAACCAATATTAGTCGCCTTTCATAACAAATACAAGAAAGAAGCCTTTGTGACTCTCTCTCGAAAAAGCAAGAAACTCACTCTAAGTAACATTGGACTTTCTGTTGACAAATTATTCTTCGTCAACAATCATCGTACACAAAGAAACAAAATCCACACAAAGCGAAAAGTTTAGCCAAAGAAAATAATTTCAAATATGTGTGGGTAAGACATGCAAGAATAATGGCAAGAAAATCGGATACCTCGCCAGGATTTTTTATATAAATCGAAATAGATCTACAAAAAATTTCTTAATGCGTATATATATATATATACTCTATATTATATTGATAGTTTATTTTATAGTTCAGTATACCGTAAAAATCCTCGGCGGGATGCGCCCGCGCGCTCTACGATCGGTTGGGTTTTCTTAAAAGTTTTAAATAAACAGATACGGACATTCGAAAATAATTAAAGAATGTATTTTCGTCCTTCTTTATTTTACTAATATGAGTAATAAATAATCCATAACGATCTCTATCCTGAATCAGTGGATGCACCCAGAACCTTTTGGGCTTTCTTTTTTTAATTCTTCTGTGAAGTAAGTATACCGCAACGGCTCATTTCATGTATGTCCATGGCAGTCTGGAACTCAACTGATCGTTAACCGCCCGTCTTGCGATCAACACCCGCTAAGTTTGCGAAGATGATTTTTATGATGATCGCAACCGCGACGGATTTGTAACCGCACAAAGAACCGGTCTCGTGAGTTTAGAAATATAGCAGACGTTCCGTCACCGCGGCGGGCGCGGGTCTAAATCGCTCCGTGAGTTCTTAGCCTTATATTCTTGTAAACGTTTCCTCGATATTTTAAATAAACTATTTTAAAATGCATTTTTCGTATAACATATACACCACAATTTTTAAAAGATATTAATTTATATTTTCTGCCGCTTAACGTAAATAGGATTGATCCTCGAGGTTTTGGTATTTTTGATTGCTTTAAACTATCCTTCGATTTTAAGTCTTATATAAATTTTATAGTATTCACATCATATCAATATTATTTCATCTTACATCGATATGTACTAGTCACGATTGATCTGATGCGTTGTTTTTTCTGTAATAATTTATTTATCGTCTTTCTACGAATTAATTGTGTTTATAGGTGCCAGATCGCAACTTTTTATAATAATTACCATATCACTACTATTTAATATTAACTAATAATTTAGTGATAGTATTTTTGATTAAATGTGGCTAATAACTATTTAAAGTTATATTATCAAAATACTCGAGGGCTACGCACCAAGACACACACGTTCAAACGCAATTTACTTCTTCAATCTTACGAAGTCATAGCGCTTACGGAAACATGGCTTCCGTCGAGTATAGGGAGTTAGGAACTTTTTGATGAAAGACACGTTTGTTGAGATACAAGAAAGGTTTGGAGACGAGATAGGGACTACTGCTTACTCAAGAAAAATATGGCGGTGGGGTTTAACTGGCTGTACGCCATGACTTGCGGACAGTCGACAAATCCGAGTGGGCTTCCTCGGCTGAAGACTTATGGATCTCAAATACACTAATAATAACGATCGAACTCTCGTAAAGTTCACATTTGTGCTTTGTATCTATGCTCGCAAAATCTTGGCAATTCTTTTAACACACAATTTCATAACTTCACTGAAAAATTATTTCATATTATTAATCTATGTCTATGTAAAGCTATATGATTTACGCGATAAATATGTACTCCACCGAGTTGTTGTTGTTGTCCGCAACGTTTTCCTCCTTGGTATAGTGCCCCACTAATAAAACTTTTAAAAGAAAAATATAAATTCCTGAAAAAATATCAGAAATACAGAAATTCTACTGATTACAATTCTTTCTCTCTTCTTATGAAACGGGTAAATAGTTTAGAGCGTACGTGTTATAACAATTACATCGAAAATGTTGAAGCATCAATAAATATTTCCGCGAAATTGTTTTGGTAATTTGTAAAATATAATAAAAAAGGCGGAAATTCACTAGCATCCCAAAATGTCTCACATCTTTATTCCTCAACAACACGGTTTCATAAAAATAAGATCAACTACATCAATATTTTACTCTTTGTAGATTAATCTACACAACATAGGTGCTGGAAGTCAAGTAGATACCATATATACAGTATAGTCTCAGTAAAGCTTTTGACCGAATCGATCATCAAATATTGCTGCAAAATATATTATCATGTGGAATCCACGGCAATCACTTCAAATGGCTAACGTATTACATTAATAATAATAGATCTCAGGTAATTGCGGTAAACGGATGTGTCTTCACTATGGTTTTCTGTTTGTCAGGCGTTCCACAAGGTTGTCTTTTAGGACCATTATTATTCAATATCTTTATAAATGACATCAATGATTGTTTCGTACATAATTTTCTTTTTACTTTATGCCCACGATATGAAATTAAAAAACGTAGATTGTTTAGAAAATTGTTTAGAATTACAATCTGACTTAAATCGTCTTGAAATCTATTGTTTAAAAATTAGATTAGATATTAATATATATCAATGTTGTGTAATAAATTTTTCTTGTAAACCTGTAACTATTAATTTTAAATACATTATACAAAATCTGTTAATTAAAAATGTCACTGAAATGCGTGATTTTGGTGTAATCTTAGACTCCAAGCTAATATTTGAGAATCATATAAACTATATAGTCAGAAGAGCGAATCGAACCTTAGGATTAGGATTTATATACAGATCTAGCTCACAGTTCAAAAGCGTTAAAATTTTAAAAATATTGTACTGTTCTTATGTGCGTAGTATCCTCGAGTATTGTTCTCAGATCTGGAATTCACAATACGATAATCATATTAATGGACTTGAAAGTATACAAAAAAAATCTGAAACATAGAATTAAAATAAAACATAAATTTAAAACTAAATATCAAAATTATACTCAAAGATGTTTGAAAAACCATTTAATTTTTTTCAATTCAATTGTTCCATTACAAGAAAGACGTAAAATTACAGATATTGTACTATTAGCTAAAGTAGCACAATATAATGTTGATTGTCCACCTTTTCTTAGCAAAATTAATTTAAATGTACCAACGAGGTCGTTCAGATGTCCACAATACCTCGCTGTTTCCCACTGCTCCACCAACTAAAGACAAAACTCATTTTTTGTTAGATAATCTAAAATAGTTAATAATTTAGTAGCAAATTTTATCCGTGCAGGGGCGGAGAAAGAATACTAACCTCTGTGGCCGGGGTCGGCCTGTCGTAAAAGGCGACAAAACAACCCACCCTAGCTACGTGGTAGGGCCTGAAACCCGTCTGGATGGCGACCACCTTTGGTCTTAAGTATGCCGCCATAATAACCTTGTGTTGTGTTCCGGCATTAGTGATCCAAGTTCCTGTACCCTTATGGGACAGCAGCGTGTTCGCGATGCCACTAGCGTTGCAAACACCCATAGGCGACGGTAACTGCTAAATTCTAAGCGGGCCGTCAGCCTATCTGTTGTCCTACAGAATTAAAAAAAATGACTGATTTATTTGATTGACTTAGATTTATTTAATATTTCTCCTCGATTGGTTCTGTCCTTCATGTCCAAAAGTTGGTTTGCAAGTAATTCTTAACATACATTTTTCTTTAAATACATATTTATTTTCTATATTATTTTTGTTAATATTGTTTCTTTTTTTATCTATAATATGGTTTAGGTGTAAGTTTTAATTTACCTAACTTTAAGATATGAGTTTGTTTCAGATAAATAAATACTTGTGAAAACATATTATAGTGTTTTGGATTTATACTAAGTTTTAGTTTTTAGATAGATCACTGTTTGTTTTCCAATTAAAATAAAATAAATATTTATTCACTCCTACAATGATGTTATACAAATGATTTAAACAAGAATCTGTTACACCCTAATATCCGAAATCCACTAAATAAATTCTACTAATGATAACTAAACACACCTTCCTTCACGCTCCGGCAATGCCACCGGTGCCAACTCTACGGGCACTCGGCGCGCAATTGCCAGTCCCGCCCCAGGTGCGTGAAGTGCCTCGGGGACCATGGCACCGCGGAGTGTACCCGCACCAGGGACTCTCCCGACCCACCAGCCTGCGTTCTTTGTGGGAAGACTGGGCATCCCGCGAACTACCGCGGGTGCTCGGCCGTCCCTAAGCCCAAGCCTAAGCCCAAAGGCAAGCCCCCAAAGGGCAAACGCCCAGAGCCCGCCCCCAAACCGGTCTATGTGCCGGCACCTGCCCCGGCGTTCAACGCCTGGACAGAACTCCCCACCCTTCCACCCCCTCGACAGGCTATAGCTGGCTTCACAACAGCTAAGCCTGCTCCCAAACCGGCCCCAGTCGTGACCTCCGCGGCACCGGTCACCGCGTCCCCCTCTCCCGCAGAGGACCTTGCACTTGCGACCAAGTTCGCAAAGTCGCTCCCTTTCGACCTCCAGGAGGTCAGGATCTTAGCGAACAAGCTAAGACAGGCCAGGTCTGTACAGGACCAGCTCCTCATCGCCATAGAGCATGGGGAGCTGCTTCAGATCCTCGCCAGTCCCGCAACCCATTAATTCCTAATGGATTGCACAAGTAGGGAAAAACCCCGCTCATTGACTCTGGCTACATACAACGCCAACGGCCTGCGTGACCAACGGGAGTTGGTTCATGAGTTCCTGAAGGAAGAAAATATAGACATTCTTCTCGTGCAGGAGACCCTTCTCAAACCCAGCATTGGCGATCCTAAGATCGCCAACTATAAGATCATTAGAAACGACAGGCGTACCGCCCCTTGGGGAGGCACGCTCATCTACTACAAGAGGTCGCTGCACTGTTCCCCAGTAAATACGCCTCCGTTAGACAATCTCGAAGTTTCTGCCTGCAGATTAGCGATGACAGGCCATCAGCCCATAGTCATCGTCTGCGCGTATCTCTCTTGCAAGCGACCGCTACTTCAAGCGGAGCTTGCATCCCTCTTCAGTCTAGGCCCGTCGGTTATCATCGCCGGCGACCTAAACTGTAAACATACTAGCTGGAACTGCTCCAGCTCCAACCCTAACGGCAGGTCCCTCCTTCGTCACTCTGACGAGTTGCTTTTCGGCATCCTAGCCCCCATTACGCCCACCCGGTACCCGTTTAATCGGGCAACCGGAGGCACGCCCAACGTTCTCGATTTGGCGCTACTGAAGGGCGTGTCCCTCCAGTTCCGCTCTATCGAATCCCTAGACGACATCGACTCGGATCACCGCCCAGTCGTCCTTAAACTAGGCCCTTCGCCAGACCAGACGCCTCAGACCAAGTCAATCACCGACTGGTCCAGGGTCAGGGACTCACTCCAACGCGGAGGACTCGCTGACCCTGAGCAGGCCCCAGCCCCCATTAGGACCCTTCAGGACACGGAAGGGGCGATCGAAGCCCTCACTGGCCACCTCCAAAACGTCGTTCGGGAGTCGACTCGGCAAGTCCCATGCGGGGACAGCCGATTTGCGCTCCCGAGGGACGCGAGGGAGCTGCTGAGGAGGAAGAGAGCCGCCGCCCGAGCCTATGACAGCTTCCCATCAGAGGAAAACCGAGTCGCCTTTCGTTCACTTCATCGGGAAGTGAAAGCCCGCATTCAGGAGCTCAGGAATCAACGCTGGGAAAGCCTGCTCTCGGAGATCTCCCCAACGCACCAGGCATACTGGAGGTTGGCGAGATCGCTGAAAGCGGAATCCCTCTCGTCCATGCCGCCTCTCGAAAAACCCGACAACACTGTCGCGTTTGACGATGACGAAAAGGCGGAGTGTCTCGCCGAGAGTCTCAGGGAGCAATGCTCCCCCAATACCGCGCACGTCGACCCGGCCCACCTGCGTGAGGTGGACGCTGAGGTCGAACGGAGATCCTCTCTTCCCGCGGAAGACTCACTCGAGCCTGTCACGGTAAAAGAGGTACAGGACCTAATAAAAGGCCTCAGGCCCCGGAAAGCTCCCGGAGCCGACGGCATCTCCAACAAGCTGCTCAAGCTACTCCCTATACATCTGTTGATGATTCTGGTGAGCATCTTCAATGCCGCCATGGATAACTGCTCCTTTCCCTCCGCCTGGAAGGAAGCCGACGTCATCGGCATCCGAAAACCAGGAAAGCCCGCTGCGAAACCCTGCAGCTACCGTCCGATCAGCTTGCTCAGCGCGCTGGGCAAGCTGTACGAACGCCTCCTCTTGAGCAGACTCAGAGACTTCGCTTATGAAAATAAGCTGATCCCCGACGAGCAGTTCGGCTTTCGAGCCCTACACTCGTGCCCCCAGCAAGTGCTCCGCATCACGGAACACGTGCTCGCGAACTTCAATCGCGCCTCCAAACCCTGGAAGACGGGTGCTGTCTTCTTCGATGTGGCGAAAGCCTTCGACAAGGTCTGGCACAACGGCTTGATTTACAAGCTGTACAAACTGGGAGTGCCGGATAGACTCGTGCTCATCTTACGAGACTTTCTCCTTGATCGGAGCTTCCGCTTCAGAGTGGAGGGCACGCGCTCATCTCTCCACCCCATCAGAGCCGGAGTCCCCCAGGGCTCGGCTCTGTCCCCCCTACTTTTCACGCTGTACACCAGCGACATGCCCCGAACCCCACAGGTACATCTCGCCTTATACGCAGATGATACCGCCCTCTTCACTTCCGATATCAGTCAATATCGGATCTGCAGTCGTCTCAACACGGCGGTTGAGACGCTGGGCAACTGGTTCCGCACTTGGCGGATCGAGTTGAATCCGGACAAGAGCGCAGCGATCATGTTCGCTCGCGGCCCCCGCACTCAAAATGAGAGTCGGCCGACTCAAACGAGGCGGCAGTCTCTCGTCCCCATACATCTATTTGACCGCGTCATCCCTTGGGTTGACGAAGTCAAATACCTAGGAGTCACTTTAGATAGAGGCCTGTACTTCAGCAAACACATCAGGACGGTAAGGAACAGAGCACACTTTGTGCTCGGTCGCCTCTACCCAATGATATGCGGGAAGAGTAAGATGTCCCTTAGGAATAAGGTGACACTTTACAAAACCTGCATCCGACCGATCATGACGTACTCGAGCGTAGTCTTCGCCCATGCCGGCAAATGCTACATCAACTCGATGCAGCGGCTGCAGAATAAGTTCTTGCGCATGGCAGCCCAAGCGCCACTTTACATGCGCAACGCGGACCTTCACCGCGACCTGGAGCTCCTTCCCGTGAAGGAGTACATGGTATCCCTTTCGCGATCCTTCTTCGGTCTCGCTCCCCACCATCCCAATCCACTGGTGGTGGAGACAGTCAATTACACGCCCAACCGCCGAGCACCCCACGCACGTCGTCGCCCGCGTAACGTGCTCACGGATAGACGCGACCCCATTTCTAGGACGCTAAAGCGAATGCTCTCGCGGACGCAATCCCCTTCAGTCCGGCATGGACCAGCCCGACGAAACAGGTTTAGGGATGCCTTCCGCCCCCCATAGCCTGTAGACGCACACAAACCACACAGTACATAAATACACGTAGAATAGATGTGTTGCGGGGGAGTTTCTTTCGCCGTTTCTTCACCCCCAGCTATAAGCACTCCGAAACGGTAGTAGATTAGAATAGGATCGGCTTCACCGGTGAAGTCGATAGTCCCCAATTAATAGTATTCTTGCCATTCGTGGCTGCTATCAATTATCCCCATGCAGCGTTCGAGCCGGGAGCGCGCCCCACAGGAGGCGCGTGACCGAGCACGCTGCCACGGCTGATCGACCCCGCTCCCACGGGGTCGGAATGCCTTTTCCGCCCGGTGTCGCTGTCGTTGGTCGTCTGAGACGATGACAGCCTTAGCTTTAAGAAAAAAAAAAAAAAAAAAACACACCTTCCCTGTGAGCTGCTATTTTGGATGGACGAGGCGCGGTCCATCGCCGCGACCGACAGCATTTCCATGATCGAATCCCGCGTCACGGGTTTCACCACCTGCGGCGGAGGGACGCCGTTGTAGTCCCCATGGGCAGAACAACTCGGCCTGCAGCCTGCCACTTCTGGGGCACACCTGATGAATCGTTTATTTTGTGTAACATTCATAAATATATCAATAACATAAATACCAAACCAAAAATGTGTATAGTATTAACAGCTTGAATAAACAATTCTCACCGTTGCGAGACTGAGTTCGCATCGTAATGGTATATGGTTCTCTTGGATGTACACAGGTGGTAAATGCTTTTAGACGAGGAAAACAAAAACTGTACACGAAATCTGTATTCCTACATATATGAACAGGACAAAATGCACAATGTTTAAATATTTGCCACGTTGTTCAAATAATTCTAAACTTATTATGGTTAACAATACCGTTTAATAGTTACACCACATTCAGTTGCTGTGGTAGACTGTATTTGTTGATAGAATTAAAACTGTATAATCTTCGCCTGTTGTTTATTTTTAATTGTTCTGGGTGGAATGCTAAAAATTTTTTTTTTCTTAAAGCTAAGGCTGTCATCGTCTCAGACGACTAACGACAGCGACACCAGGCGGAAAAGGCATTCCGACCCCGTGGGAGCGGGGTCGATCAGCCGTGGCAGCGTGCTCGGGGCGCGTCTCCTGTGAGGCGCGCTCCCGGCTCGAACGCTGCATGGGGACAGTTGATAGCGGCCACGAATGGCAAGAATACTATTAATTTGGGGACTATCGACTTCACCGGTGAAGCCGATCCTATTCTAATCTACTACCGTTTCGGAGTGCTTATAGCTGGGAGAGAAGAAACGGCGAAAGAAACTCCCCCGCAACACATCTATTCTACGTGTATTTATGTACTTTAGTCTAATTCCATTGGCTAAAAAACACGTGTTCTGATTGGTCGGTGGTCGGGGCGCGCGGCGCGTTCGTTTTTGGGGCGCTTGAAGATGTCGGTCTTGGTTCTGATGTCTGCTACTCGGATGCCGCCGTCTGGTCCCTTACAGACTCGTTCTACTTTTCCCATGGGCCATATGTTTCTTGACAAGGTGTTGTTTGCTAAGCACTAATGTTGTACTGTACTCGCTAGATTAACGCCGCCTTAGGTCATTGGTCACTTGTTCTCTCCCTGCGTGTCCAGCAGCACAGTGTTCTCGCATCACAATAAGTCATGTGATGTGGTGGTGGACATCCAGTATGGGATCCAGGAAACAAAGAGACCCTTGTTTCTAGACGAGATGCACCTCTTGGTCTATGCGCCCCTAACCCGTAGGACTTCGTCTTCTAGTACTGGGTCAAGCTTGAATAGTCGACTCGCCTTAGTCAGTGGGCGAGACGACTTCAGTCATGTAGTTGTTCGGTGAAGCTCTCTTGCTGAGCGTGTCGTATGAGCGCGCGTTCTGCCTTCTTGTGTTCGTGTGTGTTCGTGATCCAGACGCGACATTCTGCGTCTACAGATGTTCATGAAAGCGAGCACGCATGCAGGAGCTCTCACCAATGTTTCATATTCTGAGAAGCGAGTGTGACCACTCGTGCGCTTTCTTCTCTATCACGTGTAGAAGTATCTCTTCCTCTTCTGTGTTGGCTGTCTTCCCGGAAGAACATTGCTCCTCGGGTAGGTGGAGAAATTGGGCCCTCGGGTTAAACAGGTATACTCGGGTTATACAGGTATCCATGGCGGTTAATATTCTTCAGCACGCAGACCACTTTCTATAGCCGCATGGCGACGTCTCCTGGTTGAAGTCGGGCAGCAGCATCTTCGTTTATTATCCATGCGGGAGCGGAGAAAGAATACTGACCTCCGCGGCCTGTCGTAAAAGGCGACTAAACAACCCACCTTAGCTATGTGGTAAGGCCCCAAACCCGTCTGGATGGCGACCACCTTTGGTCTTAAGTATGCCGCCATAATAACTTTGTGTTATGTTTCGGCATCAGTGACCAAAGTTCCTGTACCCTAATGGGACAGCAGCGTGTTTGCGATGCCATTGGCGTTGCAAACACCCATAGGAGATGGTAACTGCTGAATTCTAAGTGGGCCGTCAGCCTGTCTGCTGTCCTGCAGTAATAAAAAACAAATCTCCAATGCGAATTGGTCGACACTACGGTCACCAACTCGCATGCTAAGCATGGTGACTACCGGCATTTACCCCTATGGAAGTGAGAAGTGAACAAAAGAAAACGGCCCTCAGTTCCTGACGGCCCCCCTATTTCCAGCAGCAGGGGGTGCGAGGAATCTCCGGGCCGGAAGCTGTCATTCTAACATCTACTTTGCTATGTACAACGGAACAGACAGGTATTCGCTGAAGGTATTGCAGGTGTATGCGGCGACCTACAAACACTCTGATGAGGAGTTTGAGGTTATATATAAGGATACTTCAAGAGCCATAAATAGCACCAGCGGTGCTCACTAAAGCGTTGTTATAAGGGACTTTAACGCTAAACTAAGGGTACAAGAATGTGATGAGTGAAGGTGGAGGATAGTGTTGTGGATGTCAATGATGATAATAAATATATCGATAACACAGCTGGTTCAATGGCTATATAAGTAATTATGTGGTGGTGATAGCCATGGGTTTGGCCCGGATGGAAGATGAAATATTTGTGAGAATTGAAAATAGTTTGTTCTGGTCATTATTCATATGGTCGATTATTGTATGTTTGTACGAAGGGTTAAGATACACGTTTATCATCTGATACAGAGATATTTTTTTAAATTGTAGACCTCAATGATCTTAAATACACACTGAATAAATATTTTTCTAAATAATAAAGGTAATATACCTCTTTGCTCCAACAGCATGCAGCACATACAGGATCCGATCAGCGTTACTGTTGCTCATTTCCGTTGGAATCGTATGTCTTGCAGTGTAGCCCATGTTATTCAACACTTCTAAATCCGCACCAAAAACCACCAAAGCCTGCACAATGACAACATTGGACTGCTTGACAGCCAAATGGAGAGGCGTGTTGCCATCCTTGTCCCCGACAGAGTGCTCTGCGCCCCGAGACAGCAATGCAATGGTACACTCGAGTCGGCCGCGCAGCACGTGGATGTGGAGGGCGGTGCGGCCGTCGAAGTTCAACGCATTTATGTCGCAGTTCTTGTCTGCCAAGGCTTCGATCACTTCTTTGGACACGGCCCAGTGCAGGGGCGTGCCACCGTGTTTCATGTCTTGCTGGTGTAATTTGGGTCGGTTGTCGTGTAATATATCGCCGACGATTCCTGCAGTTGTTTATTTTTATAAATTATATAGATATTCAAAAGTTAACAAAACGCTTTTCTTAAATTAGATCATCAATCTATTTAGATAAGAAATGCATGTAAGTGATATACCAGTTGACTAGTACCCATAACACAAGCGTTCTCCTGCTTATTTTTAGATTAGATTTTAATGTGTCATTCTTTTTTTATTGCTAAAAAACAGCAAACAGGCTGACGGGCCATTTAACAGTAAATAGTTACCGTCGCCTATGGATGTTTGCGACGCTAGAGGTACCGCGAACACGCTGCTGTCCCATAGGGGTACAGGAACCAAGGTCACTAATGCCTGACCACAGCACAAGGTTATCATGGCGGCATACTGCATGGCAAGAACCAAGCGTTGTTGTCATCCAGACGGGCTTGATTGGAGCCCTACCACGTATCTGGGGTGGGTTGTTTTATCGCCTGTTAAGACAGGTCGACCCCAGCAGCAGATGTTAGTATTCATACGCCCCTTCACTTGTCACATTTATTCAGAATGTAAAAAATAAGTAAAAGAGACTACAATGCTATAATACAGGGATGTTATGGATATGATATTTCGGATCTGGATACGGATATGGATATAGGAATAAAATTATATCGGTTTCGGATAAGGTTACGGATATGCAATTATTTCGGATTATCCGTTAGTTTCGGATAGTTTCGGTTACGGATATTAGATTGAAGTAAAATATAAACACAAAATGACACAAATATATCGAAACATGTCGTTTTATTTAGACTCCGCCCTTATACGAAACTATTCGAAACTTGTGAAACGGTTACGGAGCTCCATAACATCTCTGCTATAATAGGTGTTGTTGGATCCTTGCCTAGATGTGTTACGTATGTACGCCAATGAGCGACGGGGTGGCTGCGCCCACCCTTTTAATTATGTAATATTAAATTAGTAACTAGCCGACGTTTGAGTTATACTATATGCGCTCCGTTCGGGTCGCTTACGATAGGTGTTTTATCAAATTATGATTATCACGGTATCATGTATGAAGGAATAATGAAAATTTACGGATCGTAGCAAGTGGAAAGAAGTGGTCTCTGCCTACCCCTACGGGAAAGAGGCGTGATTATATGTATGTACGGTCAAGATTGGAAAACATGTACGGGCCGAGTCACACCGGAATGGAAGCGGCCGGCAGCATCACGGCGAGCACTTTCAGTGTGAAATAATTTTAAACTTTATCTACATACTTGAAAGATCATTATCGCTTAAAAAAGTCGCGACGCAGCTGCCGCCCGTCCGCGGTGAAGCGAACAGCCGCGCGCCACGTGCGTCTTGAGCTTTTCAAGTGATACTGATTTTTTAAGTATGTAAATAAAGTTTAAAATTATTTCATAGTGCTCGCCGCGACGCTGCCATTCCGGTGTGACTCGGCCCTAAGTGTAGATAAGAGCAATGGTTCAGAGCAAATAGTGTAAATGTAAATGAACAGACGGATAAAGCTGGTGTCAAAAGGAAGGCGGTGCTACTCAGTGTTTTCTCGGAAAGTAAATATTAGCTAGCAAATAATTTAACATTACCAGAGGATCTGACCATAATAAATTATGAAGAGATAACTTACATGTTGGATAGTCATTTCACGCCCAAAAGATGGGTATTTGCCGAAAGATATAAATTGTACGAAGCTACACAAGTAAGCGGTGCGTTACACATACAATGGGTCGCTTAGCTACGCGGTCTCGCTGCTCACTGCGCCTTCAGGAACATAAAAGACGCCTTATTGGACAAATTCGTGATGGGGATGCTAGCAGGTCCAGAGAAAAAAAAATTGTTTGCACAGAAGGTTAGAGAAGGCATTGGATCTGGCGGAAGGAGATCGGTGCGCACGCGCTGCAGTAACTGTGGGGTCCTCTTCAGTTGGCCAAGAGGGCATTTTTTAAATGTCTCGCGAGGGTCATTCGGCGAGTATGAAAGTGCCCGCGAACGGGAAGTGCTCTGTGGGCGGCTATACTATACAAATCACAAGGCCAAAGAGTGCCGGTTTTCTAATTACGGTGATACATAATTCATTTTTATAGAAAATAGGATCATTTACAAAATATCTGTCGGACGTGAAAAAATGTGCGCGATTGTACATAGTATGCAACGCCATCTAGAGTGACCCGATCGGACTTCTTCAGTGCTAGATACAGATTATATAAGCCATTTATTAGAAAAATAATTGATTTTTTTTATACTACACCAACATTATAAAAACAATTATAACCAGGAATGATGCTAGTAGATTGTTTGGCAGATGTCAGGTTGACGTCGGCGCCCGCCAGCATCATGGCCCGGACGCAGTCGGGCGCGTCCGCGAGGCACGCCATGTGCAGCGGCGTGTAGCCTTGCTTGTTGTATACGTTCAGTGATGCAGCCGTTTTACTCGCCAGTGCCTGATCACATTTCAAGTCACATTTGTATGCATCTACAAACCAGTTATAAGCCTTCGTATATAGGTTTATATATAAATTATACTGATTACGACGAGGTCAGTGCAATGACATACGAAATAACTCATATTCAATAAGTATTAATATTGAATTCTTTAGGTACCTCTATCAAAGAGAATTACTATTTTGGAGGTTCCGGGGTTCCTAACCTCCAACAGGTTTGTTATTGAGTCTTCAGACAGTTTTCTTCTTCGGAGGTCTTCTTTTTTTTAATGCTGTGGGACAGCCCACTTAGAATTTAGTACTTACTGTCGCCTATGGGTGTTTGCAACGCCAATGGCATTGTGAACACGCTGCTGCCCTATAAGAGTACAGGAACTTGGGTTACTAATGCCGGAACACAACACAAGGTTATTATGGCGGCATACTTAAGACCAAAGGTGGTCGCCATCCAGACGGGCTTTGAGGCCCTACCACGTAGCTAAGATGGGTTGTTTTGTTGCCTTTTAGGACAGGCCGACCCCGGCCGCAGAGGTTAGTATCCTTTCTCCGCCCCTGCACAGATATATCTCTGCTGGTATAGTCCTCTCCTTCGAGGGAGTGAGCAGTATACCAGTCAAGCTTCTTCAGGGCGGATTGACTATGTAGACCTCTACATTAAGACGTCCTCGCGATGTTTTCCTTTACCATACGCACGTGGCAATTATCTTATAATATGAATGAATGAATGAATGAAAACACTTTATTGTTCACCAAATTAAAATTATGTTCTTAAAAACTAGGTACAATAATTGTTGAACAAAGGGCGGCCTTATCGCTTAAAGCGATCTCTTCCAGGCAACCCCTAAACTAGGGAAAATATTGAAAAAAAAGACAGTGGCGGTGAAGACAATAAATAATAAGAAAGATTTAGAGCATAAATATACTTTATATAAAAGCATAAAATACAGAAAAAAATACAGAAAAAATAGCAGTGTTAAATCTGAGAGGACCAATAATAATTGTTAACCTTGATTTTGAAGGAGGATACTGATTTAGCTTGTCTGATGTTGAGTGGCAGTGAGTTTCATAAACGCACAGCCTGTACCGTGAAGGAGTTATCAACGAAGGAAGAAGTGTGTACAGGTGTCATTTATAGCAAAAGAAAGAAAGAAAAAGATGCGATACCACGTGGCTACCACGTATTTATTTGTATATATTGTAAGCATGTACAAATTGCAACATTCGTGGATTAGTTAGATAATGGTTTTGGCTATCTCATTATACGAGTTTCCCTTCTGAACCCGCTGCCATATACATTTGCTTAGACATTGTATATAATATTGAAATGTCTAGCCATGGCGCCTCCATCGGACTCCAGCAAGAGGGGTAGAACCAAAAAGGATGGTTTGATCGTGAAGGGTGAAATGCGTGTCAATGAACTCATGATACCGAAGACCATGCGAAGTTTCTTATCCTTGCAGAAAAATGCTAGCCTATGCGGCCAGTGAAACAAAAAATTCTAGCTAGGATAGGTAGAGTTCCAAGCCCGACTGGATGCCAACCACTTGTATTGTGTTCCGGCATAAGCGACCCAGGTGCGAGTTCGTCTACGCGGACGGCAATGTGTATGCCCCTGGCGTTGCAAACATTCATAGGTGACGGTAACTGCTTATAGGTAGCCTATGCGGCCTATTGTTGCTCACTGCCGCGTAATGAAACACAGTGTTTCCCTCGGCGTCAGTCGTGTCTAAAGAGCAGTTCAATGAGATCAAGCTTTGCACGACGTGGATACTTCCTGTTTTTATTGCGATCTGTAAGTTTTTAATATAACAAAATGGGCCATCAATCTGCTGTCCTACAGCAATAAAAAAAATAGTTGAGAAAAAACTCTGAAAGCAGACCCCGAGCACCGAAGCGGTCGTTTGGGTTTCGTCGTTGGGGTCTCCTTTCTAACACATCTGCAATCTCTCTTCCTCTTCCAGTCATTGTACCTATATTCCAACTTGCAAGTCTCATTTTTATTTCACGGACTCGCATTATCCTTTCTCTTGAGTACATATTGTACTAATAGTTTAGGTTTGCTTTTTACAACCGGCACTATATTCTCGAAACTAATTACTTGCGACGTAAATATGCACAAGGGACTTTGCACTTACATTAATAATTTCCTTGTTGCTCACTGCCGCGTAATGAAACACAGTGTTTCCCTCGGCGTCAGTCGTGTCTAAAGAGCAGTTCAATGAGATCAAGCTTTGCACGACGTGGAAACTTCCTGTTTTTATTGCGATCTGTAAGTTTTTAATATAACAATTTCATACGTTTTTGTGCGTGTGATTATTTTGATGTTTTTAGTGGGTAGTCGGAGATCAAAAAATGTTCTCACCGTCACAGTGTGACGATATTAAGTTGATATAACTGTTCTTATACTTAAGCGATACTATAAAATTAAAGGAAAAAGTCTTTTATTGTTGAACATACTTCTTAGTAGGCATAAATATTTCAGAATATCCTCTCTGTTGGCTCACATAATCGTTAAAATTAAATTATTAATTAAAGATTGAATATTAATCGGCTAACAGCTCATGTTTCATGAACGAGTGCTTGTTGATGAAGACACAGTGTAAGAGCTAGGGCGCACTGAAGCGGCCACGGCCCAGCCACGGCCCAGCCACGACCACAGCCACGATCGGTCGGGTCGTCAGCGCTACGGTTTTTAACGCGGCCAGCTGTCCGGCCGGCTGTCACACGGGTCGCATTGTTGCCGTGGCGGCAGTGTGACCGTTTTTAGTATATTCAGTACCAAATTGGTATAATTTGGGCTCCGTGAAACTAATTTAGTTTTTTTTTGGTATCCTTTCATTTTCTGGTATTTTTTGGTACATTTTTAAACTTTCAACATTTTTAAACACATTATTGATATATTTTTTGGTTGAGCGGGCAACAATAATTTCTATTCGTTCGTATTTCGTCTCATAATTTTATCTTTGTCTGATGTTTACCGCAACTGTATCATTTTGTCTCTTTCGAACGGTTAATAGTAACCAAACCGCGAATCGTGCTTTAGCCACATATCTACGTTACATGCTTTACGTCGCGGGGAATTACTGAAACTTAAAAAATGATTACTATTAAGTATAACAGGGACCACGGATTTTTTTGTTCTTTATTTATACAGACATATTAAAATAATAATAAATATTTACAATAAGTTTTATTCCAAATAGTCAGTATTCGACGGATTATTTTTTGATTATGACACAACCTGTATTTCCTTCACTTAGATCTTGCTTAACATGCAACAGGCACGCAATATGTTTAGCTATAAACCTGTTTCTGTATTTAGTTTTTATATGATTAACTTTTGAAAAAATTCTTTCACATTCAGCGTTTAAAATGGGTATGCATATTAGACATTTTACAAAATTAGTCAAATTTTTGTACTTAGGAACATTTTTACTGTTAACAATACAACTTAATTTGCTCCAAAACTGTTCAACATTTACAGCATTAGCACTACTACTAGAACCACACATCAGATTTTGTACTCCTGAATCATACTTAATTTGACGATATTCCTTGTCAATTAATTGTGTTCCTGTATCATTTGTAGTAATTTTCGGAAACCTGTTCATAACGCTGATAAGAGATGTAAAATTTTCATAAGCCGCTACTTGTGGGTCTATGAAACGTAATTCGGAAAATATTTTTTCATTAATGGGAAATCGACAATTAAGTTGAGTACATAACAAACTATTCAAAAAACTTTGTTCCCACTCAGATGTATATTTCTGATCGTATTTGCGATTCATTATCTTCACTACACACGCACGATAACACAGAGAGATATAATGAACGTGTGTAATTGATAAAATTAAAAAAGTAACTGATAATAAGTGTTTTAATTAAATTTTTCCTCTTCTACTTTTTATTTTTATTTTAGTAAATTTTTAGTATAATTCAGCATGTGTTTTGGTATTATCTGGTACCGGCACCTTGTAGTTTTAGTAGATCACCATTTTTTAAAACGGTCACACTGCGTGGCGGCTCCAGCAGTTGATGAGCTGACATTAATGGAGATGGACGTCGAGGAAATGGCAGTCATTGATTATTTATATTTTACCCAACAGAAACGGAAAAAAACATTGAGTACATCCTATTTTAAAAACACACGGTAATGGCATGTTTTTCACTTTTTATTGTGATCTTCGTCAACACGAAGAAAAGATTTGTAGATGAATCCCACAAGGCGGGTCTACTTTTAACCTCTACTATAAATTTCTCATTATCAAACTCCATCACGAAACACTATACCTACCACTCTCGACGGGCGCCGGTCGGATTCTGGCCGCACTTGACAAATGTAAGTGCGCGAAGTACCTACAAATACGTTAATATACGGGCCGCAACCGTCACGACCTGTATGCATAAAGTACTGGTCGCACCGACCAGCAAGCCGCAGCGGCCCCGTGCGCGTCATAACCTACGTTTCTATATAAAATTCATGATTTTCTGGGCCGCATCCGGCCAGCCGGGTCGTAGCCGGGCCGTGGCCGCTCCAGTGCGCACGCTCTAATAGCGGGAAGGCAGTATGGGAACTTGTGCAGAAGGATGGGGCGATGATTTTGCAAATCTAGGGCTTGGTTGAAGTCTAAGTCATATTAAATGTGTATATGTGGTTAACAAGTCTTGACGTTAGCTAATGTATTCATTATCTATTTAGTCTTCCTAAATAAAGTACCATATCTACACACAAGTAAAGGGAATTTACTGTGGAGCGTAAAACAATGTTTAACATTTTTTTTTATGACGAGTGGAATAATATTCGAAGAACAGTTAAGGGATTGTATTGGGCTAAGAATATAAGGAATGAGGTCAGAATAGTGGGGACTCTAATTCGGGATGCCGCGAAGAGCGGATCAGGGAAATCACGATTAAACAGCGGGAGACTAACTCCAGGCTTCGCGTCGAGTGTTGTTTGTATTTATATGGAGGATTGATTAAGGATCCAGTCGAGTCAGTGTTGTATTAGGTTAGCTATTGCGCGAGTAAGTCCAGATGATTCAATTACGATTTTGTGTAATTCCAAAATAGGGTTCAGTTTAGTCAGTGAGGCTCAGTCCAAAACGGAGCTTTTGGACTGCCAAGTAGGCCGATTAGATATGGATTTCCGATTCATTTGTTCCACTTTATACAAAATATTCGATTAGGAGTTAATACTGCTATAAATGTAGGTGATATATCTCCTATCTTTTAATTACAAATAATGAAATTTCAACATTTCATTCCATTCAACAAGTGTAAGTCCAAATAATATATCCCGTTTAACTATTTTTATGTTCTTTATATATTTATATTATACTCAATATAATTATAAGTCATTACACATCACACAATCACTTACATAGACACAGAATACCTATTTGTTTCGAAACTAATTTAGTTTTAAGATATTAATTTAAAACATAATGAAAACCAACTGACCTAATTTGCATGAGGTATACGCTTTCTGATTGGCTTCTAATATATTGATACATGAGAACCCGGTCTTAGGCGTTGAGTAAATGATAATATTAGTAGTCGTAAACGGTGACGTGCGTGCCTATGGGCTCACTATCAGGGATGTCTAAGATTGTGCGAAATGGAGAAGAAAAGACGGAAAGTGGACCCTGGGCACTAAAGCAAAGGTTAGATTGTATCCGGGATTTAGCGATGAGATTGTGATGTTATTTCATGGGATTTAAGATTCTTGTAAAGGTCCTTGAAAACTTCTAGTTGAATCAGAATTAAGGAGTTGTTGGCTACCAAGCTGATGTCCGAATAGTATATCTTGTTTATCACTTAATAGTGCAATAATTCTTGTCTGGAATGTAACCAGGAGGTGTAGACTACGAGACTGAGACGTTCCAAACCAAACGTTGACTACCCACTCTTCGTCTTAGTGTCAGAGTGTGAGCGTTTTATAAGTCTTTACAAAATTATAAAACTAAAGAAGACAGAAATTAAACAAGGGAGTTAATCAAAGATGCACTGTATTGTCAACAATTAAAAATAGCAAAATAATAGAAAGTATGGAAATTGATAGAAAGTATATCACAATGACACAATACGATCTACGTTCTACGATAAAACTAATAGCGTTTGCCGTGCTCGCCCACGGCGCGGCAGCCCTAGTCCCATTGTCACAGGAGTCAGGCGAGGTTCCTGCGTGTTTATATGCGACGTCGCCCTATCCGTGACAAATCCTTTTCTTGTTCGTACCATTTTTTTTTGGATTGGTTTTGATTTTTATGGGAGCGATTGCCATCCGACCTCCCAAAGGGGAAACCTACAGGTATCCTTCCCTCGCCGCATGCAAGCTAGCAGAAGGAGTAGCCCATCAGTCGCCTTTTACGACTCCCTTGGGATGATTTGGGGTGGCCCTATTCTTTTATCGGCCGGGACCACACGGCCTTGAAGCATAAATATGATCTTTAGAACCTTATTCTTCACATGCTCGATACATTGCTTTAACTCACTGTGATGTTTTAAATGTCATCCTAATAATTCTGTTCCTCTCCTATCTCCGTAAAACTTTAATGCACTTTAAAGCACGTTTTACCCTAGTCTATACAAATAAATAAAATTGGAGTGTCTGTTTGTAATATTAAAATAACCGCTTTTTACTAAGTGCATTCGGACCTAAACATGGTACATATACCAAAACAACATTTTTTACAATTTTTGTCTGTCTGTTTGTTCCGGCTAATGTCTAAAATGGCTGCACCGATTTTGACGTGACTTTCACTGGCAGATAGCTGATGTAACAAGGAGTAACTTAGGCTATTCTTATTTTAGAAAAAAAATGATTTTGTTAAAAATGATACGTTTCGGAATTTAATGTTAAATTTAGATTAGATACATAACTAATTTCCTCATTTAGTTTTGTACAGTTTTTTTAATCACAGTATACGGTTACATGATTCGATCAACTTTAAAGCAAACTTAAAATAGCAGAAAATTTTAATAATTTTTTTATTGATCAAATAACTATTTGATCAATAAAAAAATTATTAAAATTTTCTGCTATTTCTAATGGATCAGTGATAAGTTTGCCATTGGCTGTAATTTCATCAATATTGTTTTTTGGACAGTTATGTTTTACTTTCCCCTAACTGTGTGTACAATTGCTGTAAAGAGCGATAATACTCGTAAAGTAGAAACAAGCAGCTTACCATTACTGGTGTAGCTCCAGTTGTAGGGTCAACATCGTCAATATGCTTCTGTATATCTGGGTTATTAAATAACTCGTACAGTCCAAAATGCGCCACCACGTGGGCTATCGTCCATGATTGGTGCTCCGACAGCGTGTCACATAGTTTCTGTAGAACTGTTACGGTACACTGAAAATGCAAAAACGATTAAGGGAATTACCCATTTTTGTAACCGACGGAGATGAATAAGCCGCGGTGGATACGTGAACCAACAGAGGACTGCGATAGGAATCCCGCATTTTCGCGGTAATAATTTTGTAAATGCTGTTGTATCCGTCTGTATTGCGGAGTTTAGCGGTTAAGAGGAACGGGGGGCAACTAACCAAGCCCCATACCACCAAAGTGACCTACCTATAAATCGTCTACTGCACAAAATCAAACCACGTGGTCTGTCAAGTCTCATCTTTAGTGGAACGTATTATACCTAAACGTATTATTTGTGGGAATCCCCGAAAATGGGTTTTGTTTTCAAGCATAGACAATGTGTGTATTATTAACACATTATATTAATATTTATATAGTAAATTGTTTTACAACCGGTCCCACACTAGAAAGGAAGAAGCGCATCCAACCTTACGACTTCCAAGGTGTGGATCGTGCCTGGTGCAGCTTGCAGGTAAATTCACTTCCAACGGCCAATAATTAAATTAAAAAAACACTAAGGTAAACGTGGTGAATTAAATTGTGGTTCAAATTGATTGTGCGTGGTCCAACGTTATCGATTAAAATATGGCGTCCTCCTCATCTAAAATAATGGAGTCGACCATCTCCTTGTCCAAATTTAAGGGCAGTCGAAAAATTTGGCATTGCAATTGGTTTTATCTATCTGCTCTAGGCAAGGATCAAAAATTATGTACAAGTATATCTAATTTGAAAGATTCATAAAACAAAGACCAATTCCTGATTTTCCATTAAATGATGATAAATCAAGCGACAATAATTTTAATTTAGGTTTTTCCTTAGATAACAATGAATTTTATATTTTTATTCTTTTAAATCTTACCGCTTTACAATATATTTTTCAAATTATAGAAAAGCGATATGTTATATTGCAATGATATAGTAGGAATTAAAATCGGGATCGATTTAGATATTTTTTTTTTTGGATAAATAGCTCACCCAGTAAATCAGTATAATCCGATCTTAGTTGTTGGATATTGTTGCGAACTTTTAAGAAATTATTTATTAATTCTTATGAAAGCGTCATATATATATTTTTGCAAACAATTAAAAAAGGCTTGGACAAGTGCTTCGAAGATTCGGACCGTTGGGGAGAATTTCATTTCAGAATTTTTACTTTTTGTAAACATTAAATATATTAGCTATATAATAACAAATATACTCGTAATATAACGGCTTCTTCCACCCACCCTTTCGTAATACCCTTTCGTTCCTCCCCTTTGTGGCCCAGCATTCCGATCCATACAATACGACAGGCCTTACGGATTTATAAATTTTACCTTTGACTTTAAGTGGTACTCTTGGGTCACAAATTGTTCCTGAGACCTGTCGTCATTTCATCCATCCTGCATTCACTCTGTTTTTTACATCTCGGCCTATTTCACCGTCGTTCTGGATTAATGACCCGAGGTACCGGAAGTTGGAGCAAGTTGGATATTCCACCAAAATCGCAAAATAGATGTTCAGTTTTAGTTCTACTTATCTTTAACCCAACAACCTCTAATCTCTCCTGCCATTTAGCCAATCTGCTCTGGATCTCGTGAGCATTTTCTCCAACCAGTTTGTACTGGATGACACTGTTGTCATCGGCAAACAGCATACACCAAGGTACCGTCTCCTGTATTCCTGATGTTACTGCATCTTAATAGATTGGTAATCCAGGAGAAACAGATAACGGCTAAGAGACGATCCTAGGTGTAAACCTACCGCAACACTGAACGTATCTGTGACGGCAGAATGGGACCAGACGTATGTACTTGCCTTATCGTACATAACACGAATAAGATTCATATACTTCACAGGCACTCCTGGCCCACCACAAAACTTTTCTAGGAACCCGGTCATATGCCTTTTCGAGGTCAAAAAATACCAGGTGCAGGTTCTTATGTGCACTTTTTTTATAGCTAGAGTTCAGCAGACAGGCAGACGGCCCATCCTGGCAGGTGGTCACCGTCACTTATGGACGACTTGTGACGCCAGTGATTGACGTGACAAAATCACGATGATTTTTCACCGTGATTTTTTTGGAACTGGAACGACAGTCACGGTGATACCAAAATAACGCTTTTCCCCACCTCTATTGGGGGGACGGCGGTGTCAAGATCGCGGCTGCGCTCCGCACCACCGGTATGATATTCGACCCATTTAGAGCGAGTGTGAAGGAAAGTATGGATACTGTGGTAAGCAGAATGCGGGAGCGGGAAGACCGATGCATGCTCAAACGACCGGCGCATACAGTATTTAACACATTGAACGCAATTTCTGTCAGTGGTTACCGACATTGGTATTTTTTATGTCATTATGAATTTATAAAGAGAATGTTGGAAATGAAATTGAAAACTACCAACCTTATAAAAATACACTAACGACCGCCAAATCAGCACATAGCACCTACTCGTTAAAATTCTCGACAACTAATTATTAATGTGTCAAGGTATACAAAACAAGGTTATAGGTACTCACTTCTCTTGTGACTTTGATAAAAATTGGTATGTTCTCCTTAAAAATAATAAATTTCTCTTCAGCACTTTCTAAACTACTTGATCGGCATAAACTGCAAATTGAACAAATTATTTAATTTAATATAACATTCATAATTTTTGTTTATTACCTTTGCTTTTTTGTGTTTATTGTGTTTATAATTTACTTCTTATTAGACAAGTGGCTGTTAGTTTCCTTAATCTTTTGTACAAAGGATTAAGGATTAAATGATTACGTCATAAAATATTATGTTTGATTATTAGAAAATAATAGTACCATATTCATTTACTTGCAATTATAATTTTATTATATCAATTGTTTTACTAATTTAAACTACATATATTGACTATTTTTTCATAATATTTTGAACAGATAATTTTTGTTATGATAAATGATATCCATTTATAATATAATAACTACAACTATAGTACAAATTTATCAAAAAGAAATGTACTTGCCTATACATTGTGTGTAAGCTCTCTGTAAAGGGCTTGTGTAAAATTATTTCATAGTATTTGTCTTTATTTTTTGGGTCCGATGGTATTTTAGGTCCATATAGTATCATAGAATCCTTCCTGTAATGCATAGGTCTTGATATATACTTATCAGACCTAACTTCTAGGACTTTTGTAGGCGATTCCTCGGTGCCTAAGAGGCCACGGAAAACTGTAATACATAAGCAGTGTTCAATTTTATTGAAATATTATTTATTGTATTTAGAAATAAAAATATTAAGATTTTATAAAGTTTTATTTATTAAAATTTATACTTACAAGAATTCAACATTTTCAAGGCTGACGTGTGTTACGTAAATATTATAGTAGTTAAAAATCTCTACAGTATAGAAGAGAAAAATCTATTTCATTCAAATAAATAAACATGTTTTCACCAGGACATCAACCATTCGAATAAAATCAATAACGAACAGGGTGACCAGATTCACAAAAAACCGAAGCACCTTAAGAAAATACTGAAATATACCAATAAAAATACTGATTTTCAAAACATGTTCTATTCATTCATTATTACAATAAACGTTATAATTGTATTTTGACATTGTAATTAAAATTAACACAACTCCCTTCATCTTTACACCAGGGGTTCCCAATCTTTTTCAGCCTACGGCGCACTTTCAGGATAAGTATATTGTCACGGCGCCCACTACCCTGCCTAGCTATTTGAAATAAATACAATTAAAAGAATTAGGTACCTACAATACTAGTTATTATAGGTTGATAGGCACTAAAACTAAAACATCCATAGTGAGAAACTGAGTTATTTATTATACTCGTATTTATAAAAATTCCGAATTGAAACAAAGAATTGGAAATTTCAGAATTGAAAAAAACATATGAAAAACAAAAATAAAATACAATAGATTCTCAATAGCAGACAAATCAATGTGACGGGTGATCCTGGTGTTCTCCGCACAGTTTTTCGAAGCGGAGAATGAGGTTTGAGAGAGAGACTGCCACTCTCATTTTTTGCTCCACATTAATTCTTGAGCGATATTTGTTCTTGATTGCGGGTACTGCTGAAAATGCAGCTTCACACAAATATGACGTTGCAAAGGGGGTGAAAATTTTTTTTACTGTAGGACAGGCTCACGGCCCGCTTAGAATTTAGCAGTTACCGTCGCCTATGGGTGTTTGCAACGCCAGTGGCATCGCGAACACGATGCTGTCCCATAAGGGTTAAAGCTTTTGAAGTTAAATTTGGATATTCATTTTGAATCGATAGCCAAAACTCCACCAAATCGGATTTGATAAATCTAGTTTTAAGGCTGCTGTCCTAAGAGGTTTCAATTACGCCGCGGCGCACACTTTGGGAACCCCGGCTTTATTCAAATAAAGAAACAAGATATATTACAATTATAATATAATAATAATAAATATTCTTGAATAGTTGTTATTTGAGAAAAGAATCCTCTAAAAGTATTTGTTAATTGTTTACGTGCGGCCATGACAAGTGACAACTAGCACACTGACGTTGTCTTTCACCTGCAGCGGCGCGACTCGCGCGCACATAGAACACGTTCGCCGCGTCGTCGCATCGTGTCGCTTTCGATTCGCGGGTCATCGCGTCGGGACGCATCGCAGATCGCAATTCGCTTCGCGTTGAAACATCTACGTAGGACAAGGCTTTAAGAATCTACGATGCAAGCGGTCAAAATATTGTTGCTGTATGGATACCCGCAAATAATTAACCTTTTCGGATAATGATAGAAGACTGACTCGCGGCGCCCCTTGCTACTTCCTACGCCCCAGGGCGCCGCGGCGCACACTTTGGGTACCCCGGTTATACGTAATAGCGGATGCTTTGGTTCTCTTGCAGGAAAACTCTTTCGTAATTTCGGAGTCAGGAAAACATTTCACTAGAATAAGATGGTCCATAACTCTAAAAGGGATGTTGTGTTCTGAAAGAAAACTGCACAAACGCAGCTCCGCTTTCATGACTTCGTCTTTCAATGGCGCCTTTTTGAAAAATGTATCAACCTGGATACAAATAAATGCATATTATACAATCATGACCATCCACTAAATAAAATATCTCCGAACTTCTTGACTTTAGGTATATACGATAATTCTAATTAATAACAAGTTATGCTTAGCTTTGACTCTCCTTTATATTTTTTCAAGTTCGATTTATGTTTTTTTGTATTTTTATTGTTGTTTTATAGGTGCTAATCTCCTTTGGAGTTTCGCACTGCCATCATCATTCATCATCTTATCGATGAATCCCGGTTGCAGCCCAAAATCTCGCTTCGGCGGCCGAGGTCCGCTTTCCGACTTTTTCTTCTCCACTTCGCACATTCTTCGGCATCTCTGGTGGTCAGTCCATTGGCACGCATATCAATGTCATCAGACGCGTGAAATACAGATCCCAGGTATTTCACCTGTTACGTGGGTGTGGGATCTGTGAAGTTGCAGGCCAAGTACTCGATCTTCGCCACGTTGAGTTTCGCACTGCATGCTTTACAAAACACGGCGTACTCGTCATCTTTATAACGTGAAAGCCACGAAGGAAGCTCTGGAGTTTGTTCCCATTTATCCAAATAACTTTGCTGAAATTGCTAATTGTTTTCTGGATGGTTGCGTAACAGCTCACAGCGTGACAGCGTGAAGTAAACAAAAAAAAACGCGCTATATTTATGTGTCGACAAAAACTTACTACAAATTGCGAGATATTCGCAAATTATTGAAACAAAACCTTCAAAGATTAAGCCAAGTGCAGATTTTTTTTATTGTAACTGAATACATTAACTAAAATAAATAAAAACATTAACAAAAGTATATTTTTTAGCAGTTATGTAAATTAAAAACAGAGTTACTTTGCTGTGATTTCACTTTTATTAATATATACCACCAAAATACTTCCAACAAACTCCAATGCTTGCTTCCACTGCGAGCAGCACACAAAAAAGAAAAAGACAGAGCAGTGTTGCCAAACCAACGAAATTATATTACCACCATAATCAATACGTTCTGGCTACAATGCCCTTTTAGTATTGTGATTGCAACAACATACATTAATATATTTTAAAGTATTTCATAATTAATGTGGTATTTATTACGTAACTTGCGGTTTCTTATTAACATTATAGTTTTAAAGTTACAGCAATAGAAGTAGAGAGTACGTATAGAAAGTTCCTCACAATACTATACGCTTTAAAGCACTGTGTAATTATGAGTCGCGTTATAATTTATCTAATACTAATGTTTAAACTATGCGGAAACACGTCAATTATTTGTTAATCAGGAAATCATAGACGGTTTCTATTCACCCGGAAGTTGGGGTCAAAAGATATCAATGAGGGTGAATAAAAACAAAACGCTGGCTGCCGAAATCAATTTTTATTTTTAAGTAGCTAATTTGAAAAATACAATTTAGATAGGTATGCGTGAGAAAATGTGTTGTGTGGGTGTGAGTGTATATGTGTAATACACAAATATTTTTATGACCAAGCCATTAAAATTCTAAGAAGCTTGATATTATAACAATAAAACAATTTTAATATAATAAAAATATAAGAAAAATAAAAGAATGCTCCAAAATCTAACATAAACTGTTCTCATATAAAATGCTGTAAAAAACTACCTATGCTTGTTTGGTGAAAAATCTTGGCTTTATGTACACGGTTAAGATCAAGAATAACAATTACTCTTAAAATTAGGCACAACAATAATATAAATCACATTTAGAGTAAGTTTTGAACTATATAATCTAAATCCATCACAACTTTCAAAATATCAGCATCGCTCTTGTAACTGGGCCGTCTTGTCGTGTTTTTTGTTCAAGATGTTAAATACAGATTTATTTAAAATATTTTCTTTAATTCAGAATTGCTCACTTTTGTATTAAAAAGAATTTCACTCTTTTTCGATTTCTTTTTGTACTAGGCATGCCTTTTATGTTCTGTCGTTTCCATATTTCCCGACAATTTTAAATTTGGAACTGTTCTATAATCGAATGTGTTTAAATTTTGAATTTCAAAACAGTTGAAAGTATTGGGATTAATGCTATTGTTTAGTCACAGCGTCGATTGGAATCTGTCAGGTCACGTACGAAAATGAATCTTTCTAAGGAAAATGTTCGCGCAATAATTTTCTACAACTTTAGAAGAGGCCTGACACAGCTTCAGTGTTTTGAAGAGCTAACATCTGTGTTCAGTGATGAAGCCCCATGTCTGCGGACTGTCGAACGCTGGTATTTAGAATTCCAGCGTGGACATACTAGTGTTAGTGACAAATCTCGCGAAGGACGCCCAAAATCCGCCTTCGCTGAAGATAACATCATTGCTGTGAGACAACTAATTCTCGAAGATCGTCTTGTAACGTATCGAGAGATAGAGGCTCTTCTATTAGGCACCTCAGGGACAGACAACCATTCAGAAAATCTTGCATGAAGCGCTTCGCTTGGTGTGTGAAAGCTAGTTTGCCGTTGGATACCGCATCTGCTTTCCGACGATTTTTATAAAGCGTGTTTTTTAGTTTTTTTTTTAACTATAAAATAAAAGCGTGATAATATAATTTATTTGTTGTCAATATCCAATCGGTAAATATTTTTATTAATTTAACGCAATCTTCCGGCTATGTTATTATTAATTTAACGCCATTTTCTGGCAATGTTATTAATCATGCTCCAGATGGCGTTTCGGCAGAATTTTGATTTTATTGTTAAAAGTAAGTAAAAATTTATATGTATATTCATTTAATACTAACTTGCTTCTTGTGTTGTCATCAGGATCTCAGAACTCAATTTACCGACCATAATTATTTACTATTGCTACATTTAACCTGTCACTTTTATTAATTACGTAGACATTGGCAAAATCAATGCCAAATGCATTGGAGCCATAAAAACAAAGAAAGAAGAAGAAGAAGTAAGTAAAAATCGAGTCGTATTCCGAAAAATTCCATTGCATACAGGTCAAGTTAATATAAAACATATAAAAAAAGAATAAAAAAGAACAAAATCCACCGTCACGCGATTTTCCTAAGCGGTCACCCAAGTCATCCAAGTACTGACCGCGCCCAACGCTCCTTAACTTCGGTGATCGGGCGAGAACCGAAAATTAATTAATCCTGAGGATCCTGGTAAGGATAATGATACAAACAATACAGATTATTGTATTGTCATCGGCCCTCCTATATACCATATATCTACAAAGTTTGAACGAAATCTGGCCGTATAATATCCACATCAGAAATGTGATATTATTGAGTTCATAATATAGTGTAGACTATTAGTGATTAATTAATAAGTTAATGATTAATTAATAAATAAATATTTGTGGAAGTACTTGAATGAAACACATTTTTTTTTCGTATTTATTTATTGTACTGTCACATTTAATAAGCATGTATACAAATCAAATCTCTTGAACATAGCCTTCAATCTTTCGAACCTGGCTGTAAGGGAACATTAAGTATTACGTAATCCAATTTTTGACCATTTTTACCCAAAAGTCACAATTATGTGGCGTGAAGTACCGGAAAGTCGCTAAAATACTAAAAAGTCGCTAAAAATTGTTATTGCTTTGATCGCGTTAATATTATTTATTAATAACATAATAATAATAATAAATTCATTTGCAAAAATATACAGTAATCGACATACAAATTTTTTACCCTGGCTTCTGAGCTAGACAAAAGTCTGTGTTACAGAAGCCAGTGCATATTTCATATGTCTTGTTTTTAAAAGTCCGATACTTCTAGTTTTTCTTTTCTTTTCTTGTCCCAGTAAATTTTTACTACTATAAGCAATTTTGTGAAGGTAAAAAAATTTCAAGGGGTTATTTCATTTGCGTTTTTGAAAAAAAGTTTTTTTTTTCCTTGTAAACACGCTTTTATTAGTTTCACCTGTATGTTTATATCCTTTGAACTCGATTTTGACCCACTTTAAACGGTCAGATTTCATTTAAACGTTGAAGACGTATCAAGGACCGCTAGCAATACAATAATTCGATAAGATTATCTCATTATCCTGATTAGGACTGCCAAGATTTTAAAATGGTGACATATTAAAAACTACGCCTGATGAAATATTTCGTCGTAGTCGTAGAATAGTGACGGATCTGACATATATTAAACTTTACAGGACAGTCATTTTAAAAATACACAAACGTCAGTTTACTATTAGATTCTATCATATCAGTCACTTTACCGACTGCTTAATTAGATATCTAAAATACATGTAATTTTTTTTTAATGTAGCAATAATATTTAGACAATGTAGTATCCAAATATGGTAAAAATTGAATTTTGGATTTTTTTCAAATCCGACGTTATTCTACGATCACGACGATTTGTTTAACTGGGAGTAACATTGCTTTCAATAACTTTTTATAAAATTATTAAATTCAATATTGCTTTATCGTTAAATTTGTAAGTCAGAAATGGCAAGAATTGTGTAGACATCGCAGAAGAAACATTAGTGACAAAATGAACTAAAAAGTGACAATAATTCTTATTAGAGGACTAAAATAATGAACGAAAAATATTAGAGGAAAGTAACCAAATATGGAATAGTATCCCTAATATGGAATACCCCCATTTCTCTGAAATGCTAACTTACGCAGTAAACAGTAATTTATTTGTCTTTTTACTCTCTCTCTCTCTCTCTCTCTCTCTCTCTCTCTCTCTCTCTCTCTCTCTCTCTCTCTCTCTCTCTCTCTCTCTCTCCCATTCGCGCGTACATGTTGTAGTATATCAGTCGAGCGAGTCCTGACAGCCGCCGAAGAGGTTTACTTCGCATCGGTTGGTGTCATCGTGCTCTGTGTGGTTGATGCTCCGTTGACATAGCTAACGTCGAGATCCCATACACCCACCCTAGTCACCCGCCGACAGCCGCAGCGAATCTCAGATCACTGGTGGTGCGTGATCCCCACGGCACCCGCTGTGGGTGAGTTCCCCGAACCAGTGGCCCTCGTGTGCTTCACACAGTGCTTCCTGGGGAAGCGTCATGTGGTGAACCACACAAACCATTATCACTATTATCATCAACTCTAATCATGGCCGACCCACCAAGGCCGCCCCGAGACCCCCGTCTGGCCCGACGGTCAGCAGATGCCCCTTCCACGGTGCGGAGTCCAGCGATGCCTGGGCCTTCGAAGTCCGATGGAACTGTGCATCCATCGGCAGAAGTTCCGACGTACGCTGCAAAGGCAGCCCGCCGTAAGCGTTCCTCATCCGAGGACCGCACCCCAAAAAGGCCCAACATAGGGAGTACTCCACGCCTATCACCCGCGGACGACGGCGGTCAAGAAATTGCCTCCGCATATGATACCTCCTCCAGCGAGGACTCCGATGAGGAGTCAGCTGGCTCAGGCAGTTCGACCCCCACACCATCAAGGTCGACCTCCTATATTGACGTCCCTGGTGTGCCGGAGATGACATCTAGCCGCCCTGCTGCGGCCGTGTCAACCAGCGCCCCACCATCACCTCCTCAGCACGGGTCTAGGACCCCCCAGCCGGTGGCGACATCGACGCCCACCAAAACTGAGCGACAGCAGAGTTATCCACCCCTGGTTGTGGATAACCTGCCAAACTGGAGCGCTCACTTTAAGACGCTCCACACCCGCCTGGGCCACGCCCCCAACGGAAGACCCTTCAAAACCGGTGTGCGGTTCATTCCGAAATCCGCCGCCGAGTATAGGATCATACAGAAGTACCTGACAGAGGTATCAGCCCTGGATGAGAATATAAGGTGGTACTGTTACAGTGTCTGTGGATCGGGAGGCCTTGCGCGCGGAGATCCTCTAGGATCTCGGGGGTTTCGACCTCCTTAGGGAGTCCGCGGATGACTACGCGGAGTCGTTTTTCATCTTCTAGAGCATACGTATAGTAGCCTATACGGTGCTCCAGAAGGTAACGCGTGAGAGCGCGGTGGTCCTCAGGTGACTTCACGATCACCCTGATACCGTGGTGAATGTCTCGTGCTTCCACGAGATGGATAGAGTTACGCGGGAGGGCCGCATGAACATCCCTCCAGAGATGCTTATCTCTGATGATGAGGGGAGGAGGGGGGCGTACGCGACGCGGTAACGGGGCCGTCGGCTCCGCTTGACGCGGCTCCTTGCTGGCCGGCGCAGCATCGGAGCCTGAGGTTGACGAGGGGGCCTCGCGCCTCCTTTTGTTAGTGTGGACTCGGAAGCCCTCCGAGTCCACTTTTGGGTCGACCTCCATGTCCGAGGACGACTCGGACGAGTCCGTATCGCTCTCGGACACGGATGCCGACTTTGTGGCACGCGTTTTTTGGGCCTTGGGGTCCTTTTTTACCGGGGAAGCCGCGAACGGGCTCACTAGAGCCTCCAAAGATTGCGCCGTTCCGTTGAGGACGGAGCCGGCGGGGGGGTGCGACGCGGGGGATCTCGCCGATCCACACGGGGCGGATGCGGCGGGGGGACGCGGCGCGTTTGCTGCTGACGGTACAGCAGCAATTGAAGGTGGAGTCGGCGGCGCGGCGGCGTGCGCGTGAACGCGGGGCGCGGGCGCGGCGGGTGTTGGCGGCGCGGTGGCTTTTCGGAGCGCGGACGCGAGGGAAGGGGGGGCGCGGTTACGGCCGAGGTACGCGGCTCTCGCGGGGGCGCGGGTCGGGGCTGCGTTGCGTCGCAACGCTCCGCGATGTGCTGCTGGAGCACAAAAAGGGTTTGGGGGTCGCTTCCCTGGACGAATTTGATAATTTCGGCCAGGGAGTATGGCGACGGATGGTCCCTATTCTCGTCCATCCTCGGGTGGGACAGCCCGGGGATGTGCGCGAATGTGTTCAGAGTCCCTCTGCCGGGGTAGGCAGAGGGGTGTGTGCTAAGGTGAGCCCTAAGCTGTGTATATTCCTTCGCCGATCTTATTGTGCGAAGGCCCCTAGCTGCTTTGGGGGGAAATCAGCCCCAAAGAATGGAAAGAGGGATGGGTAGGTGGGAGATTGGGCGATATCTGGGCCCGACTAGGGGTCCCCCCAAGGACGGGTGGTCCAGACCCGTCCGAGTTTGCCTTTCCCTGAAGGGGAACGGCAGGCGCTCGGGGCACGCCTCAGCCAAGTGCGTTAGCACCGCTGGGTATCCCTTGGCTGACCACTCGCGTGGATTTACAAAGGGATCAAATCGCCCGTAAGGCGGATCGCAATCAATTGCGAATGTAAATTCGCAATTTGATTGTGTCCACCCGTTCGGCAATATAACGAAACAATTCGCAGCTGCGCTGAGTTAGCTGCTATTGTATTTAGACAATACAATAGGCTAGGCCCGGGCGCGGCAGCTGTCCGATGCGGCGGGTGCGGCGAGGTGCGGAGTGGGGGGCTCGGTAGCGTCTCGGGTGCGCAGGCGTGAACACGTCCGTGCGGGGCGGGCACTGGAGCTGACTCTCGATAAGTACTCATACAAATGGCGCGCAAATATTTCGCACTGCGTACATCACAAGCGTAAGAAATTAGAACTGTACGCCCCCCTCCCCCCACTACGCTACGCCACTGGTGTAAATAGATTTAGGAAGTTATAAATGAAGCAAGTCAAGAGAATCACTAGAGGTTTACTTCGCATCGGTTGGTGTCATCGTGCTCTGTGTGGTTGATGCTCCGTTGACATTGCTAACGTCGAGGTCCCATACACCCACCCTAGTCACCCGCCGACAGCCGCAGCGAATCTCAGACCACTGGTGGTGCGTGATCCCCACGGCACCCGCTGTGGGTGAGTTCCCCGAACCAGTGGCCCTCGTGTGCTTCACACTGTGCTTCCTAGGGAAGCGTCATGTGGTGAACCACTGTGACCACAATCACTAGTAACCACTAGAAACATGTCCGATCCACCAAGGCCGCCCCGAGACCCCCGTCTGGCCCGACGGTCAGCAGATGCCCCTACCATGGTGCCGAGTCCAGCGATGCCTGGGCCTTCGACGTCCGATGGAGCTGTGCATCCATCGGCAGAAGGGCCGACATATGCTGCAAAGGCAGCCCGTCGTAAGCGCTCCTCTTCAGAGGAACGCTCCACTAAGAAACCCAATAAGGGGAAAACCCCCCCTATGTTTGAACCCGCGGATGATGGCGGCCAAGATATCGCCCCCGTCTACTCATCCTCCTCCAGCGAGAACTCGGATGACGAGACAACAGGTTCGTCCACGCCTACGCCGTCGAGATCGACGTCGTACATAGACGTTCCGGGAGTTCAGGAGATGGCATCTGGCCGCCCAGCTGCGGCCATGTCTGGCGCCGCATCCCCGCCCCCACAGCCGGTGGCTACTTCAACACCCACCGTTCCAGAGAGACAGCAGAGTTATCCACCCTTGGTTGTGGACAACCTCCCAAATTGGATAGCCCATTTCAAGACCCTCCACAACCGTCTGGGCCACGCTCCCAACGGCCGTCCATTCAAAACCGGTGTGCGGTTCATCCCAAAATCCGCCACCGAGTACAGAGTTATCCAAAAGTACCTGATGGAGGTATCTGCAGCAGATGCCACAATTAAGTGGTACTGTTACAGTGTCCCGAATGAGGTGCCTACCAAAGTCGCGCTGAGGGGATTACCGGCGGACACCGATCCCCAAGAAATAAAGGATGCCCTTACCAAACTGGGGTTTGAAGTACTCCATGTTCGGCACATCCCTGGAGTAAGAGGCAAATCAGGCTGCCTCTTCCACATAACCATGACCCACCTTCCGGAAGAAGAACTGGCCCGGCTATATGCAACCAAGGAGTTGCTGTATATGCCGGGCATCACTATTGAGGGATGGAGAGGCGCCGGAGGAGTGCCACAGTGCCACCGCTGCCAGGCGTTTGGGCACGCCTCGGCGAACTGCCATCGCCCCATTAAATGCGTGAGGTGTGGTGAAAACCACCTCGCAAGGGAGTGCCCAAGACCCCTGGATCAACCCGCCACCTGTGCAAACTGTCAGAGAGCCCACACAGCAAATGATAAACGGTGCCCCGCTTACATCAAGGAGGCCAGGAAGCGGGGCATCAAGAGGCACCCACCACCACCCCCCTCCCGGGGCCAAGAACGCCCGCCACGCCCGACCCGCGCGGAACGCAGGAGAGCCCAGGCGCCCCGCGAAGAGGATTTTTCGCCGTTACGCCCGGTGCCGATACCGCTGCCGCGCAGAACTCAACAGTCCCGAGAACCACCCGCCGTGACAATACCGGGAGGAACACTGGCTCCTCCCGCAAACGAACCCGTTCCGAGAGGCGCCCCACTACCGCAGCGCCAGAAAGGCAAGCGAAGGCGGGGCAAATCTCGGGCCACGCCCCTTGAAACAGGCCAGCCAATGGCGCGACAGCAAGCCTCGGTCGCCGCTATTGGCCAGACCCAACGCCAATTACAGTCGGCAGCCGAGAAACCTGCGTTGGAGACGTCCTGCGCTCATTGCGGGCACGGAAACGTGCAAATCCCAGCCGCAATGCATCGCCAAGCAGATGAGATGCCTCAACCAGCCCCAGAAACTGAAACCAGGAGAAGCAGAAGTCGCCGCAACAAGGCACCTAGTGCCCCAAATGCAGAAATAGAAATCACTCTAAGGAATGCGATCAGGGAGGTAATGGGCCCCATTATGGCCTCCCTGATCGACCTATTCCAGACACTCGCCTCTGGGGGTAACACCCAAGAGATGGCGAGGCGTAGATTAACCACTCTCCGCACCATCTACAATGGATAACACAGCAGATGGTAATCTACGCCTCCTTTACTGGAACCCTGGGGGGATTGCTAATAAAATCCCCCAGTTACGTCTTCTCGCCCAGCAACAAGATATCCAGATTATCTTGCTGGGCGAGACCAAATTGCTACCCAACGAGCCTCTCAGGATGGCCAACTACACGACACACCGTCGGGACGAAGTGTCTCCGCGGGGACACGCCTACAGAGGCACGGCGGTCCTCGCAAGGCGAGACGTGGTCCACCAAGTCGTAGACGACCCGGAGTTTGAAGAGATCCGGTCAAAGGGAATCCTAGTGCAAGCGGCCGGACGGGAACTGAGGATCTATGCCGGATACCGGCCGCCCTCTGCGCGCTACAACCCACAGGATCTCCACAACATTCTCGGCGGGGACACCCCGGCGATTCTCGCGGCGGACCTCAACGCCAAGGATCCAGCGTGGGGCTCCAGAGTCACCAACCCGGTCGGGAAGAAGCTGCTGGCAGACGCCGAATCCTGCGGCTACCAGGTGCTGGGACCGGATACCCCCACGCACATACCAGGAAACCCGAACCACAGCGCTGACGTTCTCGATGTCGTTGTGCATAGGAATCTCAGCTGTCCGATCAACGTGGAGGTGCTCTATGATCTGGACACGCAGCACCTCCCCATCCTCATCACTCTCGCAACAACGGCGGTATTAACACCAGGAAGGCCGTTGAGAGCGAGGATCGACTGGAGTTCCTATGCCAACGAGATGGAAGCCATCACACTCGGCAGGCTCTCCGTCCCGGAAGAGGATGAGGCAGCCGCCCACCTCCTAATGGAACGGATGGAAGCCGCCAAGGATGCCGCTACCACCGAGACGACCCAGAGTTCTACTCATCGACGACCTACTCTCCCCGCCCGGTTAAGCCTCGACATCAACCACAAGCGTGCGTTGCGCCGTTTGTGGGCCAGAACTAGATGTCCTGTGCTAAAGACTAGGCTGAATGCCTTAACAGCCCAGGTATCTGAAGCCATCAAGGCTTGGCGCGGCCATACCTGGGAGAATGCGATCGACCGGGCAACCGAAAACCAAAGGGACCTTCACACTCTCAACAAAGTGTTACTGAGTGCTCCACTGCCCACATACCCCCTGCTGGACTCTGAAGGGGTGCGACGTTTTGACCCCCAGGACCGTGCGGAACTCTTCGCCAAACACCTGGAGGTCCAGTTCTCGCCTCATCCAGTTCCAGCAGATGCGTCCACCCAAAACAAGGAGTTCCACCTTCGCGTCGAGCGGACCGTGCAAGAGTTCCTGGGCCAGACCCCCCCGGACTTGGACGGGGATACCTTCATCTCCCCAGCCGAGGTGAAGAAGGCCGCACTACGCCTCAGCCGAAGAAAGGCTCCGGGCTATGACGGCTACCCGCCAGAAACTCTCCGTTTCCTGCCCAGAAGGGGATTCGCCGCCCTGGCGAAGCTGTTTAACGGCATCCTGCGGACCCACCACTTTCCCGAGGTCTGGAAGACCGGGAAAGTCATCATGCTCCCGAAACGGGGCAAAGATCGGCGCCTGCCCTCCAGTTACCGGCCCATCACGTTACTACCCCACGTCGCCAAGTTGTTTGAGCGTCTACTGCTGCAGAGGCTGACTCCCCATCTTGAACCACGGGAGGAACAGTTTGGATTCCGCAGCGGCCACTCCACGACGCTCCAACTTGTGCGCGTGCTCCACCACCTCGCTGTGCAATTCGTCCGTCGGCGGCCTACGGTCGGCGTCTTCCTGGACGTTGAAAAGGCGTTCGACCGAGTATGGCACGACGGACTTATATATAAAATTATGGAGACACCCACACCGCCAGCAATCGTTCACCTGGTGGCATCGTTCCTGAGGGGCCGGAGCTTTTTCGTTTCGGTTGAGCAAACCACTTCCCGGAGACGCCCTATTACTGCGGGAGTACCGCAGGGTAGCTGCTTGTCCCCAGCACTGTACGGATGGTACACAAATGACATCCCAGGGGAGAGGGATGTCTTGCTGGGACTATACGCCGACGACAGTGCGTATTTTGCGACCTCCAACAATGCGAAGTCAGCCTGCAAGAGTATACAGCGCGTCCTTGACAAACTCCCGGACTGGTTAGACAGGTGGCGCATGGCAGTCAACGTGGAGAAAACTGCTGCGCTACCAGTCACCCACCGGCGACCAGAACTACCTACGCTGAGACTTCGAGGACAGGAGATCAGGTGGGAGACCTCGGTCACTTACCTCGGGGTGAAGATCGACAGGTCGTTGAGTATGGCCGCCCAGACGCGACACGCCATCCAGGCGCTGCGCGCCGCGAAGGCGAGACTCCGGCCTGTCCTCCAATCTAAGCTGCCCCTGAAGGCGAAGATCGGGGTCTACAAGACCTACCTTCGCTCGAAGCTCACCTATGCTGCCCCAGCCTGGTACGCGCTGTGCGCTCCGAGACTTAAGGAGAAGATACAGGCACAACAGAATATCACCCTACGGATATGCACCGGAGCGGGTTGGTTCGTCCGCAACGATGTCATTTCCCGCGACTTGGGCGTTCCCAGTGTCGAGGAATTTGTGGTGCAAACAACGCGCCGTCTGTTTGACCGCGCTGATCACGGCCGCCACACACACCTCCACGGGATCGCTCCACTTCACGCACGACCTCCAGATATGCTTCGTCCCAAGATGTGGAGACCAACCCCCCGCGAGCTCATCAGTCGGCCCGTATAGGGTGATATGAGGTCGCAAACAAGAAGTACCACTACGCCGAAGAAGGCCAACAGACACCACGGATGGCCAACATAAAGCCCGTGATGGCCACCGTACGCAATGACTGCAAAACATAAGCCGCTTCGCGGCTTTATCCAGATACCGGCGGGTAGTAGCCCGCCGAGAAGATGCCGGGGTAAAGAGGTTTACCTCGAGGCCCCTACCTTCTCCGTACACAAGGAGGAAGAAGACCAAGTCGTAAGAATCACTAATACAAGCATGCGTATCTTTCAGTGATGCTTTACTGGTATAAATCAAGTGTTACTGATAGAATACGTTGTGTTCCTACATTACCAGGCCACGACAACAATGAAACATATTCGAGCAAAACAGTAGATAATCGCTTATTTAAATAACAATAATTTATATTCTAAAATAAATAGACATCCAATAAATTATTACAAAAAAAAAAACATTTACAACTAAACTTTCTTTACGTCTTAAACCAAATCCCTGTTATTTTAAATCATGTATTCATATATAAAATATATGCACACTGCACCTTCATTTTTAAATAAATAGTGCTACTGTTCTAACATACAGAAGGGTGACTGACACAAACGGTACGCATAAGACCACGGTTTTCATTACAGATACGAGCCAAAGAGGGAGACAAGTCTGGTTTTTATTAGTTTTGTCTCTGTTGATTAAATAGACCATTATTATACCGACGCCCTCTTTCACTGGCCCAATTTATTAAATTCTTCCATGGAACGAACCCATGCTTTTTACTACTTAATTAAGACCCCAGCGCCGCCGGCACCAAGGCAGCATACGCCGAGTACCACCGTATCGTCGATTACCGCCGCCTTCGCGCCCCGCAGACTTGCTAAGACCCTCGTGCAACCGACCCCTGTCGCACCCGCCTTCTCTCGCGGCTCTAGTGAGCCCATTTACTACCGTGCCGGTATTTCCGGCGACCACCCCCCGACGCCGAAAAGGGCCCCAAAGCCCCGGCAACAATAGACACACCGAAGCCGATTTCGATCCCAACCTGCGCCCCGACCCCGCCGCCGCCCTGTCAGAGATTGACTCGGACTCGTCTGAATCGCTCTCCGACATGGAAGTGGACCCCAATGTGGACTCGAAAGAACCAATAAGACTAGGTGCAAGGCCGCCACTTCCGATTCGGACTCCAATGCTATGCCGGCCAGCAAGGAGCCGCACTTGGTAGAGCCAACGTCACCATTACCGTGCGTCGCGAATGCCGTTCGTCTCGTGGAAGCACGAGACATAAACCACCGCATCAGGGTGACTGTACAGTCACCAGATGACTACCGTGCACTACAAAAAATCCTCCTGCTCTGTAATGGTCTATGATACACAACACTCTTTGTTTTATATTCCGCAACATAATTACTATCGATTTGATTTTTAATTGCAGATTATGAGGTGGTAATGCGGGCAATTTCAGCGAATTTAAAAATTCCGTTGGATAGTTGACATCATCTTGGTTAGTGACGTTATCAATCGATTTGTATGTCATCTATTCGACTAGCGCCACCCGCCGCGCCCGCGTCCTGTGGCCCGGTAAGACCCTCCCCCTTCCGCCCCGCCCCCCTCATCGTAACGGACGGATTCCGGGTCCACACGAACAAAAGAAGGCGCAAGACCGCCAACGCAAGCTCGGACTCCGACGCTGCGCCTGCCAGTAAGGAGCCTCGTCAGGCGTACACCCCTCTCCTCCCCTCATCATCAGAGACAAGCATCTCTGCAGGGAAGTCCATATAGCCTTCCCGTGTAACTCCATTCGTTTCGTGGAAGCACGAGACATTAATCACGGGATAAGGGTGACCGTACAGTCTCCTGAAGACCACCGCGCGCTTACACGATACCTACCCGAACATCGCATAGGATTATACTTATGCGCTGGAAGACGAGAAGACTCCGCGTATCATCCGCTGACTCCCGAAGGAGTCGAAACCTCCGACATCCTGGAGGACCTCGGTTCTCAAGGCCTCCCAATCCACGAAATACACCGGATGCACCGCGGCAACACACGGGAGCCATTTGTATTTTTGGCTAAAATAAGCTTGTCCTTGAGTGTTGACGCTTCCCTTAGCTTATGTGCTAGAGAGCGTACCTCTTGGAAGTCGAAGGGGAGGGACTTTGCGAACTTGGTCGCAAGCGAGAAGTTCTCTGCAACGGAGGGGGATGCGGTGACCGGTGCTGCGGAGGACGCAGCTGAGGCCGATTCTGGGGCAGGCTTTGCTGGGAAGCCAGCGATGGGCTGTCGGGAAGCCTGTCCAGGCGTTGAATTCCGGGGCACGCGCCATCACGTATACCGGTTTGCGGGCGGGCGTTTGCCTTTGGGGCGGCTGAGCACCCGCGGGGTGCCCAGCTTTCACGCAGAGGACGCAGGCCGGTGGGTTGGGAGATTCTCGGGTCTCATTGTACTCCGCGGTGCCGTGATCTCCTAGGCACTTCACGCACCTCGGGCGAGATTGGCAATTGCGCGCCGAGTGCCCGTAGAGTTGGCACCGGTGGCATTGCCGAATCGTGGCTTTGTTGTGTGGGTTCTCGAAGATAAGCTTCGAGAGCCCGCACACCGATCTGATATTGAATATTTCCTTGCCCTCTTTCGAGAGGTCAAGGATCGCTAGAACCATATTGTATGGCTCTCGCGTGGAAGGGTGGGGAGCCCTGTCCAGGCGTTGAATGCCGGGGCAGGTGCCGGTACATAGACCGGTTTGGGGGCGGCCGCTGGGCGTTTGCCCTTTGGGGGCTTGCCTTTGGGCTTAGGGGCGGCCGAACACCCGCGGTAGTTCGCGGGATGCCCATTCTTCCCACAAAGGACGCAGGCTGGTGGGTCGGGAGGGTCCCTGGTGCGGGTGCACTCCGTATACGGCCAGGGGACGCGGCTCTCGCGGGTCGGGGCTGTGTTGCGTCGCAACGCTCAGCGATGTGCTGCTGGAGCACAAAAAGGGTTTGGGGGTCGCTTCCCTGGACGAACTTAATAATAGCCAGGGAGTATCGCGACGGATGGTCCCTATCTCGTCCATCCTCGGGCGGGACAGCTCGGGAATGTGCGAGAATGTGTTAGAACGTCCCTCTGCCGGGGTAGGCAGAGGGGTGAGTGCTAGGGTGAGCCCTAAGCTGTGTGTAATTCCTTCGCCAATCTTAATGTGCGAAGGCCCCTAACTGCTTTGGGGGGAAATCAGCCCCAAAGAATAGAAAGAGGGATAGGAAGGGTGGAAAATGGGCGATACTTGGGCCCGACTAGGGGTCCCCCCAAGGCCGGGTGGTCCAAGCCCGTCCGAGATTGCCTTTCCCTGAAGGGGAAACGGCAGGCGCTCGGGGCACGCCTCAGCCAAGTGCGTTAACACCGCTGGGTATCCCTTGGCTGACCACTCACGTGGATTTACAAATGAGATCGAACGCCCGTAAGGCAGATCGCAATCTAATTACGAATGTAGACTCGTAATGTGATTGTGTCCACCCGTTCGGCGAAACAATAGCAGTGCACCGTGGAAACGCGCCGGCAGTGACGTCACTGAACAATGGACCAAAAACAATGGTCCACTGAACAATAGACCCGGGCGCGGCGGCTGTTCGATGCGGCGAGTGCGGCGAGGTGCGGTGTGGGGGGCTCAAGTAGCGTCTCGGGTGCGGTCGCTAGATCCGGAGTCTAGCGGTGAGCGTTGCGACAACGGACTGGTTCCGAAGACCGTTTTATGTCTTGCGACGGTGAAACCGTTTTTACGTCCTGGGTCCAAACAGTCTTCGTTGCACAAACCAGTCTTCGAATTACTTCATGCGATTTTTTATTTTACCGCTAAGAAAATACGGTTGAGAACGCATTGATTAGGCTATTACACTCGTCGCGACGTCGTCCTTATCGTACCTTAACAGTTCTTACAATAAAAAGTAAGCTTTTTGGCAATGTACTAGTCTATATTTTATTACTACTTCTCAATACTGTCGTTTGTTACGCGACGGTCAAACCTGTGTAAACTTATAGCCGTTGACATAAAGTGCAAACTCGGCATATTGAACTGGGATAATAGGTAAATAATAAAAATCCTGGAATTCGAGCCGGTGAGTGCGTCATATGGATCTTGTTTGTTTACATTTTCACACAAATACGGACCTCTGCATAATATTTTTAGTGTTTTTGTTTGAAGTGCTTATGAATGAGTGAATATTCGTTAATATTGTGTTTTAATTGTTTGTATTGTTGTATTACAATATTAAAGTGTAGATATTATTTAGGTTGTTAATAAAAATAAAACCCGGTCGTAATGTCGGCAGCGCGTAAATATATTAGTGTTTTATGGTCGCATTTTGATAAAAATAACGAAAATAAAAAAGCTAAATATGTCATTTATGCCACGAACAATTAAGTTATAAATCTACAACAGCAAACTTGAGGAATCATTTAAAACGAAAACACATTGGAACTTTTACTTTGTCATTGGAGGAAGAAAATCAGCAAATTCCTTGTGAAAATGAACCAATTTTACCTACGGAAAGTTTACCTTCTACCTCAAGAGATATTGTAACTCATGTTCCACAACCAAAAAAAATCGGAAGTCAAAAAGTAATAGATAATTATATTAATAAAAATATTAGTGTGGGACAAAAAAATCTATTGACCAGGATTTACCGGATTTATGCGTGGATGGTTTTCATCCATTTTCTTTAGTTGAAGAACGCGAATTTAAAAAAATACACCTGGCTAAAAAAAAGAACTTAATCCCAGCCAGCCAGCCAGTTTCCAGCCAGAAATTTTATAATCCAATTTAAGTTGACCTCAGATTTATATCATCAATCATATGAAATAGGTTTTAGCTTAGGCTGGACTTTGTAGGTTCGAACGTACGTATTCCGGAGGCGCATGCGTAACAGTTGCATTCGATAATACTGACTGTTTGCATATTTCATTTATATTTTAGGGTTTATAGGGTTTGTAATCCAAAGTAAACCATAAGATATATCCAAAAAATTCTGCCCAGTCACTATTCCATACGGACGGAGTTGCGGGCACAGCTAGTATGAAAATATAACCTTTTATTTTTTTATTATAGCGAGAGTTCAGCAGACAGGCAAACGGTTCACCCGGGCAGGTGATCACCGTCGCCTATGGACGTCTGCAACACCAGAGGCATGACCGGACATGCGGAATGGTCAATTATTAGTCATGTCAATTGGCCATTTAAACTAAAATCTCGATAATTTCACTACTTATCGTTACTTCATAACACGTGAAAATAATTTCTAACGTCTTAGTAAGTGATAAACACAAATAAACTAATGTGGTGAAAGACCTAAACTTTAAAAATCTCATACGTAAATATAAATTTTGTGACAAAATAAAGTCTCTACTCAAAGATATATAAATATTAAATATTTATATATTACAATAGTATGTAAGAACAATAGTACTTAGTACAAATTATGTACTAAGTACTATTGTTCTGAAGAAAATTAACTTACATAAAGTTGCGTTACTGTCTCGTTGACATACCAAACAACACACTTTACATCTGTCATATATAGTTAATAACTACCCAAATATATGCAATCATTTTGCTATAAAATAAATTATAATAATAATAATATTTTGTGACAATTCACACAGCGCCATCTAGTCCCAAACTAAGTAGCACTTGTGTTATGGGTACTAGACAACTGATATACTACTTATATACTTTTTTTTTTGTAAATAAATACATATTATACATAAACACCCAGACGCGAGACGGGAATCGAACCCGTGACCTCCGCAAGCGTACCGAAGTGCGTTATCCGTTACACCACCGAGGTCGTCAAAATTATACAGTCCGTATTTGCAAAATAAATGTGATCTCTTTTATCCTTGGATTACAGGAACCAAAATAAGGTAGACTATTTTGTGACGTCACATTAAATCAGAGGTTGGACATCCATTGTCACATAATATGTGACTTCGCCAACCATTCCTGAGCTGTTGTCGGAAATTTTACATACCTAAGTATAATTCACCTTGAACGCACATAACTTAGGAACGATGTTAATATTATAAGAAAAGTTTATAATTAGATACGAGTACTTTGTGAGTAAAGGCTACTTAATTGAATATTGGAACAACAAGTTATAAACATCTAAGCTATATGCTATAAAATTTTAACACCAATAAATATTTGTACATAATGGAAATAGATTTGTGCTAATTTTTTGTCATTTTCTTCACTGCATCTGAAAAGAAAAAAAAAACATTAAGTTAACAATAGATCATTTGTATGCAATCTAAATGCTAATACTGATAGGTGTATTGAAAGATGGCTTTAGTAATATCGCGCAGTAGAAGTCCAATCGAGTCACGCTAGCTGGCGTTAGAAAGAAGATTTCGAACTACAAAAACCTTCACTGACAGTTTTGTAAACTTTTTAACAAAAAAATTAAACCGCCGATAAAATTGAAAAGCAAAAATAAACCTTTTTTTATTAACCTTAATAACTAAGTTCTTAAACTAATGTAAGTATACCTAAGCAATTTTGAGTCGGCGTCAGTGGCCTCATGTGTGTGCCCGTTCAGAGTGCTGTCTCGCTGACATTAACTTCGTAAACGCTCGGCATTATCCGGCGAAGGGGCGTGTCACGCTGCGCCGCCGCCGCGCATCACGCTTTAAGTAATTAATTAATTTGCTTGTTTGGCGCCGACTCAAAATTACTTAGGTATATTTACATTAGTTAAAGAACTTAATTATTAAGGTTAATAAAAAGTTTTCAGTTTTTTCGGCGGTTTAATTTTTTTGTTAAAAAGTTTTTATTTTATATTTTTTCGTGGCTATAATCTACTAATTACTACATGCTTAAATAAATCAATTCTGTCAAAAGTTATGCCTGGTCATAAATATAATCAGTGAGTGAACAATCAATCATTTTCTGTTTTCGTACCCTTAGGGTTGGAATTTTTTCCCCAAATTTATATGGGACCAACTTCGGGGTATATATACCCTTTCTAATAAAAGAATTTAGAATAAAGAATTTCAAAAGAATTTTTAAAATCGGATTACTCTGTAAAGAGTTATGCGTGGTCATACCTAAAAAAAGAAAAGAAATAGATATATGTGTCGAATTGAGTACCTCCTCCGTTGTTTTTTGTCGGTTAAAAATAAAAAAGCTCGTACATGACTATACGCCTCTTTGAGTTGGATTCCCGTCCTGTCTTCATGGGTTCATGTTTAATTTAAAATTTACAAAAGAGAAGTATTTAAGTAGTATATTAATTGTCAAGAACTCATAACACGAGTGTTAGTTCGGCTACTCACTTCGCGAATATACAGCGCTGCGTTAATTGTCCCCATATATTTATTACATATTATTACCGAATAAAGAGGTCCCTTACCATTGGTGTCCACCAAGAGAGCAGCCAATTCGGCGACATAATCTCGATTCTCGCGCATGTACGCCTGCGTTTCCCACAGCATTGTGACGAGTTTCTCATCGCTGCGCTCGTCCATGGCGATCTCGCGCGACATTGGCGGCGAGAACCGGTAGTAGGGCACTCCTATTGAACTGCACCATGCTCGCGCTCGCTCGATCACCCTACCGTCGGCTTGGGTTGCCTTAAAAGCGAACAATCATGAACACGTTATATTTAAATCACAAATTGAAAAAGTCGTTCGAGAAAGTGAAGTTAAATAATAAAAAACTATACAACACATTTTTATAGTTAGTCAAACTAAAAAGACAATAATCATTATTAGCATAATAAAATTACTGACGAAAAATTGATGTCTCTTTTCTAAAAGCGTGGGGTGCCTTGTATGATATTTTAGGACTAACTAAACTATTAATGATTAATTTAAGAATTCTTTTTTACTTTTTAGTTTGATTACGTGTTTTTTAGTTTTTTTATACTATAATTGTCAATTTCCAATCAGTAAATGTTATTATTAATTCAACGCCATCTTCCGGAAGAAGGAAAAGAAAGCGTCACTTCTGATGATCCTATCAAGGATTATGCGACCAATTTATTAAATTTGTGTATTGTTATCAAGTCTTGACAAGTGTGCAAAATTTTGAATTATTTTTTGATCGTACAAAATCGAGTCCGAAAATTCCGTTACATAGATACAGGTTAAGTTAATAAATTATCGTCCACAGCTCTCTATAATGATTAAAGCGTACTTTTAGTTGTTCTCAGTCATGACATATGGCTAGCAAACATGGGCAGCATATTACTAACGTAAATTTTACCTGATCCACCAGTAGTCCTCCTATTGCCGACAGACCCCACGCCAGTCTCGCTGTATCCCACAAACTCTCGGGCTTAAACACGTCTATGTCTTTTAACTTGGTCACCGGCACTTGTCCTGAATATAAACACAAATACAACATTATATACGTAGTACATACATACATACATATAATCACGCCTCTTTCCCGTAGGGGTAGGCAGAGACCACTCCTTTACACTTGCTACGATCCTTACATACTTGTTTCGCTTCGTCGACTTTCATTATTCCCTTCATACATTACGTAGTCATCATTATTATTAGTAAAAATGGTATCTGTGCAAATAATTTAATCCATGCAGGGGCGGAGAAAGAACACTGACCTCTGCGGCCGGGGTTGGCCTGTCGTAAAAGGCGACAAAACAACCCACCCTAGCTACGTGGTAGAGCCCCAAACCAGTGTGGCTGGCGACCACCTTTGGTCTTATGTATGCCGCCATAGTAACTTTGTGTTGTATTCCGGCATTAGTGACCCAACTTCCTGTACCCTTATGGGACAACAGCGTGTTCGCGATGCCACTGGCGTTGCAAACAACCATATGCGACGGTAACTGCTAAATTCTAAGCGGGCCGTCAGCCTGTTTGCTGTCCGACAGCAATAAAAAAAAGTCAAGCTTTTGTTTTGATCACAAAACACAATTTAAGCATATTTAGAATTTTGGGGTGTTTCAGCATTTGAAATTGATATTTGTGAATATCGCAGTTATTCCTAAAAATTCAGAAATTTCATGGTTGTAGTGACTAAAAGCGGAATGCTTGAACTCTTGAACTCCGTAGAGGTTTTACTTGTGTACTTTATTACCTTTATTTAACCTTTATGATTTACCCTCAAAAGCAACTCGTTGAAGATCACTGCTAAGAGATAATCAAATACGAGTAATAACAACATAGCGTCCCATTGGCGAGCTTGCGGTTCTCCGTAGAAGGAACGAACGGTACACCCGCCGCGCTTGTCCGTCCGTTGAACCGTAAGAACGCTTGGTGATAAGGTTAAAGACCTTGGTATTATTATTGACAGGGAGCTGTCTTGGCGACCTCAAATCGCTGAACTAAGCCGACGAGTTTACTTCTCTTTTAAGTCTCTTAATAGACTCAGAAATTTCCTACCGATTGCCACTAAAGTTAGGCTTGCAGAATCTTTGCTCATGCCCATTTTGGATTATGCCGATGCCAGCTATCTAGATATAACGCAAGAACAACTTAATAAACTTGAGCGCCTCCAAAATCTTTGTATCAGGTTCATATTTGGTTTGCGTAAATATGACCATGTTTCAGAATTTCGTACAAAACTCAAGTGGTTACCTATCCATCTTCGCCGGAAAACTCATATCCTTTCACTCGTTTACAAATTTATCTTTTATCCAAACGCCCCTATTTACCTCAGGAATCAATTCGAGTTTCTTAACTCGTCTGGCCTCCGAAATTTGCGTACATCTACTGAACTATCGCTTAAAACTCCTGTTCATACTTCTTCTTTTTATAATAACTCCTTCATTGTTCATGCTATCAAACTCTGGAATGCACTGCCTATTGCTATAAGACAAGCTAAGTCACTACCAACTTTTAAAAAATTGGTTAAAAATCACTACCTATCTTTAGTGTAACAACAAAACATATATTTATTTATGTATTCTACAAATATAGATATTTAAGTATGTTTATCTATTTATTTATTATATTTTATATATATTATTGAATTTTATGTATATTATCTATTTATTATGTAAATAAAATATAATTATTATTTATTACCATACCTCCCTTCCACATCAATGTAACACCAATAATGTTCTATAGCCCGGGTTGCCTGGAAGAGATCGCTCTGTAGCGATAAGGCCGCCCATTGTAAGTCAAGTACTCATTGATTGTGTAAATAAGTTTCATTGTGTTTATATAATTGGTTTACAATAAAGTGTTATCTATCTATCTATCTAACGGATTTTGTGGACATTCTATCCAACATGTATCTACATATCTGTTCGAAACCAATCGGTGGTTTTTTGAGTTTTACAACGGCAACACTGACTGAACGCGTCATCAGTTTGACGCGGCGGACATTACCCTCCTCGGTTAAGGACGAAAAATTGTACGGTGACATAAGAAAAATATTACATTCGGCAATGGCCAGCTTTACAACCGTGATTCAAAACAGTAACGACAATCGTGGAGTTGTGGCACGGCTATTTCACGCGCCAGGAAGATAAGTTCGCGTGTCGGCTGCGCCGCCCCGCCCCGCCCCGCAGTACCTCATCATCCCCTACTTTTCCTCCCGCACCTCGCCCTGAACCTCCTATCCTAAGGTGCGATATGACGAGGTCATCGTATTCGTGGTGAGTGATAGGCTAATATTATTAAGAAAAATCCCATCACGACGCCGCGCGATCGCGGCATGTGTTCGGCAGGCCCCACGTGCAGGTTTCCGGGGCCCTAGGCCCAACGAGGGGGCTGGATTCGGATCGAACAATATCTACAGGATGACTTTGACAAACCCGTCCAAATTCACACAGAAGAATCTTTAGTAAAAGTTATGAGAAACATGTATTTTAGTTTTGTATCACATAGTACAAAAATGTCGAGTAATCAGCATCACAAAGTCATTCAAAGAACTCGCAATTTACATAATACGGCGCTAGAGTGTCAATGACCTCTCCATCTGACCTAGTGAAAGGCCGAGGACGGCGGCATTGAACCGGGCGAGCGAATACGCACTACTCATTTACGCGGGTGTGACAGAGACAGGTAATAACAGGTTAACGTACGCTGTTTGCACCATATGATTATTCTGTACGATTGAATTAATGATCCTATATGAAATATTTTATGGTGAAAATTTGACATACAAATTTTTTTGCAAAAATGTGTTCCTTAAATGATGTTTAGTGCGTAAAAAAATTTGGACGGGTTTGTCAGTCACCCTGTATAAGTGAAATACCACTCATCATGCGATCTCTAAAACTATACCAACCGATTTACTTTAAATTTAGCAGTTTTTTTTCATTGAGCAGGAACAGCAGACAGACTTACGGCCCACTTAATAGCAATTACCGATCCCATGACACGTATGACCTACGAGTGTTACCGGATTTGGCTAAACAGTGTGTAGTTTTAACTATGGACAACAGCTAAAATTAATACCGAAGATGAGGCTTCAAATAGCATGCGCGTGGTTTTATAATAGTACGAACCTGTCCCGCAGGAGACGACCACTTTCAAATCCGTCCTCCCCGCTTCCTCGTACTGCCCCGTCCCGCGAAGCGCGAGCCCGAGTTCGGCCAGTTCAGTCATCGCGTCCAATGTGGGATTGTTACCCATTAGACCACCGTCCAGATATCTGAACAAAAATTAACTTTCTTTTAGTCGATTATGCGATTTCAACGATATGGGGGTGGTCTGAATAGTTTCCCGCCTAACATAGATAGATACAAGGCATTTTTCCTTAAAATTAATTAATTCTTTCTTAAGTCTTTTCCCAGCGATGCTCCCATCTCTCTAGCCCGTCTAAATAATACTCGGCGATTTTATCTGCGTAATAATTGTTCGCGAAGGTGATTGCCTGCTCATATGACTCTTTCTCATTCCCGTTATTTGCGCTCTAGTAATAGTCTCTCGTTAATGACAATTGTACACACTTCTTCCTTCGTTGATAACTCCTTCACGGTACAGGCTGTGCGTTTATGGAACTCACTGCCACTCAACATCAGACAAGCTAAATCAGTATCCTCCTTCAAAATCAAGGTTAACAATTATTATTGGTCCTCTCAGGTTTAACACTGCTATTTTTTCTGTATTTATTTATGCTCTAAATCTTTCTTATTATTTATTGTCTTCACCGCCACTGTCTTTTTTCAATATTTTCCCTAGTTTAGGGGTTGCCTGGAAGAGATCGCTTTAAGCGATAAGGCAGGCCGCCCTTTGTTCAACAATTATTGTACCTAGTTTTTAAGAACATAGTTTTAATTTGGTGAACAATAAAGTGTTTTCATTCATTCATTCATGACGAAAATCTCTGTTCCGCGAGCGCAATTTTTAGATGAGGAGACGAAAAGAAGTTCAGGCTCGGAATCTCACGGCCACGTTTAAATTCAACCGGCCAAAATTTCATTGTGTAAAATAATGGTACATAGTCGACATACACAGAGTCCAACTATTCTTTGATTTGCGTAGGCGTGTCTTTCACAAACAAAAATATAATGACAGCTAGAAAGTTAAAAAAAATTCCATTTACAAATAACAAATGGGCGTCCAAAATAACAGAAATTTGGTGACTAACTGTTAAAAGATGCACAACTACATTCACTATTGATATATATTTTATTGACGAGTGCTGCTTCAAGTTGAGGTCGGAAAACTAGTCAGACCACCCTCATATTTGTGTGCAGTTTTAAACTATTAATTAAACTATAATGAAACTTTAGTACAGTTGGGAGGGTTATATGCGAGTTCTGAGAACGCCTGCAAGGGTTTCTGGTCTTTAAAACCTATATCGCACGCTTAATCATAAACTGACCGATTATGATTTAGGTCTAAAGTGAGATAATATAACGGGCAGCACTGTATCGACGCCCTCTATCGGCCAAACTAAAATTAATTTCGATATCTCTTTCCCACACTGAGTTACCGCTATTTAGTTATAAGTCGTAAATTACAAAACGTTTTTTGCGATTTCCCAAAACACAGGTTTTTTGAATTAGGTCAGTTTATGATTAAGCATGCGATATATTATTATTATTACTACACTTACTTATTACACAAATAACAAAAATGTTTTTGTTTTTAATATGAGTACCATCAAACAGTTTGGTATATCATTTACTATTTTCTAACGTTATGTGACATTGCGTAAAGGCACTGCTTAAATTTAAAATAATTTTTTATTAAATATCTCAAAATCAAGGATATTGATTTTGGTCGTCGTGGAATTTACCAAAAATAAAAGAAGACGAAAAGAGGAACCGACAGATAAATAAATGTTTGATAGACTAGTATACCTTCCGTGTGCTCTGAAGTACGAAGGTGCAGCCCCTGTAGCTCTTGCTGCTTGCCAAACTAGCTGCTCCCGTGGGGGAGGTGGCGATGGTAGCACTACAACTGAGGTCTGGTCACCAGCCTCGACCAAAGGACCTAAGTCCATACAGAATTAGTAAAAAAAAATGGATACTCATAATATCTATATTATGATCATACACTACCAGTAAATGTGGCCTTAGAGATATTTAAAACATGAAGACTGCCATTTCTCTCTGTTTCATATAAAAAAAAACAGAATTTTCCTGAGCAGATAGCACAATTCTTCGCCTGGGTGGATGGATTAAGTAGTGTACTCGAGTAAATAATTACACGAGCACAGTTTTATGAATAAAACTTTCCAGAGAAATAGTGGTGTTGGCGACCTGAGACAGATTTACTGAAAAATCGATCTTTCGAGCCAAAAATATGGATTTTTTAATCAACGTTTCGAACGTTGAAAATCTACATTACAATTTTTGTGTTCATATAAACAAAATTGTCTTCAGTTAGTTGAATGTACTTAAATAAATCTAGATAAATAATAGTTATCGTGTTGAATGATCAAAACTTTATTTATCATCGTGTCGACTCAACATCCATGAAATAGGGAGTGAGGTCATCTGCACCCTCTGGTACCCTGTACAGAATCTCAACACTGAAAGCAATATCTTATAATTACTTTATAATTACACTAGCTGTGCCCGCGACTCCGTCCGCGTGGAATAGTGACTTTGGGCAGCATTTTTTGGATATATCTTATGCTTTATTTTGGATTACAAACCCTATAAACCCTAAAATATAAATAAATGAAACATACAAACTGCGTTCGAACCTAGAAAGTCCAGTCTAAGCTGAACCCTATTTTATATGATTGATGATATAAATCTGAGGTCATCTTAAATTGGTTTAATAATTTCCAATACTTATCATTTTTTACAAAATCTATTTTTTTTTCTAAAATAAAAGTAGCCTAAGTTACTCCTTGTTACATCAGCTATCTGCCAGTGAAAGTCCCGTCAAAATCGGTCCAGCCGTTTCAGAGATTAGCCGGAACAAACAGACAGACAGACAAAAATTGTAAAAAATGTTGTTTTGGTATATGTACCGTGTATACATCCATATACACTTAGTAAAAAGCGGTTATTTTAATATTACAAACAGACCCTCCAATTTTATTTATTTGTATAGATGTATAGATTATTATAATCTTCTTTATTTATTTTCTTTTCTAGTTATTTACATTTTTCAAAATAATTTACATTTCATTTTATAAAATACTTATTAATATTAAAAAAATAATTTATTTTATAAAACGATATTTACAAAGAAATTAAATTAAAAAATATAAAAAACTGTCCGTCGCTGGGAGCGAGGCCTAGGGCCCAAGCTACCGGTGGTTAGGGCTCCAGAGACAGGAATCTCCTCACTATGCGTGCCGTGCTTAGGAGAACCGCCTTCTGTATCCGACCCTTCACCCATTTACCTAGCGAAAGCCTCTCTAGATGTTTATCGAAGCTCTTCGCTATAAGCCCGTTCACTGACACCACTATCGGTACGATGCTCGTTGATTCCATGTGCCACATGGCGGCAACCTCGTGAGCAAGATCTAAATATTTTGTAATCTTGTCAGTTTCTGCTTTCACGAGGTTACCATCATGTGGGACACTAATATCAATGATCATCGTATGTCTCGCAGATCGATCTATTATCACAATATCAGGCTTATTGGCAACAATAGTCCTGTCTGTGATAATAGATCGATCCCAGTAGAGCGTGATATGGCCACTATCAAGAACTGACTCAGGCGTGTATTTATAATAGGGCACTTCTGAAGATATAAGCTTGTATCGAAGGGCAAGTTGCTGATGGATGATTCTGGCCACTAAGTTGTGTCTGTGCAAATACTCAGAGTTAGCAAGACGAGAACAACCAGAAGTAACATGCCTAATCGACTCACCAGGACAGTGACAGGCTCTACACGTGTCGATCGTGCCGTCTTTTAGGATGTACCTCCGGTAGTTGTTCGTCTTAATAACCTCGTCCATAATTGCACAGACAAAACCTTCGGTTTCCCCAAAGAGGTCACCGAATCGAAGCCAGTTCACCGATGCCAGCAGATCTATATCGGGCCCATATAGTGCTCGATAAAATCTACCGTGCAGCTCCTTGCTCTTCCACACATCCATACGCTCAGCAGTACTCATTACCTCAGGCCTGCTCCAGCTCTCTTTTGCAAGAGAGAGCGGGGTGAGTCCCTTGTCTACTGCCTTCATATCCCGATGCATCCCCACGTTGGTTTTGAGAAAGTATTCCCGGAGCTTGCATATCTCACGGTTGTGCAGATTTTTGGCATTTAGCAGACCTCGCCCTCCGCACTTCCGTGGGATATACAATCTCATAACCGATGATCGTGGGTGATGAATCCGATATGAAGTCATCATGCAACGAACCCTTCGATCCAAGGCATCCAGCTCTGTCTGAGTCCACCTTAGTATACCAAAGGAGTAGGTCAGCGATGGCATAACCCAGCTGTTAATGGCGCGAATCTTGTTACCACCTGAGAGGAAGGAGTTCAACACTTTTCTCAGGCGGCTAAAAAATTTCTCCTTTACCAGCTGTTTTATGTCTACGTCATCGATACCTAATGATTGTGATATACCAAGGTATTTGTAGGTGTCACCTTCAGAGAGAGATCTGAAGGACATATTTTCAGAGAGTTGTAATTCGTTTGAATTGACAACTCGCCCCCGCTGTACATGCATAACCGCACACTTGTCCACGCCGAACTCCATTCCTATAGAACTACTGAACCTTTCAGTTAGTTTTAATAGTTCTAGTAGGTCCGTTTTTTTTGACGCGAACAGTTTGAGGTCATCCATGTATAGTAGGTGAGATATGACTTCACCCCCTCTGCGAAGTTGAAAACCTAGTCTTGAATCCTCAAGCATTGCGCTCAAAGGGTTCAATGCTAGGCAAAACCACAATGGGCTCAGGCTGTCACCTTGAAAAATCCCACGCTCTATTCTTAATAGTCCGTCTAAAAACCGTCCTCTTCCTGGGAGGCTAAGTCTTGTGACCCACTGTCGCATGCACGAACCTAGGAAGGTGCGTAGAGTAGCATCAATTTTATACAACTCCAACACCCTCATAAGCCATGAATGCGGCACTGAATCATAAGCCTTTTTATAATCAACCCAAGCAGTGCAGAGGTTTTTTCTATTTCGACGGACTTGTTTATTGATAGCCATATCTACGAGGAGGAGCTCTTTCGTACCACGGGACCCCGGCCTACATCCATTTTGAGTATCAGCCAAAATTTTGTTGTCTAAGAGATGTTTCATTAATTTTGTTCTCAAAATGGATGTAAGCAACTTGTAGATGGTAGGTAAGCAAGTTATGGGTCTATAATTTCTAGGATCCATGGTACTACCAGATTTGTGTATAAGGTGCGTGACCCCCGTGGTCATAAAGGATGGGAGGCAGCACGAGTTTATAGCATCTTGGAATTGAGTTGCCAAACAGGAGTGCGAAATCTTAAACCATTTGATCCAAAAGTTGTGTAAGCCGTCCGGTCCAGGACTTTTCCAGTTTTGGCACGAACGGATTGCACAACTTACGTCTGATGGAACCACTATGATTTGTTCCATCTCTGGAATAAGTTCACACCTCTGTTCAACAGAGGTGTAATTTATTATAATTATTATTATATTACCAACTATGAAATTATACCAACTGTTCCCAGAAAAAAATATACAAATTTGCTAAAGTATAATAATGTTATTCTTACTGGATGTTCCGTTGTGTTCATGTAGAATATCTTGTGCAGATTTGTAATTCCTAAATATGTGCAGGTCAACGGGTTTCCGGTCCGCTATTACCGTTAAAATCATCAACTTCGGATGTTCTATGTCAGCCATTACTGTTTCGGTTCCTGAAATGCAATATTCTTAATAATTATTTTATTTCAATTCACTGCCTGCTTTTTACGGACAATCATTCAGACCAGTACCTATTATTTGCATAATAAATTATTGTTCTCCACAAATACGATCATATAAAACTTTACAAGGTGTACTTCTGTGCCACTTCTGTGTATACTTCTACTTAACTCAAACTTACCTAAGCATTCTTTAAGTATTGTTTCCAACGCCTCAGCCGGATACGGCCTCATTCCTACAAAGGCGAATTCCTTTAACCGGAAGTACAGTCTCTGGCACTCTCTTAAGCTCCTGCCGGTGGCGAGTGCTAGCGCAAGTATCCCGCCAGTGCTGGTGCCAGCGACCCAGTCGAAGCAGTGGACGATCGGACGACGCACTGCCTCTTCGAGGCTTAGGAGGATTTGCACGAGGACCAAGCCTCGAATACCGCCTCCGTCGAGACATAGTAACCTTGGAAATAAAAAGTACATTTACATTTTTTCATACTTTCACTTGCAAACACTTAATTTTTAATCCAACTTTAAGACGCCAATTATAAACTATATTTATTCACTCCTACAAAGATGATAAGAACTATGAAAATAAGAATCTATTACACCCTAATAACTTTAACCCACAAATTAAACTCTACTAATGATAACTAAACACACCTTCCCTGTTTGCTGCTATTTTGGACGGACGAGGCGCGGTCCATCGCCGCGACCGACAGCATTTGCATGACCAGGTCCCGCGTCGCGGCTTTCGCCGCTTGCGGCGGAGGCACGCCGTTGTAGTCCCCGCGGGCAGAACAACTCGGCCCACAGCCCGCCACCTCTGAGGCACACCTGACGAAACGTTTATTTCGTGTAACGTTCATAAATATACCGATAACATAAATACGGTATACACTGATTACCAAAAATGTGTATAACATGTGCTATTAGCATAGCTCTACAAAAATAAATATTTTTGTTGCCCTCTCTACGAACTTATATGTTTTCAAGTGCACAGTTTACGAATATATACATGAAAATAATGAATGTCTTCTAGTTTTTATGATTTCAGCGTATCCTATAATTTAAAGAAATAAACAAAAATGATTAACTTTTTACTTGGTCAACAAAGAGGATACACAAAATACCGTTGCTTTATTTGTCTGTAGACAGTAGAGCTAAGCAACTTCATCTACATATTTTGTTCCCACACGATGTTTACAAGCTGTTTTCAAGGGTCATCACGAATCGTCTCGCGCGCAGATTTGACGACTTCCAACCTCCCGAACAAGCCGGATTCCGAAAAGGTTTTAGCACCATAGACCACATACATACGCTGCGGCAGGTTATACAGAAGACGGAGGAGTATAACCAGCCACTATGCTTGGCGTTCGTGGACTATGAGAAAGCCTTTGATTCGATCGAGACCTGGGCGGTGCTTCAGTCTCTCCAGAGGTGCCACATTGATTATCGATACATCAAAGCGTTGAAGTGTTTGTATGAAAACGCCACCATGTCAGTCCGTCTCCAGGATCAGAACTCGAAGCCTATCCGACTGCAGCGGGGAGTCAGACAAGGCGATGTCATATCGCCGATGCTGTTCACTGCTGCGTTGGAAGATGTCTTCAAGCTTCTGGACTGGAACGGACTGGGCATCAACATTAACGGTGAGTACATCACTCACCTTAGATTCGCAGATGATATCGTAATCATGGCTGAAACCATGGAAGACTTAAGCCATATGCTTGATGGCCTCAATACAGCTTCCCAAGGAGTAGGTCTCAAAATGAACATGGACAAGACGAAGATCATGTCTAATGTCCATGTCGCACCTACCTCCGTAACAGTTGGGAACTGTACTTTCGAAATTGTTGACGAATACGTCTACTTGGGTCAAACGATCCAGTTAGGCAGGTCCAATTTCGCGAAAGAGGTCACTCGTCGAATCCAACTCGGATGGGCAGCGTTCGGGAAGCTCCGTAAAATCTTTTCGTCCCAAATACCGCAGTGTCTCAAGACGAAGGTTTTTAACCAATGTGTGTTGCCAGTGATGACATACGGAACGCAGACGTGGTCGCTAACTATGGGCCTTATGAGAAAGCTCATGGTCGCTCAGAGAGCAATGGAGAGGGCTATGCTCGGAGTTTCCCTGCGAGATCGAATTAGAAATGAGGAGATTCGCAGGAGAACCAAAGTAACCGACATAGCCCGGATGATTGCAAAACTGAAGTGGCAGTGGGCTGGGCACATAGCTCGAAGGACTGATGGCCGTTGGGGCAGAAAAGTCCTCGAATGGCGACCGCGTACCGGAAGACGCAGTGTTGGTAGGCCCCCCACAAGATGGACCGATGATCTGGTCAAGATCGCCGGGATAGGTTGGATGAGGGCAGCGCAGGACCGATCATCGTGGAGATCTTTGGGGGAGGCCTTTGTCCAGCAGTGGGCGTCTTCCGGCTGAAATGATGATGATGATGATGTGTGAATGTTTGAGAAAATACCTAACTGTCGGTAAAGTCGAAACAATTATTAAACAGAGACAAAATCATACTTTACACCACCATTACATATTAAATTCATCATCATCATCATTTCAGCCGGAAGACGCCCACTGCTGGACAAAGGCCTCCCCCAAAGATCTCCACGATGATCGGTTCTGCGCTGCCTTCATCCAACCTATTCCGGCGATCTTGACCAGATCATCGGTCCATCTTGTGAGGGGCCTACCAACATTGCGTCATCCAGTACGCGGTCGCCATTCGAGGACTTTTCTGCCCCAACGGCCATCAGTCCTTCGAGCTATGTGCCCAGCCCACTGCCACTTCAGTTTTGCAATCATCCGGGTTATGTCGGTGACTTTGGTTCGCCTGCGAATCTCCTCATTTCTGATTCGATCTCGCAGGGAAACTCCGATCATAGCCCTCTCCATTGCCCTCTGAGCGACCATGAGCTTTCTCATAAGGCCCATAGTTAGTGACCACGTCTGCGTTCCATAAGTCATCACTGGCAACACACATTGGTTTACACATATTAAATTAAGTATGATAAAAACAATTTGTTAAAGCGTTACACAAGGAAGGCGATTATTTTAAGTATATTTACAGAAAATTTTCTAAGTTGAATATTTGATAAGCTTTAAGAATTTAGGAGCAAATATTATGTGTAAAGCTACACTTTTTCCATTGTCATCTGGATAGATTTCCTAAAAACTATTTATTACAAAATATATTTTTAATATTCGCAGCACTCATATTAAATAAATCCAAATCCAATTCATAGTGTCGTGATTATTATTCGTCGTTATTATATATTATGTGGTCAACTGAGTCAAATGGCTTGCTATAGTCCGTCTACTTGCCCAATTAGAGACATATTATCAGAGATAAACTCACTACAGAGTGTAAGATTAGTTGTAGTGAAGCGGCCTCTTAAGAAATCATGCTAAGATTCAAATAGACAATTTTTTACTCCTTCATATAATTGTTTGTGAACAATTTTTTCCATGACTAGCAAAAATAGATATGAGTTTATAATTTTCAATTTCATTCTTAGGTTCTTTTTTATGAATAGGTGTAACATATAATAAGCCAATTTCCAAATTTTTTGAACTACCGTCGCGAATGATTTGAGTAAGAAAACAGGCGTGGCTAAGGACTTTGCACATTTGACTATAAAAACAGAATTAATTATGTCTGGGCCAGCTGACTTATTTGTGTCAAGTGACTCGAGTAACTGACATATCTCATCTGTATTTTAATATCAAAAATATCAGCTCAATTGAGTGTTTAATCTGGAAACTACACAATCAACGACTGTATTACTGAATTCCGAGGAAAAATGAGTATTGAAAAAAAGTCTAAAACATACATTACATTACATATTTCGACCAAAAGAATTTCGGATTTTTAGAAATATCCTATATCTTTAAACAAGCAATTCTTGTTCTTGTATGTATATATATATATATATATATATATATATATATATATATATATATATATATATATATATATATATATATATATATATATATATATGTACTTATATAATTGGAATTTCGGAATCGGCTCCAACAATTTTCATGAAATTTAGTATACGGGGGGTTTCGGGGGCGATAAATCGATCTAGCTAGGAATCATTTCTAGAAAATGTCAAAAGGTGGCGTTTGAGTAGTCTCAATTTAAACTGAAAAATGACTCTCCCTGACATCTATCGGCGAATAATAATACTATTTTTTTTAAATTGCTTTAACGACACAACAACACTAAATCTATTCCAGCAGATGGCGTTGTTAAGTAACACGAAGTCAATCAGTGTTTGCTTTGAGGTTAGACTAAGAAAATCAATTGTTAATTTCCAAAAAACACAATATATAAAAATACCGAGCAAAGCTCGGTCATCCGGATATTTTTCCTGTATACTAGATACATAATTACTGAACATAGCATTCTCCATATTTTAGTACGTTCCCTTAATATATGAAATTAATTAAGATCTTGTAGGGCATGTAGGGTATAATTTAATCAACGGAGTTTGAAACCACAGAGGGTACTTTGTTTTAGGTGTAACTACTTTGGATAGAACATGCTTGGATCGAACTTCATAGAGTTTTAAAAAAAGTACACAGCCTCTTCCATAGAATGGCTACTGAAATCGTGCTCCTAGTCAATCGTATTAAGTTCAATGGATATATCTGAATGATTTCCATTTTGATAAAGAAATTTCGTTTAGGATTTAACTGACAAAGAATGGAGTTCTATGAAGGAGGCTGTAATGTGGATAGCTTTATGATGAACATATTCTGGCACTAATGGGTCTCCACAACATAACACACATACTTCACTGTTTGAGAGTACTAGGTCTAGAATTATATTATTACAATTTACTTGTTCTGATTCTGAATTTATTTTATGTTTGTAAGAAGAGTGTTCACGACGAACGTAAACAAACGTAAAGGTATAAGCTATGTGGCGGCAATACCTAAATATTTAGAATTAAGTAAATTATTGCTGTTTACATAATGTTGGAGAATAAACTATGTTTTTTTATGTGTTTTATTCAGGGACTTGTTAGACCTATGTACAATATTATGGGTGCGTAGGGGAATACTATGGCTGACACGTCCCTTAGAAAATATAATGGATAAATTGTGTAATAGATTAGTTGCTTTGTAATGATTGTTCCCTACCAGCATTAAGTCCCGGACCTATCCCTGGCATTATTATGGGTCAGGTAAGGTCCGGATAGTTCAACAGGGGCATACACTCCCGCGAATATGCCAAAATGGAGGTAGGTGTGTACTCCACGAAAATGCGGGTGTAAATGAATAAGGCCCCCCCTCGTCCGCGCGCCTTTTATATGACGGCGGTGCGGGGCGAGGTAGGGCAAGAATTACGCGCGGCGAAAACCCATTGATATGGTTCGGTGGTACAGATACTGTTGAGAGGATAGGCTGCTGGAAGGGAGCAATATAATGAAATAAAGATGATTTATGTAAATAGCGATAAGTTGATTATATAAGGAAAATAAAGTTAAGGGGTGAGGTCGGTCAAACGCGATGACAAAGTGGGGATGGCAAGAATAAAAAGCGGATCGAATTGAGGCACCGACGTACTCGTTTGCGTACTCGTTTGGAAGCAACTCAAGAAGAAGAAGGCCTCAAGAGAAGAGAAAAACCCCCCTCTGGGACCGCCGCCGGACCGCATCCGCCTGCTGATCATGTCGTTTTATTGGCACAATTCCTGCCTAAATTCAACCATACAGTCCACTGCTCTCCCACCGCCAACATCATTTGGCCCCTCGAGCCGGGATCCAGCACTAAAATCATTTGGTCCTTCGAGGCTGGATCCATCGCCAACAAAGGGTTAAGATACACGTTTATCTGATGCAGGGAATCTTTTAATAAACCACAGACATCAATGATCTTAAATACATACTAAATAGTTTTTTATAAAGGTAATATACCTCTTTGCTCCAACAGCATGCAGCACATACAGAATCCGATCAGCGTTACTGTTGCTCATTTCCGTTGGAATCGTATGTCTTGCAGTGTAGCCCATATTATTCAACGCTTCTAAATCCGCACCAAAAACCACCAAAGCCTGCACAATGACAACATTGGACTGCTTGACAGCCAAATGGAGAGGCGAGTTGCCATCCTTGTCCCCGACAGAGTGCTCTGCGCCCCGAGACAGCAATGCAATGGTACACTCGAGTCGGCCGCGCAGCACGTGGATGTGGAGGGCGGTGCGGCCGTCGAAGTTCAACGCATTTATGTCGCAGTTCTTGTCTGCCAAGGCTTCGATAACTTCCCTGGATACGGCCCAATGGAGGGGCGTGCCACCGCGTTTCATGTCTTGCTGGTATAATTTGGGTTGGTTGTCGTGTAGTATGTCGCCGACGATTCCTGAAGTTGTTTATTTTTATTAAAAACTTTTTAACAAAAAATTAAACCACCGAAAAACTGAAAAGCAAAAATTAATAAACCGTCTTTTTATTAACCTTAATAATTAAGTTCTTTAACTAATGTAAGTATGCCTAAGCAATGTTGTGTCGGCGCCAGTGCCATCACGTGCGTGCCAGTTCGGGTTGCTGTCTCGCTGACATTAACTTCGTAAACGCTAGGCATTATCCGGCGAAGGGGCGTGTCACGCTGCGCCGCCGCCGCGCATCATGCTTTACGTAATTAATTAATTTGTTTGTTTGGCGCCGACTCAAAATTACTTAGGCATACTTACATTAGTTAAAGAACTTAATTATTAAGGTTAATAAAAAGACGGTTTATTAATTTTTGCTTTTCAGGTTAAAACAAGTATTACCAGGAATGGTGCTAGTAGATTGTTTGGCAGCTGTCAGGTTGACGTCGGCGCCTGCCAGCATCATGGCCCGGACGCAGTCGGGCGCGTCCGCGAGGCACGCCATGTGCAGCGGCGTGTAGCCTTGCTTGTTGTATACGTTCAGTGATGCAGCAGTTTTACTCGCCAGTGCCTGATCACATTTGTATGCATCAACAAACCAGTTTTAGCCTTTCTATATAGGTTAATATATAAATTATACTGATTACGACGAGGTCAGTGCAATGACATACGGAATAATTCATATTCAATTAAGTATTAATATTGAATTATTTAGGTATCATTATCAAAGAGAATTACTATTTTGGAGGTTCCAGGGTTCCTAACCTCCGACAGGTTTGTTATTGAGTCTTCAGACCGTTTTCTACTTCGGAGGTCTTCTTTTTTTTAATGCTGTAGGACAGCAGACAGGCTGACGGCCCACTTTGAATTTAGCAGTTACCGTCGCCTATGGGTGTTTGCAACGCTAATGGCATCGTGAACACGCTGCTGTCCCATAAGAGTAAAGGAACTTGGGTCACTAATGCCGGAACACAACACAACAAGTTATTATGGCGGTATAGTTAAGACCAAAGGTGGTCGCCATCCAGACGGGCTTTGAGGCCCTACCACGTAGCTAGGGTGGGCTGTTTTGTCGCCTTTTAAGACAGGCCGACCCCGGCCGCAGAGATTAGTATCCTTTCTCCGCCCCTGCACAGATATATCTCTGTTGGTATAGTCCTCTCCTTCGAGGGAGTGAGCAGTACACCAGTCAAGCTTCTTCAGGGCGGATTGACTATGGAGACCTCTACTTTAAGACGTCCTCGCGATGTTTTCCTTTACCATACGCACGTGGAAATTATTATAATATGCATTTATAGCAAAAGAAAGAAAGAAAAAGATGCGATACCACGTGGCTACCACGTTTTTATTTGTTTAGATATACTTACATATAGGTAATTGTTATTGTAAACATGTATAAATTGCGACATTCGTGGATTAGTTAGATAATGGTTTTAGGTTATCGCATATGACATGTCTAATATGAATAATATATTTAAAAGAAGTGTGATGTTTGGTTGCACAATAACAAATTTTATTCAAAATTTTTTTTATTGTAATTGTTTTATACGAGTTGTAATTTTCCCTTCTGAACCCGTTGCCATATACATTTGCTTAGACATTGTATATAATATTGAAATGTCTAGCCATGGCGCCTTCATCGGACTCCAGCAAGAGGGGTAGAACCAAAAAGGATGGTTTGATCGTGAAGGGTGAAATGCGTGTCAATGAACTCATGACACCGAAGACCATGCGAAGTTTCTTATCCTTGCAGGGTCGGAGTAAAATACTGGCCTATGCGGCCAGTGAAAGAAAAAATCCTAGCTAGGATAGGTAGGGCTCCAAGCCCGACTGAATCCCAACCAACCCTGGTCTGTAAATATGCCGCTATAATAACCTTGTATCGTGTTCCGGTATAAGCGACCCAGGTTCGAGTTCGAAACGTTCTAATTAAAAACTTATTTGAAATAAAAACACATAATATAATTGATCAGGTCATACATCAGGTGGATCCTGTTGAAATTATGTTATTTATTTTAAACCTTGCAAAAAGGGAACTTCAATATAAAAAGAAAAACGTCAATGAGTCAGGATTCAAACTTAGGCGGATCCGTACCCAAAGACCAAGTTCTAAGATCTAGAATCCGCTTGGATTTACCCGTTGAAATTATCCAAGTTATTAAGTATGAGGTTACAAATCTTTCCAAAAATTTATATTAAATTAAAACATAAATAGAAAAGGAAGTTTTTGGAGTTATGTTCGAACCCGGACCGATCTGAAACCCAGTGACCCACCTATGAGCTACAATCCGCTGGAAGTTTTGGGGTAAAATTATTAAAGTGTTAAAGTTAACTAGTTCCCGAATTATTAATTAGTCCCTAAAGTAGATTCTTTACGAAGAAAAAGAAAACTCAACTGTATTTCATGGTAATGCAATGCAATCATTTAAAAATTACATTATAGAATAAGCCTTAAGCCATTATTAATAAGGTTGGTATTACTGGAGCAAAAACTGTCACTTTTTTCCGTTTCATCGAGATTAAGATCACAACGATGCTAAAAAGTTCTCACTTCAAAAAGTCTGAAAGCGGACCCCGAACACCGAAGCGGTCGTTTGGGTTTCCAACGGAACTGAACTCTAAAATGATGATGATATTGTGCATAAAATACATTGCAAAACATAATATCCCCATAAATGTTTACAAACACCTCGCACCGTCAATATTATAATGAATGGCACTGACCTTATGAATCACTATATTATCGAAACTAATTACTTGCGACATGTAGACTTTGCACTTACATTAATAATTTCCTTATTGCTCGCTGCCGCGTAATGAAACACGGTGTTTCCCTCGGCGTCGATCGTGTCTAAAGAGCAGTTCAATGAGACTAAGCTTTGCACGACGCGGACACTTCCTGTTTTTACTGCGATCTGGAAAGTTATTAATATAACAATTTCATACGTTTTTAACGCATTTTTACGGAATTTAAGCGTGTGATTATTTTGGTGTTTTAGTGGGTAGTCGGAAGTCGAAACATTTTTCCGGAGTCACACATATGCCCACAACAAAAATAATCACAAACTGCTGGGTAATTTTTCAATGACTGACGGGATTGTTTGGGAATTGTTTGCTCAGAGCCACTCAAGGTTTTGGGTTTAGTTCCCGAGAGAGTAAATTCAAAGAGACTATCCGTTGTAAATTTCAAACCTAACTTCCTTATCCTTTTTGAGCTGAATATGCTTGATGCACACCACACCGCTTGGTACTGTGGGCCCCTGATGCAGTGCGCCCGTGCGCCACCACGGCCGATATGCACCATGGGGATGCACGTCGCTGGTATACCTACTGAAACCACCGACGTGTTTCTCTAATGCTCGGGCGGAGAATTTCCTTATCCGGGGAATATGTGTGTTCAATATTACAATATAAACAAAACTATAATAATAAAAATCTTGCTAGAAGTTAACTGGACACTAGCAGTGAACAACACTCGAACTAGCAATATGGACAGAGTTTCAAAGTGAGGATGTCAAAGACATGAGATGAGACACCTCAGAGGAATAATTAATTATGAAAAATAATACTTTATTACGCCCCGGAAATCTTCGGGCGGCAATACTTTCCACTAACCGTGTGTACATTTGTACAATTGCTGTAAAGAACCATCAAAAAGTAGAAACAAGCAGCTTACCATTACTGGTGTAGCTCCAGTTGTAGGGTCAACATCGTCAATATGCTTCTGTATATCTGGGTTATTAAATAACTCGTACAGTCCAAAATGCGCCACCACGTGGGCTATCGTCCATGATTGGTGCTCCGACAGCGTGTCACATAGTTTCTGTAGAACTGTTACGGTACACTGAAAATGCAAAAACGATTAAGGGAATTACCCATTTTTGTAACCGACGGAGATGAATAAGCCGCGGTGGATACGTGAACCGACAGAGAAAGACTTCGATAGGAATTCCCGCATTCGCGGCAGCCTTCATGTCCGCGACATTGCGGATAAATTGCAGGAGTGTCGCATTCGCTGGTATGGCCACGTTTTGCGACAACCGGCTACTTACGTGGCTAACAAATTTCTGGTTATACCGCTTCTGCCGGTCCACGGCAGGAGGGGTAAACCTTAAAGTGCTGGCTTGACGTCGCAAAGGAAGATATGCGTGCCACTGAACTTACTACCAAAAATGCAGAAGACCGTGTGAAGTGGAGAAGAAAAAGTCGGAAAGCGGACTCCGGGCACCGAAGCGGAAGTTACGATCGGGATCGGATAACGCTAAGATGATGATGAGCCATATTTGTGCTTGACAAAGGGAGGTTCTTCTTTTTTCTTGGCTAAAATTCTATGTTAATCAAAATAAAGTAATGCAAATAATAACATGCGTATTGACATCAATACTGGTTCAATAGCCATTGAGAACACAATATTTGTACAGTGCGCAGTGTCTGCCCTGACTGGTATATACCTATAATTATACATTTGTAAAAGTCTCCATAATACTATTTACAAATTTCAGATGAATTGAGGATGTACGCAAACACGGCTCCGCGGGGGGAACGAATGGAGAAATATTTTTTCTTAATAATTGATAAGGATATAACCTTGTGCCTAGGAGTAATTCGAACAGGCCTTTGCCATAAAGGATTTTATTACCAAACGGTAAATCAACTAAATATTGCATAATATCAGAAACGTCAATATTTTTAGAAGGCAACACAAATTACAAAAAGTGCAAAGACAAAATAACTCGTAAATAATTTTAATCAATCGTTTTTATTTGACTACTAACCAATCCCGCCCGCTTCGCTGGTAGAACAGAAAAAAATATATACTTATATATGAGAAATTATTGTTAAAATATTGTTTAAAATAAATGTTTCTAGAAAATAAGTTTGTATTTTACTGTACCATGTCTTATCTATACATAGCAAAAATCTAATAACTTTATTTTGATCATTAGCGATGAGCTTGCTAACACTACCTGTAGTTACGCACACAAGAGCGCGTGTCTACATGTATACGCATTACAACTACACGGGGAAAAACAAGTAGCTTCGTAGCTAACATATTGTAGCTAGAAGGGAGCCCGTATATCAAGATCACCGGTGTGTGAAACTCGCCAATCGGCCTTGAACAAGCATGGTATATATGAGTTACTTAAACACGCGTGAGTTATTTAAACGCGCATAAGTTATAGCTCACACGCTTTCGTGAGATAAAACAACTATGCCATCGCATCATCCATTTACTGACACATTAACGGCCGTAACAGTAAGTCTCGGAGTCTCGCTTACACCTGAGCGAGCTGCGTACACGCACACCACGATCTCGCTCGCACTCATTTCTTCATTGTATTGATCGATCATATTATACGAGAATCGCAAGATTCTGTTCCGAATGAAGTCAGTAATGTAGGTAGCTCAATGGCATTACACTCGGACACCAATCTTGAGGTTCCGGGTTTGAATCCCACGGTGGCATGTGCACGGCATGTGCCTAAGCGGTGTCGCTTAGGCAGCTTTTTTCCCCTATGTGCATATTGTAGCTAGAAGGGAGCCCGTATATCAAGATCACCGGTGTGTGAAACTCGCCAATCGGCCTTGAACAAGCATGGTATATATGAGTTACTTAAACACGCGTGTGTTATTTAAACGCGCATAAGTTATTTACTACATTTAAACAAGAATTAGGATCTAATGTTCTAAAAGGCGGACAATTACACAAATGATCAATTTTATTGTAAAACGTACATTTATTTTGATTATTATTACTGGTTAGGAGAGATATTGGGTGGTCATTTGAATTTGGTTTGACCGGTAAATTATTCGTATTATTACGATATGAGGGGCAGGGAGCGTTCGAGCATTTTCACTTAAGATTGAATAAATTCTACGATAACTTTAGACTAAGGAATGTCTATCTCAAAGACACCTCATAAGTTTGCATAGCAATAGGCTAAATGCAATAGTATAAAATTATTTTAGTCAAAAATTCTAATCGCGTTTTAGAAGCGACGGATGAATTGAATCATTCAATAAAGGAATAACGAGGATTCCACTATGATAGTTTTTAATGTTAGTAATTAAGTATTATAATGAGACCGTAGTACCCTCACATGTTGATATTTTAGTACCAAACTTTCCCAAAGCGTGATATAATTGTCTTAATGCTGTAGGCTGACGGCCCGCTTAGAATTTAGCAGTTACCCTCGCCTATGGGTGTTTGCAACTCCATACTGACCCATAAGGGTACATTTTAAAGCATATCCCGTAAATTTTCAATAATAATAATAATTTTATTTGCTAAACATGATTTCCAAATAAATCCATACTAATATTATAAATGTGAAGGTACTCTGTCTGTTACGTTTTCACACCTAAACCGCTGAAACAATTTTGATGAATTTCGGTGTAGAAATAGATTGGACCTGGGAAAAGACATAAGCTACTTTTTGTCACGAATATGAAATTTGATGGGTGTGAATGTTCACCCCTACGTAATAAAATTGTTTTTTTTTTATATGGCAGAATAACGTTTGCCGGGTCAGCTCGTATTGAATAAATTGGGAATGATTTAGTTGTAAATTATTATGTGAAGGGCGATAGTAGGGTGTCCTTTTGTAAGCGGGTAAATGCGCTGATAGAAAGAGTAGTGAACTTTATTAATTTTGTTTTAAAGCGGCCCCACACTAGAAAGGAAGAAGCTTGGTCGAACGATAACGTTTAAAATATGGCGTCCTCCTCGTCTAAATAAGAGTTGACCGTCTCTTTGTCCAAATTTGAGGGTAGTCGAAAAAATTGACAGAGCAACTGGTTTTACCTACTTATAGGTAAGGATCAAACATTATGTACGAATAATCTAATCTTAGTAATCTAATTTGAAAAATTCATAAAACAATTACCAATTCCCGATTTTTCCATCAAATGATGATAAATCAAACGTTAATTTCTATTTAGGTTTTTTGTTAGATAAATGAATGAATTAAATATTTTTGTTGTTTTAAATCTTAACGCTTTTCAATATCTTTTTCAAATCATAGGAAAGCGATGTATTATATTGCAATGATATAGTTGAAATAGAAATCGGGACCGATTTAGAATTTTTTATATAATAATTAGCTCACTCAGTGTGTATGGTGTAACCGCACAGAGGTTTAGGTATATCTTCCGCGGACGAGTTGAGTCAGTTCACATAACTACATCGCAAATCAATATATCTTTTAAATCAACAAGCATCCCAGGTGTACAGCCCGTACACCTTTTTGGACCTACGAGCCGGATTTGAACCAGCGACTTATGGATATAATCAGTACAATCCGATCTTAGTTGTTGGATATTGGCTGACACTTTTGAGAAATTATTTATTAATTTTTATGAAGAAATAATACAATAAGCGTTATATAATTTTTAGAAACAAAAAAGGCTTGGACAAGTGCTAACATTCGGAAGAATTTCATTTCAGAATTTTTACTTTTTGTAAACATTAAATATTAACTGTAAAATAACTAATATAACGGCAGCAGGCGATATACACGCGGGTGTGGCAACGTAGGGGATAGTAAAAAGAAATATTTTTTAAAATTGCGGGATATTAAAGGAATACTCACCCGCCATTAGGGACCCTGTGCGTTGGAACTTATCGTAAACGGATACAAGATCTTGCTCCATTTTGATTTTGGCAGAGGGGTAAGCTAACAGCGACTGCCTCAGCTCGCGGTTAAAAGTGGGCTGTTAGCCGTAAGGGGACGGCGGTGTCGAGATTGCGGCCACGTTCCGCGCCACCGGTATGACATTCGACACATTTAGAGCGAGTGTGAATACGGTGGTAAGCAGTACGCAGGAGCGGGAAGGAGAAGACCGATGCGTGCTCAAACGACCGGTGCATACAGTATTTTACACATTGAACGCAATTTCGGTCAGTGGTTACCGACACTGGTAATTTTTTATGCCTTTAAGAATTTATAAAGACAATGTTGGAAATGAAACCATTAAGCTCTGTAAAAGGGTTATCGACTCTCGGATTCGACAGGAGTGCACTATCTAGGAATATCAACGTGGGTTTCGCCCTGGTCAAGGGACAATGGACCCTGTTTTTGCCGTAAGGACTATCGCGGAGAAATACAGGACGAAGAATACGCCTCTGCATTGTCTGTTTCTTGACTTGCAGAGGGCCTTCGACTATATTCCTCGCGCGATAATCTGGTGGGCATTGCGGTCCAAAAGGGTTCAAGAGGCCTACATTGACATCATCCGAGCCATGTACCGTGATTCCGATTTCGTGGTTCGAATCGCTGTTGGCGACACAAAACCCTTCCCCATCTCTGTCGGAGTACACCAAGGATCCGTACTTAGTCCGTTTCTGTTTAGCGTGGTAGACAGCATCAGAAACTCACATGAGCAGCCCCCGTGGTTGCTCATGTATGCTGATGATGTCGCGCTGGCAGATTCGGACAGGGGTAGGTTGGTGGGACGTATGAAGGCGTGGAAGTAATCTCTTGAGAACGGCGGTCTGAAACTCAACGTGGCGAAGACCGAGTACTTGACCTGCACACCGGCGACATAGTCAAGCGCATGGAACAGGTGAAATACCTGGGATCTGTATTTCACGCATCTGGTGACATTGATTCCGACGTTAAGGCACGCATTGCTGCCGCGTGGGCCAAATGGCGTGAGGTGACTGATGTCATTTGTGATCCCAAAATACCGGTTAAATTGAAGGGACAGGTCTATAAGACCATCATTAGGCCTGTCCTTTTATACGGATGCGAAGAGTGGCCGGTGATCAAGCGACACAAGCAGGCACTGCGAGTCACTGTGGAATATGTTGCGGTGGATATGTGGAGTAATTAACGCGGAAGGACTACGTTAGGAACTTTCGCATTCGCGGCAGCCTGCATGTCCGTGACATTGCAGATACATAGCAGGAGTGTCGCCTTCGCTGGTATGGCAACGTTTTATGGCAACTGGCTACTTACGTGCGGAACAAATGTCTGGACATGCCGTCACTGCCGGGACCCGGCAGGAGGGGTAGACCCTAAAGTGCTGGCTTGACGTCGCAGGGGTTGATATGCGTGCCTATGGACTGACCACCAGAGATGCCAAAGATCGAGCAAAGTGGAGAAGAAAAAGTCTGAAAGCGGACCCCAGGCGCCGAAGCGAGAGTTTGGGTTGCAACCGGCATTCAACGTCAAGATGATGATGAATATTGGAAATGAAATTGAAAACTACCAACCTTATAAAAACACATATATCTATACATAACTAAGACTTGCGAACGTGTTAAGTTATACACAAGGTTATACTCACTTCTCTTGTGACTTTGATAAATATTGGTATTTTCTCCTTAAAAATAATAAATTTCTCTTCAGCACTTTCTAAACTACTTGATCGGAATAAACTGCAAATTGAACAAATTATTTAATTCAATATAACATTCATCATTTTTTGTTTATTACTTTTGTTTTATAATTTGTGTTTATAATTTACTTCTTATTAGACAAGTGGATGTTAGTTTCCTTAATCTTTGTACAAGTATTAAAGATTATAAGATAACGTCAAAAAAAATTATGCCCATTTAATTTTAACTATTCTAAATATTCATACATTTTTTATTTAGATTCATTTCAAGAATTTCAATGGAAATTTATATCACATGATTATATAGAAAACATGGTTAAGAAAAATGCAGTAAACCATTAAAATTTGCACATTATTAAATTTTGCAACAACATACCATTATTAGATGAAGAATGAAAAATGTACATAATTACATAAAGGAATCTTCGCTTTCATTATATGATCCAATTATCTTAATAAATAATGTGGTACAAAACAAGTTACATAATGCAAGTGTTCCATCCTGTTAAAAACTGTTCACTTTGTATATAAATATTTTTTTTATTAATTATTCTACTAAGAATTTGAAATTATCAAAATTACTCTGTAGAAGTTTTTTTTACAAATACTCTCTTTCTGATAGCATCAGGACTTATTAGTCATCTGTGAGTATTATTACTAGGTGGGTGTTACTTATTTACAAGACTTCTTAGAAACTGAAGTGTAATAATGTTTTTAATATAAAATAAATGAATGGTTAAGAAATACAAGCAAAATAATATTAATTTAATCACTAATAATGTCATTTTATCATACAGTGTGGCTCCCGGCCAGTGAAAAGAATACGGTCACCCCAGGTCATTCCAAGGGAGTCGTAAAAGGCGACTACTCCTTTGCCAGATTACATGCGGCAAAGGAAGTGCACCTCTCGGTTTTCCTGTAGGGGTTAGGAGTTCGGACGGCAGTCGCTCCCGCAAAAGCCAAAACTAGCCATAATTTTATATGGTACGTACGAGAATAGGTCCAGTCATGGATAGAGCGTCGCCGCAAAACGACACGCAGAAGGTTCGTCCGACTTGTATGACAAGTGGACAAGGGCTGTCGTGCCGTGGGCGAGCACGGGTAAAGACGTTAGCCCAATCCAAACTCCGCTTCGCAACATTGGCACGCTAACCGGACGCGCGAGGGAGTTGGCCGATTCCTGCAGGAGACTCTGTGGAAGGCCAGCAGATCCCGGTTCATTGAGAATGGCTACAAACTGATCTACACAGGTGCATCTGATGGGGAGAATGGGGTAGCCATTGTGCTCTCGGGGGAGGCTCTCGGCTTATGGTTGTGAGGGTACTTATCGGTGGAATAATTGCCCACTTGATAAGTGCCGATAAGATAGCGTTTTGGAATCTAATCAGAGAAGTGCTTCGTGGGATTCCGTTGTCACGTGGGGTCGTTTTGGGTGGTGATCTGAACGGTCATGTGGGGAATTTGAGCGTGTCCACGGTGGATTTGGATACGGGAGTCGCAACGTGGAAGGGGAAGATATTCTAAATACGTGTGCAGCTGCCGACATCGCCATCGTGAACACGTATTTCAAAAAGATACCTGAGCATCTACAAGAGGGGGAGGAATGCTACCCAAATGGACTTCCTACTTACTCACTAGGAGACACGACATCAGCAAAGTAGCCAACTGCAAGGATACCCAGTGAAAGTCTCACTGCACTACACCGTTTTCTTGTTATGGACCTCTGTGTGAAGCTCAAAGGTAAATATGTCGAGCACCTTCAGCGCCGAATTAGGTGGTGGCTGCTTGATGAAGTCAAGTCCCAGGAGTTCGCCTCGGCTATCGGCGACAAGTACGCCGGTTGTGAGGGCGAACCAGATCAAGCTTACTGGGACAGGATTCAGACGACTATCCTTGGATCGGTAAGGAGGGTGCTTAGCGTGTCTAAGGGCGGTTGCAAATGTGAAAAGGATACATGGTGGTGAAACGACGCTGTCCAGAGGAAGACCAGAACGAAAAAAGCCCTTAAGAAGTGGCAAGCGTCAAGATCTCCTTAAGATTGCGACGCATACAGGTCTGCCAAGCGCGCCACTAAGAGAGCTGTAGCCAGAGCCAGATGAGACCGCTTACAGCCATTATTCGACAAGTTGGAATCGTCTGAGGGGCAGAAGTTCATCTGTAAATTACCGCGGCTCCAGGGTCAAGGCGGCACAGGATATTTCCTAGTGCCGCTTCGTAAAAAACCCTGGGGGCAACCTGCTATGCGTGGACCACGCGGTGAAGGAGATATGGCGCTCATATTTTCACGAGCTGCTGAACAAGCAGTACAAAGAGGTGCAGGCGCCTGGTCTTTCTTCAAATCAAGGACTAGTGCCACCAATAACGCCTGCAGAAATCCAGAATTGTCTTAGCCACATGAAGAATCGGAAAACTGTCAGTACCGATGGAGTCCCCATCGAAGCCTGGAAGGCAATGGGCTCTCGTGGTGTGGGCATCTTAACCCACCTTTTCAACCAAATACTCCTCACCAGTATGATTCCGAGCCAATGGAGCCTGAGTATCATTACTCTAATCTTTAAACACAAGAGGTCGGTGCAGGATTGCGGTAGCTACCGCGGTATTAAAGTCATATCCCACACCATGAAGTTGTTCGAGAGGGTTATCGACTCTCGAATCCGTCAGGAGTGTACTGTCTCGGAGGGTCAATATGATAAGAAACCCAGTGGTCCCGTGGAACCATGGACCCTATTTTTGCCCTAAGGACTGTCACAGAGAAATAAAGGACGTAGAATACGCCTCTGCATTGCTTGTTTCTGGACATGCAGAAGTCCTTCGACTGTATTCCTCGCGTGATGATCTGGTGGGTACTGCGATCTAAAGGGGTGGTCTGAAGATCAATGTGGCGAAGACCGAGTACTTGGCCTGTAACTCCACAGATCTCACATCCGTACGCATAGGCGGCAACACGGTCGAGCGCACGGGAAATGAAATACCTAGGATCTGTATTTCACGCATCTGGTGACATTGATTGCAACGTCAAGGCATGCATCGCTGGCGCGTGGACCAAATGGCGTGAGGTGACTGGTGTTATTTGTGACCCTAAGATGCCGGTTAAGTTGATGGTTTATAAAACCATCATTAGGCCTGTCATTTTATATGGCTGTGAAGCGTGGCCGGTGCTAGAGGGGCACAAGCCGGGACTGCGTGTCACAGAGATGAATATGCTGCGATAGATATGTGGAGTGATGCGGAAGGACCGCCTTAGGAACTCTCGCATTCGCGGTGGCCTTTATGTCCGTGACATTGCGGACAAACTGCAGGAGTGTTGCCTTCGCTGGTATGGCTACGTTTTACAGTAACTGGCTAACTATGTTGGGAACAAATGTCTGGCTATGTCACCTCCGCTGGGCCCCGGCAGGAGGGGTAGACCCAAAAAGTGCTGGATTGACGTCGTAAGGGGTGATATATATGCCAATGGGCTCACTACCATGGATGCTGAAGACTTTGCAAAGTGGAGTAGAAAAAGTTGGAAAGCGGACCCCGGGCACCGAAATTGAAGTTTCGGTTATAACTGGGATTTGATGCTGGGATGAAGAAGAGGAATGTCATTTTATCTCTTTTTACGCTTGTAACATGTCAAGGGAAATATGAACAGAATCAAAATTTCTTTAGATTTTCAGTGTATTGTTACACAATCTCAAAACTATGTTTTTTTACAATTGATCACAACTGGCTCCTAAAACACAAAAATTACTTAAATTCAACAACAGGAACAAATTTTGTTGTAAATTAATAAAATATGATATTCACATATTCAATGATATAATTTATAATAACTTTTGAGACATATTGTTGTTTAGGTTGATAATTATAATAAGTGATCAATGCCAAAATATATAGAATACAATATCAAACATTTGGCAATCAATCTAGAGAGTTTAGTGATTCATGCTGCTACATCATTCATATTAAGGTCATGACCCGGATAAAATGGAACATCACATAATACTTGAAACCTTGACTTGATATGACTAAAATACTATGCATGGCAAGTGACAACTTGCCCATACTAAGTAATAACAAAAGTAAAAAACAGAGAAGCGATGATGAAAATAAGCAAAAACTTTGTTGAACTGACATCACATATTACACAAAAACACCTGGTATAATACTCAGAGTAAAACTTAGAGATACCAGGTTTGAATCCTACAATGGCATGGAGAGCTATATGCAACTCACCACATACTGAAAGTAAGAAAATCTGCATACCAACAATGATGGCATGTGTAACCATGACGGAATGTGGTGGGTATACTGTCCATTGCCCATAAGGGGAGGCATTCATATTGTTTTAAATTACAGAAATGAAATGCATTATTTATTTATTTATTGTTAGAACTGTGTACATTATATGGTACATATTGGCTAATACATTTTGTATCAACAGTTTGCCTTTTAAAGGCCTACAATATCTAAGAAGGTATTTTTATGTTTAATTATTAGAAAATAATAGTAACATATTCATTTACTTGCAATTATAATTTTATTATATCTAAATGTTTTATAAATATATTCTACATATATTGAATGTTTTTTCATATTTTGAACAGACAACTTTTGTTATGATTGGTGATAAATGATATTCATTCAAAATAACTACAACTATACTTAGTACAAATTTATCAAAAAGAAATGTACTTGCCTATACATTGTGTGTAAGCTCTCTGTAAAGGGCTTGTGTAAAACTATTTCATAGTATTTGTCCTTATTTTTTGGGTCCGATGGTATTTTTGGTCCATAAAGTAGCATAGAATCCTCCCTGTAATGTATAGGTCTTGATATATAGTTATCAGACCTAACTTCTAGGACTTTTGTAGGCGATTCCTCAGTGCCTAAGAGGCCACGGAAAACTGTAATACATAAGCAGTGTTCAATTTTATTGAAATACTAGCTGTGCCCGCGACTCTGTCCGCGTGGAATAGTGACTTTGGGCAGCATTTTTTGGATATATCTTATGGTTTATTTTGGATTACAAACCCTAAAATATAAATAAATTAAGTATACAACCTGTGTTCGAACCTACAAAGTCCAGCCTAAGCTGAACTTTATTTTATGATTGATGATATAAATCTGAGGTCAACTTAAATTGGATTATTAAAAATCCGAAACTGATCACTTTTATCTAAAACCATTTTTTTTCTAAAATAAAAGTAGCCTAAGTTACTCCTTGTTACATCAGCTATCTGCCAATGAGTCCCGTCAAAATCAGTTCAGCCGTGTTAGAGATTAGCCAGAACAAATAGACAGACAGACAGACAAAAATTGTAAAAAATGTTGTTTTGGTATATGTACCGTGTATACATCCAAATGCACTTAGTAAAAACCGGTTATTTTAATATTACAAAAAGACCCTCCAATTTCATTTATTTTTAAAGATTATTTATTGTATTTAGAATTAAAAATTTAAAGATTTTATAAATTTTTTATTATTAAAACCTATACTTACAGGAATTCAACATTTTCAAGACTGACGTATGTTACCTAAATATTAATGTAGTTCAAAAATCTCTGCAGTATAGAAGAGAAAAATCTGTTTCATTTATATAACTAAATATGTATTCACCATGACATCAACCGTTTGAATAAAAATATAAAATCGCTAACTTTAACTTGCACTCAGTGTCAGTGTGACCAGATTTCATTTGACGAATCTACTGCTTGTGGAGGTTAAAAGCTACTAAATTCTACCAAGAGAGAACGAGAAAATACTAAAAAATCTATTATATTTTTTAGCTGTCGTGTTACAACGTAAAACATGAATGTTTTCTTGATTAAACGATAAAATAATAAAAATAACAAAGAAACCGCCATTAATTAAACTAATGTTTTTTTAAATTAAATTCTAAATAAAAATGTAATTAAAAAAATTGTCTTATAGCTGTTTTTGAAATAAAAAAAGAAAGAAAGAAAATGTATTTATTTAGGACTCAAAGTTATTATTTATAATTATATACTATATATTTGTCCCAAATTGGTCCCAGCTCAGCATTTGCTGATGGAATTTACCAGCGCTGATCTTCCGCTGGGGCCATTAAGTGACACCACTAACATTATATACACAATAACACAATAACCACAATAACACGTGTGCAGCTTACACATGATAGAAGTGAAACCCTGAAAAATGTAATGTAATAAAAAACATAAACAGAATAGTAAAAGCCTATGGAGTTATGCAACTTAGAGCTACAAATCGCTCGAACTTTGAGGTGAAATTATCAGTGTTAAAGTTTACAAATTTCAAAATTTTCCAAAAAACTTTCAAAACTATATTAAATCAAATCATTCCTCAAACTAGTTTCCATGTAAAGAGAGAAAAAAAAACTCAACTGTATCTCATTGTTCTAATTGTGTTTTGAGTCCATTAACTTGATCATACTTCTGCCAGGATCAAATCTGCTACATCCTCCTTCCAACTGTCGTAGCCCTTCTTTTCCATGCATTATTGCAGCAACATTCTTATTGTTAAATCGATTTCAATCTTGTTTTTTAATCTTATTAATATCGGAAAATATTCTTTCTACTTTGGCGTTTGACAAAGGTAGTATCGTCATTTGCTTCACAAATCGGGACAAATTGCCATACTTTGGTTTGCTATTTGCATCACAGATTTGGCTGACTTCACTACAAAATTTATCCACCATAAAAGTTTCAAACGTCGAACTAGAAGTTGACAATAAATTAGACACGGAAACATCTAATTTTAATTCCCTATATTCATTGCCAACAATTTGCATGTTTTCTGTTGATACTAAGTTAGGAAACCTTTGGAGTATTCTTATCAGAGTTCGAAATTCACCATACACTGCTTTTTGGAGATCGATGAACGACAAATCCTGCAACAAATTATCTTGTACAGGCAGTCTTTGCAGAAATTGGTTACTCAGCTCGATCAAAAATGATTGACATCTGTTATGGAATTCTTCAATTTTAGATCTCATTCGAACATCATCTTTTAATGATTCCAATGTCATTGTTACGTTTGTGCCCAGGTACATGTTTTGTATAGGAAGGAAATGCATTCTTAAATTTGGATCTATTGACTGAAGCGGAGTATTTTTCATATAATTTATCTTCTTATAGCAACTCAAAATGGAATTCATCATGTTTTGTATGTCTGTTTCAATTTTATGAATAAGTCTCTGATCACTTTGTAAAATAACGTTAAATTTTGTAGTTATGGGTAATATAAAATCTAAAAAGTAAATATAAAGTTTTGTCTCATCGCTGTTAAGGTGATCAAATATAAATTCACAAGTAGCATTTGCATTCTTATTCCCTAAAAACTCATTTTGAAAAAAAGTTTTATTGCTGACCACTGCTCTATAATTCGGTGAATGCATTGATGTAGAGAAAGCCACCTGATATCATAATGACGAAGCATATGGTGAGTTGGAGTGTCAGTAAATTTTGAAATTCGGCAAACTCTCTTTGCCGTTGGCTACTGTGAGAGAAGTATGATAAAACATCTTTCACAAACAACTCTATAGAACGAGGTAATTTTTTGCATGCATAACTCACTGAAAGGTTTGTTGAGTGGCAAAACATTTGAAAAAAAAATGCAGTTTGGGTTGACTTCCTTAATTTTAGATACCACGCTATTCCTTTCTCCGAACATAACATTCGTGGTATCAGCAGCATGAACCCTATTAAATTGGCTATGTTAAGGTTTCTTTCAGATAAGGCACATGTTAAACTATCAAACAAATCCTGCGCAGTATCACCTTTTATGTCCACCATACACAAAAATTTTGTTTGTGGAGATTGCCTTTTTTCGAAGTAGTACTTTATTGCTGCTGCAAGTACCTTAGTAGTACTGACATCTGTGCTCTCGTCGATAATGAGCGAAAATATTGGGCTTCTCTCAGTTTCATTTTCCAATCTTGGACGTAATTCTGCAAGCATTTTTTTTTCGAAGTTATTGCCTAAGACGTTGTAGGCAATTACGGCAGATTTAGTTCTTCTACAGGAAAAACGTTTTGCGATTTCGGAGTCGTGAAATGCCCTTGAAATAACTTTACTTACATGATCCATTACGCGAAAAGGAATATTATGTTCAACTAAGGCAGCTACAATGCTGATTTCTGCTTTTTTTACTTCTTCCGAAATTGTTGATGTTTTGAAAATCGTATCAATCTGTAAAAATAAGTATGCAGGACATTTCATATAGCGCTTTATAGTATCAAAACCTAAGCAATTTTTACATAGCATTTAACATGAATAAACACACATAGTTGTGTAGTAATTGTTATGTAAATTTGTAGGTAATAAACGTACATAAAACAGCGAATGTTTGCTTTTGAGTGGAAATCAAATTCATAAACTTAATAACTTAATACGGGTTCACACTACTACATAACTTGAAACTATTAAAAAAGTCTTAACAAGAATAATTAATTAAGAATTACATTCCACATATTAACGTAAGTAACTTGCATACCTGAGAAATGCCGGAATAACCTTTCATATTTTTTTATATGCTTTGATGTAGCCATGTGTTCCTTCAAAGACGCCACTCTACTTAGTACTTCACAGTTGCATGCTTTACAATGAGCACTCGTAGTGTTTACCTTAGATTTACATAACCAACTTTTAAATAAGGGATCTTGCTCCCATTCATCGCGATATCCTTGTGTATACGTTTCATTTTAAACTCAATTATAAAAATTCTCAATAAAGGAATTCCCAATAGTCTATCACGCTCTATGCTCACGGCACGAATGGCAACGAAAAGAATGAAAATTAGATAGTTACAATCCATTCGATGATAGGGGGAATAACCCGCATTTATCGGATATGCCAAAAAAGTATTACATTATTGTAATCACGCTTTTCAGTTATCTGAAAAGCGTGAATTCTACTAAAACATACCAAATAATTTTTACATACTAAATTCTGTTGCCAGTACCTCAAAATCTACCAAAAAAGAAGAAATCTACTAAATCTGGTCTAAATAGCTTCAGAACATTTGGCAACGTTGCGTTGCGTAGCGCGCGAGCTTCAGACCATTCAGTAAATTCAAACTAAACTTTAATGCATTTATGTTTTTCATACATACAATACTATATAAGTTAATTTATTGTTAACAAATTTTCACATTTCATAATTGAAAAATAAAACAATAATTAAAAAATACTAGCATTCCTGCCATGAGACATAAGAATGTTATAGTTTTGTGATGTACATTTTTAATTAATTTATATATTTGCATTGACTGCAAAAACTTTAACATGGTTAAGGTTATATTGTGCAAATGAAAATGTAAACAACCGAAATATAGCGTTGCCAAATCACGGGCAGGTTACTAGCAGCTGATTTAAAAGAGCCAAATTAATTTTTGCATTTAACTATTTTTTTTTAATTTTCAAAATTTCAAGGATTAATGCCTCGTATACTATTTATTTTTTAATTTTAGGAATTTTCATGGGTTTTTTATTTTAATTTATCGAATATTGACTACTACAGTTGTTGTTGTGACTCAACTGGAACGAAAGGACTTCCATATTAGTAACAATAAATGTTATAAAAAAAGTATTTTCTTAAAAAAATATATTTAACCTACCTTTTGAAGGAATGCTAAAGTAGACCGAACTTTTCTCTCAGTGGCTTCCCTGAGAAGCCGTTCAATCTCATGTTGAATGTGATGTATTAACTCTTCTTTCTTCGGGAATTTTTGCTTCGCTGTACCTATTCCATAATTTTATCACATCGTCCTGGCAGGACTTCTTCGTCATAAAGACGTGTCTTTTGACGTATGCGTTATAAAAATCTTGATAACTCATTTTAAATTAGTAAGAGCATGCACTGAGTCGAGTAAAACATTTACAAGAATAAACAAAGCAGGTTGGAACCTGTCCGTGTGTCGCTGCCACTCAGTCACTCAGCTGACTCAGCTCGTAGTACGCTCTCGTTCATCGAGTATCGAGTCGCGCGTTCGGCTGACAGTGGCGCGAAAACAAAAGCCACAGATGCAATATATTGTAGAGTGGTCACGGAGTCGATCAGTTTTCTGTTTTTCAAATCTACTAATAGCGCATAGTGGGACAGAAAATCAGCACCGATTATTGGTTGCTTGCGTCTGCTAAAACAAATGTCCACCGGAATGATCGACGAAGTCTAAGTCTAAAGTCTTAACTCCATAAGTTCGAATTTCTGTACCATTCGCTGCGTACAGTTTATAATCATCACAATTGTTGTTATAAAACCGATTCTTTTTTTACTGGTAACATAGAAATATTCGCACCCGTGTCCACTAAAAATCTAAGTCCAGTATTATTGTCTGTTATACATAGGCGGTGTTTAGGAGTGACGGTGCATATCCCCGCCTGCGAGTACACCTCAGTTAGTTTTCCTGATTCACTGGCTTTTTCCAAGCACACGGTTCTATACATTTTCTAGATCTATGGCGATATCTAAAATGATAAAATTGATAAATACATAGCCAGTCCGGGCTACTCGGTGAACGTCGACTCGTATTACGATTACGTGATGCTGACCGTGATCGCGGTCGAAAACGGGGAAAGGCGCATGGCAGTCAACGTGGAGAAAACCGCCGCGCTGCCTGTTACCCACCGGCGACCAGTGCTTCCAACGCTGAGACTTCGAGGACAGGTGATCAGGTGGGAGACCACGGTCAAGCACCTCGGGGTGAAGATCGACAGGTCGTTGAGTATGGCCGCCCAGACGCAGTACGCCATTCAGGCGATGCGAGGCGCCAGGGCGAAACTCCGGCCTGTCCTACAATCTAAGATGCCCCTGAAGGCGAAGATCGGGGTCTACAAGACTTACCTTCGCTCGAAGCTCACCTATGCTGCCCCAGCCTGGTACGCGCTGTGCTCTCCGAGACTCAAGGAGAAGATGCAGGCACAACAAAATATTACCCTACGGATATGCACCGGAGCGGGTTGGTTCGTCCGCAACGATGTCATTTCCCGCGACTTGGGCGTTCCCAGTGTCGAGGAATTTGTGGTGCAGACTACGCGCCGTCTTTTTGACCGCGCAGAACACGGCCGCCACACACACCTCCACGGGATCGCACCACTGCACGCACGACCGCCAGAGATGCTTCGCCCCAAGATGTGGAGACCAACCCCTCGCGACATCATCAGCCAGCCCGTATAGGGTGATATGAGGTCGCAAATAAGAAGTACCGCAACGCCAAAGAAGGCCAACAGACGCCACGGATGGCCAACATAAAGCCCGTGATGGCCACCGTACGCAAAGATTGCTAAATATAAGCCGTAACAGGCTTACCCAGTCACCGGCGGGTTGTTGCCCGCCGAGAAGATGCCGGGGTAAAGAGGACTACCTCGAGGCCCCAACCTACTCCACACACATAATCAAGGAGTAAGAAGAACCCGGTGTGTGCGCAAAATGCCACATAACGATTTCATTCCCCGTTAACACAGTACACAATGGCACGTACGAAGCAGACTGCTCGTAAATCGACCGGTGGCAAGGCGCCGCGTAAGCAGCTGGCCACTAAGGCGGCGCGCAAGAGCGCCCCGGCCACCGGCGGCGTGAAGAAGCCTCACCGTTACAGGCCCGGCACTGTCGCTCTCCGTGAGATCCGGCGTTATCAGAAAAGTACGGAGTTGCTGATACGCAAATTGCCGTTCCAACGTTTGGTGCGTGAGATCGCACAAGACTTCAAGACCGATCTACGTTTCCAAAAATCCGCCGTGATGGCGTTGCAGGAGGCGAGCGAGGCTTACCTGGTCGGTCTCTTCGAAGACACCAACCTGTGCGCCATTCACGCGAAGCGCGTCACCATCATGCCCAAGGACATTCAGCTGGCTCGCAGGATCCGCGGCGAGAGGGCTTGAACACAACAAAGCGAGAGCTCGCGTCATAAACTGGATACAACACTCCCACCGGATGGATTGTTGAATTGGCCGACGACCACCATCACCCGGTCCGGTCAGTTCACGATCCATCCGCGCGAATGTATGTATCCAAAACAAACAAAAGGCCCTTTTCAGGGCCGCCAAATGTTATCAAATTATGTTTCTTTATAACGTTAAAACAGCGAGGTCGATAATGTTATTAAAATAATAATAACGATGATGATCTGCATTAACACGACGAACATTATAAATAAATAGATACATAATTATTCATTATTACTATAATCTCTCTCTCTCTACATCAGTTTTTGCATCGCAAAAAAAAAAAAAAAAAAAAAAAAAACGATTCGTAATTATAATTATACATATTCGCATTTTCTAAAAACTATTCTCACGAATTAAACAATTTAGATTACTTATGGTGCCTGTTTTACAAATTATTCATAAACTATATAGGTGTATAAATAAAAACAATTCCAAAGTTTCATGTTATTGACAAAATCAATAAGAACAGATTCAAGAAGGAGAAATAGATAATTCTAATTATTTTAATAACAGCTCCCTCGTCACCGCTCCCCCCGCTCGTGCAATGCGAGTGTATAAATGTTCGAAATTCGAGCTCGATTTTTGTAGTCGTGCACAGTGCGCATAGCAGTACGCTACACCGGAACGGTCGAGTGCTCCCATTGGTCGAGACTCCCTTTCGTGATCTGCATACTAGCAGCGACTTGCCTCCTCAGTTGTGTGACTTTCGCGCAACAGTAGGCGGGCGAAAACCTTTGGCACTACGCACTTTTAACTAAGTGCGTTAGTGCAAAGGTACCTTATAGTAAGTGAGAGAACCAGCGCGATGAGCGATCCCGAGCCGCCGGACGACTCCGGCGACCATTGGCCGTACTACCGGCCGATTAGACATTCTGAGACCCCGACGTCTCCAGCGACGACATCACCCAGCCGGCCCAACCGACAACCATCTGCAGCCAGCTCCCCGCCCCGCGCAAGGGTCTTCCGCAGGAAGAGGGCGTCCTCCGAGGAGGAGAACCTCCCTAAGAAGGCCAACGTGGGGCCAACACCCAGCCCAGCAGGCAACACAACCTCCGATGCCGACTCTGAGAGCTCGGACCATGAGGAAGCAGCGGCGTATCAACGATCCCTGCCACCGACGCCTCCGACGCCTCAACCTCAGCCCCAACCTCAAGCTCAACCTCGCGCACGACCAACGATGTCGTTCGCAGAAGCCGCTGCACCGGTGGCCCCAAAGCCAGCTCAACGCAGCTCCCCGCCTTTACAGGCGAGTAAGCCAGCCCCAACGGCTACTGCCCAGCCTAAAGGGTACCCACCAATTGTGGTGGAGAATTTACCCAACTGGATCGACCATTTTAGGAAGATCCAGTCTCTCCTCGGCCGTGCGCCCAACGCCAGACCCTACGGCAAGGGGGTCCGTTTCACGCCACGAAGCGCTGAGGAATACCGGACGGTACAGAAGTACCTGTCGCAGGCGTCCGAGACCAGTAAGGAGGTGCACTGGTATTGTTACAGTGTGGCAGCCGACCTCCCAACGAAAGTAGCCATCAGAGGGCTACCAGCGGCCACTCCAGTGGAGGAGATTAAGACAGCGCTTGGAGAACTCGGATTCCAAGTGCTGTTCGTAAAGCACATTCCGGGAGCCAGAGGCCGCGTTGGGAATTTGTTCCACGCGGCACTTCAGCACCTGTCCGTCGACGAGCTCCAGAGGCTTTATGCCGTCGACGAATTGTTGTTTATGCCGGGCATCTCTATAGAGGCATGGAAGGGGAACAGGGCAGTCCCCCAATGCCACAGATGCCAAGCTTTCGGACACGCATCGGCCAATTGCCATAAGCCGGTGAAGTGCGTGAGGTGTGCAGGCGAACACATCGCGGCGGAGTGTCCCCGCCCACGCGAAATCCCGGCTACGTGCGCCAACTGTGGGAGGGCGCACGCGGCTAATAATAGGAGCTGCCCTATTTACAGGAAACTGGCCAGGCAGAGGGGTATCAAGGTGCCACCGCCACCACCACCCAAACCAGGGAAGACGTCCGGCCCGGCCCGCAAAACCAGGGCGGAACGCCGACGGGCCCAACGACCGGATAACTTCACCACCGAGGATGAAGCACCAGTGCCAGTAGGAAGCCGTCAAGGAGGGTCAACCCTGATCCCTCCGGCGAACGACCCTATCCCAAGGGGACCTTTACAACCCAAGGGAAAAGGTCGCAAACGCCAAAATAAGAAGCGCCGACATCAGAAGGGCAAGGGCCAAAGAACCGCAACCGACACGGAGACGGAGGCAGAGTCATCCAAGACTCGGGCACCTGAGGCCTCCAGACCGATATTAAAAAAGGTCACGGTGGCAGCGAAGCTGGACACCAATGCCGGGCGCAGACAGTGTGGTCACTGCAGACCCCAGATGACGACCGAAGATCACCAAACGGCTGCGGATCAACCAGCACCCAAACCCCAAAGGACCACGAGGCGCAACGCCAGGGTTGAGGAGAAAGGTGGAGTCGAGGAAACTCTGAAGCTCCTGATAGGGGTTTTCGCGGACATATTGGCCGCCCTAGCAACCGGGGCCGACATTAAGGAGGCAGCGGTCAACGGACTTACCAAGTTGAAGAACCGCAATGGGTAGTACGGGTCAACTACGGGTCATCTATTGGAACCCGGGCGGAGTCGGGGACAAGGTCCAATCACTCCGCTTGTTGGCCCAAACTCAGAGTGCCCATGTCCTACTTATAGGTGAGTCCAAGCTCAAACGCGGAACCCCGTTCAACCTGCCCAACTACCTGGCGTACAGGAGAGACGAGGAGTCCAGAGCCGGAATCGCCTATCGAGGAACGGCGGTGTTTGTGAGGCGCGACGTGGTACACGAGGGGCTACCACTCACGGACTTCCATCACCTGAGATCCATCGGGGTGCTGGTGAAGGCGGGTGGACGCGAACTGAAACTGTACGCGGCCTATCGTCCCCCGGGGAACAACTACAACAGTGAGGACTTGCCTCCCCTGCTCGAGGGGAATACACCGGTTATCATTGCAGGCGATATGAATGCCAAGAGTCCCGCATGGGGATCCCGGCTGTTGAACGCGACGGGGAGACGCCTGGCAGTCGACGCCGAGACGCTGGGATTCGAAGTCGTCGGCCCGGATGCCCCAACCCACATTCCTACCAACCACCGACACAGCGCGGACGTGCTGGACATAGTGCTGCACAAAAACGTGACATGCCCAATAAGCGTGGAGGTGCTGTACGACTTGGACACACAACACCTTCCGATCTTGATCGTGGCTGACCTGGCAGTGGTCGCAATGCCCCAGAAGCCAACGAAACTCGAGATCGACTGGAAACAGTACGCCGGGAAGATGGAACATGTCACGCTGGAGAAATGCTCGAGCCCAGAAGAGGTAGAAGCAGGAGTCACAAGCCTCATGACCCAAATCGCTGCAGCCAGGGAAGCAGCCTCCAGAACAACCGCAGCACCGGGACTCCGTAGGAGGGACGAACTTCCCGCCCACTTGGCTAAAGCCATTGCCATCAAGCGCAACCTGCGCAGGCAGTGGGCGAGGACCCGTTGCCCAGACATCAAGAGGACGCTAAACGCCCAAACAGCCCAGGTCTCGGAGAGTATCAAGAAGTGGCGCGCCGAGACATGGGAGAGTGTCATAGATCGAGCCACCGAAGACCCCAGTGAGCTCTTCAAACTCTGCGGCAACCTACAGCGCTCGAAAGTGCCAGTGTATCCACTCCTCGATGCGAGCGGAACTAGAAGATTCGAGCCTTCAGAAAGGGCGGAACTATTCGCAGACCATCTGGAGGCGCAGTTTTCGCCGCATCCGATTCCAACTGATGCATTGCCGAAGATTCGGCCCTTCCACGAGCTCTTGGAAAAGGAGGTCCAAGAATACTTAGTTCGTCCCCTCCCGCCGCTAAAAGGCGAAGATTTCATTTCCCCGGCAGAAGTCAGGAAAACAGCGCTCAGGCTCAATAAGAAGAAGGCGCCAGGTTGCGACGGCAGCCAACCCAACACCCTGCGGCTATTGCCCAGGAGAGGGTTCGCAGCACTGGCCCGGATCTTCAATGGGATCCTGAGGACAGCTCACTTCCCCGAGGCTTGGAAGGTCGGGAAGGTGGTCATGCTCCCGAAACCAGGGAAGGATCGGCGCCTCCCAGGGAACTACCGTCCCGTGACTTTACTCCCCCACATCGCCAAACTCTTCGAGAGACTCCTACTCACTCGCCTGAAACCACACACAGAGCTGAGGGAAGAGCAGTACGGTTTCAGGTCAGAACACTCCACGACGCTACAGCTGACCAGAGTGCTCCACCAGATGGCCCACTCATACAACAATAGGAAGCCCACCGTCGCTGTATTCCTAGATATGGAAAAAGCGTTCGATCGAGTTTGGCATACCGGATTGACTCACAAACTGTTGAAGTCTCCGATGCCTCCGAACTACGTTCATCTGCTGTCCTCCTTTTTGGCAGGTCGTAGCTTCGTAGTGGCGGTCGAGAAAGTCATCTCCACAAGAAGACCCATCACAGCCGGAGTCCCACAAGGGAGTTGCCTCTCCCCGCTCCTTTACGGGTTGTACACCAACGACATCCCGTCAACAAAGGAGACTACGCTGGCCCTATTCGCCGATGATTGCGCCTACTTCTCCACGGCGCCGCAAGTGGACACCTGCATCAGAAGAGTACAGCGCGTACTGGAACTGCTACCGGAATGGCTGGACAAGTGGAGATTGTCCGTCAACGTCGAGAAGACGCAAGCCATTCTGGTCACCCACAGGAAGCCAAAGAAGTCGCAGCTCAAGCTTCGGGGGAAAAAGGTAGAGTGGAGAAACTCGGCCAAATATCTCGGGGTGTGGATCGACAGGACGTTGAGCATGACCACCCAGGTGCGTCACGCTATTGCGCAGACGTGCCGTGCGCGAGGAAGGCTCCGTCCCGTCTTCCAGTCGAACCTGCCCCTGAGAACTAAGGTCCGACTATACAAAACCTACCTACGCCCGAGGCTCACATACGCAGCCCCAGCTTGGTATGCGCTGTGCTCCGCTAGCCAGCGAAAGAAGCTACAGACGCAGCAGAACCTCACGCTCAGGATCAGCACCGGAGCCGGGTGGTTCGTGCGCAACGACGTTATCGCCAGGGATGTGGGAATACCCAGTGTCGAAGAGTTCGTGGCCAGAATGGCGCGGGGGATGTTCCACCGCGCCGACACCGGCAGACACGTCCATCTCCACGGGATCGCCCCACTCCACGCACGACCACCTGATCAGATTCGCCCGTCTCATTGGAGAGCCACACCGAGGGAGCTGCTGCTGCCACAAGCGACCACAGCGAACGATGGTTCGCGTCTGTCGCAAGAATCGGAGTCCATCACAAGCGAATAACAAAGCCGCTGATAGGCCACCTAAGCCGCTGAGAGGCCAACGAGCCACTCGCGGCTTCAACAACCCAGTCACCGGCGGGTTGTAGCCCGCCGAGTTGAAGCCGGGGTAAAGAGGGAAACCTCGAGGCCCCAACACCCGCAAGCAAGCGGACGAAACCAGCGAGCTCGATTTTTTAGTTAGTTCACTCTCTCGCTCCGTCGCAGACGTGCACGCGCGAGTGCTTACTTTTCGAATCGTATATTTCATATAACTTACAACCTACGAGATGACCGGTCGCGGCAAGGGAGGTAAAGGTCTGGGGAAAGGAGGTGCCAAGCGTCACAGGAAGGTACTCCGGGATAACATCCAGGGTATCACCAAACCGGCCATCCGTCGTCTGGCCAGAAGAGGTGGCGTGAAACGTATCTCTGGTCTCATTTACGAGGAGACACGCGGCGTGCTCAAAGTATTCCTCGAGAATGTTATCCGCGACGCCGTCACGTACACCGAGCACGCCAAGAGGAAGACCGTCACCGCCATGGATGTGGTGTACGCTCTGAAACGCCAAGGTCGCACCCTGTACGGCTTCGGAGGTTAAGGGAGAACGTATCGGCCGGCCCACACCTCGCCATCTACGCCATCTACGACTAGGTCGACGCTCCCCGCCCGGTTGATGTGTGCGCTTGTTCAAAAAAAGGCCCTTTTCAGGGCCGCAGAGAATTCATGACATTTTTTTTTTTACAATACAACTCGTTTCGCTATGATAAACTGGGCATTTGATCAAACTATGTATGTAATATAAGTAGTACACCTACATTAACATGTGACATTTTCATGAATGCTTGCAATCATTATATACATATGTCACATTGTGTATGTGTATGTGTGTGTGTGTGTGTGTATATATATATATATATATAAATATGAATAAAGAAAAAAAAATTTCGACGTACACGAACAGTTCGAGATTTTTACGATTCTTACATAAAAGCATTTTTTTCCCCCTTCCTCATTTATTTCTTATTAAATCTCTCATGATATAATTATCGACATTAACCAGTAAACATAATAATAATAATGATGATTATTATGATAAACGCCATTTGTTGATTAGGTACGCTTGTATTATTAATATTCATAAACGAAATAAAGCTCCAAACCATACATCCGATATACCGATCACATTACAATATTTATTACAATTAAGCGACCGATACTCGGAAGTGGTTGACCGTTTTCAAATTTCCTTGTGCTCGCTCAATTATACATAATGCTCTCGACTCGAATGTGGAAGATTCGATTCCGCACCGAGACTGGACGAAGAAGGCCGCCGCCGCCGCCGCCGCCGTTACACAGAAAGAAACTAATCGTAATATTATGGATAAGATTACGATTCATTTGAAAGCTATATGCAACGCAAATAAACAATAACACGCATATATATCACCTACGTACACTACATACACGTCTTAGGGTCGCTAACGCGTTACATTTTCTCGGAAAATTGCTACTTTTAAACTTTTATAATTCGATGTCACATCAAAATCGCGGGATACTCGGCGAGCTGGCGGCGGATGAGTGTTTTACAAATGCTAACTTTTCATCGATTATACGATGGAAAAAGTCGCTGCGCCCGTAGGATGAGTTGCTATGTCGGAACTTTGGGATGTTTCACAATTATTTATGCATCGAAAAGCGACAATAACATTAAATATAGTAAGATAAATGTATTTTAAAGCGGACACCGCGTACGGGACGGACGCTGTCGCGAATATAAACGTCTCTACAGCGACGAGGGCGCTATCGAGACGATAGCTCGATGCGCCGTATCGTAGGTGAACTCAAATATTATCTATAACCATGGGAGATTCGGACTCGAGGGTTTAAATAAAACGCGAAAAGTGTGTTTTAATAGATCTATGCTAGTGAAAAGTTGTCAGCGTTCATACGAGAAAACGTATCTCGACACCGCAGTCGTCGATTCGGTATTGCCTTCGGTTTGTTACGAGTGGCGACATCTGTTCTCCACTTGATACGTACTACACACATTTATAATATATTCACGTAGTATTATACACAGTACTGAAGAACTAACTAACACTTTTATAAAATAATAAATAAACAAACACGCACGCACGCACACACATATTATAATGGCAGACACAGCAGTGGCAACCGAAGTCCCGGCCCCGGCGACCCCCGCGAAGAAACCCAAGGCGAGCGCCGCCGCAGGCGCCAAGAAGCCGAAGGCGAAGCCGACGCACCCCAAGACGTCCGAGATGGTCACGAACGCGATCACCGAGCTCAAGGAGCGCAGCGGCTCCTCGCTGCAGGCCATCAAGAAGTACATCACGGCCAATTACAAGGTGGACGCCGAGAAACTGGCGCCGTTCATAAGGAAGTACCTCAAGAGCGCCGTCGAGTCCGGAGCTCTGATCCAGACCAAGGGCAAGGGGGCGTCGGGCTCGTTCAAGCTGGAGTCCAAGTCGTCCGCGTCGAAGAAGCCAGCCGCCGCCGGCTCCGGGGCGAAGAAGAGGAGCGCCAGCAAGGCGGACGGCGACGATTCCTCCGCGCCCGCAGCCAAGAAGGCCAAGAAGGCGACCGTCTCGGCCGCCGCGAAGGCCAAGAAGGCCGCGTCCGCCGCGTCGCCGGCCAAGAGCAAGGCCGCCGCGGCGACCACCAGGGACAAGAAGGCCGCCGTCGCCGCCGCCGCCGCCAAGAAGAAGCCCGCCGCCGCGGCCGCCTCCAAGAAGTCGCCCGCGACCCCGGTGAAGGGCAAGGGCGCCGCGCCCAAGGCGAAGAAGACCGCGAAGCCGCCCACCAAGAAGCCGAAAGCGCCCAAACCGAAGAAGGCCGCCGCCGCGCCCAAGTCCAAGGCCGCCGCGGCCAAGAAGACCTCCGCCGCGAAGAAGTAAGGAGGGGCGACGCGCGCGAGCGAACGAGCTCCTCTCACCGTCCGTCCGTCCGTCCGTCCGTCCGTCCTCCGGTCCCGGACACGGCCAGCCCGCGAGCAGCGGGGTGGCGTGTGTGATGGTTGGTCGGTGGTGGTGGTGGTGGTGGTGGTGGTGGTGGTGTGCCCCGTATACACCCGAAAACAAACAGCCCTTTTCAGGGCTAACAGATATCTCACGTGCCGTGCGGTGGTGCGACGAGACGAGACGAGATCCGTTCTCGTCTTCGTCGTCCTCCTCCCACGTTTCATTATATCGATCCTCGGCGAGCCCCCGCGGGGGTGTGTAATAAATAAATATATCGTGCCTGATGCTGCTGCTGCTGCTGCTGCTTCAGTTCTTGGTGGTGGTGGTGCTCCTCTTCAGCGGAACGGCTCGGTCCCGCCCGACTGCCCGACTTACTTTTTTTTTTTTTTTTTTTTTTTTTTTTCCCCCCCCTTTCTTTTGCCTAAATTCCATTAGAAATTAGGGGACATTAATTTAATTTTAAAAAATTAATCTTACGCTACTTACCTACCTACTACATACACGCTATTATATGTGGTGGTAGCTTAATATTATTATTATTGGACTCTTTTGTCGTCTGTCTTATTGATGATTGTCAAAAAATTTACATTTTATCTAGTTATTTTATTTCATTATGATTACGACACGGATTTACAATGCAAAATATTTTGTAATAACACACATTTCAAAGTGATGTAGAGAGGGGGAAGAGAACCTTAATTTCGAAAACTGGCCGACGACACTACTTAGTTGTTAATTTTTTTTTTTTTTTTTTTTTTTTTTTTTTCTTTTTCTTTTTCTTTAATAATTGATCAAAGACGAGTTCAGTAGTTCAGTCCGTCCGTTGTTTCTTTCGTTCGCTCGCTCGCCTGTCGCTCTCTCTCTCTCTCGCTCTACATATGTAGGTACGATGCGAACCGCTCACATCGGCACCAATATATAACCAGAGTATAGAGCAAGCTAAAAAACCACAGTCAAAAAGACTCCGGCTCCAGCACCCGCGCCGCACGGACGTATTCACGCCTGCGCTCCCGAATCGCTATCGAGCCCCCCACTCCGCACCTCGCCGCATCGGTCGGATACCCGCCGCACCTCGCCGCACCCGCCGCATCGGTCAGCCGCCGCGCCCGGGCCTAGCCTATTGTATTGTATAAGTACAATAGCAGCTAACTCAGCGCAGCTGCGAATTGTTTCATTATATTGCCGAACGGGTGGACACAATCTGTTGCGAAGTTACATTCGCAATCGATTGCGATCCGCCTTACGGGCGATTCGACCCCTTACAAATCCACGCGAGTGGTCAGCCAAGGGATACCCAGCGGTGATAACGCACTTGGCTGAGGCGTGCCCCGAGCGCCTGCCGTTCCCCTTCAGGGAAAGGCAATCTCGGACGGGTCTGGACCACCCGGCCTTGGGGGGACCCCTAGTCGGGCCCAGATATCGCCCGTTTTTCCCACCTTCCCATCCCTCTTTCCATTCTTTGGGGCTGAATTTCCCCCAAAGCAGCTAGGGGCCTTCGCACAATAAGATCGGCGAAGGAACTATTCATAGCTTAGGGCTCACCCTAGTACTCACCCCTCTGCCTACCCCGGCAGAGGGACTTTCTTACACATCCACGCACATCCCCGGGCTGTCCCACCCGAGGATGGACGGGAATAGGGACCTGCTATCGCTGTACTCGCTGGACGGAATCTTGAAATTCGTCCAGCGAAGCGACACCAAGACGCTGATGTTGCTTCAGAAGCACATCAGTGAGCGTTGCAACGCAACGCAACCCCGCCCCGCGACCCCGCGAGAGCCGCTTACCCCGGCCGAAATCGCGCCCCCCCCTTCCGTCGCGTCCGCGCTCCGCAGAGCCGCCGCGCTTCCTTCACCCGCCGCGCCCGCGCCCCGCGATCACGCGCATGCCGCCGCGCCGCCGACTCCATCTTCGAATGCTGCTGTACCGACAGCAGCACGCCGCGTCCCCCCGCCGCACCCGCTCCGTGTGGATCGGCGAGTTCCCCCGCGACGCTCCCCCCCGCCGGCTCCGTCCTCAACGGAACGGCGCAGTCTTTGAAGGCTCTCATGAGCCCGTTCGCTTCAGGGTCTCCGGCTTCACCGGAAAAAAAGGGCCCCGAGGCCCAAAAAAAGCGCGCCCCAAAAACGGCATCCGTGTCGGAGAGCGACACGGACTCGTCCGAGTCGTCCTCCGACATGGAGGTCGACCCCAATGTGGACTCGGAGGGTTTCCGAGTCCACACCAACAAAAGGAGGCGTAAGGCCCCCTCGTCAACCTCAGGCTCCGATGCTGCGCCGGCCAGCAAGGAGCCGCGTCAGGCAGAGCCGACGGCCCCAACACCGCGCCGCGAACGCCCCCCACCCCCCCTCATAATCAGAGATAAACATCTCTGGAGGGACATTCACGCGGCCCTCCCGCGTAAAGCGATCCGTCTCGTGGAGGCACGAGACGTTAATAATGGTATTAGGGTGACCGTACAGTCGCCCGAGGACCACCGCAGCCTCACGCGATACCTACTGGAGCACCGTATAGGCTACTATACGTATGCGCTCGAGGAGGAGAAACGTCTCCGCGTCGTCATCCGCGGACTCCCGAAGGAGATAGGAACCGCCGAAATTCTGGAGGACCTCCGCGCGCAAGGCCTCCCAGTCCACGAGGTGCACCGGATGCACCGCAGTAACACCAAAGAACCATATAATATGGTTCTGTCGATCCTTGACCTCACAAAAGAGGGCAAGGAAATCTTCAACATTAGATCGGTGTGCGGGCTCTCAAAGCTTATCTTCGAGAGCCCACACAACAAATCCACGCTCCGGCAATGCCACCGGTGCCAGCTTTACGGGCACTCGGCGCGCAATTGCCAGTCCCGCCCCAGGTGCGTGAAGTGCCTCGGGGACCATGGTACCGCGGAGTGCACCCGCACCAGGGACTCCCCCGACCCACCAGCCTGCGTCCTTTGTGGGAAGACTGGGCATCCCGCGAATTACCGCGGGTGCTCGGCTGCCCCTAAGCCCAAGATTAAGCCCAAAGGCAAGCCCCCAAAGGGCAAACGCCCAGCGGCTGCCCCCAAACCGGTCTATGTGCCGGCACCTGCCCCGGCGTTCAACGCCTGGACAGGGCTGCCCACCCTTCCACCCCCTCGACAGGCTATAGCTGGCTTCACAGCTAAGCCTGCTCCCAAACCGGCCCCAGTCGCGACCTCCGCGGCACCGGTCACCGCGTCCCCCTCTGCCGCAGAGGACCTTGCACTTGCGACCAAGTTCGCAAAGTCGCTCCCATTCGACCTCCAGGAGGTCAGGATCTTAGCGAATAAGCTAAGACAGGCCAGGTCTGTACAGGACCAGCTCCTCATGAGCATGGGGAGCTGCTTCAGATCCTCGCCAGTCCCGCAACCCATTAATTCCCAATGGATTGCGCAAGTAGGGAAAAACCCCGCTCACTGACTCTGGCTACGTACAACGCTGACGGCCTGCGTGACCAACGGGAGTTGGTTCATGAGTTCCTGAAAGAAGAAAACATAGACATTCTTCTCGTGCAGGAGACCCTTCTCAAACCCAGCATTGGCGATCCTAGGATCGCCAACTACAAGATCATTAGGAACGACAGGCGTACCGCCCCTCGGGGAGGCACGCTCATCTACTACAAGAGGTCACTGCACTGCTCCCCAGTAAATGTGCCCCCGTTAGACAATCTCGAAGTTTCTGCCTGCAGATTAGCGATGACAGGCCATCAGCCCATAGTCATCGTCTGCGCGTATCTCGCTTGCAAGCGACCGCTACTTCAAGCGGAGCTTGCATCTCTCTTCAGTCTAGGCCCGTCGGTTATCATCGCCGGCGACCTAAACTGTAAACATACTAGCTGGAACTGCTCCAGCTCCAACCCTAACGGCAGGACCCTCCTTCGTCACTCTGACGAGCTGCTTTTCGGCATCCTAGCCCCCATTACGCCCACCCGGTACCCGTATAATCGGGCCACCGGAGGCTCGCCCAACGTTCTCGATTTGGCGCTACTGAAGGGCGTGTCCCTCCAGTTCCGCTCAATCGAATCCCTAGACGACATCGACTCGGATCACCGCCCGGTCGTCCTTAGACTAGGCCCTTCGCCAGACCAGACGCCTCAGACCAAGTCAATCACCGACTGGTCCAGGGTCAGGGACTCACTCCAACGCGGAGGACTCGCTGACCCTGAGCAGGCCCCAGCCCCCATTAGGACCCTTCAGGACACGGAAGGGGCGATCGAAGCCCTCACCGGCCACCTCCAAAACGTCGTTCGGGAGTCGACTCGGCAAGTCCCATGCGGGGACGGCCGATTTGCGCTCCCGAGGGACGCGAGGGAGCTACTGAGGAGGAAGAGAGCCGCCGCCCGAGCCTATGACAGCTTCCCATCAGAGGAAAACCGAGTCGCCTTTCGTTCACTTCATCGGGAAGTGAAAGCCCGCATTCAGGAGCTCAGGAACCAACGCTGGGAGAGCCTGCTCTCGGAGATCTCCCCAACGCACCAGGCATACTGGAGGTTGGCGAGATCGCTGAAAGCGGAATCCCTCTCGTCCATGCCGCCTCTCGAAAAACCCGACAACACTGTCGCGTTTGACGATGACGAAAAGGCGGAGTGTCTCGCCGAGAGTCTCAGGGAGCAATGCTCCCCCAACACCGCGCACGTCGACCCGGCCCACCTGCGCGTGGTGGACGCCGAGGTCGAACGGAGATCCTCTCTTCCCGCGGAAGACTCACTCGAGCCTGTCACGGTAAAAGAGGTACAGGACCTAATAAAAGGCCTCAGGCCCCGGAAAGCTCCCGGAGCCGACGGCATCTCCAACAAGCTGCTCAAGCTACTCCCTATACATCTGTTGATGATTCTGGTGAGCATCTTCAATGCCGCCATGGATAACTGCTCCTTTCCCTCCGCCTGGAAGGAAGCCGACGTCATCGGCATCCGAAAACCAGGAAAGCCCGCTGCGAAACCCTGCAGCTACCGTCCGATCAGCTTGCTCAGCGCGCTGGGCAAGCTGTACGAACGCCTCCTCTTGAGCAGACTCAGAGACTTCGCTTATGAAAATAAGCTGATCCCCGACGAGCAGTTCGGCTTTCGAGCCCTACACTCGTGCCCCCAGCAAGTGCTCCGCATCACGGAACACGTGCTCGCGAACTTCAATCGCGCCTCCAAACCCTGGAAGACGGGTGCTGTCTTCTTCGATGTGGCGAAAGCCTTCGACAAGGTCTGGCACAACGGCTTGATTTACAAGCTGTACAAACTGGGAGTGCCGGATAGACTCGTGCTCATCTTACGAGACTTTCTCCTTGATCGGAGCTTCCGCTTCAGAGTGGAGGGCACGCGCTCATCTCTCCACCCCATCAGAGCCGGAGTCCCCCAGGGCTCGGCTCTGTCCCCCCTACTTTTCACGCTGTACACCAGCGACATGCCCCGAACCCCACAGGTACATCTCGCCTTATACGCAGATGATACCGCCCTCTTCACTTCCGATATCAGTCAATATCGGATCTGCAGTCGTCTCAACACGGCGGTTGAGACGCTGGGCAACTGGTTCCGCACTTGGCGGATCGAGTTGAATCCGGACAAGAGCGCAGCGATCATGTTCGCTCGCGGCCCCCGCACTCAAAATGAGAGTCGGCCGACTCAAACGAGGCGGCAGTCTCTCGTCCCCATACATCTATTTGACCGCGTCATCCCTTGGGTTGACGAAGTCAAATACCTAGGAGTCACTTTAGATAGAGGCCTGTACTTCAGCAAACACATCAGGACGGTAAGGAACAGAGCACACTTTGTGCTCGGTCGCCTCTACCCAATGATATGCGGGAAGAGTAAGATGTCCCTTAGGAATAAGGTGACACTTTACAAAACCTGCATCCGACCGATCATGACGTACTCGAGCGTAGTCTTCGCCCATGCCGGCAAATGCTACATCAACTCGATGCAGCGGCTGCAGAATAAGTTCTTGCGCATGGCAGCCCAAGCGCCACTTTACATGCGCAACGCGGACCTTCACCGCGACCTGGAGCTCCTTCCCGTGAAGGAGTACATGGTATCCCTTTCGCGATCCTTCTTCGGTCTCGCTCCCCACCATCCCAATCCACTGGTGGTGGAGACAGTCAATTACACGCCCAACCGCCGAGCACCCCACGCACGTCGTCGCCCGCGTAACGTGCTCACGGATAGACGCGACCCCATTTCTAGGACGCTAAAGCGAATGCTCTCGCGGACGCAATCCCCTCCAGTCCGGCATGGACCAGCCCGACGAAACAGGTTTAGGGATGCCTTCCGCCCCCCATAGCCTGTAGACGCACACAAACCACACAGTACATAAATACACGTAGAATAGATGTGTTGCGGGGGAGTTTCTTTCGCCGTTTCTTCTCCCCCAGCTATAAGCACTCCGAAACGGTAGTAGATTAGAGTAGGATCGGCTTCACCGGTGAAGTCGATAGTCCCCAATTAATAGTATTCTTGCCATTCGTGGCTGCTATCAATTATCCCCATGCAGCGTTCGAGCCGGGAGCGCGCCTCACAGGAGGCGCGTGACCGAGCACGCTGCCACGGCTGATCGACCCCGCTCCCACGGGGTCGGAATGCCTTTTCCGCCCGGTGTCGCTGTCGTTAGTCGTCTGAGACGATGACAGCTTTAGCTTTAAGAAAAAAAAAAAAAAAGCTAAAAAAATTTCGACTTACACTCGTCTCTCAGCCCTCGTCACGTTCGCACCGGTCGAACGTGTGCATATTATCTCGTGTTAAGTTTACGTTAAACACCCCCTAGACAATGTCCGGTCGCGGCAAAGGTGGCAAAGTAAAGGGAAAGGTCAAGTCCCGTTCCAATCGTGCCGGCCTTCAATTCCCGGTGGGACGTATCCACAGATTGCTCAGAAACGGGAACTACGCGGAGCGCGTCGGCGCCGGTGCGCCCGTTTACCTCGCGGCCGTCATGGAGTATCTCGCCGCTGAAGTTCTCGAGTTGGCGGGCAACGCAGCGAGGGACAATAAGAAAACTAGGATCATACCGAGACATCTTCAACTGGCGATACGCAACGACGAGGAGTTGAACAAGCTTCTGTCCGGCGTGACTATCGCACAGGGAGGCGTACTGCCCAACATCCAAGCGGTACTCTTACCCAAGAAGACTGAGAAGAAGGCCTAAGAGGGCTTTCTCTTCTCTCATCGTCTCCTTTTTATCGCAACGTCGTCTCTGCTGCTGCTGCTGCTGCTGCTGCGCGTGCATATGCTGCATGTCTAATGGGCATATACACGCAGCGCGCGCGCGCGCTCACTCGATAATGTTTAAAAGGCCCTTTTCAGGGCCACAATATGCTTCCTAAGGTGGCACACACGGGGTTGTGCCCTATTGTTTTGTTATCTAAACGGCGGTCGACGGTCTGAAAGTTATATTTTTTTTTTTTTTTTTTTGTTCTCGAACTCTAAACCAAACAAATTATAAACGAATTCCTTAGATTAAAAAAAAAAAAAAAAAAAAAAAAAACAATAATAATAATAATAATTGTCTGTATACACATTGCTAAAATAGTGTAGTAATAATTAGTAGTATAATTATATTGTGCATCCCAATGGGGATTGTCTAAAATTTTTAACCATTCGATTTTAATTTATTTTTTGAAAATTTAGAGCATTTTGAGAAACTAATTTGAATATTTTGAAGATTGGCTCAACAGTTATTTAAAAAAAAAAAATGTTTAAATATTTTCAATTTTAAAGGTAAGTGACGTCATCACGTCAAAAATTGAAAGCTGTCACCACGATGTCATCCATCTCATATCTGTCAAAGTTCATACGAAAAAAAAAGAGAAATCGCAAGAAAAATTATTATTTTTGACATTTATAAATTTGACACATGACAGATTATCAATACTTGCCACTTACTTTTTATTTTCTGAGGCAACGATACAAACTATTTGAAATTGAATTAAATTGAATTGTGAAATTTGAAGGGCATAAAATGTGAATATTTTTCATAATTAATTAGTCCGTAATGATCAGTAACCTTATTCCTCTAAATGATTTTTTTTTTTTTTTTTTTTTTTTACGCGGCATATATTGTATTTATATAGTTAATATCCAAGAGAGAACGCGGGCCGGCGGCGTTCTGATTGGACGGTACCAAACTATTTATATGAAAAGCGACGCAGCGTATCTGTGCGCGGTACCGTATATAAATTAAAAATCGTTCGCTTTGCATTTTCAAACCACTCCCGAACGACGCTAAGGTCGGTCGTGTTCGCGCGCGCGCTCTCTCTCTATCGTCAATTCGCACACATTTGTCAGGGTCATCTCATCCCTTTCGACGCAGCCATGCCACCGAAGACAAGCGGAAAGGCGGCCAAGAAATCCGGCAAGGCCCAGAAGAATATATCGAAGACTGACAAAAGGAAAAAGAAGCACAAGAGGAAGGAAAGTTACGCTATCTACATCTACAAGGTGCTCAAACAGGTCCATCCGGACACCGGAATCTCGAGTAAGGCCATGTCGATCATGAACAGTTTCGTGAACGACATCTTCGAGCGTATCGCCGCCGAGGCTTCCCGTCTCGCCCATTACAACAAGAGGTCGACCATCACCTCCAGGGAGGTGCAGACATCCGTGAGGCTGTTGCTCCCGGGCGAGTTGGCCAAGCACGCGGTCAGCGAGGGTACCAAGGCCGTGACCAAGTACACTTCGTCCAAATAAGCGAGCGTGAAGCCACAGCGTTTCGTCGCCGCGTTTTTTTTTTAAATTGAACAAAAGGCCCTTTTCAGGGCCACAATATTGTTCTGTGAAAGAGTTTTATGCATTAGTTTCATATATCTCTAGCAGAGGGCGATCGATTGAATGGATTGATTTCGAATAATTTTCCCGAGGTCTTAACAAAACTTATATTATTAACAACAATTTTCTTTGACAAAATGATATTAAAAAAAAAAAAAAAAAAAAAAAAAAAAACTATCATTTGCGTATCGAAGAAAGATCACGTGTTTTTTTTTTTTTTTTTTTTTTTTTTTTATCAATTTAAAAGTTTCCGCAAAATATTATTATAGCGGGTTTTACAAATAGGTATATAATATTTATATAATGGAAAAAGAAAAATTATAACACTACAGCTACGTTTAGTTTCTGAAACTTTTCAAAGAGAGAGTGAGATAGCGAACGAGCGCGAGTACCTAGTATCGCAACGACACCCACTCGCCCGCGGCCCTTCCCCCTCCGAGACCCGAGTGCTCTATATATATATAGGTGAAAAACGCGCAAAATGCCACATAACGATTTCATTCCCCGTTAACACAGTACACAATGGCACGTACGAAGCAGACTGCTCGTAAATCGACCGGTGGCAAGGCGCCCCGTAAGCAGCTGGCCACTAAGGCGGCGCGCAAGAGCGCCCCGGCCACCGGCGGCGTGAAGAAGCCTCACCGTTACAGGCCCGGCACTGTCGCTCTCCGTGAGATCCGGCGTTATCAGAAAAGTACGGAGTTGCTGATACGCAAATTGCCGTTCCAACGTTTGGTGCGTGAGATCGCACAAGACTTCAAGACCGATCTACGTTTCCAAAGCTCCGCCGTGATGGCGTTGCAGGAGGCGAGCGAGGCTTACCTGGTCGGTCTCTTCGAAGACACCAACCTGTGCGCCATTCACGCGAAGCGCGTCACCATCATGCCCAAGGACATTCAGCTGGCTCGCAGGATCCGCGGCGAGAGGGCTTGAACACAACAAAGCGAGAGCTCGCGTCATAAACTGGATACAACACTCCCACCGGATGGATTGTTGAATTGGCCGACGACCACCATCACCCGGTCCGGTCAGTTCACGATCCATCCGCGCGAATGTATGTATCCAAAACAAACAAAAGGCCCTTTTCAGGGCCGCCAAATGTTATCAAATTATGTTTCTTTATAACGTTAAAACAGCGAGGTCGATAATGTTATTAACATAATAATAACGATGATGATCTGCATTAACACGACGAACATTATAAATAAATAGATACATAATTATTCATTATTACTATCGTTCGATTAGTTTAATAATTATCAGAGTAGTTGTTCGCACTAGTGGTCGGGGCTACTCGGTTAATTTGTAATCTCTCTCTCTACATTAGTTTTTGCATCGCAAAAAAAAAAAAAAAAAAAAAAAAAAACGATTCGTAATTATACATATTCGCATTTTCTAAAAACTATTCTCACGAATTAAACAATTTAGATTACTTATGGTGCCTGTTTTACAAATTATTAATAAACTATATAGATGTATGAATAAAAACAATTCCAAAGTTTCATGTTATTGACAAAATCAATAAGAACAAATTCAAGAAGGAGAAATAGATAATTCTAATTATTTTAATAACAGCTCCCTCGTCACCGCTCCCCCCGCTCGTGCAATGCGAGTGTATAAATGTTCGAAATTCGAGCTCGATTTTTTAGTCAGTGCCACACACACACTCCGGCTCCAGCACCCGCGCCGCACGGACGTATCCACGCCTGCGCTCCCGAATCGCTATCGAGCTCCCCCACTCCGCACCTCGCCGCATCGGTCGGATACCCGCCGCACCTCGCCGCACCCGCCGCATCGGTCAGCCGCCGCGCCCGGGCCTAGCCTATTGTATTGTATAAGTACAATAGCAGCTAACTCAGCGCAGCTGCGAATTGTTTCATTATATTGCCGAACGGGTGGACACAATCTGTTGCGAAGTTACATTCGCAATCGATTGCGATCCGCCTTACGGGCGATTCGACCCCTTACAAATCCACGCGAGTGGTCAGCCAAGGGATACCCAGCGGTGATAACGCACTTGGCTGAGGCGTGCCCCGAGCGCCTGCCGTTCCCCTTCAGGGAAAGGCAATCTCGGACGGGTCTGGACCACCCGGCCTTGGGGGGACCCCTAGTCGGGCCCAGATATCGCCCGTTTTTCCCACCTTCCCATCCCTCTTTCCATTCTTTGGGGCTGAATTTCCCCCAAAGCAGCTAGGGGCCTTCGCACAATAAGATCGGCGAAGGAACTATTCATAGCTTAGGGCTCACCCTAGTACTCACCCCTCTGCCTACCCCGGCAGAGGGACTTTCTTACACATCCACGCACATCCCCGGGCTGTCCCACCCGAGGATGGACGGGAATAGGGACCTGCTATCGCTGTACTCGCTGGACGGAATCTTGAAATTCGTCCAGCGAAGCGACACCAAGACGCTGATGTTGCTTCAGAAGCACATCAGTGAGCGTTGCAACGCAACGCAACCCCGCCCCGCGACCCCGCGAGAGCCGCTTACCCCGGCCGAAATCGCGCCCCCCCCTTCCGTCGCGTCCGCGCTCCGCAGAGCCGCCGCGCTTCCTTCACCCGCCGCGCCCGCGCCCCGCGATCACGCGCATGCCGCCGCGCCGCCGACTCCATCTTCGAATGCTGCTGTACCGACAGCAGCAAACGCGCCGCGTCCCCCCGCCGCACCCGCTCCGTGTGGATCGGCGAGTTCCCCCGCGACGCTCCCCCCCGCCGGCTCCGTCCTCAACGGAACGGCGCAGTCTTTGAAGGCTCTCATGAGCCCGTTCGCTTCAGGGTCTCCGGCTTCACCGGAAAAAAAGGGCCCCGAGGCCCAAAAAAAGCGCGCCCCAAAAACGGCATCCGTGTCGGAGAGCGACACGGACTCGTCCGAGTCGTCCTCCGACATGGAGGTCGACCCCAATGTGGACTCGGAGGGTTTCCGAGTCCACACCAACAAAAGGAGGCGTAAGGCCCCCTCGTCAACCTCAGGCTCCGATGCTGCGCCGGCCAGCAAGGAGCCGCGTCAGGCAGAGCCGACGGCCCCAACACCGCGCCGCGAACGCCCCCCACCCCCCCTCATAATCAGAGATAAACATCTCTGGAGGGACATTCACGCGGCCCTCCCGCGTAAAGCGATCCGTCTCGTGGAGGCACGAGACGTTAATAATGGTATTAGGGTGACCGTACAGTCGCCCGAGGACCACCGCAGCCTCACGCGATACCTACTGGAGCACCGTATAGGCTACTATACGTATGCGCTCGAGGAGGAGAAACGTCTCCGCGTCGTCATCCGCGGACTCCCGAAGGAGATAGGAACCGCCGAAATTCTGGAGGACCTCCGCGCGCAAGGCCTCCCAGTCCACGAGGTGCACCGGATGCACCGCAGTAACACCAAAGAACCATATAATATGGTTCTGTCGATCCTTGACCTCACAAAAGAGGGCAAGGAAATCTTCAACATTAGATCGGTGTGCGGGCTCTCAAAGCTTATCTTCGAGAGCCCACACAACAAATCCACGCTCCGGCAATGCCACCGGTGCCAGCTTTACGGGCACTCGGCGCGCAATTGCCAGTCCCGCCCCAGGTGCGTGAAGTGCCTCGGGGACCATGGTACCGCGGAGTGCACCCGCACCAGGGACTCCCCCGACCCACCAGCCTGCGTCCTTTGTGGGAAGACTGGGCATCCCGCGAATTACCGCGGGTGCTCGGCTGCCCCTAAGCCCAAGATTAAGCCCAAAGGCAAGCCCCCAAAGGGCAAACGCCCAGCGGCTGCCCCCAAACCGGTCTATGTGCCGGCACCTGCCCCGGCGTTCAACGCCTGGACAGGGCTGCCCACCCTTCCACCCCCTCGACAGGCTATAGCTGGCTTCACAGCTAAGCCTGCTCCCAAACCGGCCCCAGTCGCGACCTCCGCGGCACCGGTCACCGCGTCCCCCTCTGCCGCAGAGGACCTTGCACTTGCGACCAAGTTCGCAAAGTCGCTCCCATTCGACCTCCAGGAGGTCAGGATCTTAGCGAATAAGCTAAGACAGGCCAGGTCTGTACAGGACCAGCTCCTCATCGCCATAGAGCATGGGGAGCTGCTTCAGATCCTCGCCAGTCCCGCAACCCATTAATTCCCAATGGATTGCGCAAGTAGGGAAAAACCCCGCTCACTGACTCTGGCTACGTACAACGCTGACGGCCTGCGTGACCAACGGGAGTTGGTTCATGAGTTCCTGAAAGAAGAAAACATAGACATTCTTCTCGTGCAGGAGACCCTTCTCAAACCCAGCATTGGCGATCCTAGGATCGCCAACTACAAGATCATTAGGAACGACAGGCGTACCGCCCCTCGGGGAGGCACGCTCATCTACTACAAGAGGTCACTGCACTGCTCCCCAGTAAATGTGCCCCCGTTAGACAATCTCGAAGTTTCTGCCTGCAGATTAGCGATGACAGGCCATCAGCCCATAGTCATCGTCTGCGCGTATCTCGCTTGCAAGCGACCGCTACTTCAAGCGGAGCTTGCATCTCTCTTCAGTCTAGGCCCGTCGGTTATCATCGCCGGCGACCTAAACTGTAAACATACTAGCTGGAACTGCTCCAGCTCCAACCCTAACGGCAGGACCCTCCTTCGTCACTCTGACGAGCTGCTTTTCGGCATCCTAGCCCCCATTACGCCCACCCGGTACCCGTATAATCGGGCCACCGGAGGCTCGCCCAACGTTCTCGATTTGGCGCTACTGAAGGGCGTGTCCCTCCAGTTCCGCTCAATCGAATCCCTAGACGACATCGACTCGGATCACCGCCCGGTCGTCCTTAGACTAGGCCCTTCGCCAGACCAGACGCCTCAGACCAAGTCAATCACCGACTGGTCCAGGGTCAGGGACTCACTCCAACGCGGAGGACTCGCTGACCCTGAGCAGGCCCCAGCCCCCATTAGGACCCTTCAGGACACGGAAGGGGCGATCGAAGCCCTCACCGGCCACCTCCAAAACGTCGTTCGGGAGTCGACTCGGCAAGTCCCATGCGGGGACGGCCGATTTGCGCTCCCGAGGGACGCGAGGGAGCTACTGAGGAGGAAGAGAGCCGCCGCCCGAGCCTATGACAGCTTCCCATCAGAGGAAAACCGAGTCGCCTTTCGTTCACTTCATCGGGAAGTGAAAGCCCGCATTCAGGAGCTCAGGAACCAACGCTGGGAGAGCCTGCTCTCGGAGATCTCCCCAACGCACCAGGCATACTGGAGGTTGGCGAGATCGCTGAAAGCGGAATCCCTCTCGTCCATGCCGCCTCTCGAAAAACCCGACAACACTGTCGCGTTTGACGATGACGAAAAGGCGGAGTGTCTCGCCGAGAGTCTCAGGGAGCAATGCTCCCCCAACACCGCGCACGTCGACCCGGCCCACCTGCGCGTGGTGGACGCCGAGGTCGAACGGAGATCCTCTCTTCCCGCGGAAGACTCACTCGAGCCTGTCACGGTAAAAGAGGTACAGGACCTAATAAAAGGCCTCAGGCCCCGGAAAGCTCCCGGAGCCGACGGCATCTCCAACAAGCTGCTCAAGCTACTCCCTATACATCTGTTGATGATTCTGGTGAGCATCTTCAATGCCGCCATGGATAACTGCTCCTTTCCCTCCGCCTGGAAGGAAGCCGACGTCATCGGCATCCGAAAACCAGGAAAGCCCGCTGCGAAACCCTGCAGCTACCGTCCGATCAGCTTGCTCAGCGCGCTGGGCAAGCTGTACGAACGCCTCCTCTTGAGCAGACTCAGAGACTTCGCTTATGAAAATAAGCTGATCCCCGACGAGCAGTTCGGCTTTCGAGCCCTACACTCGTGCCCCCAGCAAGTGCTCCGCATCACGGAACACGTGCTCGCGAACTTCAATCGCGCCTCCAAACCCTGGAAGACGGGTGCTGTCTTCTTCGATGTGGCGAAAGCCTTCGACAAGGTCTGGCACAACGGCTTGATTTACAAGCTGTACAAACTGGGAGTGCCGGATAGACTCGTGCTCATCTTACGAGACTTTCTCCTTGATCGGAGCTTCCGCTTCAGAGTGGAGGGCACGCGCTCATCTCTCCACCCCATCAGAGCCGGAGTCCCCCAGGGCTCGGCTCTGTCCCCCCTACTTTTCACGCTGTACACCAGCGACATGCCCCGAACCCCACAGGTACATCTCGCCTTATACGCAGATGATACCGCCCTCTTCACTTCCGATATCAGTCAATATCGGATCTGCAGTCGTCTCAACACGGCGGTTGAGACGCTGGGCAACTGGTTCCGCACTTGGCGGATCGAGTTGAATCCGGACAAGAGCGCAGCGATCATGTTCGCTCGCGGCCCCCGCACTCAAAATGAGAGTCGGCCGACTCAAACGAGGCGGCAGTCTCTCGTCCCCATACATCTATTTGACCGCGTCATCCCTTGGGTTGACGAAGTCAAATACCTAGGAGTCACTTTAGATAGAGGCCTGTACTTCAGCAAACACATCAGGACGGTAAGGAACAGAGCACACTTTGTGCTCGGTCGCCTCTACCCAATGATATGCGGGAAGAGTAAGATGTCCCTTAGGAATAAGGTGACACTTTACAAAACCTGCATCCGACCGATCATGACGTACTCGAGCGTAGTCTTCGCCCATGCCGGCAAATGCTACATCAACTCGATGCAGCGGCTGCAGAATAAGTTCTTGCGCATGGCAGCCCAAGCGCCACTTTACATGCGCAACGCGGACCTTCACCGCGACCTGGAGCTCCTTCCCGTGAAGGAGTACATGGTATCCCTTTCGCGATCCTTCTTCGGTCTCGCTCCCCACCATCCCAATCCACTGGTGGTGGAGACAGTCAATTACACGCCCAACCGCCGAGCACCCCACGCACGTCGTCGCCCGCGTAACGTGCTCACGGATAGACGCGACCCCATTTCTAGGACGCTAAAGCGAATGCTCTCGCGGACGCAATCCCCTCCAGTCCGGCATGGACCAGCCCGACGAAACAGGTTTAGGGATGCCTTCCGCCCCCCATAGCCTGTAGACGCACACAAACCACACAGTACATAAATACACGTAGAATAGATGTGTTGCGGGGGAGTTTCTTTCGCCGTTTCTTCTCCCCCAGCTATAAGCACTCCGAAACGGTAGTAGATTAGAGTAGGATCGGCTTCACCGGTGAAGTCGATAGTCCCCAATTAATAGTATTCTTGCCATTCGTGGCTGCTATCAATTATCCCCATGCAGCGTTCGAGCCGGGAGCGCGCCTCACAGGAGGCGCGTGACCGAGCACGCTGCCACGGCTGATCGACCCCGCTCCCACGGGGTCGGAATGCCTTTTCCGCCCGGTGTCGCTGTCGTTAGTCGTCTGAGACGATGACAGCTTTAGCTTTAAGAAAAAAAAAAAAAAAGCTAAAAAAATTTCGACTTACACTCGTCTCTCAGCCCTCGTCACGTTCGCACCGGTCGAACGTGTGCATATTATCTCGTGTTAAGTTTACGTTAAACACCCCCTAGACAATGTCCGGTCGCGGCAAAGGTGGCAAAGTAAAGGGAAAGGTCAAGTCCCGTTCCAATCGTGCCGGCCTTCAATTCCCGGTGGGACGTATCCACAGATTGCTCAGAAACGGGAACTACGCGGAGCGCGTCGGCGCCGGTGCGCCCGTTTACCTCGCGGCCGTCATGGAGTATCTCGCCGCTGAAGTTCTCGAGTTGGCGGGCAACGCAGCGAGGGACAATAAGAAAACTAGGATCATACCGAGACATCTTCAACTGGCGATACGCAACGACGAGGAGTTGAACAAGCTTCTGTCCGGCGTGACTATCGCACAGGGAGGCGTACTGCCCAACATCCAAGCGGTACTCTTACCCAAGAAGACTGAGAAGAAGGCCTAAGAGGGCTTTCTCTTCTCTCATCGTCTCCTTTTTATCGCAACGTCGTCTCTGCTGCTGCTGCTGCTGCTGCTGCGCGTGCATATGCTGCATGTCTAATGGGCATATACACGCAGCGCGCGCGCGCGCTCACTCGATAATGTTTAAAAGGCCCTTTTCAGGGCCACAATATGCTTCCTAAGGTGGCACACACGGGGTTGTGCCCTATTGTTTTGTTATCTAAACGGCGGTCGACGGTCTGAAAGTTATATTTTTTTTTTTTTTTTTTTGTTCTCGAACTCTAAACCAAACAAATTATAAACGAATTCCTTAGATTAAAAAAAAAAAAAAAAAAAAAAAAAACAATAATAATAATAATAATTGTCTGTATACACATTGCTAAAATAGTGTAGTAATAATTAGTAGTATAATTATATTGTGCATCCCAATGGGGATTGTCTAAAATTTTTAACCATTCGATTTTAATTTATTTTTTGAAAATTTAGAGCATTTTGAGAAACTAATTTGAATATTTTGAAGATTGGCTCAACAGTTATTTAAAAAAAAAAAATGTTTAAATATTTTCAATTTTAAAGGTAAGTGACGTCATCACGTCAAAAATTGAAAGCTGTCACCACGATGTCATCCATCTCATATCTGTCAAAGTTCATACGAAAAAAAAAGAGAAATCGCAAGAAAAATTATTATTTTTGACATTTATAAATTTGACACATGACAGATTATCAATACTTGCCACTTACTTTTTATTTTCTGAGGCAACGATACAAACTATTTGAAATTGAATTAAATTGAATTGTGAAATTTGAAGGGCATAAAATGTGAATATTTTTCATAATTAATTAGTCCGTAATGATCAGTAACCTTATTCCTCTAAATGATTTTTTTTTTTTTTTTTTTTTTTACGCGGCATATATTGTATTTATATAGTTAATATCCAAGAGAGAACGCGGGCCGGCGGCGTTCTGATTGGACGGTACCAAACTATTTATATGAAAAGCGACGCAGCGTATCTGTGCGCGGTACCGTATATAAATTAAAAATCGTTCGCTTTGCATTTTCAAACCACTCCCGAACGACGCTAAGGTCGGTCGTGTTCGCGCGCGCGCTCTCTCTCTATCGTCAATTCGCACACATTTGTCAGGGTCATCTCATCCCTTTCGACGCAGCCATGCCACCGAAGACAAGCGGAAAGGCGGCCAAGAAATCCGGCAAGGCCCAGAAGAATATATCGAAGACTGACAAAAGGAAAAAGAAGCACAAGAGGAAGGAAAGTTACGCTATCTACATCTACAAGGTGCTCAAACAGGTCCATCCGGACACCGGAATCTCGAGTAAGGCCATGTCGATCATGAACAGTTTCGTGAACGACATCTTCGAGCGTATCGCCGCCGAGGCTTCCCGTCTCGCCCATTACAACAAGAGGTCGACCATCACCTCCAGGGAGGTGCAGACATCCGTGAGGCTGTTGCTCCCGGGCGAGTTGGCCAAGCACGCGGTCAGCGAGGGTACCAAGGCCGTGACCAAGTACACTTCGTCCAAATAAGCGAGCGTGAAGCCACAGCGTTTCGTCGCCGCGTTTTTTTTTTAAATTGAACAAAAGGCCCTTTTCAGGGCCACAATATTGTTCTGTGAAAGAGTTTTATGCATTAGTTTCATATATCTCTAGCAGAGGGCGATCGATTGAATGGATTGATTTCGAATAATTTTCCCGAGGTCTTAACAAAACTTATATTATTAACAACAATTTTCTTTGACAAAATGATATTAAAAAAAAAAAAAAAAAAAAAAAAAAAAACTATCATTTGCGTATCGAAGAAAGATCACGTGTTTTTTTTTTTTTTTTTTTTTTTTTTTATCAATTTAAAAGTTTCCGCAAAATATTATTATAGCGGGTTTTACAAATAGGTATATAATATTTATATAATGGAAAAAGAAAAATTATAACACTACAGCTACGTTTAGTTTCTGAAACTTTTCAAAGAGAGAGTGAGATAGCGAACGAGCGCGAGTACCTAGTATCGCAACGACACCCACTCGCCCGCGGCCCTTCCCCCTCCGAGACCCGAGTGCTCTATATATATATAGGTGAAAAACGCGCAAAATGCCACACTCCGGCTCCAGCACCCGCGCCGCACGGACGTATCCACGCCTGCGCTCCCGAATCGCTATCGAGCCCCCCACTCCGCACCTCGCCGCATCGGTCGGATACCCGCCGCACCTCGCCGCACCCGCCGCATCGGTCAGCCGCCGCGCCCGGGCCTAGCCTATTGTGTTGTATAAGTGCAATAGCAGCTAACTCAGCGCAGCTGCGAATTGTTTCATTATATTGCCGAACGGGTGGACACAATCTGTTGCGAAGTTACATTCGCAATCGATTGCGATCCGCCTTACGGGCGATTCGACCCCTTACAAATCCACGCGAGTGGTCAGCCAAGGGATACCCAGCGGTGATAACGCACTTGGCTGAGGCGTGCCCCGAGCGCCTGCCGTTCCCCTTCAGGGAAAGGCAATCTCGGACGGGTCTGGACCACCCGGCCTTGGGGGGACCCCTAGTCGGGCCCAGATATCGCCCGTTTTTCCCACCTTCCCATCCCTCTTTCCATTCTTTGGGGCTGAATTTCCCCCAAAGCAGCTAGGGGCCTTCGCACAATAAGATCGGCGAAGGAACTATTCATAGCTTAGGGCTCACCCTAGTACTCACCCCTCTGCCTACCCCGGCAGAGGGACTTTCTTACACATCCACGCACATCCCCGGGCTGTCCCACCCGAGGATGGACGGGAATAGGGACCTGCTATCGCTGTACTCGCTGGACGGAATCTTGAAATTCGTCCAGCGAAGCGACACCAAGACGCTGATGTTGCTTCAGAAGCACATCAGTGAGCGTTGCAACGCAACGCAACCCCGCCCCGCGACCCCGCGAGAGCCGCTTACCCCGGCCGAAATCGCGCCCCCCCCTTCCGTCGCGTCCGCGCTCCGCAGAGCCGCCGCGCTTCCTTCACCCGCCGCGCCCGCGCCCCGCGATCACGCGCATGCCGCCGCGCCGCCGACTCCATCTTCGAATGCTGCTGTACCGACAGCAGCAAACGCGCCGCGTCCCCCCGCCGCACCCGCTCCGTGTGGATCGGCGAGTTCCCCCGCGACGCTCCCCCCCGCCGGCTCCGTCCTCAACGGAACGGCGCAGTCTTTGAAGGCTCTCATGAGCCCGTTCGCTTCAGGGTCTCCGGCTTCACCGGAAAAAAAGGGCCCCGAGGCCCAAAAAAAGCGCGCCCCAAAAACGGCATCCGTGTCGGAGAGCGACACGGACTCGTCCGAGTCGTCCTCCGACATGGAGGTCGACCCCAATGTGGACTCGGAGGGTTTCCGAGTCCACACCAACAAAAGGAGGCGTAAGGCCCCCTCGTCAACCTCAGGCTCCGATGCTGCGCCGGCCAGCAAGGAGCCGCGTCAGGCAGAGCCGACGGCCCCAACACCGCGCCGCGAACGCCCCCCACCCCCCCTCATAATCAGAGATAAACATCTCTGGAGGGACATTCACGCGGCCCTCCCGCGTAAAGCGATCCGTCTCGTGGAGGCACGAGACGTTAATAATGGTATTAGGGTGACCGTACAGTCGCCCGAGGACCACCGCAGCCTCACGCGATACCTACTGGAGCACCGTATAGGCTACTATACGTATGCGCTCGAGGAGGAGAAACGTCTCCGCGTCGTCATCCGCGGACTCCCGAAGGAGATAGGAACCGCCGAAATTCTGGAGGACCTCCGCGCGCAAGGCCTCCCAGTCCACGAGGTGCACCGGATGCACCGCAGTAACACCAAAGAACCATATAATATGGTTCTGTCGATCCTTGACCTCACAAAAGAGGGCAAGGAAATCTTCAACATTAGATCGGTGTGCGGGCTCTCAAAGCTTATCTTCGAGAGCCCACACAACAAATCCACGCTCCGGCAATGCCACCGGTGCCAGCTTTACGGGCACTCGGCGCGCAATTGCCAGTCCCGCCCCAGGTGCGTGAAGTGCCTCGGGGACCATGGTACCGCGGAGTGCACCCGCACCAGGGACTCCCCCGACCCACCAGCCTGCGTCCTTTGTGGGAAGACTGGGCATCCCGCGAATTACCGCGGGTGCTCGGCTGCCCCTAAGCCCAAGATTAAGCCCAAAGGCAAGCCCCCAAAGGGCAAACGCCCAGCGGCTGCCCCCAAACCGGTCTATGTGCCGGCACCTGCCCCGGCGTTCAACGCCTGGACAGGGCTGCCCACCCTTCCACCCCCTCGACAGGCTATAGCTGGCTTCACAGCTAAGCCTGCTCCCAAACCGGCCCCAGTCGCGACCTCCGCGGCACCGGTCACCGCGTCCCCCTCTGCCGCAGAGGACCTTGCACTTGCGACCAAGTTCGCAAAGTCGCTCCCATTCGACCTCCAGGAGGTCAGGATCTTAGCGAATAAGCTAAGACAGGCCAGGTCTGTACAGGACCAGCTCCTCATCGCCATAGAGCATGGGGAGCTGCTTCAGATCCTCGCCAGTCCCGCAACCCATTAATTCCCAATGGATTGCGCAAGTAGGGAAAAACCCCGCTCACTGACTCTGGCTACGTACAACGCTGACGGCCTGCGTGACCAACGGGAGTTGGTTCATGAGTTCCTGAAAGAAGAAAACATAGACATTCTTCTCGTGCAGGAGACCCTTCTCAAACCCAGCATTGGCGATCCTAGGATCGCCAACTACAAGATCATTAGGAACGACAGGCGTACCGCCCCTCGGGGAGGCACGCTCATCTACTACAAGAGGTCACTGCACTGCTCCCCAGTAAATGTGCCTCCGTTAGACAATCTCGAAGTTTCTGCCTGCAGATTAGCGATGACAGGCCATCAGCCCATAGTCATCGTCTGCGCGTATCTCGCTTGCAAGCGACCGCTACTTCAAGCGGAGCTTGCATCTCTCTTCAGTCTAGGCCCGTCGGTTATCATCGCCGGCGACCTAAACTGTAAACATACTAGCTGGAACTGCTCCAGCTCCAACCCTAACGGCAGGACCCTCCTTCGTCACTCTGACGAGCTGCTTTTCGGCATCCTAGCCCCCATTACGCCCACCCGGTACCCGTATAATCGGGCCACCGGAGGCTCGCCCAACGTTCTCGATTTGGCGCTACTGAAGGGCGTGTCCCTCCAGTTCCGCTCAATCGAATCCCTAGACGACATCGACTCGGATCACCGCCCGGTCGTCCTTAGACTAGGCCCTTCGCCAGACCAGACGCCTCAGACCAAGTCAATCACCGACTGGTCCAGGGTCAGGGACTCACTCCAACGCGGAGGACTCGCTGACCCTGAGCAGGCCCCAGCCCCCATTAGGACCCTTCAGGACACGGAAGGGGCGATCGAAGCCCTCACCGGCCACCTCCAAAACGTCGTTCGGGAGTCGACTCGGCAAGTCCCATGCGGGGACGGCCGATTTGCGCTCCCGAGGGACGCGAGGGAGCTACTGAGGAGGAAGAGAGCCGCCGCCCGAGCCTATGACAGCTTCCCATCAGAGGAAAACCGAGTCGCCTTTCGTTCACTTCATCGGGAAGTGAAAGCCCGCATTCAGGAGCTCAGGAACCAACGCTGGGAGAGCCTGCTCTCGGAGATCTCCCCAACGCACCAGGCATACTGGAGGTTGGCGAGATCGCTGAAAGCGGAATCCCTCTCGTCCATGCCGCCTCTCGAAAAACCCGACAACACTGTCGCGTTTGACGATGACGAAAAGGCGGAGTGTCTCGCCGAGAGTCTCAGGGAGCAATGCTCCCCCAACACCGCGCACGTCGACCCGGCCCACCTGCGCGTGGTGGACGCCGAGGTCGAACGGAGATCCTCTCTTCCCGCGGAAGACTCACTCGAGCCTGTCACGGTAAAAGAGGTACAGGACCTAATAAAAGGCCTCAGGCCCCGGAAAGCTCCCGGAGCCGACGGCATCTCCAACAAGCTGCTCAAGCTACTCCCTATACATCTGTTGATGATTCTGGTGAGCATCTTCAATGCCGCCATGGATAACTGCTCCTTTCCCTCCGCCTGGAAGGAAGCCGACGTCATCGGCATCCGAAAACCAGGAAAGCCCGCTGCGAAACCCTGCAGCTACCGTCCGATCAGCTTGCTCAGCGCGCTGGGCAAGCTGTACGAACGCCTCCTCTTGAGCAGACTCAGAGACTTCGCTTATGAAAATAAGCTGATCCCCGACGAGCAGTTCGGCTTTCGAGCCCTACACTCGTGCCCCCAGCAAGTGCTCCGCATCACGGAACACGTGCTCGCGAACTTCAATCGCGCCTCCAAACCCTGGAAGACGGGTGCTGTCTTCTTCGATGTGGCGAAAGCCTTCGACAAGGTCTGGCACAACGGCTTGATTTACAAGCTGTACAAACTGGGAGTGCCGGATAGACTCGTGCTCATCTTACGAGACTTTCTCCTTGATCGGAGCTTCCGCTTCAGAGTGGAGGGCACGCGCTCATCTCTCCACCCCATCAGAGCCGGAGTCCCCCAGGGCTCGGCTCTGTCCCCCCTACTTTTCACGCTGTACACCAGCGACATGCCCCGAACCCCACAGGTACATCTCGCCTTATACGCAGATGATACCGCCCTCTTCACTTCCGATATCAGTCAATATCGGATCTGCAGTCGTCTCAACACGGCGGTTGAGACGCTGGGCAACTGGTTCCGCACTTGGCGGATCGAGTTGAATCCGGACAAGAGCGCAGCGATCATGTTCGCTCGCGGCCCCCGCACTCAAAATGAGAGTCGGCCGACTCAAACGAGGCGGCAGTCTCTCGTCCCCATACATCTATTTGACCGCGTCATCCCTTGGGTTGACGAAGTCAAATACCTAGGAGTCACTTTAGATAGAGGCCTGTACTTCAGCAAACACATCAGGACGGTAAGGAACAGAGCACACTTTGTGCTCGGTCGCCTCTACCCAATGATATGCGGGAAGAGTAAGATGTCCCTTAGGAATAAGGTGACACTTTACAAAACCTGCATCCGACCGATCATGACGTACTCGAGCGTAGTCTTCGCCCATGCCGGCAAATGCTACATCAACTCGATGCAGCGGCTGCAGAATAAGTTCTTGCGCATGGCAGCCCAAGCGCCACTTTACATGCGCAACGCGGACCTTCACCGCGACCTGGAGCTCCTTCCCGTGAAGGAGTACATGGTATCCCTTTCGCGATCCTTCTTCGGTCTCGCTCCCCACCATCCCAATCCACTGGTGGTGGAGACAGTCAATTACACGCCCAACCGCCGAGCACCCCACGCACGTCGTCGCCCGCGTAACGTGCTCACGGATAGACGCGACCCCATTTCTAGGACGCTAAAGCGAATGCTCTCGCGGACGCAATCCCCTCCAGTCCGGCATGGACCAGCCCGACGAAACAGGTTTAGGGATGCCTTCCGCCCCCCATAGCCTGTAGACGCACACAAACCACACAGTACATAAATACACGTAGAATAGATGTGTTGCGGGGGAGTTTCTTTCGCCGTTTCTTCTCCCCCAGCTATAAGCACTCCGAAACGGTAGTAGATTAGAGTAGGATCGGCTTCACCGGTGAAGTCGATAGTCCCCAATTAATAGTATTCTTGCCATTCGTGGCTGCTATCAATTATCCCCATGCAGCGTTCGAGCCGGGAGCGCGCCTCACAGGAGGCGCGTGACCGAGCACGCTGCCACGGCTGATCGACCCCGCTCCCACGGGGTCGGAATGCCTTTTCCGCCCGGTGTCGCTGTCGTTAGTCGTCTGAGACGATGACAGCTTTAGCTTTAAGAAAAAAAAAAAAAAACGCAAAATGCCACATAACGATTTCATTCCCCGTTAACACAGTACACAATGGCACGTACGAAGCAGACTGCTCGTAAATCGACCGGTGGCAAGGCGCCCCGTAAGCAGCTGGCCACTAAGGCGGCGCGCAAGAGCGCCCCGGCCACCGGCGGCGTGAAGAAGCCTCACCGTTACAGGCCCGGCACTGTCGCTCTCCGTGAGATCCGGCGTTATCAGAAAAGTACGGAGTTGCTGATACGCAAATTGCCGTTCCAACGTTTGGTGCGTGAGATCGCACAAGACTTCAAGACCGATCTACGTTTCCAAAGCTCCGCCGTGATGGCGTTGCAGGAGGCGAGCGAGGCTTACCTGGTCGGTCTCTTCGAAGACACCAACCTGTGCGCCATTCACGCGAAGCGCGTCACCATCATGCCCAAGGACATTCAGCTGGCTCGCAGGATCCGCGGCGAGAGGGCTTGAACACAACAAAGCGAGAGCTCGCGTCATAAACTGGATACAACACTCCCACCGGATGGATTGTTGAATTGGCCGACGACCACCATCACCCGGTCCGGTCAGTTCACGATCCATCCGCGCGAATGTATGTATCCAAAACAAACAAAAGGCCCTTTTCAGGGCCGCCAAATGTTATCAAATTATGTTTCTTTATAACGTTAAAACAGCGAGGTCGATAATGTTATTAACATAATAATAACGATGATGATCTGCATTAACACGACGAACATTATAAATAAATAGATACATAATTATTCATTATTACTATCGTTCGATTAGTTTAATAATTATCAGAGTAGTTGTTCGCACTAGTGGTCGGGGCTACTCGGTTAATTTGTAATCTCTCTCTCTACATTAGTTTTTGCATCGCAAAAAAAAAAAAAAAAAAAAAAAAAAACGATTCGTAATTATACATATTCGCATTTTCTAAAAACTATTCTCACGAATTAAACAATTTAGATTACTTATGGTGCCTGTTTTACAAATTATTAATAAACTATATAGATGTATGAATAAAAACAATTCCAAAGTTTCATGTTATTGACAAAATCAATAAGAACAAATTCAAGAAGGAGAAATAGATAATTCTAATTATTTTAATAACAGCTCCCTCGTCACCGCTCCCCCCGCTCGTGCAATGCGAGTGTATAAATGTTCGAAATTCGAGCTCGATTTTTTAGTCAGTGCCACACACACACTCCGGCTCCAGCACCCGCGCCGCACGGACGTATCCACGCCTGCGCTCCCGAATCGCTATCGAGCTCCCCCACTCCGCACCTCGCCGCATCGGTCGGATACCCGCCGCACCTCGCCGCACCCGCCGCATCGGTCAGCCGCCGCGCCCGGGCCTAGCCTATTGTATTGTATAAGTACAATAGCAGCTAACTCAGCGCAGCTGCGAATTGTTTCATTATATTGCCGAACGGGTGGACACAATCTGTTGCGAAGTTACATTCGCAATCGATTGCGATCCGCCTTACGGGCGATTCGACCCCTTACAAATCCACGCGAGTGGTCAGCCAAGGGATACCCAGCGGTGATAACGCACTTGGCTGAGGCGTGCCCCGAGCGCCTGCCGTTCCCCTTCAGGGAAAGGCAATCTCGGACGGGTCTGGACCACCCGGCCTTGGGGGGACCCCTAGTCGGGCCCAGATATCGCCCGTTTTTCCCACCTTCCCATCCCTCTTTCCATTCTTTGGGGCTGAATTTCCCCCAAAGCAGCTAGGGGCCTTCGCACAATAAGATCGGCGAAGGAACTATTCATAGCTTAGGGCTCACCCTAGTACTCACCCCTCTGCCTACCCCGGCAGAGGGACTTTCTTACACATCCACGCACATCCCCGGGCTGTCCCACCCGAGGATGGACGGGAATAGGGACCTGCTATCGCTGTACTCGCTGGACGGAATCTTGAAATTCGTCCAGCGAAGCGACACCAAGACGCTGATGTTGCTTCAGAAGCACATCAGTGAGCGTTGCAACGCAACGCAACCCCGCCCCGCGACCCCGCGAGAGCCGCTTACCCCGGCCGAAATCGCGCCCCCCCCTTCCGTCGCGTCCGCGCTCCGCAGAGCCGCCGCGCTTCCTTCACCCGCCGCGCCCGCGCCCCGCGATCACGCGCATGCCGCCGCGCCGCCGACTCCATCTTCGAATGCTGCTGTACCGACAGCAGCAAACGCGCCGCGTCCCCCCGCCGCACCCGCTCCGTGTGGATCGGCGAGTTCCCCCGCGACGCTCCCCCCCGCCGGCTCCGTCCTCAACGGAACGGCGCAGTCTTTGAAGGCTCTCATGAGCCCGTTCGCTTCAGGGTCTCCGGCTTCACCGGAAAAAAAGGGCCCCGAGGCCCAAAAAAAGCGCGCCCCAAAAACGGCATCCGTGTCGGAGAGCGACACGGACTCGTCCGAGTCGTCCTCCGACATGGAGGTCGACCCCAATGTGGACTCGGAGGGTTTCCGAGTCCACACCAACAAAAGGAGGCGTAAGGCCCCCTCGTCAACCTCAGGCTCCGATGCTGCGCCGGCCAGCAAGGAGCCGCGTCAGGCAGAGCCGACGGCCCCAACACCGCGCCGCGAACGCCCCCCACCCCCCCTCATAATCAGAGATAAACATCTCTGGAGGGACATTCACGCGGCCCTCCCGCGTAAAGCGATCCGTCTCGTGGAGGCACGAGACGTTAATAATGGTATTAGGGTGACCGTACAGTCGCCCGAGGACCACCGCAGCCTCACGCGATACCTACTGGAGCACCGTATAGGCTACTATACGTATGCGCTCGAGGAGGAGAAACGTCTCCGCGTCGTCATCCGCGGACTCCCGAAGGAGATAGGAACCGCCGAAATTCTGGAGGACCTCCGCGCGCAAGGCCTCCCAGTCCACGAGGTGCACCGGATGCACCGCAGTAACACCAAAGAACCATATAATATGGTTCTGTCGATCCTTGACCTCACAAAAGAGGGCAAGGAAATCTTCAACATTAGATCGGTGTGCGGGCTCTCAAAGCTTATCTTCGAGAGCCCACACAACAAATCCACGCTCCGGCAATGCCACCGGTGCCAGCTTTACGGGCACTCGGCGCGCAATTGCCAGTCCCGCCCCAGGTGCGTGAAGTGCCTCGGGGACCATGGTACCGCGGAGTGCACCCGCACCAGGGACTCCCCCGACCCACCAGCCTGCGTCCTTTGTGGGAAGACTGGGCATCCCGCGAATTACCGCGGGTGCTCGGCTGCCCCTAAGCCCAAGATTAAGCCCAAAGGCAAGCCCCCAAAGGGCAAACGCCCAGCGGCTGCCCCCAAACCGGTCTATGTGCCGGCACCTGCCCCGGCGTTCAACGCCTGGACAGGGCTGCCCACCCTTCCACCCCCTCGACAGGCTATAGCTGGCTTCACAGCTAAGCCTGCTCCCAAACCGGCCCCAGTCGCGACCTCCGCGGCACCGGTCACCGCGTCCCCCTCTGCCGCAGAGGACCTTGCACTTGTGACCAAGTTCGCAAAGTCGCTCCCATTCGACCTCCAGGAGGTCAGGATCTTAGCGAATAAGCTAAGACAGGCCAGGTCTGTACAGGACCAGCTCCTCATCGCCATAGAGCATGGGGAGCTGCTTCAGATCCTCGCCAGTCCCGCAACCCATTAATTCCCAATGGATTGCGCAAGTAGGGAAAAACCCCGCTCACTGACTCTGGCTACGTACAACGCTGACGGCCTGCGTGACCAACGGGAGTTGGTTCATGAGTTCCTGAAAGAAGAAAACATAGACATTCTTCTCGTGCAGGAGACCCTTCTCAAACCCAGCATTGGCGATCCTAGGATCGCCAACTACAAGATCATTAGGAACGACAGGCGTACCGCCCCTCGGGGAGGCACGCTCATCTACTACAAGAGGTCACTGCACTGCTCCCCAGTAAATGTGCCTCCGTTAGACAATCTCGAAGTTTCTGCCTGCAGATTAGCGATGACAGGCCATCAGCCCATAGTCATCGTCTGCGCGTATCTCGCTTGCAAGCGACCGCTACTTCAAGCGGAGCTTGCATCTCTCTTCAGTCTAGGCCCGTCGGTTATCATCGCCGGCGACCTAAACTGTAAACATACTAGCTGGAACTGCTCCAGCTCCAACCCTAACGGCAGGACCCTCCTTCGTCACTCTGACGAGCTGCTTTTCGGCATCCTAGCCCCCATTACGCCCACCCGGTACCCGTATAATCGGGCCACCGGAGGCTCGCCCAACGTTCTCGATTTGGCGCTACTGAAGGGCGTGTCCCTCCAGTTCCGCTCAATCGAATCCCTAGACGACATCGACTCGGATCACCGCCCGGTCGTCCTTAGACTAGGCCCTTCGCCAGACCAGACGCCTCAGACCAAGTCAATCACCGACTGGTCCAGGGTCAGGGACTCACTCCAACGCGGAGGACTCGCTGACCCTGAGCAGGCCCCAGCCCCCATTAGGACCCTTCAGGACACGGAAGGGGCGATCGAAGCCCTCACCGGCCACCTCCAAAACGTCGTTCGGGAGTCGACTCGGCAAGTCCCATGCGGGGACGGCCGATTTGCGCTCCCGAGGGACGCGAGGGAGCTACTGAGGAGGAAGAGAGCCGCCGCCCGAGCCTATGACAGCTTCCCATCAGAGGAAAACCGAGTCGCCTTTCGTTCACTTCATCGGGAAGTGAAAGCCCGCATTCAGGAGCTCAGGAACCAACGCTGGGAGAGCCTGCTCTCGGAGATCTCCCCAACGCACCAGGCATACTGGAGGTTGGCGAGATCGCTGAAAGCGGAATCCCTCTCGTCCATGCCGCCTCTCGAAAAACCCGACAACACTGTCGCGTTTGACGATGACGAAAAGGCGGAGTGTCTCGCCGAGAGTCTCAGGGAGCAATGCTCCCCCAACACCGCGCACGTCGACCCGGCCCACCTGCGCGTGGTGGACGCCGAGGTCGAACGGAGATCCTCTCTTCCCGCGGAAGACTCACTCGAGCCTGTCACGGTAAAAGAGGTACAGGACCTAATAAAAGGCCTCAGGCCCCGGAAAGCTCCCGGAGCCGACGGCATCTCCAACAAGCTGCTCAAGCTACTCCCTATACATCTGTTGATGATTCTGGTGAGCATCTTCAATGCCGCCATGGATAACTGCTCCTTTCCCTCCGCCTGGAAGGAAGCCGACGTCATCGGCATCCGAAAACCAGGAAAGCCCGCTGCGAAACCCTGCAGCTACCGTCCGATCAGCTTGCTCAGCGCGCTGGGCAAGCTGTACGAACGCCTCCTCTTGAGCAGACTCAGAGACTTCGCTTATGAAAATAAGCTGATCCCCGACGAGCAGTTCGGCTTTCGAGCCCTACACTCGTGCCCCCAGCAAGTGCTCCGCATCACGGAACACGTGCTCGCGAACTTCAATCGCGCCTCCAAACCCTGGAAGACGGGTGCTGTCTTCTTCGATGTGGCGAAAGCCTTCGACAAGGTCTGGCACAACGGCTTGATTTACAAGCTGTACAAACTGGGAGTGCCGGATAGACTCGTGCTCATCTTACGAGACTTTCTCCTTGATCGGAGCTTCCGCTTCAGAGTGGAGGGCACGCGCTCATCTCTCCACCCCATCAGAGCCGGAGTCCCCCAGGGCTCGGCTCTGTCCCCCCTACTTTTCACGCTGTACACCAGCGACATGCCCCGAACCCCACAGGTACATCTCGCCTTATACGCAGATGATACCGCCCTCTTCACTTCCGATATCAGTCAATATCGGATCTGCAGTCGTCTCAACACGGCGGTTGAGACGCTGGGCAACTGGTTCCGCACTTGGCGGATCGAGTTGAATCCGGACAAGAGCGCAGCGATCATGTTCGCTCGCGGCCCCCGCACTCAAAATGAGAGTCGGCCGACTCAAACGAGGCGGCAGTCTCTCGTCCCCATACATCTATTTGACCGCGTCATCCCTTGGGTTGACGAAGTCAAATACCTAGGAGTCACTTTAGATAGAGGCCTGTACTTCAGCAAACACATCAGGACGGTAAGGAACAGAGCACACTTTGTGCTCGGTCGCCTCTACCCAATGATATGCGGGAAGAGTAAGATGTCCCTTAGGAATAAGGTGACACTTTACAAAACCTGCATCCGACCGATCATGACGTACTCGAGCGTAGTCTTCGCCCATGCCGGCAAATGCTACATCAACTCGATGCAGCGGCTGCAAAATAAGTTCTTGCGCATGGCAGCCCAAGCGCCACTTTACATGCGCAACGCGGACCTTCACCGCGACCTGGAGCTCCTTCCCGTGAAGGAGTACATGGTATCCCTTTCGCGATCCTTCTTCGGTCTCGCTCCCCACCATCCCAATCCACTGGTGGTGGAGACAGTCAATTACACGCCCAACCGCCGAGCACCCCACGCACGTCGTCGCCCGCGTAACGTGCTCACGGATAGACGCGACCCCATTTCTAGGACGCTAAAGCGAATGCTCTCGCGGACGCAATCCCCTCCAGTCCGGCATGGACCAGCCCGACGAAACAGGTTTAGGGATGCCTTCCGCCCCCCATAGCCTGTAGACGCACACAAACCACACAGTACATAAATACACGTAGAATAGATGTGTTGCGGGGGAGTTTCTTTCGCCGTTTCTTCTCCCCCAGCTATAAGCACTCCGAAACGGTAGTAGATTAGAGTAGGATCGGCTTCACCGGTGAAGTCGATAGTCCCCAATTAATAGTATTCTTGCCATTCGTGGCTGCTATCAATTATCCCCATGCAGCGTTCGAGCCGGGAGCGCGCCTCACAGGAGGCGCGTGACCGAGCACGCTGCCACGGCTGATCGACCCCGCTCCCACGGGGTCGGAATGCCTTTTCCGCCCGGTGTCGCTGTCGTTAGTCGTCTGAGACGATGACAGCTTTAGCTTTAAGAAAAAAAAAAAAAAAAAAAAAAACGATTTTTTAGTTAGTTCACTCTCTCGCTCCGTCGCAGACGTGCACGCGCGAGTGCTTACTTTTCGAATCGTATATTTCATATAACTTACAACCTACGAGATGACCGGTCGCGGCAAGGGAGGTAAAGGTCTGGGGAAAGGAGGTGCCAAGCGTCACAGGAAGGTACTCCGGGATAACATCCAGGGTATCACCAAACCGGCCATCCGTCGTCTGGCCAGAAGAGGTGGCGTGAAACGTATCTCTGGTCTCATTTACGAGGAGACACGCGGCGTGCTCAAAGTATTCCTCGAGAATGTTATCCGCGACGCCGTCACGTACACCGAGCACGCCAAGAGGAAGACCGTCACCGCCATGGATGTGGTGTACGCTCTGAAACGCCAAGGTCGCACCCTGTACGGCTTCGGAGGTTAAGGGAGAACGTATCGGCCGGCCCACACCTCGCCATCTACGCCATCTACGACTAGGTCGACGCTCCCCGCCCGGTTGATGTGTGCGCTTGTTCAAAAAAAGGCCCTTTTCAGGGCCGCAGAGAATTCATGACATTTTTTTTTTTTACAATACAACTCGTTTCGCTATGATAAACTGGGCATTTGATCAAACTATGTATGTAATATAAGTAGTACACCTACATTAACATGTGACATTTTCATGAATGCTTGCAATCATTATATACATATGTCACATTGTGTATGTGTATGTGTGTGTGTGTGTGTGTATATATATATATATATATATATATATATATAAATATGAATAAAGAAAAAAAAATTTCGACGTACACGAACAGTTCGAGATTTTTACGATTCTTACATAAAAGCATTTTTTTCCCCCTTCCTCATTTATTTCTTATTAAATCTCTCATGATATAATTATCGACATTAACCAGTAAACATAATAATAATAATGATGATTATTATGATAAACGCCATTTGTTGATTAGGTACGCTTGTATTATTAATATTCATAAACGAAATAAAGCTCCAAACCATACATCCGATATACCGATCACATTACAATATTTATTACAATTAAGCGACCGATACTCGGAAGTGGTTGACCGTTTTCAAATTTCCTTGTGCTCGCTCAATTATACATAATGCTCTCGACTCGAATGTGGAAGATTCGATTCCGCACCGAGACTGGACGAAGAAGGCCGCCGCCGCCGCCGCCGTTACACAGAAAGAAACTAATCGTAATATTATGGATAAGATTACGATTCATTTGAAAGCTATATGCAACGCAAATAAACAATAACACGCATATATATCACCTACGTACACTACATACACGTCTTAGGGTCGCTAACGCGTTACATTTTCTCGGAAAATTGCTACTTTTAAACTTTTATAATTCGATGTCACATCAAAATCGCGGGATACTCGGCGAGCTGGCGGCGGATGAGTGTTTTACAAATGCTAACTTTTCATCGATTATACGATGGAAAAAGTCGCTGCGCCCGTAGGATGAGTTGCTATGTCGGAACTTTGGGATGTTTCACAATTATTTATGCATCGAAAAGCGACAATAACATTAAATATAGTAAGATAAATGTATTTTAAAGCGGACACCGCGTACGGGACGGACGCTGTCGCGAATATAAACGTCTCTACAGCGACGAGGGCGCTATCGAGACGATAGCTCGATGCGCCGTATCGTAGGTGAACTCAAATATTATCTATAACCATGGGAGATTCGGACTCGAGGGTTTAAATAAAACGCGAAAAGTGTGTTTTAATAGATCTATGCTAGTGAAAAGTTGTCAGCGTTCATACGAGAAAACGTATCTCGACACCGCAGTCGTCGATTCGGTATTGCCTTCGGTTTGTTACGAGTGGCGACATCTGTTCTCCACTTGATACGTACTACACACATTTATAATATATTCACGTAGTATTATACACAGTACTGAAGAACTAACTAACACTTTTATAAAATAATAAATAAACAAACACGCACGCACGCACACACATATTATAATGGCAGACACAGCAGTGGCAACCGAAGTCCCGGCCCCGGCGACCCCCGCGAAGAAACCCAAGGCGAGCGCCGCCGCAGGCGCCAAGAAGCCGAAGGCGAAGCCGACGCACCCCAAGACGTCCGAGATGGTCACGAACGCGATCACCGAGCTCAAGGAGCGCAGCGGCTCCTCGCTGCAGGCCATCAAGAAGTACATCACGGCCAATTACAAGGTGGACGCCGAGAAACTGGCGCCGTTCATAAGGAAGTACCTCAAGAGCGCCGTCGAGTCCGGAGCTCTGATCCAGACCAAGGGCAAGGGGGCGTCGGGCTCGTTCAAGCTGGAGTCCAAGTCGTCCGCGTCGAAGAAGCCAGCCGCCGCCGGCTCCGGGGCGAAGAAGAGGAGCGCCAGCAAGGCGGACGGCGACGATTCCTCCGCGCCCGCAGCCAAGAAGGCCAAGAAGGCGACCGTCTCGGCCGCCGCGAAGGCCAAGAAGGCCGCGTCCGCCGCGTCGCCGGCCAAGAGCAAGGCCGCCGCGGCGACCACCAGGGACAAGAAGGCCGCCGTCGCCGCCGCCGCCGCCAAGAAGAAGCCCGCCGCCGCGGCCGCCTCCAAGAAGTCGCCCGCGACCCCGGTGAAGGGCAAGGGCGCCGCGCCCAAGGCGAAGAAGACCGCGAAGCCGCCCACCAAGAAGCCGAAAGCGCCCAAACCGAAGAAGGCCGCCGCCGCGCCCAAGTCCAAGGCCGCCGCGGCCAAGAAGACCTCCGCCGCGAAGAAGTAAGGAGGGGCGACGCGCGCGAGCGAACGAGCTCCTCTCACCGTCCGTCCGTCCGTCCGTCCGTCCGTCCTCCGGTCCCGGACACGGCCAGCCCGCGAGCAGCGGGGTGGCGTGTGTGATGGTTGGTCGGTGGTGGTGGTGGTGGTGGTGGTGGTGGTGGTGTGCCCCGTATACACCCGAAAACAAACAGCCCTTTTCAGGGCTAACAGATATCTCACGTGCCGTGCGGTGGTGCGACGAGACGAGACGAGATCCGTTCTCGTCTTCGTCGTCCTCCTCCCACGTTTCATTATATCGATCCTCGGCGAGCCCCCGCGGGGGTGTGTAATAAATAAATATATCGTGCCTGATGCTGCTGCTGCTGCTGCTGCTTCAGTTCTTGGTGGTGGTGGTGCTCCTCTTCAGCGGAACGGCTCGGTCCCGCCCGACTGCCCGACTTACTTTTTTTTTTTTTTTTTTTTTTTTTTTTTTTTCCCCCCCTTTCTTTTGCCTAAATTCCATTAGAAATTAGGGGACATTAATTTAATTTTAAAAAATTAATCTTACGCTACTTACCTACCTACTACATACACGCTATTATATGTGGTGGTAGCTTAATATTATTATTATTGGACTCTTTTGTCGTCTGTCTTATTGATGATTGTCAAAAAATTTACATTTTATCTAGTTATTTTATTTCATTATGATTACGACACGGATTTACAATGCAAAATATTTTGTAATAACACACATTTCAAAGTGATGTAGAGAGGGGGAAGAGAACCTTAATTTCGAAAACTGGCCGACGACACTACTTAGTTGTTAATCTCCGGCTCCAGCGCCCGCACTGCACGGACGTGTACACGCCCGCGCACGCTATCGAGCCCCCCACACCGCACCTCGCCGCACTCGCCGCATCGAACGGACAGCCGCCGCACCTGGGCCTATTGTTCAGTGAGGCAGTGTGACTCATTGCTCAGTTACGCACAGTGCCGGCGCGTTCCCACGCTACAGTGCATTGTTTCGCCAAACGGGTGGACACAATTACGTTGCGAGTTTAAATTGCAACCTAATTGCGATCTGCCTTAAAGGTTGCTTTTGGTCATACAGTTTGTAAATCCACGCGAGTGGTCAGCCAAGGGATACCCAGCGGTGCTAACGCACTTGGCTGAGGCGTGCCCCGAGCGCCTGCCGTTCCCCTTCAGGGAAAGGCAAACTCGGACGGGTCTGGACCACCCGGCCTTGGGGGGACCCCTAGTCGGGCCCAGATATCGCCCAATCTCCACCCTACCCATCCCTCCTTCCATTCTTTGGGGCTGATTTTCCCCCAAAGCAGATAGGGACCCTTCGCACATTAAGATTGGCGAAGGTCTACACAGCTTAGGGCTCACGATAGGACGCACCCCCTGCCTACCCCGGCAGAGGGACTTTTTACACACTCGGACACATCCCCGGGCTGTCCCGCCTGAGGATGAACACGAGTAGGGACACCCCCTTCACCCCGACCCTGGCCGAATTCCTAAAATTCGTCCAGGGGACCAGCCCTGAAACATTAAAAGGCCTGAACGGCCACATCGCGGCTTTCTACGGAAAGCACCTTCGGCCGCAACCCAAGCCCGCCTCCGCCGCACCCGCACCCCGCGTATCAGTTAATGCGCCCACCCCACCACTCGCGCCGCCAGCCCCCGCCGCAACCGCGCCCCGCAATCCAACGGGACCTGCCGCGTCACCTGCCGCGCCCCCCCCTCCGACCGCGCCCGCGCCCCGCAAGCCCGCCGCGTCGCCAGCACCCGCTGCACCCGCGCCCCGCAAGCAACCGCGCGCCGCCGTTCCCTCCACCTCCCGCGGACCTGATCTCACTGCGTCTCTTCTCCCCGCCGACTCCGTCCTCAACGGAACGGCACACTCCCTCGCGGCTCTAATGAGCCCCTTCGCGTCAAATGCTCCGGCTTCCCCGGTAGAAAAGGGCCCCGAGGCCCAACTAACGCGCGCCACAAAGTCGGCATCTGGGTCTGAGAGCGACACGGACTCGTCCGAGTCGTCCTCGGACATGGAGGTCGACCCAAAAGTGGACTCGGAGGGCTTCCGAGTCCACACTAACAAAAGGAGGCGCAAGGCCCCCTCGTCAACCTCAGGCTCCGATGCTGCGCCGGCCAGCAAGGAGCCGCGTCAGGCGGAGCTGACGGCCCCGTTACCGCGTCGCGTACGCCCCCCTCCTCCCCTCATCATCAGAGATAAGCATCTCTGGAGGGATGTTCACGCGGCCCTCCCGCGTAACTCAATTCATCTCGTGGAAGCACGAGATATCTATCACGGTATCAGGGTGACCGTAAAGTCACCTGAAGACCACCGCGCCCTCACGCGTTACCTTCTAGAGCACCGTATAGGCTACTATACGTATGCTCTGGAAGACGAGAAGAGACTCCGCGTAGTCATCCGCGGACTCCCTAAGGAGGTCGAAACCTCCGAGATACTGGAGGATCTCCGCGCGCAAGGCCTCCCGATCCACGAGGTGCACCGAATGCACCGAGGAAACTCGCGGGAGCCATATAATATGGTACTCGCGGTCCTTGACCTCTCCAAAGAGGGCAAGGAAATTTTTAATGTCAAATCGGTGTGCGGGCTCTCGAAGCTTATCTTCGAGAACCCACATAACAAATCATCCCAAAGGCAGTGCCATCGCTGCCAATTATACGGGCACTCGGCACGCAACTGCCAGTCCCGGCCGAGGTGCGTCAAGTGCCTCGGTGACCACGGAACCTCGGAGTGCAACCGCACCCGAGAATCCTCCGACCCACCGGCCTGCGTCCTATGCGGGAAGACTGGGCATCCCGCGAACTACCGCGGGTGCTCGGCCGCCCCAAAAACCAAGCCCAAGGGCAAACCCATAAAGGGCAAACGCCCAGCCGCCGTCAAAGCGGCCGCCCCCAAACCGGTCTATGTGCCGGCACCTGCTCCGGCTTTCAACGCCTGGACAGGGTTCCCGGCTCTCCGGAACCCCCGGCAGCCCGTCGCAGGCTTCTCAGAGAAGCCTGCCCCTAAACCGGCATCAGCTGCACCCGCCGCAGCACCGGTCACCACGTCCCCTTCCGTGGCGGAGGACATCGCGCTTGCGACCAAGTTCGCGACGTCCCTCCCATTTGACCTTCAAGAGGTACGCACCTTAGCGCAAAAGCTAAGGCAAGCGTCGTCGCTAAAGGACCAGCTAATCTTAGCCATGGAACATGGCGAGTTGCTGGAAATCCTAAGCCATAGGGCAACCCATTAATCACAAATGGATTGCACACGTAGGGAAAAACCCCGCTCTCTGACTCTGGCGACTTACAACGCCAACGGCCTACGTGGCCAACGAGAGTTGGTTCACGAGTTCCTGAAGGAAGAAAAAATAGATATTCTTCTCGTGCAGGAGACCCTTCTCAAGCCCAGTACTGGCGATCCTAGGATCGCCAACTACAACATCATCCGTAATGACAGGCGATCCGCCCCTGGGGGCGGCACGCTTATCTACTACAAGAGGTCGCTGCACTGCACCCCAGTAAATACGCCTCCGTTAGAAAATCTCGAAGTTTCTGCCTGCAGATTAGCGATGACAGGCCATCAGCCCATAGTCATCGTCTGCGCATATCTCTCCTGCAACCGCCCGCTACCTCAAGCAGAGCTTGCATCCCTCTTCAGTCTAGGCCCTTCGGTTATCATCGCGGGTGACCTAAACTGTAAACACACCAGCTGGAACTGTTCCACATCCAACACTAACGGAAGAGCTCTACTCCGTCACTCTGACGAATTGCTTTTCGGCATCCTATCCCCCATTACGCCCACCCGGTACCCGTATAATCGGGCCACCGGAGGCACCCCCAACGTTCTCGATCTGGCGCTACTGAAGGGCGTTTCCCTCCAGTTCCGCTCAATCGAGTCCCTAGATGACATCGACTCGGATCACCGCCCGGTCGTCCTTAAACTAGGCCCTCCACCCGACCAGACGCCTCAGACCAAGTCAATCACCGACTGGTCCAGGGTCAGGGACTTACTCCAACATGGAGGATTCGATGACCCTGAGCAGGCTTCAACCCCTATTAGGACCCTTCAGGACACGGAAGGGGCGATCGAAACCCTCACCGGCCACCTCCAAACCGTCGTTCGGGAGTCCACTCGGCAAGTTCCGTACGAGGACGGCCGATTGGCACTCCCGAGGGACGCGAGAGAGCTGCTGAGGAGGAAGAGAGCCGCCGCCCGAGCCTACGACAGCTTCCCATCAGAAGAGAACCGAGTCGCCTTTCGTTCACTTCATCGGGAAGTGAAAGCCCGCATTCAGGAACTCAGGAACCAACGCTGGGAGAGCCTGCTCTCGGAGATCTCCCCAACGCACCAGGCATACTGGAGGTTGGCGAGGTCACTGAGAGCGGAATCCCTCTCGACCATGCCGCCTCTCGAAAAACCCGACAACACTGTCGCGTTTGACGACGACGAAAAGGCTGAGTGTCTCGCCGAGAGCCTCAAGGAGCAATGCTCCCCCAATACCGCGCACGTCGACCCGGCCCACCTGCGCGAGGTGGACGCCGAGGTCGAACGGAGATCCTCTCTTCCCGCGGAAGACTCACTCGAGCCTGTCACGGTAAAAGAGGTACAGGACCTAATAAAAGGCCTCAAGCCCCGGAAAGCTCCCGGGGCCGACGGCATCCCCAACAAGCTGCTCAAGCTACTCCCGATACATCTGTTGATGATTCTGGTAGGCATCTTCAATGCCGCCATAGATAACTGCTCCTTTCCCTCCGCCTGGAAGGAAGCCGACGTCATCGGCATCCGGAAACCAGGAAAGCCCGCTGCGAAACCTAGCAGCTACCGTCCGATCAGCTTGCTCAGCGCGCTGGGCAAGCTGTACGAACGCCTCCTCTTGAGCAGACTCAGAGACTTCGCTTATGAAAATAAGCTGATCCCCGACGAGCAGTTCGGCTTTCGAGCCCGACACTCGTGCCCCCAGCAAGTGCTCCGCATCACGGAGCACGTGCTCGCGAACTTCAATCGCGCCCCCAAACCCTGGAAGACGGGTGCTGTCTTCTTCGATGTGGCGAAAGCCTTCGACAAGGTCTGGCACAACGGCTTGATTTACAAGCTGTACAAACTGGGAGTGCCAGATAGACTCGTGCTCATCTTACGAGACTTTCTCCTTGATCGGAGCTTCCGCTTCAGAGTGGAGGGCACGCGCTCATCTCTCCAGCCCATCAGAGCCGGAGTCCCCCAGGGCTCGGCTCTGTCCCCCCTACTTTTCACGCTGTACACCAGCGACATGCCCCGTACCCCACAGGTACATCTCGCCTTATACGCAGATGATACCGCCCTCTTCACATCCGATATCAATCAATATCGGATCTGCAGTCGTCTCAACACGGCGGTTGAGACGCTGGGCAACTGGTTCCGCACTTGGCGGATCGAGTTGAATCCGGACAAGAGCGCAGCGATCATGTTCGCTCGCGGTCCCCGCACTCAAAATGAGAGTCGGCCGACTCGCACGAGTCGGCACTCTCTTTTCCCCATAAAGCTATTTGACCGCGTCATCCCCTGGGTTGATGAGGTCAAATATCTAGGAGTCACTCTAGATAGAGGCCTGTACTTCAGCAAACACATCAGGACGGTAAGGAACAGAGCACACTTTGTGCTCGGTCGCCTCTACCCAATGATATGCGGGAAGAGTAAGATGTCCCTTAGAAATAAGGTGACACTTTACAAAACCTGCATCCGACCGATCATGACGTACTCGAGCGTAGTCTTCGCCCATGCCGGCAAATGCTACATCACTTCGATGCAGCGGCTGCAGAATAAGTTCTTGCGCATGGCAGTCCAAGCGCCACGTTACATGCGCAACGCGGACCTACACCGCGACCTGGAGCTCCTTCCCGTGAAGGAGTACATGGTATCCCTCTCGCGATCCTTCTTCGGTCTCGCTCCCCACCATCCCAATCCACTGGTGGTGGAGACAGTCAACTACACGCCCAACCGCCGAGCACCCCCCGCGCGTCGCCGACCGCGAAACGTGCTCACGGATAGACGCGACCCCATCTCTAGGACGCTGAAGCGAATGCTCTCGCGGACGCAATCCCCCCCAGTCCGGCATGGACCAGCCCGACGCAATAGGTTTAGGGACGCCTTCCGCCCCCCATAGCCTGTAGCCATACACAACCACACATTACAGAAATACACGTAGAATAGATGTGTTGCGGGGGAGTTTCTTTCGCCGTTTCTTCTCCCCCAGCTATAAGCACTCCGAAACGGTAGTAGATTAGAATAGGATCGGCTTCACCGGTGGAGCCGATAGTCCCCAATCAATAGTATTCTTGCTATTCGTGGCTGCTATCAATTATCCCCATGCAGCGTTCGAGCCGGGAGCGCGCCTCACAGGAGACGCGCCCCGAGCACGCTGCCACGGCTGATCGACCCCGCTCCCACGGGGTCGGAATGCCTTTTCCGCCCGGTGTCGCTGTCGTTGGTCGTCTGAGACGATGACAGCCTTAGCTTTAAGGAAAAAAAAAAAAAAAAAAAAAAATAGTTGTTAATTTTTTTTTTTTTTTTTTTTTTTTTTTTTTCTTTTTCTTTTTCTTTAATAATTGATCAAAGACGAGTTCAGTAGTTCAGTCCGTCCGTTGTTTCTTTCGTTCGCTCGCTCGCCTGTCGCTCTCTCTCTCTCTCGCTCTACATATGTAGGTACGATGCGAACCGCTCACATCGGCACCAATATATAACCAGAGTATAGAGCAAGCTAAAAAAATTTCGACTTACACTCGTCTCTCAGCCCTCGTCACGTTCGCACCGGTCGAACGTGTGCATATTATCTCGTGTTAAGTTTACGTTAAACACCCCCTAGACAATGTCCGGTCGCGGCAAAGGTGGCAAAGTAAAGGGAAAGGTCAAGTCCCGTTCCAATCGTGCCGGCCTTCAATTCCCGGTGGGACGTATCCACAGATTGCTCAGAAACGGGAACTACGCGGAGCGCGTCGGCGCCGGTGCGCCCGTTTACCTCGCGGCCGTCATGGAGTATCTCGCCGCTGAAGTTCTCGAGTTGGCGGGCAACGCAGCGAGGGACAATAAGAAAACTAGGATCATACCGAGACATCTTCAACTGGCGATACGCAACGACGAGGAGTTGAACAAGCTTCTGTCCGGCGTGACTATCGCACAGGGAGGCGTACTGCCCAACATCCAAGCGGTACTCTTACCCAAGAAGACTGAGAAGAAGGCCTAAGAGGGCTTTCTCTTCTCTCATCGTCTCCTTTTTATCGCAACGTCGTCTCTGCTGCTGCTGCTGCTGCGCGTGCATATGCTGCATGTCTAATGGGCATATACACGCAGCGCGCGCGCGCGCTCACTCGATAATGTTTAAAAGGCCCTTTTCAGGGCCACAATATGCTTCCTAAGGTGGCACACACGGGGTTGTGCCCTATTGTTTTGTTATCTAAACGGCGGTCGACGGTCTGAAAGTTATATTTTTTTTTTTTTTTTTTGTTCTCGAACTCTAAACCAAACAAATTATAAACGAATTCCTTAGATTAAAAAAAAAAAAAAAAAAAAAAAAAACAATAATAATAATAATAATTGTCTGTATACACATTGCTAAAATAGTGTAGTAATAATTAGTAGTATAATTATATTGTGCATCCCAATGGGGATTGTCTAAAATTTTTAACCATTCGATTTTAATTTATTTTTTGAAAATTTAGAGCATTTTGAGAAACTAATTTGAATATTTTGAAGATTGGCTCAACAGTTATTTAAAAAAAAAAAATGTTTAAATATTTTCAATTTTAAAGGTAAGTGACGTCATCACGTCAAAAATTGAAAGCTGTCACCACGATGTCATCCATCTCATATCTGTCAAAGTTCATACGAAAAAAAAAGAGAAATCGCAAGAAAAATTATTATTTTTGACATTTATAAATTTGACACATGACAGATTATCAATACTTGCCACTTACTTTTTATTTTCTGAGGCAACGATACAAACTATTTGAAATTGAATTAAATTGAATTGTGAAATTTGAAGGGCATAAAATGTGAATATTTTTCATAATTAATTAGTCCGTAATGATCAGTAACCTTATTCCTCTAAATGATTTTTTTTTTTTTTTTTTTTTTTTACGCGGCATATATTGTATTTATATAGTTAATATCCAAGAGAGAACGCGGGCCGGCGGCGTTCTGATTGGACGGTACCAAACTATTTATATGAAAAGCGACGCAGCGTATCTGTGCGCGGTACCGTATATAAATTAAAAATCGTTCGCTTTGCATTTTCAAACCACTCCCGAACGACGCTAAGGTCGGTCGTGTTCGCGCGCGCGCTCTCTCTCTATCGTCAATTCGCACACATTTGTCAGGGTCATCTCATCCCTTTCGACGCAGCCATGCCACCGAAGACAAGCGGAAAGGCGGCCAAGAAATCCGGCAAGGCCCAGAAGAATATATCGAAGACTGACAAAAGGAAAAAGAAGCACAAGAGGAAGGAAAGTTACGCTATCTACATCTACAAGGTGCTCAAACAGGTCCATCCGGACACCGGAATCTCGAGTAAGGCCATGTCGATCATGAACAGTTTCGTGAACGACATCTTCGAGCGTATCGCCGCCGAGGCTTCCCGTCTCGCCCATTACAACAAGAGGTCGACCATCACCTCCAGGGAGGTGCAGACATCCGTGAGGCTGTTGCTCCCGGGCGAGTTGGCCAAGCACGCGGTCAGCGAGGGTACCAAGGCCGTGACCAAGTACACTTCGTCCAAATAAGCGAGCGTGAAGCCACAGCGTTTCGTCGCCGCGTTTTTTTTTTTAAATTGAACAAAAGGCCCTTTTCAGGGCCACAATATTGTTCTGTGAAAGAGTTTTATGCATTAGTTTCATATATCTCTAGCAGAGGGCGATCGATTGAATGGATTGATTTCGAATAATTTTCCCGAGGTCTTAACAAAACTTATATTATTAACAACAATTTTCTTTGACAAAATGATATTAAAAAAAAAAAAAAAAAAAAAAAAAAAAACTATCATTTGCGTATCGAAGAAAGATCACGTGTTTTTTTTTTTTTTTTTTTTTTTTTTATCAATTTAAAAGTTTCCGCAAAATATTATTATAGCGGGTTTTACAAATAGGTATATAATATTTATATAATGGAAAAAGAAAAATTATAACACTACAGCTACGTTTAGTTTCTGAAACTTTTCAAAGAGAGAGTGAGATAGCGAACGAGCGCGAGTACCTAGTATCGCAACGACACCCACTCGCCCGCGGCCCTTCCCCCTCCGAGACCCGAGTGCTCTATATATATATAGGTGAAAAACGCGCAAAATGCGCGAGAGGTTCACTTCGCATCGGTCGGTCGCAACGTGCTCTGTTTGGTTGTTGCTCCGTTTGACTCACTGATAACGTCGAGCGCGCCATACACCCACCTTAGTCACCCGCCGATTGTCGCAAGCTGCATCTCTGACCGCTGGTGGTGCGTGATCCCCACGGCAACCGCTGTGGGTGAGTTCCCCGACCCAGTGGTCCAAGTGCGCTTCACCCAGTGCTTCGTAAGAAGCGACATGTGGTGAACCGCATTAGCCTAATCACTACCAACTACTATAACACACCATGGCCGATCCACCAAGGCCGTCCCGAGACCCCCGCCTGGCCTCTCGGTCAGCAGAAGCCTCCCAAATGGTGCCTAGGCCAGCGATGCCAGGGCCTTCGTCGTCTGATGGAGCTGCGCGTCCATCAACAGAAGTGCCCACATATGCTGCCAAGGCAGCCAGACGAAAGCGTTCCTCCTCTGAGGACCGAACACCAAAAAGACCCAACAAGGGGACAACCCCCCAAGCAACGCCTGCTAATGACGGCGGTCAGGAGATCGCCCCCGCCCATTCGTCCTCATCCTCCAGCGATGACTCGGACGATGAATCTATTAACTCAGGAACGTCCACGCCTACGCCGTCGAGGTCGACGTCGTATATCGACATCCCAGGAGCACAGGAGATGGCTCCCGGCCGTTCGGCAGCGGCCATGTCAACCGGCGCCGCATCTCCGCCTCCGCAGCACGGATCAACTACTCCCCAGCCGGTGGCCACCTCAACACCCACCGGAGCGCAACGCCAACAAAATTATCCACCTCTGGTAGTGGATAATTTACCAAACTGGATAGTCCACTTCAAAACTCTCCACAATCGCCTGGGCCACCCCCCCAACGGTCGTCCCTATAAAACAGGTGTGCGGTTCATACCGAAGTCCGCCACAGAATATAGGGTTATACAGAGATACCTGGGGGAGATATCCGCAGCAGATGCCACAATAAAGTGGTACTGCTACAGTGTCCCCAACGAGGTGCCATCCAAAGTGGCACTGAGGGGACTACCGGCAGACACCGACCCGCTCGAGATAAAGGCCGCCCTCCAAGAACTGGGATTCGACGTGCTGCATGTGCGACACATCCCCGGGAGCAGAGGAAAGGCTGGATGCCTTTTCCACATCACGTTGACCCACCTGCCCGAAGAGGAGCTTGCCCGGCTATATGCAACCAAGGAGTTGCTATATATGCCGGGCATCACCATCGAAGGATGGCGAGGTGCCGGAGGGGTCCCGCAGTGCCACCGCTGTCAGGCGTTTGGGCACGCCTCGGCGAATTGCCACCGCCAAATAAGATGCGTGCGGTGCGGCGAGAGCCACCTCGCACGAGAGTGCCCAAGACCACTCGAACAGGCCCCAACATGCGCCAATTGTCAGCGCGCCCATACGGCAAATGACAAAAGATGCCCCGTCTATGCCAGAGAGGCTAGAAAGAGGGGCATAAAGAGGCACCCACCGCCACCCCCCTCACGGGGAAATGAGCGTCCGCCACGTCCGACTCGTGCGGAGCGCCGGAGGGCCCAGGCCCCCCGCGAGGAAGACTTCTCGCCACTACGAACGGCGCCAACACCGCTGCCGCGTAACCTGCAGCAGCCACCCCGGACTGACCCACCCGTCGTCGCAATACCGGGAGGAACACTTGCCCCTCCCGCTAATGAGCCCACCCAGAGAGGCGCGCCCCTTCCACAACGTCAAGGCAAACGCAGGCGGGGCAAATCGCGGGCCACGCCCCTAAAAACTGCTCAGCCAATCACGCGTCGAGAGCCCCCGATGATTGACAACGTCGATACCATCGCTCCACCCCGACGCAAGTCGCAGCCGAGAGCCTCCAAGCCGGCGAGGGAGACACCCTGCATGCATTGCGGACATGGCAATGCGCCGGAACCCGCCGCAAAGCACCGCCAGACGGCCCAAACAGCGCCAAAATCACAAAGAAGAAGTAGAAGCCGCCGCGCACAAGTTCCCACCGAGGAAACCATCGAAACCACAGTAAGGAACGCAATCAGGGAGATAATGGGTCCCATTATGGTCTCCCTGATTGACTTGTTCCAGACCCTGGCCACTGGGGGCAACGCCCAGGAGACGGCGAGGCGCAGATTAGCCACACTCCGTACCATCTATAATGATTAGCTCTTTAGATGGTACCCTGCGCCTCCTTTATTGGAACCCGGGGGGGATCCAGGACAAGATCCACCAACTGCGCCTTCTCGCCCAGCAACAAGATATCCAGATTATCTTGCTGGGCGAGACCAAACTGTCACCAGCAGACACCCTTAGGATGGCAAACTTCACCACATACCGTCGGGACGAGATAACTCCGCAGGGACGTGCTTACAGAGGCACGGCGGTCCTTGTACGACGGGATGTGGTGCATGAAGATCTTGACGACCCGGAGTACGAAGAGATCCGAAGTAAGGGGATTTCGGTTCAAGCGGCCGGCCGAGAATTGAGGCTTTTTGCCGCTTACCGACCGCCTTCAGCCCGCTACTCACCTCAGGACTTAAAGAACATCCTAGGCGTGAACACTCCGACGATCGTCGCAGGGGACTTCAATGCGAAGAACACCGCATGGGGCTCCCGTGTGATAAACCCGGTCGGAAGAAAACTGATGGAAGACGCCGAGTCCAGCGGCTATCAAGTGCTGGGACCGGACGCACCGACACATATCCCGAGCAACCCCACGCACAGCGCGGACGTCATCGACATCGTTGTGCATAGGAACCTCAGCCATCCGATCAACGTGGAGGTGCTATACGATCTGGACACGCAGCACCTCCCCATCCTCATAACTCTCGCAACAACGGCGGTATTAACGCCAAGAAGGCCGTTGAGAGCGAGGATCGATTGGAGGTCCTATGCCAGCGAGATGGAAGCCCTTACCTTCGGCAGGCTCTCCGTCCCGGAAGAGGTAGAGGCAGCCGCCCACCTCCTAATGGAACGGATGGAAGCCGCCAAGGATTCCGCTACCATCGAGACGACTCAGAGCCCAGATCATCGACGCCCTATTCTCCCCGCCCGGTTAAGCCTCGACATCAACCACAAACGTGCTTTGCGCCGTTTGTGGGCCAGAACCAGATGTCCTGTGCTGAAGACTAGGCTGAATGCCTTAACAGCCCGGGTATCAGAAGCCATCAAGGCCTGGCGCGGCCATACCTGGGAGAATGCGATTGACCGGGCAACCGAAAACCAAAGAGATCTGTATGCGCTCAACAAAATGCTGCTGAACACGCCGCCGCCTACCTATCCCCTGCTGGACTCAGAAGGGGTGCGACGTTTTGACCCCCAGGACCGCGCGGAGATCTTCGCCAAGCACCTGGAGGTCCAGTTCTCGCCTCACCCAGTCCCAGCAGATGCCCCCTACCACACCAAGGATTTTCACCAACACGTCGGGCGGACCGTCGAAGAGTTCCTGTGCCAGACCCCTCCTGACTTGGACGGGGATTCTTTCATCTCCCCAGCCGAGGTGAAGAAGGTCGCTCAACGCCTCAGCAGAAGAAAGGCTCCGGGATACGACGGCTGCCCGCCAGACACTCTGAGGTTCCTGCCCAGAAGGGGATTCGCCGCATTGGCGAAAATCTTCAACGGTATCCTGCGGACTCACCACTTTCCCGAGGTCTGGAAGACGGGGAAAATTATAATGCTCCCGAAACCGGGCAAGGATCGTCGCCTGCCCTCAAGCTACCGGCCCATCACGCTACTGCCTCACGTCGCCAAGTTGTTCGAGCGTCTACTGCTGCGGAGGCTGACTCCCCACTTAGAGCCACGGGAGGAACAGCATGGGTTCCGCAGCGGCCACTCCACGACGCTCCAACTTGTGCGCGTATTACATCATCTCGCCGGGCAATTCGTCCGTCGGCGGCCTACGGTCGGCGTCTTCCTGGACGTCGAAAAGGCGTTCGACCGAGTATGGCACGACGGACTTATCTTTAAGCTGATTAGATCACCCACACCGCCAGCAATCGTCCACCTGGTGGCATCGTTTCTGAGGGGCCGGAGCTTCTTCGTTTCGGTTGAGCCTGTAACATCCCGAAGACGTCCAATTACTGCGGGAGTTCCGCAGGGTAGCTGTCTGTCTCCATCGCTGTACGGGTGGTACACCAACGACATCCCAGGGGAGAGGGATGTCATGCTGGCCCTATACGCTGACGACAGCGCTTATTTTGCGACCTCATACTCAGTGGATGCAGCCTGCAAGAGAATACAGCGCGTCCTGAACAAGCTCCCGGAATGGTTAGACAGGTGGCGCATGGCAGTCAACGTGGAGAAAACCGCCGCGCTGCCTGTTACCCACCGGCGACCAGTGCTTCCAACGCTGAGACTTCGAGGACAGGTGATCAGGTGGGAGACCACGGTCAAGTACCTCGGGGTGAAGATCGACAGGTCGTTGAGTATGGCCGCCCAGACGCAGAACGCCATTCAGGCGATGCGAGGCGCCAGGGCGAAACTCCGGCCTGTCCTACAATCTAAGATGCCCCTGAAGGCGAAGATCGGGGTCTACAAGACCTACCTTCGCTCGAAGCTCACCTATGCTGCCCCAGCCTGGTACGCGCTGTGCTCTCCGAGTCTCAAGGAGAAGTTGCAGGCGCAACAGAATATCACCCTACGGATTTGCACCGGAGCGGGTTGGTTCGTCCGCAACGATGTCATTTCCCGCGACTTGGGCGTTCCCAGTGTCGAGGAATTTGTGGCGCAGACTACGCGCCGTCTTTTTGACCGCGCAGAACACGGCCGCCACACACACCTCCACGGGATCGCACCACTGCACGCACGACCGCCAGAGATGCTTCGCCCCAAGATGTGGAGACCAACCCCTCGCGACATCATCAGCCAGCCCGTATAGGGTGATAAGAGGTCGCAAATAAGAAGTACCGCAACGCCGAAGAAGGCCAACAGACGCCACGGATGGCCAACATAAAGCCCGTGATGGCCACCGTACGCAAAGATTGCTAAATATAAGCCGCTTCGCGGCTTTATCCAGACACCGGCGGGTAGTAGCCCGCCGAGAAGATGCCGGGGTAAAGAGGTTTACCTCGAGGCCCCAACCTACTCCACACACACATAATGAAGGAGAAAGAAGAACCCGGTGTGTGCGCAAAATGCCACATAACGATTTCATTCCCCGTTAACACAGTACACAATGGCACGTACGAAGCAGACTGCTCGTAAATCGACCGGTGGCAAGGCGCCCCGTAAGCAGCTGGCCACTAAGGCGGCGCGCAAGAGCGCCCCGGCCACCGGCGGCGTGAAGAAGCCTCACCGTTACAGGCCCGGCACTGTCGCTCTCCGTGAGATCCGGCGTTATCAGAAAAGTACGGAGTTGCTGATACGCAAATTGCCGTTCCAACGTTTGGTGCGTGAGATCGCACAAGACTTCAAGACCGATCTACGTTTCCAAAGCTCCGCCGTGATGGCGTTGCAGGAGGCGAGCGAGGCTTACCTGGTCGGTCTCTTCGAAGACACCAACCTGTGCGCCATTCACGCGAAGCGCGTCACCATCATGCCCAAGGACATTCAGCTGGCTCGCAGGATCCGCGGCGAGAGGGCTTGAACACAACAAAGCGAGAGCTCGCGTCATAAACTGGATACAACACTCCCACCGGATGGATTGTTGAATTGGCCGACGACCACCATCACCCGGTCCGGTCAGTTCACGATCCATCCGCGCGAATGTATGTATCCAAAACAAACAAAAGGCCCTTTTCAGGGCCGCCAAATGTTATCAAATTATGTTTCTTTATAACGTTAAAACAGCGAGGTCGATAATGTTATTAACATAATAATAACGATGATGATCTGCATTAACACGACGAACATTATAAATAAATAGATACATAATTATTCATTATTACTATCGTTCGATTAGTTTAATAATTATCAGAGTAGTTGTTCGCACTAGTGGTCGGGGCTACTCGGTTAATTTGTAATCTCTCTCTCTACATTAGTTTTTGCATCGCAAAAAAAAAAAAAAAAAAAAAAAAAAACGATTCGTAATTATACATATTCGCATTTTCTAAAAACTATTCTCACGAATTAAACAATTTAGATTACTTATGGTGCCTGTTTTACAAATTATTAATAAACTATATAGATGTATGAATAAAAACAATTCCAAAGTTTCATGTTATTGACAAAATCAATAAGAACAAATTCAAGAAGGAGAAATAGATAATTCTAATTATTTTAATAACAGCTCCCTCGTCACCGCTCCCCCCGCTCGTGCAATGCGAGTGTATAAATGTTCGAAATTCGAGCTCGATTTTTTTTTTTATTTTTTTAATACCGCCCGGTCGTCCTTAGACTAGGCCCTTCGCCAGACCAGACGCCTCAGACCAAGTCAATCACCGACTGGTCCAGGGTCAGGGACTCACTCCAACGCGGAGGACTCGCTGACCCTGAGCAGGCCCCAGCCCCCATTAGGACCCTTCAGGACACGGAAGGGGCGATCGAAGCCCTCACCGGCCACCTCCAAAACGTCGTTCGGGAGTCGACTCGGCAAGTCCCATGCGGGGACGGCCGATTTGCGCTCCCGAGGGACGCGAGGGAGCTACTGAGGAGGAAGAGAGCCGCCGCCCGAGCCTATGACAGCTTCCCATCAGAGGAAAACCGAGTCGCCTTTCGTTCACTTCATCGGGAAGTGAAAGCCCGCATTCAGGAGCTCAGGAACCAACGCTGGGAGAGCCTGCTCTCGGAGATCTCCCCAACGCACCAGGCATACTGGGGGTTGGCGAGATCGCTGAAAGCGGAATCCCTCTCGTCCATGCCGCCTCTCGAAAAACCCGACAACACTGTCGCGTTTGACGATGACGAAAAGGCGGAGTGTCTCGCCGAGAGTCTCAGGGAGCAATGCTCCCCCAACACCGCGCACGTCGACCCGGCCCACCTGCGCGTGGTGGACGCCGAGGTCGAACGGAGATCCTCTCTTCCCGCGGAAGACTCACTCGAGCCTGTCACGGTAAAAGAGGTACAGGACCTAATAAAAGGCCTCAGGCCCCGGAAAGCTCCCGGAGCCGACGGCATCTCCAACAAGCTGCTCAAGCTACTCCCTATACATCTGTTGATGATTCTGGTGAGCATCTTCAATGCCGCCATGGATAACTGCTCCTTTCCCTCCGCCTGGAAGGAAGCCGACGTCATCGGCATCCGAAAACCAGGAAAGCCCGCTGCGAAACCCTGCAGCTACCGTCCGATCAGCTTGCTCAGCGCGCTGGGCAAGCTGTACGAACGCCTCCTCTTGAGCAGACTCAGAGACTTCGCTTATGAAAATAAGCTGATCCCCGACGAGCAGTTCGGCTTTCGAGCCCTACACTCGTGCCCCCAGCAAGTGCTCCGCATCACGGAACACGTGCTCGCGAACTTCAATCGCGCCTCCAAACCCTGGAAGACGGGTGCTGTCTTCTTCGATGTGGCGAAAGCCTTCGACAAGGTCTGGCACAACGGCTTGATTTACAAGCTGTACAAACTGGGAGTGCCGGATAGACTCGTGCTCATCTTACGAGACTTTCTCCTTGATCGGAGCTTCCGCTTCAGAGTGGAGGGCACGCGCTCATCTCTCCACCCCATCAGAGCCGGAGTCCCCCAGGGCTCGGCTCTGTCCCCCCTACTTTTCACGCTGTACACCAGCGACATGCCCCGAACCCCACAGGTACATCTCGCCTTATACGCAGATGATACCGCCCTCTTCACTTCCGATATCAGTCAATATCGGATCTGCAGTCGTCTCAACACGGCGGTTGAGACGCTGGGCAACTGGTTCCGCACTTGGCGGATCGAGTTGAATCCGGACAAGAGCGCAGCGATCATGTTCGCTCGCGGCCCCCGCACTCAAAATGAGAGTCGGCCGACTCAAACGAGGCGGCAGTCTCTCGTCCCCATACATCTATTTGACCGCGTCATCCCTTGGGTTGACGAAGTCAAATACCTAGGAGTCACTTTAGATAGAGGCCTGTACTTCAGCAAACACATCAGGACGGTAAGGAACAGAGCACACTTTGTGCTCGGTCGCCTCTACCCAATGATATGCGGGAAGAGTAAGATGTCCCTTAGGAATAAGGTGACACTTTACAAAACCTGCATCCGACCGATCATGACGTACTCGAGCGTAGTCTTCGCCCATGCCGGCAAATGCTACATCAACTCGATGCAGCGGCTGCAGAATAAGTTCTTGCGCATGGCAGCCCAAGCGCCACTTTACATGCGCAACGCGGACCTTCACCGCGACCTGGAGCTCCTTCCCGTGAAGGAGTACATGGTATCCCTTTCGCGATCCTTCTTCGGTCTCGCTCCCCACCATCCCAATCCACTGGTGGTGGAGACAGTCAATTACACGCCCAACCGCCGAGCACCCCACGCACGTCGTCGCCCGCGTAACGTGCTCACGGATAGACGCGACCCCATTTCTAGGACGCTAAAGCGAATGCTCTCGCGGACGCAATCCCCTCCAGTCCGGCATGGACCAGCCCGACGAAACAGGTTTAGGGATGCCTTCCGCCCCCCATAGCCTGTAGACGCACACAAACCACACAGTACATAAATACACGTAGAATAGATGTGTTGCGGGGGAGTTTCTTTCGCCGTTTCTTCTCCCCCAGCTATAAGCACTCCGAAACGGTAGTAGATTAGAGTAGGATCGGCTTCACCGGTGAAGTCGATAGTCCCCAATTAATAGTATTCTTGCCATTCGTGGCTGCTATCAATTATCCCCATGCAGCGTTCGAGCCGGGAGCGCGCCTCACAGGAGGCGCGTGACCGAGCACGCTGCCACGGCTGATCGACCCCGCTCCCACGGGGTCGGAATGCCTTTTCCGCCCGGTGTCGCTGTCGTTAGTCGTCTGAGACGATGACAGCTTTAGCTTTAAGAAAAAAAAAAAAAAAAAAAAAACGATTTTTTAGTTAGTTCACTCTCTCGCTCCGTCGCAGACGTGCACGCGCGAGTGCTTACTTTTCGAATCGTATATTTCATATAACTTACAACCTACGAGATGACCGGTCGCGGCAAGGGAGGTAAAGGTCTGGGGAAAGGAGGTGCCAAGCGTCACAGGAAGGTACTCCGGGATAACATCCAGGGTATCACCAAACCGGCCATCCGTCGTCTGGCCAGAAGAGGTGGCGTGAAACGTATCTCTGGTCTCATTTACGAGGAGACACGCGGCGTGCTCAAAGTATTCCTCGAGAATGTTATCCGCGACGCCGTCACGTACACCGAGCACGCCAAGAGGAAGACCGTCACCGCCATGGATGTGGTGTACGCTCTGAAACGCCAAGGTCGCACCCTGTACGGCTTCGGAGGTTAAGGGAGAACGTATCGGCCGGCCCACACCTCGCCATCTACGCCATCTACGACTAGGTCGACGCTCCCCGCCCGGTTGATGTGTGCGCTTGTTCAAAAAAAGGCCCTTTTCAGGGCCGCAGAGAATTCATGACATTTTTTTTTTTACAATACAACTCGTTTCGCTATGATAAACTGGGCATTTGATCAAACTATGTATGTAATATAAGTAGTACACCTACATTAACATGTGACATTTTCATGAATGCTTGCAATCATTATATACATATGTCACATTGTGTATGTGTATGTGTGTGTGTGTGTGTGTATATATATATATATATATAAATATGAATAAAGAAAAAAAAATTTCGACGTACACGAACAGTTCGAGATTTTTACGATTCTTACATAAAAGCATTTTTTTCCCCCTTCCTCATTTATTTCTTATTAAATCTCTCATGATATAATTATCGACATTAACCAGTAAACATAATAATAATAATGATGATTATTATGATAAACGCCATTTGTTGATTAGGTACGCTTGTATTATTAATATTCATAAACGAAATAAAGCTCCAAACCATACATCCGATATACCGATCACATTACAATATTTATTACAATTAAGCGACCGATACTCGGAAGTGGTTGACCGTTTTCAAATTTCCTTGTGCTCGCTCAATTATACATAATGCTCTCGACTCGAATGTGGAAGATTCGATTCCGCACCGAGACTGGACGAAGAAGGCCGCCGCCGCCGCCGCCGCCGTTACACAGAAAGAAACTAATCGTAATATTATGGATAAGATTACGATTCATTTGAAAGCTATATGCAACGCAAATAAACAATAACACGCATATATATCACCTACGTACACTACATACACGTCTTAGGGTCGCTAACGCGTTACATTTTCTCGGAAAATTGCTACTTTTAAACTTTTATAATTCGATGTCACATCAAAATCGCGGGATACTCGGCGAGCTGGCGGCGGATGAGTGTTTTACAAATGCTAACTTTTCATCGATTATACGATGGAAAAAGTCGCTGCGCCCGTAGGATGAGTTGCTATGTCGGAACTTTGGGATGTTTCACAATTATTTATGCATCGAAAAGCGACAATAACATTAAATATAGTAAGATAAATGTATTTTAAAGCGGACACCGCGTACGGGACGGACGCTGTCGCGAATATAAACGTCTCTACAGCGACGAGGGCGCTATCGAGACGATAGCTCGATGCGCCGTATCGTAGGTGAACTCAAATATTATCTATAACCATGGGAGATTCGGACTCGAGGGTTTAAATAAAACGCGAAAAGTGTGTTTTAATAGATCTATGCTAGTGAAAAGTTGTCAGCGTTCATACGAGAAAACGTATCTCGACACCGCAGTCGTCGATTCGGTATTGCCTTCGGTTTGTTACGAGTGGCGACATCTGTTCTCCACTTGATACGTACTACACACATTTATAATATATTCACGTAGTATTATACACAGTACTGAAGAACTAACTAACACTTTTATAAAATAATAAATAAACAAACACGCACGCACGCACACACATATTATAATGGCAGACACAGCAGTGGCAACCGAAGTCCCGGCCCCGGCGACCCCCGCGAAGAAACCCAAGGCGAGCGCCGCCGCAGGCGCCAAGAAGCCGAAGGCGAAGCCGACGCACCCCAAGACGTCCGAGATGGTCACGAACGCGATCACCGAGCTCAAGGAGCGCAGCGGCTCCTCGCTGCAGGCCATCAAGAAGTACATCACGGCCAATTACAAGGTGGACGCCGAGAAACTGGCGCCGTTCATAAGGAAGTACCTCAAGAGCGCCGTCGAGTCCGGAGCTCTGATCCAGACCAAGGGCAAGGGGGCGTCGGGCTCGTTCAAGCTGGAGTCCAAGTCGTCCGCGTCGAAGAAGCCAGCCGCCGCCGGCTCCGGGGCGAAGAAGAGGAGCGCCAGCAAGGCGGACGGCGACGATTCCTCCGCGCCCGCAGCCAAGAAGGCCAAGAAGGCGACCGTCTCGGCCGCCGCGAAGGCCAAGAAGGCCGCGTCCGCCGCGTCGCCGGCCAAGAGCAAGGCCGCCGCGGCGACCACCAGGGACAAGAAGGCCGCCGTCGCCGCCGCCGCCGCCAAGAAGAAGCCCGCCGCCGCGGCCGCCTCCAAGAAGTCGCCCGCGACCCCGGTGAAGGGCAAGGGCGCCGCGCCCAAGGCGAAGAAGACCGCGAAGCCGCCCACCAAGAAGCCGAAAGCGCCCAAACCGAAGAAGGCCGCCGCCGCGCCCAAGTCCAAGGCCGCCGCGGCCAAGAAGACCTCCGCCGCGAAGAAGTAAGGAGGGGCGACGCGCGCGAGCGAACGAGCTCCTCTCACCGTCCGTCCGTCCGTCCGTCCGTCCGTCCTCCGGTCCCGGACACGGCCAGCCCGCGAGCAGCGGGGTGGCGTGTGTGATGGTTGGTCGGTGGTGGTGGTGGTGGTGGTGGTGGTGGTGGTGTGCCCCGTATACACCCGAAAACAAACAGCCCTTTTCAGGGCTAACAGATATCTCACGTGCCGTGCGGTGGTGCGACGAGACGAGACGAGATCCGTTCTCGTCTTCGTCGTCCTCCTCCCACGTTTCATTATATCGATCCTCGGCGAGCCCCCGCGGGGGTGTGTAATAAATAAATATATCGTGCCTGATGCTGCTGCTGCTGCTGCTGCTTCAGTTCTTGGTGGTGGTGGTGCTCCTCTTCAGCGGAACGGCTCGGTCCCGCCCGACTGCCCGACTTACTTTTTTTTTTTTTTTTTTTTTTTTTTTTTTTTCCCCCCCTTTCTTTTGCCTAAATTCCATTAGAAATTAGGGGACATTAATTTAATTTTAAAAAATTAATCTTACGCTACTTACCTACCTACTACATACACGCTATTATATGTGGTGGTAGCTTAATATTATTATTATTGGACTCTTTTGTCGTCTGTCTTATTGATGATTGTCAAAAAATTTACATTTTATCTAGTTATTTTATTTCATTATGATTACGACACGGATTTACAATGCAAAATATTTTGTAATAACACACATTTCAAAGTGATGTAGAGAGGGGGAAGAGAACCTTAATTTCGAAAACTGGCCGACGACACTACTTAGTTGTTAATTTTTTTTTTTTTTTTTTTTTTTTTTTTTCTTTTTCTTTTTCTTTAATAATTGATCAAAGACGAGTTCAGTAGTTCAGTCCGTCCGTTGTTTCTTTCGTTCGCTCGCTCGCCTGTCGCTCTCTCTCTCTCTCGCTCTACATATGTAGGTACGATGCGAACCGCTCACATCGGCACCAATATATAACCAGAGTATAGAGCAAGCTAAAAAAACAGTACAGTCACTCCGGCTCCAGCACCCGCGCCGCACGGACGTATTCACGCCTGCGCTCCCGAATCGCTATCGAGCCCCCCACTCCGCACCTCGCCGCATCGGTCGGATACCCGCCGCACCTCGCCGCACCCGCCGCATCGGTCAGCCGCCGCGCCCGGGCCTAGCCTATTGTATTGTATAAGTACAATAGCAGCTAACTCAGCGCAGCTGCGAATTGTTTCATTATATTGCCGAACGGGTGGACACAATCTGTTGCGAAGTTACATTCGCAATCGATTGCGATCCGCCTTACGGGCGATTCGACCCCTTACAAATCCACGCGAGTGGTCAGCCAAGGGATACCCAGCGGTGATAACGCACTTGGCTGAGGCGTGCCCCGAGCGCCTGCCGTTCCCCTTCAGGGAAAGGCAATCTCGGACGGGTCTGGACCACCCGGCCTTGGGGGGACCCCTAGTCGGGCCCAGATATCGCCCGTTTTTCCCACCTTCCCATCCCTCTTTCCATTCTTTGGGGCTGAATTTCCCCCAAAGCAGCTAGGGGCCTTCGCACAATAAGATCGGCGAAGGAACTATTCATAGCTTAGGGCTCACCCTAGTACTCACCCCTCTGCCTACCCCGGCAGAGGGACTTTCTTACACATCCACGCACATCCCCGGGCTGTCCCACCCGAGGATGGACGGGAATAGGGACCTGCTATCGCTGTACTCGCTGGACGGAATCTTGAAATTCGTCCAGCGAAGCGACACCAAGACGCTGATGTTGCTTCAGAAGCACATCAGTGAGCGTTGCAACGCAACGCAACCCCGCCCCGCGACCCCGCGAGAGCCGCTTACCCCGGCCGAAATCGCGCCCCCCCCTTCCGTCGCGTCCGCGCTCCGCAGAGCCGCCGCGCTTCCTTCACCCGCCGCGCCCGCGCCCCGCGATCACGCGCATGCCGCCGCGCCGCCGACTCCATCTTCGAATGCTGCTGTACCGACAGCAGCAAACGCGCCGCGTCCCCCCGCCGCACCCGCTCCGTGTGGATCGGCGAGTTCCCCCGCGACGCTCCCCCCCGCCGGCTCCGTCCTCAACGGAACGGCGCAGTCTTTGAAGGCTCTCATGAGCCCGTTCGCTTCAGGGTCTCCGGCTTCACCGGAAAAAAAGGGCCCCGAGGCCCAAAAAAAGCGCGCCCCAAAAACGGCATCCGTGTCGGAGAGCGACACGGACTCGTCCGAGTCGTCCTCCGACATGGAGGTCGACCCCAATGTGGACTCGGAGGGTTTCCGAGTCCACACCAACAAAAGGAGGCGTAAGGCCCCCTCGTCAACCTCAGGCTCCGATGCTGCGCCGGCCAGCAAGGAGCCGCGTCAGGCAGAGCCGACGGCCCCAACACCGCGCCGCGAACGCCCCCCACCCCCCCTCATAATCAGAGATAAACATCTCTGGAGGGACATTCACGCGGCCCTCCCGCGTAAAGCGATCCGTCTCGTGGAGGCACGAGACGTTAATAATGGTATTAGGGTGACCGTACAGTCGCCCGAGGACCACCGCAGCCTCACGCGATACCTACTGGAGCACCGTATAGGCTACTATACGTATGCGCTCGAGGAGGAGAAACGTCTCCGCGTCGTCATCCGCGGACTCCCGAAGGAGATAGGAACCGCCGAAATTCTGGAGGACCTCCGCGCGCAAGGCCTCCCAGTCCACGAGGTGCACCGGATGCACCGCAGTAACACCAAAGAACCATATAATATGGTTCTGTCGATCCTTGACCTCACAAAAGAGGGCAAGGAAATCTTCAACATTAGATCGGTGTGCGGGCTCTCAAAGCTTATCTTCGAGAGCCCACACAACAAATCCACGCTCCGGCAATGCCACCGGTGCCAGCTTTACGGGCACTCGGCGCGCAATTGCCAGTCCCGCCCCAGGTGCGTGAAGTGCCTCGGGGACCATGGTACCGCGGAGTGCACCCGCACCAGGGACTCCCCCGACCCACCAGCCTGCGTCCTTTGTGGGAAGACTGGGCATCCCGCGAATTACCGCGGGTGCTCGGCTGCCCCTAAGCCCAAGATTAAGCCCAAAGGCAAGCCCCCAAAGGGCAAACGCCCAGCGGCTGCCCCCAAACCGGTCTATGTGCCGGCACCTGCCCCGGCGTTCAACGCCTGGACAGGGCTGCCCACCCTTCCACCCCCTCGACAGGCTATAGCTGGCTTCACAGCTAAGCCTGCTCCCAAACCGGCCCCAGTCGCGACCTCCGCGGCACCGGTCACCGCGTCCCCCTCTGCCGCAGAGGACCTTGCACTTGCGACCAAGTTCGCAAAGTCGCTCCCATTCGACCTCCAGGAGGTCAGGATCTTAGCGAATAAGCTAAGACAGGCCAGGTCTGTACAGGACCAGCTCCTCATCGCCATAGAGCATGGGGAGCTGCTTCAGATCCTCGCCAGTCCCGCAACCCATTAATTCCCAATGGATTGCGCAAGTAGGGAAAAACCCCGCTCACTGACTCTGGCTACGTACAACGCTGACGGCCTGCGTGACCAACGGGAGTTGGTTCATGAGTTCCTGAAAGAAGAAAACATAGACATTCTTCTCGTGCAGGAGACCCTTCTCAAACCCAGCATTGGCGATCCTAGGATCGCCAACTACAAGATCATTAGGAACGACAGGCGTACCGCCCCTCGGGGAGGCACGCTCATCTACTACAAGAGGTCACTGCACTGCTCCCCAGTAAATGTGCCTCCGTTAGACAATCTCGAAGTTTCTGCCTGCAGATTAGCGATGACAGGCCATCAGCCCATAGTCATCGTCTGCGCGTATCTCGCTTGCAAGCGACCGCTACTTCAAGCGGAGCTTGCATCTCTCTTCAGTCTAGGCCCGTCGGTTATCATCGCCGGCGACCTAAACTGTAAACATACTAGCTGGAACTGCTCCAGCTCCAACCCTAACGGCAGGACCCTCCTTCGTCACTCTGACGAGCTGCTTTTCGGCATCCTAGCCCCCATTACGCCCACCCGGTACCCGTATAATCGGGCCACCGGAGGCTCGCCCAACGTTCTCGATTTGGCGCTACTGAAGGGCGTGTCCCTCCAGTTCCGCTCAATCGAATCCCTAGACGACATCGACTCGGATCACCGCCCGGTCGTCCTTAGACTAGGCCCTTCGCCAGACCAGACGCCTCAGACCAAGTCAATCACCGACTGGTCCAGGGTCAGGGACTCACTCCAACGCGGAGGACTCGCTGACCCTGAGCAGGCCCCAGCCCCCATTAGGACCCTTCAGGACACGGAAGGGGCGATCGAAGCCCTCACCGGCCACCTCCAAAACGTCGTTCGGGAGTCGACTCGGCAAGTCCCATGCGGGGACGGCCGATTTGCGCTCCCGAGGGACGCGAGGGAGCTACTGAGGAGGAAGAGAGCCGCCGCCCGAGCCTATGACAGCTTCCCATCAGAGGAAAACCGAGTCGCCTTTCGTTCACTTCATCGGGAAGTGAAAGCCCGCATTCAGGAGCTCAGGAACCAACGCTGGGAGAGCCTGCTCTCGGAGATCTCCCCAACGCACCAGGCATACTGGAGGTTGGCGAGATCGCTGAAAGCGGAATCCCTCTCGTCCATGCCGCCTCTCGAAAAACCCGACAACACTGTCGCGTTTGACGATGACGAAAAGGCGGAGTGTCTCGCCGAGAGTCTCAGGGAGCAATGCTCCCCCAACACCGCGCACGTCGACCCGGCCCACCTGCGCGTGGTGGACGCCGAGGTCGAACGGAGATCCTCTCTTCCCGCGGAAGACTCACTCGAGCCTGTCACGGTAAAAGAGGTACAGGACCTAATAAAAGGCCTCAGGCCCCGGAAAGCTCCCGGAGCCGACGGCATCTCCAACAAGCTGCTCAAGCTACTCCCTATACATCTGTTGATGATTCTGGTGAGCATCTTCAATGCCGCCATGGATAACTGCTCCTTTCCCTCCGCCTGGAAGGAAGCCGACGTCATCGGCATCCGAAAACCAGGAAAGCCCGCTGCGAAACCCTGCAGCTACCGTCCGATCAGCTTGCTCAGCGCGCTGGGCAAGCTGTACGAACGCCTCCTCTTGAGCAGACTCAGAGACTTCGCTTATGAAAATAAGCTGATCCCCGACGAGCAGTTCGGCTTTCGAGCCCTACACTCGTGCCCCCAGCAAGTGCTCCGCATCACGGAACACGTGCTCGCGAACTTCAATCGCGCCTCCAAACCCTGGAAGACGGGTGCTGTCTTCTTCGATGTGGCGAAAGCCTTCGACAAGGTCTGGCACAACGGCTTGATTTACAAGCTGTACAAACTGGGAGTGCCGGATAGACTCGTGCTCATCTTACGAGACTTTCTCCTTGATCGGAGCTTCCGCTTCAGAGTGGAGGGCACGCGCTCATCTCTCCACCCCATCAGAGCCGGAGTCCCCCAGGGCTCGGCTCTGTCCCCCCTACTTTTCACGCTGTACACCAGCGACATGCCCCGAACCCCACAGGTACATCTCGCCTTATACGCAGATGATACCGCCCTCTTCACTTCCGATATCAGTCAATATCGGATCTGCAGTCGTCTCAACACGGCGGTTGAGACGCTGGGCAACTGGTTCCGCACTTGGCGGATCGAGTTGAATCCGGACAAGAGCGCAGCGATCATGTTCGCTCGCGGTCCCCGCACTCAAAATGAGAGTCGGCCGACTCAAACGAGGCGGCAGTCTCTCGTCCCCATACATCTATTTGACCGCGTCATCCCTTGGGTTGACGAAGTCAAATACCTAGGAGTCACTTTAGATAGAGGCCTGTACTTCAGCAAACACATCAGGACGGTAAGGAACAGAGCACACTTTGTGCTCGGTCGCCTCTACCCAATGATATGCGGGAAGAGTAAGATGTCCCTTAGGAATAAGGTGACACTTTACAAAACCTGCATCCGACCGATCATGACGTACTCGAGCGTAGTCTTCGCCCATGCCGGCAAATGCTACATCAACTCGATGCAGCGGCTGCAGAATAAGTTCTTGCGCATGGCAGCCCAAGCGCCACTTTACATGCGCAACGCGGACCTTCACCGCGACCTGGAGCTCCTTCCCGTGAAGGAGTACATGGTATCCCTTTCGCGATCCTTCTTCGGTCTCGCTCCCCACCATCCCAATCCACTGGTGGTGGAGACAGTCAATTACACGCCCAACCGCCGAGCACCCCACGCACGTCGTCGCCCGCGTAACGTGCTCACGGATAGACGCGACCCCATTTCTAGGACGCTAAAGCGAATGCTCTCGCGGACGCAATCCCCTCCAGTCCGGCATGGACCAGCCCGACGAAACAGGTTTAGGGATGCCTTCCGCCCCCCATAGCCTGTAGACGCACACAAACCACACAGTACATAAATACACGTAGAATAGATGTGTTGCGGGGGAGTTTCTTTCGCCGTTTCTTCTCCCCCAGCTATAAGCACTCCGAAACGGTAGTAGATTAGAGTAGGATCGGCTTCACCGGTGAAGTCGATAGTCCCCAATTAATAGTATTCCTGCCATTCGTGGCTGCTATCAATTATCCCCATGCAGCGTTCGAGCCGGGAGCGCGCCTCACAGGAGGCGCGTGACCGAGCACGCTGCCACGGCTGATCGACCCCGCTCCCACGGGGTCGGAATGCCTTTTCCGCCCGGTGTCGCTGTCGTTAGTCGTCTGAGACGATGACAGCTTTAGCTTTAAGAAAAAAAAAAAAAAAAGCTAAAAAAATTTCGACTTACACTCGTCTCTCAGCCCTCGTCACGTTCGCACCGGTCGAACGTGTGCATATTATCTCGTGTTAAGTTTACGTTAAACACCCCCTAGACAATGTCCGGTCGCGGCAAAGGTGGCAAAGTAAAGGGAAAGGTCAAGTCCCGTTCCAATCGTGCCGGCCTTCAATTCCCGGTGGGACGTATCCACAGATTGCTCAGAAACGGGAACTACGCGGAGCGCGTCGGCGCCGGTGCGCCCGTTTACCTCGCGGCCGTCATGGAGTATCTCGCCGCTGAAGTTCTCGAGTTGGCGGGCAACGCAGCGAGGGACAATAAGAAAACTAGGATCATACCGAGACATCTTCAACTGGCGATACGCAACGACGAGGAGTTGAACAAGCTTCTGTCCGGCGTGACTATCGCACAGGGAGGCGTACTGCCCAACATCCAAGCGGTACTCTTACCCAAGAAGACTGAGAAGAAGGCCTAAGAGGGCTTTCTCTTCTCTCATCGTCTCCTTTTTATCGCAACGTCGTCTCTGCTGCTGCTGCTGCTGCTGCTGCGCGTGCATATGCTGCATGTCTAATGGGCATATACACGCAGCGCGCGCGCGCGCTCACTCGATAATGTTTAAAAGGCCCTTTTCAGGGCCACAATATGCTTCCTAAGGTGGCACACACGGGGTTGTGCCCTATTGTTTTGTTATCTAAACGGCGGTCGACGGTCTGAAAGTTATATTTTTTTTTTTTTTTTTTTGTTCTCGAACTCTAAACCAAACAAATTATAAACGAATTCCTTAGATTAAAAAAAAAAAAAAAAAAAAAAAAAACAATAATAATAATAATAATTGTCTGTATACACATTGCTAAAATAGTGTAGTAATAATTAGTAGTATAATTATATTGTGCATCCCAATGGGGATTGTCTAAAATTTTTAACCATTCGATTTTAATTTATTTTTTGAAAATTTAGAGCATTTTGAGAAACTAATTTGAATATTTTGAAGATTGGCTCAACAGTTATTTAAAAAAAAAAATGTTTAAATATTTTCAATTTTAAAGGTAAGTGACGTCATCACGTCAAAAATTGAAAGCTGTCACCACGATGTCATCCATCTCATATCTGTCAAAGTTCATACGAAAAAAAAAGAGAAATCGCAAGAAAAATTATTATTTTTGACATTTATAAATTTGACACATGACAGATTATCAATACTTGCCACTTACTTTTTATTTTCTGAGGCAACGATACAAACTATTTGAAATTGAATTAAATTGAATTGTGAAATTTGAAGGGCATAAAATGTGAATATTTTTCATAATTAATTAGTCCGTAATGATCAGTAACCTTATTCCTCTAAATGATTTTTTTTTTTTTTTTTTTTTTTTACGCGGCATATATTGTATTTATATAGTTAATATCCAAGAGAGAACGCGGGCCGGCGGCGTTCTGATTGGACGGTACCAAACTATTTATATGAAAAGCGACGCAGCGTATCTGTGCGCGGTACCGTATATAAATTAAAAATCGTTCGCTTTGCATTTTCAAACCACTCCCGAACGACGCTAAGGTCGGTCGTGTTCGCGCGCGCGCTCTCTCTCTATCGTCAATTCGCACACATTTGTCAGGGTCATCTCATCCCTTTCGACGCAGCCATGCCACCGAAGACAAGCGGAAAGGCGGCCAAGAAATCCGGCAAGGCCCAGAAGAATATATCGAAGACTGACAAAAGGAAAAAGAAGCACAAGAGGAAGGAAAGTTACGCTATCTACATCTACAAGGTGCTCAAACAGGTCCATCCGGACACCGGAATCTCGAGTAAGGCCATGTCGATCATGAACAGTTTCGTGAACGACATCTTCGAGCGTATCGCCGCCGAGGCTTCCCGTCTCGCCCATTACAACAAGAGGTCGACCATCACCTCCAGGGAGGTGCAGACATCCGTGAGGCTGTTGCTCCCGGGCGAGTTGGCCAAGCACGCGGTCAGCGAGGGTACCAAGGCCGTGACCAAGTACACTTCGTCCAAATAAGCGAGCGTGAAGCCACAGCGTTTCGTCGCCGCGTTTTTTTTTTAAATTGAACAAAAGGCCCTTTTCAGGGCCACAATATTGTTCTGTGAAAGAGTTTTATGCATTAGTTTCATATATCTCTAGCAGAGGGCGATCGATTGAATGGATTGATTTCGAATAATTTTCCCGAGGTCTTAACAAAACTTATATTATTAACAACAATTTTCTTTGACAAAATGATATTAAAAAAAAAAAAAAAAAAAAAAAAAAAAAAACTATCATTTGCGTATCGAAGAAAGATCACGTGTTTTTTTTTTTTTTTTTTTTTTTTTTTATCAATTTAAAAGTTTCCGCAAAATATTATTATAGCGGGTTTTACAAATAGGTATATAATATTTATATAATGGAAAAAGAAAAATTATAACACTACAGCTACGTTTAGTTTCTGAAACTTTTCAAAGAGAGAGTGAGATAGCGAACGAGCGCGAGTACCTAGTATCGCAACGACACCCACTCGCCCGCGGCCCTTCCCCCTCCGAGACCCGAGTGCTCTATATATATATAGGTGAAAAACGCGCAAAATGCCACATAACGATTTCATTCCCCGTTAACACAGTACACAATGGCACGTACGAAGCAGACTGCTCGTAAATCGACCGGTGGCAAGGCGCCCCGTAAGCAGCTGGCCACTAAGGCGGCGCGCAAGAGCGCCCCGGCCACCGGCGGCGTGAAGAAGCCTCACCGTTACAGGCCCGGCACTGTCGCTCTCCGTGAGATCCGGCGTTATCAGAAAAGTACGGAGTTGCTGATACGCAAATTGCCGTTCCAACGTTTGGTGCGTGAGATCGCACAAGACTTCAAGACCGATCTACGTTTCCAAAGCTCCGCCGTGATGGCGTTGCAGGAGGCGAGCGAGGCTTACCTGGTCGGTCTCTTCGAAGACACCAACCTGTGCGCCATTCACGCGAAGCGCGTCACCATCATGCCCAAGGACATTCAGCTGGCTCGCAGGATCCGCGGCGAGAGGGCTTGAACACAACAAAGCGAGAGCTCGCGTCATAAACTGGATACAACACTCCCACCGGATGGATTGTTGAATTGGCCGACGACCACCATCACCCGGTCCGGTCAGTTCACGATCCATCCGCGCGAATGTATGTATCCAAAACAAACAAAAGGCCCTTTTCAGGGCCGCCAAATGTTATCAAATTATGTTTCTTTATAACGTTAAAACAGCGAGGTCGATAATGTTATTAACATAATAATAACGATGATGATCTGCATTAACACGACGAACATTATAAATAAATAGATACATAATTATTCATTATTACTATCGTTCGATTAGTTTAATAATTATCAGAGTAGTTGTTCGCACTAGTGGTCGGGGCTACTCGGTTAATTTGTAATCTCTCTCTCTACATTAGTTTTTGCATCGCAAAAAAAAAAAAAAAAAAAAAAAAAAACGATTCGTAATTATACATATTCGCATTTTCTAAAAACTATTCTCACGAATTAAACAATTTAGATTACTTATGGTGCCTGTTTTACAAATTATTAATAAACTATATAGATGTATGAATAAAAACAATTCCAAAGTTTCATGTTATTGACAAAATCAATAAGAACAAATTCAAGAAGGAGAAATAGATAATTCTAATTATTTTAATAACAGCTCCCTCGTCACCGCTCCCCCCGCTCGTGCAATGCGAGTGTATAAATGTTCGAAATTCGAGCTCGATTTTAGTCGTGCACAGTGCGCATAGCAGTACGCTACACCGGAACGGTCGAGTGCTCCCATTGGTCGAGACTCCCTTTCGTGATCTGCACACTAGCAGCGACTTGCCTCCTCAGTTGTGCGACTTTCGCGCAACAGTAGGCGGGCGAAAACCTTTGGCACTACGCACTTTTAACTAAGTGCGTTAGTGCAAAGGTACCTTATAGTAAGTGAGAGAACCAGCGCGATGAGCGATCCCGAGCCGCCGGACGATTCCGGCGACCATTGGCCGTACTACCGGCCGATTAGACATTCTGAGACCCCGACGTCTCCAGCGACGACATCACCCAGCCGGCCCAACCGACAACCATCTGCAGCCAGCTCCCCGCCCCGCGCAAGGGTCTTCCGCAGGAAGAGGGCGTCCTCCGAGGAGGAGAACCTCCCTAAGAAGGCCAACGTGGGGCCAACACCCAGCCCAGCAGGCAACACAACCTCCGATGCCGACTCTGAGAGCTCGGACCATGAGGAAGTAGCGGCGTATCAACGATCCCTGCCACCGACGCCTCCGACGCCTCAACCTCAGCCCCAACCTCAAGCTCAACCTCGCGCACGACCAACGATGTCGTTCGCAGAAGCCGCTGCACCGGTGGCCCCAAAGCCAGCTCAACGCAGCTCCCCGCCTTTACAGGCGAGTAAGCCAGCCCCAACGGCTACTGCCCAGCCTAAAGGGTACCCACCAATTGTGGTGGAGAATTTACCCAACTGGATCGACCATTTTAGGAAGATCCAGTCTCTCCTCGGCCGTGCGCCCAACGCCAGACCCTACGGCAAGGGGGTCCGTTTCACGCCACGAAGCGCTGAGGAATACCGGACGGTACAGAAGTACCTGTCGCAGGCGTCCGAGACCAGTAAGGAGGTGCACTGGTATTGTTACAGTGTGGCAGCCGACCTCCCAACGAAAGTAGCCATCAGAGGGCTACCAGCGGCCACTCCAGTGGAGGAGATTAAGACAGCGCTTGGAGAACTCGGATTCCAAGTGCTGTTCGTAAAGCACATTCCGGGAGCCAGAGGCCGCGTTGGGAATTTGTTCCACGCGGCACTTCAGCACCTGTCCGTCGACGAGCTCCAGAGGCTTTATGCCGTCGACGAATTGTTGTTTATGCCGGGCATCTCTATAGAGGCATGGAAGGGGAACAGGGCAGTCCCCCAATGCCACAGATGCCAAGCTTTCGGACACGCATCGGCCAATTGCCATAAGCCGGTGAAGTGCGTGAGGTGTGCAGGCGAACACATCGCGGCGGAGTGTCCCCGCCCACGCGAAATCCCGGCTACGTGCGCCAACTGTGGGAGGGCGCACGCGGCTAATAATAGGAGCTGCCCTATTTACAGGAAACTGGCCAGGCAGAGGGGTATCAAGGTGCCACCGCCACCACCACCCAAACCAGGGAAGACGTCCGGCCCGGCCCGCAAAACCAGGGCGGAACGCCGACGGGCCCAACGACCGGATAACTTCACCACCGAGGATGAAGCACCAGTGCCAGTAGGAAGCCGTCAAGGAGGGTCAACCCTGATCCCTCCGGCGAACGACCCTATCCCAAGGGGACCTTTACAACCCAAGGGAAAAGGTCGCAAACGCCAAAATAAGAAGCGCCGACATCAGAAGGGCAAGGGCCAAAGAACCGCAACCGACACGGAGACGGAGGCAGAGTCATCCAAGACTCGGGCACCTGCGGCCTCCAGACCGATATTAAAAAAGGTCACGGTGGCAGCGAAGCTGGACACCAATGCCGGGCGCAGACAGTGTGGTCACTGCAGACCCCAGATGACGACCGAAGATCACCAAACGGCTGCGGATCAACCAGCACCCAAACCCCAAAGGACCACGAGGCGCAACGCCAGGGTTGAGGAGAAAGGTGGAGTCGAGGAAACTCTGAAGCTCCTGATAGGGGTTTTCGCGGACATATTGGCCGCCCTAGCAACCGGGGCCGACATTAAGGAGGCAGCGGTCAACGGACTTACCAAGTTGAAGAACCGCAATGGGTAGTACGGGTCAACTACGGGTCATCTATTGGAACCCGGGCGGAGTCGGGGACAAGGTCCAATCACTCCGCTTGTTGGCCCAAACTCAGAGTGCCCATGTCCTACTTATAGGTGAGTCCAAGCTCAAACGCGGAACCCCGTTCAACCTGCCCAACTACCTGGCGTACAGGAGAGACGAGGAGTCCAGAGCCGGAATCGCCTATCGAGGAACGGCGGTGTTTGTGAGGCGCGACGTGGTACACGAGGGGCTACCACTCACGGACTTCCATCACCTGAGATCCATCGGGGTGCTGGTGAAGGCGGGTGGACGCGAACTGAAACTGTACGCGGCCTATCGTCCCCCGGGGAACAACTACAACAGTGAGGACTTGCCTCCCCTGCTCGAGGGGAATACACCGGTTATCATTGCAGGCGATATGAATGCCAAGAGTCCCGCATGGGGATCCCGGCTGTTGAACGCGACGGGGAGACGCCTAGCAGTCGACGCCGAGACGCTGGGATTCGAAGTCGTCGGCCCGGATGCCCCAACCCACATTCCTACCAACCACCGACACAGCGCGGACGTGCTGGACATAGTGCTGCACAAAAACGTGACATGCCCAATAAGCGTGGAGGTGCTGTACGACTTGGACACACAACACCTTCCGATCTTGATCGTGGCTGACCTGGCAGTGGTCGCAATGCCCCAGAAGCCAACGAAACTCGAGATCGACTGGAAACAGTACGCCGGGAAGATGGAACATGTCACGCTGGAGAAATGCTCGAGCCCAGAAGAGGTAGAAGCAGGAGTCACAAGCCTCATGACCCAAATCGCTGCAGCCAGGGAAGCAGCCTCCAGAACAACCGCAGCACCGGGACTCCGTAGGAGGGACGAACTTCCCGCCCACTTGGCTAAAGCCATTGCCATCAAGCGCAACCTGCGCAGGCAGTGGGCGAGGACCCGTTGCCCAGACATCAAGAGGACGCTAAACGCCCAAACAGCCCAGGTCTCGGAGAGTATCAAGAAGTGGCGCGCCGAGACGTGGGAGAGTGTCATAGATCGAGCCACCGAAGACCCCAGTGAGCTCTTCAAACTCTGCGGCAACCTACAGCGCTCGAAAGTGCCAGTGTATCCACTCCTCGATGCGAGCGGAACTAGAAGATTCGAGCCTTCAGAAAGGGCGGAACTATTCGCAGACCATCTGGAGGCGCAGTTTTCGCCGCATCCGATTCCAACTGATGCATTGCCGAAGATTCGGCCCTTCCATGAGCTCTTGGAAAAGGAGGTCCAAGAATACTTAGTTCGTCCCCTCCCGCCGCTAAAAGGCGAAGATTTCATTTCCCCGGCAGAAGTCAGGAAAACAGCGCTCAGGCTCAATAAGAAGAAGGCGCCAGGTTGCGACGGCAGCCAACCCAACACCCTGCGGCTATTGCCCAGGAGAGGGTTCGCAGCACTGGCCCGGATCTTCAATGGGATCCTGAGGACAGCTCACTTCCCCGAGGCTTGGAAGGTCGGGAAGGTGGTCATGCTCCCGAAACCAGGGAAGGATCGGCGCCTCCCAGGGAACTACCGTCCCGTGACTTTACTCCCCCACATCGCCAAACTCTTCGAGAGACTCCTACTCACTCGCCTGAAACCACACACAGAGCTGAGGGAAGAGCAGTACGGTTTCAGGTCAGAACACTCCACGACGCTACAGCTGACCAGAGTGCTCCACCAGATGGCCCACTCATACAACAATAGGAAGCCCACCGTCGCTGTATTCCTAGATATGGAAAAAGCGTTCGATCGAGTTTGGCATACCGGATTGACTCACAAACTGTTGAAGTCTCCGATGCCTCCGAACTACGTTCATCTGCTGTCCTCCTTTTTGGCAGGTCGTAGCTTCGTAGTGGCGGTCGAGAAAGTCATCTCCACAAGAAGACCCATCACAGCCGGAGTCCCACAAGGGAGTTGCCTCTCCCCGCTCCTTTACGGGTTGTACACCAACGACATCCCGTCAACAAAGGAGACTACGCTGGCCCTATTCGCCGATGATTGCGCCTACTTCTCCACGGCGCCGCAAGTGGACACCTGCATCAGAAGAGTACAGCGCGTACTGGACCTGCTACCGGAATGGCTGGACAAGTGGAGATTGTCCGTCAACGTCGAGAAGACGCAAGCCATTCTGGTCACCCACAGGAAGCCAAAGAAGTCGCAGCTCAAGCTTCGGGGGAAAAAGGTAGAGTGGAGAAACTCGGCCAAATATCTCGGGGTGTGGATCGACAGGACGTTGAGCATGACCACCCAGGTGCGTCACGCTATTGCGCAGACGTGCCGTGCGCGAGGAAGGCTCCGTCCCGTCTTCCAGTCGAACCTGCCCCTGAGAACTAAGGTCCGACTATACAAAACCTACCTACGCCCGAGGCTCACATACGCAGCCCCAGCTTGGTATGCGCTGTGCTCCGCTAGCCAGCGAAAGAAGCTACAGACGCAGCAGAACCTCACGCTCAGGATCAGCACCGGAGCCGGGTGGTTCGTGCGCAACGACGTTATCGCCAGGGATGTGGGAATACCCAGTGTCGAAGAGTTCGTGGCCAGAATGGCGCGGGGGATGTTCCACCGCGCCGACACCGGCAGACACGTCCATCTCCACGGGATCGCCCCACTCCACGCACGACCACCTGATCAGATTCGCCCGTCTCATTGGAGAGCCACACCGAGGGAGCTGCTGCTGCCACAAGCGACCACAGCGAACGATGGTTCGCGTCTGTCGCAAGAATCGGAGTCCATCACAAGCGAATAACAAAGCCGCTGATAGGCCACCTAAGCCGCTGAGAGGCCAACGAGCCACTCGCGGCTTCAACAACCCAGTCACCGGCGGGTTGTAGCCCGCCGAGTTGAAGCCGGGGTAAAGAGGGAAACCTCGAGGCCCCAACACCCGCAAGCAAGCGGACGAAACCAGCGAGAGCTCGATTTTTTAGTTAGTTCACTCTCTCGCTCCGTCGCAGACGTGCACGCGCGAGTGCTTACTTTTCGAATCGTATATTTCATATAACTTACAACCTACGAGATGACCGGTCGCGGCAAGGGAGGTAAAGGTCTGGGGAAAGGAGGTGCCAAGCGTCACAGGAAGGTACTCCGGGATAACATCCAGGGTATCACCAAACCGGCCATCCGTCGTCTGGCCAGAAGAGGTGGCGTGAAACGTATCTCTGGTCTCATTTACGAGGAGACACGCGGCGTGCTCAAAGTATTCCTCGAGAATGTTATCCGCGACGCCGTCACGTACACCGAGCACGCCAAGAGGAAGACCGTCACCGCCATGGATGTGGTGTACGCTCTGAAACGCCAAGGTCGCACCCTGTACGGCTTCGGAGGTTAAGGGAGAACGTATCGGCCGGCCCACACCTCGCCATCTACGCCATCTACGACTAGGTCGACGCTCCCCGCCCGGTTGATGTGTGCGCTTGTTCAAAAAAAGGCCCTTTTCAGGGCCGCAGAGAATTCATGACATTTTTTTTTTTTACAATACAACTCGTTTCGCTATGATAAACTGGGCATTTGATCAAACTATGTATGTAATATAAGTAGTACACCTACATTAACATGTGACATTTTCATGAATGCTTGCAATCATTATATACATATGTCACATTGTGTATGTGTATGTGTGTGTGTGTGTGTGTATATATATATATATATATATATATATATATATATATATATATAAATATGAATAAAGAAAAAAAAATTTCGACGTACACGAACAGTTCGAGATTTTTACGATTCTTACATAAAAGCATTTTTTTCCCCCTTCCTCATTTATTTCTTATTAAATCTCTCATGATATAATTATCGACATTAACCAGTAAACATAATAATAATAATGATGATTATTATGATAAACGCCATTTGTTGATTAGGTACGCTTGTATTATTAATATTCATAAACGAAATAAAGCTCCAAACCATACATCCGATATACCGATCACATTACAATATTTATTACAATTAAGCGACCGATACTCGGAAGTGGTTGACCGTTTTCAAATTTCCTTGTGCTCGCTCAATTATACATAATGCTCTCGACTCGAATGTGGAAGATTCGATTCCGCACCGAGACTGGACGAAGAAGGCCGCCGCCGCCGCCGCCGTTACACAGAAAGAAACTAATCGTAATATTATGGATAAGATTACGATTCATTTGAAAGCTATATGCAACGCAAATAAACAATAACACGCATATATATCACCTACGTACACTACATACACGTCTTAGGGTCGCTAACGCGTTACATTTTCTCGGAAAATTGCTACTTTTAAACTTTTATAATTCGATGTCACATCAAAATCGCGGGATACTCGGCGAGCTGGCGGCGGATGAGTGTTTTACAAATGCTAACTTTTCATCGATTATACGATGGAAAAAGTCGCTGCGCCCGTAGGATGAGTTGCTATGTCGGAACTTTGGGATGTTTCACAATTATTTATGCATCGAAAAGCGACAATAACATTAAATATAGTAAGATAAATGTATTTTAAAGCGGACACCGCGTACGGGACGGACGCTGTCGCGAATATAAACGTCTCTACAGCGACGAGGGCGCTATCGAGACGATAGCTCGATGCGCCGTATCGTAGGTGAACTCAAATATTATCTATAACCATGGGAGATTCGGACTCGAGGGTTTAAATAAAACGCGAAAAGTGTGTTTTAATAGATCTATGCTAGTGAAAAGTTGTCAGCGTTCATACGAGAAAACGTATCTCGACACCGCAGTCGTCGATTCGGTATTGCCTTCGGTTTGTTACGAGTGGCGACATCTGTTCTCCACTTGATACGTACTACACACATTTATAATATATTCACGTAGTATTATACACAGTACTGAAGAACTAACTAACACTTTTATAAAATAATAAATAAACAAACACGCACGCACGCACACACATATTATAATGGCAGACACAGCAGTGGCAACCGAAGTCCCGGCCCCGGCGACCCCCGCGAAGAAACCCAAGGCGAGCGCCGCCGCAGGCGCCAAGAAGCCGAAGGCGAAGCCGACGCACCCCAAGACGTCCGAGATGGTCACGAACGCGATCACCGAGCTCAAGGAGCGCAGCGGCTCCTCGCTGCAGGCCATCAAGAAGTACATCACGGCCAATTACAAGGTGGACGCCGAGAAACTGGCGCCGTTCATAAGGAAGTACCTCAAGAGCGCCGTCGAGTCCGGAGCTCTGATCCAGACCAAGGGCAAGGGGGCGTCGGGCTCGTTCAAGCTGGAGTCCAAGTCGTCCGCGTCGAAGAAGCCAGCCGCCGCCGGCTCCGGGGCGAAGAAGAGGAGCGCCAGCAAGGCGGACGGCGACGATTCCTCCGCGCCCGCAGCCAAGAAGGCCAAGAAGGCGACCGTCTCGGCCGCCGCGAAGGCCAAGAAGGCCGCGTCCGCCGCGTCGCCGGCCAAGAGCAAGGCCGCCGCGGCGACCACCAGGGACAAGAAGGCCGCCGTCGCCGCCGCCGCCGCCAAGAAGAAGCCCGCCGCCGCGGCCGCCTCCAAGAAGTCGCCCGCGACCCCGGTGAAGGGCAAGGGCGCCGCGCCCAAGGCGAAGAAGACCGCGAAGCCGCCCACCAAGAAGCCGAAAGCGCCCAAACCGAAGAAGGCCGCCGCCGCGCCCAAGTCCAAGGCCGCCGCGGCCAAGAAGACCTCCGCCGCGAAGAAGTAAGGAGGGGCGACGCGCGCGAGCGAACGAGCTCCTCTCACCGTCCGTCCGTCCGTCCGTCCGTCCGTCCTCCGGTCCCGGACACGGCCAGCCCGCGAGCAGCGGGGTGGCGTGTGTGATGGTTGGTCGGTGGTGGTGGTGGTGGTGGTGGTGGTGGTGGTGTGCCCCGTATACACCCGAAAACAAACAGCCCTTTTCAGGGCTAACAGATATCTCACGTGCCGTGCGGTGGTGCGACGAGACGAGACGAGATCCGTTCTCGTCTTCGTCGTCCTCCTCCCACGTTTCATTATATCGATCCTCGGCGAGCCCCCGCGGGGGTGTGTAATAAATAAATATATCGTGCCTGATGCTGCTGCTGCTGCTGCTGCTTCAGTTCTTGGTGGTGGTGGTGCTCCTCTTCAGCGGAACGGCTCGGTCCCGCCCGACTGCCCGACTTACTTTTTTTTTTTTTTTTTTTTTTTTTTTTTTTCCCCCCCCTTTCTTTTGCCTAAATTCCATTAGAAATTAGGGGACATTAATTTAATTTTAAAAAATTAATCTTACGCTACTTACCTACCTACTACATACACGCTATTATATGTGGTGGTAGCTTAATATTATTATTATTGGACTCTTTTGTCGTCTGTCTTATTGATGATTGTCAAAAAATTTACATTTTATCTAGTTATTTTATTTCATTATGATTACGACACGGATTTACAATGCAAAATATTTTGTAATAACACACATTTCAAAGTGATGTAGAGAGGGGGAAGAGAACCTTAATTTCGAAAACTGGCCGACGACACTACTTAGTTGTTAATTTTTTTTTTTTTTTTTTTTTTTTTTTTTCTTTTTCTTTTTCTTTAATAATTGATCAAAGACGAGTTCAGTAGTTCAGTCCGTCCGTTGTTTCTTTCGTTCGCTCGCTCGCCTGTCGCTCTCTCTCTCTCTCGCTCTACATATGTAGGTACGATGCGAACCGCTCACATCGGCACCAATATATAACCAGAGTATAGAGCAAGCTAAAAAAATTTCGACTTACACTCGTCTCTCAGCCCTCGTCACGTTCGCACCGGTCGAACGTGTGCATATTATCTCGTGTTAAGTTTACGTTAAACACCCCCTAGACAATGTCCGGTCGCGGCAAAGGTGGCAAAGTAAAGGGAAAGGTCAAGTCCCGTTCCAATCGTGCCGGCCTTCAATTCCCGGTGGGACGTATCCACAGATTGCTCAGAAACGGGAACTACGCGGAGCGCGTCGGCGCCGGTGCGCCCGTTTACCTCGCGGCCGTCATGGAGTATCTCGCCGCTGAAGTTCTCGAGTTGGCGGGCAACGCAGCGAGGGACAATAAGAAAACTAGGATCATACCGAGACATCTTCAACTGGCGATACGCAACGACGAGGAGTTGAACAAGCTTCTGTCCGGCGTGACTATCGCACAGGGAGGCGTACTGCCCAACATCCAAGCGGTACTCTTACCCAAGAAGACTGAGAAGAAGGCCTAAGAGGGCTTTCTCTTCTCTCATCGTCTCCTTTTTATCGCAACGTCGTCTCTGCTGCTGCTGCTGCTGCTGCTGCGCGTGCATATGCTGCATGTCTAATGGGCATATACACGCAGCGCGCGCGCGCGCTCACTCGATAATGTTTAAAAGGCCCTTTTCAGGGCCACAATATGCTTCCTAAGGTGGCACACACGGGGTTGTGCCCTATTGTTTTGTTATCTAAACGGCGGTCGACGGTCTGAAAGTTATATTTTTTTTTTTTTTTTTTTGTTCTCGAACTCTAAACCAAACAAATTATAAACGAATTCCTTAGATTAAAAAAAAAAAAAAAAAAAAAAAAAACAATAATAATAATAATAATTGTCTGTATACACATTGCTAAAATAGTGTAGTAATAATTAGTAGTATAATTATATTGTGCATCCCAATGGGGATTGTCTAAAATTTTTAACCATTCGATTTTAATTTATTTTTTGAAAATTTAGAGCATTTTGAGAAACTAATTTGAATATTTTGAAGATTGGCTCAACAGTTATTTAAAAAAAAAAAATGTTTAAATATTTTCAATTTTAAAGGTAAGTGACGTCATCACGTCAAAAATTGAAAGCTGTCACCACGATGTCATCCATCTCATATCTGTCAAAGTTCATACGAAAAAAAAAGAGAAATCGCAAGAAAAATTATTATTTTTGACATTTATAAATTTGACACATGACAGATTATCAATACTTGCCACTTACTTTTTATTTTCTGAGGCAACGATACAAACTATTTGAAATTGAATTAAATTGAATTGTGAAATTTGAAGGGCATAAAATGTGAATATTTTTCATAATTAATTAGTCCGTAATGATCAGTAACCTTATTCCTCTAAATGATTTTTTTTTTTTTTTTTTTTTTTTACGCGGCATATATTGTATTTATATAGTTAATATCCAAGAGAGAACGCGGGCCGGCGGCGTTCTGATTGGACGGTACCAAACTATTTATATGAAAAGCGACGCAGCGTATCTGTGCGCGGTACCGTATATAAATTAAAAATCGTTCGCTTTGCATTTTCAAACCACTCCCGAACGACGCTAAGGTCGGTCGTGTTCGCGCGCGCGCTCTCTCTCTATCGTCAATTCGCACACATTTGTCAGGGTCATCTCATCCCTTTCGACGCAGCCATGCCACCGAAGACAAGCGGAAAGGCGGCCAAGAAATCCGGCAAGGCCCAGAAGAATATATCGAAGACTGACAAAAGGAAAAAGAAGCACAAGAGGAAGGAAAGTTACGCTATCTACATCTACAAGGTGCTCAAACAGGTCCATCCGGACACCGGAATCTCGAGTAAGGCCATGTCGATCATGAACAGTTTCGTGAACGACATCTTCGAGCGTATCGCCGCCGAGGCTTCCCGTCTCGCCCATTACAACAAGAGGTCGACCATCACCTCCAGGGAGGTGCAGACATCCGTGAGGCTGTTGCTCCCGGGCGAGTTGGCCAAGCACGCGGTCAGCGAGGGTACCAAGGCCGTGACCAAGTACACTTCGTCCAAATAAGCGAGCGTGAAGCCACAGCGTTTCGTCGCCGCGTTTTTTTTTTAAATTGAACAAAAGGCCCTTTTCAGGGCCACAATATTGTTCTGTGAAAGAGTTTTATGCATTAGTTTCATATATCTCTAGCAGAGGGCGATCGATTGAATGGATTGATTTCGAATAATTTTCCCGAGGTCTTAACAAAACTTATATTATTAACAACAATTTTCTTTGACAAAATGATATTAAAAAAAAAAAAAAAAAAAAAAAAAAAAACTATCATTTGCGTATCGAAGAAAGATCACGTGTTTTTTTTTTTTTTTTTTTTTTTTTTTATCAATTTAAAAGTTTCCGCAAAATATTATTATAGCGGGTTTTACAAATAGGTATATAATATTTATATAATGGAAAAAGAAAAATTATAACGAGGTTTACTTCGCATCGGTTGGTGTCATCGTGCTCTGTGTGGTTGATGCTCCGTTTACATTGCTAACGTCGAGGTCCCATACACCCACCCTAGTCACCCGCCGACAACCGCAGCAAATCTCAGACCACTGGTGGTGCGTGATCCCCACGGCATCCGCTGTGGGTGAGTTCCCCGAGCCAGTGGCCCTCGTGTGCTTCACCCTGAGCTTCCTAGGGAAGCGTAATGTGGTGAACCACTGTAACCACCCCACTATTACTCAATTCAAATCATGGCTGATCCACCAAGGCCGCCCCGAGACCCCCGTCTGGCCCGACGGTCAGCAGATGCCCCTGCCACGGTGCCGAGTCCAGCGATGCCTGGGCCTTCTACGTCCGATGGAACTGTGTATCCATCGGCGGAAGTTCCGTCGTACGCTGCAAAGGCAGCCCGTCGCAAGCGTTCCTCATCCGAGGACCGCACCCCGAAGAGGCCCAACACAGGGAGTACACCACGTATCTCACCTGCGGACGACGGCGGTCAAGAGATCGCCCCCGTCTATTCATCCTCCTCCAGCGATGACTCGGATGACGAGACATCAGGATCGTCCACACCTACGCCGTCGAGATCGACGTCGTACATAGACGTTCCGGAAGTTCCGGAGACGACATCTAGCCGCCCTGCTGCGGCCGTGTCAACCAGCGCCCCACCATCGCCTCCTCAGCACGGGTCTAGGACCCCCCAGCCGGTGGCGACATCGACGCCCACCAAAACCGAGCGACAGCAGAGTTATCCACCCCTGGTTGTGGATAACCTGCCAAACTGGAGCGCTCACTTCAAGACGCTCCACACCCGCCTGGGCCATGCCCCAAACGGAAGACCCTTCAAGACCGGCGTGCGGTTCATTCCGAAATCCGCCGCCGAGTACAGGATCATCCAACGATACCTGACTGAGATGTCAGAGGTTGACAACAACATAAGGTGGTACTGTTATAGTGTCCCCAACGAAGTGCCATCCAAAGTGGCACTGAGGGGACTACCTGCAGCCACGGATCCTCAGGAGATCAAGACCGCCCTTCTGGAATTGGGCTTCGAGGTGCTTCATGTCAGGCACATTCCCGGTGGAAAGGGTAAACCAGGCTGCCTCTTCCACCTGACACTGAACCACCTCCCAGAAGAGGAGCTTGCCCGGCTGTATGCAACCAAGGAGTTGCTATACATGCCGGGCATCACCATCGAGGGATGGAGAGGCGCCGGGGGGGTGCCACAATGCCACCGCTGCCAGGCGTTTGGGCACGCCTCGGCAAACTGCCACCGCCCCATAAGATGTGTGAGGTGCGGTGAAAACCACCTCGCCAGGGAGTGCCCAAGGCCCCTGGAGCAGCCCGCCACCTGTGCCAACTGCCAGAGAGCTCACCCAGCAAATGACAAACGGTGCCCCGCCTACATTAAGGAGGCCAGGAAGCGGGGCATCAAGAGGCACCCACCGCCACCCCCCTCTCGGGCCCAAGAGCGCCCGCAACGCCCGACCCGCGCGGAACGCCGGAGGGCCCAGGCGCCCCGCGAAGAGGACTTCTCGCCGCCACGCCCGGCGCCGATACCGCTACCGCGCAGAGCGCAACAACCCAGAGACCCACCCGCCGTGACAATACCGGGAGCAACATTGGCTCCTCCCGCGAATGAACCCGTTCCGAGAGGCGCCCCTCTACCGCAGCGCCAGAAAAGCAAGCGAAGGCGGGGCAAATCTCAGGCCACGCCCCTCGAAACAGGCCAGCCAATGGCGCGACAGCAAGCCTCGGTCGCTGCCATTGGCCAGACCCAACGCCAACCACAGTCGGCAGCCGTGAAACCTGCGTTGGAAACGCCCTGCGCTCATTGCGGGCACGGAAACGTGCAAATCGCAGCCGCAATGCACCGCCAAATAGACGTGATGCCGCAACCAGCCCCAGTTACAGAAACCAGGAGAAGTAGAAGTCGCCGCAACAAGGCACCTACTGCACTAAACGCTGAGATGGAATCCATTCTAAGGAATACGATCAGGGAGGTAATGGGTCCCATTATGGCCTCCCTGATCGACCTATTCCAGACTCTCGCCTCTGGGGGTAACACCCAAGAGATGGCGAGGCGTAGATTGACCACTCTCCGCACCATCTACAATGGATAACACAACAGATGGTAATCTACGCCTCCTTTACTGGAACCCTGGGGGGATTGCTAATAAAATCCCCCAGTTACGCCTTCTCGCCCAGCAACAAGATATCCAGATTATCCTGCTGGGCGAGACCAAGTTGCTACCGACCGACTCCTTAAGGATGGCAAACTACACGACTCACCGTCGGGACGAGGTATCTCCGCGGGGACACGCCTATAGAGGCACGGCGGTCCTTGCAAGGCGAGACGTGGTCCACCAAGTGGTAGACGACCCGGAGTTCGAAGAGATCCGGTCAAAGGGAATCCTAGTGCAAGCGGCCGGACGGGAACTGAGGATCTATGCCGGATACCGGCCGCCCTCTGCGCGCTATAACCCACAGGATCTCCACAACATTCTCGGCGGGGACACCCCGGCGATTCTCGCGGCGGACCTCAACGCCAAGGATCCAGCGTGGGGCTCCAGAGTCACCAACCCGGTCGGGAAGAAGCTGCTGGCAGATGCCGAATCCTGCGGCTACCAGGTGCTGGGACCGGATACCCCCACGCACATACCAGGAAACCCGAACCACAGCGCTGACGTTCTCGATGTCGTTGTGCATAGGAATCTCAGCTGTCCGATCAACGTGGAGGTGCTCTATGATCTGGACACGCAGCACCTCCCCATCCTCATCACTCTCGCAACAACGGCGGTATTAACACCAGGAAGGCCGTTGAGAGCGAGGATCGACTGGAGTTCCTATGCCAACGAAATGGAAGCTATCACACTCGGCAGGCTCTCCGTCCCGGAAGAGGTTGAGGCAGCCGCCCACCTCCTAATGGAACGGATGGAAGCCGCCAAGGATGCCGCCACCACCGAGACGACACAGAGTTCTACTCATCGACGACCTACTCTCCCCGCCCGGTTAAGCCTCGACATCAACCACAAGCGTGCGTTGCGCCGTTTGTGGGCCAGAACTAGATGTCCTGTGCTAAAGACTAGGCTGAATGCCTTAACAGCCCAGGTATCTGAAGCCATTAAGGCTTGGCGCGGCCATACCTGGGAGAATGCGATTGACCGGGCAACCGAAAACCTAAGGGACCTTCACACGCTGAACAAAATGCTACTGAGTGCTCCACTGCCCACATACCCCCTGCTGGACTCTGAAGGGGTGCGACGTTTTGACCCCCAGGACCGTGCGGAACTCTTCGCCAAACACCTGGAGGTCCAGTTCTCGCCTCATCCAGTTCCAGCAGATGCGTCCATCCAAAACAAGGAGTTCCACCTTCGTGTCGAGCGGTCCGTGCAAGAGTTCCTGGGCCAGACCCCCCCTGACTTGGACGGGGATACCTTCATCTCCCCAGCCGAGGTGAAGAAGGCCGCACTACGCCTCAGTCGAAGAAAGGCTCCGGGCTATGACGGCTGCCCGCCAGAAACTCTCCGTTTCCTGCCCAGAAGGGGATTCGCCGCCCTGGCGAAGCTGTTTAACGGCATCCTGCGGACCCGCCACTTTCCTGAGGTCTGGAAGACCGGGAAAGTCATCATGCTCCCGAAACGGGGCAAAGATCGGCGCCTGCCCTCCAGCTACCGGCCCATCACGTTACTACCCCACGTCGCCAAGTTGTTTGAGCGTCTACTGCTGCAGAGGCTGACTCCCCACCTGGAACCACGGGAGGAACAGTTTGGATTCCGCAGCGGCCACTCCACGACGCTCCAACTTGTGCGCGTGCTCCACCACCTCGCTGTGCAATTCGTCCGTCGGCGGCCTACGGTCGGCGTCTTCCTGGACGTTGAAAAGGCGTTCGACCGAGTATGGCACGACGGACTTATATATAAAATTATGGAGACACCCACACCGCCAGCAATCGTCCACCTGGTGGCGTCGTTCCTGAGGGGCCGGAGCTTCTTCGTTTCGGTTGAGCAAACCACTTCCCGGAGACGCCCTATTACTGCGGGAGTACCGCAGGGTAGCTGCTTGTCCCCAGCACTGTACGGATGGTACACAAACGACATCCCAGGGGAGAGGGATGTCTTGCTGGGACTATACGCCGACGACAGTGCGTATTTTGCGACCTCCAACAATGTGAAGTCAGCCTGCAAGAGGATACAGCGCGTCCTTGACAAACTCCCGGACTGGTTAGACAGGTGGCGCATGGCAGTCAACGTGGAGAAAACTGCTGCGCTGCCAGTCACCCACCGGCGACCAGAACTACCTACGCTGAGACTTCGAGGACAGGAGATCAGGTGGGAGACCTCGGTCACTTACCTCGGGGTGAAGATCGACAGGTCGTTGAGTATGGCCGCCCAGACGCGACACGCCATCCAGGCGATGCGCGCCGCGAGGGCGAGACTCCGGCCTGTCCTCCAATCTAAGCTGCCCCTGAAGGCGAAGATCGGGGTCTACAAGACCTACCTTCGCTCGAAGCTCACCTATGCTGCCCCAGCCTGGTACGCGCTGTGCGCTCCGAGACTTAAGGAGAAGATGCAGGCACAACAAAATATCACCCTACGGATATGCACCGGAGCGGGTTGGTTCGTCCGCAACGATGTCATTTCCCGCGACTTGGGCGTTCCCAGTGTCGAGGAATTTGTGGTGCAAACAACGCGCCGTCTGTTTGACCGCGCTGATCACGGCCGCCACACACACCTCCACGGGATCGCTCCACTTCACGCACGACCTCCAGATATGCTTCGTCCCAAGATGTGGAGACCAACCCCCCGCGAGCTCATCAGTCGGCCCGTATAGGGTGATATGAGGTCGCAAACAAGAAGTACCACTACGCCGAAGAAGGCCAACAGACGCCACGGATGGCCAACATAAAGCCCGTGATGGCCACCGTACGCAATGACTGCAAACATAAGCCGCTTCGCGGCTTTATCCAGATACCGGCGGGTAGTAGCCCGCCGAGAAGATGCCGGGGTAAAGAGGTTTACCTCGAGGCCCCAACCTACTCCACACACATATAATTAAGGAGTAAGAAGAACCCGGTCGAAAAATTATAACACTACAGCTACGTTTAGTTTCTGAAACTTTTCAAAGAGAGAGTGAGATAGCGAACGAGCGCGAGTACCTAGTATCGCAACGACACCCACTCGCCCGCGGCCCTTCCCCCTCCGAGACCCGAGTGCTCTATATATATATAGGTGAAAAACGCGCAAAATGCCACATAACGATTTCATTCCCCGTTAACACAGTACACAATGGCACGTACGAAGCAGACTGCTCGTAAATCGACCGGTGGCAAGGCGCCCCGTAAGCAGCTGGCCACTAAGGCGGCGCGCAAGAGCGCCCCGGCCACCGGCGGCGTGAAGAAGCCTCACCGTTACAGGCCCGGCACTGTCGCTCTCCGTGAGATCCGGCGTTATCAGAAAAGTACGGAGTTGCTGATACGCAAATTGCCGTTCCAACGTTTGGTGCGTGAGATCGCACAAGACTTCAAGACCGATCTACGTTTCCAAAGCTCCGCCGTGATGGCGTTGCAGGAGGCGAGCGAGGCTTACCTGGTCGGTCTCTTCGAAGACACCAACCTGTGCGCCATTCACGCGAAGCGCGTCACCATCATGCCCAAGGACATTCAGCTGGCTCGCAGGATCCGCGGCGAGAGGGCTTGAACACAACAAAGCGAGAGCTCGCGTCATAAACTGGATACAACACTCCCACCGGATGGATTGTTGAATTGGCCGACGACCACCATCACCCGGTCCGGTCAGTTCACGATCCATCCGCGCGAATGTATGTATCCAAAACAAACAAAAGGCCCTTTTCAGGGCCGCCAAATGTTATCAAATTATGTTTCTTTATAACGTTAAAACAGCGAGGTCGATAATGTTATTAACATAATAATAACGATGATGATCTGCATTAACACGACGAACATTATAAATAAATAGATACATAATTATTCATTATTACTATCGTTCGATTAGTTTAATAATTATCAGAGTAGTTGTTCGCACTAGTGGTCGGGGCTACTCGGTTAATTTGTAATCTCTCTCTCTACATTAGTTTTTGCATCGCAAAAAAAAAAAAAAAAAAAAAAAAAAACGATTCGTAATTATACATATTCGCATTTTCTAAAAACTATTCTCACGAATTAAACAATTTAGATTACTTATGGTGCCTGTTTTACAAATTATTAATAAACTATATAGATGTATGAATAAAAACAATTCCAAAGTTTCATGTTATTGACAAAATCAATAAGAACAAATTCAAGAAGGAGAAATAGATAATTCTAATTATTTTAATAACAGCTCCCTCGTCACCGCTCCCCCCGCTCGTGCAATGCGAGTGTATAAATGTTCGAAATTCGAGCTCGATTTTTTAGTTAGTTCACTCTCTCGCTCCGTCGCAGACGTGCACGCGCGAGTGCTTACTTTTCGAATCGTATATTTCATATAACTTACAACCTACGAGATGACCGGTCGCGGCAAGGGAGGTAAAGGTCTGGGGAAAGGAGGTGCCAAGCGTCACAGGAAGGTACTCCGGGATAACATCCAGGGTATCACCAAACCGGCCATCCGTCGTCTGGCCAGAAGAGGTGGCGTGAAACGTATCTCTGGTCTCATTTACGAGGAGACACGCGGCGTGCTCAAAGTATTCCTCGAGAATGTTATCCGCGACGCCGTCACGTACACCGAGCACGCCAAGAGGAAGACCGTCACCGCCATGGATGTGGTGTACGCTCTGAAACGCCAAGGTCGCACCCTGTACGGCTTCGGAGGTTAAGGGAGAACGTATCGGCCGGCCCACACCTCGCCATCTACGCCATCTACGACTAGGTCGACGCTCCCCGCCCGGTTGATGTGTGCGCTTGTTCAAAAAAAGGCCCTTTTCAGGGCCGCAGAGAATTCATGACATTTTTTTTTTTTACAATACAACTCGTTTCGCTATGATAAACTGGGCATTTGATCAAACTATGTATGTAATATAAGTAGTACACCTACATTAACATGTGACATTTTCATGAATGCTTGCAATCATTATATACATATGTCACATTGTGTATGTGTATGTGTGTGTGTGTGTGTGTGTATATATATATATATATATATATATATATATATATATATAAATATGAATAAAGAAAAAAAAATTTCGACGTACACGAACAGTTCGAGATTTTTACGATTCTTACATAAAAGCATTTTTTTCCCCCTTCCTCATTTATTTCTTATTAAATCTCTCATGATATAATTATCGACATTAACCAGTAAACATAATAATAATAATGATGATTATTATGATAAACGCCATTTGTTGATTAGGTACGCTTGTATTATTAATATTCATAAACGAAATAAAGCTCCAAACCATACATCCGATATACCGATCACATTACAATATTTATTACAATTAAGCGACCGATACTCGGAAGTGGTTGACCGTTTTCAAATTTCCTTGTGCTCGCTCAATTATACATAATGCTCTCGACTCGAATGTGGAAGATTCGATTCCGCACCGAGACTGGACGAAGAAGGCCGCCGCCGCCGCCGCCGTTACACAGAAAGAAACTAATCGTAATATTATGGATAAGATTACGATTCATTTGAAAGCTATATGCAACGCAAATAAACAATAACACGCATATATATCACCTACGTACACTACATACACGTCTTAGGGTCGCTAACGCGTTACATTTTCTCGGAAAATTGCTACTTTTAAACTTTTATAATTCGATGTCACATCAAAATCGCGGGATACTCGGCGAGCTGGCGGCGGATGAGTGTTTTACAAATGCTAACTTTTCATCGATTATACGATGGAAAAAGTCGCTGCGCCCGTAGGATGAGTTGCTATGTCGGAACTTTGGGATGTTTCACAATTATTTATGCATCGAAAAGCGACAATAACATTAAATATAGTAAGATAAATGTATTTTAAAGCGGACACCGCGTACGGGACGGACGCTGTCGCGAATATAAACGTCTCTACAGCGACGAGGGCGCTATCGAGACGATAGCTCGATGCGCCGTATCGTAGGTGAACTCAAATATTATCTATAACCATGGGAGATTCGGACTCGAGGGTTTAAATAAAACGCGAAAAGTGTGTTTTAATAGATCTATGCTAGTGAAAAGTTGTCAGCGTTCATACGAGAAAACGTATCTCGACACCGCAGTCGTCGATTCGGTATTGCCTTCGGTTTGTTACGAGTGGCGACATCTGTTCTCCACTTGATACGTACTACACACATTTATAATATATTCACGTAGTATTATACACAGTACTGAAGAACTAACTAACACTTTTATAAAATAATAAATAAACAAACACGCACGCACGCACACACATATTATAATGGCAGACACAGCAGTGGCAACCGAAGTCCCGGCCCCGGCGACCCCCGCGAAGAAACCCAAGGCGAGCGCCGCCGCAGGCGCCAAGAAGCCGAAGGCGAAGCCGACGCACCCCAAGACGTCCGAGATGGTCACGAACGCGATCACCGAGCTCAAGGAGCGCAGCGGCTCCTCGCTGCAGGCCATCAAGAAGTACATCACGGCCAATTACAAGGTGGACGCCGAGAAACTGGCGCCGTTCATAAGGAAGTACCTCAAGAGCGCCGTCGAGTCCGGAGCTCTGATCCAGACCAAGGGCAAGGGGGCGTCGGGCTCGTTCAAGCTGGAGTCCAAGTCGTCCGCGTCGAAGAAGCCAGCCGCCGCCGGCTCCGGGGCGAAGAAGAGGAGCGCCAGCAAGGCGGACGGCGACGATTCCTCCGCGCCCGCAGCCAAGAAGGCCAAGAAGGCGACCGTCTCGGCCGCCGCGAAGGCCAAGAAGGCCGCGTCCGCCGCGTCGCCGGCCAAGAGCAAGGCCGCCGCGGCGACCACCAGGGACAAGAAGGCCGCCGTCGCCGCCGCCGCCGCCAAGAAGAAGCCCGCCGCCGCGGCCGCCTCCAAGAAGTCGCCCGCGACCCCGGTGAAGGGCAAGGGCGCCGCGCCCAAGGCGAAGAAGACCGCGAAGCCGCCCACCAAGAAGCCGAAAGCGCCCAAACCGAAGAAGGCCGCCGCCGCGCCCAAGTCCAAGGCCGCCGCGGCCAAGAAGACCTCCGCCGCGAAGAAGTAAGGAGGGGCGACGCGCGCGAGCGAACGAGCTCCTCTCACCGTCCGTCCGTCCGTCCGTCCGTCCGTCCTCCGGTCCCGGACACGGCCAGCCCGCGAGCAGCGGGGTGGCGTGTGTGATGGTTGGTCGGTGGTGGTGGTGGTGGTGGTGGTGGTGGTGGTGTGCCCCGTATACACCCGAAAACAAACAGCCCTTTTCAGGGCTAACAGATATCTCACGTGCCGTGCGGTGGTGCGACGAGACGAGACGAGATCCGTTCTCGTCTTCGTCGTCCTCCTCCCACGTTTCATTATATCGATCCTCGGCGAGCCCCCGCGGGGGTGTGTAATAAATAAATATATCGTGCCTGATGCTGCTGCTGCTGCTGCTGCTTCAGTTCTTGGTGGTGGTGGTGCTCCTCTTCAGCGGAACGGCTCGGTCCCGCCCGACTGCCCGACTTACTTTTTTTTTTTTTTTTTTTTTTTTTTTTTTTCCCCCCCCTTTCTTTTGCCTAAATTCCATTAGAAATTAGGGGACATTAATTTAATTTTAAAAAATTAATCTTACGCTACTTACCTACCTACTACATACACGCTATTATATGTGGTGGTAGCTTAATATTATTATTATTGGACTCTTTTGTCGTCTGTCTTATTGATGATTGTCAAAAAATTTACATTTTATCTAGTTATTTTATTTCATTATGATTACGACACGGATTTACAATGCAAAATATTTTGTAATAACACACATTTCAAAGTGATGTAGAGAGGGGGAAGAGAACCTTAATTTCGAAAACTGGCCGACGACACTACTTAGTTGTTAATTTTTTTTTTTTTTTTTTTTTTTTTTTTTTTCTTTTTCTTTTTCTTTAATAATTGATCAAAGACGAGTTCAGTAGTTCAGTCCGTCCGTTGTTTCTTTCGTTCGCTCGCTCGCCTGTCGCTCTCTCTCTCTCTCGCTCTACATATGTAGGTACGATGCGAACCGCTCACATCGGCACCAATATATAACCAGAGTATAGAGCAAGCTAAAAGAGGTTTACTTCGCATCGGTTGGTGTCATCGTGCTCTGTGTGGTTGATGCTCCGTTTACATTGCTAACGTCGAGGTCCCATACACCCACCCTAGTCACCCGCCGACAACCGCAGCAAATCTCAGACCACTGGTGGTGCGTGATCCCCACGGCATCCGCTGTGGGTGAGTTCCCCGAGCCAGTGGCCCTCGTGTGCTTCACCCTGAGCTTCCTAGGGAAGCGTAATGTGGTGAACCACTGTAACCACCCCACTATTACTCAATTCAAATCATGGCTGATCCACCAAGGCCGCCCCGAGACCCCCGTCTGGCCCGACGGTCAGCAGATGCCCCTGCCACGGTGCCGAGTCCAGCGATGCCTGGGCCTTCTACGTCCGATGGAACTGTGTATCCATCGGCGGAAGTTCCGTCGTACGCTGCAAAGGCAGCCCGTCGCAAGCGTTCCTCATCCGAGGACCGCACCCCGAAGAGGCCCAACACAGGGAGTACACCACGTATCTCACCTGCGGACGACGGCGGTCAAGAGATCGCCCCCGTCTATTCATCCTCCTCCAGCGATGACTCGGATGACGAGACATCAGGATCGTCCACACCTACGCCGTCGAGATCGACGTCGTACATAGACGTTCCGGAAGTTCCGGAGACGACATCTAGCCGCCCTGCTGCGGCCGTGTCAACCAGCGCCCCACCATCGCCTCCTCAGCACGGGTCTAGGACCCCCCAGCCGGTGGCGACATCGACGCCCACCAAAACCGAGCGACAGCAGAGTTATCCACCCCTGGTTGTGGATAACCTGCCAAACTGGAGCGCTCACTTCAAGACGCTCCACACCCGCCTGGGCCATGCCCCAAACGGAAGACCCTTCAAGACCGGCGTGCGGTTCATTCCGAAATCCGCCGCCGAGTACAGGATCATCCAACGATACCTGACTGAGATGTCAGAGGTTGACAACAACATAAGGTGGTACTGTTATAGTGTCCCCAACGAAGTGCCATCCAAAGTGGCACTGAGGGGACTACCTGCAGCCACGGATCCTCAGGAGATCAAGACCGCCCTTCTGGAATTGGGCTTCGAGGTGCTTCATGTCAGGCACATTCCCGGTGGAAAGGGTAAACCAGGCTGCCTCTTCCACCTGACACTGAACCACCTCCCAGAAGAGGAGCTTGCCCGGCTGTATGCAACCAAGGAGTTGCTATACATGCCGGGCATCACCATCGAGGGATGGAGAGGCGCCGGGGGGGTGCCACAATGCCACCGCTGCCAGGCGTTTGGGCACGCCTCGGCAAACTGCCACCGCCCCATAAGATGTGTGAGGTGCGGTGAAAACCACCTCGCCAGGGAGTGCCCAAGGCCCCTGGAGCAGCCCGCCACCTGTGCCAACTGCCAGAGAGCTCACCCAGCAAATGACAAACGGTGCCCCGCCTACATTAAGGAGGCCAGGAAGCGGGGCATCAAGAGGCACCCACCGCCACCCCCCTCTCGGGCCCAAGAGCGCCCGCAACGCCCGACCCGCGCGGAACGCCGGAGGGCCCAGGCGCCCCGCGAAGAGGACTTCTCGCCGCCACGCCCGGCGCCGATACCGCTACCGCGCAGAGCGCAACAACCCAGAGACCCACCCGCCGTGACAATACCGGGAGCAACATTGGCTCCTCCCGCGAATGAACCCGTTCCGAGAGGCGCCCCTCTACCGCAGCGCCAGAAAAGCAAGCGAAGGCGGGGCAAATCTCAGGCCACGCCCCTCGAAACAGGCCAGCCAATGGCGCGACAGCAAGCCTCGGTCGCTGCCATTGGCCAGACCCAACGCCAACCACAGTCGGCAGCCGTGAAACCTGCGTTGGAAACGCCCTGCGCTCATTGCGGGCACGGAAACGTGCAAATCGCAGCCGCAATGCACCGCCAAATAGACGTGATGCCGCAACCAGCCCCAGTTACAGAAACCAGGAGAAGTAGAAGTCGCCGCAACAAGGCACCTACTGCACTAAACGCTGAGATGGAATCCATTCTAAGGAATACGATCAGGGAGGTAATGGGTCCCATTATGGCCTCCCTGATCGACCTATTCCAGACTCTCGCCTCTGGGGGTAACACCCAAGAGATGGCGAGGCGTAGATTGACCACTCTCCGCACCATCTACAATGGATAACACAACAGATGGTAATCTACGCCTCCTTTACTGGAACCCTGGGGGGATTGCTAATAAAATCCCCCAGTTACGCCTTCTCGCCCAGCAACAAGATATCCAGATTATCCTGCTGGGCGAGACCAAGTTGCTACCGACCGACTCCTTAAGGATGGCAAACTACACGACTCACCGTCGGGACGAGGTATCTCCGCGGGGACACGCCTATAGAGGCACGGCGGTCCTTGCAAGGCGAGACGTGGTCCACCAAGTGGTAGACGACCCGGAGTTCGAAGAGATCCGGTCAAAGGGAATCCTAGTGCAAGCGGCCGGACGGGAACTGAGGATCTATGCCGGATACCGGCCGCCCTCTGCGCGCTATAACCCACAGGATCTCCACAACATTCTCGGCGGGGACACCCCGGCGATTCTCGCGGCGGACCTCAACGCCAAGGATCCAGCGTGGGGCTCCAGAGTCACCAACCCGGTCGGGAAGAAGCTGCTGGCAGATGCCGAATCCTGCGGCTACCAGGTGCTGGGACCGGATACCCCCACGCACATACCAGGAAACCCGAACCACAGCGCTGACGTTCTCGATGTCGTTGTGCATAGGAATCTCAGCTGTCCGATCAACGTGGAGGTGCTCTATGATCTGGACACGCAGCACCTCCCCATCCTCATCACTCTCGCAACAACGGCGGTATTAACACCAGGAAGGCCGTTGAGAGCGAGGATCGACTGGAGTTCCTATGCCAACGAAATGGAAGCTATCACACTCGGCAGGCTCTCCGTCCCGGAAGAGGTTGAGGCAGCCGCCCACCTCCTAATGGAACGGATGGAAGCCGCCAAGGATGCCGCCACCACCGAGACGACACAGAGTTCTACTCATCGACGACCTACTCTCCCCGCCCGGTTAAGCCTCGACATCAACCACAAGCGTGCGTTGCGCCGTTTGTGGGCCAGAACTAGATGTCCTGTGCTAAAGACTAGGCTGAATGCCTTAACAGCCCAGGTATCTGAAGCCATTAAGGCTTGGCGCGGCCATACCTGGGAGAATGCGATTGACCGGGCAACCGAAAACCTAAGGGACCTTCACACGCTGAACAAAATGCTACTGAGTGCTCCACTGCCCACATACCCCCTGCTGGACTCTGAAGGGGTGCGACGTTTTGACCCCCAGGACCGTGCGGAACTCTTCGCCAAACACCTGGAGGTCCAGTTCTCGCCTCATCCAGTTCCAGCAGATGCGTCCATCCAAAACAAGGAGTTCCACCTTCGTGTCGAGCGGTCCGTGCAAGAGTTCCTGGGCCAGACCCCCCCTGACTTGGACGGGGATACCTTCATCTCCCCAGCCGAGGTGAAGAAGGCCGCACTACGCCTCAGTCGAAGAAAGGCTCCGGGCTATGACGGCTGCCCGCCAGAAACTCTCCGTTTCCTGCCCAGAAGGGGATTCGCCGCCCTGGCGAAGCTGTTTAACGGCATCCTGCGGACCCGCCACTTTCCTGAGGTCTGGAAGACCGGGAAAGTCATCATGCTCCCGAAACGGGGCAAAGATCGGCGCCTGCCCTCCAGCTACCGGCCCATCACGTTACTACCCCACGTCGCCAAGTTGTTTGAGCGTCTACTGCTGCAGAGGCTGACTCCCCACCTGGAACCACGGGAGGAACAGTTTGGATTCCGCAGCGGCCACTCCACGACGCTCCAACTTGTGCGCGTGCTCCACCACCTCGCTGTGCAATTCGTCCGTCGGCGGCCTACGGTCGGCGTCTTCCTGGACGTTGAAAAGGCGTTCGACCGAGTATGGCACGACGGACTTATATATAAAATTATGGAGACACCCACACCGCCAGCAATCGTCCACCTGGTGGCGTCGTTCCTGAGGGGCCGGAGCTTCTTCGTTTCGGTTGAGCAAACCACTTCCCGGAGACGCCCTATTACTGCGGGAGTACCGCAGGGTAGCTGCTTGTCCCCAGCACTGTACGGATGGTACACAAACGACATCCCAGGGGAGAGGGATGTCTTGCTGGGACTATACGCCGACGACAGTGCGTATTTTGCGACCTCCAACAATGTGAAGTCAGCCTGCAAGAGGATACAGCGCGTCCTTGACAAACTCCCGGACTGGTTAGACAGGTGGCGCATGGCAGTCAACGTGGAGAAAACTGCTGCGCTGCCAGTCACCCACCGGCGACCAGAACTACCTACGCTGAGACTTCGAGGACAGGAGATCAGGTGGGAGACCTCGGTCACTTACCTCGGGGTGAAGATCGACAGGTCGTTGAGTATGGCCGCCCAGACGCGACACGCCATCCAGGCGATGCGCGCCGCGAGGGCGAGACTCCGGCCTGTCCTCCAATCTAAGCTGCCCCTGAAGGCGAAGATCGGGGTCTACAAGACCTACCTTCGCTCGAAGCTCACCTATGCTGCCCCAGCCTGGTACGCGCTGTGCGCTCCGAGACTTAAGGAGAAGATGCAGGCACAACAAAATATCACCCTACGGATATGCACCGGAGCGGGTTGGTTCGTCCGCAACGATGTCATTTCCCGCGACTTGGGCGTTCCCAGTGTCGAGGAATTTGTGGTGCAAACAACGCGCCGTCTGTTTGACCGCGCTGATCACGGCCGCCACACACACCTCCACGGGATCGCTCCACTTCACGCACGACCTCCAGATATGCTTCGTCCCAAGATGTGGAGACCAACCCCCCGCGAGCTCATCAGTCGGCCCGTATAGGGTGATATGAGGTCGCAAACAAGAAGTACCACTACGCCGAAGAAGGCCAACAGACGCCACGGATGGCCAACATAAAGCCCGTGATGGCCACCGTACGCAATGACTGCAAACATAAGCCGCTTCGCGGCTTTATCCAGATACCGGCGGGTAGTAGCCCGCCGAGAAGATGCCGGGGTAAAGAGGTTTACCTCGAGGCCCCAACCTACTCCACACACATATAATTAAGGAGTAAGAAGAACCCGGTCGATCAAGCTAAAAAAATTTCGACTTACACTCGTCTCTCAGCCCTCGTCACGTTCGCACCGGTCGAACGTGTGCATATTATCTCGTGTTAAGTTTACGTTAAACACCCCCTAGACAATGTCCGGTCGCGGCAAAGGTGGCAAAGTAAAGGGAAAGGTCAAGTCCCGTTCCAATCGTGCCGGCCTTCAATTCCCGGTGGGACGTATCCACAGATTGCTCAGAAACGGGAACTACGCGGAGCGCGTCGGCGCCGGTGCGCCCGTTTACCTCGCGGCCGTCATGGAGTATCTCGCCGCTGAAGTTCTCGAGTTGGCGGGCAACGCAGCGAGGGACAATAAGAAAACTAGGATCATACCGAGACATCTTCAACTGGCGATACGCAACGACGAGGAGTTGAACAAGCTTCTGTCCGGCGTGACTATCGCACAGGGAGGCGTACTGCCCAACATCCAAGCGGTACTCTTACCCAAGAAGACTGAGAAGAAGGCCTAAGAGGGCTTTCTCTTCTCTCATCGTCTCCTTTTTATCGCAACGTCGTCTCTGCTGCTGCTGCTGCTGCTGCTGCGCGTGCATATGCTGCATGTCTAATGGGCATATACACGCAGCGCGCGCGCGCGCTCACTCGATAATGTTTAAAAGGCCCTTTTCAGGGCCACAATATGCTTCCTAAGGTGGCACACACGGGGTTGTGCCCTATTGTTTTGTTATCTAAACGGCGGTCGACGGTCTGAAAGTTATATTTTTTTTTTTTTTTTTTTGTTCTCGAACTCTAAACCAAACAAATTATAAACGAATTCCTTAGATTAAAAAAAAAAAAAAAAAAAAAAAAAACAATAATAATAATAATAATTGTCTGTATACACATTGCTAAAATAGTGTAGTAATAATTAGTAGTATAATTATATTGTGCATCCCAATGGGGATTGTCTAAAATTTTTAACCATTCGATTTTAATTTATTTTTTGAAAATTTAGAGCATTTTGAGAAACTAATTTGAATATTTTGAAGATTGGCTCAACAGTTATTTAAAAAAAAAAAATGTTTAAATATTTTCAATTTTAAAGGTAAGTGACGTCATCACGTCAAAAATTGAAAGCTGTCACCACGATGTCATCCATCTCATATCTGTCAAAGTTCATACGAAAAAAAAAGAGAAATCGCAAGAAAAATTATTATTTTTGACATTTATAAATTTGACACATGACAGATTATCAATACTTGCCACTTACTTTTTATTTTCTGAGGCAACGATACAAACTATTTGAAATTGAATTAAATTGAATTGTGAAATTTGAAGGGCATAAAATGTGAATATTTTTCATAATTAATTAGTCCGTAATGATCAGTAACCTTATTCCTCTAAATGATTTTTTTTTTTTTTTTTTTTTTTTACGCGGCATATATTGTATTTATATAGTTAATATCCAAGAGAGAACGCGGGCCGGCGGCGTTCTGATTGGACGGTACCAAACTATTTATATGAAAAGCGACGCAGCGTATCTGTGCGCGGTACCGTATATAAATTAAAAATCGTTCGCTTTGCATTTTCAAACCACTCCCGAACGACGCTAAGGTCGGTCGTGTTCGCGCGCGCGCTCTCTCTCTATCGTCAATTCGCACACATTTGTCAGGGTCATCTCATCCCTTTCGACGCAGCCATGCCACCGAAGACAAGCGGAAAGGCGGCCAAGAAATCCGGCAAGGCCCAGAAGAATATATCGAAGACTGACAAAAGGAAAAAGAAGCACAAGAGGAAGGAAAGTTACGCTATCTACATCTACAAGGTGCTCAAACAGGTCCATCCGGACACCGGAATCTCGAGTAAGGCCATGTCGATCATGAACAGTTTCGTGAACGACATCTTCGAGCGTATCGCCGCCGAGGCTTCCCGTCTCGCCCATTACAACAAGAGGTCGACCATCACCTCCAGGGAGGTGCAGACATCCGTGAGGCTGTTGCTCCCGGGCGAGTTGGCCAAGCACGCGGTCAGCGAGGGTACCAAGGCCGTGACCAAGTACACTTCGTCCAAATAAGCGAGCGTGAAGCCACAGCGTTTCGTCGCCGCGTTTTTTTTTTAAATTGAACAAAAGGCCCTTTTCAGGGCCACAATATTGTTCTGTGAAAGAGTTTTATGCATTAGTTTCATATATCTCTAGCAGAGGGCGATCGATTGAATGGATTGATTTCGAATAATTTTCCCGAGGTCTTAACAAAACTTATATTATTAACAACAATTTTCTTTGACAAAATGATATTAAAAAAAAAAAAAAAAAAAAAAAAAAAAACTATCATTTGCGTATCGAAGAAAGATCACGTGTTTTTTTTTTTTTTTTTTTTTTTTTTTTATCAATTTAAAAGTTTCCGCAAAATATTATTATAGCGGGTTTTACAAATAGGTATATAATATTTATATAATGGAAAAAGAAAAATTATAACACTACAGCTACGTTTAGTTTCTGAAACTTTTCAAAGAGAGAGTGAGATAGCGAACGAGCGCGAGTACCTAGTATCGCAACGACACCCACTCGCCCGCGGCCCTTCCCCCTCCGAGACCCGAGTGCTCTATATATATATAGGTGAAAAACGCGCAAAATGCCACATAACGATTTCATTCCCCGTTAACACAGTACACAATGGCACGTACGAAGCAGACTGCTCGTAAATCGACCGGTGGCAAGGCGCCCCGTAAGCAGCTGGCCACTAAGGCGGCGCGCAAGAGCGCCCCGGCCACCGGCGGCGTGAAGAAGCCTCACCGTTACAGGCCCGGCACTGTCGCTCTCCGTGAGATCCGGCGTTATCAGAAAAGTACGGAGTTGCTGATACGCAAATTGCCGTTCCAACGTTTGGTGCGTGAGATCGCACAAGACTTCAAGACCGATCTACGTTTCCAAAGCTCCGCCGTGATGGCGTTGCAGGAGGCGAGCGAGGCTTACCTGGTCGGTCTCTTCGAAGACACCAACCTGTGCGCCATTCACGCGAAGCGCGTCACCATCATGCCCAAGGACATTCAGCTGGCTCGCAGGATCCGCGGCGAGAGGGCTTGAACACAACAAAGCGAGAGCTCGCGTCATAAACTGGATACAACACTCCCACCGGATGGATTGTTGAATTGGCCGACGACCACCATCACCCGGTCCGGTCAGTTCACGATCCATCCGCGCGAATGTATGTATCCAAAACAAACAAAAGGCCCTTTTCAGGGCCGCCAAATGTTATCAAATTATGTTTCTTTATAACGTTAAAACAGCGAGGTCGATAATGTTATTAACATAATAATAACGATGATGATCTGCATTAACACGACGAACATTATAAATAAATAGATACATAATTATTCATTATTACTATCGTTCGATTAGTTTAATAATTATCAGAGTAGTTGTTCGCACTAGTGGTCGGGGCTACTCGGTTAATTTGTAATCTCTCTCTCTACATTAGTTTTTGCATCGCAAAAAAAAAAAAAAAAAAAAAAAAAAACGATTCGTAATTATACATATTCGCATTTTCTAAAAACTATTCTCACGAATTAAACAATTTAGATTACTTATGGTGCCTGTTTTACAAATTATTAATAAACTATATAGATGTATGAATAAAAACAATTCCAAAGTTTCATGTTATTGACAAAATCAATAAGAACAAATTCAAGAAGGAGAAATAGATAATTCTAATTATTTTAATAACAGCTCCCTCGTCACCGCTCCCCCCGCTCGTGCAATGCGAGTGTATAAATGTTCGAAATTCGAGCTCGATTTTTTAGTTAGTTCACTCTCTCGCTCCGTCGCAGACGTGCACGCGCGAGTGCTTACTTTTCGAATCGTATATTTCATATAACTTACAACCTACGAGATGACCGGTCGCGGCAAGGGAGGTAAAGGTCTGGGGAAAGGAGGTGCCAAGCGTCACAGGAAGGTACTCCGGGATAACATCCAGGGTATCACCAAACCGGCCATCCGTCGTCTGGCCAGAAGAGGTGGCGTGAAACGTATCTCTGGTCTCATTTACGAGGAGACACGCGGCGTGCTCAAAGTATTCCTCGAGAATGTTATCCGCGACGCCGTCACGTACACCGAGCACGCCAAGAGGAAGACCGTCACCGCCATGGATGTGGTGTACGCTCTGAAACGCCAAGGTCGCACCCTGTACGGCTTCGGAGGTTAAGGGAGAACGTATCGGCCGGCCCACACCTCGCCATCTACGCCATCTACGACTAGGTCGACGCTCCCCGCCCGGTTGATGTGTGCGCTTGTTCAAAAAAAGGCCCTTTTCAGGGCCGCAGAGAATTCATGACATTTTTTTTTTTTACAATACAACTCGTTTCGCTATGATAAACTGGGCATTTGATCAAACTATGTATGTAATATAAGTAGTACACCTACATTAACATGTGACATTTTCATGAATGCTTGCAATCATTATATACATATGTCACATTGTGTATGTGTATGTGTGTGTGTGTGTGTGTATATATATATATATATATATATATATATATATATATATATATATATATATAATATGAATAAAGAAAAAAAAATTTCGACGTACACGAACAGTTCGAGATTTTTACGATTCTTACATAAAAGCATTTTTTTCCCCCTTCCTCATTTATTTCTTATTAAATCTCTCATGATATAATTATCGACATTAACCAGTAAACATAATAATAATAATGATGATTATTATGATAAACGCCATTTGTTGATTAGGTACGCTTGTATTATTAATATTCATAAACGAAATAAAGCTCCAAACCATACATCCGATATACCGATCACATTACAATATTTATTACAATTAAGCGACCGATACTCGGAAGTGGTTGACCGTTTTCAAATTTCCTTGTGCTCGCTCAATTATACATAATGCTCTCGACTCGAATGTGGAAGATTCGATTCCGCACCGAGACTGGACGAAGAAGGCCGCCGCCGCCGCCGCCGTTACACAGAAAGAAACTAATCGTAATATTATGGATAAGATTACGATTCATTTGAAAGCTATATGCAACGCAAATAAACAATAACACGCATATATATCACCTACGTACACTACATACACGTCTTAGGGTCGCTAACGCGTTACATTTTCTCGGAAAATTGCTACTTTTAAACTTTTATAATTCGATGTCACATCAAAATCGCGGGATACTCGGCGAGCTGGCGGCGGATGAGTGTTTTACAAATGCTAACTTTTCATCGATTATACGATGGAAAAAGTCGCTGCGCCCGTAGGATGAGTTGCTATGTCGGAACTTTGGGATGTTTCACAATTATTTATGCATCGAAAAGCGACAATAACATTAAATATAGTAAGATAAATGTATTTTAAAGCGGACACCGCGTACGGGACGGACGCTGTCGCGAATATAAACGTCTCTACAGCGACGAGGGCGCTATCGAGACGATAGCTCGATGCGCCGTATCGTAGGTGAACTCAAATATTATCTATAACCATGGGAGATTCGGACTCGAGGGTTTAAATAAAACGCGAAAAGTGTGTTTTAATAGATCTATGCTAGTGAAAAGTTGTCAGCGTTCATACGAGAAAACGTATCTCGACACCGCAGTCGTCGATTCGGTATTGCCTTCGGTTTGTTACGAGTGGCGACATCTGTTCTCCACTTGATACGTACTACACACATTTATAATATATTCACGTAGTATTATACACAGTACTGAAGAACTAACTAACACTTTTATAAAATAATAAATAAACAAACACGCACGCACGCACACACATATTATAATGGCAGACACAGCAGTGGCAACCGAAGTCCCGGCCCCGGCGACCCCCGCGAAGAAACCCAAGGCGAGCGCCGCCGCAGGCGCCAAGAAGCCGAAGGCGAAGCCGACGCACCCCAAGACGTCCGAGATGGTCACGAACGCGATCACCGAGCTCAAGGAGCGCAGCGGCTCCTCGCTGCAGGCCATCAAGAAGTACATCACGGCCAATTACAAGGTGGACGCCGAGAAACTGGCGCCGTTCATAAGGAAGTACCTCAAGAGCGCCGTCGAGTCCGGAGCTCTGATCCAGACCAAGGGCAAGGGGGCGTCGGGCTCGTTCAAGCTGGAGTCCAAGTCGTCCGCGTCGAAGAAGCCAGCCGCCGCCGGCTCCGGGGCGAAGAAGAGGAGCGCCAGCAAGGCGGACGGCGACGATTCCTCCGCGCCCGCAGCCAAGAAGGCCAAGAAGGCGACCGTCTCGGCCGCCGCGAAGGCCAAGAAGGCCGCGTCCGCCGCGTCGCCGGCCAAGAGCAAGGCCGCCGCGGCGACCACCAGGGACAAGAAGGCCGCCGTCGCCGCCGCCGCCGCCAAGAAGAAGCCCGCCGCCGCGGCCGCCTCCAAGAAGTCGCCCGCGACCCCGGTGAAGGGCAAGGGCGCCGCGCCCAAGGCGAAGAAGACCGCGAAGCCGCCCACCAAGAAGCCGAAAGCGCCCAAACCGAAGAAGGCCGCCGCCGCGCCCAAGTCCAAGGCCGCCGCGGCCAAGAAGACCTCCGCCGCGAAGAAGTAAGGAGGGGCGACGCGCGCGAGCGAACGAGCTCCTCTCACCGTCCGTCCGTCCGTCCGTCCGTCCGTCCTCCGGTCCCGGACACGGCCAGCCCGCGAGCAGCGGGGTGGCGTGTGTGATGGTTGGTCGGTGGTGGTGGTGGTGGTGGTGGTGGTGGTGGTGTGCCCCGTATACACCCGAAAACAAACAGCCCTTTTCAGGGCTAACAGATATCTCACGTGCCGTGCGGTGGTGCGACGAGACGAGACGAGATCCGTTCTCGTCTTCGTCGTCCTCCTCCCACGTTTCATTATATCGATCCTCGGCGAGCCCCCGCGGGGGTGTGTAATAAATAAATATATCGTGCCTGATGCTGCTGCTGCTGCTGCTGCTTCAGTTCTTGGTGGTGGTGGTGCTCCTCTTCAGCGGAACGGCTCGGTCCCGCCCGACTGCCCGACTTACTTTTTTTTTTTTTTTTTTTTTTTTTTTTTTTCCCCCCCCTTTCTTTTGCCTAAATTCCATTAGAAATTAGGGGACATTAATTTAATTTTAAAAAATTAATCTTACGCTACTTACCTACCTACTACATACACGCTATTATATGTGGTGGTAGCTTAATATTATTATTATTGGACTCTTTTGTCCTATATCTCTCCACCCCATCAGAGCCGGAGTCCCCCAGGGCTCGGCTCTGTCCCCCCTACTTTTCACGCTGTTCACCAGCGACATGCCCCGTACCCCACAGGTACATCTCGCCTTATACGCAGATGATACCGCCCTCTTCACCTCCGATATCAGTCAATATCGGATCTGCAGTCGTCTCAACACGGCGGTTGAGACGCTGGGCAACTGGTTCCGCACTTGGCGGATCGAGTTGAATCCGGACAAGAGCGCAGCGATCATGTTCGCTCGCGGCCCCCGCACTCAAAATGAGAGTCGGCCGACTCAAACGAGGCGGCAGTCTCTCGTCCCCATACATCTATTTGACCGCGTCATCCCTTGGGTTGACGAAGTCAAATACCTAGGAGTCACTTTAGATAGAGGCCTGTACTTCAGCAAACACATCAGGACGGTAAGGAACAGAGCACACTTTGTGCTCGGTCGCCTCTACCCAATGATATGCGGGAAGAGTAAGATGTCCCTTAGGAATAAGGTGACACTTTACAAAACCTGCATCCGACCGATCATGACGTACTCGAGCGTAGTCTTCGCCCATGCCGGCAAATGCTACATCAACTCGATGCAGCGGCTGCAGAATAAGTTCTTGCGCATGGCAGCCCAAGCGCCACTTTACATGCGCAACGCGGACCTTCACCGCGACCTGGAGCTCCTTCCCGTGAAGGAGTACATGGTATCCCTTTCGCGATCCTTCTTCGGTCTCGCTCCCCACCATCCCAATCCACTGGTGGTGGAGACAGTCAATTACACGCCCAACCGCCGAGCACCCCACGCACGTCGTCGCCCGCGTAACGTGCTCACGGATAGACGCGACCCCATTTCTAGGACGCTAAAGCGAATGCTCTCGCGGACGCAATCCCCTCCAGTCCGGCATGGACCAGCCCGACGAAACAGGTTTAGGGATGCCTTCCGCCCCCCATAGCCTGTAGACGCACACAAACCACACAGTACATAAATACACGTAGAATAGATGTGTTGCGGGGGAGTTTCTTTCGCCGTTTCTTCTCCCCCAGCTATAAGCACTCCGAAACGGTAGTAGATTAGAGTAGGATCGGCTTCACCGGTGAAGTCGATAGTCCCCAATTAATAGTATTCTTGCCATTCGTGGCTGCTATCAATTATCCCCATGCAGCGTTCGAGCCGGGAGCGCGCCTCACAGGAGGCGCGTGACCGAGCACGCTGCCACGGCTGATCGACCCCGCTCCCACGGGGTCGGAATGCCTTTTCCGCCCGGTGTCGCTGTCGTTAGTCGTCTGAGACGATGACAGCTTTAGCTTTAAGAAAAAAAAAAAAAAAAAAAAAAGCTAAAAAACCACAGTCAAAAAAAGACTCCGGCTCCAGCACCCGCGCCGCACGGACGTATTCACGCCTGCGCTCCCGAATCGCTATCGAGCCCCCCACTCCGCACCTCGCCGCATCGGTCGGATACCCGCCGCACCTCGCCGCACCCGCCGCATCGGTCAGCCGCCGCGCCCGGGCCTAGCCTATTGTATTGTATAAGTACAATAGCAGCTAACTCAGCGCAGCTGCGAATTGTTTCATTATATTGCCGAACGGGTGGACACAATCTGTTGCGAAGTTACATTCGCAATCGATTGCGATCCGCCTTACGGGCGATTCGACCCCTTACAAATCCACGCGAGTGGTCAGCCAAGGGATACCCAGCGGTGATAACGCACTTGGCTGAGGCGTGCCCCGAGCGCCTGCCGTTCCCCTTCAGGGAAAGGCAATCTCGGACGGGTCTGGACCACCCGGCCTTGGGGGGACCCCTAGTCGGGCCCAGATATCGCCCGTTTTTCCCACCTTCCCATCCCTCTTTCCATTCTTTGGGGCTGAATTTCCCCCAAAGCAGCTAGGGGCCTCGCACAATAAGATCGGCGAAGGAACTATTCATAGCTTAGGGCTCACCCTAGTACTCACCCCTCTGCCTACCCCGGCAGAGGGACTTTCTTACACATCCACGCACATCCCCGGGCTGTCCCACCCGAGGATGGACGGGAATAGGGACCTGCTATCGCTGTACTCGCTGGACGGAATCTTGAAATTCGTCCAGCGAAGCGACACCAAGACGCTGATGTTGCTTCAGAAGCACATCAGTGAGCGTTGCAACGCAACGCAACCCCGCCCCGCGACCCCGCGAGAGCCGCTTACCCCGGCCGAAATCGCGCCCCCCCCTTCCGTCGCGTCCGCGCTCCGCAGAGCCGCCGCGCTTCCTTCACCCGCCGCGCCCGCGCCCCGCGATCACGCGCATGCCGCCGCGCCGCCGACTCCATCTTCGAATGCTGCTGTACCGACAGCAGCAAACGCGCCGCGTCCCCCCGCCGCACCCGCTCCGTGTGGATCGGCGAGTTCCCCCGCGACGCTCCCCCCCGCCGGCTCCGTCCTCAACGGAACGGCGCAGTCTTTGAAGGCTCTCATGAGCCCGTTCGCTTCAGGGTCTCCGGCTTCACCGGAAAAAAAGGGCCCCGAGGCCCAAAAAAAGCGCGCCCCAAAAACGGCATCCGTGTCGGAGAGCGACACGGACTCGTCCGAGTCGTCCTCCGACATGGAGGTCGACCCCAATGTGGACTCGGAGGGTTTCCGAGTCCACACCAACAAAAGGAGGCGTAAGGCCCCCTCGTCAACCTCAGGCTCCGATGCTGCGCCGGCCAGCAAGGAGCCGCGTCAGGCAGAGCCGACGGCCCCAACACCGCGCCGCGAACGCCCCCCACCCCCCCTCATAATCAGAGATAAACATCTCTGGAGGGACATTCACGCGGCCCTCCCGCGTAAAGCGATCCGTCTCGTGGAGGCACGAGACGTTAATAATGGTATTAGGGTGACCGTACAGTCGCCCGAGGACCACCGCAGCCTCACGCGATACCTACTGGAGCACCGTATAGGCTACTATACGTATGCGCTCGAGGAGGAGAAACGTCTCCGCGTCGTCATCCGCGGACTCCCGAAGGAGATAGGAACCGCCGAAATTCTGGAGGACCTCCGCGCGCAAGGCCTCCCAGTCCACGAGGTGCACCGGATGCACCGCAGTAACACCAAAGAACCATATAATATGGTTCTCACGATCCTTGACCTCACAAAAGAGGGCAAGGAAATCTTCAACATTAGATCGGTGTGCGGGCTCTCAAAGCTTATCTTCGAGAGCCCACACAACAAATCCACGCTCCGGCAATGCCACCGGTGCCAGCTTTACGGGCACTCGGCGCGCAATTGCCAGTCCCGCCCCAGGTGCGTGAAGTGCCTCGGGGACCATGGTACCGCGGAGTGCACCCGCACCAGGGATTCTCCCGACCCACCAGCCTGCGTTCTTTGTGGGAAGACTGGGCATCCCGCGAACTACCGCGGGTGCTCGGCCGCCCCTAAGCCCAAGCCTAAGCCCAAAGGCAAGCCCCCAAAGGGCAAACGCCCAGAGGCCGCCCCCAAACCGGTCTATGTGCCGGCACCTGCCCCGGCGTTCAACGCCTGGACAGGACTCCCCACCCTTCCACCCCCTCGACAGGCTATAGCTGGCTTCACAACAGCTAAGCCTGCTCCCAAACCGGCCCCAGTCGTGACCTCCGCGGCACCGGCCACCGCGTCCCCCTCTCCCGCAGAGGACCTTGCACTTGCGACCAAGTTCGCAAAGTCGCTCCCTTTCGACCTCCAGGAGGTCAGGATCTTAGCGAATAAGCTAAGACAGGCCAGGTCTGTACAGGACCAGCTCCTCATCGCCATAGAGCATGGGGAGCTGCTTCAGATCCTCGCCAGTCCCGCAACCCATTAATTCCTAATGGATTGCACAAGTAGGGAAAAACCCCGCTCATTGACTCTGGCTACATACAACGCCAACGGCCTGCGTGACCAACGGGAGTTGGTTCATGAGTTCCTGAAGGAAGAAAATATAGACATTCTTCTCGTGCAGGAGACCCTTCTCAAACCCAGCATTGGCGATCCTAAGATCGCCAACTATAAGATCATTAGAAACGACAGGCGTACCGCCCCCTGGGGAGGCACGCTCATCTACTACAAGAGGTCGCTGCACTGTTCCCCAGTAAATACGCCTCCGTTAGACAATCTCGAAGTTTCTGCCTGCAGATTAGCGATGACAGGCCATCAGCCCATAGTCATCGTCTGCGCGTATCTCTCTTGCAAGCGACCGCTACTTCAAACGGAGCTTGCATCCCTCTTCAGTCTAGGCCCGTCGGTTATCATCGCCGGCGACCTAAACTGTAAACATACTAGCTGGAACTGCTCCAGCTCCAACCCTAACGGCAGGACCCTCCTTCGTCACTCTGACGAGTTGCTTTTCGGCATCCTAGCCCCCATTACGCCCACCCGGTACCCGTTTAACCGGGCAACCGGAGGCACGCCCAACGTTCTCGATTTGGCGCTACTGAAGGGCGTGTCCCTCCAGTTCCGCTCTATCGAATCCCTAGACGACATCGACTCGGATCACCGCCCAGTCGTCCTTAAACTAGGCCCTTCGCCAGACCAGACGCCTCAGACCAAGTCAATCACCGACTGGTCCAGGGTCAGGGACTCACTCCAACGCGGAGGACTCGCTGACCCTGAGCAGGCCCCAGCCCCCATTAGGACCCTTCAGGACACGGAAGGGGCGATCGAAGCCCTCACTGGCCACCTCCAAAACGTCGTTCGGGAGTCGACTCGGCAAGTCCCATGCGGGGACGGCCGATTTGCGCTCCCGAGGGACGCGAGGGAGCTGCTGAGGAGGAAGAGAGCCGCCGCCCGAGCCTATGACAGCTTCCCATCAGAGGAAAACCGAGTCGCCTTTCGTTCACTTCATCGGGAAGTGAAAGCCCGCATTCAGGAGCTCAGGAATCAACGCTGGGAAAGCCTGCTCTCGGAGATCTCCCCAACGCACCAGGCATACTGGGGGTTGGCGAGATCGCTGAAAGCGGAATCCCTCTCGTCCATGCCGCCTCTCGAAAAACCCGACAACACTGTCGCGTTTGACGATGACGAAAAGGCGGAGTGTCTCGCCGAGAGTCTCAGGGAGCAATGCTCCCCCAACACCGCGCACGTCGACCCGGCCCACCTGCGCGAGGTGGACGCCGAGGTCGAACGGAGATCCTCTCTTCCCGCGGAAGACTCACTCGAGCCTGTCACGGTAAAAGAGGTACAGGACCTAATAAAAGGCCTCAGGCCCCGGAAAGCTCCCGGAGCCGACGGCATCTCCAACAAGCTGCTCAAGCTACTCCCTATACATCTGTTGATGATTCTGGTGAGCATCTTCAATGCCGCCATGGATAACTGCTCCTTTCCCTCCGCCTGGAAGGAAGCCGACGTCATCGGCATCCGAAAACCAGGAAAGCCCGCTGCGAAACCCTGCAGCTACCGTCCGATCAGCTTGCTCAGCGCGCTGGGCAAGCTGTACGAACGCCTCCTCTTGAGCAGACTCAGAGACTTCGCTTATGAAAATAAGCTGATCCCCGACGAGCAGTTCGGCTTTCGAGCCCTACACTCGTGCCCCCAGCAAGTGCTCCGCATCACGGAACACGTGCTCGCGAACTTCAATCGCGCCTCCAAACCCTGGAAGACGGGTGCTGTCTTCTTCGATGTGGCGAAAGCCTTCGACAAGGTCTGGCACAACGGCTTGATTTACAAGCTGTACAAACTGGGAGTGCCGGATAGACTCGTGCTCATCTTACGAGACTTTCTCCTTGATCGGAGCTTCCGCTTCAGAGTGGAGGGCACGCGCTCATCTCTCCACCCCATCAGAGCCGGAGTCCCCCAGGGCTCGGCTCTGTCCCCCCTACTTTTCACGCTGTTCACCAGCGACATGCCCCGTACCCCACAGGTACATCTCGCCTTATACGCAGATGATACCGCCCTCTTCACCTCCGATATCAGTCAATATCGGATCTGCAGTCGTCTCAACACGGCGGTTGAGACGCTGGGCAACTGGTTCCGCACTTGGCGGATCGAGTTGAATCCGGACAAGAGCGCAGCGATCATGTTCGCTCGCGGCCCCCGCACTCAAAATGAGAGTCGGCCGACTCAAACGAGGCGGCAGTCTCTCGTCCCCATACATCTATTTGACCGCGTCATCCCTTGGGTTGACGAAGTCAAATACCTAGGAGTCACTTTAGATAGAGGCCTGTACTTCAGCAAACACATCAGGACGGTAAGGAACAGAGCACACTTTGTGCTCGGTCGCCTCTACCCAATGATATGCGGGAAGAGTAAGATGTCCCTTAGGAATAAGGTGACACTTTACAAAACCTGCATCCGACCGATCATGACGTACTCGAGCGTAGTCTTCGCCCATGCCGGCAAATGCTACATCAACTCGATGCAGCGGCTGCAGAATAAGTTCTTGCGCATGGCAGCCCAAGCGCCACTTTACATGCGCAACGCGGACCTTCACCGCGACCTGGAGCTCCTTCCCGTGAAGGAGTACATGGTATCCCTTTCGCGATCCTTCTTCGGTCTCGCTCCCCACCATCCCAATCCACTGGTGGTGGAGACAGTCAATTACACGCCCAACCGCCGAGCACCCCACGCACGTCGTCGCCCGCGTAACGTGCTCACGGATAGACGCGACCCCATTTCTAGGACGCTAAAGCGAATGCTCTCGCGGACGCAATCCCCTCCAGTCCGGCATGGACCAGCCCGACGAAACAGGTTTAGGGATGCCTTCCGCCCCCCATAGCCTGTAGACGCACACAAACCACACAGTACATAAATACACGTAGAATAGATGTGTTGCGGGGGAGTTTCTTTCGCCGTTTCTTCTCCCCCAGCTATAAGCACTCCGAAACGGTAGTAGATTAGAGTAGGATCGGCTTCACCGGTGAAGTCGATAGTCCCCAATTAATAGTATTCTTGCCATTCGTGGCTGCTATCAATTATCCCCATGCAGCGTTCGAGCCGGGAGCGCGCCTCACAGGAGGCGCGTGACCGAGCACGCTGCCACGGCTGATCGACCCCGCTCCCACGGGGTCGGAATGCCTTTTCCGCCCGGTGTCGCTGTCGTTAGTCGTCTGAGACGATGACAGCTTTAGCTTTAAGAGAAAAAAAAAAAAAAAAAAAAAGCTAAAAAAATTTCGACTTACACTCGTCTCTCAGCCCTCGTCACGTTCGCACCGGTCGAACGTGTGCATATTATCTCGTGTTAAGTTTACGTTAAACACCCCCTAGACAATGTCCGGTCGCGGCAAAGGTGGCAAAGTAAAGGGAAAGGTCAAGTCCCGTTCCAATCGTGCCGGCCTTCAATTCCCGGTGGGACGTATCCACAGATTGCTCAGAAACGGGAACTACGCGGAGCGCGTCGGCGCCGGTGCGCCCGTTTACCTCGCGGCCGTCATGGAGTATCTCGCCGCTGAAGTTCTCGAGTTGGCGGGCAACGCAGCGAGGGACAATAAGAAAACTAGGATCATACCGAGACATCTTCAACTGGCGATACGCAACGACGAGGAGTTGAACAAGCTTCTGTCCGGCGTGACTATCGCACAGGGAGGCGTACTGCCCAACATCCAAGCGGTACTCTTACCCAAGAAGACTGAGAAGAAGGCCTAAGAGGGCTTTCTCTTCTCTCATCGTCTCCTTTTTATCGCAACGTCGTCTCTGCTGCTGCTGCTGCTGCTGCTGCGCGTGCATATGCTGCATGTCTAATGGGCATATACACGCAGCGCGCGCGCGCGCTCACTCGATAATGTTTAAAAGGCCCTTTTCAGGGCCACAATATGCTTCCTAAGGTGGCACACACGGGGTTGTGCCCTATTGTTTTGTTATCTAAACGGCGGTCGACGGTCTGAAAGTTATATTTTTTTTTTTTTTTTTTTGTTCTCGAACTCTAAACCAAACAAATTATAAACGAATTCCTTAGATTAAAAAAAAAAAAAAAAAAAAAAAAAACAATAATAATAATAATAATTGTCTGTATACACATTGCTAAAATAGTGTAGTAATAATTAGTAGTATAATTATATTGTGCATCCCAATGGGGATTGTCTAAAATTTTTAACCATTCGATTTTAATTTATTTTTTGAAAATTTAGAGCATTTTGAGAAACTAATTTGAATATTTTGAAGATTGGCTCAACAGTTATTTAAAAAAAAAAAATGTTTAAATATTTTCAATTTTAAAGGTAAGTGACGTCATCACGTCAAAAATTGAAAGCTGTCACCACGATGTCATCCATCTCATATCTGTCAAAGTTCATACGAAAAAAAAAGAGAAATCGCAAGAAAAATTATTATTTTTGACATTTATAAATTTGACACATGACAGATTATCAATACTTGCCACTTACTTTTTATTTTCTGAGGCAACGATACAAACTATTTGAAATTGAATTAAATTGAATTGTGAAATTTGAAGGGCATAAAATGTGAATATTTTTCATAATTAATTAGTCCGTAATGATCAGTAACCTTATTCCTCTAAATGATTTTTTTTTTTTTTTTTTTTTTTTTTTTTTTTTTTTTTTTTTTTTTTTTTTTTTTTTTTTTTTACGCGGCATATATTGTATTTATATAGTTAATATCCAAGAGAGAACGCGGGCCGGCGGCGTTCTGATTGGACGGTACCAAACTATTTATATGAAAAGCGACGCAGCGTATCTGTGCGCGGTACCGTATATAAATTAAAAATCGTTCGCTTTGCATTTTCGTCGCCGCAACAAGGCACCTACTGCACTAAACGCTGAGATGGAATCCATTCTAAGGAATACGATCAGGGAGGTAATGGGCCCCATTATGGCCTCCCTGATCGACCTATTCCAGACTCTCGCCTCTGGGGGTAACACCCAAGAGATGGCGAGGCGTAGATTGACCACTCTCCGCACCATCTACAATGGATAACACAACAGATGGTAATCTACGCCTCCTTTACTGGAACCCTGGGGGGATTGCTAATAAAATCCCCCAGTTACGTCTTCTCGCCCAGCAACAAGATATCCAGATTATCCTGCTGGGCGAGACCAAGTTGCTACCGACCGACTCCTTAAGGATGGCAAACTACACGACTCACCGTCGGGACGAGGTATCTCCGCGGGGACACGCCTACAGAGGCACGGCGGTCCTCGCAAGGCGAGACGTGGTCCACCAAGTGGTAGACGACCCGGAGTTCGAAGAGATCCGGTCAAAGGGAATCCTAGTGCAAGCGGCCGGACGGGAACTGAGGATCTATGCCGGATACCGGCCGCCCTCTGCGCGCTATAACCCACAGGATCTCCACAACATTCTCGGCGGGGACACCCCGGCGATTCTCGCGGCGGACCTCAACGCCAAGGATCCAGCGTGGGGCTCCAGAGTCACCAACCCGGTCGGGAAGAAGCTGCTGGCAGATGCCGAATCCTGCGGCTACCAGGTGCTGGGACCTGATACCCCCACGCACATACCAGGAAACCCGTACCACAGCGCTGACGTTCTCGATGTCGTTGTGCATAGGAATCTCAGCTGTCCGATCAACGTGGAGGTGCTCTATGATCTGGACACGCAGCACCTCCCCATCCTCATCACTCTCGCAACAACGGCGGTATTAACACCAGGAAGGCCGTTGAGAGCGAGGATCGACTGGAGTTCCTATGCCAACGAAATGGAAGCCATCACACTCGGCAGGCTCTCCGTCCCGGAAGAGGTTGAGGCAGCCGCCCACCTCCTAATGGAACGGATGGAAGCCGCCAAGGATGCCGCCACCACCGAGATGACACAGAGTTCTACTCATCGACGACCTACTCTCCCCGCCCGGTTAAGCCTCGACATCAACCACAAGCGTGCGCTACGCCGCTTGTGGGCCAGAACCAGATGTCCTGTGCTGAAGACTAGGCTGAATGCCTTAACAGCCCAGGTCTCAGAAGCCATCAAGGCATGGCGCGGCCAGACTTGGGAGAATGCGATAGACCGGGCAACCGACAACAAGAGGGATCTATACGCCCTAAACAAGGTGTTGCTACACTCTTCACTCCCAACCTATCCTCTGCTGGACAACGAAGGGGTTCGGCGCTTTGACCCCCAGGACCGAGCGGAGATATTCGCCAAGCACCTGGAGGTCCAGTTCTCACCTCACCCTGTTCCAGCAGAAGCCTCCGAAGAAACCAGGGAATTTCACTCCCACGTCGGGCATACTGTGGAGGAGTTTTTGAGGACGACTCCCCCGGATTTAGACGGCGATACATTTATCTCCCCGGCAGAGGTGAAAAAGGCTGCACTTCGCCTCAGCCGTAGAAAGGCGCCAGGATACGACGGTTGCCCGCCAGATGCCCTCCGATACCTACCACGAAGGGGATTCACCGCACTGGCCAAATTATATAATGGTATATTGAGGACCCATTATTTTCCCGACGTTTGGAAGACGGGAAAAATAATAATGCTCCCGAAACCAGGCAAGGATCGTCGCCTGCCCTCAAGTTACCGGCCCATTACTCTTCTGCCCCACGTCGCCAAGTTGTTTGAGCGTCTGCTGCTGCAGAGGCTGACTCCCTATATCGAACCGCGGGAGGAACAGCACGGATTCCGCAGCGGCCACTCCACGACGCTCCAACTTGCGCGCGTACTACACCACTTGTCAGCAGGATTCATCCGTCGGCGGCCAACGGTCGGCGTCTTCCTGGACGTTGAAAAGGCGTTCGACCGAGTATGGCACGACGGACTACTATACAAGTTGATTGCGACGCCCACACCACCAGCCATCGTCCATATGGTGGCATCATTTCTGAGAGGCCGGAACTTCTTTGTCTCGGTTGAGCAAGTTGCATCCCGGAAACGCCAAATTACGGCGGGAGTACCCCAAGGTAGCTGTCTGTCCCCATCGCTATACGCGTTGTACACAGATGACATTCCTAGGGAGAAGGATGTCATGCTGGCACTGTACGCGGACGACAGCGCCTACTTTGCGACCGCACAACACATTGTGAATGCCTGCAAGAGGATACAGCGCGTCCTGGATAAACTCCCGGACTGGTTAGACAGGTGGCGCGTGGCAGTCAACGTGGAGAAAACCGCCGCGCTGCCTGTTACCCACCGGCGCCCAGTACTACCCGCAGTGAGACTTCGAGGACAGGAGATCGGGTGGAAGACCTCGGTCAAGTACCTCGGCGTGATAATCGACAGGTCGTTGAGCATGACCGCCCAGACGCAGCACGCCATTCAGGCGACGCGCGCCGCCAGGGCGAGGCTCCGGCCTGTCCTCCAATCCAAGCTGCCGCTGAAGGCTAAGATCGGGGTCTACAAGACCTACCTTCGCTCGAAGCTCACCTACGCTGCCCCAGCGTGGTACGCGCTGTGTTCTCCGGAGCTAAAGCAGAGAATGCAAGCTCAACAGAACGTCACCCTACGGATTTGCACCGGTGCGGGTTGGTTCGTCCGCAACGACGTGATTTCCCGAGACTTGGGCGTTCCCAGTGTTGAGGAATTTGTGGTGAAATCTGCGCGCCGTCTCTTCGACCGCGCCGATCACGGCCGCCACACACACCTCCACGGGTTCGCCCCACTACACGCTCGGCCCCCGGAGATGTTGCGCCCCAAGTTGTGGAGACCCACCCCCCGCGACCTCATCAGTTAGCCCGTACAGGGTGACGTGCGGACGCAAAGGAAACCACAATGCCGCAGAAAGGCCAACAGATGCCACGGATGGCCAACATAAAGCCCGTGATGGCCACCGTACACACAGAATGTAAATAACATATAAGTTGCTTCGCAGCGACTTTATACAGTCACCGGCGGGTAGTTGCCCGCCGAGAAGATGCCGGGGCAAAGAGGGACACCTCGAGGCCCCTACCTTCTCCATCAACTGGAGAAAGAAGATCGCGCGTCTTTGCATTTTCAAACCACTCCCGAACGACGCTAAGGTCGGTCGTGTTCGCGCGCGCGCTCTCTCTCTATCGTCAATTCGCACACATTTGTCAGGGTCATCTCATCCCTTTCGACGCAGCCATGCCACCGAAGACAAGCGGAAAGGCGGCCAAGAAATCCGGCAAGGCCCAGAAGAATATATCGAAGACTGACAAAAGGAAAAAGAAGCACAAGAGGAAGGAAAGTTACGCTATCTACATCTACAAGGTGCTCAAACAGGTCCATCCGGACACCGGAATCTCGAGTAAGGCCATGTCGATCATGAACAGTTTCGTGAACGACATCTTCGAGCGTATCGCCGCCGAGGCTTCCCGTCTCGCCCATTACAACAAGAGGTCGACCATCACCTCCAGGGAGGTGCAGACATCCGTGAGGCTGTTGCTCCCGGGCGAGTTGGCCAAGCACGCGGTCAGCGAGGGTACCAAGGCCGTGACCAAGTACACTTCGTCCAAATAAGCGAGCGTGAAGCCACAGCGTTTCGTCGCCGCGTTTTTTTTTTAAATTGAACAAAAGGCCCTTTTCAGGGCCACAATATTGTTCTGTGAAAGAGTTTTATGCATTAGTTTCATATATCTCTAGCAGAGGGCGATCGATTGAATGGATTGATTTCGAATAATTTTCCCGAGGTCTTAACAAAACTTATATTATTAACAACAATTTTCTTTGACAAAATGATATTAAAAAAAAAAAAAAAAAAAAAAAAAAAAACTATCATTTGCGTATCGAAGAAAGATCACGTGTTTTTTTTTTTTTTTTTTTTTTTTTTTTATCAATTTAAAAGTTTCCGCAAAATATTATTATAGCGGGTTTTACAAATAGGTATATAATATTTATATAATGGAAAAAGAAAAATTATAACACTACAGCTACGTTTAGTTTCTGAAACTTTTCAAAGAGAGAGTGAGATAGCGAACGAGCGCGAGTACCTAGTATCGCAACGACACCCACTCGCCCGCGGCCCTTCCCCCTCCGAGACCCGAGTGCTCTATATATATATAGGTGAAAAACGCGCAAAATGCCACATAACGATTTCATTCCCCGTTAACACAGTACACAATGGCACGTACGAAGCAGACTGCTCGTAAATCGACCGGTGGCAAGGCGCCCCGTAAGCAGCTGGCCACTAAGGCGGCGCGCAAGAGCGCCCCGGCCACCGGCGGCGTGAAGAAGCCTCACCGTTACAGGCCCGGCACTGTCGCTCTCCGTGAGATCCGGCGTTATCAGAAAAGTACGGAGTTGCTGATACGCAAATTGCCGTTCCAACGTTTGGTGCGTGAGATCGCACAAGACTTCAAGACCGATCTACGTTTCCAAAGCTCCGCCGTGATGGCGTTGCAGGAGGCGAGCGAGGCTTACCTGGTCGGTCTCTTCGAAGACACCAACCTGTGCGCCATTCACGCGAAGCGCGTCACCATCATGCCCAAGGACATTCAGCTGGCTCGCAGGATCCGCGGCGAGAGGGCTTGAACACAACAAAGCGAGAGCTCGCGTCATAAACTGGATACAACACTCCCACCGGATGGATTGTTGAATTGGCCGACGACCACCATCACCCGGTCCGGTCAGTTCACGATCCATCCGCGCGAATGTATGTATCCAAAACAAACAAAAGGCCCTTTTCAGGGCCGCCAAATGTTATCAAATTATGTTTCTTTATAACGTTAAAACAGCGAGGTCGATAATGTTATTAACATAATAATAACGATGATGATCTGCATTAACACGACGAACATTATAAATAAATAGATACATAATTATTCATTATTACTATCGTTCGATTAGTTTAATAATTATCAGAGTAGTTGTTCGCACTAGTGGTCGGGGCTACTCGGTTAATTTGTAATCTCTCTCTCTACATTAGTTTTTGCATCGCAAAAAAAAAAAAAAAAAAAAAAAAAAACGATTCGTAATTATACATATTCGCATTTTCTAAAAACTATTCTCACGAATTAAACAATTTAGATTACTTATGGTGCCTGTTTTACAAATTATTAATAAACTATATAGATGTATGAATAAAAACAATTCCAAAGTTTCATGTTATTGACAAAATCAATAAGAACAAATTCAAGAAGGAGAAATAGATAATTCTAATTATTTTAATAACAGCTCCCTCGTCACCGCTCCCCCCGCTCGTGCAATGCGAGTGTATAAATGTTCGAAATTCGAGCTCGATTTTTTAGTTAGTTCACTCTCTCGCTCCGTCGCAGACGTGCACGCGCGAGTGCTTACTTTTCGAATCGTATATTTCATATAACTTACAACCTACGAGATGACCGGTCGCGGCAAGGGAGGTAAAGGTCTGGGGAAAGGAGGTGCCAAGCGTCACAGGAAGGTACTCCGGGATAACATCCAGGGTATCACCAAACCGGCCATCCGTCGTCTGGCCAGAAGAGGTGGCGTGAAACGTATCTCTGGTCTCATTTACGAGGAGACACGCGGCGTGCTCAAAGTATTCCTCGAGAATGTTATCCGCGACGCCGTCACGTACACCGAGCACGCCAAGAGGAAGACCGTCACCGCCATGGATGTGGTGTACGCTCTGAAACGCCAAGGTCGCACCCTGTACGGCTTCGGAGGTTAAGGGAGAACGTATCGGCCGGCCCACACCTCGCCATCTACGCCATCTACGACTAGGTCGACGCTCCCCGCCCGGTTGATGTGTGCGCTTGTTCAAAAAAAGGCCCTTTTCAGGGCCGCAGAGAATTCATGACATTTTTTTTTTTTACAATACAACTCGTTTCGCTATGATAAACTGGGCATTTGATCAAACTATGTATGTAATATAAGTAGTACACCTACATTAACATGTGACATTTTCATGAATGCTTGCAATCATTATATACATATGTCACATTGTGTATGTGTATGTGTGTGTGTGTGTGTGTGTATATATATATATATATATATATATATATATATATATATATATAAATATGAATAAAGAAAAAAAAATTTCGACGTACACGAACAGTTCGAGATTTTTACGATTCTTACATAAAAGCATTTTTTTCCCCCTTCCTCATTTATTTCTTATTAAATCTCTCATGATATAATTATCGACATTAACCAGTAAACATAATAATAATAATGATGATTATTATGATAAACGCCATTTGTTGATTAGGTACGCTTGTATTATTAATATTCATAAACGAAATAAAGCTCCAAACCATACATCCGATATACCGATCACATTACAATATTTATTACAATTAAGCGACCGATACTCGGAAGTGGTTGACCGTTTTCAAATTTCCTTGTGCTCGCTCAATTATACATAATGCTCTCGACTCGAATGTGGAAGATTCGATTCCGCACCGAGACTGGACGAAGAAGGCCGCCGCCGCCGCCGCCGTTACACAGAAAGAAACTAATCGTAATATTATGGATAAGATTACGATTCATTTGAAAGCTATATGCAACGCAAATAAACAATAACACGCATATATATCACCTACGTACACTACATACACGTCTTAGGGTCGCTAACGCGTTACATTTTCTCGGAAAATTGCTACTTTTAAACTTTTATAATTCGATGTCACATCAAAATCGCGGGATACTCGGCGAGCTGGCGGCGGATGAGTGTTTTACAAATGCTAACTTTTCATCGATTATACGATGGAAAAAGTCGCTGCGCCCGTAGGATGAGTTGCTATGTCGGAACTTTGGGATGTTTCACAATTATTTATGCATCGAAAAGCGACAATAACATTAAATATAGTAAGATAAATGTATTTTAAAGCGGACACCGCGTACGGGACGGACGCTGTCGCGAATATAAACGTCTCTACAGCGACGAGGGCGCTATCGAGACGATAGCTCGATGCGCCGTATCGTAGGTGAACTCAAATATTATCTATAACCATGGGAGATTCGGACTCGAGGGTTTAAATAAAACGCGAAAAGTGTGTTTTAATAGATCTATGCTAGTGAAAAGTTGTCAGCGTTCATACGAGAAAACGTATCTCGACACCGCAGTCGTCGATTCGGTATTGCCTTCGGTTTGTTACGAGTGGCGACATCTGTTCTCCACTTGATACGTACTACACACATTTATAATATATTCACGTAGTATTATACACAGTACTGAAGAACTAACTAACACTTTTATAAAATAATAAATAAACAAACACGCACGCACGCACACACATATTATAATGGCAGACACAGCAGTGGCAACCGAAGTCCCGGCCCCGGCGACCCCCGCGAAGAAACCCAAGGCGAGCGCCGCCGCAGGCGCCAAGAAGCCGAAGGCGAAGCCGACGCACCCCAAGACGTCCGAGATGGTCACGAACGCGATCACCGAGCTCAAGGAGCGCAGCGGCTCCTCGCTGCAGGCCATCAAGAAGTACATCACGGCCAATTACAAGGTGGACGCCGAGAAACTGGCGCCGTTCATAAGGAAGTACCTCAAGAGCGCCGTCGAGTCCGGAGCTCTGATCCAGACCAAGGGCAAGGGGGCGTCGGGCTCGTTCAAGCTGGAGTCCAAGTCGTCCGCGTCGAAGAAGCCAGCCGCCGCCGGCTCCGGGGCGAAGAAGAGGAGCGCCAGCAAGGCGGACGGCGACGATTCCTCCGCGCCCGCAGCCAAGAAGGCCAAGAAGGCGACCGTCTCGGCCGCCGCGAAGGCCAAGAAGGCCGCGTCCGCCGCGTCGCCGGCCAAGAGCAAGGCCGCCGCGGCGACCACCAGGGACAAGAAGGCCGCCGTCGCCGCCGCCGCCGCCAAGAAGAAGCCCGCCGCCGCGGCCGCCTCCAAGAAGTCGCCCGCGACCCCGGTGAAGGGCAAGGGCGCCGCGCCCAAGGCGAAGAAGACCGCGAAGCCGCCCACCAAGAAGCCGAAAGCGCCCAAACCGAAGAAGGCCGCCGCCGCGCCCAAGTCCAAGGCCGCCGCGGCCAAGAAGACCTCCGCCGCGAAGAAGTAAGGAGGGGCGACGCGCGCGAGCGAACGAGCTCCTCTCACCGTCCGTCCGTCCGTCCGTCCGTCCGTCCTCCGGTCCCGGACACGGCCAGCCCGCGAGCAGCGGGGTGGCGTGTGTGATGGTTGGTCGGTGGTGGTGGTGGTGGTGGTGGTGGTGGTGGTGTGCCCCGTATACACCCGAAAACAAACAGCCCTTTTCAGGGCTAACAGATATCTCACGTGCCGTGCGGTGGTGCGACGAGACGAGACGAGATCCGTTCTCGTCTTCGTCGTCCTCCTCCCACGTTTCATTATATCGATCCTCGGCGAGCCCCCGCGGGGGTGTGTAATAAATAAATATATCGTGCCTGATGCTGCTGCTGCTGCTGCTGCTTCAGTTCTTGGTGGTGGTGGTGCTCCTCTTCAGCGGAACGGCTCGGTCCCGCCCGACTGCCCGACTTACTTTTTTTTTTTTTTTTTTTTTTTTTTTTTTTCCCCCCCCTTTCTTTTGCCTAAATTCCATTAGAAATTAGGGGACATTAATTTAATTTTAAAAAATTAATCTTACGCTACTTACCTACCTACTACATACACGCTATTATATGTGGTGGTAGCTTAATATTATTATTATTGGACTCTTTTGTCGTCTGTCTTATTGATGATTGTCAAAAAATTTACATTTTATCTAGTTATTTTATTTCATTATGATTACGACACGGATTTACAATGCAAAATATTTTGTAATAACACACATTTCAAAGTGATGTAGAGAGGGGGAAGAGAACCTTAATTTCGAAAACTGGCCGACGACACTACTTAGTTGTTAATTTTTTTTTTTTTTTTTTTTTTTTTTTTTTTCTTTTTCTTTTTCTTTAATAATTGATCAAAGACGAGTTCAGTAGTTCAGTCCGTCCGTTGTTTCTTTCGTTCGCTCGCTCGCCTGTCGCTCTCTCTCTCTCTCGCTCTACATATGTAGGTACGATGCGAACCGCTCACATCGGCACCAATATATAACCAGAGTATAGAGCAAGCTAAAAAAATTTCGACTTACACTCGTCTCTCAGCCCTCGTCACGTTCGCACCGGTCGAACGTGTGCATATTATCTCGTGTTAAGTTTACGTTAAACACCCCCTAGACAATGTCCGGTCGCGGCAAAGGTGGCAAAGTAAAGGGAAAGGTCAAGTCCCGTTCCAATCGTGCCGGCCTTCAATTCCCGGTGGGACGTATCCACAGATTGCTCAGAAACGGGAACTACGCGGAGCGCGTCGGCGCCGGTGCGCCCGTTTACCTCGCGGCCGTCATGGAGTATCTCGCCGCTGAAGTTCTCGAGTTGGCGGGCAACGCAGCGAGGGACAATAAGAAAACTAGGATCATACCGAGACATCTTCAACTGGCGATACGCAACGACGAGGAGTTGAACAAGCTTCTGTCCGGCGTGACTATCGCACAGGGAGGCGTACTGCCCAACATCCAAGCGGTACTCTTACCCAAGAAGACTGAGAAGAAGGCCTAAGAGGGCTTTCTCTTCTCTCATCGTCTCCTTTTTATCGCAACGTCGTCTCTGCTGCTGCTGCTGCTGCTGCTGCGCGTGCATATGCTGCATGTCTAATGGGCATATACACGCAGCGCGCGCGCGCGCTCACTCGATAATGTTTAAAAGGCCCTTTTCAGGGCCACAATATGCTTCCTAAGGTGGCACACACGGGGTTGTGCCCTATTGTTTTGTTATCTAAACGGCGGTCGACGGTCTGAAAGTTATATTTTTTTTTTTTTTTTTTTGTTCTCGAACTCTAAACCAAACAAATTATAAACGAATTCCTTAGATTAAAAAAAAAAAAAAAAAAAAAAAAAACAATAATAATAATAATAATTGTCTGTATACACATTGCTAAAATAGTGTAGTAATAATTAGTAGTATAATTATATTGTGCATCCCAATGGGGATTGTCTAAAATTTTTAACCATTCGATTTTAATTTATTTTTTGAAAATTTAGAGCATTTTGAGAAACTAATTTGAATATTTTGAAGATTGGCTCAACAGTTATTTAAAAAAAAAAAATGTTTAAATATTTTCAATTTTAAAGGTAAGTGACGTCATCACGTCAAAAATTGAAAGCTGTCACCACGATGTCATCCATCTCATATCTGTCAAAGTTCATACGAAAAAAAAAGAGAAATCGCAAGAAAAATTATTATTTTTGACATTTATAAATTTGACACATGACAGATTATCAATACTTGCCACTTACTTTTTATTTTCTGAGGCAACGATACAAACTATTTGAAATTGAATTAAATTGAATTGTGAAATTTGAAGGGCATAAAATGTGAATATTTTTCATAATTAATTAGTCCGTAATGATCAGTAACCTTATTCCTCTAAATGATTTTTTTTTTTTTTTTTTTTTTTTACGCGGCATATATTGTATTTATATAGTTAATATCCAAGAGAGAACGCGGGCCGGCGGCGTTCTGATTGGACGGTACCAAACTATTTATATGAAAAGCGACGCAGCGTATCTGTGCGCGGTACCGTATATAAATTAAAAATCGTTCGCTTTGCATTTTCAAACCACTCCCGAACGACGCTAAGGTCGGTCGTGTTCGCGCGCGCGCTCTCTCTCTATCGTCAATTCGCACACATTTGTCAGGGTCATCTCATCCCTTTCGACGCAGCCATGCCACCGAAGACAAGCGGAAAGGCGGCCAAGAAATCCGGCAAGGCCCAGAAGAATATATCGAAGACTGACAAAAGGAAAAAGAAGCACAAGAGGAAGGAAAGTTACGCTATCTACATCTACAAGGTGCTCAAACAGGTCCATCCGGACACCGGAATCTCGAGTAAGGCCATGTCGATCATGAACAGTTTCGTGAACGACATCTTCGAGCGTATCGCCGCCGAGGCTTCCCGTCTCGCCCATTACAACAAGAGGTCGACCATCACCTCCAGGGAGGTGCAGACATCCGTGAGGCTGTTGCTCCCGGGCGAGTTGGCCAAGCACGCGGTCAGCGAGGGTACCAAGGCCGTGACCAAGTACACTTCGTCCAAATAAGCGAGCGTGAAGCCACAGCGTTTCGTCGCCGCGTTTTTTTTTTAAATTGAACAAAAGGCCCTTTTCAGGGCCACAATATTGTTCTGTGAAAGAGTTTTATGCATTAGTTTCATATATCTCTAGCAGAGGGCGATCGATTGAATGGATTGATTTCGAATAATTTTCCCGAGGTCTTAACAAAACTTATATTATTAACAACAATTTTCTTTGACAAAATGATATTAAAAAAAAAAAAAAAAAAAAAAAAAAAAACTATCATTTGCGTATCGAAGAAAGATCACGTGTTTTTTTTTTTTTTTTTTTTTTTTTTTTATCAATTTAAAAGTTTCCGCAAAATATTATTATAGCGGGTTTTACAAATAGGTATATAATATTTATATAATGGAAAAAGAAAAATTATAACACTACAGCTACGTTTAGTTTCTGAAACTTTTCAAAGAGAGAGTGAGATAGCGAACGAGCGCGAGTACCTAGTATCGCAACGACACCCACTCGCCCGCGGCCCTTCCCCCTCCGAGACCCGAGTGCTCTATATATATATAGGTGAAAAACGCGCAAAATGCCACACTCCGGCTCCAGCACCCGCGCCGCACGGACGTATTCACGCCTGCGCTCCCGAATCGCTATCGAGCCCCCCACTCCGCACCTCGCCGCATCGGTCGGATACCCGCCGCACCTCGCCGCACCCGCCGCATCGGTCAGCCGCCGCGCCCGGGCCTAGCCTATTGTATTGTATAAGTACAATAGCAGCTAACTCAGCGCAGCTGCGAATTGTTTCATTATATTGCCGAACGGGTGGACACAATCTGTTGCGAAGTTACATTCGCAATCGATTGCGATCCGCCTTACGGGCGATTCGACCCCTTACAAATCCACGCGAGTGGTCAGCCAAGGGATACCCAGCGGTGATAACGCACTTGGCTGAGGCGTGCCCCGAGCGCCTGCCGTTCCCCTTCAGGGAAAGGCAATCTCGGACGGGTCTGGACCACCCGGCCTTGGGGGGACCCCTAGTCGGGCCCAGATATCGCCCGTTTTTCCCACCTTCCCATCCCTCTTTCCATTCTTTGGGGCTGAATTTCCCCCAAAGCAGCTAGGGGCCTCGCACAATAAGATCGGCGAAGGAACTATTCATAGCTTAGGGCTCACCCTAGTACTCACCCCTCTGCCTACCCCGGCAGAGGGACTTTCTTACACATCCACGCACATCCCCGGGCTGTCCCACCCGAGGATGGACGGGAATAGGGACCTGCTATCGCTGTACTCGCTGGACGGAATCTTGAAATTCGTCCAGCGAAGCGACACCAAGACGCTGATGTTGCTTCAGAAGCACATCAGTGAGCGTTGCAACGCAACGCAACCCCGCCCCGCGACCCCGCGAGAGCCGCTTACCCCGGCCGAAATCGCGCCCCCCCCTTCCGTCGCGTCCGCGCTCCGCAGAGCCGCCGCGCTTCCTTCACCCGCCGCGCCCGCGCCCCGCGATCACGCGCATGCCGCCGCGCCGCCGACTCCATCTTCGAATGCTGCTGTACCGACAGCAGCAAACGCGCCGCGTCCCCCCGCCGCACCCGCTCCGTGTGGATCGGCGAGTTCCCCCGCGACGCTCCCCCCCGCCGGCTCCGTCCTCAACGGAACGGCGCAGTCCTTGAAGGCTCTCATGAGCCCGTTCGCTTCAGGGTCTCCGGCTTCACCGGAAAAAAAGGGCCCCGAGGCCCAAAAAAAGCGCGCCCCAAAAACGGCATCCGTGTCGGAGAGCGACACGGACTCGTCCGAGTCGTCCTCCGACATGGAGGTCGACCCCAATGTGGACTCGGAGGGTTTCCGAGTCCACACCAACAAAAGGAGGCGTAAGGCCCCCTCGTCAACCTCAGGCTCCGATGCTGCGCCGGCCAGCAAGGAGCCGCGTCAGGCAGAGCCGACGGCCCCAACACCGCGCCGCGAACGCCCCCCACCCCCCCTCATAATCAGAGATAAACATCTCTGGAGGGACATTCACGCGGCCCTCCCGCGTAAAGCGATCCGTCTCGTGGAGGCACGAGACGTTAATAATGGTATTAGGGTGACCGTACAGTCGCCCGAGGACCACCGCAGCCTCACGCGATACCTACTGGAGCACCGTATAGGCTACTATACGTATGCGCTCGAGGAGGAGAAACGTCTCCGCGTCGTCATCCGCGGACTCCCGAAGGAGATAGGAACCGCCGAAATTCTGGAGGACCTCCGCGCGCAAGGCCTCCCAGTCCACGAGGTGCACCGGATGCACCGCAGTAACACCAAAGAACCATATAATATGGTTCTGTCGATCCTTGACCTCACAAAAGAGGGCAAGGAAATCTTCAACATTAGATCGGTGTGCGGGCTCTCAAAGCTTATCTTCGAGAGCCCACACAACAAATCCACGCTCCGGCAATGCCACCGGTGCCAGCTTTACGGGCACTCGGCGCGCAATTGCCAGTCCCGCCCCAGGTGCGTGAAGTGCCTCGGGGACCATGGTACCGCGGAGTGCACCCGCACCAGGGACTCCCCCGACCCACCAGCCTGCGTCCTTTGTGGGAAGACTGGGCATCCCGCGAATTACCGCGGGTGCTCGGCTGCCCCTAAGCCCAAGATTAAGCCCAAAGGCAAGCCCCCAAAGGGCAAACGCCCAGCGGCTGCCCCCAAACCGGTCTATGTGCCGGCACCTGCCCCGGCGTTCAACGCCTGGACAGGGCTGCCCACCCTTCCACCCCCTCGACAGGCTATAGCTGGCTTCACAGCTAAGCCTGCTCCCAAACCGGCCCCAGTCGCGACCTCCGCGGCACCGGTCACCGCGTCCCCCTCTGCCGCAGAGGACCTTGCACTTGCGACCAAGTTCGCAAAGTCGCTCCCATTCGACCTCCAGGAGGTCAGGATCTTAGCGAATAAGCTAAGACAGGCCAGGTCTGTACAGGACCAGCTCCTCATCGCCATAGAGCATGGGGAGCTGCTTCAGATCCTCGCCAGTCCCGCAACCCATTAATTCCCAATGGATTGCGCAAGTAGGGAAAAACCCCGCTCACTGACTCTGGCTACGTACAACGCTGACGGCCTGCGTGACCAACGGGAGTTGGTTCATGAGTTCCTGAAAGAAGAAAACATAGACATTCTTCTCGTGCAGGAGACCCTTCTCAAACCCAGCATTGGCGATCCTAGGATCGCCAACTACAAGATCATTAGGAACGACAGGCGTACCGCCCCTCGGGGAGGCACGCTCATCTACTACTAGAGGTCACTGCACTGCTCCCCAGTAAATGTGCCTCCGTTAGACAATCTCGAAGTTTCTGCCTGCAGATTAGCGATGACAGGCCATCAGCCCATAGTCATCGTCTGCGCGTATCTCGCTTGCAAGCGACCGCTACTTCAAGCGGAGCTTGCATCTCTCTTCAGTCTAGGCCCGTCGGTTATCATCGCCGGCGACCTAAACTGTAAACATACTAGCTGGAACTGCTCCAGCTCCAACCCTAACGGCAGGACCCTCCTTCGTCACTCTGACGAGCTGCTTTTCGGCATCCTAGCCCCCATTACGCCCACCCGGTACCCGTATAATCGGGCCACCGGAGGCTCGCCCAACGTTCTCGATTTGGCGCTACTGAAGGGCGTGTCCCTCCAGTTCCGCTCAATCGAATCCCTAGACGACATCGACTCGGATCACCGCCCGGTCGTCCTTAGACTAGGCCCTTCGCCAGACCAGACGCCTCAGACCAAGTCAATCACCGACTGGTCCAGGGTCAGGGACTCACTCCAACGCGGAGGACTCGCTGACCCTGAGCAGGCCCCAGCCCCCATTAGGACCCTTCAGGACACGGAAGGGGCGATCGAAGCCCTCACCGGCCACCTCCAAAACGTCGTTCGGGAGTCGACTCGGCAAGTCCCATGCGGGGACGGCCGATTTGCGCTCCCGAGGGACGCGAGGGAGCTACTGAGGAGGAAGAGAGCCGCCGCCCGAGCCTATGACAGCTTCCCATCAGAGGAAAACCGAGTCGCCTTTCGTTCACTTCATCGGGAAGTGAAAGCCCGCATTCAGGAGCTCAGGAACCAACGCTGGGAGAGCCTGCTCTCGGAGATCTCCCCAACGCACCAGGCATACTGGAGGTTGGCGAGATCGCTGAAAGCGGAATCCCTCTCGTCCATGCCGCCTCTCGAAAAACCCGACAACACTGTCGCGTTTGACGATGACGAAAAGGCGGAGTGTCTCGCCGAGAGTCTCAGGGAGCAATGCTCCCCCAACACCGCGCACGTCGACCCGGCCCACCTGCGCGTGGTGGACGCCGAGGTCGAACGGAGATCCTCTCTTCCCGCGGAAGACTCACTCGAGCCTGTCACGGTAAAAGAGGTACAGGACCTAATAAAAGGCCTCAGGCCCCGGAAAGCTCCCGGAGCCGACGGCATCTCCAACAAGCTGCTCAAGCTACTCCCTATACATCTGTTGATGATTCTGGTGAGCATCTTCAATGCCGCCATGGATAACTGCTCCTTTCCCTCCGCCTGGAAGGAAGCCGACGTCATCGGCATCCGAAAACCAGGAAAGCCCGCTGCGAAACCCTGCAGCTACCGTCCGATCAGCTTGCTCAGCGCGCTGGGCAAGCTGTACGAACGCCTCCTCTTGAGCAGACTCAGAGACTTCGCTTATGAAAATAAGCTGATCCCCGACGAGCAGTTCGGCTTTCGAGCCCTACACTCGTGCCCCCAGCAAGTGCTCCGCATCACGGAACACGTGCTCGCGAACTTCAATCGCGCCTCCAAACCCTGGAAGACGGGTGCTGTCTTCTTCGATGTGGCGAAAGCCTTCGACAAGGTCTGGCACAACGGCTTGATTTACAAGCTGTACAAACTGGGAGTGCCGGATAGACTCGTGCTCATCTTACGAGACTTTCTCCTTGATCGGAGCTTCCGCTTCAGAGTGGAGGGCACGCGCTCATCTCTCCACCCCATCAGAGCCGGAGTCCCCCAGGGCTCGGCTCTGTCCCCCCTACTTTTCACGCTGTACACCAGCGACATGCCCCGAACCCCACAGGTACATCTCGCCTTATACGCAGATGATACCGCCCTCTTCACTTCCGATATCAGTCAATATCGGATCTGCAGTCGTCTCAACACGGCGGTTGAGACGCTGGGCAACTGGTTCCGCACTTGGCGGATCGAGTTGAATCCGGACAAGAGCGCAGCGATCATGTTCGCTCGCGGCCCCCGCACTCAAAATGAGAGTCGGCCGACTCAAACGAGGCGGCAGTCTCTCGTCCCCATACATCTATTTGACCGCGTCATCCCTTGGGTTGACGAAGTCAAATACCTAGGAGTCACTTTAGATAGAGGCCTGTACTTCAGCAAACACATCAGGACGGTAAGGAACAGAGCACACTTTGTGCTCGGTCGCCTCTACCCAATGATATGCGGGAAGAGTAAGATGTCCCTTAGGAATAAGGTGACACTTTACAAAACCTGCATCCGACCGATCATGACGTACTCGAGCGTAGTCTTCGCCCATGCCGGCAAATGCTACATCAACTCGATGCAGCGGCTGCAGAATAAGTTCTTGCGCATGGCAGCCCAAGCGCCACTTTACATGCGCAACGCGGACCTTCACCGCGACCTGGAGCTCCTTCCCGTGAAGGAGTACATGGTATCCCTTTCGCGATCCTTCTTCGGTCTCGCTCCCCACCATCCCAATCCACTGGTGGTGGAGACAGTCAATTACACGCCCAACCGCCGAGCACCCCACGCACGTCGTCGCCCGCGTAACGTGCTCACGGATAGACGCGACCCCATTTCTAGGACGCTAAAGCGAATGCTCTCGCGGACGCAATCCCCTCCAGTCCGGCATGGACCAGCCCGACGAAACAGGTTTAGGGATGCCTTCCGCCCCCCATAGCCTGTAGACGCACACAAACCACACAGTACATAAATACACGTAGAATAGATGTGTTGCGGGGGAGTTTCTTTCGCCGTTTCTTCTCCCCCAGCTATAAGCACTCCGAAACGGTAGTAGATTAGAGTAGGATCGGCTTCACCGGTGAAGTCGATAGTCCCCAATTAATAGTATTCTTGCCATTCGTGGCTGCTATCAATTATCCCCATGCAGCGTTCGAGCCGGGAGCGCGCCTCACAGGAGGCGCGTGACCGAGCACGCTGCCACGGCTGATCGACCCCGCTCCCACGGGGTCGGAATGCCTTTTCCGCCCGGTGTCGCTGTCGTTAGTCGTCTGAGACGATGACAGCTTTAGCTTTAAGAAAAAAAAAAAAAAAAAAAAAAAAAACGCAAAATGCCACATAACGATTTCATTCCCCGTTAACACAGTACACAATGGCACGTACGAAGCAGACTGCTCGTAAATCGACCGGTGGCAAGGCGCCCCGTAAGCAGCTGGCCACTAAGGCGGCGCGCAAGAGCGCCCCGGCCACCGGCGGCGTGAAGAAGCCTCACCGTTACAGGCCCGGCACTGTCGCTCTCCGTGAGATCCGGCGTTATCAGAAAAGTACGGAGTTGCTGATACGCAAATTGCCGTTCCAACGTTTGGTGCGTGAGATCGCACAAGACTTCAAGACCGATCTACGTTTCCAAAGCTCCGCCGTGATGGCGTTGCAGGAGGCGAGCGAGGCTTACCTGGTCGGTCTCTTCGAAGACACCAACCTGTGCGCCATTCACGCGAAGCGCGTCACCATCATGCCCAAGGACATTCAGCTGGCTCGCAGGATCCGCGGCGAGAGGGCTTGAACACAACAAAGCGAGAGCTCGCGTCATAAACTGGATACAACACTCCCACCGGATGGATTGTTGAATTGGCCGACGACCACCATCACCCGGTCCGGTCAGTTCACGATCCATCCGCGCGAATGTATGTATCCAAAACAAACAAAAGGCCCTTTTCAGGGCCGCCAAATGTTATCAAATTATGTTTCTTTATAACGTTAAAACAGCGAGGTCGATAATGTTATTAACATAATAATAACGATGATGATCTGCATTAACACGACGAACATTATAAATAAATAGATACATAATTATTCATTATTACTATCGTTCGATTAGTTTAATAATTATCAGAGTAGTTGTTCGCACTAGTGGTCGGGGCTACTCGGTTAATTTGTAATCTCTCTCTCTACATTAGTTTTTGCATCGCAAAAAAAAAAAAAAAAAAAAAAAAAAACGATTCGTAATTATACATATTCGCATTTTCTAAAAACTATTCTCACGAATTAAACAATTTAGATTACTTATGGTGCCTGTTTTACAAATTATTAATAAACTATATAGATGTATGAATAAAAACAATTCCAAAGTTTCATGTTATTGACAAAATCAATAAGAACAAATTCAAGAAGGAGAAATAGATAATTCTAATTATTTTAATAACAGCTCCCTCGTCACCGCTCCCCCCGCTCGTGCAATGCGAGTGTATAAATGTTCGAAATTCGAGCTCGATTTTTTAGTTAGTTCACTCTCTCGCTCCGTCGCAGACGTGCACGCGCGAGTGCTTACTTTTCGAATCGTATATTTCATATAACTTACAACCTACGAGATGACCGGTCGCGGCAAGGGAGGTAAAGGTCTGGGGAAAGGAGGTGCCAAGCGTCACAGGAAGGTACTCCGGGATAACATCCAGGGTATCACCAAACCGGCCATCCGTCGTCTGGCCAGAAGAGGTGGCGTGAAACGTATCTCTGGTCTCATTTACGAGGAGACACGCGGCGTGCTCAAAGTATTCCTCGAGAATGTTATCCGCGACGCCGTCACGTACACCGAGCACGCCAAGAGGAAGACCGTCACCGCCATGGATGTGGTGTACGCTCTGAAACGCCAAGGTCGCACCCTGTACGGCTTCGGAGGTTAAGGGAGAACGTATCGGCCGGCCCACACCTCGCCATCTACGCCATCTACGACTAGGTCGACGCTCCCCGCCCGGTTGATGTGTGCGCTTGTTCAAAAAAAGGCCCTTTTCAGGGCCGCAGAGAATTCATGACATTTTTTTTTTTTACAATACAACTCGTTTCGCTATGATAAACTGGGCATTTGATCAAACTATGTATGTAATATAAGTAGTACACCTACATTAACATGTGACATTTTCATGAATGCTTGCAATCATTATATACATATGTCACATTGTGTATGTGTATGTGTGTGTGTGTGTGTGTGTATATATATATATATATATATATATATATATATATATATATATAAATATGAATAAAGAAAAAAAAATTTCGACGTACACGAACAGTTCGAGATTTTTACGATTCTTACATAAAAGCATTTTTTTCCCCCTTCCTCATTTATTTCTTATTAAATCTCTCATGATATAATTATCGACATTAACCAGTAAACATAATAATAATAATGATGATTATTATGATAAACGCCATTTGTTGATTAGGTACGCTTGTATTATTAATATTCATAAACGAAATAAAGCTCCAAACCATACATCCGATATACCGATCACATTACAATATTTATTACAATTAAGCGACCGATACTCGGAAGTGGTTGACCGTTTTCAAATTTCCTTGTGCTCGCTCAATTATACATAATGCTCTCGACTCGAATGTGGAAGATTCGATTCCGCACCGAGACTGGACGAAGAAGGCCGCCGCCGCCGCCGCCGTTACACAGAAAGAAACTAATCGTAATATTATGGATAAGATTACGATTCATTTGAAAGCTATATGCAACGCAAATAAACAATAACACGCATATATATCACCTACGTACACTACATACACGTCTTAGGGTCGCTAACGCGTTACATTTTCTCGGAAAATTGCTACTTTTAAACTTTTATAATTCGATGTCACATCAAAATCGCGGGATACTCGGCGAGCTGGCGGCGGATGAGTGTTTTACAAATGCTAACTTTTCATCGATTATACGATGGAAAAAGTCGCTGCGCCCGTAGGATGAGTTGCTATGTCGGAACTTTGGGATGTTTCACAATTATTTATGCATCGAAAAGCGACAATAACATTAAATATAGTAAGATAAATGTATTTTAAAGCGGACACCGCGTACGGGACGGACGCTGTCGCGAATATAAACGTCTCTACAGCGACGAGGGCGCTATCGAGACGATAGCTCGATGCGCCGTATCGTAGGTGAACTCAAATATTATCTATAACCATGGGAGATTCGGACTCGAGGGTTTAAATAAAACGCGAAAAGTGTGTTTTAATAGATCTATGCTAGTGAAAAGTTGTCAGCGTTCATACGAGAAAACGTATCTCGACACCGCAGTCGTCGATTCGGTATTGCCTTCGGTTTGTTACGAGTGGCGACATCTGTTCTCCACTTGATACGTACTACACACATTTATAATATATTCACGTAGTATTATACACAGTACTGAAGAACTAACTAACACTTTTATAAAATAATAAATAAACAAACACGCACGCACGCACACACATATTATAATGGCAGACACAGCAGTGGCAACCGAAGTCCCGGCCCCGGCGACCCCCGCGAAGAAACCCAAGGCGAGCGCCGCCGCAGGCGCCAAGAAGCCGAAGGCGAAGCCGACGCACCCCAAGACGTCCGAGATGGTCACGAACGCGATCACCGAGCTCAAGGAGCGCAGCGGCTCCTCGCTGCAGGCCATCAAGAAGTACATCACGGCCAATTACAAGGTGGACGCCGAGAAACTGGCGCCGTTCATAAGGAAGTACCTCAAGAGCGCCGTCGAGTCCGGAGCTCTGATCCAGACCAAGGGCAAGGGGGCGTCGGGCTCGTTCAAGCTGGAGTCCAAGTCGTCCGCGTCGAAGAAGCCAGCCGCCGCCGGCTCCGGGGCGAAGAAGAGGAGCGCCAGCAAGGCGGACGGCGACGATTCCTCCGCGCCCGCAGCCAAGAAGGCCAAGAAGGCGACCGTCTCGGCCGCCGCGAAGGCCAAGAAGGCCGCGTCCGCCGCGTCGCCGGCCAAGAGCAAGGCCGCCGCGGCGACCACCAGGGACAAGAAGGCCGCCGTCGCCGCCGCCGCCGCCAAGAAGAAGCCCGCCGCCGCGGCCGCCTCCAAGAAGTCGCCCGCGACCCCGGTGAAGGGCAAGGGCGCCGCGCCCAAGGCGAAGAAGACCGCGAAGCCGCCCACCAAGAAGCCGAAAGCGCCCAAACCGAAGAAGGCCGCCGCCGCGCCCAAGTCCAAGGCCGCCGCGGCCAAGAAGACCTCCGCCGCGAAGAAGTAAGGAGGGGCGACGCGCGCGAGCGAACGAGCTCCTCTCACCGTCCGTCCGTCCGTCCGTCCGTCCGTCCTCCGGTCCCGGACACGGCCAGCCCGCGAGCAGCGGGGTGGCGTGTGTGATGGTTGGTCGGTGGTGGTGGTGGTGGTGGTGGTGGTGGTGGTGTGCCCCGTATACACCCGAAAACAAACAGCCCTTTTCAGGGCTAACAGATATCTCACGTGCCGTGCGGTGGTGCGACGAGACGAGACGAGATCCGTTCTCGTCTTCGTCGTCCTCCTCCCACGTTTCATTATATCGATCCTCGGCGAGCCCCCGCGGGGGTGTGTAATAAATAAATATATCGTGCCTGATGCTGCTGCTGCTGCTGCTGCTTCAGTTCTTGGTGGTGGTGGTGCTCCTCTTCAGCGGAACGGCTCGGTCCCGCCCGACTGCCCGACTTACTTTTTTTTTTTTTTTTTTTTTTTTTTTTTTTCCCCCCCCTTTCTTTTGCCTAAATTCCATTAGAAATTAGGGGACATTAATTTAATTTTAAAAAATTAATCTTACGCTACTTACCTACCTACTACATACACGCTATTATATGTGGTGGTAGCTTAATATTATTATTATTGGACTCTTTTGTCGTCTGTCTTATTGATGATTGTCAAAAAATTTACATTTTATCTAGTTATTTTATTTCATTATGATTACGACACGGATTTACAATGCAAAATATTTTGTAATAACACACATTTCAAAGTGATGTAGAGAGGGGGAAGAGAACCTTAATTTCGAAAACTGGCCGACGACACTACTTAGTTGTTAATTTTTTTTTTTTTTTTTTTTTTTTTTTTTTTCTTTTTCTTTTTCTTTAATAATTGATCAAAGACGAGTTCAGTAGTTCAGTCCGTCCGTTGTTTCTTTCGTTCGCTCGCTCGCCTGTCGCTCTCTCTCTCTCTCGCTCTACATATGTAGGTACGATGCGAACCGCTCACATCGGCACCAATATATAACCAGAGTATAGAGCAAGCTAAAAAAATTTCGACTTACACTCGTCTCTCAGCCCTCGTCACGTTCGCACCGGTCGAACGTGTGCATATTATCTCGTGTTAAGTTTACGTTAAACACCCCCTAGACAATGTCCGGTCGCGGCAAAGGTGGCAAAGTAAAGGGAAAGGTCAAGTCCCGTTCCAATCGTGCCGGCCTTCAATTCCCGGTGGGACGTATCCACAGATTGCTCAGAAACGGGAACTACGCGGAGCGCGTCGGCGCCGGTGCGCCCGTTTACCTCGCGGCCGTCATGGAGTATCTCGCCGCTGAAGTTCTCGAGTTGGCGGGCAACGCAGCGAGGGACAATAAGAAAACTAGGATCATACCGAGACATCTTCAACTGGCGATACGCAACGACGAGGAGTTGAACAAGCTTCTGTCCGGCGTGACTATCGCACAGGGAGGCGTACTGCCCAACATCCAAGCGGTACTCTTACCCAAGAAGACTGAGAAGAAGGCCTAAGAGGGCTTTCTCTTCTCTCATCGTCTCCTTTTTATCGCAACGTCGTCTCTGCTGCTGCTGCTGCTGCTGCTGCGCGTGCATATGCTGCATGTCTAATGGGCATATACACGCAGCGCGCGCGCGCGCTCACTCGATAATGTTTAAAAGGCCCTTTTCAGGGCCACAATATGCTTCCTAAGGTGGCACACACGGGGTTGTGCCCTATTGTTTTGTTATCTAAACGGCGGTCGACGGTCTGAAAGTTATATTTTTTTTTTTTTTTTTTTGTTCTCGAACTCTAAACCAAACAAATTATAAACGAATTCCTTAGATTAAAAAAAAAAAAAAAAAAAAAAAAAACAATAATAATAATAATAATTGTCTGTATACACATTGCTAAAATAGTGTAGTAATAATTAGTAGTATAATTATATTGTGCATCCCAATGGGGATTGTCTAAAATTTTTAACCATTCGATTTTAATTTATTTTTTGAAAATTTAGAGCATTTTGAGAAACTAATTTGAATATTTTGAAGATTGGCTCAACAGTTATTTAAAAAAAAAAAATGTTTAAATATTTTCAATTTTAAAGGTAAGTGACGTCATCACGTCAAAAATTGAAAGCTGTCACCACGATGTCATCCATCTCATATCTGTCAAAGTTCATACGAAAAAAAAAGAGAAATCGCAAGAAAAATTATTATTTTTGACATTTATAAATTTGACACATGACAGATTATCAATACTTGCCACTTACTTTTTATTTTCTGAGGCAACGATACAAACTATTTGAAATTGAATTAAATTGAATTGTGAAATTTGAAGGGCATAAAATGTGAATATTTTTCATAATTAATTAGTCCGTAATGATCAGTAACCTTATTCCTCTAAATGATTTTTTTTTTTTTTTTTTTTTTTTACGCGGCATATATTGTATTTATATAGTTAATATCCAAGAGAGAACGCGGGCCGGCGGCGTTCTGATTGGACGGTACCAAACTATTTATATGAAAAGCGACGCAGCGTATCTGTGCGCGGTACCGTATATAAATTAAAAATCGTTCGCTTTGCATTTTCAAACCACTCCCGAACGACGCTAAGGTCGGTCGTGTTCGCGCGCGCGCTCTCTCTCTATCGTCAATTCGCACACATTTGTCAGGGTCATCTCATCCCTTTCGACGCAGCCATGCCACCGAAGACAAGCGGAAAGGCGGCCAAGAAATCCGGCAAGGCCCAGAAGAATATATCGAAGACTGACAAAAGGAAAAAGAAGCACAAGAGGAAGGAAAGTTACGCTATCTACATCTACAAGGTGCTCAAACAGGTCCATCCGGACACCGGAATCTCGAGTAAGGCCATGTCGATCATGAACAGTTTCGTGAACGACATCTTCGAGCGTATCGCCGCCGAGGCTTCCCGTCTCGCCCATTACAACAAGAGGTCGACCATCACCTCCAGGGAGGTGCAGACATCCGTGAGGCTGTTGCTCCCGGGCGAGTTGGCCAAGCACGCGGTCAGCGAGGGTACCAAGGCCGTGACCAAGTACACTTCGTCCAAATAAGCGAGCGTGAAGCCACAGCGTTTCGTCGCCGCGTTTTTTTTTTAAATTGAACAAAAGGCCCTTTTCAGGGCCACAATATTGTTCTGTGAAAGAGTTTTATGCATTAGTTTCATATATCTCTAGCAGAGGGCGATCGATTGAATGGATTGATTTCGAATAATTTTCCCGAGGTCTTAACAAAACTTATATTATTAACAACAATTTTCTTTGACAAAATGATATTAAAAAAAAAAAAAAAAAAAAAAAAAAAAACTATCATTTGCGTATCGAAGAAAGATCACGTGTTTTTTTTTTTTTTTTTTTTTTTTTTTTATCAATTTAAAAGTTTCCGCAAAATATTATTATAGCGGGTTTTACAAATAGGTATATAATATTTATATAATGGAAAAAGAAAAATTATAACACTACAGCTACGTTTAGTTTCTGAAACTTTTCAAAGAGAGAGTGAGATAGCGAACGAGCGCGAGTACCTAGTATCGCAACGACACCCACTCGCCCGCGGCCCTTCCCCCTCCGAGACCCGAGTGCTCTATATATATATAGGTGAAAAACGCGCAAAATGCCACATAACGATTTCATTCCCCGTTAACACAGTACACAATGGCACGTACGAAGCAGACTGCTCGTAAATCGACCGGTGGCAAGGCGCCCCGTAAGCAGCTGGCCACTAAGGCGGCGCGCAAGAGCGCCCCGGCCACCGGCGGCGTGAAGAAGCCTCACCGTTACAGGCCCGGCACTGTCGCTCTCCGTGAGATCCGGCGTTATCAGAAAAGTACGGAGTTGCTGATACGCAAATTGCCGTTCCAACGTTTGGTGCGTGAGATCGCACAAGACTTCAAGACCGATCTACGTTTCCAAAGCTCCGCCGTGATGGCGTTGCAGGAGGCGAGCGAGGCTTACCTGGTCGGTCTCTTCGAAGACACCAACCTGTGCGCCATTCACGCGAAGCGCGTCACCATCATGCCCAAGGACATTCAGCTGGCTCGCAGGATCCGCGGCGAGAGGGCTTGAACACAACAAAGCGAGAGCTCGCGTCATAAACTGGATACAACACTCCCACCGGATGGATTGTTGAATTGGCCGACGACCACCATCACCCGGTCCGGTCAGTTCACGATCCATCCGCGCGAATGTATGTATCCAAAACAAACAAAAGGCCCTTTTCAGGGCCGCCAAATGTTATCAAATTATGTTTCTTTATAACGTTAAAACAGCGAGGTCGATAATGTTATTAACATAATAATAACGATGATGATCTGCATTAACACGACGAACATTATAAATAAATAGATACATAATTATTCATTATTACTATCGTTCGATTAGTTTAATAATTATCAGAGTAGTTGTTCGCACTAGTGGTCGGGGCTACTCGGTTAATTTGTAATCTCTCTCTCTACATTAGTTTTTGCATCGCAAAAAAAAAAAAAAAAAAAAAAAAAAACGATTCGTAATTATACATATTCGCATTTTCTAAAAACTATTCTCACGAATTAAACAATTTAGATTACTTATGGTGCCTGTTTTACAAATTATTAATAAACTATATAGATGTATGAATAAAAACAATTCCAAAGTTTCATGTTATTGACAAAATCAATAAGAACAAATTCAAGAAGGAGAAATAGATAATTCTAATTATTTTAATAACAGCTCCCTCGTCACCGCTCCCCCCGCTCGTGCAATGCGAGTGTATAAATGTTCGAAATTCGAGCTCGATTTTTTAGCAAAAATCAGTACTCCGGCTCCAGCACCCGCGCCGCACGGACGTATCCACGCCTGCGCTCCCGAATCGCTATCGAGCTCCCCCACTCCGCACCTCGCCGCATCGGTCGGATACCCGCCGCACCTCGCCGCACCCGCCGCATCGGTCAGCCGCCGCGCCCGGGCCTAGCCTATTGTATTGTATAAGTACAATAGCAGCTAACTCAGCGCAGCTGCGAATTGTTTCATTATATTGCCGAACGGGTGGACACAATCTGTTGCGAAGTTACATTCGCAATCGATTGCGATCCGCCTTACGGGCGATTCGACCCCTTACAAATCCACGCGAGTGGTCAGCCAAGGGATACCCAGCGGTGATAACGCACTTGGCTGAGGCGTGCCCCGAGCGCCTGCCGTTCCCCTTCAGGGAAAGGCAATCTCGGACGGGTCTGGACCACCCGGCCTTGGGGGGACCCCTAGTCGGGCCCAGATATCGCCCGTTTTTCCCACCTTCCCATCCCTCTTTCCATTCTTTGGGGCTGAATTTCCCCCAAAGCAGCTAGGGGCCTTCGCACAATAAGATCGGCGAAGGAACTATTCATAGCTTAGGGCTCACCCTAGTACTCACCCCTCTGCCTACCCCGGCAGAGGGACTTTCTTACACATCCACGCACATCCCCGGGCTGTCCCACCCGAGGATGGACGGGAATAGGGACCTGCTATCGCTGTACTCGCTGGACGGAATCTTGAAATTCGTCCAGCGAAGCGACACCAAGACGCTGATGTTGCTTCAGAAGCACATCAGTGAGCGTTGCAACGCAACGCAACCCCGCCCCGCGACCCCGCGAGAGCCGCTTACCCCGGCCGAAATCGCGCCCCCCCCTTCCGTCGCGTCCGCGCTCCGCAGAGCCGCCGCGCTTCCTTCACCCGCCGCGCCCGCGCCCCGCGATCACGCGCATGCCGCCGCGCCGCCGACTCCATCTTCGAATGCTGCTGTACCGACAGCAGCAAACGCGCCGCGTCCCCCCGCCGCACCCGCTCCGTGTGGATCGGCGAGTTCCCCCGCGACGCTCCCCCCCGCCGGCTCCGTCCTCAACGGAACGGCGCAGTCCTTGAAGGCTCTCATGAGCCCGTTCGCTTCAGGGTCTCCGGCTTCACCGGAAAAAAAGGGCCCCGAGGCCCAAAAAAAGCGCGCCCCAAAAACGGCATCCGTGTCGGAGAGCGACACGGACTCGTCCGAGTCGTCCTCCGACATGGAGGTCGACCCCAATGTGGACTCGGAGGGTTTCCGAGTCCACACCAACAAAAGGAGGCGTAAGGCCCCCTCGTCAACCTCAGGCTCCGATGCTGCGCCGGCCAGCAAGGAGCCGCGTCAGGCAGAGCCGACGGCCCCAACACCGCGCCGCGAACGCCCCCCACCCCCCCTCATAATCAGAGATAAACATCTCTGGAGGGACATTCACGCGGCCCTCCCGCGTAAAGCGATCCGTCTCGTGGAGGCACGAGACGTTAATAATGGTATTAGGGTGACCGTACAGTCGCCCGAGGACCACCGCAGCCTCACGCGATACCTACTGGAGCACCGTATAGGCTACTATACGTATGCGCTCGAGGAGGAGAAACGTCTCCGCGTCGTCATCCGCGGACTCCCGAAGGAGATAGGAACCGCCGAAATTCTGGAGGACCTCCGCGCGCAAGGCCTCCCAGTCCACGAGGTGCACCGGATGCACCGCAGTAACACCAAAGAACCATATAATATGGTTCTGTCGATCCTTGACCTCACAAAAGAGGGCAAGGAAATCTTCAACATTAGATCGGTGTGCGGGCTCTCAAAGCTTATCTTCGAGAGCCCACACAACAAATCCACGCTCCGGCAATGCCACCGGTGCCAGCTTTACGGGCACTCGGCGCGCAATTGCCAGTCCCGCCCCAGGTGCGTGAAGTGCCTCGGGGACCATGGTACCGCGGAGTGCACCCGCACCAGGGACTCCCCCGACCCACCAGCCTGCGTCCTTTGTGGGAAGACTGGGCATCCCGCGAATTACCGCGGGTGCTCGGCTGCCCCTAAGCCCAAGATTAAGCCCAAAGGCAAGCCCCCAAAGGGCAAACGCCCAGCGGCTGCCCCCAAACCGGTCTATGTGCCGGCACCTGCCCCGGCGTTCAACGCCTGGACAGGGCTGCCCACCCTTCCACCCCCTCGACAGGCTATAGCTGGCTTCACAGCTAAGCCTGCTCCCAAACCGGCCCCAGTCGCGACCTCCGCGGCACCGGTCACCGCGTCCCCCTCTGCCGCAGAGGACCTTGCACTTGCGACCAAGTTCGCAAAGTCGCTCCCATTCGACCTCCAGGAGGTCAGGATCTTAGCGAATAAGCTAAGACAGGCCAGGTCTGTACAGGACCAGCTCCTCATCGCCATAGAGCATGGGGAGCTGCTTCAGATCCTCGCCAGTCCCGCAACCCATTAATTCCCAATGGATTGCGCAAGTAGGGAAAAACCCCGCTCACTGACTCTGGCTACGTACAACGCTGACGGCCTGCGTGACCAACGGGAGTTGGTTCATGAGTTCCTGAAAGAAGAAAACATAGACATTCTTCTCGTGCAGGAGACCCTTCTCAAACCCAGCATTGGCGATCCTAGGATCGCCAACTACAAGATCATTAGGAACGACAGGCGTACCGCCCCTCGGGGAGGCACGCTCATCTACTACAAGAGGTCACTGCACTGCTCCCCAGTAAATGTGCCTCCGTTAGACAATCTCGAAGTTTCTGCCTGCAGATTAGCGATGACAGGCCATCAGCCCATAGTCATCGTCTGCGCGTATCTCGCTTGCAAGCGACCGCTACTTCAAGCGGAGCTTGCATCTCTCTTCAGTCTAGGCCCGTCGGTTATCATCGCCGGCGACCTAAACTGTAAACATACTAGCTGGAACTGCTCCAGCTCCAACCCTAACGGCAGGACCCTCCTTCGTCACTCTGACGAGCTGCTTTTCGGCATCCTAGCCCCCATTACGCCCACCCGGTACCCGTATAATCGGGCCACCGGAGGCTCGCCCAACGTTCTCGATTTGGCGCTACTGAAGGGCGTGTCCCTCCAGTTCCGCTCAATCGAATCCCTAGACGACATCGACTCGGATCACCGCCCGGTCGTCCTTAGACTAGGCCCTTCGCCAGACCAGACGCCTCAGACCAAGTCAATCACCGACTGGTCCAGGGTCAGGGACTCACTCCAACGCGGAGGACTCGCTGACCCTGAGCAGGCCCCAGCCCCCATTAGGACCCTTCAGGACACGGAAGGGGCGATCGAAGCCCTCACCGGCCACCTCCAAAACGTCGTTCGGGAGTCGACTCGGCAAGTCCCATGCGGGGACGGCCGATTTGCGCTCCCGAGGGACGCGAGGGAGCTACTGAGGAGGAAGAGAGCCGCCGCCCGAGCCTATGACAGCTTCCCATCAGAGGAAAACCGAGTCGCCTTTCGTTCACTTCATCGGGAAGTGAAAGCCCGCATTCAGGAGCTCAGGAACCAACGCTGGGAGAGCCTGCTCTCGGAGATCTCCCCAACGCACCAGGCATACTGGAGGTTGGCGAGATCGCTGAAAGCGGAATCCCTCTCGTCCATGCCGCCTCTCGAAAAACCCGACAACACTGTCGCGTTTGACGATGACGAAAAGGCGGAGTGTCTCGCCGAGAGTCTCAGGGAGCAATGCTCCCCCAACACCGCGCACGTCGACCCGGCCCACCTGCGCGTGGTGGACGCCGAGGTCGAACGGAGATCCTCTCTTCCCGCGGAAGACTCACTCGAGCCTGTCACGGTAAAAGAGGTACAGGACCTAATAAAAGGCCTCAGGCCCCGGAAAGCTCCCGGAGCCGACGGCATCTCCAACAAGCTGCTCAAGCTACTCCCTATACATCTGTTGATGATTCTGGTGAGCATCTTCAATGCCGCCTTGGATAACTGCTCCTTTCCCTCCGCCTGGAAGGAAGCCGACGTCATCGGCATCCGAAAACCAGGAAAGCCCGCTGCGAAACCCTGCAGCTACCGTCCGATCAGCTTGCTCAGCGCGCTGGGCAAGCTGTACGAACGCCTCCTCTTGAGCAGACTCAGAGACTTCGCTTATGAAAATAAGCTGATCCCCGACGAGCAGTTCGGCTTTCGAGCCCTACACTCGTGCCCCCAGCAAGTGCTCCGCATCACGGAACACGTGCTCGCGAACTTCAATCGCGCCTCCAAACCCTGGAAGACGGGTGCTGTCTTCTTCGATGTGGCGAAAGCCTTCGACAAGGTCTGGCACAACGGCTTGATTTACAAGCTGTACAAACTGGGAGTGCCGGATAGACTCGTGCTCATCTTACGAGACTTTCTCCTTGATCGGAGCTTCCGCTTCAGAGTGGAGGGCACGCGCTCATCTCTCCACCCCATCAGAGCCGGAGTCCCCCAGGGCTCGGCTCTGTCCCCCCTACTTTTCACGCTGTACACCAGCGACATGCCCCGAACCCCACAGGTACATCTCGCCTTATACGCAGATGATACCGCCCTCTTCACTTCCGATATCAGTCAATATCGGATCTGCAGTCGTCTCAACACGGCGGTTGAGACGCTGGGCAACTGGTTCCGCACTTGGCGGATCGAGTTGAATCCGGACAAGAGCGCAGCGATCATGTTCGCTCGCGGCCCCCGCACTCAAAATGAGAGTCGGCCGACTCAAACGAGGCGGCAGTCTCTCGTCCCCATACATCTATTTGACCGCGTCATCCCTTGGGTTGACGAAGTCAAATACCTAGGAGTCACTTTAGATAGAGGCCTGTACTTCAGCAAACACATCAGGACGGTAAGGAACAGAGCACACTTTGTGCTCGGTCGCCTCTACCCAATGATATGCGGGAAGAGTAAGATGTCCCTTAGGAATAAGGTGACACTTTACAAAACCTGCATCCGACCGATCATGACGTACTCGAGCGTAGTCTTCGCCCATGCCGGCAAATGCTACATCAACTCGATGCAGCGGCTGCAGAATAAGTTCTTGCGCATGGCAGCCCAAGCGCCACTTTACATGCGCAACGCGGACCTTCACCGCGACCTGGAGCTCCTTCCCGTGAAGGAGTACATGGTATCCCTTTCGCGATCCTTCTTCGGTCTCGCTCCCCACCATCCCAATCCACTGGTGGTGGAGACAGTCAATTACACGCCCAACCGCCGAGCACCCCACGCACGTCGTCGCCCGCGTAACGTGCTCACGGATAGACGCGACCCCATTTCTAGGACGCTAAAGCGAATGCTCTCGCGGACGCAATCCCCTCCAGTCCGGCATGGACCAGCCCGACGAAACAGGTTTAGGGATGCCTTCCGCCCCCCATAGCCTGTAGACGCACACAAACCACACAGTACATAAATACACGTAGAATAGATGTGTTGCGGGGGAGTTTCTTTCGCCGTTTCTTCTCCCCCAGCTATAAGCACTCCGAAACGGTAGTAGATTAGAGTAGGATCGGCTTCACCGGTGAAGTCGATAGTCCCCAATTAATAGTATTCTTGCCATTCGTGGCTGCTATCAATTATCCCCATGCAGCGTTCGAGCCGGGAGCGCGCCTCACAGGAGGCGCGTGACCGAGCACGCTGCCACGGCTGATCGACCCCGCTCCCACGGGGTCGGAATGCCTTTTCCGCCCGGTGTCGCTGTCGTTAGTCGTCTGAGACGATGACAGCTTTAGCTTTAAGAAAAAAAAAAAAAAACGATTTTTTAGTTAGTTCACTCTCTCGCTCCGTCGCAGACGTGCACGCGCGAGTGCTTACTTTTCGAATCGTATATTTCATATAACTTACAACCTACGAGATGACCGGTCGCGGCAAGGGAGGTAAAGGTCTGGGGAAAGGAGGTGCCAAGCGTCACAGGAAGGTACTCCGGGATAACATCCAGGGTATCACCAAACCGGCCATCCGTCGTCTGGCCAGAAGAGGTGGCGTGAAACGTATCTCTGGTCTCATTTACGAGGAGACACGCGGCGTGCTCAAAGTATTCCTCGAGAATGTTATCCGCGACGCCGTCACGTACACCGAGCACGCCAAGAGGAAGACCGTCACCGCCATGGATGTGGTGTACGCTCTGAAACGCCAAGGTCGCACCCTGTACGGCTTCGGAGGTTAAGGGAGAACGTATCGGCCGGCCCACACCTCGCCATCTACGCCATCTACGACTAGGTCGACGCTCCCCGCCCGGTTGATGTGTGCGCTTGTTCAAAAAAAGGCCCTTTTCAGGGCCGCAGAGAATTCATGACATTTTTTTTTTTTACAATACAACTCGTTTCGCTATGATAAACTGGGCATTTGATCAAACTATGTATGTAATATAAGTAGTACACCTACATTAACATGTGACATTTTCATGAATGCTTGCAATCATTATATACATATGTCACATTGTGTATGTGTATGTGTGTGTGTGTGTGTGTGTATATATATATATATATATATATATATATATATATATAAATATGAATAAAGAAAAAAAAATTTCGACGTACACGAACAGTTCGAGATTTTTACGATTCTTACATAAAAGCATTTTTTTCCCCCTTCCTCATTTATTTCTTATTAAATCTCTCATGATATAATTATCGACATTAACCAGTAAACATAATAATAATAATGATGATTATTATGATAAACGCCATTTGTTGATTAGGTACGCTTGTATTATTAATATTCATAAACGAAATAAAGCTCCAAACCATACATCCGATATACCGATCACATTACAATATTTATTACAATTAAGCGACCGATACTCGGAAGTGGTTGACCGTTTTCAAATTTCCTTGTGCTCGCTCAATTATACATAATGCTCTCGACTCGAATGTGGAAGATTCGATTCCGCACCGAGACTGGACGAAGAAGGCCGCCGCCGCCGCCGCCGTTACACAGAAAGAAACTAATCGTAATATTATGGATAAGATTACGATTCATTTGAAAGCTATATGCAACGCAAATAAACAATAACACGCATATATATCACCTACGTACACTACATACACGTCTTAGGGTCGCTAACGCGTTACATTTTCTCGGAAAATTGCTACTTTTAAACTTTTATAATTCGATGTCACATCAAAATCGCGGGATACTCGGCGAGCTGGCGGCGGATGAGTGTTTTACAAATGCTAACTTTTCATCGATTATACGATGGAAAAAGTCGCTGCGCCCGTAGGATGAGTTGCTATGTCGGAACTTTGGGATGTTTCACAATTATTTATGCATCGAAAAGCGACAATAACATTAAATATAGTAAGATAAATGTATTTTAAAGCGGACACCGCGTACGGGACGGACGCTGTCGCGAATATAAACGTCTCTACAGCGACGAGGGCGCTATCGAGACGATAGCTCGATGCGCCGTATCGTAGGTGAACTCAAATATTATCTATAACCATGGGAGATTCGGACTCGAGGGTTTAAATAAAACGCGAAAAGTGTGTTTTAATAGATCTATGCTAGTGAAAAGTTGTCAGCGTTCATACGAGAAAACGTATCTCGACACCGCAGTCGTCGATTCGGTATTGCCTTCGGTTTGTTACGAGTGGCGACATCTGTTCTCCACTTGATACGTACTACACACATTTATAATATATTCACGTAGTATTATACACAGTACTGAAGAACTAACTAACACTTTTATAAAATAATAAATAAACAAACACGCACGCACGCACACACATATTATAATGGCAGACACAGCAGTGGCAACCGAAGTCCCGGCCCCGGCGACCCCCGCGAAGAAACCCAAGGCGAGCGCCGCCGCAGGCGCCAAGAAGCCGAAGGCGAAGCCGACGCACCCCAAGACGTCCGAGATGGTCACGAACGCGATCACCGAGCTCAAGGAGCGCAGCGGCTCCTCGCTGCAGGCCATCAAGAAGTACATCACGGCCAATTACAAGGTGGACGCCGAGAAACTGGCGCCGTTCATAAGGAAGTACCTCAAGAGCGCCGTCGAGTCCGGAGCTCTGATCCAGACCAAGGGCAAGGGGGCGTCGGGCTCGTTCAAGCTGGAGTCCAAGTCGTCCGCGTCGAAGAAGCCAGCCGCCGCCGGCTCCGGGGCGAAGAAGAGGAGCGCCAGCAAGGCGGACGGCGACGATTCCTCCGCGCCCGCAGCCAAGAAGGCCAAGAAGGCGACCGTCTCGGCCGCCGCGAAGGCCAAGAAGGCCGCGTCCGCCGCGTCGCCGGCCAAGAGCAAGGCCGCCGCGGCGACCACCAGGGACAAGAAGGCCGCCGTCGCCGCCGCCGCCGCCAAGAAGAAGCCCGCCGCCGCGGCCGCCTCCAAGAAGTCGCCCGCGACCCCGGTGAAGGGCAAGGGCGCCGCGCCCAAGGCGAAGAAGACCGCGAAGCCGCCCACCAAGAAGCCGAAAGCGCCCAAACCGAAGAAGGCCGCCGCCGCGCCCAAGTCCAAGGCCGCCGCGGCCAAGAAGACCTCCGCCGCGAAGAAGTAAGGAGGGGCGACGCGCGCGAGCGAACGAGCTCCTCTCACCGTCCGTCCGTCCGTCCGTCCGTCCGTCCTCCGGTCCCGGACACGGCCAGCCCGCGAGCAGCGGGGTGGCGTGTGTGATGGTTGGTCGGTGGTGGTGGTGGTGGTGGTGGTGGTGGTGGTGTGCCCCGTATACACCCGAAAACAAACAGCCCTTTTCAGGGCTAACAGATATCTCACGTGCCGTGCGGTGGTGCGACGAGACGAGACGAGATCCGTTCTCGTCTTCGTCGTCCTCCTCCCACGTTTCATTATATCGATCCTCGGCGAGCCCCCGCGGGGGTGTGTAATAAATAAATATATCGTGCCTGATGCTGCTGCTGCTGCTGCTGCTTCAGTTCTTGGTGGTGGTGGTGCTCCTCTTCAGCGGAACGGCTCGGTCCCGCCCGACTGCCCGACTTACTTTTTTTTTTTTTTTTTTTTTTTTTTTTTTTCCCCCCCCTTTCTTTTGCCTAAATTCCATTAGAAATTAGGGGACATTAATTTAATTTTAAAAAATTAATCTTACGCTACTTACCTACCTACTACATACACGCTATTATATGTGGTGGTAGCTTAATATTATTATTATTGGACTCTTTTGTCGTCTGTCTTATTGATGATTGTCAAAAAATTTACATTTTATCTAGTTATTTTATTTCATTATGATTACGACACGGATTTACAATGCAAAATATTTTGTAATAACACACATTTCAAAGTGATGTAGAGAGGGGGAAGAGAACCTTAATTTCGAAAACTGGCCGACGACACTACTTAGTTGTTAATTTTTTTTTTTTTTTTTTTTTTTTTTTTTTCTTTTTCTTTTTCTTTAATAATTGATCAAAGACGAGTTCAGTAGTTCAGTCCGTCCGTTGTTTCTTTCGTTCGCTCGCTCGCCTGTCGCTCTCTCTCTCTCTCGCTCTACATATGTAGGTACGATGCGAACCGCTCACATCGGCACCAATATATAACCAGAGTATAGAGCAAGCTAAAAACACAGTCAAAGACTCCGGCTCCAGCACCCGCGCCGCACGGACGTATTCACGCCTGCGCTCCCGAATCGCTATCGAGCCCCCCACTCCGCACCTCGCCGCATCGGTCGGATACCCGCCGCACCTCGCCGCACCCGCCGCATCGGTCAGCCGCCGCGCCCGGGCCTAGCCTATTGTATTGTATAAGTACAATAGCAGCTAACTCAGCGCAGCTGCGAATTGTTTCATTATATTGCCGAACGGGTGGACACAATCTGTTGCGAAGTTACATTCGCAATCGATTGCGATCCGCCTTACGGGCGATTCGACCCCTTACAAATCCACGCGAGTGGTCAGCCAAGGGATACCCAGCGGTGATAACGCACTTGGCTGAGGCGTGCCCCGAGCGCCTGCCGTTCCCCTTCAGGGAAAGGCAATCTCGGACGGGTCTGGACCACCCGGCCTTGGGGGGACCCCTAGTCGGGCCCAGATATCGCCCGTTTTTCCCACCTTCCCATCCCTCTTTCCATTCTTTGGGGCTGAATTTCCCCCAAAGCAGCTAGGGGCCTTCGCACAATAAGATCGGCGAAGGAACTATTCATAGCTTAGGGCTCACCCTAGTACTCACCCCTCTGCCTACCCCGGCAGAGGGACTTTCTTACACATCCACGCACATCCCCGGGCTGTCCCACCCGAGGATGGACGGGAATAGGGACCTGCTATCGCTGTACTCGCTGGACGGAATCTTGAAATTCGTCCAGCGAAGCGACACCAAGACGCTGATGTTGCTTCAGAAGCACATCAGTGAGCGTTGCAACGCAACGCAACCCCGCCCCGCGACCCCGCGAGAGCCGCTTACCCCGGCCGAAATCGCGCCCCCCCCTTCCGTCGCGTCCGCGCTCCGCAGAGCCGCCGCGCTTCCTTCACCCGCCGCGCCCGCGCCCCGCGATCACGCGCATGCCGCCGCGCCGCCGACTCCATCTTCGAATGCTGCTGTACCGACAGCAGCAAACGCGCCGCGTCCCCCCGCCGCACCCGCTCCGTGTGGATCGGCGAGTTCCCCCGCGACGCTCCCCCCCGCCGGCTCCGTCCTCAACGGAACGGCGCAGTCTTTGAAGGCTCTCATGAGCCCGTTCGCTTCAGGGTCTCCGGCTTCACCGGAAAAAAAGGGCCCCGAGGCCCAAAAAAAGCGCGCCCCAAAAACGGCATCCGTGTCGGAGAGCGACACGGACTCGTCCGAGTCGTCCTCCGACATGGAGGTCGACCCCAATGTGGACTCGGAGGGTTTCCGAGTCCACACCAACAAAAGGAGGCGTAAGGCCCCCTCGTCAACCTCAGGCTCCGATGCTGCGCCGGCCAGCAAGGAGCCGCGTCAGGCAGAGCCGACGGCCCCAACACCGCGCCGCGAACGCCCCCCACCCCCCCTCATAATCAGAGATAAACATCTCTGGAGGGACATTCACGCGGCCCTCCCGCGTAAAGCGATCCGTCTCGTGGAGGCACGAGACGTTAATAATGGTATTAGGGTGACCGTACAGTCGCCCGAGGACCACCGCAGCCTCACGCGATACCTACTGGAGCACCGTATAGGCTACTATACGTATGCGCTCGAGGAGGAGAAACGTCTCCGCGTCGTCATCCGCGGACTCCCGAAGGAGATAGGAACCGCCGAAATTCTGGAGGACCTCCGCGCGCAAGGCCTCCCAGTCCACGAGGTGCACCGGATGCACCGCAGTAACACCAAAGAACCATATAATATGGTTCTGTCGATCCTTGACCTCACAAAAGAGGGCAAGGAAATCTTCAACATTAGATCGGTGTGCGGGCTCTCAAAGCTTATCTTCGAGAGCCCACACAACAAATCCACGCTCCGGCAATGCCACCGGTGCCAGCTTTACGGGCACTCGGCGCGCAATTGCCAGTCCCGCCCCAGGTGCGTGAAGTGCCTCGGGGACCATGGTACCGCGGAGTGCACCCGCACCAGGGACTCCCCCGACCCACCAGCCTGCGTCCTTTGTGGGAAGACTGGGCATCCCGCGAATTACCGCGGGTGCTCGGCTGCCCCTAAGCCCAAGATTAAGCCCAAAGGCAAGCCCCCAAAGGGCAAACGCCCAGCGGCTGCCCCCAAACCGGTCTATGTGCCGGCACCTGCCCCGGCGTTCAACGCCTGGACAGGGCTGCCCACCCTTCCACCCCCTCGACAGGCTATAGCTGGCTTCACAGCTAAGCCTGCTCCCAAACCGGCCCCAGTCGCGACCTCCGCGGCACCGGTCACCGCGTCCCCCTCTGCCGCAGAGGACCTTGCACTTGCGACCAAGTTCGCAAAGTCGCTCCCATTCGACCTCCAGGAGGTCAGGATCTTAGCGAATAAGCTAAGACAGGCCAGGTCTGTACAGGACCAGCTCCTCATCGCCATAGAGCATGGGGAGCTGCTTCAGATCCTCGCCAGTCCCGCAACCCATTAATTCCCAATGGATTGCGCAAGTAGGGAAAAACCCCGCTCACTGACTCTGGCTACGTACAACGCTGACGGCCTGCGTGACCAACGGGAGTTGGTTCATGAGTTCCTGAAAGAAGAAAACATAGACATTCTTCTCGTGCAGGAGACCCTTCTCAAACCCAGCATTGGCGATCCTAGGATCGCCAACTACAAGATCATTAGGAACGACAGGCGTACCGCCCCTCGGGGAGGCACGCTCATCTACTACAAGAGGTCACTGCACTGCTCCCCAGTAAATGTGCCTCCGTTAGACAATCTCGAAGTTTCTGCCTGCAGATTAGCGATGACAGGCCATCAGCCCATAGTCATCGTCTGCGCGTATCTCGCTTGCAAGCGACCGCTACTTCAAGCGGAGCTTGCATCTCTCTTCAGTCTAGGCCCGTCGGTTATCATCGCCGGCGACCTAAACTGTAAACATACTAGCTGGAACTGCTCCAGCTCCAACCCTAACGGCAGGACCCTCCTTCGTCACTCTGACGAGCTGCTTTTCGGCATCCTAGCCCCCATTACGCCCACCCGGTACCCGTATAATCGGGCCACCGGAGGCTCGCCCAACGTTCTCGATTTGGCGCTACTGAAGGGCGTGTCCCTCCAGTTCCGCTCAATCGAATCCCTAGACGACATCGACTCGGATCACCGCCCGGTCGTCCTTAGACTAGGCCCTTCACCAGACCAGACGCCTCAGACCAAGTCAATCACCGACTGGTCCAGGGTCAGGGACTCACTCCAACGCGGAGGACTCGCTGACCCTGAGCAGGCCCCAGCCCCCATTAGGACCCTTCAGGACACGGAAGGGGCGATCGAAGCCCTCACCGGCCACCTCCAAAACGTCGTTCGGGAGTCGACTCGGCAAGTCCCATGCGGGGACGGCCGATTTGCGCTCCCGAGGGACGCGAGGGAGCTACTGAGGAGGAAGAGAGCCGCCGCCCGAGCCTATGACAGCTTCCCATCAGAGGAAAACCGAGTCGCCTTTCGTTCACTTCATCGGGAAGTGAAAGCCCGCATTCAGGAGCTCAGGAACCAACGCTGGGAGAGCCTGCTCTCGGAGATCTCCCCAACGCACCAGGCATACTGGAGGTTGGCGAGATCGCTGAAAGCGGAATCCCTCTCGTCCATGCCGCCTCTCGAAAAACCCGACAACACTGTCGCGTTTGACGATGACGAAAAGGCGGAGTGTCTCGCCGAGAGTCTCAGGGAGCAATGCTCCCCCAACACCGCGCACGTCGACCCGGCCCACCTGCGCGTGGTGGACGCCGAGGTCGAACGGAGATCCTCTCTTCCCGCGGAAGACTCACTCGAGCCTGTCACGGTAAAAGAGGTACAGGACCTAATAAAAGGCCTCAGGCCCCGGAAAGCTCCCGGAGCCGACGGCATCTCCAACAAGCTGCTCAAGCTACTCCCTATACATCTGTTGATGATTCTGGTGAGCATCTTCAATGCCGCCATGGATAACTGCTCCTTTCCCTCCGCCTGGAAGGAAGCCGACGTCATCGGCATCCGAAAACCAGGAAAGCCCGCTGCGAAACCCTGCAGCTACCGTCCGATCAGCTTGCTCAGCGCGCTGGGCAAGCTGTACGAACGCCTCCTCTTGAGCAGACTCAGAGACTTCGCTTATGAAAATAAGCTGATCCCCGACGAGCAGTTCGGCTTTCGAGCCCTACACTCGTGCCCCCAGCAAGTGCTCCGCATCACGGAACACGTGCTCGCGAACTTCAATCGCGCCTCCAAACCCTGGAAGACGGGTGCTGTCTTCTTCGATGTGGCGAAAGCCTTCGACAAGGTCTGGCACAACGGCTTGATTTACAAGCTGTACAAACTGGGAGTGCCGGATAGACTCGTGCTCATCTTACGAGACTTTCTCCTTGATCGGAGCTTCCGCTTCAGAGTGGAGGGCACGCGCTCATCTCTCCACCCCATCAGAGCCGGAGTCCCCCAGGGCTCGGCTCTGTCCCCCCTACTTTTCACGCTGTACACCAGCGACATGCCCCGAACCCCACAGGTACATCTCGCCTTATACGCAGATGATACCGCCCTCTTCACTTCCGATATCAGTCAATATCGGATCTGCAGTCGTCTCAACACGGCGGTTGAGACGCTGGGCAACTGGTTCCGCACTTGGCGGATCGAGTTGAATCCGGACAAGAGCGCAGCGATCATGTTCGCTCGCGGCCCCCGCACTCAAAATGAGAGTCGGCCGACTCAAACGAGGCGGCAGTCTCTCGTCCCCATACATCTATTTGACCGCGTCATCCCTTGGGTTGACGAAGTCAAATACCTAGGAGTCACTTTAGATAGAGGCCTGTACTTCAGCAAACACATCAGGACGGTAAGGAACAGAGCACACTTTGTGCTCGGTCGCCTCTACCCAATGATATGCGGGAAGAGTAAGATGTCCCTTAGGAATAAGGTGACACTTTACAAAACCTGCATCCGACCGATCATGACGTACTCGAGCGTAGTCTTCGCCCATGCCGGCAAATGCTACATCAACTCGATGCAGCGGCTGCAGAATAAGTTCTTGCGCATGGCAGCCCAAGCGCCACTTTACATGCGCAACGCGGACCTTCACCGCGACCTGGAGCTCCTTCCCGTGAAGGAGTACATGGTATCCCTTTCGCGATCCTTCTTCGGTCTCGCTCCCCACCATCCCAATCCACTGGTGGTGGAGACAGTCAATTACACGCCCAACCGCCGAGCACCCCACGCACGTCGTCGCCCGCGTAACGTGCTCACGGATAGACGCGACCCCATTTCTAGGACGCTAAAGCGAATGCTCTCGCGGACGCAATCCCCTCCAGTCCGGCATGGACCAGCCCGACGAAACAGGTTTAGGGATGCCTTCCGCCCCCCATAGCCTGTAGACGCACACAAACCACACAGTACATAAATACACGTAGAATAGATGTGTTGCGGGGGAGTTTCTTTCGCCGTTTCTTCTCCCCCAGCTATAAGCACTCCGAAACGGTAGTAGATTAGAGTAGGATCGGCTTCACCGGTGAAGTCGATAGTCCCCAATTAATAGTATTCTTGCCATTCGTGGCTGCTATCAATTATCCCCATGCAGCGTTCGAGCCGGGAGCGCGCCTCACAGGAGGCGCGTGACCGAGCACGCTGCCACGGCTGATCGACCCCGCTCCCACGGGGTCGGAATGCCTTTTCCGCCCGGTGTCGCTGTCGTTAGTCGTCTGAGACGATGACAGCTTTAGCTTTAAGAAAAAAAAAAAAAAAAAGCTAAAAAAATTTCGACTTACACTCGTCTCTCAGCCCTCGTCACGTTCGCACCGGTCGAACGTGTGCATATTATCTCGTGTTAAGTTTACGTTAAACACCCCCTAGACAATGTCCGGTCGCGGCAAAGGTGGCAAAGTAAAGGGAAAGGTCAAGTCCCGTTCCAATCGTGCCGGCCTTCAATTCCCGGTGGGACGTATCCACAGATTGCTCAGAAACGGGAACTACGCGGAGCGCGTCGGCGCCGGTGCGCCCGTTTACCTCGCGGCCGTCATGGAGTATCTCGCCGCTGAAGTTCTCGAGTTGGCGGGCAACGCAGCGAGGGACAATAAGAAAACTAGGATCATACCGAGACATCTTCAACTGGCGATACGCAACGACGAGGAGTTGAACAAGCTTCTGTCCGGCGTGACTATCGCACAGGGAGGCGTACTGCCCAACATCCAAGCGGTACTCTTACCCAAGAAGACTGAGAAGAAGGCCTAAGAGGGCTTTCTCTTCTCTCATCGTCTCCTTTTTATCGCAACGTCGTCTCTGCTGCTGCTGCTGCTGCTGCTGCGCGTGCATATGCTGCATGTCTAATGGGCATATACACGCAGCGCGCGCGCGCGCTCACTCGATAATGTTTAAAAGGCCCTTTTCAGGGCCACAATATGCTTCCTAAGGTGGCACACACGGGGTTGTGCCCTATTGTTTTGTTATCTAAACGGCGGTCGACGGTCTGAAAGTTATATTTTTTTTTTTTTTTTTTTGTTCTCGAACTCTAAACCAAACAAATTATAAACGAATTCCTTAGATTAAAAAAAAAAAAAAAAAAAAAAAAAACAATAATAATAATAATAATTGTCTGTATACACATTGCTAAAATAGTGTAGTAATAATTAGTAGTATAATTATATTGTGCATCCCAATGGGGATTGTCTAAAATTTTTAACCATTCGATTTTAATTTATTTTTTGAAAATTTAGAGCATTTTGAGAAACTAATTTGAATATTTTGAAGATTGGCTCAACAGTTATTTAAAAAAAAAAAATGTTTAAATATTTTCAATTTTAAAGGTAAGTGACGTCATCACGTCAAAAATTGAAAGCTGTCACCACGATGTCATCCATCTCATATCTGTCAAAGTTCATACGAAAAAAAAAGAGAAATCGCAAGAAAAATTATTATTTTTGACATTTATAAATTTGACACATGACAGATTATCAATACTTGCCACTTACTTTTTATTTTCTGAGGCAACGATACAAACTATTTGAAATTGAATTAAATTGAATTGTGAAATTTGAAGGGCATAAAATGTGAATATTTTTCATAATTAATTAGTCCGTAATGATCAGTAACCTTATTCCTCTAAATGATTTTTTTTTTTTTTTTTTTTTTTTACGCGGCATATATTGTATTTATATAGTTAATATCCAAGAGAGAACGCGGGCCGGCGGCGTTCTGATTGGACGGTACCAAACTATTTATATGAAAAGCGACGCAGCGTATCTGTGCGCGGTACCGTATATAAATTAAAAATCGTTCGCTTTGCATTTTCAAACCACTCCCGAACGACGCTAAGGTCGGTCGTGTTCGCGCGCGCGCTCTCTCTCTATCGTCAATTCGCACACATTTGTCAGGGTCATCTCATCCCTTTCGACGCAGCCATGCCACCGAAGACAAGCGGAAAGGCGGCCAAGAAATCCGGCAAGGCCCAGAAGAATATATCGAAGACTGACAAAAGGAAAAAGAAGCACAAGAGGAAGGAAAGTTACGCTATCTACATCTACAAGGTGCTCAAACAGGTCCATCCGGACACCGGAATCTCGAGTAAGGCCATGTCGATCATGAACAGTTTCGTGAACGACATCTTCGAGCGTATCGCCGCCGAGGCTTCCCGTCTCGCCCATTACAACAAGAGGTCGACCATCACCTCCAGGGAGGTGCAGACATCCGTGAGGCTGTTGCTCCCGGGCGAGTTGGCCAAGCACGCGGTCAGCGAGGGTACCAAGGCCGTGACCAAGTACACTTCGTCCAAATAAGCGAGCGTGAAGCCACAGCGTTTCGTCGCCGCGTTTTTTTTTTAAATTGAACAAAAGGCCCTTTTCAGGGCCACAATATTGTTCTGTGAAAGAGTTTTATGCATTAGTTTCATATATCTCTAGCAGAGGGCGATCGATTGAATGGATTGATTTCGAATAATTTTCCCGAGGTCTTAACAAAACTTATATTATTAACAACAATTTTCTTTGACAAAATGATATTAAAAAAAAAAAAAAAAAAAAAAAAAAAAACTATCATTTGCGTATCGAAGAAAGATCACGTGTTTTTTTTTTTTTTTTTTTTTTTTTTTTATCAATTTAAAAGTTTCCGCAAAATATTATTATAGCGGGTTTTACAAATAGGTATATAATATTTATATAATGGAAAAAGAAAAATTATAACACTACAGCTACGTTTAGTTTCTGAAACTTTTCAAAGAGAGAGTGAGATAGCGAACGAGCGCGAGTACCTAGTATCGCAACGACACCCACTCGCCCGCGGCCCTTCCCCCTCCGAGACCCGAGTGCTCTATATATATATAGGTGAAAAACGCGCAAAATGCCACATAACGATTTCATTCCCCGTTAACACAGTACACAATGGCACGTACGAAGCAGACTGCTCGTAAATCGACCGGTGGCAAGGCGCCCCGTAAGCAGCTGGCCACTAAGGCGGCGCGCAAGAGCGCCCCGGCCACCGGCGGCGTGAAGAAGCCTCACCGTTACAGGCCCGGCACTGTCGCTCTCCGTGAGATCCGGCGTTATCAGAAAAGTACGGAGTTGCTGATACGCAAATTGCCGTTCCAACGTTTGGTGCGTGAGATCGCACAAGACTTCAAGACCGATCTACGTTTCCAAAGCTCCGCCGTGATGGCGTTGCAGGAGGCGAGCGAGGCTTACCTGGTCGGTCTCTTCGAAGACACCAACCTGTGCGCCATTCACGCGAAGCGCGTCACCATCATGCCCAAGGACATTCAGCTGGCTCGCAGGATCCGCGGCGAGAGGGCTTGAACACAACAAAGCGAGAGCTCGCGTCATAAACTGGATACAACACTCCCACCGGATGGATTGTTGAATTGGCCGACGACCACCATCACCCGGTCCGGTCAGTTCACGATCCATCCGCGCGAATGTATGTATCCAAAACAAACAAAAGGCCCTTTTCAGGGCCGCCAAATGTTATCAAATTATGTTTCTTTATAACGTTAAAACAGCGAGGTCGATAATGTTATTAACATAATAATAACGATGATGATCTGCATTAACACGACGAACATTATAAATAAATAGATACATAATTATTCATTATTACTATCGTTCGATTAGTTTAATAATTATCAGAGTAGTTGTTCGCACTAGTGGTCGGGGCTACTCGGTTAATTTGTAATCTCTCTCTCTACATTAGTTTTTGCATCGCAAAAAAAAAAAAAAAAAAAAAAAAAAACGATTCGTAATTATACATATTCGCATTTTCTAAAAACTATTCTCACGAATTAAACAATTTAGATTACTTATGGTGCCTGTTTTACAAATTATTAATAAACTATATAGATGTATGAATAAAAACAATTCCAAAGTTTCATGTTATTGACAAAATCAATAAGAACAAATTCAAGAAGGAGAAATAGATAATTCTAATTATTTTAATAACAGCTCCCTCGTCACCGCTCCCCCCGCTCGTGCAATGCGAGTGTATAAATGTTCGAAATTCGAGCTCGATTTTTTAGTTCAGTCACTCCGGCTCCAGCACCCGCGCCGCACGGACGTATTCACGCCTGCGCTCCCGAATCGCTATCGAGCCCCCCACTCCGCACCTCGCCGCATCGGTCGGATACCCGCCGCACCTCGCCGCACCCGCCGCATCGGTCAGCCGCCGCGCCCGGGCCTAGCCTATTGTATTGTATAAGTACAATAGCAGCTAACTCAGCGCAGCTGCGAATTGTTTCATTATATTGCCGAACGGGTGGACACAATCTGTTGCGAAGTTACATTCGCAATCGATTGCGATCCGCCTTACGGGCGATTCGACCCCTTACAAATCCACGCGAGTGGTCAGCCAAGGGATACCCAGCGGTGATAACGCACTTGGCTGAGGCGTGCCCCGAGCGCCTGCCGTTCCCCTTCAGGGAAAGGCAATCTCGGACGGGTCTGGACCACCCGGCCTTGGGGGGACCCCTAGTCGGGCCCAGATATCGCCCGTTTTTCCCACCTTCCCATCCCTCTTTCCATTCTTTGGGGCTGAATTTCCCCCAAAGCAGCTAGGGGCCTTCGCACAATAAGATCGGCGAAGGAACTATTCATAGCTTAGGGCTCACCCTAGTACTCACCCCTCTGCCTACCCCGGCAGAGGGACTTTCTTACACATCCACGCACATCCCCGGGCTGTCCCACCCGAGGATGGACGGGAATAGGGACCTGCTATCGCTGTACTCGCTGGACGGAATCTTGAAATTCGTCCAGCGAAGCGACACCAAGACGCTGATGTTGCTTCAGAAGCACATCAGTGAGCGTTGCAACGCAACGCAACCCCGCCCCGCGACCCCGCGAGAGCCGCTTACCCCGGCCGAAATCGCGCCCCCCCCTTCCGTCGCGTCCGCGCTCCGCAGAGCCGCCGCGCTTCCTTCACCCGCCGCGCCCGCGCCCCGCGATCACGCGCATGCCGCCGCGCCGCCGACTCCATCTTCGAATGCTGCTGTACCGACAGCAGCAAACGCGCCGCGTCCCCCCGCCGCACCCGCTCCGTGTGGATCGGCGAGTTCCCCCGCGACGCTCCCCCCCGCCGGCTCCGTCCTCAACGGAACGGCGCAGTCTTTGAAGGCTCTCATGAGCCCGTTCGCTTCAGGGTCTCCGGCTTCACCGGAAAAAAAGGGCCCCGAGGCCCAAAAAAAGCGCGCCCCAAAAACGGCATCCGTGTCGGAGAGCGACACGGACTCGTCCGAGTCGTCCTCCGACATGGAGGTCGACCCCAATGTGGACTCGGAGGGTTTCCGAGTCCACACCAACAAAAGGAGGCGTAAGGCCCCCTCGTCAACCTCAGGCTCCGATGCTGCGCCGGCCAGCAAGGAGCCGCGTCAGGCAGAGCCGACGGCCCCAACACCGCGCCGCGAACGCCCCCCACCCCCCCTCATAATCAGAGATAAACATCTCTGGAGGGACATTCACGCGGCCCTCCCGCGTAAAGCGATCCGTCTCGTGGAGGCACGAGACGTTAATAATGGTATTAGGGTGACCGTACAGTCGCCCGAGGACCACCGCAGCCTCACGCGATACCTACTGGAGCACCGTATAGGCTACTATACGTATGCGCTCGAGGAGGAGAAACGTCTCCGCGTCGTCATCCGCGGACTCCCGAAGGAGATAGGAACCGCCGAAATTCTGGAGGACCTCCGCGCGCAAGGCCTCCCAGTCCACGAGGTGCACCGGATGCACCGCAGTAACACCAAAGAACCATATAATATGGTTCTGTCGATCCTTGACCTCACAAAAGAGGGCAAGGAAATCTTCAACATTAGATCGGTGTGCGGGCTCTCAAAGCTTATCTTCGAGAGCCCACACAACAAATCCACGCTCCGGCAATGCCACCGGTGCCAGCTTTACGGGCACTCGGCGCGCAATTGCCAGTCCCGCCCCAGGTGCGTGAAGTGCCTCGGGGACCATGGTACCGCGGAGTGCACCCGCACCAGGGACTCCCCCGACCCACCAGCCTGCGTCCTTTGTGGGAAGACTGGGCATCCCGCGAATTACCGCGGGTGCTCGGCTGCCCCTAAGCCCAAGATTAAGCCCAAAGGCAAGCCCCCAAAGGGCAAACGCCCAGCGGCCGCCCCCAAACCGGTCTATGTGCCGGCACCTGCCCCGGCGTTCAACGCCTGGACAGGACTCCCCACCCTTCCACCCCCTCGACAGGCTATAGCTGGCTTCACAACAGCTAAGCCTGCTCCCAAACCGGCCCCAGTCGTGACCTCCGCGGCACCGGTCACCACGTCCCCCTCTCCCGCAGAGGACCTTGCACTTGCGACCAAGTTCGCAAAGTCGCTCCCTTTCGACCTCCAGGAGGTCAGGATCTTAGCAAATAAGCTAAGACAGGCCAGGTCTGTACAGGACCAGCTCCTCATCGCCATAGAGCATGGGGAGCTGCTTCAGATCCTCGCCAGTCCCGCAACCCATTAACTCCTAATGGATTGCACAAGTAGGGAAAAACCCCGCTCATTGACTCTGGCTACATACAACGCCAACGGCCTGCGTGACCAACGGGAGTTGGTTCATGAGTTCCTGAAGGAAGAAAATATAGACATTCTTCTCGTGCAGGAGACCCTTCTCAAACCCAGCATTGGCGATCCTAAGATCGCCAACTATAAGATCATTAGAAACGACAGGCGTACCGCCCCTTGGGGAGGCACGCTCATCTACTACAAGAGGTCGCTGCACTGTTCCCCAGTAAATACGCCTCCGTTAGACAATCTCGAAGTTTCTGCCTGCAGATTAGCGATGACAGGCCATCAGCCCATAGTCATCGTCTGCGCATATCTCTCTTGCAAGCGACCGCTACTTCAAGCGGAGCTTGCATCCCTCTTCAGTCTAGGCCCGTCGGTTATCATCGCCGGCGACCTAAACTGTAAACATACTAGCTGGAACTGCTCCAGCTCCAACCCTAACGGCAGGACCCTCCTTCGTCACTCTGACGAGTTGCTTTTCGGCATCCTAGCCCCCATTACGCCCACCCGGTACCCGTTTAATCGGGCAACCGGAGGCACGCCCAACGTTCTCGATTTGGCGCTACTGAAGGGCGTGTCCCTCCAGTTCCGCTCAATCGAATCCCTAGACGACATCGACTCGGATCACCGCCCAGTCGTCCTTAAACTAGGCCCTTCGCCAGACCAGACGCCTCAGACCAAGTCAATCACCGACTGGTCCAGGGTCAGGGACTCACTCCAACGCGGAGGACTCGCTGACCCTGAGCAGGCCCCAGCCCCCATTAGGACCCTTCAGGACACGGAAGGGGCGATCGAAGCCCTCACTGGCCACCTCCAAAACGTCGTTCGGGAGTCGACTCGGCAAGTCCCATGCGGGGACGGCCGATTTGCGCTCCCGAGGGACGCGAGGGAGCTGCTGAGGAGGAAGAGAGCCGCCGCCCGAGCCTACGACAGCTTCCCATCAGAGGAAAACCGAGTCGCCTTTCGTTCACTTCATCGGGAAGTGAAAGCCCGCATTCAGGAGCTCAGGAATCAACGCTGGGAAAGCCTGCTCTCGGAGATCTCCCCAACGCACCAGGCATACTGGAGGTTGGCGAGATCGCTGAAAGCGGAATCCCTCTCGTCCATGCCGCCTCTCGAAAAACCCGACAACACTGTCGCGTTTGACGATGACGAAAAGGCGGAGTGTCTCGCCGAGAGTCTCAGGGAGCAATGCTGCCCCAACACCGCGCACGTCGACCCGGCCCACCTGCGTGAGGTGGACGCCGAGGTCGAACGGAGATCCTCTCTTCCCGCGGAAGACTCACTCGAGCCTGTCACGGTAAAAGAGGTACAGGACCTAATAAAAGGCCTCAGGCCCCGGAAAGCTCCCGGAGCCGACGGCATCTCCAACAAGCTGCTCAAGCTACTCCCTATACATCTGTTGATGATTCTGGTGAGCATCTTCAATGCCGCCATGGATAACTGCTCCTTTCCCTCCGCCTGGAAGGAAGCCGACGTCATCGGCATCCGAAAACCAGGAAAGCCCGCTGTGAAACCCTGCAGCTACCGTCCGATCAGCTTGCTCAGCGCGCTGGGCAAGCTGTACGAACGCCTCCTCTTGAGCAGACTCAGAGACTTCGCTTATGAAAATAAGCTGATCCCCGACGAGCAGTTCGGCTTTCGAGCCCTACACTCGTGCCCCCAGCAAGTGCTCCGCATCACGGAACACGTGCTCGCGAACTTCAATCGCGCCTCCAAACCCTGGAAGACGGGTGCTGTCTTCTTCGATGTGGCGAAAGCCTTCGACAAGGTCTGGCACAACGGCTTGATTTACAAGCTGTACAAACTGGGAGTGCCGGATAGACTCGTGCTCATCTTACGAGACTTTCTCCTTGATCGGAGCTTCCGCTTCAGAGTGGAGGGCACGCGCTCATCTCTCCACCCCATCAGAGCCGGAGTCCCCCAGGGCTCGGCTCTGTCCCCCCTACTTTTCACGCTGTTCACCAGCGACATGCCCCGTACCCCACAGGTACATCTCGCCTTATACGCAGATGATACCGCCCTCTTCACCTCCGATATCAGTCAATATCGGATCTGCAGTCGTCTCAACACGGCGGTTGAGACGCTGGGCAACTGGTTCCGCACTTGGCGGATCGAGTTGAATCCGGACAAGAGCGCAGCGATCATGTTCGCTCGCGGCCCCCGCACTCAAAATGAGAGTCGGCCGACTCACACGAGGCGGCAGTCTCTCGTCCCCATACATCTATTTGACCGCGTCATCCCTTGGGTTGACGAAGTCAAATACCTAGGAGTCACTTTAGATAGAGGCCTGTACTTCAGCAAACACATCAGGACGGTAAGGAACAGAGCACACTTTGTGCTCGGTCGCCTCTACCCAATGATATGCGGGAAGAGTAAGATGTCCCTTAGGAATAAGGTGACACTTTACAAAACCTGCATCCGACCGATCATGACGTACTCGAGCGTAGTCTTCGCCCATGCCGGCAAATGCTACATCAACTCGATGCAGCGGCTGCAGAATAAGTTCTTGCGCATGGCAGCCCAAGCGCCACTTTACATGCGCAACGCGGACCTTCACCGCGACCTGGAGCTCCTTCCCGTGAAGGAGTACATGGTATCCCTTTCGCGATCCTTCTTCGGTCTCGCTCCCCACCATCCCAATCCACTGGTGGTGGAGACAGTCAATTACACGCCCAACCGCCGAGCACCCCACGCACGTCGCCGCCCGCGTAACGTGCTCACGGATAGACGCGACCCCATTTCTAGGACGCTAAAGCGAATGCTCTCGCGGACGCAATCCCCTCCAGTCCGGCATGGACCAGCCCGACGAAACAGGTTTAGGGATGCCTTCCGCCCCCCATAGCCTGTAGCCGTACACAATCACACATTACAGAAATACACGTAGAATAGATGTGTTGCGGGGGAGTTTCTTTCGCCGTTTCTTCTCCCCCAGCTATAAGCACTCCGAAACGGTAGTAGATTAGAATAGGATCGGCTTCACCGGTGAAGTCGATAGTCCCCAATTAATAGTATTCTTGCCATTCGTGGCTGCTATCAATTATCCCCATGCAGCGTTCGAGCCGGGAGCGCGCCTCACAGGAGGCGCGTGACCGAGCACGCTGCCACGGCTGATCGACCCCGCTCCCACGGGGTCGGAATGCCTTTTCCGCCCGGTGTCGCTGTCGTTAGTCGTCTGAGACGATGACAGCTTTAGCTTTAAGAAAAAAAAAAAAAAAAAAAAAAAAACGATTTTTTAGTTAGTTCACTCTCTCGCTCCGTCGCAGACGTGCACGCGCGAGTGCTTACTTTTCGAATCGTATATTTCATATAACTTACAACCTACGAGATGACCGGTCGCGGCAAGGGAGGTAAAGGTCTGGGGAAAGGAGGTGCCAAGCGTCACAGGAAGGTACTCCGGGATAACATCCAGGGTATCACCAAACCGGCCATCCGTCGTCTGGCCAGAAGAGGTGGCGTGAAACGTATCTCTGGTCTCATTTACGAGGAGACACGCGGCGTGCTCAAAGTATTCCTCGAGAATGTTATCCGCGACGCCGTCACGTACACCGAGCACGCCAAGAGGAAGACCGTCACCGCCATGGATGTGGTGTACGCTCTGAAACGCCAAGGTCGCACCCTGTACGGCTTCGGAGGTTAAGGGAGAACGTATCGGCCGGCCCACACCTCGCCATCTACGCCATCTACGACTAGGTCGACGCTCCCCGCCCGGTTGATGTGTGCGCTTGTTCAAAAAAAGGCCCTTTTCAGGGCCGCAGAGAATTCATGACATTTTTTTTTTTTACAATACAACTCGTTTCGCTATGATAAACTGGGCATTTGATCAAACTATGTATGTAATATAAGTAGTACACCTACATTAACATGTGACATTTTCATGAATGCTTGCAATCATTATATACATATGTCACATTGTGTATGTGTATGTGTGTGTGTGTGTGTGTGTATATATATATATATATATATATATATATATATATATATATATAAATATGAATAAAGAAAAAAAAATTTCGACGTACACGAACAGTTCGAGATTTTTACGATTCTTACATAAAAGCATTTTTTTCCCCCTTCCTCATTTATTTCTTATTAAATCTCTCATGATATAATTATCGACATTAACCAGTAAACATAATAATAATAATGATGATTATTATGATAAACGCCATTTGTTGATTAGGTACGCTTGTATTATTAATATTCATAAACGAAATAAAGCTCCAAACCATACATCCGATATACCGATCACATTACAATATTTATTACAATTAAGCGACCGATACTCGGAAGTGGTTGACCGTTTTCAAATTTCCTTGTGCTCGCTCAATTATACATAATGCTCTCGACTCGAATGTGGAAGATTCGATTCCGCACCGAGACTGGACGAAGAAGGCCGCCGCCGCCGCCGCCGTTACACAGAAAGAAACTAATCGTAATATTATGGATAAGATTACGATTCATTTGAAAGCTATATGCAACGCAAATAAACAATAACACGCATATATATCACCTACGTACACTACATACACGTCTTAGGGTCGCTAACGCGTTACATTTTCTCGGAAAATTGCTACTTTTAAACTTTTATAATTCGATGTCACATCAAAATCGCGGGATACTCGGCGAGCTGGCGGCGGATGAGTGTTTTACAAATGCTAACTTTTCATCGATTATACGATGGAAAAAGTCGCTGCGCCCGTAGGATGAGTTGCTATGTCGGAACTTTGGGATGTTTCACAATTATTTATGCATCGAAAAGCGACAATAACATTAAATATAGTAAGATAAATGTATTTTAAAGCGGACACCGCGTACGGGACGGACGCTGTCGCGAATATAAACGTCTCTACAGCGACGAGGGCGCTATCGAGACGATAGCTCGATGCGCCGTATCGTAGGTGAACTCAAATATTATCTATAACCATGGGAGATTCGGACTCGAGGGTTTAAATAAAACGCGAAAAGTGTGTTTTAATAGATCTATGCTAGTGAAAAGTTGTCAGCGTTCATACGAGAAAACGTATCTCGACACCGCAGTCGTCGATTCGGTATTGCCTTCGGTTTGTTACGAGTGGCGACATCTGTTCTCCACTTGATACGTACTACACACATTTATAATATATTCACGTAGTATTATACACAGTACTGAAGAACTAACTAACACTTTTATAAAATAATAAATAAACAAACACGCACGCACGCACACACATATTATAATGGCAGACACAGCAGTGGCAACCGAAGTCCCGGCCCCGGCGACCCCCGCGAAGAAACCCAAGGCGAGCGCCGCCGCAGGCGCCAAGAAGCCGAAGGCGAAGCCGACGCACCCCAAGACGTCCGAGATGGTCACGAACGCGATCACCGAGCTCAAGGAGCGCAGCGGCTCCTCGCTGCAGGCCATCAAGAAGTACATCACGGCCAATTACAAGGTGGACGCCGAGAAACTGGCGCCGTTCATAAGGAAGTACCTCAAGAGCGCCGTCGAGTCCGGAGCTCTGATCCAGACCAAGGGCAAGGGGGCGTCGGGCTCGTTCAAGCTGGAGTCCAAGTCGTCCGCGTCGAAGAAGCCAGCCGCCGCCGGCTCCGGGGCGAAGAAGAGGAGCGCCAGCAAGGCGGACGGCGACGATTCCTCCGCGCCCGCAGCCAAGAAGGCCAAGAAGGCGACCGTCTCGGCCGCCGCGAAGGCCAAGAAGGCCGCGTCCGCCGCGTCGCCGGCCAAGAGCAAGGCCGCCGCGGCGACCACCAGGGACAAGAAGGCCGCCGTCGCCGCCGCCGCCGCCAAGAAGAAGCCCGCCGCCGCGGCCGCCTCCAAGAAGTCGCCCGCGACCCCGGTGAAGGGCAAGGGCGCCGCGCCCAAGGCGAAGAAGACCGCGAAGCCGCCCACCAAGAAGCCGAAAGCGCCCAAACCGAAGAAGGCCGCCGCCGCGCCCAAGTCCAAGGCCGCCGCGGCCAAGAAGACCTCCGCCGCGAAGAAGTAAGGAGGGGCGACGCGCGCGAGCGAACGAGCTCCTCTCACCGTCCGTCCGTCCGTCCGTCCGTCCGTCCTCCGGTCCCGGACACGGCCAGCCCGCGAGCAGCGGGGTGGCGTGTGTGATGGTTGGTCGGTGGTGGTGGTGGTGGTGGTGGTGGTGGTGGTGTGCCCCGTATACACCCGAAAACAAACAGCCCTTTTCAGGGCTAACAGATATCTCACGTGCCGTGCGGTGGTGCGACGAGACGAGACGAGATCCGTTCTCGTCTTCGTCGTCCTCCTCCCACGTTTCATTATATCGATCCTCGGCGAGCCCCCGCGGGGGTGTGTAATAAATAAATATATCGTGCCTGATGCTGCTGCTGCTGCTGCTGCTTCAGTTCTTGGTGGTGGTGGTGCTCCTCTTCAGCGGAACGGCTCGGTCCCGCCCGACTGCCCGACTTACTTTTTTTTTTTTTTTTTTTTTTTTTTTTTTTCCCCCCCCTTTCTTTTGCCTAAATTCCATTAGAAATTAGGGGACATTAATTTAATTTTAAAAAATTAATCTTACGCTACTTACCTACCTACTACATACACGCTATTATATGTGGTGGTAGCTTAATATTATTATTATTGGACTCTTTTGTCGTCTGTCTTATTGATGATTGTCAAAAAATTTACATTTTATCTAGTTATTTTATTTCATTATGATTACGACACGGATTTACAATGCAAAATATTTTGTAATAACACACATTTCAAAGTGATGTAGAGAGGGGGAAGAGAACCTTAATTTCGAAAACTGGCCGACGACACTACTTAGTTGTTAATTTTTTTTTTTTTTTTTTTTTTTTTTTTTTCTTTTTCTTTTTCTTTAATAATTGATCAAAGACGAGTTCAGTAGTTCAGTCCGTCCGTTGTTTCTTTCGTTCGCTCGCTCGCCTGTCGCTCTCTCTCTCTCTCGCTCTACATATGTAGGTACGATGCGAACCGCTCACATCGGCACCAATATATAACCAGAGTATAGAGCAAGCTAAAAAAATCAGACTCCGGCTCCAGCACCCGCGCCGCACGGACGTATTCACGCCTGCGCTCCCGAATCGCTATCGAGCCCCCCACTCCGCACCTCGCCGCATCGGTCGGATACCCGCCGCACCTCGCCGCACCCGCCGCATCGGTCAGCCGCCGCGCCCGGGCCTAGCCTATTGTATTGTATAAGTACAATAGCAGCTAACTCAGCGCAGCTGCGAATTGTTTCATTATATTGCCGAACGGGTGGACACAATCTGTTGCGAAGTTACATTCGCAATCGATTGCGATCCGCCTTACGGGCGATTCGACCCCTTACAAATCCACGCGAGTGGTCAGCCAAGGGATACCCAGCGGTGATAACGCACTTGGCTGAGGCGTGCCCCGAGCGCCTGCCGTTCCCCTTCAGGGAAAGGCAATCTCGGACGGGTCTGGACCACCCGGCCTTGGGGGGACCCCTAGTCGGGCCCAGATATCGCCCGTTTTTCCCACCTTCCCATCCCTCTTTCCATTCTTTGGGGCTGAATTTCCCCCAAAGCAGCTAGGGGCCTTCGCACAATAAGATCGGCGAAGGAACTATTCATAGCTTAGGGCTCACCCTAGTACTCACCCCTCTGCCTACCCCGGCAGAGGGACTTTCTTACACATCCACGCACATCCCCGGGCTGTCCCACCCGAGGATGGACGGGAATAGGGACCTGCTATCGCTGTACTCGCTGGACGGAATCTTGAAATTCGTCCAGCGAAGCGACACCAAGACGCTGATGTTGCTTCAGAAGCACATCAGTGAGCGTTGCAACGCAACGCAACCCCGCCCCGCGACCCCGCGAGAGCCGCTTACCCCGGCCGAAATCGCGCCCCCCCCTTCCGTCGCGTCCGCGCTCCGCAGAGCCGCCGCGCTTCCTTCACCCGCCGCGCCCGCGCCCCGCGATCACGCGCATGCCGCCGCGCCGCCGACTCCATCTTCGAATGCTGCTGTACCGACAGCAGCAAACGCGCCGCGTCCCCCCGCCGCACCCGCTCCGTGTGGATCGGCGAGTTCCCCCGCGACGCTCCCCCCCGCCGGCTCCGTCCTCAACGGAACGGCGCAGTCTTTGAAGGCTCTCATGAGCCCGTTCGCTTCAGGGTCTCCGGCTTCACCGGAAAAAAAGGGCCCCGAGGCCCAAAAAAAGCGCGCCCCAAAAACGGCATCCGTGTCGGAGAGCGACACGGACTCGTCCGAGTCGTCCTCCGACATGGAGGTCGACCCCAATGTGGACTCGGAGGGTTTCCGAGTCCACACCAACAAAAGGAGGCGTAAGGCCCCCTCGTCAACCTCAGGCTCCGATGCTGCGCCGGCCAGCAAGGAGCCGCGTCAGGCAGAGCCGACGGCCCCAACACCGCGCCGCGAACGCCCCCCACCCCCCCTCATAATCAGAGATAAACATCTCTGGAGGGACATTCACGCGGCCCTCCCGCGTAAAGCGATCCGTCTCGTGGAGGCACGAGACGTTAATAATGGTATTAGGGTGACCGTACAGTCGCCCGAGGACCACCGCAGCCTCACGCGATACCTACTGGAGCACCGTATAGGCTACTATACGTATGCGCTCGAGGAGGAGAAACGTCTCCGCGTCGTCATCCGCGGACTCCCGAAGGAGATAGGAACCGCCGAAATTCTGGAGGACCTCCGCGCGCAAGGCCTCCCAGTCCACGAGGTGCACCGGATGCACCGCAGTAACACCAAAGAACCATATAATATGGTTCTGTCGATCCTTGACCTCACAAAAGAGGGCAAGGAAATCTTCAACATTAGATCGGTGTGCGGGCTCTCAAAGCTTATCTTCGAGAGCCCACACAACAAATCCACGCTCCGGCAATGCCACCGGTGCCAGCTTTACGGGCACTCGGCGCGCAATTGCCAGTCCCGCCCCAGGTGCGTGAAGTGCCTCGGGGACCATGGTACCGCGGAGTGCACCCGCACCAGGGACTCCCCCGACCCACCAGCCTGCGTCCTTTGTGGGAAGACTGGGCATCCCGCGAATTACCGCGGGTGCTCGGCTGCCCCTAAGCCCAAGATTAAGCCCAAAGGCAAGCCCCCAAAGGGCAAACGCCCAGCGGCTGCCCCCAAACCGGTCTATGTGCCGGCACCTGCCCCGGCGTTCAACGCCTGGACAGGGCTGCCCACCCTTCCACCCCCTCGACAGGCTATAGCTGGCTTCACAGCTAAGCCTGCTCCCAAACCGGCCCCAGTCGCGACCTCCGCGGCACCGGTCACCGCGTCCCCCTCTGCCGCAGAGGACCTTGCACTTGCGACCAAGTTCGCAAAGTCGCTCCCATTCGACCTCCAGGAGGTCAGGATCTTAGCGAATAAGCTAAGACAGGCCAGGTCTGTACAGGACCAGCTCCTCATCGCCATAGAGCATGGGGAGCTGCTTCAGATCCTCGCCAGTCCCGCAACCCATTAATTCCCAATGGATTGCGCAAGTAGGGAAAAACCCCGCTCACTGACTCTGGCTACGTACAACGCTGACGGCCTGCGTGACCAACGGGAGTTGGTTCATGAGTTCCTGAAAGAAGAAAACATAGACATTCTTCTCGTGCAGGAGACCCTTCTCAAACCCAGCATTGGCGATCCTAGGATCGCCAACTACAAGATCATTAGGAACGACAGGCGTACCGCCCCTCGGGGAGGCACGCTCATCTACTACAAGAGGTCACTGCACTGCTCCCCAGTAAATGTGCCTCCGTTAGACAATCTCGAAGTTTCTGCCTGCAGATTAGCGATGACAGGCCATCAGCCCATAGTCATCGTCTGCGCGTATCTCGCTTGCAAGCGACCGCTACTTCAAGCGGAGCTTGCATCTCTCTTCAGTCTAGGCCCGTCGGTTATCATCGCCGGCGACCTAAACTGTAAACATACTAGCTGGAACTGCTCCAGCTCCAACCCTAACGGCAGGACCCTCCTTCGTCACTCTGACGAGCTGCTTTTCGGCATCCTAGCCCCCATTACGCCCACCCGGTACCCGTATAATCGGGCCACCGGAGGCTCGCCCAACGTTCTCGATTTGGCGCTACTGAAGGGCGTGTCCCTCCAGTTCCGCTCAATCGAATCCCTAGACGACATCGACTCGGATCACCGCCCGGTCGTCCTTAGACTAGGCCCTTCACCAGACCAGACGCCTCAGACCAAGTCAATCACCGACTGGTCCAGGGTCAGGGACTCACTCCAACGCGGAGGACTCGCTGACCCTGAGCAGGCCCCAGCCCCCATTAGGACCCTTCAGGACACGGAAGGGGCGATCGAAGCCCTCACCGGCCACCTCCAAAACGTCGTTCGGGAGTCGACTCGGCAAGTCCCATGCGGGGACGGCCGATTTGCGCTCCCGAGGGACGCGAGGGAGCTACTGAGGAGGAAGAGAGCCGCCGCCCGAGCCTATGACAGCTTCCCATCAGAGGAAAACCGAGTCGCCTTTCGTTCACTTCATCGGGAAGTGAAAGCCCGCATTCAGGAGCTCAGGAACCAACGCTGGGAGAGCCTGCTCTCGGAGATCTCCCCAACGCACCAGGCATACTGGAGGTTGGCGAGATCGCTGAAAGCGGAATCCCTCTCGTCCATGCCGCCTCTCGAAAAACCCGACAACACTGTCGCGTTTGACGATGACGAAAAGGCGGAGTGTCTCGCCGAGAGTCTCAGGGAGCAATGCTCCCCCAACACCGCGCACGTCGACCCGGCCCACCTGCGCGTGGTGGACGCCGAGGTCGAACGGAGATCCTCTCTTCCCGCGGAAGACTCACTCGAGCCTGTCACGGTAAAAGAGGTACAGGACCTAATAAAAGGCCTCAGGCCCCGGAAAGCTCCCGGAGCCGACGGCATCTCCAACAAGCTGCTCAAGCTACTCCCTATACATCTGTTGATGATTCTGGTGAGCATCTTCAATGCCGCCATGGATAACTGCTCCTTTCCCTCCGCCTGGAAGGAAGCCGACGTCATCGGCATCCGAAAACCAGGAAAGCCCGCTGCGAAACCCTGCAGCTACCGTCCGATCAGCTTGCTCAGCGCGCTGGGCAAGCTGTACGAACGCCTCCTCTTGAGCAGACTCAGAGACTTCGCTTATGAAAATAAGCTGATCCCCGACGAGCAGTTCGGCTTTCGAGCCCTACACTCGTGCCCCCAGCAAGTGCTCCGCATCACGGAACACGTGCTCGCGAACTTCAATCGCGCCTCCAAACCCTGGAAGACGGGTGCTGTCTTCTTCGATGTGGCGAAAGCCTTCGACAAGGTCTGGCACAACGGCTTGATTTACAAGCTGTACAAACTGGGAGTGCCGGATAGACTCGTGCTCATCTTACGAGACTTTCTCCTTGATCGGAGCTTCCGCTTCAGAGTGGAGGGCACGCGCTCATCTCTCCACCCCATCAGAGCCGGAGTCCCCCAGGGCTCGGCTCTGTCCCCCCTACTTTTCACGCTGTACACCAGCGACATGCCCCGAACCCCACAGGTACATCTCGCCTTATACGCAGATGATACCGCCCTCTTCACTTCCGATATCAGTCAATATCGGATCTGCAGTCGTCTCAACACGGCGGTTGAGACGCTGGGCAACTGGTTCCGCACTTGGCGGATCGAGTTGAATCCGGACAAGAGCGCAGCGATCATGTTCGCTCGCGGCCCCCGCACTCAAAATGAGAGTCGGCCGACTCAAACGAGGCGGCAGTCTCTCGTCCCCATACATCTATTTGACCGCGTCATCCCTTGGGTTGACGAAGTCAAATACCTAGGAGTCACTTTAGATAGAGGCCTGTACTTCAGCAAACACATCAGGACGGTAAGGAACAGAGCACACTTTGTGCTCGGTCGCCTCTACCCAATGATATGCGGGAAGAGTAAGATGTCCCTTAGGAATAAGGTGACACTTTACAAAACCTGCATCCGACCGATCATGACGTACTCGAGCGTAGTCTTCGCCCATGCCGGCAAATGCTACATCAACTCGATGCAGCGGCTGCAGAATAAGTTCTTGCGCATGGCAGCCCAAGCGCCACTTTACATGCGCAACGCGGACCTTCACCGCGACCTGGAGCTCCTTCCCGTGAAGGAGTACATGGTATCCCTTTCGCGATCCTTCTTCGGTCTCGCTCCCCACCATCCCAATCCACTGGTGGTGGAGACAGTCAATTACACGCCCAACCGCCGAGCACCCCACGCACGTCGTCGCCCGCGTAACGTGCTCACGGATAGACGCGACCCCATTTCTAGGACGCTAAAGCGAATGCTCTCGCGGACGCAATCCCCTCCAGTCCGGCATGGACCAGCCCGACGAAACAGGTTTAGGGATGCCTTCCGCCCCCCATAGCCTGTAGACGCACACAAACCACACAGTACATAAATACACGTAGAATAGATGTGTTGCGGGGGAGTTTCTTTCGCCGTTTCTTCTCCCCCAGCTATAAGCACTCCGAAACGGTAGTAGATTAGAGTAGGATCGGCTTCACCGGTGAAGTCGATAGTCCCCAATTAATAGTATTCTTGCCATTCGTGGCTGCTATCAATTATCCCCATGCAGCGTTCGAGCCGGGAGCGCGCCTCACAGGAGGCGCGTGACCGAGCACGCTGCCACGGCTGATCGACCCCGCTCCCACGGGGTCGGAATGCCTTTTCCGCCCGGTGTCGCTGTCGTTAGTCGTCTGAGACGATGACAGCTTTAGCTTTAAGAAAAAAAAAAAAAAAAAGCTAAAAAAATTTCGACTTACACTCGTCTCTCAGCCCTCGTCACGTTCGCACCGGTCGAACGTGTGCATATTATCTCGTGTTAAGTTTACGTTAAACACCCCCTAGACAATGTCCGGTCGCGGCAAAGGTGGCAAAGTAAAGGGAAAGGTCAAGTCCCGTTCCAATCGTGCCGGCCTTCAATTCCCGGTGGGACGTATCCACAGATTGCTCAGAAACGGGAACTACGCGGAGCGCGTCGGCGCCGGTGCGCCCGTTTACCTCGCGGCCGTCATGGAGTATCTCGCCGCTGAAGTTCTCGAGTTGGCGGGCAACGCAGCGAGGGACAATAAGAAAACTAGGATCATACCGAGACATCTTCAACTGGCGATACGCAACGACGAGGAGTTGAACAAGCTTCTGTCCGGCGTGACTATCGCACAGGGAGGCGTACTGCCCAACATCCAAGCGGTACTCTTACCCAAGAAGACTGAGAAGAAGGCCTAAGAGGGCTTTCTCTTCTCTCATCGTCTCCTTTTTATCGCAACGTCGTCTCTGCTGCTGCTGCTGCTGCTGCTGCGCGTGCATATGCTGCATGTCTAATGGGCATATACACGCAGCGCGCGCGCGCGCTCACTCGATAATGTTTAAAAGGCCCTTTTCAGGGCCACAATATGCTTCCTAAGGTGGCACACACGGGGTTGTGCCCTATTGTTTTGTTATCTAAACGGCGGTCGACGGTCTGAAAGTTATATTTTTTTTTTTTTTTTTTTGTTCTCGAACTCTAAACCAAACAAATTATAAACGAATTCCTTAGATTAAAAAAAAAAAAAAAAAAAAAAAAAACAATAATAATAATAATAATTGTCTGTATACACATTGCTAAAATAGTGTAGTAATAATTAGTAGTATAATTATATTGTGCATCCCAATGGGGATTGTCTAAAATTTTTAACCATTCGATTTTAATTTATTTTTTGAAAATTTAGAGCATTTTGAGAAACTAATTTGAATATTTTGAAGATTGGCTCAACAGTTATTTAAAAAAAAAAAATGTTTAAATATTTTCAATTTTAAAGGTAAGTGACGTCATCACGTCAAAAATTGAAAGCTGTCACCACGATGTCATCCATCTCATATCTGTCAAAGTTCATACGAAAAAAAAAGAGAAATCGCAAGAAAAATTATTATTTTTGACATTTATAAATTTGACACATGACAGATTATCAATACTTGCCACTTACTTTTTATTTTCTGAGGCAACGATACAAACTATTTGAAATTGAATTAAATTGAATTGTGAAATTTGAAGGGCATAAAATGTGAATATTTTTCATAATTAATTAGTCCGTAATGATCAGTAACCTTATTCCTCTAAATGATTTTTTTTTTTTTTTTTTTTTTTTACGCGGCATATATTGTATTTATATAGTTAATATCCAAGAGAGAACGCGGGCCGGCGGCGTTCTGATTGGACGGTACCAAACTATTTATATGAAAAGCGACGCAGCGTATCTGTGCGCGGTACCGTATATAAATTAAAAATCGTTCGCTTTGCATTTTCAAACCACTCCCGAACGACGCTAAGGTCGGTCGTGTTCGCGCGCGCGCTCTCTCTCTATCGTCAATTCGCACACATTTGTCAGGGTCATCTCATCCCTTTCGACGCAGCCATGCCACCGAAGACAAGCGGAAAGGCGGCCAAGAAATCCGGCAAGGCCCAGAAGAATATATCGAAGACTGACAAAAGGAAAAAGAAGCACAAGAGGAAGGAAAGTTACGCTATCTACATCTACAAGGTGCTCAAACAGGTCCATCCGGACACCGGAATCTCGAGTAAGGCCATGTCGATCATGAACAGTTTCGTGAACGACATCTTCGAGCGTATCGCCGCCGAGGCTTCCCGTCTCGCCCATTACAACAAGAGGTCGACCATCACCTCCAGGGAGGTGCAGACATCCGTGAGGCTGTTGCTCCCGGGCGAGTTGGCCAAGCACGCGGTCAGCGAGGGTACCAAGGCCGTGACCAAGTACACTTCGTCCAAATAAGCGAGCGTGAAGCCACAGCGTTTCGTCGCCGCGTTTTTTTTTTAAATTGAACAAAAGGCCCTTTTCAGGGCCACAATATTGTTCTGTGAAAGAGTTTTATGCATTAGTTTCATATATCTCTAGCAGAGGGCGATCGATTGAATGGATTGATTTCGAATAATTTTCCCGAGGTCTTAACAAAACTTATATTATTAACAACAATTTTCTTTGACAAAATGATATTAAAAAAAAAAAAAAAAAAAAAAAAAAAAACTATCATTTGCGTATCGAAGAAAGATCACGTGTTTTTTTTTTTTTTTTTTTTTTTTTTTTATCAATTTAAAAGTTTCCGCAAAATATTATTATAGCGGGTTTTACAAATAGGTATATAATATTTATATAATGGAAAAAGAAAAATTATAACACTACAGCTACGTTTAGTTTCTGAAACTTTTCAAAGAGAGAGTGAGATAGCGAACGAGCGCGAGTACCTAGTATCGCAACGACACCCACTCGCCCGCGGCCCTTCCCCCTCCGAGACCCGAGTGCTCTATATATATATAGGTGAAAAACGCGCAAAATGCCACATAACGATTTCATTCCCCGTTAACACAGTACACAATGGCACGTACGAAGCAGACTGCTCGTAAATCGACCGGTGGCAAGGCGCCCCGTAAGCAGCTGGCCACTAAGGCGGCGCGCAAGAGCGCCCCGGCCACCGGCGGCGTGAAGAAGCCTCACCGTTACAGGCCCGGCACTGTCGCTCTCCGTGAGATCCGGCGTTATCAGAAAAGTACGGAGTTGCTGATACGCAAATTGCCGTTCCAACGTTTGGTGCGTGAGATCGCACAAGACTTCAAGACCGATCTACGTTTCCAAAGCTCCGCCGTGATGGCGTTGCAGGAGGCGAGCGAGGCTTACCTGGTCGGTCTCTTCGAAGACACCAACCTGTGCGCCATTCACGCGAAGCGCGTCACCATCATGCCCAAGGACATTCAGCTGGCTCGCAGGATCCGCGGCGAGAGGGCTTGAACACAACAAAGCGAGAGCTCGCGTCATAAACTGGATACAACACTCCCACCGGATGGATTGTTGAATTGGCCGACGACCACCATCACCCGGTCCGGTCAGTTCACGATCCATCCGCGCGAATGTATGTATCCAAAACAAACAAAAGGCCCTTTTCAGGGCCGCCAAATGTTATCAAATTATGTTTCTTTATAACGTTAAAACAGCGAGGTCGATAATGTTATTAACATAATAATAACGATGATGATCTGCATTAACACGACGAACATTATAAATAAATAGATACATAATTATTCATTATTACTATCGTTCGATTAGTTTAATAATTATCAGAGTAGTTGTTCGCACTAGTGGTCGGGGCTACTCGGTTAATTTGTAATCTCTCTCTCTACATTAGTTTTTGCATCGCAAAAAAAAAAAAAAAAAAAAAAAAAAACGATTCGTAATTATACATATTCGCATTTTCTAAAAACTATTCTCACGAATTAAACAATTTAGATTACTTATGGTGCCTGTTTTACAAATTATTAATAAACTATATAGATGTATGAATAAAAACAATTCCAAAGTTTCATGTTATTGACAAAATCAATAAGAACAAATTCAAGAAGGAGAAATAGATAATTCTAATTATTTTAATAACAGCTCCCTCGTCACCGCTCCCCCCGCTCGTGCAATGCGAGTGTATAAATGTTCGAAATTCGAGCTCGATTTTTTAGTTAGTTCACTCTCTCGCTCCGTCGCAGACGTGCACGCGCGAGTGCTTACTTTTCGAATCGTATATTTCATATAACTTACAACCTACGAGATGACCGGTCGCGGCAAGGGAGGTAAAGGTCTGGGGAAAGGAGGTGCCAAGCGTCACAGGAAGGTACTCCGGGATAACATCCAGGGTATCACCAAACCGGCCATCCGTCGTCTGGCCAGAAGAGGTGGCGTGAAACGTATCTCTGGTCTCATTTACGAGGAGACACGCGGCGTGCTCAAAGTATTCCTCGAGAATGTTATCCGCGACGCCGTCACGTACACCGAGCACGCCAAGAGGAAGACCGTCACCGCCATGGATGTGGTGTACGCTCTGAAACGCCAAGGTCGCACCCTGTACGGCTTCGGAGGTTAAGGGAGAACGTATCGGCCGGCCCACACCTCGCCATCTACGCCATCTACGACTAGGTCGACGCTCCCCGCCCGGTTGATGTGTGCGCTTGTTCAAAAAAAGGCCCTTTTCAGGGCCGCAGAGAATTCATGACATTTTTTTTTTTTACAATACAACTCGTTTCGCTATGATAAACTGGGCATTTGATCAAACTATGTATGTAATATAAGTAGTACACCTACATTAACATGTGACATTTTCATGAATGCTTGCAATCATTATATACATATGTCACATTGTGTATGTGTATGTGTGTGTGTGTGTGTGTGTATATATATATATATATATATATATATATATATATATATATATAAATATGAATAAAGAAAAAAAAATTTCGACGTACACGAACAGTTCGAGATTTTTACGATTCTTACATAAAAGCATTTTTTTCCCCCTTCCTCATTTATTTCTTATTAAATCTCTCATGATATAATTATCGACATTAACCAGTAAACATAATAATAATAATGATGATTATTATGATAAACGCCATTTGTTGATTAGGTACGCTTGTATTATTAATATTCATAAACGAAATAAAGCTCCAAACCATACATCCGATATACCGATCACATTACAATATTTATTACAATTAAGCGACCGATACTCGGAAGTGGTTGACCGTTTTCAAATTTCCTTGTGCTCGCTCAATTATACATAATGCTCTCGACTCGAATGTGGAAGATTCGATTCCGCACCGAGACTGGACGAAGAAGGCCGCCGCCGCCGCCGCCGTTACACAGAAAGAAACTAATCGTAATATTATGGATAAGATTACGATTCATTTGAAAGCTATATGCAACGCAAATAAACAATAACACGCATATATATCACCTACGTACACTACATACACGTCTTAGGGTCGCTAACGCGTTACATTTTCTCGGAAAATTGCTACTTTTAAACTTTTATAATTCGATGTCACATCAAAATCGCGGGATACTCGGCGAGCTGGCGGCGGATGAGTGTTTTACAAATGCTAACTTTTCATCGATTATACGATGGAAAAAGTCGCTGCGCCCGTAGGATGAGTTGCTATGTCGGAACTTTGGGATGTTTCACAATTATTTATGCATCGAAAAGCGACAATAACATTAAATATAGTAAGATAAATGTATTTTAAAGCGGACACCGCGTACGGGACGGACGCTGTCGCGAATATAAACGTCTCTACAGCGACGAGGGCGCTATCGAGACGATAGCTCGATGCGCCGTATCGTAGGTGAACTCAAATATTATCTATAACCATGGGAGATTCGGACTCGAGGGTTTAAATAAAACGCGAAAAGTGTGTTTTAATAGATCTATGCTAGTGAAAAGTTGTCAGCGTTCATACGAGAAAACGTATCTCGACACCGCAGTCGTCGATTCGGTATTGCCTTCGGTTTGTTACGAGTGGCGACATCTGTTCTCCACTTGATACGTACTACACACATTTATAATATATTCACGTAGTATTATACACAGTACTGAAGAACTAACTAACACTTTTATAAAATAATAAATAAACAAACACGCACGCACGCACACACATATTATAATGGCAGACACAGCAGTGGCAACCGAAGTCCCGGCCCCGGCGACCCCCGCGAAGAAACCCAAGGCGAGCGCCGCCGCAGGCGCCAAGAAGCCGAAGGCGAAGCCGACGCACCCCAAGACGTCCGAGATGGTCACGAACGCGATCACCGAGCTCAAGGAGCGCAGCGGCTCCTCGCTGCAGGCCATCAAGAAGTACATCACGGCCAATTACAAGGTGGACGCCGAGAAACTGGCGCCGTTCATAAGGAAGTACCTCAAGAGCGCCGTCGAGTCCGGAGCTCTGATCCAGACCAAGGGCAAGGGGGCGTCGGGCTCGTTCAAGCTGGAGTCCAAGTCGTCCGCGTCGAAGAAGCCAGCCGCCGCCGGCTCCGGGGCGAAGAAGAGGAGCGCCAGCAAGGCGGACGGCGACGATTCCTCCGCGCCCGCAGCCAAGAAGGCCAAGAAGGCGACCGTCTCGGCCGCCGCGAAGGCCAAGAAGGCCGCGTCCGCCGCGTCGCCGGCCAAGAGCAAGGCCGCCGCGGCGACCACCAGGGACAAGAAGGCCGCCGTCGCCGCCGCCGCCGCCAAGAAGAAGCCCGCCGCCGCGGCCGCCTCCAAGAAGTCGCCCGCGACCCCGGTGAAGGGCAAGGGCGCCGCGCCCAAGGCGAAGAAGACCGCGAAGCCGCCCACCAAGAAGCCGAAAGCGCCCAAACCGAAGAAGGCCGCCGCCGCGCCCAAGTCCAAGGCCGCCGCGGCCAAGAAGACCTCCGCCGCGAAGAAGTAAGGAGGGGCGACGCGCGCGAGCGAACGAGCTCCTCTCACCGTCCGTCCGTCCGTCCGTCCGTCCGTCCTCCGGTCCCGGACACGGCCAGCCCGCGAGCAGCGGGGTGGCGTGTGTGATGGTTGGTCGGTGGTGGTGGTGGTGGTGGTGGTGGTGGTGGTGTGCCCCGTATACACCCGAAAACAAACAGCCCTTTTCAGGGCTAACAGATATCTCACGTGCCGTGCGGTGGTGCGACGAGACGAGACGAGATCCGTTCTCGTCTTCGTCGTCCTCCTCCCACGTTTCATTATATCGATCCTCGGCGAGCCCCCGCGGGGGTGTGTAATAAATAAATATATCGTGCCTGATGCTGCTGCTGCTGCTGCTGCTTCAGTTCTTGGTGGTGGTGGTGCTCCTCTTCAGCGGAACGGCTCGGTCCCGCCCGACTGCCCGACTTACTTTTTTTTTTTTTTTTTTTTTTTTTTTTTTTCCCCCCCCTTTCTTTTGCCTAAATTCCATTAGAAATTAGGGGACATTAATTTAATTTTAAAAAATTAATCTTACGCTACTTACCTACCTACTACATACACGCTATTATATGTGGTGGTAGCTTAATATTATTATTATTGGACTCTTTTGTCGTCTGTCTTATTGATGATTGTCAAAAAATTTACATTTTATCTAGTTATTTTATTTCATTATGATTACGACACGGATTTACAATGCAAAATATTTTGTAATAACACACATTTCAAAGTGATGTAGAGAGGGGGAAGAGAACCTTAATTTCGAAAACTGGCCGACGACACTACTTAGTTGTTAATTTTTTTTTTTTTTTTTTTTTTTTTTTTTTTCTTTTTCTTTTTCTTTAATAATTGATCAAAGACGAGTTCAGTAGTTCAGTCCGTCCGTTGTTTCTTTCGTTCGCTCGCTCGCCTGTCGCTCTCTCTCTCTCTCGCTCTACATATGTAGGTACGATGCGAACCGCTCACATCGGCACCAATATATAACCAGAGTATAGAGCAAGCTAAAAAAATTTCGACTTACACTCGTCTCTCAGCCCTCGTCACGTTCGCACCGGTCGAACGTGTGCATATTATCTCGTGTTAAGTTTACGTTAAACACCCCCTAGACAATGTCCGGTCGCGGCAAAGGTGGCAAAGTAAAGGGAAAGGTCAAGTCCCGTTCCAATCGTGCCGGCCTTCAATTCCCGGTGGGACGTATCCACAGATTGCTCAGAAACGGGAACTACGCGGAGCGCGTCGGCGCCGGTGCGCCCGTTTACCTCGCGGCCGTCATGGAGTATCTCGCCGCTGAAGTTCTCGAGTTGGCGGGCAACGCAGCGAGGGACAATAAGAAAACTAGGATCATACCGAGACATCTTCAACTGGCGATACGCAACGACGAGGAGTTGAACAAGCTTCTGTCCGGCGTGACTATCGCACAGGGAGGCGTACTGCCCAACATCCAAGCGGTACTCTTACCCAAGAAGACTGAGAAGAAGGCCTAAGAGGGCTTTCTCTTCTCTCATCGTCTCCTTTTTATCGCAACGTCGTCTCTGCTGCTGCTGCTGCTGCTGCTGCGCGTGCATATGCTGCATGTCTAATGGGCATATACACGCAGCGCGCGCGCGCGCTCACTCGATAATGTTTAAAAGGCCCTTTTCAGGGCCACAATATGCTTCCTAAGGTGGCACACACGGGGTTGTGCCCTATTGTTTTGTTATCTAAACGGCGGTCGACGGTCTGAAAGTTATATTTTTTTTTTTTTTTTTTTGTTCTCGAACTCTAAACCAAACAAATTATAAACGAATTCCTTAGATTAAAAAAAAAAAAAAAAAAAAAAAAAACAATAATAATAATAATAATTGTCTGTATACACATTGCTAAAATAGTGTAGTAATAATTAGTAGTATAATTATATTGTGCATCCCAATGGGGATTGTCTAAAATTTTTAACCATTCGATTTTAATTTATTTTTTGAAAATTTAGAGCATTTTGAGAAACTAATTTGAATATTTTGAAGATTGGCTCAACAGTTATTTAAAAAAAAAAAATGTTTAAATATTTTCAATTTTAAAGGTAAGTGACGTCATCACGTCAAAAATTGAAAGCTGTCACCACGATGTCATCCATCTCATATCTGTCAAAGTTCATACGAAAAAAAAAGAGAAATCGCAAGAAAAATTATTATTTTTGACATTTATAAATTTGACACATGACAGATTATCAATACTTGCCACTTACTTTTTATTTTCTGAGGCAACGATACAAACTATTTGAAATTGAATTAAATTGAATTGTGAAATTTGAAGGGCATAAAATGTGAATATTTTTCATAATTAATTAGTCCGTAATGATCAGTAACCTTATTCCTCTAAATGATTTTTTTTTTTTTTTTTTTTTTTTACGCGGCATATATTGTATTTATATAGTTAATATCCAAGAGAGAACGCGGGCCGGCGGCGTTCTGATTGGACGGTACCAAACTATTTATATGAAAAGCGACGCAGCGTATCTGTGCGCGGTACCGTATATAAATTAAAAATCGTTCGCTTTGCATTTTCAAACCACTCCCGAACGACGCTAAGGTCGGTCGTGTTCGCGCGCGCGCTCTCTCTCTATCGTCAATTCGCACACATTTGTCAGGGTCATCTCATCCCTTTCGACGCAGCCATGCCACCGAAGACAAGCGGAAAGGCGGCCAAGAAATCCGGCAAGGCCCAGAAGAATATATCGAAGACTGACAAAAGGAAAAAGAAGCACAAGAGGAAGGAAAGTTACGCTATCTACATCTACAAGGTGCTCAAACAGGTCCATCCGGACACCGGAATCTCGAGTAAGGCCATGTCGATCATGAACAGTTTCGTGAACGACATCTTCGAGCGTATCGCCGCCGAGGCTTCCCGTCTCGCCCATTACAACAAGAGGTCGACCATCACCTCCAGGGAGGTGCAGACATCCGTGAGGCTGTTGCTCCCGGGCGAGTTGGCCAAGCACGCGGTCAGCGAGGGTACCAAGGCCGTGACCAAGTACACTTCGTCCAAATAAGCGAGCGTGAAGCCACAGCGTTTCGTCGCCGCGTTTTTTTTTTAAATTGAACAAAAGGCCCTTTTCAGGGCCACAATATTGTTCTGTGAAAGAGTTTTATGCATTAGTTTCATATATCTCTAGCAGAGGGCGATCGATTGAATGGATTGATTTCGAATAATTTTCCCGAGGTCTTAACAAAACTTATATTATTAACAACAATTTTCTTTGACAAAATGATATTAAAAAAAAAAAAAAAAAAAAAAAAAAAAACTATCATTTGCGTATCGAAGAAAGATCACGTGTTTTTTTTTTTTTTTTTTTTTTTTTTTTATCAATTTAAAAGTTTCCGCAAAATATTATTATAGCGGGTTTTACAAATAGGTATATAATATTTATATAATGGAAAAAGAAAAATTATAACACTACAGCTACGTTTAGTTTCTGAAACTTTTCAAAGAGAGAGTGAGATAGCGAACGAGCGCGAGTACCTAGTATCGCAACGACACCCACTCGCCCGCGGCCCTTCCCCCTCCGAGACCCGAGTGCTCTATATATATATAGGTGAAAAACGCGCAAAATGCCACATAACGATTTCATTCCCCGTTAACACAGTACACAATGGCACGTACGAAGCAGACTGCTCGTAAATCGACCGGTGGCAAGGCGCCCCGTAAGCAGCTGGCCACTAAGGCGGCGCGCAAGAGCGCCCCGGCCACCGGCGGCGTGAAGAAGCCTCACCGTTACAGGCCCGGCACTGTCGCTCTCCGTGAGATCCGGCGTTATCAGAAAAGTACGGAGTTGCTGATACGCAAATTGCCGTTCCAACGTTTGGTGCGTGAGATCGCACAAGACTTCAAGACCGATCTACGTTTCCAAAGCTCCGCCGTGATGGCGTTGCAGGAGGCGAGCGAGGCTTACCTGGTCGGTCTCTTCGAAGACACCAACCTGTGCGCCATTCACGCGAAGCGCGTCACCATCATGCCCAAGGACATTCAGCTGGCTCGCAGGATCCGCGGCGAGAGGGCTTGAACACAACAAAGCGAGAGCTCGCGTCATAAACTGGATACAACACTCCCACCGGATGGATTGTTGAATTGGCCGACGACCACCATCACCCGGTCCGGTCAGTTCACGATCCATCCGCGCGAATGTATGTATCCAAAACAAACAAAAGGCCCTTTTCAGGGCCGCCAAATGTTATCAAATTATGTTTCTTTATAACGTTAAAACAGCGAGGTCGATAATGTTATTAACATAATAATAACGATGATGATCTGCATTAACACGACGAACATTATAAATAAATAGATACATAATTATTCATTATTACTATCGTTCGATTAGTTTAATAATTATCAGAGTAGTTGTTCGCACTAGTGGTCGGGGCTACTCGGTTAATTTGTAATCTCTCTCTCTACATTAGTTTTTGCATCGCAAAAAAAAAAAAAAAAAAAAAAAAAAACGATTCGTAATTATACATATTCGCATTTTCTAAAAACTATTCTCACGAATTAAACAATTTAGATTACTTATGGTGCCTGTTTTACAAATTATTAATAAACTATATAGATGTATGAATAAAAACAATTCCAAAGTTTCATGTTATTGACAAAATCAATAAGAACAAATTCAAGAAGGAGAAATAGATAATTCTAATTATTTTAATAACAGCTCCCTCGTCACCGCTCCCCCCGCTCGTGCAATGCGAGTGTATAAATGTTCGAAATTCGAGCTCGATTTTTTAGTCAAAAAAAAAACCACAGTCAAAAAAAGACTCCGGCTCCAGCACCCGCGCCGCACGGACGTATTCACGCCTGCGCTCCCGAATCGCTATCGAGCCCCCCACTCCGCACCTCGCCGCATCGGTCGGATACCCGCCGCACCTCGCCGCACCCGCCGCATCGGTCAGCCGCCGCGCCCGGGCCTAGCCTATTGTATTGTATAAGTACAATAGCAGCTAACTCAGCGCAGCTGCGAATTGTTTCATTATATTGCCGAACGGGTGGACACAATCTGTTGCGAAGTTACATTCGCAATCGATTGCGATCCGCCTTACGGGCGATTCGACCCCTTACAAATCCACGCGAGTGGTCAGCCAAGGGATACCCAGCGGTGATAACGCACTTGGCTGAGGCGTGCCCCGAGCGCCTGCCGTTCCCCTTCAGGGAAAGGCAATCTCGGACGGGTCTGGACCACCCGGCCTTGGGGGGACCCCTAGTCGGGCCCAGATATCGCCCGTTTTTCCCACCTTCCCATCCCTCTTTCCATTCTTTGGGGCTGAATTTCCCCCAAAGCAGCTAGGGGCCTTCGCACAATAAGATCGGCGAAGGAACTATTCATAGCTTAGGGCTCACCCTAGTACTCACCCCTCTGCCTACCCCGGCAGAGGGACTTTCTTACACATCCACGCACATCCCCGGGCTGTCCCACCCGAGGATGGACGGGAATAGGGACCTGCTATCGCTGTACTCGCTGGACGGAATCTTGAAATTCGTCCAGCGAAGCGACACCAAGACGCTGATGTTGCTTCAGAAGCACATCAGTGAGCGTTGCAACGCAACGCAACCCCGCCCCGCGACCCCGCGAGAGCCGCTTACCCCGGCCGAAATCGCGCCCCCCCCTTCCGTCGCGTCCGCGCTCCGCAGAGCCGCCGCGCTTCCTTCACCCGCCGCGCCCGCGCCCCGCGATCACGCGCATGCCGCCGCGCCGCCGACTCCATCTTCGAATGCTGCTGTACCGACAGCAGCAAACGCGCCGCGTCCCCCCGCCGCACCCGCTCCGTGTGGATCGGCGAGTTCCCCCGCGACGCTCCCCCCCGCCGGCTCCGTCCTCAACGGAACGGCGCAGTCTTTGAAGGCTCTCATGAGCCCGTTCGCTTCAGGGTCTCCGGCTTCACCGGAAAAAAAGGGCCCCGAGGCCCAAAAAAAGCGCGCCCCAAAAACGGCATCCGTGTCGGAGAGCGACACGGACTCGTCCGAGTCGTCCTCCGACATGGAGGTCGACCCCAATGTGGACTCGGAGGGTTTCCGAGTCCACACCAACAAAAGGAGGCGTAAGGCCCCCTCGTCAACCTCAGGCTCCGATGCTGCGCCGGCCAGCAAGGAGCCGCGTCAGGCAGAGCCGACGGCCCCAACACCGCGCCGCGAACGCCCCCCACCCCCCCTCATAATCAGAGATAAACATCTCTGGAGGGACATTCACGCGGCCCTCCCGCGTAAAGCGATCCGTCTCGTGGAGGCACGAGACGTTAATAATGGTATTAGGGTGACCGTACAGTCGCCCGAGGACCACCGCAGCCTCACGCGATACCTACTGGAGCACCGTATAGGCTACTATACGTATGCGCTCGAGGAGGAGAAACGTCTCCGCGTCGTCATCCGCGGACTCCCGAAGGAGATAGGAACCGCCGAAATTCTGGAGGACCTCCGCGCGCAAGGCCTCCCAGTCCACGAGGTGCACCGGATGCACCGCAGTAACACCAAAGAACCATATAATATGGTTCTGTCGATCCTTGACCTCACAAAAGAGGGCAAGGAAATCTTCAACATTAGATCGGTGTGCGGGCTCTCAAAGCTTATCTTCGAGAGCCCACACAACAAATCCACGCTCCGGCAATGCCACCGGTGCCAGCTTTACGGGCACTCGGCGCGCAATTGCCAGTCCCGCCCCAGGTGCGTGAAGTGCCTCGGGGACCATGGTACCGCGGAGTGCACCCGCACCAGGGACTCCCCCGACCCACCAGCCTGCGTCCTTTGTGGGAAGACTGGGCATCCCGCGAATTACCGCGGGTGCTCGGCTGCCCCTAAGCCCAAGATTAAGCCCAAAGGCAAGCCCCCAAAGGGCAAACGCCCAGCGGCTGCCCCCAAACCGGTCTATGTGCCGGCACCTGCCCCGGCGTTCAACGCCTGGACAGGGCTGCCCACCCTTCCACCCCCTCGACAGGCTATAGCTGGCTTCACAGCTAAGCCTGCTCCCAAACCGGCCCCAGTCGCGACCTCCGCGGCACCGGTCACCGCGTCCCCCTCTGCCGCAGAGGACCTTGCACTTGCGACCAAGTTCGCAAAGTCGCTCCCATTCGACCTCCAGGAGGTCAGGATCTTAGCGAATAAGCTAAGACAGGCCAGGTCTGTACAGGACCAGCTCCTCATCGCCATAGAGCATGGGGAGCTGCTTCAGATCCTCGCCAGTCCCGCAACCCATTAATTCCCAATGGATTGCGCAAGTAGGGAAAAACCCCGCTCACTGACTCTGGCTACGTACAACGCTGACGGCCTGCGTGACCAACGGGAGTTGGTTCATGAGTTCCTGAAAGAAGAAAACATAGACATTCTTCTCGTGCAGGAGACCCTTCTCAAACCCAGCATTGGCGATCCTAGGATCGCCAACTACAAGATCATTAGGAACGACAGGCGTACCGCCCCTCGGGGAGGCACGCTCATCTACTACAAGAGGTCACTGCACTGCTCCCCAGTAAATGTGCCTCCGTTAGACAATCTCGAAGTTTCTGCCTGCAGATTAGCGATGACAGGCCATCAGCCCATAGTCATCGTCTGCGCGTATCTCGCTTGCAAGCGACCGCTACTTCAAGCGGAGCTTGCATCTCTCTTCAGTCTAGGCCCGTCGGTTATCATCGCCGGCGACCTAAACTGTAAACATACTAGCTGGAACTGCTCCAGCTCCAACCCTAACGGCAGGACCCTCCTTCGTCACTCTGACGAGCTGCTTTTCGGCATCCTAGCCCCCATTACGCCCACCCGGTACCCGTATAATCGGGCCACCGGAGGCTCGCCCAACGTTCTCGATTTGGCGCTACTGAAGGGCGTGTCCCTCCAGTTCCGCTCAATCGAATCCCTAGACGACATCGACTCGGATCACCGCCCGGTCGTCCTTAGACTAGGCCCTTCACCAGACCAGACGCCTCAGACCAAGTCAATCACCGACTGGTCCAGGGTCAGGGACTCACTCCAACGCGGAGGACTCGCTGACCCTGAGCAGGCCCCAGCCCCCATTAGGACCCTTCAGGACACGGAAGGGGCGATCGAAGCCCTCACCGGCCACCTCCAAAACGTCGTTCGGGAGTCGACTCGGCAAGTCCCATGCGGGGACGGCCGATTTGCGCTCCCGAGGGACGCGAGGGAGCTACTGAGGAGGAAGAGAGCCGCCGCCCGAGCCTATGACAGCTTCCCATCAGAGGAAAACCGAGTCGCCTTTCGTTCACTTCATCGGGAAGTGAAAGCCCGCATTCAGGAGCTCAGGAACCAACGCTGGGAGAGCCTGCTCTCGGAGATCTCCCCAACGCACCAGGCATACTGGAGGTTGGCGAGATCGCTGAAAGCGGAATCCCTCTCGTCCATGCCGCCTCTCGAAAAACCCGACAACACTGTCGCGTTTGACGATGACGAAAAGGCGGAGTGTCTCGCCGAGAGTCTCAGGGAGCAATGCTCCCCCAACACCGCGCACGTCGACCCGGCCCACCTGCGCGTGGTGGACGCCGAGGTCGAACGGAGATCCTCTCTTCCCGCGGAAGACTCACTCGAGCCTGTCACGGTAAAAGAGGTACAGGACCTAATAAAAGGCCTCAGGCCCCGGAAAGCTCCCGGAGCCGACGGCATCTCCAACAAGCTGCTCAAGCTACTCCCTATACATCTGTTGATGATTCTGGTGAGCATCTTCAATGCCGCCATGGATAACTGCTCCTTTCCCTCCGCCTGGAAGGAAGCCGACGTCATCGGCATCCGAAAACCAGGAAAGCCCGCTGCGAAACCCTGCAGCTACCGTCCGATCAGCTTGCTCAGCGCGCTGGGCAAGCTGTACGAACGCCTCCTCTTGAGCAGACTCAGAGACTTCGCTTATGAAAATAAGCTGATCCCCGACGAGCAGTTCGGCTTTCGAGCCCTACACTCGTGCCCCCAGCAAGTGCTCCGCATCACGGAACACGTGCTCGCGAACTTCAATCGCGCCTCCAAACCCTGGAAGACGGGTGCTGTCTTCTTCGATGTGGCGAAAGCCTTCGACAAGGTCTGGCACAACGGCTTGATTTACAAGCTGTACAAACTGGGAGTGCCGGATAGACTCGTGCTCATCTTACGAGACTTTCTCCTTGATCGGAGCTTCCGCTTCAGAGTGGAGGGCACGCGCTCATCTCTCCACCCCATCAGAGCCGGAGTCCCCCAGGGCTCGGCTCTGTCCCCCCTACTTTTCACGCTGTACACCAGCGACATGCCCCGAACCCCACAGGTACATCTCGCCTTATACGCAGATGATACCGCCCTCTTCACTTCCGATATCAGTCAATATCGGATCTGCAGTCGTCTCAACACGGCGGTTGAGACGCTGGGCAACTGGTTCCGCACTTGGCGGATCGAGTTGAATCCGGACAAGAGCGCAGCGATCATGTTCGCTCGCGGCCCCCGCACTCAAAATGAGAGTCGGCCGACTCAAACGAGGCGGCAGTCTCTCGTCCCCATACATCTATTTGACCGCGTCATCCCTTGGGTTGACGAAGTCAAATACCTAGGAGTCACTTTAGATAGAGGCCTGTACTTCAGCAAACACATCAGGACGGTAAGGAACAGAGCACACTTTGTGCTCGGTCGCCTCTACCCAATGATATGCGGGAAGAGTAAGATGTCCCTTAGGAATAAGGTGACACTTTACAAAACCTGCATCCGACCGATCATGACGTACTCGAGCGTAGTCTTCGCCCATGCCGGCAAATGCTACATCAACTCGATGCAGCGGCTGCAGAATAAGTTCTTGCGCATGGCAGCCCAAGCGCCACTTTACATGCGCAACGCGGACCTTCACCGCGACCTGGAGCTCCTTCCCGTGAAGGAGTACATGGTATCCCTTTCGCGATCCTTCTTCGGTCTCGCTCCCCACCATCCCAATCCACTGGTGGTGGAGACAGTCAATTACACGCCCAACCGCCGAGCACCCCACGCACGTCGTCGCCCGCGTAACGTGCTCACGGATAGACGCGACCCCATTTCTAGGACGCTAAAGCGAATGCTCTCGCGGACGCAATCCCCTCCAGTCCGGCATGGACCAGCCCGACGAAACAGGTTTAGGGATGCCTTCCGCCCCCCATAGCCTGTAGACGCACACAAACCACACAGTACATAAATACACGTAGAATAGATGTGTTGCGGGGGAGTTTCTTTCGCCGTTTCTTCTCCCCCAGCTATAAGCACTCCGAAACGGTAGTAGATTAGAGTAGGATCGGCTTCACCGGTGAAGTCGATAGTCCCCAATTAATAGTATTCTTGCCATTCGTGGCTGCTATCAATTATCCCCATGCAGCGTTCGAGCCGGGAGCGCGCCTCACAGGAGGCGCGTGACCGAGCACGCTGCCACGGCTGATCGACCCCGCTCCCACGGGGTCGGAATGCCTTTTCCGCCCGGTGTCGCTGTCGTTAGTCGTCTGAGACGATGACAGCTTTAGCTTTAAGAAAAAAAAAAAAAAAAAAAAAACGATTTTTTAGTTAGTTCACTCTCTCGCTCCGTCGCAGACGTGCACGCGCGAGTGCTTACTTTTCGAATCGTATATTTCATATAACTTACAACCTACGAGATGACCGGTCGCGGCAAGGGAGGTAAAGGTCTGGGGAAAGGAGGTGCCAAGCGTCACAGGAAGGTACTCCGGGATAACATCCAGGGTATCACCAAACCGGCCATCCGTCGTCTGGCCAGAAGAGGTGGCGTGAAACGTATCTCTGGTCTCATTTACGAGGAGACACGCGGCGTGCTCAAAGTATTCCTCGAGAATGTTATCCGCGACGCCGTCACGTACACCGAGCACGCCAAGAGGAAGACCGTCACCGCCATGGATGTGGTGTACGCTCTGAAACGCCAAGGTCGCACCCTGTACGGCTTCGGAGGTTAAGGGAGAACGTATCGGCCGGCCCACACCTCGCCATCTACGCCATCTACGACTAGGTCGACGCTCCCCGCCCGGTTGATGTGTGCGCTTGTTCAAAAAAAGGCCCTTTTCAGGGCCGCAGAGAATTCATGACATTTTTTTTTTTTACAATACAACTCGTTTCGCTATGATAAACTGGGCATTTGATCAAACTATGTATGTAATATAAGTAGTACACCTACATTAACATGTGACATTTTCATGAATGCTTGCAATCATTATATACATATGTCACATTGTGTATGTGTATGTGTGTGTGTGTGTGTGTGTATATATATATATATATATATATATATATATATATATATATATAAATATGAATAAAGAAAAAAAAATTTCGACGTACACGAACAGTTCGAGATTTTTACGATTCTTACATAAAAGCATTTTTTTCCCCCTTCCTCATTTATTTCTTATTAAATCTCTCATGATATAATTATCGACATTAACCAGTAAACATAATAATAATAATGATGATTATTATGATAAACGCCATTTGTTGATTAGGTACGCTTGTATTATTAATATTCATAAACGAAATAAAGCTCCAAACCATACATCCGATATACCGATCACATTACAATATTTATTACAATTAAGCGACCGATACTCGGAAGTGGTTGACCGTTTTCAAATTTCCTTGTGCTCGCTCAATTATACATAATGCTCTCGACTCGAATGTGGAAGATTCGATTCCGCACCGAGACTGGACGAAGAAGGCCGCCGCCGCCGCCGCCGTTACACAGAAAGAAACTAATCGTAATATTATGGATAAGATTACGATTCATTTGAAAGCTATATGCAACGCAAATAAACAATAACACGCATATATATCACCTACGTACACTACATACACGTCTTAGGGTCGCTAACGCGTTACATTTTCTCGGAAAATTGCTACTTTTAAACTTTTATAATTCGATGTCACATCAAAATCGCGGGATACTCGGCGAGCTGGCGGCGGATGAGTGTTTTACAAATGCTAACTTTTCATCGATTATACGATGGAAAAAGTCGCTGCGCCCGTAGGATGAGTTGCTATGTCGGAACTTTGGGATGTTTCACAATTATTTATGCATCGAAAAGCGACAATAACATTAAATATAGTAAGATAAATGTATTTTAAAGCGGACACCGCGTACGGGACGGACGCTGTCGCGAATATAAACGTCTCTACAGCGACGAGGGCGCTATCGAGACGATAGCTCGATGCGCCGTATCGTAGGTGAACTCAAATATTATCTATAACCATGGGAGATTCGGACTCGAGGGTTTAAATAAAACGCGAAAAGTGTGTTTTAATAGATCTATGCTAGTGAAAAGTTGTCAGCGTTCATACGAGAAAACGTATCTCGACACCGCAGTCGTCGATTCGGTATTGCCTTCGGTTTGTTACGAGTGGCGACATCTGTTCTCCACTTGATACGTACTACACACATTTATAATATATTCACGTAGTATTATACACAGTACTGAAGAACTAACTAACACTTTTATAAAATAATAAATAAACAAACACGCACGCACGCACACACATATTATAATGGCAGACACAGCAGTGGCAACCGAAGTCCCGGCCCCGGCGACCCCCGCGAAGAAACCCAAGGCGAGCGCCGCCGCAGGCGCCAAGAAGCCGAAGGCGAAGCCGACGCACCCCAAGACGTCCGAGATGGTCACGAACGCGATCACCGAGCTCAAGGAGCGCAGCGGCTCCTCGCTGCAGGCCATCAAGAAGTACATCACGGCCAATTACAAGGTGGACGCCGAGAAACTGGCGCCGTTCATAAGGAAGTACCTCAAGAGCGCCGTCGAGTCCGGAGCTCTGATCCAGACCAAGGGCAAGGGGGCGTCGGGCTCGTTCAAGCTGGAGTCCAAGTCGTCCGCGTCGAAGAAGCCAGCCGCCGCCGGCTCCGGGGCGAAGAAGAGGAGCGCCAGCAAGGCGGACGGCGACGATTCCTCCGCGCCCGCAGCCAAGAAGGCCAAGAAGGCGACCGTCTCGGCCGCCGCGAAGGCCAAGAAGGCCGCGTCCGCCGCGTCGCCGGCCAAGAGCAAGGCCGCCGCGGCGACCACCAGGGACAAGAAGGCCGCCGTCGCCGCCGCCGCCGCCAAGAAGAAGCCCGCCGCCGCGGCCGCCTCCAAGAAGTCGCCCGCGACCCCGGTGAAGGGCAAGGGCGCCGCGCCCAAGGCGAAGAAGACCGCGAAGCCGCCCACCAAGAAGCCGAAAGCGCCCAAACCGAAGAAGGCCGCCGCCGCGCCCAAGTCCAAGGCCGCCGCGGCCAAGAAGACCTCCGCCGCGAAGAAGTAAGGAGGGGCGACGCGCGCGAGCGAACGAGCTCCTCTCACCGTCCGTCCGTCCGTCCGTCCGTCCGTCCTCCGGTCCCGGACACGGCCAGCCCGCGAGCAGCGGGGTGGCGTGTGTGATGGTTGGTCGGTGGTGGTGGTGGTGGTGGTGGTGGTGGTGGTGTGCCCCGTATACACCCGAAAACAAACAGCCCTTTTCAGGGCTAACAGATATCTCACGTGCCGTGCGGTGGTGCGACGAGACGAGACGAGATCCGTTCTCGTCTTCGTCGTCCTCCTCCCACGTTTCATTATATCGATCCTCGGCGAGCCCCCGCGGGGGTGTGTAATAAATAAATATATCGTGCCTGATGCTGCTGCTGCTGCTGCTGCTTCAGTTCTTGGTGGTGGTGGTGCTCCTCTTCAGCGGAACGGCTCGGTCCCGCCCGACTGCCCGACTTACTTTTTTTTTTTTTTTTTTTTTTTTTTTTTTTCCCCCCCCTTTCTTTTGCCTAAATTCCATTAGAAATTAGGGGACATTAATTTAATTTTAAAAAATTAATCTTACGCTACTTACCTACCTACTACATACACGCTATTATATGTGGTGGTAGCTTAATATTATTATTATTGGACTCTTTTGTCGTCTGTCTTATTGATGATTGTCAAAAAATTTACATTTTATCTAGTTATTTTATTTCATTATGATTACGACACGGATTTACAATGCAAAATATTTTGTAATAACACACATTTCAAAGTGATGTAGAGAGGGGGAAGAGAACCTTAATTTCGAAAACTGGCCGACGACACTACTTAGTTGTTAATTTTTTTTTTTTTTTTTTTTTTTTTTTTTTTCTTTTTCTTTTTCTTTAATAATTGATCAAAGACGAGTTCAGTAGTTCAGTCCGTCCGTTGTTTCTTTCGTTCGCTCGCTCGCCTGTCGCTCTCTCTCTCTCTCGCTCTACATATGTAGGTACGATGCGAACCGCTCACATCGGCACCAATATATAACCAGAGTATAGAGCAAGCTAAAAAAATTTCGACTTACACTCGTCTCTCAGCCCTCGTCACGTTCGCACCGGTCGAACGTGTGCATATTATCTCGTGTTAAGTTTACGTTAAACACCCCCTAGACAATGTCCGGTCGCGGCAAAGGTGGCAAAGTAAAGGGAAAGGTCAAGTCCCGTTCCAATCGTGCCGGCCTTCAATTCCCGGTGGGACGTATCCACAGATTGCTCAGAAACGGGAACTACGCGGAGCGCGTCGGCGCCGGTGCGCCCGTTTACCTCGCGGCCGTCATGGAGTATCTCGCCGCTGAAGTTCTCGAGTTGGCGGGCAACGCAGCGAGGGACAATAAGAAAACTAGGATCATACCGAGACATCTTCAACTGGCGATACGCAACGACGAGGAGTTGAACAAGCTTCTGTCCGGCGTGACTATCGCACAGGGAGGCGTACTGCCCAACATCCAAGCGGTACTCTTACCCAAGAAGACTGAGAAGAAGGCCTAAGAGGGCTTTCTCTTCTCTCATCGTCTCCTTTTTATCGCAACGTCGTCTCTGCTGCTGCTGCTGCTGCTGCTGCGCGTGCATATGCTGCATGTCTAATGGGCATATACACGCAGCGCGCGCGCGCGCTCACTCGATAATGTTTAAAAGGCCCTTTTCAGGGCCACAATATGCTTCCTAAGGTGGCACACACGGGGTTGTGCCCTATTGTTTTGTTATCTAAACGGCGGTCGACGGTCTGAAAGTTATATTTTTTTTTTTTTTTTTTTGTTCTCGAACTCTAAACCAAACAAATTATAAACGAATTCCTTAGATTAAAAAAAAAAAAAAAAAAAAAAAAAACAATAATAATAATAATAATTGTCTGTATACACATTGCTAAAATAGTGTAGTAATAATTAGTAGTATAATTATATTGTGCATCCCAATGGGGATTGTCTAAAATTTTTAACCATTCGATTTTAATTTATTTTTTGAAAATTTAGAGCATTTTGAGAAACTAATTTGAATATTTTGAAGATTGGCTCAACAGTTATTTAAAAAAAAAAAATGTTTAAATATTTTCAATTTTAAAGGTAAGTGACGTCATCACGTCAAAAATTGAAAGCTGTCACCACGATGTCATCCATCTCATATCTGTCAAAGTTCATACGAAAAAAAAAGAGAAATCGCAAGAAAAATTATTATTTTTGACATTTATAAATTTGACACATGACAGATTATCAATACTTGCCACTTACTTTTTATTTTCTGAGGCAACGATACAAACTATTTGAAATTGAATTAAATTGAATTGTGAAATTTGAAGGGCATAAAATGTGAATATTTTTCATAATTAATTAGTCCGTAATGATCAGTAACCTTATTCCTCTAAATGATTTTTTTTTTTTTTTTTTTTTTTTACGCGGCATATATTGTATTTATATAGTTAATATCCAAGAGAGAACGCGGGCCGGCGGCGTTCTGATTGGACGGTACCAAACTATTTATATGAAAAGCGACGCAGCGTATCTGTGCGCGGTACCGTATATAAATTAAAAATCGTTCGCTTTGCATTTTCAAACCACTCCCGAACGACGCTAAGGTCGGTCGTGTTCGCGCGCGCGCTCTCTCTCTATCGTCAATTCGCACACATTTGTCAGGGTCATCTCATCCCTTTCGACGCAGCCATGCCACCGAAGACAAGCGGAAAGGCGGCCAAGAAATCCGGCAAGGCCCAGAAGAATATATCGAAGACTGACAAAAGGAAAAAGAAGCACAAGAGGAAGGAAAGTTACGCTATCTACATCTACAAGGTGCTCAAACAGGTCCATCCGGACACCGGAATCTCGAGTAAGGCCATGTCGATCATGAACAGTTTCGTGAACGACATCTTCGAGCGTATCGCCGCCGAGGCTTCCCGTCTCGCCCATTACAACAAGAGGTCGACCATCACCTCCAGGGAGGTGCAGACATCCGTGAGGCTGTTGCTCCCGGGCGAGTTGGCCAAGCACGCGGTCAGCGAGGGTACCAAGGCCGTGACCAAGTACACTTCGTCCAAATAAGCGAGCGTGAAGCCACAGCGTTTCGTCGCCGCGTTTTTTTTTTAAATTGAACAAAAGGCCCTTTTCAGGGCCACAATATTGTTCTGTGAAAGAGTTTTATGCATTAGTTTCATATATCTCTAGCAGAGGGCGATCGATTGAATGGATTGATTTCGAATAATTTTCCCGAGGTCTTAACAAAACTTATATTATTAACAACAATTTTCTTTGACAAAATGATATTAAAAAAAAAAAAAAAAAAAAAAAAAAAAACTATCATTTGCGTATCGAAGAAAGATCACGTGTTTTTTTTTTTTTTTTTTTTTTTTTTTTATCAATTTAAAAGTTTCCGCAAAATATTATTATAGCGGGTTTTACAAATAGGTATATAATATTTATATAATGGAAAAAGAAAAATTATAACACTACAGCTACGTTTAGTTTCTGAAACTTTTCAAAGAGAGAGTGAGATAGCGAACGAGCGCGAGTACCTAGTATCGCAACGACACCCACTCGCCCGCGGCCCTTCCCCCTCCGAGACCCGAGTGCTCTATATATATATAGGTGAAAAACGCGCAAAATGCCACCAAAAAAAAAAATCACTCCGGCTCCAGCACCCGCGCCGCACGGACGTATTCACGCCTGCGCTCCCGAATCGCTATCGAGCCCCCCACTCCGCACCTCGCCGCATCGGTCGGATACCCGCCGCACCTCGCCGCACCCGCCGCATCGGTCAGCCGCCGCGCCCGGGCCTAGCCTATTGTATTGTATAAGTACAATAGCAGCTAACTCAGCGCAGCTGCGAATTGTTTCATTATATTGCCGAACGGGTGGACACAATCTGTTGCGAAGTTACATTCGCAATCGATTGCGATCCGCCTTACGGGCGATTCGACCCCTTACAAATCCACGCGAGTGGTCAGCCAAGGGATACCCAGCGGTGATAACGCACTTGGCTGAGGCGTGCCCCGAGCGCCTGCCGTTCCCCTTCAGGGAAAGGCAATCTCGGACGGGTCTGGACCACCCGGCCTTGGGGGGACCCCTAGTCGGGCCCAGATATCGCCCGTTTTTCCCACCTTCCCATCCCTCTTTCCATTCTTTGGGGCTGAATTTCCCCCAAAGCAGCTAGGGGCCTTCGCACAATAAGATCGGCGAAGGAACTATTCATAGCTTAGGGCTCACCCTAGTACTCACCCCTCTGCCTACCCCGGCAGAGGGACTTTCTTACACATCCACGCACATCCCCGGGCTGTCCCACCCGAGGATGGACGGGAATAGGGACCTGCTATCGCTGTACTCGCTGGACGGAATCTTGAAATTCGTCCAGCGAAGCGACACCAAGACGCTGATGTTGCTTCAGAAGCACATCAGTGAGCGTTGCAACGCAACGCAACCCCGCCCCGCGACCCCGCGAGAGCCGCTTACCCCGGCCGAAATCGCGCCCCCCCCTTCCGTCGCGTCCGCGCTCCGCAGAGCCGCCGCGCTTCCTTCACCCGCCGCGCCCGCGCCCCGCGATCACGCGCATGCCGCCGCGCCGCCGACTCCATCTTCGAATGCTGCTGTACCGACAGCAGCAAACGCGCCGCGTCCCCCCGCCGCACCCGCTCCGTGTGGATCGGCGAGTTCCCCCGCGACGCTCCCCCCCGCCGGCTCCGTCCTCAACGGAACGGCGCAGTCTTTGAAGGCTCTCATGAGCCCGTTCGCTTCAGGGTCTCCGGCTTCACCGGAAAAAAAGGGCCCCGAGGCCCAAAAAAAGCGCGCCCCAAAAACGGCATCCGTGTCGGAGAGCGACACGGACTCGTCCGAGTCGTCCTCCGACATGGAGGTCGACCCCAATGTGGACTCGGAGGGTTTCCGAGTCCACACCAACAAAAGGAGGCGTAAGGCCCCCTCGTCAACCTCAGGCTCCGATGCTGCGCCGGCCAGCAAGGAGCCGCGTCAGGCAGAGCCGACGGCCCCAACACCGCGCCGCGAACGCCCCCCACCCCCCCTCATAATCAGAGATAAACATCTCTGGAGGGACATTCACGCGGCCCTCCCGCGTAAAGCGATCCGTCTCGTGGAGGCACGAGACGTTAATAATGGTATTAGGGTGACCGTACAGTCGCCCGAGGACCACCGCAGCCTCACGCGATACCTACTGGAGCACCGTATAGGCTACTATACGTATGCGCTCGAGGAGGAGAAACGTCTCCGCGTCGTCATCCGCGGACTCCCGAAGGAGATAGGAACCGCCGAAATTCTGGAGGACCTCCGCGCGCAAGGCCTCCCAGTCCACGAGGTGCACCGGATGCACCGCAGTAACACCAAAGAACCATATAATATGGTTCTGTCGATCCTTGACCTCACAAAAGAGGGCAAGGAAATCTTCAACATTAGATCGGTGTGCGGGCTCTCAAAGCTTATCTTCGAGAGCCCACACAACAAATCCACGCTCCGGCAATGCCACCGGTGCCAGCTTTACGGGCACTCGGCGCGCAATTGCCAGTCCCGCCCCAGGTGCGTGAAGTGCCTCGGGGACCATGGTACCGCGGAGTGCACCCGCACCAGGGACTCCCCCGACCCACCAGCCTGCGTCCTTTGTGGGAAGACTGGGCATCCCGCGAATTACCGCGGGTGCTCGGCTGCCCCTAAGCCCAAGATTAAGCCCAAAGGCAAGCCCCCAAAGGGCAAACGCCCAGCGGCTGCCCCCAAACCGGTCTATGTGCCGGCACCTGCCCCGGCGTTCAACGCCTGGACAGGGCTGCCCACCCTTCCACCCCCTCGACAGGCTATAGCTGGCTTCACAGCTAAGCCTGCTCCCAAACCGGCCCCAGTCGCGACCTCCGCGGCACCGGTCACCGCGTCCCCCTCTGCCGCAGAGGACCTTGCACTTGCGACCAAGTTCGCAAAGTCGCTCCCATTCGACCTCCAGGAGGTCAGGATCTTAGCGAATAAGCTAAGACAGGCCAGGTCTGTACAGGACCAGCTCCTCATCGCCATAGAGCATGGGGAGCTGCTTCAGATCCTCGCCAGTCCCGCAACCCATTAATTCCCAATGGATTGCGCAAGTAGGGAAAAACCCCGCTCACTGACTCTGGCTACGTACAACGCTGACGGCCTGCGTGACCAACGGGAGTTGGTTCATGAGTTCCTGAAAGAAGAAAACATAGACATTCTTCTCGTGCAGGAGACCCTTCTCAAACCCAGCATTGGCGATCCTAGGATCGCCAACTACAAGATCATTAGGAACGACAGGCGTACCGCCCCTCGGGGAGGCACGCTCATCTACTACAAGAGGTCACTGCACTGCTCCCCAGTAAATGTGCCCCCGTTAGACAATCTCGAAGTTTCTGCCTGCAGATTAGCGATGACAGGCCATCAGCCCATAGTCATCGTCTGCGCGTATCTCGCTTGCAAGCGACCGCTACTTCAAGCGGAGCTTGCATCTCTCTTCAGTCTAGGCCCGTCGGTTATCATCGCCGGCGACCTAAACTGTAAACATACTAGCTGGAACTGCTCCAGCTCCAACCCTAACGGCAGGACCCTCCTTCGTCACTCTGACGAGCTGCTTTTCGGCATCCTAGCCCCCATTACGCCCACCCGGTACCCGTATAATCGGGCCACCGGAGGCTCGCCCAACGTTCTCGATTTGGCGCTACTGAAGGGCGTGTCCCTCCAGTTCCGCTCAATCGAATCCCTAGACGACATCGACTCGGATCACCGCCCGGTCGTCCTTAGACTAGGCCCTTCGCCAGACCAGACGCCTCAGACCAAGTCAATCACCGACTGGTCCAGGGTCAGGGACTCACTCCAACGCGGAGGACTCGCTGACCCTGAGCAGGCCCCAGCCCCCATTAGGACCCTTCAGGACACGGAAGGGGCGATCGAAGCCCTCACCGGCCACCTCCAAAACGTCGTTCGGGAGTCGACTCGGCAAGTCCCATGCGGGGACGGCCGATTTGCGCTCCCGAGGGACGCGAGGGAGCTACTGAGGAGGAAGAGAGCCGCCGCCCGAGCCTATGACAGCTTCCCATCAGAGGAAAACCGAGTCGCCTTTCGTTCACTTCATCGGGAAGTGAAAGCCCGCATTCAGGAGCTCAGGAACCAACGCTGGGAGAGCCTGCTCTCGGAGATCTCCCCAACGCACCAGGCATACTGGAGGTTGGCGAGATCGCTGAAAGCGGAATCCCTCTCGTCCATGCCGCCTCTCGAAAAACCCGACAACACTGTCGCGTTTGACGATGACGAAAAGGCGGAGTGTCTCGCCGAGAGTCTCAGGGAGCAATGCTCCCCCAACACCGCGCACGTCGACCCGGCCCACCTGCGCGTGGTGGACGCCGAGGTCGAACGGAGATCCTCTCTTCCCGCGGAAGACTCACTCGAGCCTGTCACGGTAAAAGAGGTACAGGACCTAATAAAAGGCCTCAGGCCCCGGAAAGCTCCCGGAGCCGACGGCATCTCCAACAAGCTGCTCAAGCTACTCCCTATACATCTGTTGATGATTCTGGTGAGCATCTTCAATGCCGCCATGGATAACTGCTCCTTTCCCTCCGCCTGGAAGGAAGCCGACGTCATCGGCATCCGAAAACCAGGAAAGCCCGCTGCGAAACCCTGCAGCTACCGTCCGATCAGCTTGCTCAGCGCGCTGGGCAAGCTGTACGAACGCCTCCTCTTGAGCAGACTCAGAGACTTCGCTTATGAAAATAAGCTGATCCCCGACGAGCAGTTCGGCTTTCGAGCCCTACACTCGTGCCCCCAGCAAGTGCTCCGCATCACGGAACACGTGCTCGCGAACTTCAATCGCGCCTCCAAACCCTGGAAGACGGGTGCTGTCTTCTTCGATGTGGCGAAAGCCTTCGACAAGGTCTGGCACAACGGCTTGATTTACAAGCTGTACAAACTGGGAGTGCCGGATAGACTCGTGCTCATCTTACGAGACTTTCTCCTTGATCGGAGCTTCCGCTTCAGAGTGGAGGGCACGCGCTCATCTCTCCACCCCATCAGAGCCGGAGTCCCCCAGGGCTCGGCTCTGTCCCCCCTACTTTTCACGCTGTACACCAGCGACATGCCCCGAACCCCACAGGTACATCTCGCCTTATACGCAGATGATACCGCCCTCTTCACTTCCGATATCAGTCAATATCGGATCTGCAGTCGTCTCAACACGGCGGTTGAGACGCTGGGCAACTGGTTCCGCACTTGGCGGATCGAGTTGAATCCGGACAAGAGCGCAGCGATCATGTTCGCTCGCGGCCCCCGCACTCAAAATGAGAGTCGGCCGACTCAAACGAGGCGGCAGTCTCTCGTCCCCATACATCTATTTGACCGCGTCATCCCTTGGGTTGACGAAGTCAAATACCTAGGAGTCACTTTAGATAGAGGCCTGTACTTCAGCAAACACATCAGGACGGTAAGGAACAGAGCACACTTTGTGCTCGGTCGCCTCTACCCAATGATATGCGGGAAGAGTAAGATGTCCCTTAGGAATAAGGTGACACTTTACAAAACCTGCATCCGACCGATCATGACGTACTCGAGCGTAGTCTTCGCCCATGCCGGCAAATGCTACATCAACTCGATGCAGCGGCTGCAGAATAAGTTCTTGCGCATGGCAGCCCAAGCGCCACTTTACATGCGCAACGCGGACCTTCACCGCGACCTGGAGCTCCTTCCCGTGAAGGAGTACATGGTATCCCTTTCGCGATCCTTCTTCGGTCTCGCTCCCCACCATCCCAATCCACTGGTGGTGGAGACAGTCAATTACACGCCCAACCGCCGAGCACCCCACGCACGTCGTCGCCCGCGTAACGTGCTCACGGATAGACGCGACCCCATTTCTAGGACGCTAAAGCGAATGCTCTCGCGGACGCAATCCCCTCCAGTCCGGCATGGACCAGCCCGACGAAACAGGTTTAGGGATGCCTTCCGCCCCCCATAGCCTGTAGACGCACACAAACCACACAGTACATAAATACACGTAGAATAGATGTGTTGCGGGGGAGTTTCTTTCGCCGTTTCTTCTCCCCCAGCTATAAGCACTCCGAAACGGTAGTAGATTAGAGTAGGATCGGCTTCACCGGTGAAGTCGATAGTCCCCAATTAATAGTATTCTTGCCATTCGTGGCTGCTATCAATTATCCCCATGCAGCGTTCGAGCCGGGAGCGCGCCTCACAGGAGGCGCGTGACCGAGCACGCTGCCACGGCTGATCGACCCCGCTCCCACGGGGTCGGAATGCCTTTTCCGCCCGGTGTCGCTGTCGTTAGTCGTCTGAGACGATGACAGCTTTAGCTTTAAGAAAAAAAAAAAAAAAAAAAAAACAAAATGCCACATAACGATTTCATTCCCCGTTAACACAGTACACAATGGCACGTACGAAGCAGACTGCTCGTAAATCGACCGGTGGCAAGGCGCCCCGTAAGCAGCTGGCCACTAAGGCGGCGCGCAAGAGCGCCCCGGCCACCGGCGGCGTGAAGAAGCCTCACCGTTACAGGCCCGGCACTGTCGCTCTCCGTGAGATCCGGCGTTATCAGAAAAGTACGGAGTTGCTGATACGCAAATTGCCGTTCCAACGTTTGGTGCGTGAGATCGCACAAGACTTCAAGACCGATCTACGTTTCCAAAGCTCCGCCGTGATGGCGTTGCAGGAGGCGAGCGAGGCTTACCTGGTCGGTCTCTTCGAAGACACCAACCTGTGCGCCATTCACGCGAAGCGCGTCACCATCATGCCCAAGGACATTCAGCTGGCTCGCAGGATCCGCGGCGAGAGGGCTTGAACACAACAAAGCGAGAGCTCGCGTCATAAACTGGATACAACACTCCCACCGGATGGATTGTTGAATTGGCCGACGACCACCATCACCCGGTCCGGTCAGTTCACGATCCATCCGCGCGAATGTATGTATCCAAAACAAACAAAAGGCCCTTTTCAGGGCCGCCAAATGTTATCAAATTATGTTTCTTTATAACGTTAAAACAGCGAGGTCGATAATGTTATTAACATAATAATAACGATGATGATCTGCATTAACACGACGAACATTATAAATAAATAGATACATAATTATTCATTATTACTATCGTTCGATTAGTTTAATAATTATCAGAGTAGTTGTTCGCACTAGTGGTCGGGGCTACTCGGTTAATTTGTAATCTCTCTCTCTACATTAGTTTTTGCATCGCAAAAAAAAAAAAAAAAAAAAAAAAAAACGATTCGTAATTATACATATTCGCATTTTCTAAAAACTATTCTCACGAATTAAACAATTTAGATTACTTATGGTGCCTGTTTTACAAATTATTAATAAACTATATAGATGTATGAATAAAAACAATTCCAAAGTTTCATGTTATTGACAAAATCAATAAGAACAAATTCAAGAAGGAGAAATAGATAATTCTAATTATTTTAATAACAGCTCCCTCGTCACCGCTCCCCCCGCTCGTGCAATGCGAGTGTATAAATGTTCGAAATTCGAGCTCGATTTTTTAGTTAGTTCACTCTCTCGCTCCGTCGCAGACGTGCACGCGCGAGTGCTTACTTTTCGAATCGTATATTTCATATAACTTACAACCTACGAGATGACCGGTCGCGGCAAGGGAGGTAAAGGTCTGGGGAAAGGAGGTGCCAAGCGTCACAGGAAGGTACTCCGGGATAA